>JADMNL010000023.1:117711500-118983500 GCA_016271365.2 Neoceratodus forsteri
GGAGATCACTGCAATAGTCAGAATACATCAAGACTCCATTAGAAGAAACAACATTACTAAGGTGAGTAATTTTTTCTTGTGGGGGGTATGAAAGTCAAGAACTACTTCTTATCATCCCCAGGGAGATCCTCAGCCTGAAAGGTTTAACCGCACATTGCTTGATATGTTGGGCACCCTGCAACCTAAAGATAAGCCTAGATGGAGCCAGCAGATTAGCACTCTAGTACACACTTATAACTATACTAAAAGTGATGCCACTGGATTTTCCCCGTATCGACTGATGTTTGGGAGAGAGGCTAGACTGCCAGCAGATGTCTGTTTCAGAGTTTCTCCTGATGGGGTTCAAGCAGCTAATCATCTACAGTATGAGCAGAAGCTGAAGGCCCAACAAAACCATGCCTACCAACTAGCCCAGACCATGGTTGCAAAACGAAATTTAGCCAATAAAGAAAAGTATGACAAAAAAGTGAAAGCAATGGAGCTTAGAGAAGGGGATAGAGTGCTATTGAGGAATCTGGGACTGTATGGCAAGCATAAGATTGCTGACAGATGGCATCACCTCCCTCATATTGTTGTAGGAAAGTTGGAAGATTTACCTGTATACAAAGTGTGGCCTGAGAACAACTCAAAAGATGTGAAAACTATACAAAGTAATCATCTGCTGCCAATCGGACAGATCCTGATAGAGGCTGAACCACCAAATGCCCCCCCCCCGGGCCTGTGACTAGAGCCACTGCCAAGAAAAAACTGAGACCGATTGATTCCCCAGAAATCAAACTAACAAGGCCTTCTCCACCCCCCTCCATTGAAGCCGATTGCCAGTCTGTGTCCGAGGACAGTGAGTGTAATCCTGAATATTACCCCTCTTATGAACTGAGTCAGTTGTTTAGGGGCAATCCCCTAATCAACCCTGGGGATGAAGCTGGGCTTCCTGGACTGTCTGAGCCCCCAGCTTTGTCTTTGGAGCCAATGCTCCCGGAGGGAGAAATGAGTGGTATGAAATCTGAAGATATGAGCTCATTGGGACTTGCTGAACTGTCTGATTTCTCAGATGAAGGAAGTGAGGTGGGGGAGGCAACTGGGGATATGCCAGAGCAAGAAGAATATTTTGAGTGCCCTGATAGTTCCCCACCAGTACCAGAAATGTCCCCAGCTGAGCCAGATGGTGTGAGTTCAGAAATAGAGAGCCCTGTCCCCGAAGGTACCATGAACTCTAGGTCCCCTGCTCCTATAGAGGTTTCCCAGGCCATCCCAAGTAGGGCTGGAATGGAGTCTGAGCTTTTAGAAATTTTCCCCGAGACTCCTAGATGGACTGGCCAAGACGTACGGCCTGTAGTGAGATTGAGTTATGAGTCTTTGGGCCAGCCTGTGGATCTGCCTTTGAATGTGGTCCATAAAGGGGTGCACGTGTCCCCGAGCTCCTTGCCCAAACTAACCCTGGGGGATGATTCCAGACTGCTAATATTGCCCTCTGAGTATGGTGCCCCTGCCCCAGTTAGCCCGCAGGTAGCTGATAGGGAAGGGCCCCCTCTTTTCAGGTGTCATGGGCAGAAAGTGATGACCTGATTTAAAAAGAAAAAGGTTGTCTGTATGTGTAATATTGTATAGCCAATAGTAAACTGTGTAATGCAGTACTAGTGTATGTAACAAAAGTTTTGATGTGCTGTCAGTTTAAACTGTTTTGCCTTAAAGTGATTTAAGGGTAACTACTTGACGTGGATGCCAAGTTCTTTCCAGGCCAGGAAGAGTGTAAACCCCCTACAAATGGGGGTTCCTAAAAGCCTTTCCGGACCTTGCCTAAGTGCTTCCTGCCTAACTGGCGTTCGGTGTAATGCCATTTAAATGTGGGCGCTGTGAGTGCTTTTAGAGCCTCTGGTAATGTCTCTTTAAGAAATGCCTGCTTGCAGGCTTTATTAGTTTGCAATGGGGGGACTGTGGGTTTACTGCTCGAATCCCACTCGAGCTGCTGTTTGAATTGCTCCATTTCTGATGTCACTAAGCGAGCAGAGGGAGTCCTATTGGCAGATGTAACTGCTTGCGGGGATATATATAGCGTAACAGTAAGAATACAGTTTGTTTAACCTGCCTTTATTGCAGCTGGGACTCTGAGTGTTAGGCCCCTCCATTTTGGACCTGGACTGCTGAGCTGGGCCAATGGGGTTAGGAGGGGTGCCTAAAATGGAGTATTGAGTGACCAACCAGAATCAGGGCTCTCTTTGGTGCCAGCTGGCCATAGGGGGTACAGCCAGTAATTCTGGGAAGTGAAGTTCTGGACTATGGCACCTTTTTGCACCAATGAGGGCAGTATTGAGTGACTGGCATCTGTAGCCCTCCAATTGGATTGGGTGGCACCCAAACTATGATTCCCTACCCAAACTGCCAAGGGGCAGAGTCGTTGTGGCTGTGAGTGAGGAAGGAGCTCTGGGCTCCTGCGCCATTGAGTTTTCATTTGGGAAGCGTGTGTGGAAGACCAGAGTCAGGCGGTTTGATCGCAGGTGAGTTCAGACTAAATCCGCTAGGCAGCGGTCAAAGGAGGCTGTGCAAGCGCGAGGCTATCTACCAGGCTCACCCTCTGGAGGACTGGAGAATCTGCTGAATTGCGCTCGGTCTGGCAGGAAAAGTGAAGCTGCGTTGTGACTCCCCGATTAGCCGTGAGTTCGGTCAGGCCCTAGAAGCAGCTGCCTGGTATGGTACCCTTCTGCTGTTACATATAAATGTGTTGAGTGTCCTACTACAGGCTGCTGTCCTGAATTAGAGAGAGAGAGGGAGAGAACTGTGCTGTCTCCAGAGTCGTGAGTAAAATATCAGGGTAGCTCCCTGTTAATTGATCTGTTGAGTGCAAGTTTGGGCTGTTCCCCACGCTGGCTGCATGAACTGAGCCCGCCGGCTCTCGACTACAAAAGTGGTGGTTTACAAGTGTTTTATCCTCAGGGCCCCAACCAGCTGTACCGAACTTGGCTATCCCCTTATTGCCTGGGTACCCAGCGACAGTGACTCTTAGGGACTTTAGCCTGTACACAGAGCTCTGATATAGTAGTGTGATTAAGCTAATTAACTTGATTTCCCCCTGTCCTTGTTATTCCCCCCTAAATAAATCAGAGTGGTTGTTTTGCAAATGTATACTGACTGAACTGTGTGTTTATGCTAAAATACTGAACAGGGACAACTGTGTTCTTGCATCTTATTCCATAGGGGGTCTCTAGAGTCCAGAGGATTAAACCAATTCTGGGGGTAAGTGTATATTGCAGAGGTACTGTTAATAATGTGTGTGGGCCACTAGGGGGAAGAAAGGGGGGTTGCAGTAACCCAGAGGGCTGTGACCAAGTCGTTCTCGACTGTCTGAACCCCGACCTTTGGGTGGAGGCACCCACCATCGGACCTGGGCCCCTCAACCTGTTAGTGGTTAAGCAGGCAGGGGTAGTAACCCTCAGGATAGCGCCACCTGGGGATTATACATCATTCTATAATTATATAAATTATAAAAGGGGGTAAAACTATTGTTGGACCCATTAAGGATCAGGATGGGGAACTGTTAAATGATAACAAAAAATGGCAGATTATTTAAATAATTACTTCTCATCAGTCTTTAATACCAAATCAACAGGAAACAAGGTTCATTTAGAAAATAAGGGCAACAAAATTAAATTGAATAGTATGGATATTAAAGAGAGATTATTAAAATTAGATCCCGGTAAATCACAAGGACTTGATGAAATTCATCCTAGAGTCCAAAAGGAATTGGCACTTGTCCTGGCTGATCCTGTAAAAGAAATCTTCCAAACCTCTTTGGATGAAGGGGAGGTGGTTGAGGTATGGTGGAGGGCAAATGTCATTCCTATACATAAGAAGGGATCCAGACAGGAGGCGGGAAATGATAGACCTGTAAGTCTGACTACCATCTTGGTGAAAATGTTAGAGACCATCATAAAGGAGTATATTGGGGAGTTCATGGAAATGTCTGGAGATGTGGATGAAGCACAGCATGGTTTCAAAAAGGGCTTTTCATGCCAAACAAATGTATTAGAATTTTATGAGCATATAAGTAAGGCATTGGATGAAGGTAGGGCAGCTGATGTTATATTCTTAGACTTCTCCAAAGCATTCTACAAAGGCCCTCATGGAGAACTAATTGACGCCTTAATAGACCATAATATCCCTGGGCATATTACTAAATGGGTAGATGCATGGCTGAGAGATAGGAAACAGAGAGTTTGTTTAAAGGGTAAGTTTTTGGAGTGGTTAAGTGTGGAGAGTGGGGTCCCTCAGGGATCGGTCTTGGGGCCCTGCTTGGCTTTACCATTGATAACACTGGGGATACACAGAAGCTACAAACAGCATTAAATAAAATGGAAACATGGGCAAGGGATGCCAAGCTTTTCTTTAATATGGACAAATGTACAGTGATGCACTTTGGTAGGAATAACATCCTGGCAGACTATGAGTTAAATGGAAGGTAACTGATGAAAGGGATCTGGGAATCAGGGTATCAAATGACTTAAAGTTTAACCAGCATTGTGGTCAGATGATAAAGGTTGCAGGGGGCATATTACATAGTATAAGTAGGCATATTATGTAGGCATTATGTAACCTGTTACTTGGTAGGGGATGCTGTGTATGTATGTATATCTGAAATTTCTACCTGTCCTGAGACCAACATCTACCATGACGCAAAAAATCAAAGCCCTAAATGAATGGCTGAGAAAGTGGTGTTTTAAGCAGGATATACCCTGTATTACCCACTGAGAATCATTTTCAGATCATTCTTCCTTGTTTTGCTGGGACGGTTTACATCTCAGTCGTAGGGGTAGTACACTTATGGGGAAAAGTATCACTAAAATCATAAATCATTGTTTAAACTAAAAACAATAGGTAAGAATGGGTCTATTCCCAATTCTCTGAATACTTACTAAAATATTATTACAACTAAATGTAAATTCCTAGCTTTGAATGCAAGATCTTTAAACCAACTCAAATTAGCAGAACTTGAAGCCAAATGTAAAACTTTAAATACAGGTGTGGTGGGAGTAATTGAAACTTGGTGGGATGCATCCTCAGTTTGGTCCAGGGAAATTCCAGGTTATAAGTTATATCATAAAAACAGATTAGATAAGCAAGGCGGTGGAGTTTGTATGTACATACGAAATGATATTCCTTCTTTTGAAGTGTGTTCTCCCTTTCCTTTGAAAAGTATATGGGTTAAAATCTTATTCAAGGAGCAGTCCTATATAACTATTGGTAACATCTATCGACCTCCATCTGCAAATTCAGATTACATAACTGATATGTTTAAAGAAATTACACATTTTTCAGAATCTCAAGATACTGTAATATTTGGTGGCTTTAATCTCCCTCATATTAACTGGGACTCATTCTCAGAACAGTCCTATGCTGAGAAAGGACTAATAGATGTGGTAGTTAGTACTGGATTATAACAACTTGTTACTGAACCCACTCGAGGTCCTAATATTTTGGATCTATTATTTACTAACATAGAGCAACAAATTAGCAATTTACAAATTTGGGATCCACTTGGGACCAGTGATCATTCATCTATTCGTTTTGAAATTCAACAGTTTAAAACTACCTAAAGGAAGTTATACTGTACAAAAAATTATAATAAAGCAAATTTTTCTAAAATCAATGAATACTTACAAAACATAAACTGGGAATCTAATCTTCTTAATTGTACAACACAACAATCTTGGGACTTTTTTTAAAAACATTGTACATTATTTGGAAAATACCTTTATTCCATCTAAGAGGAAATTTTATAATAAAGGAAAAAATCCCCCTTGGTTCAACAAGACAATTAAAAATCAGATTAAAATAAAAATTAAACTTTTTAGGAAACTTAAGAATAGTTCTGTTCCATTTAAAACTACTCTATTACATAAATACAGACTATCTGTAAAAAAATTAAAAATTTCTGTTAAATTGGCAAAAAATAAGCTAGAATTTAAACTAGCTCACACAAAAGACTGTTACAAATCTCTTTCCCCTATATAAATAGTAAAAAAGGTGTATCAAGGACCATTGGTCCCATTATAACCAATGGCTCTTCTCTATCTGATATAGAAATCTCGAATCTCTTTAATAAGTACTTTTGTTCCGTCTTCTCTCAAAAATCACCTTTTAGTACATTTAAAGTTCACCACATAGATTATCATAGGTTCTATTCAACTGACATTATAAAGGCTATCAAAAAACTAAAAAAAAAATGCTAGTCTGGGCCCAGACGGTATTCATCCATGGTTTCTGATCGAAACCTCTATAAATATTTCTATACCTTTGTCAATTATCTTCAACAAATCCTTTTAAGAAAGCATTGTACCAAATGATTGGCATTCAGCAATAGTTACTCCCATATTTAAAAAAGGCAATAGAGGTTCTGTGCAAAATTATCGTCCAGTTAGCCTGACCTCAGTGGCTGGTAAATTAATGGAACGAGTCATGAAGTCTCTAATAGATCAAGATTGTAAAAATTTAGGAATTTATGATTCAAATCAGCATGGGTTTACTCCCAAGTATTCCTGCACCACCAATCTGATATCTTTTTACAATAATACAAGTACTCTACTAGATGTGGGTATCCCTACTGATGTAATTCTTTTGGACTTTAGTAGAGCTTTCGATAAAGTCTCACATGAAAAACTCATTACTAAAATGCACAATCTAGGTTTGTCACCTGATATTGTCAACTGGATTTTAAACTGGTTGACAAATCGTCTCAGAGAGTCAGAATTAATTATGTCTTGTCTGATTCGGGTAGTGTGACAAGTGGTGTACCACAGGGGTTGGTCTTGGGACCAACATTGTTTAATCTCTTTATCAATGATTTACAAACGGGGCCAAATAACTTCATGGTTAAATTTGCAGACGATACTAAATTGGGGGGCAAGGTTAATAATCAAGAAAATATTTCTGCATTAAAGAAGGATTTGGAAAAATTAACGCTTTGGGCAAATGAAAATCATGTGCAGTTTAATCAAGACAAATGTTTAGTAGTGCATTTCGGTGTAAATAATCCAAAAACGATATATTATATAAATGGACTACCACTTCACTCATCAAACTGTGAAAAAGATTTAGGGATATATGTTAATAATAAACTTGCATCAAATGATCACTGTGTTAGAGCTGCTTGTATGACCAACAGACGTTTGAGGCAAATAAAATGCACTTTTGTTAATCGCACTGAACAATGCCTTATTCCATTGTATAGGGCATACATTAGACTGTATCTAGACTATGGCTCCCCTTTCTGGAATCCAGACCAAAAAAAGACGTAGTAATTCTTGAACAGGTTCAAAGGAGAAGAGTAACTAGAATGATTCCAAGCTTAACAAACTTGGATTATCAGAACAGATTAAAAGCTACTGGTCTCTTCTCTCTTCAAACTAGAAGATTAAGAGATGATATGCTTATGGTTTTTAATTTAATAAATTCACCAGATCTAATGGAAAAATGTGGTCTGGCACACTCCAAAAGGAGACATGTTCCGAGACTGCATAATAAACAGCTTGAAGTAAAAACTTATAAAACCAGCAAAAGGGGAAACTTTTTTCCAATAAGAGCATCCATTGTATGGAACACCTTGCCACAAGAATTGGTAGAGGCAACTAGTGCCACTGTCTTTAAAAACAAATTAGATGTTTGGTTGAGGGATAATAGATAAATAATGTCCCACATAGTGTGGGGAACAGTCTTGATGGGCCCTGGCTTCCTTCTGTTCTTTCATACCAAGTAATACCAAGTAATATTAAAAGTAGGAGGAGAGAGGTGGTTGTGCCATTTTACAGTTCATTGGTGAGGTTGAGGCTGGAGTTTTGTGCCCAGTTTTGGTCACCTGGATTTAAAACTGATACCAGGAGAGTGAAGGGGGTTCAGAGAAGAGCAACAAGATTAATTCTTGATGTAAGAAATAAAAATTACATAGAAAGATTGGATGAGCTGAAGATGTATACACTGGAATATAGGAGACTGAGGCGCGACATGTGCCTGGACTATAGGGCAACAAGGGATCCAGTTTTTGGGGCCAAACTTGGACTAACTCTTAAGGAGCAGCACTATAGCACCAGGTCACATTTGATGTAGCTAATAGGACAGCAGTTTAAAACAACAAAAAAGAAACATTGATTTAGTGTAAGGGTAATATCGTTTTGGAATAGTCTACCAGAAGAAATTGTCACATGTAACAGCATGGAAGGTTTTAAGAGGAAATTAGGCAAATATTGTGAACAAGAAAATATAGTTTGGTATTAAAACTAGAAAATTATAAAAGAGGCGAGCTATATGGACTAATGTCTCCTATGCTCCGAACCTACCTATGAAACCTATGAAATATTGTTTAGGCCCAGTGACATTAGGAGCACCTAATGGTTACAAACTAGCGGGGGGTGGGGTAGATTCAGGAGGAATGCCAGGAAATACTTCTTTACAGAAAGTATGGTGGAATGGTGTAACAAGCTTCCAGAGAGAGCTATAAATGCTAATACTGTGGGGAACTTCAAGCGGGGGTGGGACAAGTACAGGGGACAGATTCAGGGGGCCGGGGGAATGAACCTATAAGGAGCATGGATCTCTATATCGGGTAGACACAACAGACTGTAAGGAGAGGCTGAAGTGATGAAAAGTTTAGCAGCACCGTCCAACCATCCCGCAAAGGGGAACATCTGAACAGTTGGAATTGGTGCCTGCTGGACTTAAAAGGGAAGTTGTCACCATGTGGGCCTGCCCCATCTAAAACCTTTCTTTCACTTGCTGGAAACGGAGTTCCAATAGTTATTTGGTAGGCCAGTTCCTCTCACATCACTATTATGCATTCTCTTGCAATACCCCAAGGGCATTAGGGAGCCCAGTTCTTGTTATTTACTGGGAATCCTGTTAATTGTCGCTAAGGAAGTCATGACAAAATGTTTGTCAACCCCTGCGATCCCAGATGTGGCCACCTGAAGGAGCATGGTCAACCATATCTACCAAATGGAAAAAAAAACACATTCCCTTAACTGCATGGAGGTCTGTTTCCCAGAGTGGGGACCGCTAGACCACCAGGGAAGGTTACATAGTAGTACACCAGCAGATCAGGTATAGGGAGGGGGTCCGCTAGACCACCAAGGAAGGTTACATAGTAGTACACCGACTGGCAGATCAGAGTTAGGGAGGGGCGACTGCTAGCCACCAGGGAGTTTTTAGAAAATAGACAAGGGATCAGGGATAGGGAGGGGGGAAACCGCTGGACACAAATACTATAGACATCGGGCATGGGTATGAGTGGGGGGTGGGCCCGCTAGACACCAGGGAAAGTTTCATTTTTAAGTTCTGGCTGGTGATTGGTGGGAGGAGGGACCACTGGACACCAGGGAACAAATGTTTAAAGATTGGGCATGAGTGTGGGTGGGGGTAGGGACCAGTAGCACCAGGGAATGTGTACTTTTACACATCAGACTGGCGATCAGCATGGAGAGGCCACTAGCACCAGGGATATTTTACATTTATACAATAGACCAATAGTCAGTGGATGTGTGTGTGTGTGGACACTAACACCAGGGAATGATTATTTTTACCACTGGGCCAGTGATTGGGGGGGATCCACTAGCATCAGGAACTATTGTGTTGGGGATCAGTGGGGCACTGGTGCACATCCTTTGCCAACTGTTAGGGTTGCATGGGAGTAAGTTGTGTTTTTGGTCAGTGGTATCTGTGCTGTGCAAGGGACTGCACAAAACGGCCTTGCACAGTGCACATACTTTGAATATTGGACTGAGCCAAAATTCAGGTCCCCGCCCCTTCATTTACATTGCACTCCCCCTCTGAATACTGCCTGAGTGCAAACCCTGTTTGGCCATGGTAACCAGGCTTTTCAATATTGCCCATCCACGCAAATCCTGGTTTGCATGTGCAAACTCGGATTTGCGCCCGGGCAATTGTTTGAATATTGGGCCCCAGGTGTCTTGCACGAAAAATGTAAAAGGGGAAGGTAAATAGAATGCATTTATGAATTATAAGTGGAATTCCCTGTAAAACATTTTTAAAGGTTTTCCTGTGATACCAGAGTTCTGTTAAAGATGACAGGAACTCATTTCTAATTGGTAGATGTTTGTAAAGTTCTCCATTTCAGAAATGATATGCATACCCTCAGAAGTATCCATATTTAACCGTACCTGAATAGTAACTGATATGAAAAACTGCATTTTGCGTTATTTTGTTTTTATGGACAGTATTCTGTCACAGCTCTCATGCTGTAACCAGTGACATGGAGTTTCAACTATGTCACAGTTTGTGCACAGAACTCTGAACAAGGTTCTGATAGGTCAACAGCTCATAACTGGCATTCTGTACTCAAATTGTGACCTAGTAAAAACTCCAAACTCTCAGGTCCTTGAAAAGAACTGTGCAGCATGTTGTCCCTAAAAGGAAAACAATTGAAAGCACAGTTTTTCGTATCTGTGTTTATTCAGGTACAGTTAAATATGAATTATTTGGAGATAAAAAGTTAATTGCTGTAAACAGGAATATTATTCTGTTGGTGAGGTCATTCAGAACAAAAAAGGCTTCAACAAATAAATCCAAATAAATCACCAGGCCCTGATAGTATGAATCCAAAAATTTTAAAAATACTATTTCATGGCTTAGCCCCACCTTTAACAAATTTATTCCAAGAATCGGTGGAAAAAGGGCCTGTGGTGGGGGCATGGAGATTAACCACAGTCATTCCATTGCACACAAAAGGATCAAGGGCTGAGCCAGCTAATTATCATCCAGTTAGTTTGACTTCTGTAATATCAAAAATACTAGAGGGTATTATAAAAGACTATATTATAAATCATTTAACAGTAAATAATTTGTTGGATACAACTCAGCATGGATTTACCAAGGGAAGATCTTGCCAGACAAATATTTTACAGTTCCATGATAGGGTAAACATGGCATTGGATGAGGGAAAGGCAGTGGATGTGGTCTTTCTGGACTACTCAAAAGCTTTCGATAAACTGCCTCATGCAGAACTGATAACTTCACTCCAAAATCATGGTTTCCATAAAAACTTAATCTCATGGGTGGCTTCATGGCTGTCTGAAAGAAAACAGAAAGTATGTACTGTATAAAGGGGGCACTCTCCAAATGGAAGGATGTGACAAGTGGGGTGCCTCAGGGCTCGGTGTTGGGCCCTTGCCTTTTTAATTTATACATTTCCTCGATCCAGTATTCTCACGCAAAAATCTGGTTATCAGAATTTGCGGATGACTGCAGGATAGGGGCAATAATAGAAAATCAAGATGATACTGTAGCATTTCAGCAAGCATTATATTATATACAGGAATGGACAATACAGTATAACCTCGATTATCCGAAACTCTGGATTATCCGAAATTAATTAATGCCCCCAATGTGATAATCGGGTTTCAGATAATAGCAGTTATAATGCACTCATTCGTGGCAGTGTTCTTTTCATCTTTCAGACTTCATTGCCAGTTTCCTCTCCCTTGCTCTGGGCAGTGTCCTGTCTGCCTACACCTCTGGCCACTCCCCATCTGCCATTCCGTGTTTTTCCCACATCTGCAGCTCTTTCTGCAGCTGCTTTCATCATCCCTGCCTCGCTGTTTCTTCCCCTCATTTTGAATCTATGTCTCCACTCCTTTGCCTCTCATTCCCTCCTGCTGTCGTGGCTGCATGCTGCTGCCTCCTCCACCCTTCTACCTCTACTGCACTTTCCTTTCCCCTCATTCCTGTTCCCTTCCCGTTGTTGTCTACTTTGGCCCCTCCCTACCTTGTGCTTGCTCCTCCCGCTCCTTTTCTCCTTTACCTGGGATCTCCCGCTTGTCTTTTCAGTTTTTTCCTGCTGCACCACCCTCTTCATATTTCTACCACGCCCATGCTCCTGTGTGCTCTGCTTGCCTCCATTTTGCAACCCAATGACTCTGTGGTATGCTGCGAGGGCTGCCGTCCTGTTGCTGTGCTGCCACCTCTATTTATGGCTGAGTCTCTTTCCTTGTCTGGCTCTGTGCCGGTGTCCCTTGATTGTCTGTGGTCCTCCCATATGCCACCTGTCACCAGGTCCTTTTTTCGGGGACTGCTTGCCCTACCTCTTTCTTTGCCTTGGGGTTTGCTGACTAGCCTTGTTGGCTCCATGATGCCTTCCAGTAATTCCTTGAGTTCTCTCCTTTTCCATGGCTGCTAGTCCTCGGGGTTATACTGTACTGAAAACAGCTTGCTCACATTCTAAAAACATCTTACTTCCATTTATCCGAAACCCCGATTATCCAAAGAAATGTCATGTCTCCCGAGGCATTCGGATAATTAGTGTCACACTGTAGATGACAAACTATCTTTAAACCAAGACAAATGCAAGGTTATGCATATGGGGAAGAACAATAAACAACATAAGTATGTGTTAAATGTGGTAGCCCTATCTGTAACCGAGAAGAAAGGGATCTAGGAATTACAGTGACACAGGATATCTCTTTCAAAACTCACTGTAGTAATATCACGCGGAAAAGTAATACAATTTTAAATTGTATACTAAGACATATTCAAAGTAGGAAATGAGGTTATAGTTCCCTTGTATTCTTCCATGGTAAGACCTATAGAAACATAGACTTTGACGGCAGATAAGGACCACTTGGCCCACCCAGTCTGCCCATTTCCCTACCTACTGGATAAGTTGCAGATTCTAGTTAACCAACAGCCTACTACCTGCCACCCCCAACTACAATTGCCTTGTGTCTGTCCCATGCATGTTTGAATTCCCCCACTGTTTTAGCCCCAACAACCTCCCCAGGAAGGCAGTTCCATTCATCCACCACTCTCTCCGTGAAAAAAGATTTCCTCACATTACCCCTGAGCCATCCCCCCTCTATCTTTAAAACGTGTCCCCTTGTTCTTATACATCTCTTTTTCTGAAAGATGCTACCCTCCTGGACTTTGTTGATTCCCTTGAGGTACTTGAACATTTCTATCATGTCCCCCCGTCCTTCCTTTCAGCAAGGGTATACATATTAAGGTCTCTCAGTCTCTCTTCATATGATTTCTGATGCAGACCCTGCACCATTTTAGTTGCCCTCCTCTGGACTGAGTATGGAGCACAGGTCTGGTCCCCATTTAAGAAAGGAGAGGTTCAGATGATTGAGAGGGTGCAAAAATGGGCTACAAAAGCTATTGAGGGATTGAGGCATATGTCTTATCTGGAAAGACTCCAGGAACCGGATATGTACACATTGCAATTCAGAAGACACGGGAGATATGTGTTTAACGTATAGGGCCTGGAAAACCATGATCTGTGGGATCTCCTGAGAATGCAAACCAAAAATAAGTATCAAGAGACTAGATTGCACCCCCTTCAGATAGATAGCAATAATTATAGATCTAAGAATAGAGCTAGATGGTTTAATCAGAGAATTGTTCCAGTTTGGAACGCATTGCCACTGGAAGTGGTAGGGAGCGGTTCAATGCATCTATTTAAGGTAAATCTAGACAGACACTGGAGACAGGATGTACATTAGTAAATAATAATCTGAAATATACAAACTACTGAGCTTCTTGGACGAAAGTCTTTATTATGCTAAGTGATACCTATGATACCTAGTGCGTTTGAGAAGGCTGTGGGCTAGCGCATGAGCTGCAAGCAGCTGATCTAAGGCACCTCTGAAATTATAAAGCATTTTTAAACTGTGGTTGAAAGAGGGGAAAACTAACCTTTGACTAACAGGGAGGACCTCACGGGAAGGAGGAGGAGACTGCAGTCTGTGGCTGTTACTAAGGACTACAGCTCCTTAAAGGGTCTGAACGTTTGTTATCTGGGCAACTAGGCTTGTCTATTAAAATGCTGTGGGCAAAGTAAAAGTTGCATTTTTGAAAACTAAATTATTTTTGAGGGTTTAAACTTTTACAAGCGCTGGGTCACATGACTTCCGGGTCAGTGACCATAAACAGGGAGCCTGCAGAGCGAGTGGTGTGAGCGTGCAGCGTCACATGTGGAGGCGTGGACGAGGGGACAAAAGCAGGATAGTATACAAGTCTACAACTTGATAAGAGTACATAATATCTATAAATTAGACTGCACCAACTGTTTGTACTACCTAAACCTATTTACTACATCTGCTAATAAAGTAAACCTCAAGCAAAGGAAAAATGGAGGCTATGGAGGTTAATCAGGAAGCTGATGAGATATTGAAACTGTTAACTGCAAGGGTACTGTCTTAAAATGCACCAGCTGCCATATGTACAAAACACAGAAAACTCTGTAGCAGATGAGTATATGTGTAAAAGATGTAAGAAGGTGGTGCACCTTAGGAAAGAACTAAAGACATTAAGGGAACAAGTCACAACAGCAGAGGTTGGGGACCAGAATATCGCTCCGCAGGATATGGCTGAAGGGGAATCACAGGTTGTGACGTGGGTTATTCATGAATAAAACCCATTCTGAAATGAAAGAGATAGTGATGACGTGGGTAATATGGATTGGACCATAATGGAGAACGTGCCAAACAATAAAAGGAGAAGGGCACTTTGGTAAAAGGTATCCCAGGTATTAATGAGTCCTACACCTTGAGTAATACATTTATCAGATCCTACGTTATTAGATAGTAAAACCAATAACCAGGCAATGGTTATTGGTTTTACTATCTAATAACCTAGGAAGTCTGCTCTTGAGATCCTTTACCCGAGACCCATGCAAGCAGTTTACCACAGTTCTAGTTTTATTGTTCTTGCATATTATGGAGTCTGTTTTGCATAGGTTGGAATCTCCAATTACCAGTACATTTTTTTCCAGCTCTACAAAGCCTGGTGTTATGGATGTAGCATCCTCATCGGTGCCCGGGGTTGCATACCTATTGAATTCTGCTATTTCAGTATTTCCTAGTGCCCTTCTCCTTTTATTCTTTGGCACGTTCTCCATTATGGTCCAATGTAGGATATGACCATGAAAAGGACATCGTAGAGGAAACAATGGACGGCACAGACATAATAAAAGGGGCTGGGCAGAGACCTATAATATCAGGGCTGTTGCCAAATATGAACTACCAAAAGGAAAGGAATAATACCATCCAGAGAAATCATGCCCATTTATTAAATAAATGTATTACTCAAAGTGTAGGATTCATTAATACCTGGGATACCTTTTACCAAAATGACAAATTTTACGTAAGAGATGGCTTCACCTAAGCAGCACTGGGACAAAAACCTGGGCCACAATGACAAACAAGCATTTGTCAATGCTGAATGTTGATTGCTGTGGTCCATTGAGCTTGCTCACTGGCCTTCAGTCAGTCGCTCGTTCTGTTTGTCCCAGTGCTGCTGGCTGGCCTTTTGTACTGAGCTTCTGCCTGCATTAGCACCTTTTTCTGCCAACAAAGAAGTCTGCAGCTGTCCCGACAGAGCTCCGTTGAGGTGGCTCACTCCCCCTCTCTGACTCGCTCATTCTGTTTCTCCTGGCACTGCAGGCTGCCCTTTTGTACTGGGCTCCTGCCTCTGTTGGTGGCCTTTTCTGCCCACAAAGAAGTTTGCAGCAGTCCTGACACAGCTCCATTGAGCTTGCTTACTCCCTCTCTCTCACTTGCTTGTTCCGTTTCTGCCAGCGCTGCAGGCTACCCTTTTGTACTGGGCTCCTGCCTGTGTTGCCACCTTTTTCTGCCCACAAAGAAATCCACAGCAGTCTTGATAGAGCTCTGTTGAGATCACTCACTCCCCCTCTCTCATTCGCTTGTTATATTTCACCTGGCGCTGCAGGCTGCCCTTTTGTACTGGGCTCCTGCCTGCGTTGGCACCTTTTTCTGCCCACAGAGAAATCTGAAGCTGTCCTGACAGAGCTCCATTGAGGTTGCTCACTCCCCCTGTCTCACTCGCTCATTCTATTTCTCCTGGCACTGCAGGCTGCTCTTTTGTACTGGTCTTGTGCCTCTGTTGGTGCCTTTTTTTTGCCCACAAAGAAATCTGCAGCAGTCCCCACAGAGCTCCGTTTAGCTTGCTCATTCCCCCTCTCTCACTCACTCATTAAGTTTCTGCCGGTGCTGCAGGCTGCCCTTTTGTACTGGGCTCCTGCCTGTGTTGCTGCCTTTTTCTGCCCACAAAGAAATCTGCAGCAGTCACAATAGAGCTCTGTTGAGCTCACTCACTCCCCCTCTGTCACTCGCTCATTCTGTTTCTCCTGCCACTGCAGGCTGCCCTTTTGTTCTGGGCCCCTGCATACATTGCTGCCTTTTTCTGCCCACATAGACATCCGCAGCAGTCCCAACAGAGCTCCATTGAGCTCACTCACTCCCCCTATCTCACTTGCTCATTCTATGTTTCCTGGTGCTTCAGGCTGCCCTTTTGTACTGGGCTCTCACCTGCGTTGGTGGCTTTTTCTGCCCACAAAGAAATCTGCAGCAGTCCTGACACAGCTCCGTTAAGCTCGCTCTCTCTCACTCTCTCACTCACTCGTTCTGTTTCTGCCAATGCTGCAGGCTGGCCTTTTGTACTGGGCTGCTGCCTACACTGCCGCCTTTTTCTGCCCACAAAGAAATCCACAGCAGTCATGATAGAGCTCCGTTGAGCTCGCTCACTCCCCCTCTCTCATTGTGTTTCTCCCAGCGCTGCAGGCTGCCCTTTTGTATTCGCACCTGCCTGTTTTGGCACCTTTTTCTGCCCACAAAGAAATCTGCAGGTGTCTTGACAGAGCTCCATTGAGGTCGCTCACTCCCTCTGTCTCACATGATCATTCTGTTTCTCCTGACACAGCAGGCTGCCCTTTTGTACTGGGCTCCTGCCTGTGTTGGTGGCTTTTTCTGCCCACAAAGAAATATGCAGCAGTCCCAACACAGCTCCATTGAGCTCGCTCACTCCCCCTCTCTCACTCGCTTGTTTCGTTTCTGCCGGCGCTGTAAGCTGGCCTTTTGTACTGGGCTGCTACCTGCATTGCTGCCTTTTTCTGCCCACAAGGAAATCCGCAGCAGTCACAATAGAGCTCTGTTGAGCTCGCTTATTCCCCCCTCTCTCACTCGCTCATTGTGTTTCTCCTGGTGCTGCAGGCTGCCATTTTGTACTGGGCTCCTGCCTGAATTGGCACCTTTTTCTGCCCACAAAGAAATTCACAGGTGTCCTGACAGAGATCCGTTGAGGTCGCTCACACACTCATTCTATTTCTCCTGGCGCTGCAGGCTGCCCTTTTGTACTGGGCTCCTGCCTGTGTTGGCGGCTTTTTCTGCCCACAAAAAAAATCTGCAGCAGTCCCAACACCGCTCCATTGAGCTCACTCACTCCCCCTCTATCACTCACTTGTTCCATTTCTGCTGGCGCTGCAGGCTGGCCTTTTGTACTGGGCTCCTGCCTGCATTGCTACCTTTTTCTGCCCACAAAGAAATCCGCAGCAGTCATGATAGAGCTCTGTTGAGCTGACTCACTTCCCCTCCCTCACTCACTCGTTCTGTGTCTCCCCGTGCTGCAGGCTGCGCTCTATTGAGCTTGCTCACTCCCCCTCTCTCTCTCACTCATTCCATTTTTGCTGGTGCTGCAGGCTGCCCTTTTGTACTGGGCTCCTGCCTGCATTGCCGTCTTCTTCTGCCCACAAAGAAATCTGCATCAGTTACAGTAGAGCTCTTTTGAGCTCACTCACTCCCTCCTCTCACTTGCTCGTTCTGTTTCTCCTGCCGCTGCAGGCTGCCATTTTGTACTGGGCCCCTGCGTGCATTGCTGCCTTCTTCTGCCCACAAAGAAATCCGCAGGTGTCCCAACAGAGCTCTATTGAGCTCACTCACTCCCCCTTCTTCACTCGCTCGTTCTGTGTCTCCCGGTGCAGCAGGCTGCCCTTTTGTATTGGGCTCCTGCCTCTGTTGGTGCCTTTTTCTGCCCACAAAGAAATCTGTAGCATTCACAATAGAGCTCTGTTGAGATCACTCAGTCCCCCTCTGTCAGTCACTCATTCTGTTTCTCCCACTACTGCAGGCTGCCATTTTGTATTGGGCCCCTGTGTGCATTGCTGCCTTTTTCTACCCACAAAGAAATCCGCAGCAGTCCCAACAGAGCTCCGTTGAGCTCAGTCACTCCCCCTCCCTCAGTTGCTCGTTCTGTGTCTCCCGGCACTGCAGGCTGCCCTTTTGTACTGGGCTCCTGCCTGTGTTGGCGGCCTTTTCAGCCCACAAAGAAATCTGCAGCAGTCCCGACACAGCTCCGTTGAGCTCGCACACTCCCCTTCTCTCACTCGCTCATTCTGTTTCTGCCGGTGCAGCAGGCTGGCCTTTTGTACTGGGCTGCTGCCTGCACTGCCGTCTTTTTCTGCCCACAAAGAAATCCGCAGCAGTCATGATAGAGCTCCGTTGAGCTTGCTCACGCCCCCTCTCTCACTTGCTCATTGTGTTTCTCCTAGCGCTGCAGGCTGCCCTTTTGTACTGGGCTCCTGCCTGTGTTGGTACCTTTTTCTGCCCACAAAGAAATCTGCAGGTGTCCCAACAGAACTCTGTTGAGGTCGCTCAATCCCTCTGTCTCACTTATTCATTCTGTTTCTCCTGGCGCTGCAGGCTGTCCTTTTGTACTGGGCTCCTGCCTCTGTTGGCACCTTTTTCTGCCCACAAAGAAATCTATAGCATTCACAATAGAGCTCTGTTGAGATCACTCACTCCCTCCCCCTTTGTCACTCGCTCGTTCTGTTTCTCCCACTGCTGCAGGCTGTCATTTTGTACTGGGCCACTGTGTGCATTGCTGCCTTTTTCTACCAACAAAGAAATCTGAAGCAGTCCCAACAGAGCTCCGTTGAGCTCACTCACTCCACCCTCCCAGTTGCTCATTCTGTGCCTCCCGGCACTGCAGGCTGCCGTTTTGTACACTGGGCTCCTGCCTGTATTGGCGGCCGTTTCAGCCCACAAAGAAATCTGCAGCAGTCCTGACAGCTCTGTTGAGCTTGCACACTCCCCTTCTCTCACTCGCTCATTCAGTTTCTGCCGGCGCTTCAGGCTGGCCTTTTGTACTGGGCTTCTGTCTGCAGTGCCGTCTTTTTCTGCCCACAAAGAAATCCACAGCAGTCACAATAGAGCTCTGTTGAGCTCGCTCACTCCTCCTTTCTCACTCGCTCATTGTGTTTCTTCTGGCACTGCAGGCTGCCCTTTTGTACTGGGCTCCTGCCTGCATTGGCACCTTTTTCTGCCGACAAAGAAATTTGCAGCTGTCCCAACAGAGCTCTGTTGAGGTCGCTCACTCCCCCTGTCTCACTCGCTCAATCTGTTTCTCCTGGCGCTGCAGGTTTCCCTTTTGTACTGGGCTCCTGCCTCTGTTGGTGCCTTTTTTTGCCCACAAAAAAATCTGCAGCAGTTCTCACAAAGCTCAGTTGAACTCACTCACTCCCCCTCCCTCACTCACTCATTCTGTGTCTCCCTGCGCTGTAGGGTGCACTCTGTTGAGCTTGCTCACTTCCCCTCTCTCATTCGCTTGTTCCATTTCTGCCAATGCTGCAGGCTGCCCTTTTGTACTGGGCTCCTGCCTGAGTTGCCGCCTTTTTCTGTCCACAAAGAAATTCGCAGCAGTCATGATAGAGCTTTGTTGAGCTTGCTCACTCCCCCTCTCTCACTGGATCATTGTGTTTCTCCCAGTGCTGCAGGCTGCCCTTTCATACTGGGCTCCTGCCTGCATTGGCACCCTTTTCTGCCCACAAAGGAATCCGCAGCTGTCCTGACAGAGCTCCGTTGAGGTCGCTCACTCCCTCTCTCTCACTCACTCATTCTGTTTCTCCTGGCGCTGCAGGCTGCCCTTTTGTACTGGGCTCCTGCCTCTGTTGGCACCTTTTTCTGGCTATAAAGAAATCTGTAGCAGTCCCAACAGAGCTCCGTTGAGCTCGCTCACTCCCTTTGTCTCACTCGTTCGTTCCGTTTCTCCTGCTGCTGCAGGCTGCCCTTTTGTACTGGGCCCCTGCATAAATTGCTGACTGTTTCTACCCACAAAGAAATCCGCAGCAGTCCCAGCAAAGCTCCGTGGAGCTCACTAAGTCCCCCTCCCTCACTTGCACATTCTGTGTCTCCCTGCGCTGCAGGTTGCACTCCGTTCAGCTTGCTCACTTTCACTTGCTCGTTCCATTACTGCCAGTGCTGCAGGCTGCCCTTTTGTACTGGGCTCCTGCCTGTATTGGCACTCTCTTCTGCCCACAAAGAAATTCGCAGCTGTCTTGACAGAGCTCCGTTGAGGTCGCTTACTCCCTCTGTCTCACTCACTCATTCTGTTTCTCCTGGCGCTGCAGGCTGCTGTTTTGTACTGGGCTCCTGCCTCTGTTGGCACCTTTTCCTGACCATAAAGAAATCTGCAGCAGTCCCAACAGAGCTTCCGTGCTAGCTGCTCTCCCTCTGTCCCACCTCGCTGTTCCATTTCTCCCACTGCTGCAGACTGCCCTTTGGTACTGGGCCCTGCGTAAATTGCTGACTTTTTCTACCCACAAAGAAATCCACAGCAGTCCAAGCAAAGCTCTGTTGAGCTCACTAAGTCCCCCTTCCCCACTTGCTCATTCTGTGTCTCTCTGCGCTGCAGGCTGTGCTCCGTTCAGCTTGCTCACTTTTACTCGCTCGTTCTGTTTCTGCCAGTGCTGCAGGCTGCCCTTTTGTACTGGGCTCCTGCCTGCGTTGCTACCTTTTTCTGCCCACAAAGAAATCTGCAGCAGTCCCGGCAGAACTCCATTGAGGTTGCTCACTCCCCCTCTCTCACTCACTCGTTCCGTTTCTGCCGGCACTGTAAGCTAGCCTTTTGTACTGGGCTGCTGCCTGTGTTGCCACCTTTTTCTGCTCACAAGGAAATTCGCAGCAGTCACGATAGAGCTCCGTTGAACACACTCATTCCCCCTCTCTCACTCGCTCATTGTGTTTCTCCCGGTGCTGCAGGTTGCCATTTTGTACTGGGCTCCTGCCTGCATTGGCACCTTTTTCTGCCCACAAAGAAATTCACAGGTGTCCCGACAGAGCTCCGTTGAGGTCACTCACTCCCTCTGTCTCACCCGCTCATTCTGTTTCTCCTGGTGCTGCAGGCTGCCCTTTTGTACTGGGCTCCTGCCTTTGTTGGCTGTGTTTTCTGTCCACAAAGAAATCTGCAGCAGTCCCGACACAGCTCTGTTGAGCTCGCTCTCTCCCTCTCTATCACTCACTCGTTCCATTTCTGCCGGCACCACAGGCTGGCCTTTTGTACTGGGCTCCTGCCTGCATTGCTGCCTTTTTCTGCCCACAAAGAAATCTGCAGCAGTCACGATAGAGCTCTGTTGAGCTTGCTCACTCCCCCTCTCTCACTCGCTCATTGTGTTTCTCCTGGTGCTGCAGGCTGCCCTTTTGTACTGGGCTCCTGCCTCTGTTGGCACCTTTTTCTAACCACAAAGAAATATGCAGCAGTCCCCACAGAGCTCCGTTGAACTCATTCACTCCCCCTCCCTCACTCACTCGTTCTGTGTCTCCCCACGCTGCAGGCTGCACTCTGTTGAGCTTGCTCACTCCCCCTCTCTCAATCGCTCGTTCCGTTTCTGCTGGTGCTGCAGGCTGCCTTTAGTACTGTGCTCTTTCCTGCGTTGCCATCTTTTTCTGCCCACAAAGAAATCCGTAGCAGTCACAATAGAGCTCTTTTGAGCTCGCTCACTCCTCCCTCTCACTCGCTCGTTCTGTTTCTCCTGCCACTGCAGGCTGCCCTTTTGTACTGGGCCCCTGCGTGAATTGTTGCCTTTTTCTGCCCACAAAGAAATCTGCAGCTGTCCTAACAGAGCTCCGTTCAGCTCACTCACTCCCCCTACCTCCCTCGCTCATTCTGTGTTTCCCAGCACAGCAGGCTGCCCTTTTGTACTGGGCTCCTGCCTCTGCTGGCGCCTTTTTTTGCCCACAAAGAAATCTGTAGCAGTCCCCACAGAGCTTCGTTGAATTCACTCACTCCCACTCCCTCACTCACTCGTTCTGTGTCTCCCCGCGCTGCAGGCTGCTCTCTGTTGAGCTTGCTCACTCCCCCCTCTCACTCACTTGTTCTGTTTCTGCTGGTGCTGCAGGCTATTTTGTACTGGGCTCCTGCCTGCGTTGCCGTCGTCTTCTGCCCACAAAGAAATCTGCATCAGTTACAGTAGAGCTCTTTTGAGCTCGCTCACTCCCCCCCCCACTCGCTCATTTTGTTTCTCCTGCCGCTGCAGGCTGCCATTTTGTACTGGGCCCCTGCATGCATTGCTGCCTTTTTCTGCCCACAAAGAAATCTGCTGCTGTCCCAACAGAGCTCCATTGAGCTCACTCACTGCCCCTCCCTCACTCGCTCATTCTGTGTCTCCCGGTGCAGCAGATTGCCCTTTTGTACTGGGCTTCTGCCTGCATTGGCGGCTGTTTCTGCCCACAAAGAAATCTGCAGCAGTCCCGACACAGCTCCTTTGAGCTTGCTCACTCTCCCTCTCTCACTCGCTCAATCCATTTCTGCCAATGCTGCAGGCTGGCCTTTTGTACTGGGCTCCTGCCTGCATTGCCGCCTTTTTCTGTCCACGAAGAAATCTGCTGCAGTCACGATAGAGCTGCTTTGAGCTCGCTCACTTCCACTCTCTTATTCACTCATTGTGTTTCTCCTGGCACTGCAGCCTGCCCTTTTGTACTAGGCTCCTGCCTGCATTGGTACCTTTTTCTGCCCACAAAGAAATCCGCAGCTGTTCCGACAGAACTCCATTGAGGTCACTCACTCCACCTGTCTCACTCGCACATTCTGTTTTTTCTGGTACTGTAGGCTGCCCTTTTGTGCTGGGCTCCTGCCTCTGTTGGCACCTTTTTCTAGCCACAAAGAAATCTGCAGCAGTCCCAACAGAGCTCCGTTGAGCTCACTTACTCCTCCTCCCTTACGCACTAATTCTGTGTCTCCCCGCACTGCAGGTTGCCCTTTTGTACTGTTCTCCTGCATGCGTTGGCACCTTTTCCTGCCCACAAAGAAATCCGTAGCAGCCCCAACAGAGCTCCTTTGAGCTCGGTCACTCCCCCTCTCTCACTCGCTCAATCCTAATCTGTCCCAAACACTGATTTCCAACAGCGACTGCGGTATTCTACACCGGAAGTGTGAAAACACAGTTCAGGCAGGATGTGAAAAATGACAGCACTACTGTTCATAAGGAGGTGTGAAAAAATGCCAGTGTTGAGAATCTGGCGTGAAAATATTACTAATTTGCAAAGTTACAAGGGTGCGTGGAAACTGCACGATGCACGCTTGTAACACAGTCATTTTATGGAGTTTCATCACAAAATTTTCAACAGAGGCATTTTAGGACCTCTGCGTATGAACAGTGTCACTGTGATTTTCTTAATATGTCCTGAACACTGATTTCTTTGGCCAGGATGTGTAAAATAACAGTTGTACTGTTCATAAGGAGATGTGTAAAAATGGCACAGTTGAAAATCTGGAGTGAAAATATTGCAAATTGGCGAAGTTACGAGCGTGCGTAGCAACAGCGCAATGCACACTCATAAAACAGTCATTTTTTGGATTTTTCCCACCAAATGTGCAGCATACACTTTTTGAGACCCCACCTCATGAACACTGGCACTGTCATTTTGTTAATCAGTCCTGAAAGGTGATTCCACGCAGTGACCACGAAATCACCTTTTGGCACCAAATAATGCCATGACAGTGGCAGAATTCATGAGGAGGGGTCCCAAAAACCCCATGTTAAAAATTTCGTGCCAAAATTTCTAAAAATGCCTGAGATATGCATAAAAGTTGAAAAAACCCTATTTATTCCATTATACAACTTACTGGCATTTCCTCAGTTTGCGGTCGGCTTTGAAGAATGCAGATGTGTTCCCGGTCCACCGAAGATCGTCGCGCCAGACTCCAGAGGTAAGTATGGGGTGAGGGCGTGTGTGTTGGGAGGCAGGGTGTGCAGTGGGTGGGCATGGGTTGTGGGAGGGGGCAGGGAGACCACGAGGGACCATTTTCTTTCTTCACAGGTAAAAAAAATCACGGGACTTTTATTATTATTTTTTTACAGGGGCATGTGGCACACTGGGGTGGGCTTCCAGTGTGCCAGCAGGGTGTGTATTGGGGGGCTGTACCTGATGGGGGACTGGGCACCCTCGTCAGCACAATGGGGAGTGCAACAGCCGAGAGGGATTGGGCACCACCTCGGCACTAATGTACTGGGTGTTTGTGGGGGGGGCATTATGCCAAAAGGGAGTGGGCTCTCCTGTTGGCAAATCAAAGTAGAAGGGGGAACATAATGCTGACGGGGAATGGGCTCCCCCGGTGGCAACTGTAACTAAGAGGGGGACTGAAGCCGACGGAGATTGGGAACCCCATCAGCAAAAACACTTGTTGGGGGGGGCACATGCTGCTGAGGGGGATTGGGCACCCCCTTGGCACTGTGGGGTAATTAATATTGCTTGTGAACAGGCAGCAGGCCACCCGTCATGTTCATAAACAATATTACAATCGGCTAGTTCTGCCCAGCAATGACGGGTCGCTCTCCCATTGCAGCGGTTCCGCTGACACTGCAATGATGAGGCAGCCCCTGATTGCTGCAGCTGAAATGTTTCAAGGTTGTGGCACGCTGGCTGAACTAGTGTCAGCAGCAGCATGCCACGGCATTGAGGAAAGAGGGCCAAGCCTTTAAAGGCTGTGGGAGCATTGGCCACAACAGTGCTGCGCCTCCACAACCTGCTTCTGGCAAGCTGCTACAATATGTTTCAAACAACATGAAATCTTGCTATATTATAGACATTAGCAGTTTGATCCAGCTCTAGAACTGCCCCGGAGTGAAATGGTTAAAACCATTCCA
Source organism: Neoceratodus forsteri (assembly GCA_016271365.2). NCBI lineage: Eukaryota > Metazoa > Chordata > Ceratodontiformes > Ceratodontidae > Neoceratodus > Neoceratodus forsteri. The sequence continues at coordinate 117,736,210 of JADMNL010000023.1, forward strand.
AAATAGAATTTTGGCACGAGCAGCTCTATCTGTGTCATTTCAAACTTGAACTGTCAGATTCTTTACTCGCCTCAGTGAACAGTCGCTCCGGAGATTTCTCCTTCTGCTCGGTTCATTTCTCGGTTTAAAAGTGTTTTCTCGGTTGGATTTAACGAGAATAGTTTTATTTAACCACAAAACCGTTCGGCTCAAGCTCTATCTGTGGTAACTGTAAGTAAATGAAGGTTTTGTCTGTGTGGAACTTGTGTTATCGGTTCGGTTTTGAACCGATCAGTGGGTTTAAAACTCATTTAAAACTAAAAGTTACTATTTTAGAGTGCGGTTCCGGTTCTTATCGGTTCTAAAAAAGCGGATTTATTACGTTTTTCCAATACCATTGACAGGTTAGGAACCGATAAGAGGTGTCTTGCCTGGCACTGCCATTAAAAGGCAAGTTTTTGGTTAGGCTGGCATTATGTCTGAGAAACCCAAAAGAAAAACCAGGCCCATTGGTTTCAACACTGTGATGTTTGTGGGAAGTCTTTGCAAGGCTGACCACACACCATGTGTTTATTGTCTGGGGTTTGACCACCTCCAATCAGACTGCCAGGTATGAAGAATTTCCCTGCAGCCACCCTGGAAAAAGATTGGGCAGGCTCAGGGGCGAGAGGCAAAAGTCCGCTGACCGGATGAGCAGCCGGTTGGTGCCAACCGAACCAGAGGGAGTGCCCTCTGACCAGGGCCAGACTTCCTCGGGCAAAAGAAAAGCTGGTTCTGAGGAACCAATTCCAGTAAAGAAAACAAGAAAATCAGCAGGTCTGGAGTCCAAAATTCCTTCTCCAACTGCTGCAGAGATAGCAAAAGCCATACAAATTGTCCAGTCACTGTCTCAGGGTCTGTCCGAACCACCACTATCTGGTAAAAGGTCGGTTCGTCCGGTCCCAGTGGTTCAGGATTATGATATTGAGGAATTTTATGAACCAGAGGAGGGGGAGGAGGATTATGAACAGTATGAATGTGGCTGGGAAGGTCTGGGTGTGCCCATTGAACCGGACATCTCCCCAGACAGACCTTTAGAATCTCCCCGTATGCTGTCTGAGTCCCCATCTCATTTTATGTTTTATAAAAAAGTTGCTGAAACCCTCCAGCTTCCTTTAGAAGAGGCTGTGGATGAGCAAGAGGAGCCTGATTTTGTAGAAATGATGGATATTCCAGAGTCTAGAGATTGTCTATTCTTTACATAAGTCTTTTAGGAAACAAACAATTAAAATTTTAAAAGCTCCTAATTCTGTGCCTCCTGTAGATAAAAAGATGGACAGAAGGTATACATTGTCAGGCCCTGATACAGAATTCCTTTCTCAGCAATGCAGTCATGTTAGGTAGTTCAGGCTGCTGCCTGTGATAAAGCTAATATTCCCTTGGCTTCACATCCTCCTGACAAGGATTCCAGGAAGATTGATGCCATGGCAAAAACAGTATATGGCAGCCTCTCTGGGACTCAGGCAAGCAAATTATATGGCTTATGTAGCTAGGTATCAGAAATCTAGATGGGATACTGTTATGCAATTGGCCAGCAGGCCCATGGCCAGCTGGCTAGTGAACTAGAACAGGTGGCTGCTGATGGCATTGAAGCCTCTAAGGTTCAGTTTCATGCTGCTGTGGATGTTAATGATGTTTCCTCTGGGGTCATGGCCCATCTGTAGCTTTTTAGTAGGTTGGCCTAGCTCAGGTGTACTAGTTTGTCACAGGATACCCGGACTAAGGCTATGGATTTTCCTGTGGTGGGAAATTCTCTGTTTGGAGAGCAGACAGAGAATTACATGACTAAGATGGATGAATATAGGACTACTTACAAGGTGCCCAGGCTAAGGAGCAGCAAGCCACTCCTCAAAGGCATGCCCCAGGGGTAGGGGAGGCCTTTTCACAGGCCTTCTACCAGACTCAGGCCTCCTCTGCCTATGCTCAGAGGGGCTTCTTCAGAGGCAGGGCAGACGAGGGGTGGCAGACCTGCTCCCACCCCCAGCCTAAAGCTCCTATGAAACAGGCACCCTGATGGGTGCCCAGGGCCGATCTCCTGTACCAGTGGGGGCAGGCTGGCTTACTTCAGTCAGAATTGGCTTCTTTAACCTCAGACAAGTGGGTTCTGAGTAGTAAGCCAGGGTCTGGTTCTCAGCTTCAAAAGTTTCTAGTTGAGAAGCAGACTTTTCTACCTGCAAGTGCTTCAGAAACCCTCACTCTGGAAACAGAGGTCTCATCCCCTGTTAGCTCTCAGAGCAGTGAAAGGTTTCTCCTGCATCAGGGCAGGGGTCTGTATTCAGATACTTCCTTACCCCAAAAGACAGGAGAATGGCAGCCATTTTAGATCTCAGATATCTGAACAAGCATCTTTTGAAACCAAAGTTCAAAATGGTAACTCTGGCAATGATTTTACCTTCCCTAAGGCCAGGGGACTGGCTAGCCTCCTGGACCTCAAGGATGACTATTTCCATGTCCTAATCAGAAGATCCCATCGAAAGTACCTCAGATTCGAACTGCCCTCAGGTCATTACCAGTTCAGAGCAATGCCCTTGACCACCTCTGCTCTAGGGTATTCACAAAGTGTCTAGCAGTGGCAGTGGCCCTTAAGGAGGCAGAGGATTGCTGTTTTTCCCTATCTAGACGACTGGCTCATTGTAGGCCAGTCCCCAGAACAGGTAAAATCTCACCTGCAGGTCACCCAGCAGCTTCTCACCTCCCTAGGTTTTCTGCTAAACCTACTAAAGTCAGTTCTGGAACCAGTCCAGGTACTCACCTTTTAGGGGCAGAATTGGACAAAGCTTAGCCAGAGCCTTTCTTCCCCAGAAAGGGTAAGAAATTTAGTGGCTCTGGCCTCTTCCTTCACTCTGCAGTTCTCTCGACCAGCAAGACACTTTCTGCAGCTCCTGGGGCACATGGCTGCATCCACAGCTGTTGTGCAGGGAGCCAGATTTCAGATGAGAGACATTCAGTTTCACTTGAGAACCTTTTGGTCTCAGAGAAGAGACCCCTTTCCAAGTTGGTCCCAGTGACTCGAACCTTGATCCTAGCTCTCCAGTGGTGGCAGGATCAGAGCAATTAAGAGCGGGGTCCCTTCATTTCCCCTTCTCACGACTTGACTCTCACTACAGATGCTTCCCTTCTGGGTTGGGGGAGCCCATGGGCGACCTTTCCCACTCAGGAGTTTTGGTCCCCAGGAATCTCTGCTCCACATCAATTTTCTGAACTCAGAGCTGTCTTTTTAGCTCTTCAAGCTTTTTCTGCATCTGTCCATGACAAGGTGATACAAGTCAGAACAGACAACACCACAACAATGTGGTACATCAACAAACAGGGGCACTCGGTCTTGACCTTATGCACCGAGGCAATGAAGTTGTGGTCTCTGGCCTATTCCCTGAACACTTCCCTCATAGCAGTTCATCTTCCAGGAAGGACAATGTCCTAGCGGATGCCCTCAGCAGGATTTCCCAGGGCCATACGAATGGTCCCTGGATCCTCAAGTGCTGGGATAGTTTTGCCAGGTGGGGCATCCTCAGATAGATCTTTTGCAGCCCCAGACAATCACAAACTTCCTCTGTTCTGTTGCAGACCTCCAGTGCTGGGCTCAGTTCCCCTGGATGCCCTTCTTCTGGATTGGGAGGGGAAGTTCCTCTATGCTTCCCCCTTTCCTCTCCTATTCAAAGTACTAGTCAAAATCAGATCTCAGCCTTGCAGGGTGATTCTGATTGCCCCGGATTGGGCCAGGCAGCACTGGTACACACTCCTTCTGTCTCTGACAGTCCATCTTCCCTGTGCCTCCCCAGGAATCACAATCCTGTTGACTTGTGCCCAGGAAGGGGTTGGTATCCGGACCTCGTCCCTCAACCTCAAGGCCTGGCTCTTGAGGAGTTAGAGTTGCTGATTTACACCTCTCTCAGAGTGTTCTTGAGATCTAAAGGCTTCCAGAAAGCCTTCCACTAGAACTACTTATAGTTCTAAATAGAAAATGTTTTCCATTTGGTGTGCTGGGAAAAATATTTCCCCAGAATCTGCTGAATTGCCCATTTTGTTAGATTACATGGTACATCTTAATTCCTTGGGTCTCAGACCAGCTACCCTGAGAGTTCATTTGGCAGCTGTGTCTGCTTTTGTGTCAACAGGAAAGTCATCCCTCTTCCTCTCATCCTGTGTTTTCAAGTTTTTTAAGGGATTACTCCATACTAATCCTCCCTTTAGGGAACTGGCCCTGCTTGAGACCTTAATGTTTGCATTGCCCAGTTAATGCAACCCCTTCTGACCTCTGTCTTCTGCAGGCTTAAGTACCTAACTTGGAAAACTGTTTTCTAGTGGCTATCACTTCTGTCAGGCGCATAGTGAATTGCAAAGCCTTGTCAGTGGAGACTGACTTTATTTCTTTCCACAGGATAAGGTAGTCCTTAGGACTAATAGGAAGTTTTGCCTAAGGTGGTTTCAGATTTCCATCTTAATCAATCTATCTACCTTCCAGTATTTTCACTGATCACTCCTCTTGGGTGAGAGGAGGTTGCACAACCTGGATGTTAAGAGGCTCTTAGTTATTATATAGGCGTACCAAAGGTCACAGGTTGAATCCCTCAACTTTTCCTTACCTATGGTGAAGTTGGGAAAGGCAAACCTGCCACTAAGAGACAATAGCCAGGTGGATTGTCTCTTGTATCCAATTTTGTTATCAGAAAGTGGGCAGAGCCCCCAGTTTGAGGGCTCATTCTACCAGGGTACAGCTGCGTCTCTAGCTGCTGCCAGAATATCCTTTATTAGAGATTTGCCAGGCTGCTACTTGGAAAGCGGTACACACTTTTACCAAGCATTACTCCCTGGATGTCCAGGCCAGGAGAGATGCTCGGTTTGGCACAGCTGTTCTTCAGAGCCTATTCCCTAAGTAGGTTCTGCCCTCCTCCATGGAGGTACTGCTGTGTATTCTGTTAATGTCTATAATATAGCAAGACTTCATGTTGTTTGAAGAAAAAATTACTCACCTTAGTAATGTTGTTTCTTCTAATGGAGTCTTGCTGTATAGACCTCCCCAACCTGCCCCTCTCTGAGAACCTCTACTTGGTGGGGTGCGGGCAACTTAGTGTGAGCTACTTATGTCCTGTTAGCATTTTGTCCCCTTTGGGACTTTGAGAATGTGTATGTGTACGCGTGTGTGTGTTTTATTATACTTATGTTCCATTTTCATATTATTAGAATGGTGTTAGTATTTCTGGTCCCTGACTTGAGTCTTGGGTGTTGGGACCATCAATGGTTGTTATTATTTAGGTAGCCATTTGGCTAGTGTAAGTTACAGCTTCCACACAGACCTTAGTGAGTTTGGCTCGTAAAGATCTGACAGTTCAAGTTTGAAATGACACAGATAGAGCTGCTCTCATGCCAAAATTCTATTTTGGAATGGTTTTAACCATTTCACTCCGGGGCAGTTCTAGAGCTGGATCAAACTGCTAATGTCTATAATATAGCAAGACTCCATTAGAAGAAACAACATTACTAAGGTGAGTAATTTTTTCTTCTTGTGCATGCGCCCAATCAACATAAAAATGAACTCCCTGGCCATTTAAACTAAATAGGGAGGGGGGCTGTATAATAGATGAACCCAATCTAAACAGGGTAAGAAGAACTACAAAAAAAGCGCAGACTTCCCAGAATAAAAAAATGAAATATTTTAGAAGTCTAAAGGAAAAAGGAACTTGAGGCAATATTAGAAATACAAAAGGACATTGATATGGCCTTTGTAACTGAGACCTGTGGTCAGTAAATGTTAAGTGGGAATGAGAAATACCTGGGTATACCCTGTATCATTTAGACAGGAAGGAGAAAAGCAGGGGAGGAGTAGCAGCATATATATCAAACTCCCTAAGATCAACAAATATTTCAGATAAAATCAAATGGGGGAAGGTAGTCTGGAATCAGTATGGATTAGTATAGATACAGGGAAGAATGAACACCATAACTGGGTTACGAACATACGAAATTTGCCAGCAGATAAAGGCCTAGAGGTCTATCAAGTCTGCTCGAATGTGCAGCTAGCACCCCTTATTCTGCAGCTGCCCCTCCCTTCCGCCCTTCCCCTTCATTAACCCTCCCCATTATGGGTTATGCTATAGACCTCCTGGAATAAGTAGCGAAGTTATTAAAGAAATCAACTATGAGCTGGAAAAAGCCTGTGGAATGGGAAAAGTCTTTTTTTATGGGAGACCTGAACTTCAGCGATATTGACTGGAATAAACTAGAAGCCAGTAAGCAACATTGTCAGACTTTCTTAGGACTAATAGACCAACTAGGGCTCACGCAATATGTGGACAAACCCACAAGAGGGGAAACAATTCTGGATATTGTCCTGACTACTAAAGAAATTGATATTACTTGCTGTAAAGTTAATGCCCCACTGGGAATAGTGACCATAAAAGTATCCCAGCACTTACTAGCCTAGCTCCCTTAATCCTGGTTGTCTCAATCTATTCCCTACCACTAGCTCATTCTGGCCTCCTTTTTGGCTGCCTATTCTTTCACCCCCATTACTACCTTACTCCATTACTGCCTCCTTACTTATTATCATTTGGGTACAAGCTCTTACTTAGCAGAGACTGTCTGGGATTGTCGTCTCTTCTCACTACTGTAAGCTTATCATGATGTATCGTTGCATGTTAATTATGTTGACCGGTATGTATAGGCCTGCATTGACCGACACCTGCACAATGTTTTTTTGCACCACTGACCATTGTAACTGTAATTGTGAATTGTACTGTATTGTATTAATGTCCAGGACCAGTTTGAAAATGAACTTGCTCAATGGTGTTTATGCCTGGTTAAATAAAGTTGATTGTTTGATCCTTTTCACTGTAAAAGAGCACATCCCAGTTACAAAAGGATGCAGAGAAATGTATAATATTAAATCAGCAAATAAAAGTGGCATACAGGAAGACCTGGGTGACATAAACTGGGAGAAATTGTTACATAACAAATCAGTACCTGAAATGTGGGATATAATAAAATGCCAAATATTTACGATATGTGATAAACGCATAAAGAAAACCAAAAAGTACAATAATAGAGGTATAAAGCCTAAATGGCTAAATAAAACCCTAAGGAAACTGCTAAAGAAAAAACAACTCATATATGTCAAAAGTAAAAACTGGGACACAGGAAGCATGGATGCAATTTAAGCAAGTACAGAGACAATGTAAGAATATGACAAAGAAAAATAAACAAAGGATGGAAAAAAATAGGCACAGCTAGGAAGGATAATATGTAACAATTTTATAGCTATGTAAATTCGCTATAGAAAATAAACTCTTGCTTATGCTCAATTACTGTGGGAAATAAAGTAATTAACGAACCCAAGGATATCGCAAATATATTTAATTCAAATTTTTGGTTCAGTATTCTCCCAAAAGCTACTGTGCACAGTAATTATCCCTGAAATAGAGGTATCAGACCTAAATCTAACAGAAGAAAGTATAACTGAAAAAATTTGCAAATTAAAAAAACACACTCAGCCGGACCAGATAGAAACATAGAAACATACACTTTGACGGCCGATAAGAACCGCTTGGCCCACCTAGTCTGCCCATTTCCCTACCTACAGGATAGGCTGCAGATAATAGTTAACCAACAGCCTATTTCTTCCCCCCCCCCACAAGAATTGCCTTATGTCTGTCCCATGCATTCTTGAATTCTCCACAGTTTTAGACCCCACAACCTCCTCAGGAAGGCTGTTCCATGCATCCATTACCCTCTCTGTGAAAAAATATTCTCACATTGCCCCGGAACCCCCCCATCTTTAAATTGTGGCCCCTTGTTCTTGCACGTCTTTTTCTGAAAAATGCTACCCTCTTGGACTTTGTTGATTCCACTAAGGTACTTAAAAGTTTCTATCATGTCCCCCCTCTCCCTTCTTTCCTCAAGGGTATACATATTAAGCTCCTTTAGTCTCTCCTCATACAGCTTCTCTTGCAGACCCTGCACCATTTTAGTTCCTCCCTGACTGCCTCTATCCTGTCTATGTCCTTCGGAGATGGGGTCTCCAGAACTGGATGCAGTACTCCAGATGGGGTCTCACCAACTGTCTGTACAGAGGGATAACAACTTCCTGTTTTCTGCTGGTGATGCCTCTCCCTATGCATCCCATTATACCCCCAGCCCTCCCTACTGCCTTCTCACATTGCTTGCTAACCTTAAGGTCATCTGATATGATTACCCCCCAGGTCCCTTTCCTTTTTTGTTGTTGTTACTACCCCCCCCATTGTGTAATCTTCCCCTGGGTTTTTGTTTCCCAGGTGCATTATTTTGCACTTCTTTGCATTGAATCCAAGCTGCCATACTTCTGACCATTCCTCCAACCTTGCCAAGTCCCTTCTCATCCTTTCCATGCCTCCTTGTGTATCTACCCTGTTGCAGATCTTTGTGTCATCTGCAAAGAGGCAGACTTTTCCTTCCAGTCCCTCTGCAATGTCACTTATAAAGACATTAAAAAAAGGACTGGACCCAGTACTGAACCCTGCGGTACCCCACTAGTAACCCCTCTTTCTTCAGAGTGGGCTCCATTTACAATTACCTTCTGTGTCCTGTTGTCCAGCCAATGTTTTACCCAGGCTACCACCCTGGGACCCACTCCAAGGCTGGTTAATTTAACCATTAAACTTTTGTGTGGGACTGTGTCAAATGCCTTGCTAAAGTCTAGGTAGGCCATGTCCACAGCCCCTACCTGGTCTACTACTTTGATCACCCAGTCAAAGAAATCTAATAGATTCATCTGACATGACCTTCCCGCTGTGAACCCATGCTGCCTTGGGTCCTGTGCCCCACTGGCCTTTAGGTACTCAACAATTCTTTCCTTCAGAAGTGACTCCATCACTTTCCCACCACAGAGATCAAACTGACAGGTCTATAGTTTCCTGCCTCTGTCTTGGTCCCACTTTGTGAAGGGAATCACATCCACCTTCCTCCAGTCCTCGGGTACCACACCATCCTCCCATGATTTATTAAAAGAGTAGTCAGTGGTTTCACTAGTTCCCCCCTTAATTCTTTTCGAATTCTGGGGTGAATTCCATCAGGCCCCATTGCTTTGTCCACCTTCAGTTTTAGGAGTTTTTGCAGAACCCTTTCTTCTATGAAAGGGCTGGGATCGACCCCCCTATCAAGAGTGCTTCAGTTAATTGGATTGGGCACTTCCCCCTCCTCTTTTGTGAATACTGAGCAGAAATATTTGTTCAGTATCCCTGCTTTTTCATTGTCCCCCTCTGCCCACCCACCATTCATTCTATTCAGCCTCACTACTCCTCCCTTTGTCTTTCTATGCTCTCTGATGTACCTATAAAAGGTTTTATCCCCCTTCTTAACCAAGTTGGCTATCTTTTCCTCAGTTTGGGCCTTTGCTATTCTGACTTCCCTCCCTGCTTCCTTCTGCCTTAACTGGTACAGCTCTCTGTCCTGCTCCTTCTGTGTTTCCTTATACTTCCTGAATGCTATCTTTTTCTCCCTGACTTTCCCAGCCACCTCTTTTGAGAACCATAGTGGCTTTTTCTTTCATTTTGATTTGTTTATTTGCTTCACACAGAGGCTTGTTGCCTCTGTGATGGCAGTTTTGATGATTCCCCATTGTTGCTCCACCCCTCCTTCTAGCCTGTTTGCTAGTGCTTTTCTAAGGCTCTCTCCCATCTTGCCAAAGTCAGCCCTCCTGAAGTCCAGTACCCTCACTTTTGTATGGCTTGACTCTGTAGCTGAGTTTAACGTGAACCACACTGTTTGATGGTGACCCCCTGGAATATTTCAAATACTATACCGAAGCTCCTGTCTCCATATATAGCTATCCCACTGAGGCTGGTACTCCTGAAATCACTAAAAGAAAACCTAGTCCCATTAGACTGGCTAGCAGTAAATGTGGTGCCTATATATAAGAAGGGCAGTAGGGCTGACCATACAAACTACAGACCAATTAGCTTAATGTCGGTCCCCGGAAAATTGATGGAATCAATATTAAAAGATAAAATAAACTCTCATCTAGAAATTAATGAGCAGACAGATAGAGAATAGCATGGATTTGTGGTGAGTAGATCTTGTGTAACACATTTGCTGTGTTTTTATGAAAAAATCTCATCAGTTCTGGATGGGGGGGCATCGGTGGATTGTATCTATCTGGACTTTGCAAAGGCATAGTCCCACACGGCGAAATAATCCAAAGCTTAATAGATAAACGTATTGATTACAGGACAGTGCAATGGGAGGCTGCTTGGCTGAGTGATAGATCGCAGAGGGTGCGTATAAATGTTTTTTTCTCGGCATCAGTACCAGTGATGAGCGGGGTGCCACAGGGGTCAGTGCTGGGGCCAGTGCTGTTTCAAGTTTTTATGTCTAGCATGGGTAATGAAGTGACAAACTGGCTAAGTAAATATGCAGATGATACTAAACTGGCTGATATAGCATTTGATAATGACAACTCAAACTCTATACAAATGCACTTAGACAACATACAGAAATGGGCTAATCTTAGAGGAATGAGTTTTAATGTAGACAAGTGCTGTGTCATACATCTAGATAAACACAACAATAACAAGCATTTGTCAATGCTGAATGTTACTTGCTTGCATGTGCTGTTTAGGTATTTGGAAGTGATAGTTCCATGCCTTCCTCCCAAGACATGCACTGTGTCTTTCCGTTCAGTATTCACAGAAGAGTGGGAGGGGGGCAAGGGCCACAGCAGTACAGCAGTTGCCAAGGGGGGTGAAGAGGTGGACAATAGTCCATTGAAAGGCAAAAGAGTCCTGCAGAAGCTCACTAAATTGAAGGTGGAGAAAGCAATGGAACCAGATGGCATACACCCAAGGATATTAAGAGAACTGCGAAGGGAGATAGCAGTACCTCTGGCAGACATGTTCACTGAGTCATTCAACACGAGTGAATTGGAGGAGGGCACATGTGGTCCCTATACACAAGTCCAGCAGCAGGGAGGAGGCGGGGAACAATAGGCCGTTCAACCTCACCTCAGTAGTGGGGAAGATCATGGAGACATTGCTTAAAAAAAGGATAGTGGGGCATCTAGAAGCCATCAGAGCCCAGGACCATAGACAACATGGATTCACGGTGGGGACATCATGTCAGACAAATCTGGTTGACTTCTTTGACTGGGTGACAAAGGGAAATTAATCAGAGTGGGGCAGTGGACAATGCTTACCTTGATTTCAGCAAAGACTTTGACACCATCCCACATAGGAGGCTGATAAACTAGCTGGGTAGGCTGGGCATGGGGGAAAGGGTGGTAAACTGGGTTAGAAACTGGCTAACAGACAGGAGGCAGAGAGTGGTGGTAAATGGGGTGCAGTCTAGGGAGAGGGGGTGACCAGTGGGGTGCTGCAGGGATCGGTCCTGGGGCCAGTCCTGTTCAATGTCTTCATTAGTAACATTGCAGAATGGCTGAAGGGAATTTTTTCACCAAATTTTCAACATAGCCATTTTAAGACCTCTGCTCATGAACAGTGTCACTGTGATTTTCTTTATCTGTCCCGAACATTGATTTACGCTTTCGGACTGCGCTTGTGCACTACATGCGCGGAAACACATTTTGGGCAAGATGTGAGAAATAACAGCTGCACTGCTCATAAGGAGGTGTGGTAAAATGGCAATGCTGAAAATCTGGAGTGAAAATATTGAAAATTCACGAACTTACGAGCGTGCGTAGGAACAGCACAATGCATGCTCATAAAACAGTCATTTTTGAGAATTTTTTCACCAAATTTTCAACATAGGGTTTTTGGGGGCCTACCTCATGAAATGTGATGCTGTCATTTCATAGATCAGTCCCAAAATGTGGTTCCACGCAGTGACCGTAAAATCACCTTTGGGGCCAATTAACACCATGACAGTGACAGAATTCATGAGGTGGGGTCCCAAAAACTACATGTTGAAAATGTGGTGAAAAAAATCCCCAAAATGCCCGAGATATGCAGCAAAGTTGAAAAAACCCTATTTATTCCATTATACAGCTTACCGGCATTTCCTCAGTTCGTGGTCGGCTTTGAAGAGTGCAGACATGTTCCCAGTCCACCGAAGATCATCACACCAGACTCCAGAGGTAAATATGGGGTGAGGTGGGGGTGTGGGGAGGCAGGCCGCGCAGTGGATGGACGCGGGTGGGAGAAGAGGGCAAGACAGCAGCAAGGGAAGGTTTGTTTGTTTCTTTCAGGTTTTTTTTTTATTACTTGGACTACGCGGGATGTTTGCCACGCTGGGGTTGGCTCCCGACGTGGCAGCTGGAAGGCTGTTGGGGGGACAGTGGAGCCAATGGGGGATTGGGCACCCCTGTCGGCCATAGGACCTGTTGCCATGCTGGGGTGGGCTCCCAGTGTGGCATCTGATAGTCTGGGGGGAAACAATAGAGCCAACCGGGGATTGGGCACCCCCGTTGGCTATACAGACTGCTGCCACGCTGAGGTGTGTTCCCAGCGTGGCACCTGGTATTCTGTTGGGGGGGGAGCACAGCACAACCGATGGGGGATTGGGCACCCCCGTTGGCTATACAGTGTGTGCATGGGGGGAAGCATGAGCATGCAGTATGCGTGCGTGTATGTGTGTGGGGCAAGTGCACATGAGCACGTGATCTTATCGCTGCTCACTGAAGCGTAGCTCTCCTTTTCAACTGTACGGCACTGCATTTTTAACTGCTGTCATAGACAGCTGCAACCTTGATTGGAGAACTGTGGCCTCGCTTGCAAACACACTGACTGAATTGGAAGAGGGCTGCCACACCTCAGAAAACTCGGATGATGGCACTATGTTTCTTGCACATGCGTGCAAGCAACATAAAAAACTTGGATGATGGCACTATGTTTCTTTCACATGCCTGCAAGCAACATAAAAACGGCTAAGTTTGTGATAAATAACTCATGTCATTAAAGGTGACCGCCACTAGCAGTTTAAAAAAAATCTCTTCTGCTGAGGATACCTGTTAAATGCACATGCTGGAGTTATACTGTGGATGTATTAGGATGGTGCTACTACATGTTTCTGAAGGCAAAAAGGCACAGCACTGCACCAAGATATTTAATATTTTCATGGCAGCCTGGCACCAGAGCGGGAACAATTATAAAACTTCAAAACCCCATATCTTGGTTCAGGAATGAAAGAAAACGAGAAAGAAAAATGTGTTTCTTGATATCTTTGCCAGTCAAACACTATTGCTAAAAAAATGCTACTAACAAATATTGCTGCTTTAATATCAAATAATTATCTCCTGCAAGAGTGTTTTCAGGCATTGTTTTACAGCCTGAAAACCTGGAATAAAAGTGTATTCACATTCATAGATTTATAGAGCAATAGCTGCCATTTTTGTTATTCAAACACTCCTATTGTTATATATCTTGTAGTCAAGAAACTAATGTAAAATAATAATAGTGATTAATTTGATAATGTCCACAACTTATACTGTATGCAGACATTTCTTGACTGATGTCCAAGGGTCATACTGTTCAGTCCTGTGCTTTATAATGGCATTTTAGTGCCTATATGGATTTGTTTTTATGATTATAAATTTTATAACGAAAAAAAATAATGGTAAGGGGCAAGAAGTGCTGTTGCTCAGTACTACATAGGATGCGGTATTAGTCACATCGCTAAGACAGCATACACACAGCCGGTTGCTAGAAAGCAGAATGGCAAGGACAAACAAGCAATAAAAATTGCTGAACTCAAACATCAGCTGCTGGCAGAAAATAATATAATGCAACAGAACGAACTGAAATTATGTGAAAGACATTTGGTCCTGGTGGGGTCAAATATTCAAACACTTTAATGCCACAAAACTTACAATTTTGGTGTTTAAAATATTAACTTCTCAAAGAATGGCACAGTCAAACCATGGTCACTTCTCAATCTTTGGTTACTAAAATGTGAGGCACTGGCTCTCATAATGTGGGGGACATCATAAAATACAGCGATAAAGGGTCAGAACACTGTGGAAACCAGTGCAATTATCAGTGCGCAATTTACCTTTTCTAGCCATAATTTTAAGAATTTCTACTGTAAAATCTCAGTTCACAACACCATCTCTGTGTGGCAGCACCTTTTATATGTGGAACAGAGCCATTCTAAACTGCAAAATAAGGAAATACTTCGTATTGTGACACAGCTGTGAGGTATGCCATTGTGTTGTTATATGTCTTTATGTCCATTTTATTTTATAATATGATCACAGTTGCTATGGAATTTCAGAGGGAAAGAAGGAAAGAGATCTTTGTGAAATTGTCTTTCCATATTTGTTATCTTTAATTTATATATTTTTAAGCACAAAAAAGCAGAGTTGCTAAAATATTTTTAAATGATTTGCAAGTGCATTTTTAAAATGCTCTATTTGCAGATGAATGTACCCTTTACTTTTACAGACAGCTGGATGAGATATTTAAAACTAATCGATTTAAGTCGTTTGGTGTACCAGTTACTTCATTTTAATAAATAATATGGGATGAATAACTGTCAGCTGAATGAGATATTTAAAACTAGTCGATTTAAGCAGTTTGTTGTAGCAGTTCTTTCATTTTAATAAATAATATGGGATGAATCAATGAAAAGAGTTTAGACCCTAGCATTTCCAGCCCACAAGTACAGTATAAGATAACCTAAAATTATACAATTAGAACAAAGCTAGATTTTTAATATACAGTTAGTTACAATTTGACAATAAGCGGCAACAACACGGTTATTTATGTTTTGTGCTATTACTGATGTTATTTTCTGGCAGGTGTTCTTTCATGTTTCTGCCACGAGAGGGTGCTTTGTGCCCCTCTATGGCCCTTAATTGATGATGGCAGCAGGCAGCAGATAATTAGTTTATATGCAGATAATATATAATCATAGAAATAACCTTAATTTATTTTAAAATAGTTTAAGAAAGCTGCACAGTGCGAGAAATCCATATGCTTATTTTTTTTTGTTTTGTAACCCAGTCCTTTTAACTGCAGTAGCCGCTATTGTTTGAGCACCAACTGGAAATGTAGGCATTGTAAACAATGTTAAATCTAATTTTTCCTGTGCAAAACCTAATTAGCCTTTTTAAAAAAGGTTAACGCCAACACCTCAGATGGTTTTTGTTTAATAATCCTATTACTGACTGCTCATCATGTATAAAATGGTGCAGTAGGATGCCCAATTTCCACTTATTTATGTGTATGTGTGCCAGAACAAGTCAAGACTTGGCGGATGGGCTGTGCACACCCTGCAGGAGCTGTAGGGCTCTGGTCTGGGAGGAATGTTGTCACCATGCAGAGGGCTCATGATGAGTACTGCTCCCAACTCACCTGGAGAATGGCAGACAGTAAGTAGCAACCCCTTGCACTCTACATGGAGTTTGAACAGAGGACAGCAGGTTGCTTGCTCTTTCTTCACAGCGCCACACGCAAAGCTGTGCCCACGTTTACCATGATAGTTATTGTTTTGTTTATGTCTGCATTGTGATCAGGATAGATGCTCACCCTCGAGACTTGACCTGCTTGCTATTAGTTCTGTACTTCTGGGGTTGCCTGCCGCTGCCTGATATCCTCATAAATTACTACTGGGCACGTCCGCTGCATCTTTTTTCAGTAGTATTCACCGCTGTCTATGGCTTTCTTTTTCCATATATTACAGTATGTCTACTGTCTGTCTATATGTGTGTTTATCTTTGTATCTGCCCATCTTCCTATGTATGTGTTTTCCAATGTATCTCTCTGAATGACTTTCTGTATCTTAGTATGCCTGTATCAGTACGCCTGCTTAGCTCTGCTCTGTCTCTCTCAACAGCTGTTATTCCATGAATAAATGCCACTGGATGGCTCGGATCTGTGCTCCAAAGGTAGCCAAACTCAGAGATATCCATGGGAAACCTTAGATCAGCACTAGCCAGTCTGCCAAGGCTTGGCACAATTTGTTCTTCCCCCATTCCCAGAGGGTAATGATAACCAGTTCTTATGTGGCATATAGTATATGGACTCTATTATATAGTATATAGATATCTCTGCTGTCGCTTTGTGACATCGCTGTAAAAGGGTTCTTATCCGAAGGCCTCACCAGTGCAGTCACCGAAAAGTGCATTGCTAGGTATAAAGAAAATGTTGGACTCCAATATAACTCAGAACATTAGTGTGTGCATGGGGGGAAGCACGAGCACACGGTATACGTGCCTGTGTGTGTGTGTGTGTGTGTGTGTGTGTGTGTGTGTGTGTGGTGTAGGGGGCACGTATGAGCATGTGATCTTATCGTCGCTCACTGAAGCGTAACTCTCCCTTTTAACTGTACAGCACTGCATTTTCAACTGCTGTCATAGACAGCTGCAGCGTTTATTGGAGAACTGTGGCTGCACCTGCAAACACACTGACTGAATTGGAAGAGGGCTGCCACACCTCCGAAAACTCGGTTGATGGCACTATATTTCTTGCACTTGCGTGCAAGCAACATAAAAATGAATATTTCTTAAATGAAATCCAGCTAAGGAAATCAGAAGAGGAAAAGGACCTGGGGATAACTATAAATAGTAAACTCACGTATGACTCTCACTGTAATCATCAAATATCCAAGGCAAAGAAAGTTCTATGGGCCATAAAAAGAAATTTCAGGAGCAGGAATGATGAGGTTGTCATGCCTCTGTATAGATCATATGTGAGGCCTTTGCTGGATTATGGCCGCACAGTTTGGGGACCTGTATCCAAGTGTGGCACAAACCAACCTGGAGAAAATACAGAGATGTGCCACTAAAATGATCCATCATTTAAAAGACAAACCATATGAAGTTCAGGTTCAGAAAATAATCTTGTGACCCATGAAACTAGAAGAATATGGGGAGACCTGTTATTTTGCTACGATATAATGCAAGATACCTACCTACTAAATGAGTTAAATCTGGACTTCAAAAGTTATGAAATATGCACCAGAGGGCACCCTCTGCAACTTGGGCCCAAAATATTTAATACGAATAAAAGGAAGGCTTTCTTTACTCAGAGAGTGGTGACCCCCTGGAATAGATTACCAATGGAGGTCATCATCAGCAGAAATAAAGCTCAGTTCAAAGGGAGACTAGATTCCTATATCTTAGAGGGAAACAACATTGCATATTATGGGTAAAAGATAGGAGTATTCATGGGCTTTTAGTCTTCTTGGCTCCTTACACCTCAGTATGAACCTTAGTATTATTAACTGCTGCCCTTTAGCACAAATTTTCTGTCCCCTTTAAGACTCATGCTACGATTCCCATCGTGGGTTATTAGAGGGTATGGGATTTGTAGCCTGGCTGCCCTATTTCCCTTACTGTGGGGCATTGATTTTCATGTCAGAGGAGTCTGCCCCTGGGGCACTTCATCAACGAGTTTAAAGCATTGAGGAAGACAAAACTCCTAAATTCCAAGAAAAAAAATATTTCATAGATTTTTTTTTCAATAAATGATGCATGCTACTATTAGGTTAATTTCTGGAGCAAGAGCGTGGCTGACATGGATGCTAGTTGTGCACAAAAGTCCAGGGTCTTGCTCATAGATTCCAAAATAGATTGTTATGTTTGCTTGCATGCATGTGTAAGAAACATAGTGCCATCATTCGAGTTTTTGTAGGTGTGGCACCCTGTCTTCCAATGCAGTCATTGTGTTTGCAGGTGTGGCCACAGTTCCCCAATGAATGCTGCAGCTGTCTATGACAACAGTTGAAAATGCAATGCCATACAGTTCAAAGGGAGAGCTATGCTTCAGTGAGCAGTGATAAGATATCGCATGCTCATGCACGCTCTCCACACACACACACACACACGCATATTGCACGCTCATGCTTCGTCCCCCCCATGCACACAATGTATGGCCGATGGGGGTGCCCAATCCCCCGTCGGCTTTGCTGCGCTCCCCCCCCAGCAGAGTTTCAGGTGCCAAGCTGGGAGCCCACCCCAGTGTGGCAGCAGTCTGTATGGCTGACGGGTGTCTAATCCCCGCTGGCTCCACTGCCCCCAAGAGACTGTGGGTGCCATGCGGAGCCCACCCAGCATGGCAACAGTTCATTGATGGCTGACGGGGTGCCTAATCCCCATCGGCTCCACTGCCCCCCAAAACAGCCTTCCAGCTGCCACGCTGGGAGCCCACCCCAGCATGGCACAAGTCCCACGTCATCTAAGGGAAAAAAGAAACCTGAAAGAAAAAACCTTCGCTCGCTGACTGTCCTGACCCCCGCTGCCCCCACCTGCGCCCACCCTCTGCACATCCTGCCTCCCCACACCTTACCCCACACTTACCTCCAAAGTCCGGCGTGACGATCTTCGGTGGACCGGGAACATGTCTGCACTCTTCAAAACCGATTGTGAACTGAGGAAATGCCAGTAAGCTGTATAATGTAATATATAGGGTTTTTTCAACTTTGCTGCATATCTCGGGCATTTTGGGGAATTCTTTCACTAAATTTTCAACATGGGGTTTTTGGGACCGCACCTCATGAATTCTGTCACTGTCATTTTATTAATTGGGCCCGAAAGGTGATTTCGTGGTCACTGTGCAGAACCACCAATTTATGAAACAGCAGTGTCAAAGTTCATGAGGTAGGCCCCCAAAAATCCTATGTTGATAAATTGGGAAAAATTCCCCAAAATGAAAGCTGTTTCTGACATCGTTGCGTTGTTCACATGCGCTTGTAAGTTTACAAATTTTAAATATTTTCACTCCAGATTTTCAACATTGCCATTTTACGCCTCCTCTTATGAGCCGTACAGCTGTCATTTTTCACATCTCACCAAAACGTGAGTTTCCACCCATGTAGCGTAGAACAATGGCGAAGGTGTGCAAACTCAATGTTCAGGACAGATTAAGAAAATCACAGTGACACTGTTCATGAGCAGAAGTGTTAAAATGGCTATGTTAAAAATTTGGTGAAAAATAGTCCATAACATTTTATTTTATTTTTTTATTTTATTTATTTAGCTTTTGTTAACCGGGTAAGTGCACTAGCCATAAAATGACTATTTTCAGGCAAGACCCGGGAGAGTACAGACATGCAGAAACTTAACAGGATAACGAATTATAAGTGCTTTACATACAATAAGTTAAAGAGGATACAATATATCAGAACATACAAAGTAAAGTGCTTTACATACGAGTTAAAGTGAATACAATATATCGGAGACATTCAGAGTAGACCATTCATAAGTTCATAGGTGCCTACCTATGCAATGAATAGAGAGGACATTGGACAATAAATTATCAGGTGACATATCATATGAACAGAACAAGGTGCACAAAAACAGGTAATACAAAAGGAAGAAATAACCACTGAGAGCAGGGGTGTCATTTAGGAAAAGGTCGGTAAGTGAGGAAGAGGGGAGCAAGCCATGAAATTAGATTATATGAGTGTATGTAAGTGTAAGAGAGATGCCTGCAGTGCAAGATTGTATATGGGCAGGGTAAGGGAGCCGGGACAGGCTGAGGCAGTAAGAGGGTTATATAGAGGTGAGGAAATACTATTGTATGGCCAGGTAGGGTGAAAGCAGGAACAGGTATCAGCAATCAGCAGATTAGACTGCAGTTTTCTCTTAAAACGTGTGAGAGCTAGAAAGTCTAATGTCGAGGGAAAGGGAATTCCACAGCTGTGGAGCCGCATGCTCAAATGCAACAGTTCCTTTCCTAGTGCGGCACCTCAGCAAATTCAGAAAGGATTTATCAACTGATTGTAGACCATGGAGTGTGTCATGAGGAACAAGCATAGCTGCAAGACACCTAGGGGTTTGATTTTGAATTATCAAATCAATAAGAGAGCCAAGGTAGTATTTCCTACTAGCTAACGGAGAGAGCCAACCAAGATCATTATAAAGCTG
Source organism: Neoceratodus forsteri (assembly GCA_016271365.2). Taxonomy (NCBI): domain Eukaryota; kingdom Metazoa; phylum Chordata; order Ceratodontiformes; family Ceratodontidae; genus Neoceratodus; species Neoceratodus forsteri. Next base: position 117,756,017 of record JADMNL010000023.1, read on the forward strand.
ACAGTGGTGTTTAATCCGAGGAGCAGAAGAGGCATAGCGACATATGTTGTTATACGTAATATCCCATCTGAGTAGGTCAGTTTTATGAGCAGCCCCAAATAAAGGGAGCCCATAGATTAGGTGGGGAGCAGAATCCTCTGCAATGGCCATTTTAGCCGATGGCATGAGCATATAACTAGTCTTATATGCAACACCCAGTTTGGAGTTGACAGATCTGCAAACAGACTGTACATGAAGATTAAGAGCAAGAGATCGATCTAGCAGGATGCCCAGGTACTTGAGAGGTCACACATTCCAGTAATTGACCTTCTAAGTCCTGCACTGTCAGTGCTGTTGTGCAAGCCCGGAGCTTTGGAGCTTTCAAGTGTGCAATTAACAGCCCATGTTTGGACATACTATGTATGTCATCTGCTCAGAAATAAGCATCTAGTGGCCCAGGATTTGTCTCTATATCCCCAGATAGCAGAATGGCAATGATGACAAGGAACCACAGCCTCATGTTTAGAAAAGGATGGGATAATGCAGACTTGTTCTGTAGTTTCCTAAACATATAGAGACAGTAAGGACAGCCCTTTTGGTAGAGAAGATTAGTTTGTAGTATCCTTGTACTATAAACAATAAGGTTGGAGAAAAGTAAAATCATTAGTGCTAGGTCCTAGATTTATTTGAGCCATCCTCATTCTATAAGGATAGTGTAATTCTGTCAAGGCAATGTAGGACAAGAAAAGTTATGAGGGCAACCCCCAGACAGCTGTTGGACATGGTGTGACTGTTGCTACAACATTGGTTCAACTCATGACAGAGGTCATCCAGGGTCACAGCTAGGCAGGGATTGACAAGAGACTTTAACTATGCAAGACCTTGCAGGCATGCACTCCCCAGCCCCATTACATTGATAGCCTGGGGCACACCTACTCAAGTACAAGTGCAGGATGTGAAATCCTTTTGTCCTTGTGCTTCCTTTGTTATTTAAAGAGGTTGGTTAAAAACCCACAAATAGATCCCTTGGGAGCAAGCCAGACGAAAATGTGGATTCGCGCAGGACCCAGAGTCACTGGAGTTTGTCAGACCTAGTTGCTTGATTTCTGTTTTGCTTGGGATAGCTTCCAAAAAGTTGATTTTAAATTGAAAATGCAAATACCTTGTGGTGATGTTTTGTAGAAAATCCAGTCCAGGAGACCTTCATAGATGTAGTGAGCAAGAATGATGTAGTTACTCCAAGCAGAAGATCTTGTAAATCGCAAAAAACTTAGCTACAGACATAGACGAACACAAACAGTCACCAACACTTCCAAGATGCTGTGACTATCTAGTGACTGTGTTATGAGCGACCAGTGCGCAGTTTCCACGCACCCTCATAAGTTCATGGATTTCTAATATTTTCAGTCCAGATTTTCACCACTGCCTTTTCCACACTTCCTTATGAACAGTACAACTGTCATTTTTCACACAAGGGCCTAAATGTGTTTTCGCACTTCCAGCATATTTAATCCATAGTGTTTCAGTTAAAGAGCAACTGACACCTTCAGGACAGCTTTAACAAACCATAATATTTAGACACAGTTCAGCTTGTGTTTTACCTTAGTTCTGTATTCCTTCTCCCAATTATTTATTACTGAGGTCATTTGCATTAAAACAAAACCTTTGTTCCTGAAGAGTTCATCTATCCTTGTTGCTTTCTCCCTACCTGAGGTCATAATGCGCTGCTTGTGACATCACAGTTACTCTCATGATAACAGATTGTAATGTCACAACAGAGGATTATGGCTTGAAGTAGGGAGTAAGCTATAGAGGCAGATGAACTCCAAGGGATAAAGATCATGTAGTCATGCAAATTTACTCAGTAATATATAATGGGGAAGAGAAATATATAGAATATATATGGAATGCAAGCTGAACTGTACTTAATTATTACGTTTTTCAAAGTTTTCTTTGCGGTGTCAGTAGCTCTTTAAAGTATCACAAGTTTTAATACAGCTTGTGATGTCAACTGAGTTCATTTTGTTAACAAAGAGGGCTACCCCTCTTCCTTCCGATTCTGTTACTATGGCACTGTGCGAGAGACACTCTTGTGGAAATAAGAATGCCTCACACACAACTGAAAGAAGCACTGGGATTGCTCAGGAGTGTCACATGACACTTCCATGATCTATAATTAGATTTAAAAATAATTAAAGGCGTGCTTCTTTATGTATTGCTATCCTCAGGTTTTCATTAGCCTTCTCAGATGCTTTTTTTTAGCACCTGTTGTTTAACATCACTTTCCTTCTCACTGAAGTCAAAACGCATGCAACAGCCACTGTTCCCTGACCCCCACATTCAGATGGTTAGCATAGGGCCAACCATGTTAGTGCTGCACTAACTGGGACTATCATGATCTGATGGGATGGGGGCCATATTCAAAGTCCTCCAGTGCATGGCACTTACTGCACAGCTTTAATGCGCAGAATATACTGCTGCGCCTATGCAAAAGAGGGATCCTGCTTGCATACAGAACACAGCAGTATATTTAGAGGTTTCAACAGTGCTATACAGCCTCCCTCACAATGCTGTTTAATGCTGTCAAAACCCTACTCTTATCACAGTACACAGTGGTGTGTGACTCTTCCCCCCACTAGGTGCCATACCCAGCATAAATGTTAGGAGCTGTCTGTCCCTGCTTTCATCCCCCTACCCCAGTCACTGTTCTGGCTACTGTGAAGAGAAGATGTATATCATCCTTGTCAGCTAGTGGTCCCCCATGCTTTGAATGCTGATCTGACCATAGAATAACCATGCCCTAGTGTCCAGTAGTCCCTTCAATCCTCTAACTGTAGAATACTCATGCCCTGGTGTCCAGTTGTCCCTCCGCCCCCAGCTCCACACAGTACCACTGCACAGCTATGTGTGGTGGTATTATGCCGCATGCTACTTAGCCCATAATGGGCATGCCAATGTCCGCTAAGCACCTTGCATGCCCTTTGGGCTTATTACCACGCCATGGCTGAATATGGATGGCAGGAGCACAGGCACTATTCTGTTTGTGACATGCTAGCTCCATTTGCTCCTGGATGCCATATTGCAGTAGGAGGCTGTGTTCATGCAGGGCATAGTCATTATGTGCTGTGTCAGCACAGCCCCAAATTCAAACAGTTAGTATGCTCCAGTTAAAGCCTGCTGTCTGAATATTGCTCCCATGTCAGCCAAGTGCTGTTTCACATGCAGTGATCATCGAGCATGGGTGGCTTTGAATAGGAACCTAAAACGCTGTGAAAACAGATAAATCCTGGGGACAGCTATATTGAATGAGCACTCCTTTATTTTCATATCTAAAAAATAATGGTGACGCAGACTCAAAACTGGGGGACGCCTGGGAAGAGGAAACAGATCTCAGGATAATTGTTTCTATTGATTTTAAACATTCTAAATAGAGCTAAAAGCTTATTTACAAAGGTTCCACGTCAAAGAGTAACAGTGAGATACATACATGAATTGAGGATAACACAACAGGGATTAAGAATATAAAACAAAGTACAATTACCAATTGGTCAGTGAAGTAAAATGTGAGTGGGGTTTGGCATAAGTATTACTCATAATTTTGCAACTAGAAATGAGAAAATCATACAGGCACTATATTGGACATAGATGAGGCCCTATTTAGACTTTGGGTCACATTTTTGGGCACCACATCAGAAAGGAGATGTCAACGAAGTTGACAGGATGCAGATGAAAGCTACTAAGTGTCTTTGAGGCTTTAAAAGTTAACCTACCTTGAGCGGCTGTACATGTTAGGTATGCTCAACCCCAAGAGGAGAAGATTGAGAGGGGACCTCTTACTACTCTACGAAATACACTGCTGTCCCAACTGAACTTGAAGTTTAAACAGATATCTCTGGAAATGAGAGGGCATAATAGGCAGCTTAAAACATGTTCAGAACTACAGGTCAGAAATTCTTTGAAACACTAAGAACCACAGAAGATGTAGTGAACACTTGAACAAAGCAAAAGTTGAAATCTGGCAAAGACAATTTTATGTTGCGGGAAAATATTGTCAGGTACTACTACTACTACTACTAAAAGTTAATATGGCCTCCAAGAGATGTCTCTTATGATATGGTATAAGCAACTCTGAGCCTGGGGTTTGGCAATAGGACCGCAAAGCAGAGCTGTTCTGTCTGCCCAAACCTCAAGAGAAGAGTCATTTACCATAAGAAGCCCTATTAACTTATTACAAATCATTTGAGTTTAGGTCAAGTGATTTATAATAGGTTTATAGCCCTTTTTAAAAAAAAAAAAAAATTATTGTGCTATCCTCCCCCGGTGCTGAAGTGGAACGCTCCCTCCAAATCCTGCTGCACCAGAGCATGCTGTACACAGGATAAAGGTACAGTGGCTAGGCTCTGCATGCTGATTGGCTGAAACAATCTTAATGATTTATAATGAGTTGTGGACACCATCTGCAAGTAGTATGGCATGACACAATGGGCTTATCTTTAAATAATAATCTTTTATGACACTGCAGAGAATTTTACATTTTTGCATGGAGTTTATCCCATAGGTCAAAGAAAGAAACTTTTCGGAGCCATGGAGGAACTGAAGTGTCCTGATTTTGGTCCTCTTCTTTACCCCTGTAGCACCAGCTAATAGGTCATTGAGGTTCCCATAACTGCAAATAGGGCTATGACTTTGTTTCAGACATTGCAACTAGAGGTAGTTAAAATGTAAAAAAAAATCTGCTTCTGTGGAATAATGAATTCTGCCGTTGAAACTATGAATTCTGCAGAGACCTCATGAGAACTCTCCTTGAAAATTGCACAGAAATTCTGCAATGTGGAATGATAAATGCTGCCAGCAACCTTACAATTTACCCCATAGCAGTTATTCACCCATCTTAGTTTTCCTTCTACTGCTCTCTCACCCTGTGCAGTATGCACAAGCTACTTCAGAGAACCAAACACACTAATTATTTTGTATGTGAGTGTATGTCTGTTGGTGTGTGTCTCTTTGTTAGTGTGTGTGTGTGTATCTGTTAATGTGTATGTGTGGGTGTGTGTTTTGTGTGATACTTCATCGATAGTAAAAAACTACATATGTGTCAAACTTGACTTATTTATGGGAAGCTAAAAATAGAAAGAAGACTAAATTGTTTAGGGTCCTGATGTATTTAAGACCAGCTAAAACAATTATATCTTGCAACGGTCCTAAGTAAACTGTATAAAGAAACCGAACTAAGAAAGACTGCATATTTACTGATAATCTGTTTTATGTAATATGTATATGTTAATTTTTGTAAACTGTAATGACTTAATATAAGTCAATCAATAAAATTGAATTGAATTGATACTTCACTATACTGTGCGAACTTGTAGAAAGAATGAAATATGTTCACTTATTTGATTTCTCTTTTTCTTTCCCTCTAGCAATTGAGAAAGAGAAGGAGCTGAATGCACTTGAAGCAAAATCATAAAGCTGTCCCTCACCCACCCACCCCTTCCCGCCACAGTGAGGTCCCTTTTATTTTGCCTGTACATTCCATTAGTGCCTTTTGGTTTTGAATAGAAAAACACCTTTATGTAATCCATGGAGTACACAACTTGGTACGATAGGAGCAATGCAGCAGTCCTTTATTCCCATGTTATCCTCGCCACTCCCACCACTACCACCTTTTCCTTGCACCTGGGATTCTCATGATACACAGACAGAAGAAGAGAGAAGTACTGAGGCTTGTAGGTGGGATGCTGCCCACAACACATCATGCATGGATACCTTATCCAAGTCACCATCAGTGAAATAACAAATGAAAAAAAAAAAACTTAAAAAAAAAAAAATATATATATATATATATTGTGTATATATATATACGCATAATGTGTGTTTTAAACACAAATAAAAAAAAAAAAAAAAACATTTTCAAATTGATCTCAGGGTCTTAGTTTCTTGATGTGTGATCCTTTGATAACTTGAAATTCCTTTACAATGACATAACTACTGTCTATTCCTTTACTGGTTTGTTACTATGTGCTGAATACCTGGATATTTTTGGCTGTTTATCACCCACCACGGCCCTTTGTTTAATGGGAAACTGTCACCTACCTTTGGCTTGAATGTGTCTAGTTTAAAAAAAAACACGCATCTTACCCATATCCTGTAGAATATACTGATGTATCCTGCCAGCTTGATTCCAACTTTTTTCCTTTTTAAAAGTGAAAACAGACTCCTCATCATTACTTGTATTACCATAGAAAAACATTTTGTTTACAGTCCTTGATCAACTCCCTCTGCATCTTTCCTGAACTTGGGAGCACTCCAACACAGTCAGACCACTCATGATGTAGTGGAAGAAGAGACTATTACATCATTAGTGACTGTACTGTATGGGGTGTTACTAATGTTCAGGAAGTATGCAATAAGAGTAGATCAAGGATTTGAAACAAAAGGTGGATATCATTATACAATTGGCATGCATTTCAGTTCTGCAAATGAAGTGGATAAAACAACAAGCAACATCAATAAATTTTATAGAAGGTAAACAATCATAAAATATGTGGTTTCATCTACCAATAACACTGTATGATGCAAAAAGGGTTAACCGTGTCCGTTTAACTAAATGTGGGTATCTCCAACACAGCAGTATATTCTATGCTTAAAGCAGCAATTCATGTTACAGTGAAAAGCTGCACCAGTAGCATTTTATTCTGTTGTACATTGCCCTTTGGCTTCTGCCTTAAGATGCCTTTTTTTTTTTAATCGGTGATGAGTTTCATTTAGCATTTTTTTAGATTTTTAGGATTTTTCCTTTTTTAAAAATACAATATACATTATTCCTCTTATAAAATGGATAAGAAAAATCCAGTGATCTGATTGGTCAGTGGCTGTCAAGACCTGTGTGGTAACTGACCAATAACTGCATGCGTCTGAAAAGTGAAAAATCTTGGAACCTGTTTTCTAGGCTGACCTAACTGCAGAGAAATATTACTACACAGCTTCAGAATTCTCAGTAACAGCTGGCCCAATGATGCAGTGGTAGTGCTACTGCTCGCAATGTCAGCGACCCGAGTTTGGGAACGCACTCGGGTCATTGGAGGCTGGCCAGGGGGAAGAGGACCAAGTGACCCAGAGGACACTGTCCTCCTCCATCTCCATGTAAGGAGGGTTCTGTTCTCTGCCATGGCACGGATGACCACAGGTAGTACTGTGACTGGAGACTGATAAAGAAAGGGGGACATTGCAGATTGGAGGTCCTGAGGAGCAGGAGGGGCTGGAAAACGGAGGCGTAAACTGTAAGTTAAAAAAATAAAAAGAATTCTCAGTAACTGTGACAGTTGGGAAAGGTTTATCTAACAACATTGAGCGACTTACCTGCCAGCCAATTTGACCTCTTTGATGAGGCAAACCTAGTCGTTTGGTGTGAGAACCGATTTATTAATGATGATTTATTTATTCTTAATTTAAATATTTATTTAATCTAGTTTTCTTTTTATTGTTTTAGTCAATTTTATAAATGCAATAACACACTTCAGGGCTTGCACTTATTGAGTGATTGCTGCTCTCCCCCCCCACCCCATGGTTGAAGGGCACTCGGCTAACGCATCATGCCTCCAACCCATGGAGTGGGAGAGGGCACGCAGTAATTACCCAATAACCACGTGCCCTGTCATGTGTTGTTACTTATGTTACTACTGACCACTTTTTCTCGATCCTTCCCCATGCCCAGCCTCATCAGCTGCCTTCTCCAGGACTTACTTCCATCACGTGGTCCTCTTTAGCTTTCCCCCTAGGGTGGTGCTGCCAGGAAGAACCTTCCCCTATGGAGTTAAAGCATGGTTTAGTGATGAGTGCCTTGGTTGGTGCGGGGCTTGTGACATGGAGTGGGCATCCTTCTGCCATGTCTGGGGGAAGGGGTTCCATGTTTTCAGTTTCCCTTCCCATAGGATGCTGACCGTGAGCTCAAGACATGCATGCTGGCGTGTGAGCATAGGTTGGAGATCATCAGCAGCCCAGTGCTCCCAGGTCACCCCTGAAAACAGGCACTTGTGCCTAGTGGGCCTTACCCGGTTACCAAAGACTAAAATAAAAAAAAAAATAAAAACAAATCTTCCCACCCTCCCTGTGCAACAACTCTAACTGCACCAGCACCTGTATTCACCAGGTGATGGAAGTGCAGTAGAGACTGTGAACCCTTCCTCTCTAAGTGGGAGAGCAGCCTATGGATTCTCAGTCTTCGTCCAAGGGTACCTTCATAGAGCCATAATGCATTGGACTGCAAGTCATCTGCATCAGGAACTTGTGGAAAGCTTTTGTATGATGTAGCCGCCCATGTTAACCTGCTTACTGACATGTCACCGTTGCACAGCATTACCTATATAATGTTTTTTTTTTTTGTTTCACCATTGAAAGAGTGAACATCAGACTAGGGGAAGCTGTTTTTTCATCATCCTATTTTCATTTACAGCGTTTATTTTTCTCTGATAGCTACTTCTTTGGGAATTGGCAATCGCTGTCATATGTTACTGATGAATAAGTCACTTTCTTGGCATTGTTGCTGCAGAAACCTGATTTGCCATTAGGATGCCAGTGAGTTGTGTGTGCCTGTTCTTTGGGTTCATCTCAGGATATAAAAACCTGCACAGTTTCCCAGGAGTTCAAGCAGGCTGCATGGAGATGCAGTCAAAAAGCTTTCAATTTTTTTCTGAAAAAACGGATAACACTGCTACAGTGCCTGTTAACTTACTGAATCCTTTTCTACTCTTTTAAAGTCCTCCCAATTGATCTAACCCCATCCTCACTGTCCACCCTAGTGCAGATCTTCGGACATGTCCAGACTATAAAATGGTATGTTGTAACATTTTATAAAACATTTCATCACTTACTGTGTTGCTGTGTCCCGATTAAGCTCAGCCATGTTTAAGCATACGGACATATGAAATTGTCAGCAGAAACAGGCCTCATGGTCTGTTGAGTCTGCTCAAGTGTGCAGCTAGCCCCTCATCATGCCCCCTCTTCCCAGTATCCCTTACCCTGTCCCAACTCCTCTTGAAACTGCCCACTGTCTCAGGACACTATCTCATCTGGTAAGGTGTTCCATTTGTCCACCACTCTTTCCATGAAAAAATGTCTCCTCATCTCCCTCTTGAATCTTCCCCCTTCCAATCTCAGTCCATGCCCTCTCGTGTCCCTCCCCTTCTCATCTGAAAAGTCCCTTCTGCATTGGTCTTGTTTATCCCCTTCAGATACTTAAAGGTCTCGATTATATCCCCCCATCCCTCATCTCCTCCAGTGAGTACATATTCAACTCTCCCAGCCTGTCCTCATAGGGCTTGCTCTCCAATCCCTGGATCATCTTTGTGGCTCTTCATTGCACCCCCTCCAACAATCTGATGTCCTTCTTCAGGAATGGGCGTCAGTACTGTACGCAGTACTCCAGGTGGGGCCTGACCAATGACCTATACAGGGGCAGGATAACCTCCCTCCTTCTGGAGGAGATGCCTCTTGCAGCACACCCCAGCATTTTGTTGGCTTTTGCTGCCACCTTCCAGCACTGAGCAGAGTTGTTCATGCTCCCTGTAATGATCGCTCCTAGATTCTTCTCCTCTGTGCAGCTCCCCAACTGTACCCCATTCATGTGATGATCCCTCCCTTGGTTCCTGCCTCTGAAGTGAATAAACTTGCACTTCTTGGCATTGAACCTCAACTGCCATGTTTCCACCCACCCCTGCAGCTTAGTGAGGTTCTCCTGCAACCCCTTCCACCCCTCCGCATCATCAACCACAGCTCCCATCTTGATATCGTCTGTGAATAGGCTGATCTTGCTCCAGATTCCATGTGAGATATCAGCAATAAAAATCCCAAACAGCACCAGTCCCAGTACCGATCCCTGTGATACCCCGCTCGTCACTGCTCTCAGTGATGAGAGGTCACCACCACCACCCTTTGCTGCCTTCCCCTTAGCCAGTTTGTGATCCATTTCACCATTTTTGGTCCCACCCCCACATATTCCAGTTTCCCCCCCAACCTCCCATGCGGTACTGAATCAAAGGCCTTGCTGAAGTCCAAATACGGGACATCCACTGCATGGCCCTTGTTCAATTCCCACACGTCATCCAGTAGTAGTAGTACTCTACAAGGTTTGTCTGGCAGGATCTGCCCACTACAAACTTGTGCTGTGGACCATCCTGGAGACCATTTTCCTCCAAGAAGCTCACTAGCCTCTCTTTTAGGATAGTCTCCATGAGCTTTCCCACAATCAATGTGAGGCTCACTGGCCTATAGTTTCCTGGTTCATCCTTTGGGCCACTTTTGTGGATGGGCACAACATGGGCCATCCTCCAGTCCTGTGGTACACATCCTGTGGATAAAACACCTGTGCTGCAGGGTCCATACTTACTGTTCCAATCGTGCTCAGTGGAGCTTGATGAACACGCTTTCTGGGGACTAAAGCAAAGATGCAACCATGCCTGCTTTTCTAGACTTGCAAGTAACATGGTTCTTTATTACATACTGTACGAACATACAACTCTGCCAGCAGAAACAGGCCTCATGGTCTATCAGGTCTGCTCGTGTGCGCAGCTAGCACACCTACATTGCAGCTGCTCCATTCCCTTCCCCCTTTCACCTCCAGTATCTTCTCTTATTGTAATTCTTTTCAAGAACCATGTTAAACCTAGGTCCTATTAAGACTTTAACAGGGTTTTTTGAATCCGTGTTTAAACCCACTCACATTGTGAATGCAGTCTGTATTAGATGGACTTAAAACAGTTTAAGCGACTTAAACTTTTTTAAGCCATCTTGTCTGGATGGGGCCTTAGTATCTGTAAACAGGCAGATATTTCTCTGAACATCTATCCCTACTATGTCACAAATGAACGTGTTCAAGGACGGGCCTCAGAACTGAACCCTGCGGCACTTTATTTTATTTTTTTTTATTTATTAGAATCTCAGATAATACCTTTTGAGCCAGAAGCTCATTTACAAAGGATCCACATCAGTGAGAATTACAGTACACATAGGGAAAGGGAATGGACAAGGATATGACAGAAGGCAGCCTTAGGATGGCAGAGAAAGGGGAGATACTGTTGATGGGGGACCTGAATATGCCAGATGTTAACTGGAGCACCTTTGCTGCAGCCACATCCAAGAGCAGGGCCATTCTTGATGCCCTACAGGTGGCATGCCTCAGACAGCTAATTTTGGAACCCACTCGTGAAGGAGCAATCTTAAGACCTCGTACTCTCAAATGGGGACAACGAGAGGATCTCAGATCTAGAAGTGGGTAGCCTTCTGGGAACAGGTGACCACTAAACGGTGTGGTTCACGATAAACTCAGCTGCAGAGTCAAGCCATACAAAAGTGAGGGTACTGGGCTTTAGGAGGGCTGACTTTGGCAAGATGAGAAAGTGCCTTAGAAAAGCACTAGCAAACTGGCTCGAAGGAGGGGTGGAGTAACAATGGGGAAACATCAAAACTGCCATCACAGAAGCAACAAACCTTTGTGCAAAGCAAATAAACAAATCAAAACAAGAGAAAAAGCCACTATGGTTCTCAAAAGAGGTGGCGGGGATGGTTAGGGTGAAAAAGATAGCATTTAGGAAGTATAAGGAAACACAGAAGGAGCAGGACAAATAAGAGAACTGTACCAGTTAAGGCAGAAGGAAGCAGGGAAGGAAGTCAGAATAGCAAAGGCCCAAACTGAGGAAAAGATAGCAAACTTGGTTAATAAGGGGGCTAAAACCTTTTATATGTACATCAGGGAGTATAGAAAGACAAAGGTAGGGATAGTGAGGCTGAATAGAAAGGACGGTGGGTGGGCAGAAAGGAACAGAGAAAAAGCAGGGATACTGAACGAATACTTCTGCTCAGTATTCACAAAAGAGGAGGGGGAGGTACCTAATCCAATTAACAGAAGCACTCTGGATAGGGGGGTCGATCCCAGTCCTTTCACAGAAGAAAGGGTTCTGAAAGAACTCCTAAAACTGAAGGTGGACAAAGCAATGGGACCTGATGGAATTCACCCCAGAATTCTAAAATAATTAAAGGGAGAACTAGTAACACCACTGACTACCCTTTTTAACAAATCGTGGGAGGATGGTCTTGTATCTGAGACTGGAGGAAGGTGGACGTTATTCCCCTTCACAAAAGTGGGAGCAAGACAGAGGCAGGAAACTACAGACCTGTCAGTTTGATCTCTGTGGTAGGGAAAGTGATGGAATCACTTCTGAAGGAAAGAATTGTTGAGTACCTAGAGGAACGTGGGGCACAGGACCCAAGGCAGCATGGATTCACAGCAGGAAGGTCATGTCAGACAAATCTAATTGATTTCTTTGGCTGAGTGACCAAAGTAGTAAACCAGGGAGGGGCTGTGGACACAGCTTACCTAGACTTTAGCAAGGCATTTGACACAGTTCCACACAGAAGATTAATAATCAAATTAACCAGCCTGGGTAAAACATTGGCTGGACAACAGGACACAGAAGGTAATTGTAAATGGAGTCCACTCTGAAGAAAGAGGGTTATTCGTGGGGTACCGCAGAGTTCAGTACTGGGTCCAGTCATTTTTAATGTCTTTATAAGTGACATTGCAGAGGGACTGGAAGGAAATGTATGCCTCTTTGCAGATGATACAAAGATCTGCAACAGGGTTGATACAAAAGGAGGCATGGAAAGGATGAGAAAGGACTTGGCAAGGTTGGAGGAATGGTCAGAAGTATGGCAGCTTGGATTCAATGCAAAGAAGTGCAAAATAATGCACCTGGGAAACAAAAACCCAGGGGAAGATTACACAATTTGGGGAGGTAGTAACAACAACAAAAATGGAAAGGGACCTGGGGGGTAAACATATCAGATGACCTTAAGGTTAGCAAGCAATGTGAGAATGCAGTAGGGAGGGCTGGGGGGATACTGGGCTGTATTGGGAGAGGCATCACCAGCAGAAAACAGAAAGTTGTTATCCCTCTGTACAGTCAGTTGGTGAGACCCCATCTGGAGTACTGCCTCCAGTTCTGGATACTCCATCTCCACAAGGACATAGGATGGAGGCAGTCCAGAGGAGAGCAACAAAAATGGTGCAGGGTCTGCAAGACAAGCCATATGAAGAGAGACTAAAGGAGCTTAATATGTATACCCTTGAGGAAAGGAGGGCGAAGGGGACATGATAGAAACTTTTAGTACCTCTGTGGAATTAACAAAGTCCAAGAGGGTAGCATCTTTCAGAAAAAGAGATGTGCATGAACAAAGGGACACAATTTGAAGATAGAGGGGGGACGGCTCAGGGGCAATGTGAGGAAGTATTTTTTCACAGAGAGTGTGGTGGATGCATGGAACAGCCTTCCTGAGGAGGTTGTGGGGTCCAAAACTGGGAGAATTCAAGAATGCATGGAACAGACATAAGGCAATTCTTGTGGGGGATAGGAATAAATAGGCTGTTGGTTAACTAGGATCTGCAGCTTATCCTGTAGGTAGGGAAATGGGTAGACTAGGTGGCCAAGTGGTCATTATCTGCTGTCAAAGTCTATGTTTCATAGGTTGGCACAGAGTATTTAAATTAATAAAACAGAATAAGAACAAACATGGAATCAGATTCAATCACTTCAATACACACAATCATAATCACAATCAATACACTTATCACTTCCCTAACTTCTGAGTATTCCACGTTGATGACCACCTTCTGAATTCATCATCCAGCACTGTACCCATCTTGTTACCCTTTCATCCACCCACAGATTGCTTAGTTTCTTGACCAGCCTGCTGTGGGGACTGAGAGGCCGTGCTAAAATCCAGGTATAATATGTCAACTGCCTATCCCTTCTTGGACACCCCCATTATCCAATCAAAGAATTCGATCAGGATTGTCTGCCATGACCTCCCCCCTCCTGAATCCATGTCACCTGTCATCCTGGAGATTGTTTGCTTCTGAGAATTCTACTGGCCTCTTCTTTAGGATAGATTTTGGCAACTACAGTACCACTATGGATATTAGGTTGACTGGTCTGTAGTGTCTTAGATCGTCTCTACTGCAGCTTTTGTGCAGGGGCATTACATAAGCAAGTCTCTGGGTACCACTGTGTTTAGAGAGCAGCTGCATAAATCTACTAGCTGTGCTGCAAGAACCTGCACCATCTTTCTGCACTCTTGACTGTATCCTATCTGGTTCCATCAATTTGTCCACTTTTAATGCCTACTCAGCTCCTCCAGCACTTTTGCTTTAGCTATGGGATTGCTATTGGACCCTTCTACCTCCCTGTCATTTGGTCTAATTGTACAATCTGGCAGTGGGCCATCCTCTTCTATTGTGAAAACTTAATAAAACAGTGGTTCAGTATATTAGCCTGACCCTTATCTCCTTTCTCCCATCACCCTCCCTGTCATAACCTTACTATTCCTTATTTAGTCATGTGCTTCTCCTGTATATTTTTTATTTATTTATTAGAAAGGTCGGATTTACAACCTTTGAGTTATGGACTCATTTACAAAGGCACCTCATCGCAGGGGCGGTAGACAGAGTTACATAGTATGGTTATAACAGTGAGAACAGTACAGGTGCAGAACATTAAACATAGAGTACACATAGGTTACATAATAATGTTACTTATAATAGGTTACAGTCATATAGAAGGTACCCAAGGGTTACATTGGGGTACAGCCCTGGACATGCCTAGATAATACCTGGAGAGGGTGGAGGTAGGGATGGGGAGTGGGGTGGGAGGGAGGAGGAGAGGATAGGCTGACCGGAGGATGTTGTCAAGTCTGGGAGGCCTGGCAGGAGGATCCCACAGTGAGATTAATTAGGTGCATCTACAGCAACGAGCGTCAAAGAGATGTACCAGAAGAATGTGTTGTCTCCTTGCTTCACACCCTCTGCTAATATCAGTTCTGCCTAATACTTCACTGTTTTTATTGTCCCTTTAGTTTCCCTTGTTCTTGTTAGGTATGCTTCCCTGTCCTCATCTTTTTGGCATTTTTTTTTTTGTATCTCTTGAATGCATTCCTTTTTTCTGTCGCCACCACTGCTACCACTTTTAGGAGCCACATAGTAGTGCTGCTGAGATAGTGCCTTTGTGGATCCTACCACTATCTGTCAGATAGTGCCAGTATTCTACCTTGGATCCTACTAGAAATCCTGCCAAAGACAGATGTAGGATCCAGGGTCAGATAGTGATGGATCCTAGTTAGGATCCAGGGATCCTAGGTCAAATAGTTAGGCTCCAGGGTCAGATAGCGATGAATCCTAGTTAGGATCCAGGGATCCTAGGTCAGATAGTTAGGCTCCGGGGTCAGATAGTGATGGATCCTAGTTAGGATCCAGGGATCCTAGGTCAGATAGTTAGGCTCCGGGGTCAGATAGTGATGGATCCTAGGTCAGATCCAGGGATCCTAGGCAGATAGGATCTGAGCTGAATCCTAGAGGGTAGGATCCATGGTCAGATAGTACTACTATCCTACCGCAGAAACCGTCTGGACAAATGAGAGGTATCGGTTGGTATCTTAATTTATAGGACACCATCTGAGTAACAGGTCTTTTTGCTTTTCTGTTTTTACTTTCTCCCCAGCACAAAGTTCTGTTGCTTTTGCTACTCTCTTCTTAAAAGCTTCTCATTTGCCCTGCACTCCCTGTGTTTCTGTTATTTTTTCCAGGCTCCCAAGATCTACTGTGTTCTGCCAAGTCCATCTTCCTGAAGTCCAGTACTTGACCTCTTGCTGTTCTCTGGTTAGATCTACATCCACACTTTCTCATGATCGCTTATACCAAGAGATTCCTGAATGGTGACATTCAGGACTCTGTTCCCACTGGTGAGAACCAGGGCCATTGAGGAGCCATCTCTTGTAGGGTCTGCACTGGCTATGTTAGAACGCTTCTTGGCATGCTTCCACCAGGAGCTGATTCCTTGCACTTGCTGCCACTGGAACACTCCAGTACTCATCCAGCATATTGAAGTCTTCGATCAGCAGCACCTCCCCAAGTTCCATTGCCTTCCCAATGACCTCAGTGTTCCCTCTCCACCTTCTGTTGGTCTGTATACCACTCCAGTTTTAATTGTCCTCACATTGCCGATGATGGTTTACACCCATGGGATTTCTAGCCATTTAGTCCCCCCAGTGTTGTTCACCTGTGTGGCCTTTATTCCTTCCTTAAAGCAGCAGTACTATCTAATCAGGAAGTGATCCGTTACCAGTTCTGTAGCGCCACAGTAAATATGGCGGTTGCTATCTAGTACTGCTGCTGCTGTCAATGTGGCAAGTGGCAGAAATGTAAACAAAAACAAAGGATTACTGAGCGAATTATGGGGTGATAGTACAATGCCAGCGGGAAAGAATACCAGGTACATGCCCAGGAGAGCACAAGGAATAAACTGTTGAAAAAGCAGATTTTTTTTTACATTGCACTGCTGGTTTAATGTATAAAGCCACACGCCCCCCTCCTTCCTTTCCCTATCCTTTCTGAATAGCACATGGACTGATTGGGTCATGTTGCAGTCCTGGTTTGGTGGTGTCCACATTTCTATGACTGCTATCATGCCCAGCTCACTTCAGCCACCAATGCTAGTAAGTCTGAATGCTTGTTCCCCAGACTTTTGGCATTAATGTACAGTATATTACACCCAGTACCCTTTACATCTTGTTTTCCTTGCATTTTTTTCTGCCCAGATCATGAGGGAGTGGTACAAGCTGCAGCTTGGGGAAAAGCCAAACTCCTCCTAGCAACCCGTCCTCCTGAAAAAAGATTCCAGGAAGTGGGATAATATGACCAGAGAAGTTGACATAAGAGCCACCCTATGACTGAGGCAGGCAGTCTATATGGCTTACAGTGCTCAATACTGAAAGGTGTTGTGGAATATAGTAATGACTGTGAGTGAAAAGGTTGAAAGCGATTTGGGTGATTTATTTGGCAGCAACAATGCCACAAAATACCAGTTTTAGATGGCAGTGGATGTCAGTGACATGACATCCACAGCCCAGCACACTCAGTGGCAGTAAGAAGATTGTCCTGACTAAGAACACTCAGAGCAAAGCCATTGATTTCCCTCCTGAGGGCAAATCATTGTTCGGTGACAAGTCTGTAAGGGAAAAGTGGATGAACAAAAATCCACTTATAAAAATTTAACTGAGAAAGAGAGGGCTTCCTCCTCTTCCTACTATAGACCTTATGGAAGGGGAGGTTGGGGAAAGGGTTACTACCAGACACACTACTTTAGCTATGAGTACCCAGTACAGAGGGGTACCAGCTAGAGGAGTAATTTTGGTGTAATAGTTGAGGGGAAGGAACAAAATCCATCAACCACAACCATGTCCCCTCCCCCCACCCAACACCACATCATACAGGCAGGCCACAAGCCCATTGGATGAACTGTGTGGCCTGGCCAACATGGCTCCAATAGGGTGGGGCCAGGCTGCCAGTACACCTGTCAGTACAAAAGAGCTTCACCTATGTAGATGGATGAACTGTGCATGGCCCGATGTGGAAACAGACTGCAGAGACAGCCGGCAATGTTATACCCCTGCTAATCAAAAATTTAATTCATGCAATGGCTGCTCTGCACTCCCCATGTCTGGAAAAAAAACCTTGTTAGCAGCAATTAATGCACTTAGTGCTTTATTGTTGGGGCGTGAGAATCAAAGAAACACTGAAACAAATGAGCTGTTATAGGGGGAAAAAAGCAGGAAAATGTCCCTCTCCAGCCTGACCATGCTCCAGCCCTTAGACTCCCATGGTTAACCTCTAAGTAGGTGCATGAACTTCAATCACTTGCATATACAGTCGGCTACAAAAATCCAGAAGCCAAAGCCTAAACTGAACAGCAGAGGCACAACATACTACCCCTTCCCCCAAAACCCCACCAACGTCTTGGCCTCCCCACCTCCCTGGTAGCAGCCCACCCATAGTGAAGCATTAGACACAGTCTATATACACGTAGATTAAGTTTTTTATATTATCACAAATACACTGACCGCCACTCCCTCTTAACACCATTCCAAACAGGCCGCACAGCTTATCCCATCAACTGTATAACCTGTCTGGTGTGGCACTAAGAGGGAAGGGGCAGTCAGCATACTTTTCTTAATATATAAAAAAATATATGGAGAAGATTGAACTGCATGTAGCCTGGCATGGGATGGTATATTTTTGTTTTAAAAATGTGTAATCTACACCATAGCTGCTTTATCATTCACATTTGGAAGAAAGCCCCTTAGCAACAATTAATTAATGTGCTTAGTGCTGGGGAGTCAAAAGAAATATGGGAAAAAAGCAGGACAGTGTACCTTTTTAGCCCAGTGTAAGTTCAAGGCCCCTGACTCCCACTGCCATCCCCCTACAAAGGTGGATGAACTTCACTCACCTACATAAAAAAAAGTCAGCAAAACCAAAGCAAAACCATCTCAGAGGGAAGGGGTGGTATGTTGTGTCATCTCTTCTACCCCCCCTTCCTTTCCCTCCTTTTTCTAATCCTTCACCCGCCCACCTCCCTTCTTCCTTATCCCCTTCCTCGCCTCCTGCTCTCCTACTCCTCTCTTCTCCACCTCCCCGGCCCTTTCTCTCTCTCCTCCCTTTTTGCCTGGTCCTGTCCCCCTTGCAGGGTTCTCAGCATCCTGAAGGGTTATAGATCTTGGCTGTCCCTTGTCTCTCCCTCTTCCATCCCCCCCTCCCTCTACCCATCATCCGCCCACTTCCCACTTGTCTTATAAACTGCCCTCCTTGGGTATACATTAACACTTTGAATCTTGTGCTCAGCCTACTACCTATAGTACTTAAAAGTGTTATCCATCCTCTAACCTATACCTTATTGGATCATCTGCTCTTGGGTTGTTGCAATGCATATTATATCCGAATATGATTTTGTTTACCCTGGCTGGTTGGTCTGAGTTATTCTGCTCTGTAATTGTACTACACCATTGTTTTGGTAATTGTACTTGTATTGATCTGTTACTGCTATGTGTTTGCTTGTTCTCCCAACTCATGTACACCCCCAGACAGGACCTTCTGGAAACAAGCTGTTTACAGCTCATGTTTTCTCTCGGTGAAACATATTCCAAATAAATAAAACCATCCCACCCTCCTACCCCTAAAAACACATCAATTTCATTGCTCCTCCAGCTACCCAGCAGTCCCCCCATAATAAGGCACAAAGTACGCATTTAAATCTACATACAGTAGTTTTTTTTTTATATTAAGAAAAATATATTGACTGCCCCCTTCCTCTGTCAGTCTGATGCCAGCCTGAACACGCAGTTCATCAACCTACAAAAGGTCGGCTATAAAAATCAAGAAAACAAAACTTAAATCAGACTAGAGAGGCACATTATTCTGACTTTTCCCCCCTTTAAAACACATTCATTTCATTGCTTTGCTTCTGTTTGGCAACAGCCGCTCCCCCCCCCCCACACACACACAAACTAGCAAGATAACATGGAAGAGTAATTTTATGTTTGCTTGCACGCATGTGCAAGAAACATAGTGCCATCATCGGAGATTTGGAGGTATGTCACCTCCTCCTCCAATTCAGGCAGCGAGCTGGCAGGCGCGGCCCTAGCAAGCCAATGCATTTTGGAGCTGTCATGACCGCGGCTCCAAAGGCGCAGTAACCTCTGATTGAAAGGGAAACTGCGGCAGGTGAGCAGCGATGAAGCTGCTCACGTGCAGCTCCAGCCATGGCGTGCAGCGCCCCATGCGCTGCGATATAGCGATAAGGGTGCCCAATCCCGTCGGCTGCGGCGCCGTCTCCTTCGGCTATTTGGTGCCGCGCTGGGCCCACCCCAACATGGCAATCAATAATTTTGCCGGCCAGGTGCCCAATCCCCATCGGCTGAAACGCCCCAAAGTCTTTATTACCCGCGCTGGAGCCCACCCCAGCGTGGCAAACATCCCAATAGTTTTTGCGGCGGGGTACCCAATCCCCGTCGATTAACGCCAAAGTCGTTGTACCATGCTGGGACCCCACCCCAGCGTGGCAAAGCGATCTCTTGACGTCTTTTTTTTTTACCTGTAAAATAAAAACTGTCCTGGTAGCATCTCGAACCCCTCCACAGCCCGCACCCACCCTCGCACCAGCCTCCACCTCCCTCACCCCATACCTACCTCCGGACTCCGGTAGCGGCGATCTTGGTGGACGGAACACGTCTGCACTCTTTAAAGGCGACGCGAACTGAGGAAATGCCGGTAAGCTGTATAATGGGCTGAATAGGAGGATTCAACTTTGTGCATATCTCAGGCATTTTTGGAATTTTGCACAAATTTTTAACATGGGTTTTGGGACCCCTTCTCATGAATGAATGTCACTGTCATGGCGTTATTCGGGCTCGAGAAGGGTGATTCGTGCGGTGACTGCCGAAATCACCGTTGGACGAACCCCATAACAGTGACATCATTCATGAAGAGCAAACCCATGTTGAAATTGGTGCCAAAATCCAAAGAAAACTGTTTGTCCAGCGTGCATGCGCGGTTCCTATCAGGCTCGTAAGTCTGCGAAATTTCAATATTTTCACTCCAGATTTTCAACATTGCCATTTCACCACACCGTCTTATGAGTAGTACAGCTGTCATTTTCACATCACCCAAAATTGTGTTTCCGCCCTTGTAGCGCTGAGAATGGCGCGATCGATGCTTGAAATCAATGTACAGGACAAATTAAGAAAATCATAGTGACACTGTTCATGAGCAGAGGTCTTAAAATGGCTATGTTGAAATTTGGTGAAAAATTCCTAAAATGACTGTTTTACAAGCGTGCGTTCGCAGTTCCTCACGCAGCCTCATAGGTTTCTTGATTTTCAATATTTCCTCCAGATTTTCAACATTACCATTTTTCCACACCTTCTTATGAGTAGTACAGCTGTCATTTTCACTTCTCACCAAAACATGTTTCCGCTCATGTAGTACACAATGGCGCAGTCGTGCGAACTCAGTGTATGGGACACATTAAGGAAATCACAGTGTCACTGTTCATGAGCAGAGATCTTAAAATGCAATGTTGAAATTTGGTGACAGAATTCCTAAAAATGACTGTTTTACGAGTGTGCGTTGCACAGTTCCCACGCATGCTCGTAGGTTTGTGAATTTTCAATATTTCCACTCCAGATTTCCAACATTGCCATTTTTCCACACCTCCTTATGAGCAGTACAGCTGTCATTTTTCACATCCTGCCCAAAACGTGTTTCCGCCCATGTAGCGCACAATGGCGCAGTCGGTGTGCAAGCTCAATGTATGGGACACATTAACAAAACCACAGTGACACTGTTCATGAGCAGAGGTCTTAAAATGGCTATGTTGAAAACTTGGTGGAAAAATGCCTAGAAATGACTTTTACGAGCGTGCGTTGCACAGTTCCTATGCATGCTCGTAAGTCTGCAAATTTAATATTTTCACTCTAGATTTTCAACATGTCCATTTTATTAAACTTCCTTATGAACAGTACAGCTGCAATTTTTCATATGTCACCCAAAATGTGTTATTTCACATGTAGCGCACAATGGTGCTGTTGGTGTGCGAAAGCAATGTTTAGGACAGATTAAGAAAATCACAGTTACACTGTTCATGAGCAGAGGTCTTAAAATGGCTATGTTGAAAATTTGGTGACAAAAGTCCATAAAATGACTGTGTTACGAGTGAGCACTGTGCAGTTTCCATGCATCCTCGTTAGTTCATGACTTTGTAATATTTTCAGTCCAGATTTTCACTAGTGGCATTTTTCAACACTTCCTTATGAACAGTACAGCTGCCATTTTTCACAACATGGCCGAAGTGTGTTTTCACACTTTCAGTGCAGAGATGCGTGGTCGCTTAGGAAATCATTGTTCGGCACAGATAAAGAAAAATCACAGTGACACTGTTCATGATCGGAGGCACCAAAATGCCTGAGTTGACAATCTGCTATAAAATATCCCCAACCTACTTATATGCTGATTGATAAATGGATTGCACAGTTTCTATATGTAGCTACGTGACTTCACCTATTTTTAAATATTTTTACTACACATTTGCAACATAGCCATTTTACACCTCCCCATGACAGGTACGCTGTCATTTTTACAACCTGTTCGAATATTTTTGCACCTGTGATTGCTAAATCCCGTAGTCACTGTGCATAAGCAGCTTTCGGCTACCAAACTGATATTCCCCCTGTTCATGAGGTGGGGTCACAAAACAAACATGTTGAAAATTTGGAGTTAAAATACCAACGAATGCCTGAGGTATTAGGCTTTTCAACTAAATCGCCCAACCCTATAGAGAATGACAGGAATCAGGTGTGTGACTTGGGATTCTTGCCTGTGATGCTCATACCATTCCACACCCTGCAGTCACTGAGAGGCATCGAGGTATGCCTTGGACTCTTCGGCCCCAAATTTCACCCCATTCTCCTATATTGCACCCATCTCACCGTATTTCCTAATGAAATGGGGTGCGCATAAGGGCCAAAGACCCCAAGGAACACGTGACACTTGTCAGTCTCTGCAGAGTGGGGTGTGGTGAAATGGCGTGGCCGTTATGCCTGACGACCCAAATGCACACCCCAATGCCTGTCACTCTCTGCAGGGTGGTGGTGGGGTTGGCTTCAGTTCAATACTTCACTGCCATTCCTATTACGCAGCTCTGTAACTTCTACACTACCACTGCCAATGCCAGTAAGCAAACATTCGGCATTGACAAATGCTTGTTTTTATTTCTTGTGATTAATTAAAACATGTTAAATTTAAACTGAAGGTAAAATTTAGCAAAATGAAAACTGGCAACATTGGGAGTCAAGACATTGCAGATATTTTGAAAAGAAGTTACATACCTTATTTAAAAGTTGCAGAACTCACAGGAATCAGAAGAACAGAGACAGAGCCTGAGGCAAGTCAAAAATTGGGAGAAGGAGAACTGGAGTGTTACACTGCGGAGTCAGGAGACAAAGCAGCAGCAAAACAAACAAATGCAGAGTGATCTTGTCTCATTGGTAGGGCTGGGAAGAATTAATGCCTTGATTGCAGGTATGGTACTTTGAGAGACCCACTGATACCGAAAATTAAATTTAAAAGGGCCAATAGTTTTGTGCTGTCTCCTGTGTAGTAATATGCACCGTGGGTCCCCAATGTCACCAATGGCTGCTGCTGTATAACATCCACTCAGTCCAATGGTGAATCCCCCCCCCAGCCTCATATTACATATAGCCAAAATGAGAATAAGAGGCTTGGTGCGGAAAGCAAAGGATCCTGCTTCCTGGACCTTATGTCCTCATCTCATACCCTCACTGTCTGACCTGTGACCTGGCTAGAGTGGCTTCACTGATGACTATCACACTAGCTACCTCCCCCCTCACCTGCTGATTGACTGAGTGGTACAACACAGAAAACAATAGGCTTGCAAATAGCAAGCAATCAAACACAAAAGGCAACTTCAGCTTGAGAGTTTATGGGCCAGTGGCACTGCCCCCTTCCCCTGCCTGTCTCTGGCGGCAATGCTCACACTTGTAACTTAAACAAGTAGTGTGAATGCAGTGACTGTCTTGTTTTCCCCCCAGCTATGGTACCAGCAGAGGTAGAAGCAGAAGGGTTGCCAGGCATGCTGCATCACCAGCACCCAAGTCAAAGTGCAAGCAGAACCCCTGACAATTTTGTTTAGGTTGCCAGCTAATCCTTGCCAGTGGATGGGGGGGCAGCTTCACTGGGAGAAGGCCAGTTATGTATTCTACTTTTATGCCCAGTTTACATGTAAGTTACAGTATTCAGAATAAGCAGCACTTCAAGCCTGTTCAATACACCGCCTGGTGTTTATATGGCACCCTGAGATGAATATGTTAAAGGTCATACACATATACAGTGCTTTTAGGCTGCTGCATATTCTGAATTTAGAGCATTCTGCATTTACATGGTACAGTAGCCCATTAATATTCAGAATTCAAGTGGAGTTTGCCACTGTGTTATTCCAACGCAGTAAGCATGGTGGCGATGTGCCAGTCTTCACCAGGCAATCCCTCTCATGTTCCATCCATCACTGCATTGCCCGCCCCATCTCCCATGAGCTCCTCATACTTCACCGCTCCCTTCTCTCCACTTTCCCACTCTATTTTGGAATTTAATACTGCTGTCCCAAAGCTCCCCAAAACTCCATTGTCGAGTGCATCTCCGCCATCTCATCACACACTGGAAAGTGTGAGCTCATCCTCCTCGGTGATTACAATCTGGATTGACTCTCCCCTTCCTCCAAATCCACCATCCTCAAAATTGAATCACTAAACCTCTCACAGTTGATCACAGAGCCAACTCGCCTAAACCCCAGATCTCCTAACCATTCTCCCATGGACTGGGTGCTCGCCTCTCACCCTCACTGCATCTCTACAGCTGACATATTCCCTGATGACTTCAGTGAACATTGCATCATGTTCTGTGTAAGAAAAGCTATAATTCCCCAATCAGACTACAGATATATATGGTATCGCCCTCTCTGCACCCTGGACTCAAATTCCTTTCTCCAGGACCTAACTCAAGCAGACTGGTCTCAAATGTACTTTACCCCCGATGTTGACATGGCACTCTAGTTTTTCTCCGATACCTTAACCAGAACCCGGGACATCCATGCCCCCCTTAAAAAGGCTAGAGTAAAGCATCACCATCACCCTTGGATAACACCAGATCTTCTCACTCTCTGCAGAATCAGGGATAAACATTGGGCTCAATTCAAGGATACCCTCCTACCCTCTCGGCTTCAACTTTACAAGTCCCACAAAAATGCCTGCACCAAGGCCATCAGAAAAGCCAAATCATTTTTTTTCAAGTCACAGCTGCAGGCAAGATCCAGGTTTCCATCTAAGTTCTGGAAAGTTCTCCATTCTCTCTTTGACCCCACAGCATTTCAGGCCCCCCCAGTTCTAACTTTTAATGGCTCGACAGTTTCTGACTCTGCACAAATCATTGACATCTTTAACACATTTTTTATTACCTGTGCCCTCCCTGATCATCCCTCTCCCACCCCTGCTGGACCTCTTCCCACCCCCTCTGGTACGGGTTTCAATTTTCCCCCTATTACTTCCCAAGAGGTTTACCAGATGCTAATGTCACTCAGTCCCACTAAATCCAGTCCAGATGGCCTCCACCTCAAGATTCTTCGTATATCAGTACCTGCACTAGCCACCCCCTTGCCCATCTCTTAAACCTCTCCCTCTCCACCAGTTCTGTCCCTCAGGCCTGGAAAGTGGCCAAGGTGCTCCCCCTCCACAAAGGCAGGGATCCCACCTCCCCTGGCAACTACAGACCCATCTTTCTCTTACCTGCTGTTGCCAAACTCCAGGAGTAACTTATTTACTCAAGGCTCCTGGAACATCTTTCTGCAACTAACTGTATTTCACCTTTCCAGTCATGTTTCAGGAAGCAGCATTCCATGGTCTCCTCCTTGCTTCATGTCACAGATGCCATCCAGTCTGCTATGGACAAAGACCTAGTCACCGCTGCTATCTATGTGGACCTGGCAAAGGCCTTTGATTCTGTCTCTCACCACCTTCTAATCCAAAAAATTAATTCTTCCAGTCTGGCTCCACCTACCATAGATTGATTCAGATCCTACCTTCAAAACAGACAACAATCTGTTACAAGTAGGAAATGTTCTCTCCCTTCACCCCCAATCCAAGCCGGCATCCCCCAAGGATCCATACTTGGCCCAGTTCTCTTCCCTTGATTTATAAATGATCTACCCTCCATCCATTCTCCATTCAATATCCATATGTATGCGGATGAAACCATGTTATACTTTCCCAGCCCCACTGCAGCTGATGTAACTACCCCTCTGCAGCACGACTTTGCAAACTGCAAACATGGTTCTGGCAAAACCAGCTAAAACTAAACTCCAAAAATCTATGTTCTTTGGGTCAAGGTAAAGACTATCCAAATCCCAAAACCTCCCATCATTTGCCATCCTGGTTGGATCACCCCTAGACACAGTCAAATCTTTTAAATATCTCAGAGTCTGGTTGGATAGTAAAAAAAAAAAAACACACACACACAAGGGCGGCCACACACCATGGAGTGAGTGGGGGCTAATAGAAAGCAAACTGGAATCAAAAACATAAACAAAAAGTACTCTTCCAGAAAATAATGAATAAAGCCACAAAGTTTGAGTGTCGGAAGTGAAACCCACTGCACACTACCCCAGCGCTTCATGTTTTCTCCGGGACACTTTGTCAGGAGTGCTATTCATTATTTTCTGGCAGCGTGCCTTCATTTGTGTTTTTGATTCTGGTTGGATAATAACCTTGACTTTTCTGCCCACATTGACTCCATCTGTGCCAGACTTCACCCAAAACTTGGAGCCCTCTACCGCCACAAGGACTGCCTCCCCATGTCAACCTGCAGAGACTTAGGGATCAAAACCGTTCTTCCTGTAATCAATTATGCAGACATTGTCAGTTGCTTCACACCTACCACTTCCCTTGCTAGACTTGATACCCTACTAAACTCGTTTTGCCACCTCTGCCCCCCCTCACCACTTTTGTCTCTCTTCCTCCCTCTCCCTAATGCCTCTTCTTGCAAGGTGCTAGATCCATAGCCTTATGTTCATCACCAAATTCTGGGTCAGGACACTCCCCTTCTACCTAAACTCCTGCCTGTCACCAGCCAGTTCCACCACATATTCTCTTTGCTCTAGAGATGCTTGAACATTCTCCCGCCTCCATCCTCACACAAGCACAGGTCAGGCAGTATTCTCTTATTGACTTTCTCATCTCTGGAATCAACTTCCCTGGGACACTCGCCACTCCTCCAATCTCTCTCTGCCTAAAATTCCTGCTCTGAGCTGTTCCCAACACTATTTGCTCATGCCTTTTCCCATCCTCCTCCACCCCCCCAGCCAGCCCCACCATAGGACACTATTCTTTCCATAGGACACTATTTTTTTTATTTTAGTCTTTGGTAACCGGGTAAGGCCCACTAGGCACAAGTGCCTGTTTTCTGGGATGACCTGGGAGCACTGGGAGGTTAAGTGACTTGCTCAGAGTCACACAGTATGCAAGTGGAGGTTGTGAGAATCAAACTCATGTCTGGTCTGCTGGATGTACCAAGCTCATTCACACCAGGTTCCTCTAACCTCTAGGCTATACTGCCAGCCCAATTGAAGTCTTTGAACCCCCAGTCTGACTTCATGTTGCAGTGAAAATTCTTCACTTAATTGTAACCTCTCTGACCTTCCATAAATTGTCTCATTGTTTTTTTCCACTACTGTATTGTGATGCACATTTCTTGTATTAGGTTGCTGTTACTGCATATTTAAATGTGTTACTCATTTGCATTATATTTGTACATAGCTGTTTCTTTTATTTGTAATGTTCATCTCATGGAGACCATACTAAAGAAAGGTTGGTGTAATATCTAGAGGAGCATGGTCTCCAGGATGCGAGGCAGCATGGGTTCATGTGGGGGGGGGGAGTGTATCAAACTAATCTTTGACTCAGTCACTAAGACAGTAGACAGGGACTAAGTGGTAGGCATCATTCAGCTGGATTTTAGCAAGGCTTTTGACTCTGTGCCCCACAAAATATTGATCAGGAATTTGGTGTATCTCAGGGTTAGGATAAGATGGCCAGATGGGTGGAAAACTGGTTGAGAAACAGAACCCAGAGGGTGGTTTTGGGGGGAGAGTTATCTGGCACCAGAGAGGTAACCAGTGGGGTTCCGCAGGGCTCGGTGCTGGGGCCAGTGTTGTTCACTGTCTTCATCAATGACATTGGGGATGGCATTAAGGGCAAAGTGTGCCTATTCACAGATGACACCAAGCTCTGTGGGAGAGTGGACACAGCTGAAGGGATACAGGACCTATAGGATGATCTGGAAAAACTGGGGAGGTGGTCCAGGATCTGGCAGCTAAGTTTCAATGCCAAGAAATGCAAAGTTATGCATATTGGAGCCAAGAATCCCAGAACAGGGTACTACCTGGGTGGAGTCTGAGTATCTGTATCAGAGGAGGAAAAGGACCTGGGAGTGCTAATCACTAGTGACTTGAAGCACTCAACGCAGTGCAAGAAAGCAGCAGCAAGGAAAAACAAGATGCTGGGATGCATAGCCCCTCCCTTCCCCATCTCTCCTCCCCTCTTTCACCTCCCTCCCTCCCTCCATCTCCCTCCTCTCCACTACTCTGCTTTATTACTGATAGCCTCTACATCTATATGCACTTGAAATAATTATTTGCACTTCTGGTGTACCATAGCTAGCTAGCACTGTCTCTGTTACTCCACCCTAGCTTGCCCTTGATCAAAACTGTTAGAATTTAATGCAGTCATTGTCTACCTATTTTGTCTGCCTCCTTAGTTGTTTGCTTTCAAATGGGAATTTTGTGTTATTGTATCTATATCAGTAGTTTATCCTCCTGGTCCTTAATGCAAAACTGGTAGCATTCCATTCTGTCGTTACTTACTCTACAGTCTACATGCTTATTATTTGTCTACATGCTTATTATTTGTATGTATTCAAATGTAAATTTTGTGTCATTGTACCAAATCTCTGTAACTAATCCTTATATTCCCCTACCCCCAGGTTGCACTGTGAGATGAGCAACTTGTTGTTCAGTGTGCTTTCCTCGTGAAACATTTCAATAAATAAATAAAGATAGCTAGGGGGATTAGTAGTAGGAGAGAAGAGGTTATACTGCTCTTACTTGGTAATACTCGGTAGAGTAAGACAAAGTAGGCTATAAAGCCCATTTAATTGTCTCCCACTCTGAGTGGGGTCATTTATCCATGATGTCAGTTACCCAACTGATTTTGAATTAAATGGTTGTCTAATCTAATCTTAAATTGCTCAATGCATGGTGCCATTACAATATTAGTGGGTAAGTTGTTCCATAGTTTCGATGATCTTATATAGTTAAAAAATGTTGTCTTTTAACAGTTTTTACCCTACGAACATATAATTGTCTCTTATGTGATCTTAGATCCCTTATTGATATATCTTTATAGTCAAAGCCACATAACCTCATCAAGTTAGAATTGTTCAATATCTTGTATGTCAAAAGTAAATCACCTCTCATCCTTCGAGTCTCCAATGTAAACAATCTTAATTCATTTATTCTAGACCTAGAATCCTTATTATTGCAGCCAGCCAAGGATTTAGTTAATTTCCTTTGTGTTTTTTTCTAATAAACTAATCTGCTTTTTCAAATCTGGGCTCCATAAGGGAGAACCATAATCGAGGTGCAGAATTATATAAGATTTATACAAATTCATTAAACAGTCCTTGTCTCTAGTAATGAAAGTTTTCTTTATAGTTATCAATCTGTTAGTAATATTGGAAACATGTAGAGTATGATCAACTGTAGCTAACTCAGTATTTATCCAAATGCCTAAGTCAAGTTCCTTCTTAGAAGATATAAGTGCTTTTCCATTGAGTTTGTATTTATATTTAGGATTTCTTTTACCAAAATGCAACACAGTGCATTTAGAGTCATTAAATTCCATTTTATTGCATTTTCCCCAAGATTCAATTAGTTCCAGGTCCTGACAAAATTCTAGATAGTTATGTAAGGAATCCACTTCATGTCCTATCTTGGTATCATCTGCAAATTTTGAAATGACACCCTTAATACCACTCTCCATGTCACTAATGTACAGTGAGAACAACACTGGACCAAGCACTGATCCCTGGGGTACTCCACTGGAGACACCTTCCTCACTGGATAATATACCAATAATCCTAACTGACTGTTTGCAATTTGTGAGCCAGTTTTTAATACATCTAACAATGTGTTTGTTGATTCCAATTTTATTTAGTTTGGATATCAACAAATCATGGGGCACTGTATCAAATGATTTTCTAATATCCAGGAGGATGACATCAGTGGAGACATTACTATCTAATTTGTCACTAATAAACTCATAAAAAGACAGAAGATTTGTCACACATGATAATCCTTTTTGAAAACCATGTTGCGACAAATCCAAAAGATTTAAAACCTTCGTCTCACTTTCGATTTTGTTTTCAACTATCCTTTCCATTAGTTTAGAGCAAATAGAAGTAAAGCTAATAGGCCCATAATTAGTGACACTAAAACAACTTCCTTTTTTGTGAGTTGGGACCACTATGGCTCTCTTCCAATCACTGGGAACAACTCCAGATGATAATGACGCATTAAATAACATGGTGAGTGGATAATAAAGTGGCTTAGCCAAGTTTTTTTTAATTATAGGACTCAGGTTATCAGGCCCAGGTGAGGAAGATGTTTTTAAATTTAATAGCTCTTCTAATACATCTTGTTGAATTTCATTTAGAAAATGGGCGTCAAGAATCAAGTCTCCTGATTGGCTGTTGGGTCTGGCAGAGCCCTAGTCTGTGTGGCAACAGACCTTGGCCAATAACAAGTGCCACTGTAAGTGCCCCATAACTCAAATCAGGCAGCCATAGAATTTTGACAGCTGTCAAAACCGCCATTGTTTCCTGTCACTGTGCCCACAACGCGGAAACTGAAATGTCAGACGACATACCTGTACAGCTGGGCTGCTCTCTTCCTACCACCAAAGGAAACCACAATAAACAAATCTCATTAAAGTAAGTGGCAGTGTGCAGAGCAAAATGAATTCCAGTGTCTAAAGTCTGTACTATATTAACGAGAGAGAGCGGTATCTCCGATACAGCCACTGAGCATGAGAGCACTGGCAGTTTCTTAGTTTTCCATACCGCTGATGGACGTCCATCTGCGGTACGGAAAATTAAGAAAATATTGGTCCTCTAACACACAGCAGTGCTATCAAAGGTAGCGCTCTCTCACTCTGTTGCTCAAGTCATTCAGTTTTGCAGCCCATAACACGATCGAATTGAGGAAAGCAATTAAAAAAAAAAAACCGCAGAAATGTCAAGAACATTTTTTAATGACATTAGTACTGTTTCCATCGCACTCCATCCCATACCTAGGGTTTTGTTGACTGTAGGAACCTGAACTGAAACTAAGTAAGACAAACAAGTTAATAGAAAGGAGGGAGAACAGCATGTTTTGACTAATTTTCTCACAGCCTTTCTTGAGTCTTTTACAAGCCTGTCTCAGAGTGAGGTCAAAATTCATAGGGACACGCAGCAGCATATCCTGGTCAGTGGTTCACAGCAATTAGTGACTGTGGAAAGAATACTGTAAAGAGCTACAAAAGGAAGTTGATATTCTGTGTGAGCCCTATTCTTTAATTTCTTTTACTTTCATTTGGTACTGTTACTAGTCAGAGGGAGGGAGGAAGGAGAACAGTAGTACAGAATCTCCAGTAGGACAGAAGTGCCCACCCTAGAAAAAAAAAGCAAAAACACAAATATAATGCAAGTGGAGGAACTATTTTATCTCCAAACATATTTTAAACTAATATTGCACTAACTTTTTAAAATTAAACTTAATTTTTTTTACAGTGCCCAATTTCTAAGTGCAATAATACCCTCCAGGGTGGGTGGTATTGTGCTATACTGGACCTTCCTGCCTGCGGCGTTGGGCCTCATTACGCCCCTGGGCTGTCCGGTATATCACAGTACCGCCCACCCTGTTGGGTATTATTGCTTACATAATTAAGTACTTTCTGTGGAGAACACATAATCTGAACTAGATGATGGATTAAATACAGAAACAAAATACTGATTAAAGTTAAGGGCTATTTCTTCAGGATCTGTAATTGATTTCACATTTTATACAATTGAGGTAATTGTGTTTTTTTTTTATTGGTATTTATGTAAGCATAAAAGCTTTTTAAATCCTTGTACAGGTCACTGGTAAGACCACATCTAGAGTATGGAGTTCAGTACTGGTGCCCACACCTCAAAAAGGACATTAACCTGCTGGAGAAGATCCAGAGGAGGGCTAAAAAGATGATAGTGGGTCAGCAGGGTAAAGCATACGAAGAGAGATTGAGGGCACCGAACATGTGCTCCCTGGAGGACAGGACAGAGGGGGAACATAATTGGGACCTTCAAGTACTTGAAAGGGATAAATAAGGTGGATAAGGAGTCTTTTTAAGCTGAGTGGCAACCATAACATGAGAAGGCACAGTCTTAAGCTGGAGGGTGGGAGATTTAGGAGGGAGGTCAGGAAACACTTCTTCACAGAGAGGGTGGTGGGCACTTGGACGGAGCTGCCGGAAGAAGAAGAATCAGTATTTATATAGCACTTTTCATACACAGTGTATCCCAAAGTGCCTTACAAGCAATGCTGGACTGGTAGTGAAGTGACTGAATGTGTAGTGGCGGCCTTATCGCACATCAACACCCACACACAGCCTGGACAATTGCATAAACTGGTTTATGGGAAGGGGAATGGTTGGCCAGGACACTGGGAATGTCCCCTACTCTTTGCAAAGAGTGCCCTGGGTTCTTTTACTTCCACCTGGACACCCACCAGGACAGCACCAGGATGGGTAGAAGGGACTTCGGTTTAATGTCTCATCTGAAGGACAGCATACACCAGCAGTACAGCACCCCCTAATACTGCACTCGGATGCCTGAATTTTAGTCCAATTCCGGTGTGGGACATGAACTCACAACCTTCTGGTCCAGAGGTGGATGTGCTACCAACTGAGCCACTCATTGAAGACAATGGGCAGCTTTAAGAGAGGCTGAAACAGGCACAGGGGAAGGTAAGGATCATGGGTAGGGAGGTTGGGAGGAGTAGGGGGGCAGGAACAGTAGCTCAAGCTGTGGACCCTGCAATATGAGAAGACTAGATAGACCAAATAACCTTCTTCTGTTGGCTTCTTCGTATATTCATATGTTTCCAAATGTTTATACCCCTGCATATGTACATTTCTATAAAACCTGTATATTTGCTAAGACTTCTGGGTCACAGCTGGAAACAAGCCTCAGCTCAGTGTGCTTTTCCCAGTTACCAGCTTTTGAATAAATAAATAAAAAATACTTGTATTTGGAACGCTTACTCAACATTCAGAATACTGCTGTTTGCATGGCTGGACTACTAGAACATACTGAGTATTCAGAATGAGAGTAGAATATTCTCTGTCATGTAAATGCACTGAACTGGCATGAAAAAGTTTTGATAGCCCAGTGGGGTTATGTGGAAAACAGGTTAATTCTGGGAAAGAAAAACTGGAAACGAATTTGGTTTTATGTAGAGAATTTCATTCAAACTGTATACCAAAGCACTTTACAGTCTAGGAGGTGAAAAAAGGTTGCTGCCATGTATAGTGCATAGTGGAATTCAAGGAGGAGAGAGATACTGTATATGAGCAGGGTTACACAGTGGGTGGCAGAAGTGGAATTCAGTCATTAGTCTCCAAGTTCAAAACTCTGCACTCTACTCATTAGGCTGAACTACCTCAGGGTCTTGAGGTGTGTGTGTGTGTGTGTGTGTTTATGCACTCATGCGTGCATGTGTGTGTGACAATATTCACAATGAAATGGCTCAGTATTCTTTTAGTGGTGTGGCTAAAATAATCAGGAGCCCAGTTAATGGAGCATTTTGGAATAATGTTCAGCATAACATAAAGTTGATTTTCTTCTCCTATCCTAAATTGTAAATAGAGATACAGCCAGTCCTGAGACACAAAGAGAGTACAATGTCATGCTTACTGTAACCCCCCTGTTACCCGGGGTTACTAGAATCCCAGTAAGACCTAGTGGTAGGCAGGGAAGGCAGCTTGTGAAACTCCAGTTAAATGGATTTCACACTGTCTCACTCTGTTCTCAGTCTCAGCTGAGACTGAGGGATGACATCATTTTAGAACTGTCACAGCTGCATAAGCCACACTGGAATGTTGCAGTTGGAGGTTAGAGTAGAACGTTGGGGAATTTGAATGCAGTCTGTGTGCAGTCTTACAGAGAGACTGTAGTGCAGCAGAGTGTATGCAGGCTCTCAGAGCTTTAAGCTCTGTTTCAGAGCTACTTTTGTTTTTGGTGTGTGTTTCCACCTGAAGAGGAACACAGGAACTGATACTTGAAGTGATGGAGACTTCTCTCAATGGTTCAGACCCCATCTCTGAGGGGATGGGGGAAAGGTGTCTGCCTGTTTTCCAGGGGCAACCCCCCCCCCGGGCCCGGCTAAGGGAAAGAAACTGCCTGTCTGAGTTGTGCTGAGGCACCAGAAGCTCTGTAAGAGATTCCTTGAGGAGGAAACGCCTGTGGGGCACCTGCAACCAAAGGGTGAGTTCGCTGCGAAAAAGGGCCAAGTGTTTTCACCTGAAACAGAAGGAAACTAAAGGGACTGTTACTGTGAGGTCTGGAAAAGACAGCCAAGTACAGTTGGAAGATGTGGGGATTGGACTGCTTAACTCAGTGGGGGGGTCTAGAGTAATGGACAATGCCACTTATTTTTAAGTATGTTCAAGTCCAGCACAAATGGGAAGCAAGACAAGTAGATTGAATGTGAAATACATTTAGCAAGAATCTACACAGCAAAGTGCTAAAGGATGAGGTGTTTACAGTCCAGAGAAATGGCCGGGTATGACTTGTGGGAGCAAGAGGTGGGAGGCCCCCCATCAGTAGTAACCAAATTCACCTCTAAGGATTTGCTCTGAGGTACCTTTTGCTTTCTCTCAGTTACTTGGCCAGTGCCTGAGGAAAGTACCCAGACGTGGGATTAAATAGGAAGATTCCCTGATGGAGCCGAGGTGCTCTTAGGTGGTTTAGGGAGCACCAGAAAATGTTTCCATGAAGTATGGAAGGTGTCCAAGTGACTGGCAGGGGAGCCGAGCCAGGGAAAACCCAGAGCAGTGTACAAGTTCGGGCTATGTAACCCAAAGCAGCGTACAAGTCTGGGCTGTGTGCCCAGTGTGTGGTAGAGCCTGAGGGCTAGAGTGATGAGGATGTGTTCTGGTTTCCTTTAATTTGCATTACCAGGAGTGTAGCCCCGTGGGGGCACCACAAATAGAAAAAGGGAAGTGGTTATCCCTCTGTACAGACAGTTGGTGAGACCCCATCTGGAGTACTGTGTGCAGTTTTGGAGACCTCATCTATGCAAGAACATAGACAGAATGGAAGCAGTCCAGAGGAGGGCAACTAAAATGGTGCAGGGTCTGCATCAGAAACCATATGAAGAGAGACTGAGAGAGCTTAATATGTATCCCTTGATAAAAGGAGGGACAGGGAGGGACATGATAGAAACATTCAAGTACCTCAAAGGAATCAACAAAGTCCAGGAGGGTAGCATCTTTCAGAAAAAGAGATGTGTAAGAACAAGGGGGCACAATTTAAAGATAGAGGGGGGACGGTTCAGGGGTAATGTGAGGACATTTTTTTCATGGAGAGAGTGGTGGACGCATGGAACCACCTTCCTGGAGAGGCTGTGGGGTCTAAAACAGTGGAGGAATTCAAACATGCATGGGACCGACATAAGACAATTATAGTGGGGGGTGGCAGGAAGTGGGCTATTGGTTAACTAAAATCTGCAGCTTATCCAGTAGGTAGGGAAATGGGCAGACTGGGTGGGCCAAGTGGTCCTTATCTGCCGTCAAAGTCTATGTTTCTATCTATGCTTTATTTATTCTGTTTGGATGTGAATTAAAGCCACACTTGGAATCCCACTTCTGGTATTGGACATTACAGTTATTGCTTCCTGTGTTCGGAGTTACTTGGGTGCCCCTGTGCAGGGTAGCCAAACCTAGTCTTTGTGCCGAGTGGCCTAGTCCTCTCCGAACCCATCCCACCTGGTAGAGCTGTCAGATACAAACGGCATACCAGGTAGGGGTTACACTACTCATAAATTCAGAATTAATTTTGAGACCTTCCAGGTCCCTTCATCATGTGCAGAGAAAACAAGCATTTCAGAAGGTAAAAATTCTTCAGTTAGTCTGTATCCCCCCCGTGGAACCAAAAACCAGCCTTTGATGAAATCCTTACCACCCTATTGTTTCTCCCCAACAATATGGAAACCATCCTCAGTGGTAACTTCAACATCGATTGGCTTGCCCACCCCTTCACTGCTTTTAAGGGTTCAGTCATCACCTTGGACCTTGTCCAGTTGGTCCAAACCCCTATCTGGCTAAATGATAAAACTAGTACCTATACCCTATTGGACCTCTTCTTCACTAACCGACCAAAACACATCTCCCAGGTTGCCATCCTTCCGGACTCTCTTAGCGACCCCTCCCCATTACCTGTCATTGGTCAGACAAGTTTCCACCTCCCACCCACCCCTACCTACCTACTTCAAATGTTTAAAAAGAGGCTTCTTAACCAAACTCAAGGCCTTCCTCCTAGCCTGTGACTGGTCCCCCATTTTCAGAGCTACTAATGTTGATGCGCTATTGTATTTTATTACTATTTTCAACCATGCCTGCGACATTTTTGCCCCTTGAAAAAGCAATTTACGAAAAACCTACACAACTCCTGGGTCTTCCCAGTCTTGCTTGATATGATGCGCCACCAAGATACTCTCTGACTGAAGGCTCTCGATTCCAAGCATCCCCGTAATAGGCAACTCTGCTGTGAAGCCAGAAACAGATGTATATGGGCTACCCATCAAGCCAAAGCAACTCACTATCGCCAAGCTCTCTCGGCTACTTGGAGCTCTGGTCATAACTTCTGGTGCAATATTAAGGAAATCACTGGGGACGTGGTTCCACTACTGCCCCCTCAGCTTAATACTGAAGGTGAATCTGTCCAGGACCCACTAACCATTGCGAATACCCTTAACTCTATTTTCACCGACCGTAGCTGGGTATTTCCCTCAAATGTCTTTGACCCCCCCCATCCATGGCCCCTGCAATGGCAGTATCTGATTCCTCCCCCCTTTCCATCTCTGAACTATCTCCCCTAGCATGGCACAAAAATACAGTATATCTCCAGCTTCATCAACAAGTCTAGGTATAGTCAAGGAGTTTAACGGACAAGTTTGATGAGTTACAGCTAACTTTAAAAACGCATAAAGTACACATTTGTGTGATTGTGGAAACATGGTGGCAACCTGAGGACACCTGGGATAGGCAAATTCAGGGGTACATACTCTATAATAAGGATCGTTCCATATCTAGAGGTGGAGGGGTGGCACTATATGTTGCTGAGGGTATCCTCACAGAGAGTATAGATACAACCAGATGGACAGATGCTGAAGTCATCTGGGTAAGGATTAGCCCTCATAGAGCTGCTAAAATCAATCTAGCAGTAATTTATAGGCCACCATCCGCTAGGATATCAGAGGATGAAACTATACTAGATCTTGTAAACCAGTTATCAGCAGTAGGTAATGTAATACTAGTTGGTGACTTCAACCTCCCAGGTATTGAGTGGGATATTTTAAAGGCAAGTACATCGGTGGAGAATACATTTTTGGAGACTTTCAGTCTTGGAGGGTTAGATCAATATGTTACAGCTAATACAAGGGGGAATCATATATTGGATCTAATATTAAGTGACCTTGGTGACAATATTATAAACAGTAAGATATTCCCACCTTTGGGTTCAAGCGATCGTGCTATAATATGGTTTCAGTGCTCCGGTACGCTAGGGGACAATAGGAGTACTACATTGACACATCGATATAATGCTGCAGATTATGAACAGATAAGACAGGACCTGGCAACATGGGACTGGAAATCTGAGTTTAAAAACCAGGCAGTAGATCAAATGTGGGGAAGATTAACAAATGCTATAGACGGCCTAACTACTAGATATGTACCAACCAGGAACAAATATAAGGGGTCTACAAGTCTAACTGCGCCCTGGATAACCCATTCTATAAACGGATTAATTAAAAACAAAAATAAAGCATACCATCTAGCAAGACATAATAATATGGAAGAAGGCTGGGAATATTATAGGATTAATCTTAAAATAGCAAAAAGAGCTATAGCCCAGGCTAAAAGGGAATATGAGTATACAATAGCAACTAAGGTCCAAGATAATTACAAAACCTTTTATTCATATATAAATAATAAAAAAGGGAAAAGTAAAGTCATAGGACCCTTAAAAACGTATGATGGAAATATTATAACAGAAAATAAGGCTCTTGCGGAGGAATATAATGTATACTTTTCATCGGTCTTTGGCAAAAGTCTTCAAACTTCGTGGGATAATAAGAAAATTAGACATAGAGAACAGAGCCCAAAGATAGACCCAGCTGAAGTACTTATTAGATTGCAGAAGGTTAACCAAAATAAAGCACAGGGACCAGATGGGATTCACCCAAGGGTGATTAAGGAAATGGCAACACTATTAGTGGAGCCAGTAACTTACCTTTTTCAGGAAAGTATTAACGTTGGAGAGGTTCCTGAGGCATGGAGGCAAGCTGTGATTATACCCATATACAAAAAAGGTTGTAGGCAGACCGTCTCAAATTATAGACCTATTCGTCTAACCTCCGTTCTTGGTAAGATTCTGGAGGGTATAATCAAGGATTGTATTATGGAACATATTGAGAGGACAGGCAGGATAGACATGACTCAGCACGGATTCACCAAGGGAAGATCATGCCAAACTAACTTATTAGAATTCTACGATAAGGTTAGCAAGGCTATGGCTATGGATATGGGTAATGCAGTGGATGTGATCTTTCTGGACTTTGCAAAAGCCTTTGATAAAGTACCCCATGGGGAGCTTGTTAAAGCACTTTATGAGCTGGAGATACCAATATGGATACAAACGTGGGTGAAGGCTTGAAGCTTACGGACAGAGTCAGAAAGTCTCGTAAAGGTGAATACTCTGGTTATGTTGAGTGACTAGTGGTGTCCCCCAGGGCTCGGTCTTGGGACCATGTTTGTTTAATATGTATATTTCATCCATGCAGGTGCATACAGATGTGTGGCTATCTAAATTTGCAGACGACACTAGGGTTGGGAGTCCAGTAAATAACTGGGAAGAACATCTATTCCTACAAACAGCTCTGGATAGGCTAGACACATGGGCCTCCCAGAAACAATCTATTTTCAACATCGGAAAGTGTAATGTTATGCACTTTGGAAAGAAAAATAACAAATTCCAGTATAATTTAGGAGGATCTGTACTAAAAGTAGTGGATGAAGAGAAAGACTTGGGGGTTATGGTTAATAAAGATCTTGGCTTCAGCTTACACTGTAATACAGCTATTAAAAAGGCGGGTAGTATAACACACTGTATATTGAGACACATAAAAAGTAGAGATAGGCAGGTTGTGATGCCTCTGTATAATGCATTGGTATGTCCCCACGTGGAGTACTGTGTCCAGTTTTGGGCCCATGTAAGAGGAGAGATGTTGCGGATGGAGAGGGTACAGAGGAGACTTACAAAGAGAATCAAGGATTGGATGGATTGAGTTATGAGCAGAGACTGCAGGATTTGGAGCTGTATTCCCTGGAATATCGTAGAATGAGAGCGATATGTGTTTGATATATAGGGCATGGACCGATACTAACTTATGGGACTTACTGGGCTTGGTTAAAAGGGCTCAAATATATGACACTAGAGCACATTGTTACCAACTGGTTAAGATAGATATAAAACAAATAGAAGGAAATACTGGTTAAGTAATAGGGTAACAGAAATTTGGAATATGCTACCAGGAGAGGTTGTGGAAAGCAGTACAATGCAGGAATTTAAAACACAGCTAGATAAATTCTTGGAAAGGAAGAATATAAAAGGATATAACTAGGTGTTACTTGCAAGCTCACAGACGAATGTCTTTATGCTCAGTATTGTCTATGTAATCTATATAGTGGGAACATATTCAATCTAAAAATCCTAAGACTCGCTCATTACAAAAAAATTTAATTTGTCCCTCTGCCTGGGGCAAGTCCCCTCAGTTTGGAAATGTGCAGTTGTCACACCAGTGCTCAAAGGTGGTGACTGCTCTGCTCCCAATAATTATTGCCCCCATCTCCATCCTGCCCCCCCTCAAAAGCACTGGAAAAAGTTGTCTCTGATCAGCTTACTAAATATCTCTCCAAATATAACCGTCTCTCTCCTGTCCAACATGGTTTCCACAGTGGTCACAGCACCACCACCGCACTACTTGAGTATACATCCTACATTCACCAAGCCCTTGACAGTGGAAAACTGGTAGGATCTGTCTACATAGATCTTACCAAAGTGTTCAACACGGTTAATCATGCCCTACTGCTTAACATCCTCCCATCTGTGGGCATTGCCTCAGAGGTAGTGGCCTGGGTGGCCAGCTATCTAACTGACCATTCCCAGCAAGTTAGGATAGGCTCTGCCCTCCCCAGCTGCCCTGTCCACTCTGGAGTTCCCCAGGGATCCATACTTGGCCCTGTATGTTTTAGCCTGTTCCTTAACCCCCTTCCCCAGTCCTGTCTGGGCAAAATGCTCCTCTACGTGGATGACACCGTCATCTTTGACAGTCATCCGAACCCCTCAGCACTCCAAACCATACTCCAAGATTGTTTCTGCACCACAGAATCATGGCTCATTGCCCATAAACTAATTCTGAACAGCAGTAAAACCAAATCCAAGATCTTTACCCACTGCCAAAAGTGACATAATAGCTTCTCCCTCACCATCCGTAATAACGCCAATGTTCCCATTGAGCAAATCATCTCTTTCAAGTATCTGGGAATTACCCTTGATACACACCTCTCCTTTCATAATCACATCCAAAGTCTCCTGTCTGCACTCAGTACCAGAATTGGTTTGCTATATTGGCACAAACACTTCCTCTCCTGTGAGGCTCTTCACCTGGCAGTATCCTCATTTGTTCTCTCTCTGGTTGACTATGGCCTGGTGATCTATGGGTCGGCTGACCCGACATCCCTCGGCCGTGTTAAGTATACCCTGAATGAGGCTTGTAGGCTGATCACATGGCATGACAGATTGACTCATACCTGCAATTTATATAAGTCTTCAGGCTGGTTAAATCTGGAAGCCAGACATAAATACTCTACCTGCACCCTTGCAAAGAAAATATCCCTCAAAACCACCACCACCACCCCAGCTTTGACACCCTGGTCTCAATCGCCCCTCCTTCCCAAGTCTCCAGAAGCGCCTCGAGACAATCCTACACTGTCCCATGTTGCACAACCTGTCAGTGCCAAAGGGCCTTTTTATATTGTGCTCCCCTGTGGCTCAGTGAGCTCCCCCAACCCTCTCGCATATACCCACAATTGGCTTTTTCAAATCTGCCCTCAAGATCCATCTACTAGAACAATCTGCCTGCGATTGCTATTGACCTTTACTGCCCTGGATCTCTGCCGTTATTTTCAGACCCCTGGCTAGTTTGGAGTCCTCACTTTGTTATATGCTCCTGACTCTGGGCTCTTGCTCTGTGCTACCCCTCGTTTGTGTCTTGCTTTTCAACAAGGGCCCACTTTTTTGGGAGGGGCTGCCTCTCACTTGTATAAGTTACCTGTGTTTGCCACAACCAACTGAATAACTTGAATAACTGTATAACTTCTACAATTTGTATAACTGCATAACTTGGGCCTTTGGCCTGTATTATCAACTTTGTATCCTCAATTGTGCTGACTGTCTTGTTCAACTGTATAACTTGAGCCACTTGGTCTGTATTATCAACTCTTGTACTCTTATCTTAACTGTGTATAATGCCACTACACTTGGAAGCTTGTGTGTTGCCATTTAACTCTGTATCTGTGATAACTGTTGTCCTCTCTGTAACCTGTGATGAGGAGCCTTTGCAAAAGAGACTATGATTCAAAGGTTGTATTCCGATGAATTTAAATAAATAAATAAATAAAGAGTAACACCGCAAAAAAACAATGTACTAGATTTTTCTGAGACTATCACACCACCACAGACCTGCAACAAATTAATTTTGGTAACCCTTTATTCCCATAGATTCAACATGAATGAGTGGCTAGGCTCCATCACACCAACTCCAGCAGCTGAGGCCTTATCTACAGTATTTCTAAGAAAAAAATATTTGACTGAACATCATCAATCTCTGTCCCTGTAAGAGAAAAAACTGAATGGCAGGTAATTTTTATTCCAGACAATGCAGCTGTACACACACTAGCAGAATCCATTCACACAATAAACCATGGTGCTTGCTGGGAGGAGTCAAATGATGCAGTTCTGTTAGGGACCATCTGGCTGATGAATCAAGAGAAGAAGGAACTGCATTGCTCAGCCGTGTCCTTGAAATATGGGACAGTGCCTCCTGCCAGGTCTGATTTAACCACCAGAACAGATAATATTGCCAGGTCAAGGAGAGAACAGGGCCAGTAGTTTATAAGACATGGCCCCATAGCAGGTGGGGGACACTGTGGTCAAAAATGATTGTAGAGAGGGATGAGTAAAAACAAATAGCTCTTTGTATGCTCTGCTTTAATGTAATAGGCCCTCCAGTGAGTGCCTCTTTTTTAATCAAGATGTTT
The DNA here is from genome assembly GCA_016271365.2 of Neoceratodus forsteri. Taxonomy (NCBI): domain Eukaryota; kingdom Metazoa; phylum Chordata; order Ceratodontiformes; family Ceratodontidae; genus Neoceratodus; species Neoceratodus forsteri. The sequence continues at coordinate 117,798,176 of JADMNL010000023.1, forward strand.
CTCTCCTTAGTTGACAACCGGCCCCCATAGGCCTCATTCTCTAGCCCCACCTGCCTTCTGTGAGATTTACCTCTCCAACCAGTGAGTCTCCCATGGATTGCTCCCTTGGCAGGGCCATAAGGTTTGGCCAGGCCCCTCCAGAACACAATCTGGAATCCAAAGGAGGGAGCCAGTTGATGGTGTGCAGCGTGTGCAGGACTGGAGTGGCATCTTGCTCAGTACGGCGTTTTCCACCGATTTTCTCCATGGGCTGGGATCATGCAATGATGCAACATGCACATGTATGTGCTTGCATGTATGATTGCCCAACAGCAGCCCTCCCCAAGTTGATGCTGCCACTATCCTGCCACCTAGCTTCCACCAGCTAGCAGAGAAGTTACAGAGTGACTATCCACCCTTTCTGAGAGAGAAGAGCAGTTTGTGGGATGCTCTATGCTTTCTCCCACTGCTGTCCTCCTGTGCGACCTGAGTCTGCTCTCGAGTCCAGGCCACCAGCGTAGCAGGTGGTAGCTCTACCGCCGTGTTACCAGGCTGGCTCACTAAGCATCTTGTATGGTGCAAGAGACTCTAAGCATAAGGTATGAGTGAGAGGATCCCAAAGCAAAGCTGAGCAATTTGGGCTTCCCAACTCTCATGAGAGGTGTCTTTTCTACCATAAAAGAAACCTTGTGGAGGCCCCATTACTTTATTATATTATATGGCTAAGGCCAATAATTCACATTGAGGACTTCCGGTGATGTCAGGGCACGATATGGCAGCCTGATTTGCTTGCTCCGCTCCCCACTGATTAAAATCCAAGCTAATCGCCCATTAAATGATGGCATCCCTGGCCAAGCAATGGCGAAACAAACCTGGGAAATTACATTTAACTCCAGCCCAGAAGCTCAAGATGATGCTGCAGGAGGAAGATACAGAAACCAACGAGGAGGGAGAAGTCACTGGAGAGGCACAACAGGCCGCGAAGCATGGGAGCCTCCACAGTGATGACCTGGTAGAAACCATCTGTCAAACGTCCCGCACAGTCACGAAAATTGACCGGACTCTGTCCAATCTATGATCGGACCTCAGCAGGATAGACCACAAAACTGACCAAATAGAACTGTGCCTCTCAGCCATCTCTGAACAGACGGACAGACAAGATAGGCTGCTACTCTATCTTCTGGCAAGGGACCGAAAGCTAACCCATCGGCTCGACAACCGTGAGGGCAGGAGCAGACGACAGAATATTAGGATACATGGGGTCTCCGAAGGCTTGGAGAATGGAGCTGCAAACACCATAGAGTTCACACAAAACCTCCTTAAAAAAGTTCTCGACTTACCAGAAGATCTTGATTTGAGGCTGGATCGTGCACACCGATCTCTAGCTCCGAGGCCAAGCAACCCTGAGGCCAGGCCTAGGTCCCTCATAGCCCGGTTTACCCTATACTCCAGTAAGGAGGAGGTGTTGCAGTGAGCTTGGCGACAGGGCCCACTGGAATATGAGGGTCAAAGGACAGTGATCGACAATGACCACACATCGGGAGTGTAGGAGGCCCGGAAAATGATTTGGCCCATAGTAAAGCAGCTGAAAGCCAAAAATATAAAAACCCAGGTGCTACATCCTGCAAGACTGAAGATAACTACTGAATGGACCTCCTGGCAGCTGTGTCCTACCTCGAAGAACTGGGGATCAACACACCTCCACTGGTGAAGGAAAGGCTGGAGTGAGCCCTCCTGGCTTCCGCATGGTCCGTGGCGCAAAAAGGAATCACTAAAAAAGGGTCTTCACAACAGATGCCGCAGACCTCTCTCCGTGCAGACATCGGTGCAGTGCTCCAGAAACTCGGGGATCCCGCACTGATCAATAAAGGTGCCCCACATTTAAAAATGGCGATTGGGAATGATGAAGCAGGCGAGATGGGCCCATCGAGAGAACCGGACACCTGAAGTAGTCATCAGGAGAAGTTTGTGTTTGTACCAAATGAGTGACTTGCATTCTTTTTGGACCTCTCGGGTTAACAGCCCTGTTGTCCCCCCTGAATCCCCACTCCATGCCACGCATGGACTATATCTTTCCCCTCAGCCACCGAAACACAATGGGGGCTCAGTGAGTACTTTTGACACTCCCTCGCAGTTTTGCTGCTCATAACAAAGAACAACTGGCCTTCTGTTCACTGTACCTGTACTCGATCTCTCATTTGATCCCCTTCCACCTTATAAAAATTACTCTAAAGTCATTTTAGATAGGATCAGGATTTGTGGGAAAAAGGGGGGCGATGCTGGAAGTGAACTGTGGGGAAATTCTCTCCAAGTGTTATAGCACAGACTGTAAATGAATGTTCTAATTAGCCATGTTATTCTTAGTACTCATGGATAATATGCATGTAGAAAGGAGAGCCGAGGCCTTGGAGGTCTGTGGTCTGGTGGGGCGGAGGGTGGGACTTGACTAGGCCAGACATCACATGACTCCTGGATGGTGAGTCATGGAGAAGGGGGGCTCGACCTAGAACTGGGCTTCAGGGATGGGGGCAAAGTCGCCCAGAGATTTCCTGCAGCTGGCCACGGCTGAATTCTTGTGCACACATATGACGATCCCTCGGCTGATTGTCGGCCTTGCAGGGGACCATACATACCTACAGGTGTTTGGATGGGGGATGACCTTACATTGGATCCCTTACAGGGCAAACGCAAAGGCCGGACGTCCCCAGAAGACATCATTGGAATTTGAATAGCCAGGGTTTCCTGCTCTTGCTTCTCTGGTCCCCAAACCTTGAGGTTGTTACGATGATGGGAGGAGACGTTTACTTATCTGAGGGCACATCGTGGCAAATTGGGACTACGAAATAGTTTTGGCCTTGGCTTGATTCACAGTCCTAAGTCCTGGTCCCATAGTGCAGGATGGATCTTTTCCCGTTTCCAGGGGAGGTGGGGGGGGACTCCTTGGTTTGTGTAGTTTGGGGATAATAATGGTAGGGGCTGGTGAGGGGAGGGCCATTCTGGCAGAACCGCATGCCCTGAATGGGGACACTACCTAGTAACAGTTGAGGTGACGACGTCACTCTGGGTGAGTCTGTCCCCCCTGGAGGTCTGAAATTTGAACCCTGGACCTAGGGCCAGTTGAGCCTCCCTGGGTCTCCCACTGGGGTTGCTATGGGGGTGTGGTTACCCATGGAAGAATACTAGATATTGCCATAGGCCTGGAACAGGGGAGATACCCCACTCTGTGAAGCTTCCACGAAAGCACACACATATAAAAGTGCTTTTGGGAAGGGATTCTCACACCTGAGAGAAAGAGGAAAGGGGTCCAGGGATGCTGAGGCCATGCAACCTTAGGTTATGAAGTTATGATGGGTTAACTGGATGTTATGATTTTGTTTTTTGGGTGGTGGGGAGGGGGAGAAGGGATGGGAATTGGGTGTCCATATGGATGCGTGCTGACAACAGGAAGGGGGGCATTTCCCATGGATCTTCCTGGGGCCCACAGGGAACACTCATTGCACTGTTGAGCTCCCTGCTTTGGTCTGCATACTCAGACACCCTGCTGCTGACAACCATCGTTCAGCCTTTCCTTGGAAGTCTAACCAATGGATTATGGGTATCCCGGCTGAGAGTAGTTTTGGCAGTGGCTGACCAGCACATAAACCAGCTCTTGGCTCGAAGTTGGACGAAACCAGAGCAACAGTTCAGTTGTTCAATAGTTACAATGATTGTTTCTTTAAAATTTGTTAATGTTTATATTAAAAGGTTTGATGCTTTGCAGGCATATTATCGAGTTAAATTGTTAAAGCCTAGTAAGTCAGAGTTCAGGAAAAAGGTATATGTTCTTAGCTGGCTGGAAAATGGCTAATTATGCTACAAAATTTGTGTCACTTAACATAAATGGATCATCAAGTCCTATCAAGAGGAGGAGGAGGATTCAGCAATTTATAGCATCTCGGAACTGTGATGGAGTGTTCCTACAGGAGACCCACCTCTCTCCCCCGGAAACTCTAAAGCTTAAATCAAGGTCTTTTCCTTTAGTCTATCACTCGTCTTTCCCGGTGGGTAGAAAGAGGAGGGTGACGACTATCCTCTCGGAAAACCTTCACTTTCAACAACAGGAGGTGATAGAGGATCCTGAGGCAAGGTATTTTATAGTTATAGGTATTATTCAAGATATTCGGGTCACTATGGTCAATGTTTACATCCTCCCAGGGTCCCTGTTCAGAATCTATTCAAACATCCTCCAGCTGGTGGCAAAAAGGGCTAAAGGTATATTGATATTGGGAGGGGATTGGAACATAGTTTTAAACAGAGCAGTTGACTCAACGTCCCAAATCCCGGAATTGGATGCGGTGAAAGCCCGCTCCATAAAAGTGCTGTTGGAACAGCTGGGCCTGGTAGATATCTGGAGAGAGAAGTACCCTGGAGCAAGAGAGTACACTTGTTTCTCTCCACGGTTCCAGGTCTTTTCCAAATGGATATGTTTTTCATATTCTCCGGGGACTTAAGTAGGTCTCCTTCTACCTGGGTAGGTACGACCATTCTCTCCGATCATAGCCCGATCTATTTGGAGGTGTGGATGGGACTGCCCAAGTGCACTACACACTGGAGATTGAATGCCTCTCTCCTCCAGGATAAAGGGGTGATGGAGGAGCTTAAAAAGCACCTGAAAATAACCTTACATGAAAACAGTAGACAAGAGACGTCTCCACAGATTTTGTGGGACACGCTTAAAGCCTCACTTAGAAGCAAACTGATATCTATAGCTTCCCATAAGAAACAAGAAATGAAGCAGAAACAACAGGAATTACTAACACAGATTAAAGAACAGGAAGATGCCCAAAAAACTAAGTGGGATGAGGCTCGTAATGGGGAGCTGACAAAATGTAAAAATCTGTTACAAAAAATCCAAAAAACTGAGGTAGAAAAGGCTCTGTTTTATTTAAAACAAAGATATTACGAGGGAGGCCCTAGAGGTACCAAGCTACTGGTCCTCAGACTGCGTCAGTATGTATCAAAAGCCACAATAACCAAAATAGTATCCCCTAGGTCAGGCCAAACGGTTAGACAGGCCTCACAGATAGCAAAGGCATTTGTTGAATACTACTTGAACTTATATGGCCCAGATGAAAAATCTTCTATACAAGATAAGCAGAATTACTTGGAATCCATTCCCCTTCCTTCACTTTCACCGGACTCGGTAAGGATGCTGACTAGGCCCATTACACAACAAGAGATAGTTTCCACAATCAAGAAACTTAAGTCAGCTAAATGCCCAGGCCTGGATGGGTATGGAGCTGAATTTTACAAGACTTTTACCTCAGAAATAGCTCTCCTGCTCCTTAAGGTCTTCTCAAATATTTGGTCTGGGAGAGGGCCCCCCCCGCCCTCTTGGCAGTATGCGACCATAACCATCTTGCACAAAGAGGGAAAGGACTCCACAAGGTGTGACTCATATCGCCCTATCTCACTACTTAACCATGATTACAAGATATTCACCTCAATTATTGCCTCCCAGTTGAATCCTATCCTACCAGATCTGATTCATACAGACCAATCTGGTTTTGTTATGGGTCGACAGGCGCCGGACGGAGTGCGCTCTGCCCTGAACGTGATAGTTAAAATTCAATGTTCCCACACTCCAGCATGCCTTATGAGCCTAGACACTGAAAAGGCCTTTGATAAGGTCTCATGGGACTTCCTGTTCATGGTGCTGGAGCAGAGGGGGTTCCCCAAATCATTTATAGACACTATAAGGTCGCTATATACAGGCCCCCAGGCATACATTAGGGTGAATGGGGGGCTCTCAGATAGATTCAGGCTTGGCAGAGGCACTCAGCAGGGGTGCCCCCTTTCCCCTCTTCTGTTCGCCCTCTACATCAAACCTCTGGCAGAGGCTGTGAGGAGGGCAGAGGAGGTATCAGGGATTGAGATGGGTGATGTTCAGAAAAAAATTCTGCTATATGCAGATGATGTCCTATTGTGCCTTTCCCAACCACATAGGTCCATAGGACAGATTTGGCCCATACTCGAAGAGTTTGGTAAACACTCAGGATACTCACTAAATAAAACTAAAACGGAAGTTTTAAGCTTCTTCTTTAGTCCCTCTGAGGATATACGCTGGCTCCTGCCCCTGAACTGGTCCACCGATAGAATGAAATATTTGCGAGTAAATATCACTAAACACTTTTCTAAATTATTCAAAACAAATTATTTTCCTCTGACGGCCTCACTTAAAAAAGATATGGAAAGATGGTCCCTGACCAATATGCCCATGCACTCTAGAATCCATGCCATAACAATGAGTGTATTGCCCAAATTCTTGTACTTATTTCAGTGTCTACCATTACACATACATAAGTCAAATTTTTTAATGTGGCATAAAATTATTTCCAGATTCATATGGGGCAACAAGAGGCCCAGAATAAATTTAAAAATTCTGCAGGCCCATCGGGATGGAGGAGGTAGATCCCTTCCAGAGCTGGAGGATTACTTCTTGGTGGTCCAACTGAAAAATGCGCTACAGTGGGTCAGTCCCAGTTCCACCTCCAGTTGGAGAGAAATGGAGAGGGGCAAGGAGGAGGGGGAAGGTAGGGTACCCCTGGGGAATCGTATGGTAATTCCCCTTTTGTCCCATTGTCACCCTATACCTAAACTACACTCTGTGGGGGATACTATCCATTCAGTCCATAGGCTTTGGCAAAAATATAAATTACAATCTTCGGTATGGCCTCTAAAAAGCCTGGCCTGGGCTGAGGACTTCCCTCCTAACCGCTTAGATCTCACATATAAACAGTGGGGTAAATTGGGTCTGGAATACTTGGGCCCGTTCATCCAGGGAGACTCGATCCAGGATTTTTCCTCCCTTAAGAACATGTTCGGCCTTAAAAGCTCGGACCAATTTAGGTTCCTTCAGGTTAGAGCATACATAGCATTTCTTCAAAAGAAAGAGGCAAACCCTACCAGGGTGGCTCCCCTAATAGCAACCGTTCAAAAGATACAGTCCACTACTGCTCAGAAGGGACTGATTTCTCACCTCTACCAATCCCTTAGAACAGTGAAAATTGACCCATTAACTAGAATCAAGACTAAATGGCAGGAGGAAATCAATCCTGATTACCCGAATCCTGACTGGGGATCTGTTTTCAACGTAGTCAGAAAAATGACCAGGTCCCCCCTCTGGCAGGAGTTTGCCTGGAAGGTAAGGGTCCGCTTCTTCCTTACTCCTAAGACGTTAAATAAAAGAAACATAAAATACTCAGCTAGCTGCTGGAGAAGATGTGGGGAGGAGGAGGAGGCAGACTACCTCCATATTTTTTGGGCATGCCCGAAGTTGCAAAGGTTTTGTGTCGAGGTCACAGTGGCTATAGGGGAGATCCTCGCGTTAGACCAGCCTCTTGACTGGATAGAAATGATCCTGGGAACCCCTCCAGCCGGCATTAGGGGACATGACTCACTGTACTTATGGGCAATTTTAATTACAGCAGCCCATAAAGCCATAAGTAGGTTATGGCTCGATCCCTCACCTCCTAAGAAACAGGACTGGATATCAGTCATCCAGAGTTTAGCTGAACTTGAGGAACTTACCTTTAAAATAAATCACAGGACCTCACTTTACATCCAGAGGTGGACAAAGTGGGAGATTTGGAAACAAGCAGAAAAAGAGACATAGATGGGGAAGCTGGACAAAGAAAACCTCCTCCTCTTGACTTAACTTAGCTCTCAGAATTGTGAAAGAGGCTTGATGGAACTACTAGTTTAGATTGGTCTAAGTGCTATATGCATGAAATGACTGTACAATATACTTTAATGGCACACTTTGATTGTACTGATGGACTTATCAGATGTATTCAAGTTTCCTGCAAACTGTCAATAAATTAAAGTTAAAAAAAATTTAATAATTCACATTGAGGAAACACTTTCCAAACTTAATACCTCACAGAATTTGATAGGTTGTGATAAACCATGACTAGCTGTGGATTATCATAAAAATCACAGTAGGAACTGAGCACCAGGACACTACATAACGGTGCTATTAGCAAAAAATCAAATTGAAGTAAAAGGGCTTGTAGCACCTGTGACACCGAACACAAGCCACACAGACCCAAAGTATTGCTAGTGAAGTCATGTTATATAACAAGCTGTAAACGCATTATCTGGCAAAAATACAAACAACTGACGTTTCTCCTAGCGTGCTGCTAGGCTTCTTCAGAGTAGTTATAACAAAGATTAAAATGCTACATTTATACAAATTCAAGCTAATCACATGTGAACAATAAACCAATCAGTGAACTGTTAATTAATTATCACAAACAATCTGTTTCTTTAAAGTGCAAAAGGCATAACATGCGAATTCTGCTTAAACTCAAACTTTGAGCAAACATTTGACTTTAATATATCAAATCTTGTCTTATGCAGAAAATGTTAAAGCTTGTATCAGTTTCTATATGTGACACCCAACATCTATTGCACATCTTATTCAAATTACTATATCTTTTTATTGTCTGACTATTATAGTCAATGCATATGCATAAATGTCATGTGAGCTCCAGGCACCATCTTTATTCATTACAAACATGAAGATCCCAACCCCTTATATTCTATTTTAGAAAGCTGTAGTAATTTGAATAAGATGTGCAATAGATGTTGAGTGTCACATATAGAAATTGATATAAGCTTTAACATTTTCTGCATAAGATAAGATTTTGATATATTAAAGTCAAATGTTTGCTCCAAGTTTGAGTTTAAGCAGAATTCACGTGTTATGCATTTTACACTTTAAAGAAATGGATTGTTCGTGATAATTAATTAACAGCTCACTGACTGATTTATTATTCACATGTGATTAGCTTGAATTTGTATAAATGTAGCATTTTAATCTTTGTTATAACTACTCTGAAGAAGCCTAGCAGCATGCTAGGGGAAACGTCAGTTGTTTGTATTTTTGCCAGATAATGCGATTACAGCTTGTTATATAACAAGACCGCACTAGCAATACTTTGGGTCTGTGTGGTTTGTGTTCGGTGTCACGGGTGCTAAAAGCTACAGGCCTTTTTACTGTGGATTATCACAATCTTTTAATTTCATTTTTATTTTTTATACTTGTAGACCAGATGAGCAAAATGCCGTTTTCACAGGTGACAAGTTTAAGTTACAAACAATTAATAAACAACAGTAGACATACAATAATTTACAACATTATTCAATGCATTGTACAGGTACATTCATTTTTTGTTAGAAGCCATTGTTTAAGACTAGTTTTAAACTAAGACTAGTTTGGGAGGCAGTTTAGCGCAGTGGTTTAAGGCTCTGAGCTGCAAATCTGGAGACCTCGGTTTGAATCCCACAGCCCCCACTTGCATACTGCATGACTTTGAGTAAGTCACTTAACTTCCCTGTGCTCCCAGATTGCACCTGTAAACAATCTTTCAGCTTAGTGTGCTACTCCTGGTAAAACATCTGGGAAAAAAAAATAAAACAACAGAGAGAATTACATTCAATAATCTCAGAGGGAATGTAGTTAAAAAAGTGGGTGCCCTGAACAGAGAAGATCTCTGCCCAAATGTGCTTTCAAATTTTGGAAGTTTAAAGGTGAATCTAGACTGGGATCTAGTACTGATAATATTGATAAACCTGGAGGAGAGTTTACCTATGGAAGAAGGGTAAAGCCCTTTCAAGACTTTGTACAGGAGAATACCCATTTTACACAAAATCCTGTAATCAAATGTTAATGAAGCAGACTGTTCATACAGAATACAACGACGAGTACAATTAGGAAGATTTAACCAAAATCTAAGGGCAGAGTGATAGGAAACCTTGAGACAATTTAATAACTTACTACTTGAAGATGAGTATATTACAAGTCCGTAATCCAAAATGCTGAACATAAAACTATGTGTCAAAAGCAGTACAATTACTAAAGATGGCACTATTGCCTTACTTATGATAATACAGTGAAAAATAGAATAGAAAGCATCTCCTATAGCAGTAAAATATGATGGAGCAAAATATGCATTAGTAAAATACAGTAGAACACAGATCCTGACACTTATGCTTATATGATAAGTGCCTGTTCCCTAAGGTTAGTACATATACCTACATATGTGTTGCTATCCGCGAGATGGGGGTACAATCAGTGGTGCTGGACCATGGATAACATTCCCCCCTTGTTGCCTCAGAAGGGGAAACAATCCCAGGAAAGTAGTAGGATGGAGCTAAAAAGTCATTTACAAACCTGATGCACGAGTCTTGTAAAGGAATTCGAGTTGTTCTTGGTGTTGTCTTAGAGTACATCGCAGACAGCATAGGGTTAGTAGCAGAAAAACAATCAAAAATGCTTGGATAATAACAAAAGCTTTAAAAGTCAGTTCTAACCAAGTATTGGATAGAGCAGTGCTTAAATTAACATTGTGAATAAGATCATTAAGAGCATCACCAGCCTTAGAAATATTATTGCTAATATAAATCAAATGCAAATCTTTTCTCGCTAAAAGAGACTTTAAAGAAAGAGTCAAAGGGTCAATGTGCATGTTAAACACGAGTAAATACTGAGACAAGGCAAGCAAGTATTGTGGATTGGTATCAATAACATCTGGTTCAGGGAAAGGAACAGGAGTAGTTACTGTGTGTCCAATTACTGTTTTCTGCTGAGGAGTAAAATAGAAGTTAGGAGCTGAAATATCACAAGATTTTTCACCATAAGCAAAGGATTTATGATTTGTCACTACACAACACTGCCCATTGGAATTGTAAGTAACTCTCACAGTTGGAACCCTCCATTGCTGTAGATGTATGGGACAAGCAAAGGACTGGTTGGTGAACTGTGAAGTGAAGCGATGTACCTCTTCCAGGTAGCTTCAGAATGCAGCTGTTTCGGTGGCAGGCGCTGAAGATGCAGCTTGCGAAGATTTGGATTCATCATTATCATCAATGTCAGTCAGGTTGAATGGCGTATCATCACCCAAAGTGTAGGACCAGTCAAGATGTTCCGGGGAGTAACCACAAACAGGTTTCACAATATCGAAGACATCACAGCAGCACAAATAGTAATATCCCTTCTTGGTGCAACAGTTCATATGGGGCACCACCCAATCTTGGAGAACAGAGTGGTAGACCAATAACAAGGGTAGATCAGTTTGTTCTTGGTAGATATCATCATCCAGATGTCCGATGGCATTAATAGCAGCCAATTTGTCAAAGACAGAAGTTTGTGAATCAAAATGGGGTAGTGATACAGTAAAAGTAATAAACATATTATCATGAATTGAGCAAGTCTTAGTAAAGTAACAAGATGTTTGACTGGGATATCATGACACGTACCCAAGATTTCTAGCAGTAGACGTAGAAATATTAACAGAATTCAACATACACATAATAATGCAGCCAGTCCATTTGCAATGAGGACAATACCATTTAGCCATTCTTCTATCATGGGTATGGTCTGGAATGCGTCCTGTTTCCAAGTCCCTGAAGAGATTGTTAACAGTGGCAATTACGTAAGAACCATAAATGGAGCATAAAAGTTCACAGGCAATATATTGCTTGTCTGCCTCTTGTTATTTTGAAAAATCAGTTCATTAATCTTATTTCTAATATCATTGAATACTTTGTCAATTTCCTGCATGTTATATACAGTAAAGTGTTCCTCTTTACTTAAACCATCTACGCCATGTAACAGTGGGGGTAGGATATTTTTAACAGCTTGTTGCAAATTGTTTGTACTTTAATAGTAGCTATATCTGCTCTATTCCAGATAGACATACCTGACCCAAAAAGGCCAGAAACAATGGCTGCTGCACCGGTAACATCTGCAGTGTCATGCCTAGTGCGTGATCTAGCTTTAGCATTAGGTGCAGGTCTAAAAACTCCTATATGATAAGTGGTATGAGGTCCAGTAACTGGATCATTTGTGCATGTTTGGTAAGCAGCTACAGTATCAGTAAGTATCATACTGAAATATTTAGAAGTACTGGTCGTGTGACAGAGACCAATCTCAGCCATATTCCAATGTGTGAGATTGAAAATAACTGGGACATACATAAATTGTATATTATTAATCAAGGCACCAGGAAGGGAGGTGGCAGTCAAACCACTAGGAGGACCAGCCTCCTAGAGAGGACAGTCAGTCATTTCTTCTTCAGTGGGTGGGACTACAGAAAGAAAAAGAGCTTCAGTAGCTACATAGTTATGAAGACAGAAAGCATGTGTCTCCTCAGAGGTGAGGCGATCACACAAGGCAGGATCTATTAGAGCAGTGAGGTTGTAGCGACCAGTATGTCGGGGAGAAGTTTGTCGAATAGAAAGTGTACCATTTGGTGAGATGCCTATGTTAGGCCATCTGTGAAATGTACCTTTGGATAAACGAGCTACAGGGAGAGTGTAACCTTTAAGATCAGTTTCCCACTGTACTTGCAATGTGGATTTATCTGGAGCCACTACCATGGCATTAAGGTAGGTGTCTGAGCCTTCCTCAACAGTAATCATTTTGTTGGGTACATTAATATGAACTTCCATTGGGGCTGAGTTTTCAAGTTTGCTAAGCAAATGTTCTATATGTTGCTTGTGTGCAGTCAATATGGGTTTGTTCTGAAAGTCACTCAAAGAAAGTAGTCCCACCAGGATGAGGAGGTGCAAGATAGCTATCTTGCCAATGTACCTGAAAGAAACAGAAAAGGATTGTTACGTGAGGGGTACTACTCCGTCTTATGTGGGTTAGGAAAAGTAATTTTAGTCACCTTTGTACAACTTGAGCTGATTAGTATGAAACCACTTGTTGGTGGTCTGTTTTTGCTGTTGCACTCTGACCTGGTAAACAGCAAGACTGAGTTTGTTGACAATGGGATATGGGCCTTCCCATTTGCTGGCAAATGAATAAGCTGGTGGTCTGTATTGGAGAAGCATAACTTGATCTCCAACTTGCCAGTCGACTTCTTTTGCATGTTTATCAAAATGGGCTTTTGCTTGTTGTTGAGCCTTACCCATATAATTGGCAGTGAACAGGTTTGTCTTCATGATGTAATCATGAAGTTTTTAAACATACTTGTGTACAGATACTCTATCTGCAGTAGGAGTATGGCGGTCAATCAACAGGTGCTCAGGTAATCTCATGGCTCTACCAGTCATAACCTCGTAGGGTGTGCACTGGGTAGTTGCTGCAGGAGTGCCCCTGATTGCCATCAATAGTAGTGGCATGAGGGAATCCCAATCTTTGGGATTATCGTTGATGAATTTGTGTGAAATCTGTTTGATTCTTCTGGTTGCTCTTTCTACCTGGCCTGAAGATTGAGGATGGTAAGGTATATGGAATTTCTGATCTACTCCAAGCAGTTGCAGTGTCTGCTTCATCAGCTGTAAAACTGATTCCCTGGTCTGAGTCTACCTTTAGGAGTAGGCCCCACCTGGAGAACAATTGATCCACCAGGATCTTGGCAGTTGTCTTTGCTGTGTTATTCTTTTTTTTTGTAACTTAATTTTTATTTCTCTTTGTTAGAACAGATACAGATCATTACATTTACCCTTTATGGGAACAATTACAGGTATGCAATCAACGGTTAATTAGTTATACAAGAGATGATCATACAATCTGATTTTATTGTCCTTGCATTCCCAGGAGTGGGTTAAATGTCTGTTAACTGAGTCCACGCTGGATACACCAGAGGACGGCGCAAAGGTATACATTGGCACATATTGCAGGGATGCCCAATATTGACAGCATTGACAGCAGGCCCCCCCATGGATTCTCCAGCAGTCTGATGTCCATAGACCCTCTTTTTCCTCTGTTTTCCCAGGATCTGAAGTCTACATGCTTATTACCATGCTTCAATTAATAACAAAAATGCTTTTAACAAAAAAAGAAAATGAGAGTTGAATAGGGTTGCCACCTGTCAGGTTTTTTTTACCTGGTGATCAGGTTTTCAGGGTCTCTATCAGGTAATCCGGTTTTGCTCTGTGCTGGTCAGGTTTTTGAGCCATTTTGAGTGCTCACATACTTTTGAAACAGATTTTGTCATATCATTCATTATTTCAGCTACATGTCCATGTTACAGACAAGTTCTCTTGTCAATATAGCCCTTTGTTTGTGAAAGCAGTCAGCCTGAGAGGTGTAAAGTATGGCTATTAACACCATTAGCACTTACTTAACCTAATCCTTTCCACTATACCCTAAAGTGGCAGAGCAGCACAGCAGCCCCCACCTTTTATAACAGTAATAGAGCCAGTTGTCTTCCAGTTTCATTTGTTGGTAAACATTTTCATCTCTAACAGAATTTATACATTTTAAATGTTTTAAATTATTTTTCCTCAAGAAAATAGTATGGTTACTTCTTTGGCTTTGAGATAGTACTGTGGACATGAACAGGAAAGGAGCCAGAAAAGATATAAAGTACACATTACAGGAAACAATTTCTTATGTATTATTATAGACCATGTATACTGTTGTATGTTATCTACAGTATTTCCCTTGTCTTCCCCCAGATCATATCTGTAAATGATATTTCTTTTATCTCTGTATGTTTATTTGGTAAACCAATGTCAATAAATAAATACACAAGTAAATGGATGACTAGAAAGAACATAGGAAAGTAACTTTAACAGGTACAGTACAGCATCTTAACATTTTTGTTGAACTGCTGCTTTTGTTGTCTTTTATTGATTTAACAAATGGCCTTCTAGGAGGAACAATGCATGATGAGTCATGAAAAGGGGTGGGGCTAGGGGAGGAGCTTAGGATCCGGTTTTTGCTCCATCCAAAGGTGGCAACCCTAGAGTTGAACTGTAACTTGAAAAAAGTAAATGCTGACCTATTAAATAAAATGTTTTGTTGTGCATGGTCATTGCTGTTTAAAAAAATATATTTAGAAACTTAAATCTAGGGCTCTATCAGCTCTATCAGCAGTCCTCCAGGCCTCCCCACTCTAGGCCTTGGACAGCTCCTCTAATAGCGGAGCCATGTTGAACCATGGGGATCAATCCTGCAGGAACCTCTCCAGACATAAGTGGATTGAAGTTGTTAGTTAGCCTTTCCATCCTTTCTAATGCCTCCATCTTTTGCAGCCACATGGAGAGTGTCAGAGGGTCAGGAGAGAGCCATTTAATGGTTATGCACTTAAGTGCCACCACCCTCATGATGTGGAATAACTTATGTTTTCCCCCCTCCCCAACAACCAGCACTCCTAGGCCCAACACCAAAGCCTGGTAGGAGCAAGGATAAGGAGACTCCAGTATAACCTGGATTTGTGCATGCAATTGTTGCCACAATGCTGTCAATATTGGTCAACCCCACAATATGTGCCAATGTGTACCTTTGTCCCTGCACTTTCTCCAACATCGATCTGAGCTGGAGGGACTAAAATGTTTAGTGTGGGAGGGGATCAAGAAGAATCTTGTAATTATTTTCCAATTAAACTCCCTATACGATGGAGATGAGGTAACCTCCCAACCTTTTCCAATCTCTGTGTCCAGTTATATAGTGAGATCTGCTCCTGTGAGTCAATCTCCCATTTTGAGTGCAGCTGCTCACTCTGTGGGAGGGTCATACCCACCAACAAGGAGTGCAACTGTGATATTGGTTAAATTTTTGCTGACAGGTGAACCCACCGGAAAAACAGGTCCTCCAACTCAGATCGAATCCTAAGTACTTTTGCTTGATTTTCATCTTTCTGGAGAAAGTTTCTAACCTGTAAGAACCTAAAATGGTCTTCATTTCATAGTCCATACTTTTGTTGGAGCTGGGCAAAACTCATGTACTCCCCTCGCATGAAGAACTGTGCAAAACAGACCAAACCCCAACTTTCCCAATATGCATAGCCTCCATCTAGAGTAGGAGGTATAAAATCCACATGGTATCTAATCAATGAAAGTGGCCCCAAATCATTAGGTGTATCCAATAACTGTTTTGTTTTCAATAGGGACCTAATGGTATGCCTTGTCCAGGGGTTGACAGTTTTAACCCAAATGGTTAAAGGGATTTTCCCCGTGGCAATTGACCATAAAGGCTGGCCCCTCAGTTGAGTCTTCTCAACTCCATACCACCCCAATTCCTCCCTTTTTTTGAGCCAAGACCAAAGCCATAGTCCCTGTGCCACCAGATAATACTTCTTAAAGTCTGGAAGCCCCAGGCCACCTCCAACTCTGGGGGTTGTCGAAAGGGTGTGTGAGAGCTGTGACCTTCTACCACCCCACACAAATTTTTTTATCGCAGTGTTTAGGTCTCTCCAGAAACTGTCTGGGATGGAGATTGTTAATGTTTGGAAAAGGAACAAAAAACATGGTAAAATGTTCATTTTAATGATCTGGGTTCTACCATACAGAAAGGGGGGTAAAATTTGCCATCTGGCCAGGTCTTCCTTCACTGTATGAAGAAGCCTCATGTAATTGTTGGAAAACAATTTTGATAGATCTCTTGAGATCTGCACCCCCAGGTATCTTAATGTATTCTTGTTTGCCCATGTGAAAGGGAAATATCAATTGAATCCGGTGGGGGGGGGGACCGCTCAGCAGAAGGGCCTCAGACTTGTCCTGATTGATCTTATAACCTGCTAATTTTTGAAACTGTTCAAGATCCTTTAGCAAGGTGGGGGAGGGAACTAGGAGGGTCTGACAAAAAGAGCATGACATCATCTGCATATAGGGCAATTTTTTGATTAACACCTCCCACCATTATCCCTTTTATTAATGTGTTGTCCTGAATCTTCGACGCAAGGGGCTCTAATGAGAGGGCAAAGAGTAAGGGTGACAGAGGACACCCCTGTCTGGTTCCCCTGTGTAGCTAGAACTGATCAGACACACAGCCGTTCACCCTAACCAAAGCTTCTGGCCCCTCATATAAATTGAAGACTGCTTCTATGAATTTCTCTCCCAGGCCTAAAATATGTAAAACCTTTTTAAGATAGAGCCAGTCTACTCAGCCAAAGGCCTTCTGGGCATCAACTTCTACTGCAATTTGAAATTGTTGTTTACCTCTTTGGGATGAAATAATATTTAGGAATCTCCTAATATTATTTTGTATGAGTCTGGCTTTAATAAAGCCTGTTTGGTTGTGGTGAACTAAGGAGCCTATAACCTGCTGTAATCGGTTTGCAAGAACCCCTGAAAAAATGTTAAGGTTGTTATTTAGCAAGGCAATTGGCCTGTAAGAACTGCATTCTTGGGGATCTTTCCCCGGTTTGGGGAACACGGTAATCTGTGCATACTTCCACAATGGTGGGGCTGGACTGGACTCCAACAATATTGTATTCAAAACTCTTTGTAGAGTGGGCATTAGATCTGGCAAAAAGGCCTTGTAAAATTCTGTAGGGAGTCCATCTAGCCCTGGGTCCTTATGTTTTTTCTGATTTATAATGTGTTGTTTAAGTTCTTTTTGAGTTATAGGAGTGCCCCTTTCCTGCTCCACCTAATTGCAATAAATCTACGGAGCCCAAATATGCCTCCACCTCCTGTGTGTAGTTTGGGCCCCTTTCTTGACCATATAGGGCTTTGTAAAAGGTTGCAAACTCTTTCGCAATCTCCCTTGGCTTACCTGTCAAGATTCCTTCGGAGTTTACCTTTAATTTTAACACTGTTCTATTAACTGTCTCTCTCCTAAGTTGGGCCGCCAATAAGGTCTCCCCACCCTTTTTCCATGCTCATAATAGAACTGTTTTGTATTCCTGAGCTTGGCTTCAATTTTCTGATCTAGTATTTTTCCCAGTTCTCTCCTAACCACCCTTAATCTTGCCTCACTCTCAGGGTTCCTGTTTTTCTTGTGCAGGGCCTCCAGCGAGACTATTTCTTGTTCCAGTTCATGCTGGTGTTTTATACTCAGCTTTTTTAGGTGGGAGGAAAAGGAGATTGTTTTGCCCCGTAGATAAGCTTTCAAGGCATCCCAGATCATATATGGAGGGGTATTACCTGCCTCATTTAGTTCTAAAAAGGATTTGATCTCTCCTGAAACCATTTCCTTAAAATCTGCCCGGTTTAGCAGACTGGTGTTTAACCTCCAGACTGAGTCCCTCTCTACTGATACAAAATTGAGAGTCATGTTGACAGGTCTGAAAGCATGGAAATACCAATCTTTGATGTTTCCGCTAGGTGGGCCCACTCCATGGACACCAGGAAGAAATCTTGCCTAGAGTAAAGGCCATGTCTGGGTGAAAAAAAACTACAGTGGTCCTGGAAGAGATGGAAGAGGGATGCCTGAATATCATAGCAGTCACAGAAACATGGTACACAGAGAACCATGACTGGGGTGTTGGGACCCTCTCTGGAGGGCACAATCTTAGACCTTGTATTCTCAAATGGGGACAGTGAGAGGGATCTCAGATCTAGAAGTAGGTAGTGGGTAGAAGTGGGTAGCCATCTGGGAACAAGTAACCACCAAACCCAATTCCCCCCCTCCCCTGTCTCAACCCTCTTCACTCATTACTAGGGATAAGTCCACCCTGGGGTACATCTCTCTCATTCTACTCACTAAAGGAGAATGCCACCTCCTTGGCCACTACCTGGCTAACCTCTCCTGGTCTCCTACTGTTCCCTCCTACCCATACATTCTTCTACTATCACTACTCTCCCTTGCTGGGGACATTGAGTGCAACCCTGGCCCAGCAAACTCCCATATCACCCCCTCCTCCAGCATCTGGACAAATGCCCCCGGTCTTAAAATCGCACATATCAGTGTCTGCAGTCTTCCATCCAAATTCACTGACCTTGAGGCTTGGATTGATCTACACAAGCCCCAGATTCTGTGACTCACTGAAACATGACTAAAGCCACACCACACCGAAAACACCTTCAAAATACATGGTTACTCCTACCTACTCCTCGACAGGCCAGGCAGGAAAAAAGGTGTCAGTGTGGCCCTGCTCCTAAAGGAACCCCTCTCAGCTAACATTGTCCTAAACTCTGACCCTTCCTCACCTAGTGAATGGCTACTCTCTGAATGGACCCTGGGATCCTGCAAGAAACTCTATATTGGCTGCTGCTACAACCTCCCTGTGACCAGAACCATTGGACTCACCAGCCTCCTCCAAGGCCTGAGCTCCCTAACTCCCCACAGGGAATCTATCCTTCTTGGTGACTTTAATCTAAACTGGCTGAGCTGTCACCAACCTGACTATGTATCCCTGTTAAAGCAGCACAACCTGGTGCAGGCGATCACTCTCCCCACCAGACTTAGTACACGCTCGGCCACCCAGACTCTACTAGACTGGATCCTCATAAACAGGGAGGACCTGAGCATTACACGCCTGGCACCATGGCTGACTCTATGGCGATCACTCACCCACCTATCTCCTCTGGTCTTCCAAACTAAAGCGCCTCCCCACCCAAATACCTATCTCTCAAAAATTTCAGCTGCCCAGTCTCCACAAATCTCCCTCGGAGGCCCAGTCCTTGGACTGGTCACGCTTTTCCTTTCTAATGCAGCCCATGGCAGTTTCACATTTACCGAACTCTGCTAATACTCCCAGGACCACTTTTTCCCTGTCACTACCACCAGACAGGTTAAGTAGGAGTGCTTGCTGGTCTCTAAAGACCTCCTAACCCTTACGAAGGCCAGAGACTGCCCTGGTCCAATTTCAAAGCAACCCCCTCTCCTGCCCTCTGGGATGCTTACAGGTGCATGAGAAACAAATGTAAACAACAGGAAGAATTTTTTAAACAGACCCACTTCCGCAGTCTGCAAAAGGCCAACCTTGGAGACCCTAGAAAATACTGGGACTCAATCAGCTCTCTCCTAAACCCCTGCTCCAGCTACTCTGCACCACACCTCAACTCCCAGGACAGGCTGCTGGCTGATCCTCACAATGTGGCCAGTGTCTTCAACTGTAAGTTCACCAACTTATCCATGTACCTAAATAAGCTGCCAACTGCCCAACCTCAAAGCTCAGCCCTAATACCTGACACACTGCCATCCTCCTCCAGCTCTGCCACTCATCCGCATATACCCCCCATTCTATTTTAAAGCCCTCTCCATACATGACACAGTGAAGCTACTCAAAAGTCTACCTAACCATGGCTCCTCCTGATCTGATGATCTATCTCCAGTCTTCCTTAAGCTGATCTCTCCAGCGACTGCCAAGCCACTCACCTTCATCTTTAACCTTGCCCTTTCCACCTCCTCCATGCCTGACCCATGGAAGATAGCTAAGGTTATCCCCATTCTTAAATCTGGTGACCCCAAATCCTCCGACAATTACTGTTCGATATCCATCCTCCCTCATCTCAGTAAACTACTCGAGAGAGCAGTCCACAATCAGCTCACTGAGTACATAGGCAAATACACCCTCCTATGCAACCAACACCACGGCTTTTGCAAGAATCATTCCACAGCCACTGCCCTCACCCTTCTGACTGACCACATCCTCTCTAACATGGATAATGGTAAAGCCACCGGGGCTGTCTTCGTCAACCTCTCAAAGGCTTTTGACATGGTTAACCATGCTCTCCTTACCTCCAAGTTTAGCCTCCTTGGTTGTTCTCAGAAAGTCACAAGCTGGTTCACTAACTACCTCACTGATCGCTCACAATTCGTGTGCATTTGTCAAACCTGCTGCCCCACCCTGCCTATCTCTGTGGGGGTCCCTCAAGGCTCAATCCTGGGTCCCCTCCTTTTCTCCTTATTCGTTAATGTGCTTCCCTTTGACTGCCTCAACTATCACTCTCTATTGTATGCCGATGACCTTGTCCTCTTCCACAGTGACAAATCCACAGCCGCAATCTCCTCAGTTCTCTCGCACAACTATGCTGCAGCCCACAGCTGGTTCTCAAAAAACCTCCTTTTAGTAAATGCCAAAAAAACTAAATCCATGCTGTTCGGATCTCAGCCCTTTCTGGCCAAAACTAAAAACCACACACCCTTACGCATTCTCACCCCAGACGGCCCAGACCTGGAGGATGTCAACACTACAAATACTTAGGAGTACTGCTCGCCCCCTCCATTCACCTTCACTGAGCATGCACATTTCCTTGTCAGACGGTTCCATCAAAAGTTAGGTGCACCTATAGATTCAGGCAATACTTTACCCCTCAAGCCAGGCTAGCCATTGTACAGGGTAATCTTCTCCCTATTCTTGACTACTGCTCCCCTATTTATGCCAGGACGATGGCTATGCCATGGCTAAACTCTCCGCTGCCTACAACAGCGCCTGTCACTTTGCTTTATTGGCCCCATTCTCCACCCACCACTGTACCCTCTATAATACCCTTGAATGGCTACCGCTGCAAGGTCACTTTGACCTAGCTCTCTGCTGCATGGTGGATAATGTCATCTGCACGGCTCCAGAATCCCCCCAACTGCCCTTCTGAAAACCCGAACTCTTCTCCGCAACCTCCGCTCTAATGGTACTCCCCCTCTAGCTGTTCCTAGGGTATCCACCAACATGGGTAGCAGAGCTTGGTCTGCAGCTGCCCCTTTGCAGTGGAACAAACTACTGGCTGAACTCCATTTCATTGACACACACTCCAGTTTCAAGTCCCACCTTAAAGTCTAGTTCCTGGCAAACTCATCCTGCCGCTGCTCCCAGGGGTCTGACACCAACCCACACTAGTCAACTCCCCAACCCAGGGGTTACCCACCTACCCACACTAGTCAACTCCCCTGCCTACAACTGTTATATTGTATTTTTCACAGTAATATTTGACTTCCTTGCCTGTAGATATTGTATATATATTTTTACTGAGTATTCTGTGTATTACTTGCTCACTGGACGATGCAGTCACACATTGTACACTGTGCCTATGATTTGTTTGTTTTGTACCAGATCTCCTCACGTCCGATATTGAAACCTTGTATTCACTGTTCTCAAATGGACCTATGCAACAAACCTGTATATTGTGCTTACTATTGTTGCCTGTATCAAATCTGTTTCATGTGTATTACTGTTACCTTGTGCTCCACTGTCACACTGAGCCATGTGTTATGGCCCGGGTCGAGCCTGAAAACGGTCCCTGGGATCAGTGCACTCACCCGGTTATCAAAGCCATAAGTAAATAAATAAAAACAAACAGTGTGGTTCACAATAAACTCAGCTGCAGAGTCCAGCCATACAAAAGTGAGGGTACTGGACTTCAGGAGGGCTGACCTTGGCATAATGGGAGCATGCCTTAGAAAAGCACTAGCAAACACGCAATATGGAGGGGTGGAGCAACAATGGGGAAACCTCAAAACTGCCATCAGAGAGGCAACAAGTCTTTGTGTGAAGCAAATAAACAAATCAAAACAAAAAAAAGCCACTATGGTTCTCAAAAGAGGTGGTGGGGAAGGTTAGGGAGAAGAAGATAGCATTTAGGATGTATAAGGAAACATAGAAGGAGCAGGACAGAGAACTGTACCAGTTAAGGCAGAAGGAAGCAGGAAATGCAGTCAGAATAGCAAAGACCCAAACTGAGGAAAAGATAACCAATTTGGTTAAGAAGGGGAATAAAACCTTTTATAGGTACATTAGGGAGTGTAGAAAGACAAAGGGAGGGATAGTGAGGCTGAATAGAATGGACGGTGGGTGGGCAGAGAGGGACAGTGAAAAAGCTGGAATACTGAATGAATACTTCTGCTCAGTATTCACAAAAGAGGAAGAGGGGGAGGCACCTAATCCAATTAACAGAAGCACTCTGGATAGGGGGTCAATCCCAGTCCTTTGACAGAAGAAAGGGTTCTAAAAAGAACTGCTAAAACTGAAGGTGGACAAAGCAATATGACCTGACAGGATTCACGCCACAATTCTAAAAGAATTAAGGGGAGAACTAGTGACACCACTGACTACCCTTTTTAAAAAATCATGGGAGGATAGTGTGGTACCTGAGGACTGGAGGAGGGTGGATGTGATTCCCCTTCACAAAAGTGGGAGCAAGACAGAGGCAGGAAATTATAGACCTGTCAGTTTGACCTCTGTGGTAGGGAAAATGATGGAATCACTTCTGAAGGAAAGAATTGTTGAGTACCTAGAGGCCAGTGGGGCAGAGGACCCAAGGCAGCATGGATTCACAGCGGGAAGGTAATGTCAGATGAATCTAATCAATTTCTTTGACTTGGTGACCAAAGTAGTAGACCAGGGAGGGGCTGTGGACATAGCCTACCTAGACTTTAGCAAGGCATTTGACACAGTCCCACACAAAAGATTAATAAACAAATTAGCCAGCCTGGGAGTTGGTCTCAGGGTGGTAGCCTGGGTGAAACACTGGCTGGACAACAAGTCCACTCTGAAGAAAGGGGGATTACTAGTGGGGTACTGCAGGGTTCAGTACTGGGTCCAGTCCTTTTTAATGGCTTCATAAGTGACATTGCAGATGGACTGGAAGGAAAAGTATGCCTCTTTGCAGATGACACAAAGATCTGCAACAGGGTTTGAAGTTTATTGTTCTAGGAATTAATACCTTTGAGCCAAGGCTCTTTTACAAAAGTTCCACGTCATTAAGTACAAAAACATAGTAGACAGTGTTACAAACAATCAGTAAGCCGTTTAACAAGGCCACAACTTAAACAGTAACATTTATGTACAGAAAAGAAAAAGGAACTCAGGGGCAGTGTCAAGGGCAAGGAATAAGGATTGAGAGCTTGAGAGGGAAGAGAGGAGAAATAAGAAGTTTAGGAGCAGACAGAACCTGGTTAGTGGTACTCAGGTTGTCTTTATCAAAGAGGGGACCATGGTGGTTGAGTGAAACAAATGTAAGTGCACTCAGTGGGATGAGACTTTAGTCAAAGCAGTCACAGGAGCTGGAGGCTGTGAGGTGAGCGTAAAGTATGGATTTGAAAGCTCCCAATGTCGTGGAGGATAGGGAGGGCAGGTTAAGGGCACGGTATGTAAAAGATCTTTGTCCCTGAGCAGTCCGGCAACTAGGGACAAGGAAAGGTTGGTGGTCAGATCTTCTGGTGGTACGAGTGCCATTGTTCAGGCAGAGCAGGTCCCGGACACATGGAGGAGTGAGTCCCAAGATTGATTTTTTTGCCATCACGCAGGTGAGATACAGGAGGCGATTGGAAAGGCGCAACCAACCAGTTTCCGTGTAGAGGTCACAAGTGTGGGTCGTCTCGGTGCTCCAGTGAGGAGTCAACAGGTTTTGTTTAGTGCTGTTGAGATGCGCTTTAGTGCAGTGGTAGTAGCTGAGCCATAGACAATTAGACCATAGTCTATGATTGAGATGATGGAGCTTTGAACAGCAATCCTCAAGGCAGCTTGGTTGAAAAATTGACGGTTCCGGTACAAAATTCCAATGCGTTGGTGCACTGTTTTTGCAGTGTTATCGATATGGGCCACAAAAGTAAGACATTTGTCAATTGTGATACCAAGGTATTTGAAGGTTTTCACTTGTTCTAGTGTATTTCCAAGAGAAGTTTTTATGACGAGTGGAGTATGCCTATTTCTGTTTTGATGACTGGCGAAAAGCATGGCTTTTGTTTTTGTTTTTTGATTTAGGACCAGTTTGTGCTCAAGGAACCACTTTTCCACACATGAGAAAGCAAGCTGCAAGCTCTGTCATAGTGAATTTGGATCCTTATGGGAGGAGAGAATTACAGTGTCATTAGCATAGAGTATTAATTTTTCAGGGCAGGATTTGGGAAGCAAGTTTAGAAATAGGCTGAAGAGGAGAGGACCTAAAATTGAGCCCTGGGGGATACCAGAGAGGACCGGTTTGGAGTCAGAAAGAACCTCAGAGATTTTTACTGTTTGAGAACGTTGTGCCAGGTAACCTTTTTACCCAGGCTCCAGGTCCCTCAGCTAGCCCAATGTTGAGCAGAAGAGAGATTAGAAGGCTATGGTGAACAGTGCCAAAGGCCTTTGTGAGGTCTATGAAAACAGCTCTGGTTAAATAACCCTTATCAAGGCTTTGTGAATTTCACTGAAATCCAAGTAGAGACGTCACGACATACTGTGTCCTTTCCTAAATCCGTGTTGAATGCAAGTGGATCGTACTTTTACTGAGATAGTCTGACAGTTGAACCGCCATGATCCGCTCAAGAGCTTTGGAGAGGGTGGAAGTATAGATATGGGCGATAGTTCCCTGGTGTAGATTTGTCGCCCTTATGCACTGGTGTGACTATAGCGGCCTTCCATGTTGGGGAATTGACTTTGCACAGGGAGAGGTTGAGAATTTTGGTGAGGGGGTGGATCACTTCTTCCAAGGTGAGGGACAGAAGTTTTAGATCAATGGTGTCACTGCTATTTCTAGATTTAGAGCAGGCCTTTTTTATGTATCTGTAGGCTTCATATGTCTTAACTATTTTAAAGTGAAATAGTGGTTTGTCTGGCGAGGTGGTTTGGGATACGAGTTTTGGAACTGACACATCCTGGTAGAAGTCTGGTGAAAGGACATCACTGAGGTCAGTGAAGGTTTTATTTAGGGCATTGGCCATAGTCTTAGGGTCACGGGTAGTGGAGCCATCAATGTTCATTGCCGTGGGAGAGGATTTAGACTGTTTGCCTGTAATATTATGTATATTGTCCCAGAAGGATCTCCCATCACCCCAGGTGGTTTCTAGAGCATTCTTGAAATAGGAGCTCTTCATTTGCCTGATTTGTGAAGTGCATAGGTTGCGCGCCTGTTTATAGTTTAGTGAGTCTGTTATGGAGCCTGTGGCCCTGGCTATAGCCCAAAGATGGTCACGTGCTTTTAGCTGAGCAGTAGTTTGGCTGTTAGCCAGGGATTAGAGAGGGCTTTGATTTTACGTTTTTTTGAAAGGTGCGTAGGTGTCACAGGCAGTGTTGAAAGTTTTAATGAAGCAGTCTAGGGCAGTGTCCACATCCAGCGTATTGTAGATAGGGGACCAATCTTGTTGTAGGAGGCAGGTCTTTAGCTATCAAGGTTTCCGTGTGGTAGCATTCGACTTAGGATGGTTTTAGGAGGTGGTCTGCGGAATTTATTTGTCCAGATACAGATCACAGGGGAGTGGTCACTGAGGGAGTCGGAGAGAATGGTGGTGTTTTTTTTTTTGTTGATACACAAGGGGGAGTGGAAAGGATGAGAAGGGACTTGGCAAGGTTAGAGGTATGGTAGTTTGGATTCAATGCAAAGAAGTGCAAAATAATGCACCTGGGAAACAAAATTCCGGGGGAAGAGTACACAGTGGGGGGGTAGTAACTGTCATTAACTCACTCAGCAGGTCAGGCCCTCTGCTCCCACAGTGCCAACCTCAAAGTGCAGTATTGTGAACAGGTAATAGAACAGGATAACCCTCCTGTCTGCTTGTGGGTCTGATCACCTTTAGTCTCAAGTTCTGGGGGGATTCAAACTGTGAACCTTATGCTAGCGTACCCAAATGTACAGGCTCAGATAATCTGCTGTTCGCGGGGATGCCAGGTATCGTTCGCCTAAGGACACCTAACCAGGTATCCAAAATGAACCCTTAAAACTCTATAAAATACCTTAGATATATTCTTACTTTTTCCCAGTCTGGTAACACCATTAAGCTTATGAACAGTTTTGTCAATCTTAACCATCCATACATCACATGCAAAAGAAAGAACTTGGAAGACACACCAGGCAGTCTCTTTAAAAATAAGAGGTTTACTTAAAAATGGATAAAAATATGTAAACTGTAAACACAGAACACTATATCACAAAGCATACAATCACTTAAAAGAAAACAAGAAAAAGTACAAACTAAAACTCCTACCACAATACATTTTAACTTTTTCTATCTGATGCATTACTTCTATACAGTGCTTAGAGTTAGATGTTGTTTCTTAAGAGTCCAAAAAGTTAATGTCACAAAGATCAGGCACAAGTCTTAGATTAAACTGTGCCTCCACACACACACACCTTCCATGATGTTATCTTGCTCCTCCCTTCAGAATAATAAAAAATATGCAAAACAGGATGTCCTATCAGGAGGTATATTAAATAAGGTGACATCAGCAAAACTTATTTCCAAATATGACTCCTTAATTAACATTCCCCTCTTTAATCTCGAGCAGATCCTCTTTTCCCAAGGATCAAAGGATTTTATATAACTTTAGCACCATGATGGGAACATGTTTTTCCTCTAAGACGTCATTAAAGTTTACGAGCCCTATATCCTAGCAGCTGGTCAGCACCAATTAAGTCAGATAAACAGGAGACCCTTAATTAAGGCTCTCTAGTCTTTTTAATTACCTCCTGGTTTCAGGTTAATATATCCTGTATTCTCATTAAAACCTGACCCATGGCACAGCTGCCTTATGGAGACAAATCACACACTACATTTTAATATTACAAATATCAAAGAGCAATCATAACCAGCTGGCCAAGCGTCACAATCCTCCCCACCTAGACTGAATTTGGGGGCTCTATCACTGCATGGGATGAGCGTCCTAAATCGGTTCACTCCTCATAAAGACACAAAAGGCCATCGCTGTTCTGATTGGTCACTTCAGCCCTATGTAAGATTGTCATGTCACACCCTTGTAAGGCAAGACTCCATCTTAAAAGTCTACCATTAGTTTTTCCCATTTGCGTCAGCCAAACCAGGGGGCTGTGATCAGTTTTTACCACAAAATGCTGCCCATATAAGTATGGCTCTAACCTCTTTAGGGCCCACACTATGGCAAGACACTCTTTTTCCACAGTAGAGTATGCCTGCTCCCTGGGAAGTAACTTCTTACTCAGGTACACTACCGGGTGATCTTTCCCTGGGTTGGATATCTGACTCAGTACTGCCCCACTACCTACATCTGAGGCATCAGTCTGATCTATAGAGGGTCTGCTATAGTCAGGACTTGTCAAACCAGGAGCACTGCACAGTGCCTCCTTCAGTCTGGTAAAGGCTTTTTCACAGGCTGGTTCCCAGGTAATTTTCTTAGGCATCCTTTTCTTTTCCAGGTCAGATAAACAGGAGACCCTTAATTAAGGCTCTCTAGTCTTTTTAATTACCTCCTGGTTTCAGGTTAATAGCAGCCAGGGCACTGTAATTGGGTACAAATTTCCTATAGTACCCAGCTGTCCCGAGAAAACTCCTGACCTGCTTCTGTGTTTCTGGTCTGGGCCATACCTTGATCACCTCTATTTTTATTTGGATAGGATGGAGCTGCCCCTGGCCTACAACATACCCAAGGTATGCCACTTCAGCCATTGCCACCTGGCACTTCTCAGCTTTGACAGTGAGCCCAGCCCTCTGTATCCTGCTCAGCACTTCCCAAGGTGTGACAGGTGTTTCTCCCAGCTGGCACTAAAGATGGCAAAGTCATCCAGGTATGCCACAGCATACTCCTCAGCACCATTTAACACCTGGTTCACCAACCTTTGGAAAGTGGCCTGGGCATTCTTCATTCCGAAAGGCATTACTTTAAATTCAAATAAGCCTATCAGAGTGATGAAGGCCGACCTCTCCCTAGCGCTGTCTGTTAACTCGACCTGACAATACCCCTTTGTCAGGTCAGTAGTCATAAGGTAGGTCGCCCCTCCCAACTTATCCAGGCGTTTGTCCATCTGGGGCATCAGGTGGGCATCTGACTTCATGACTGCATTCAGTCCACGATAGTCCTCACAGAAACAAGTAGAACCATCTGGCTTGGGCACAAGGACTACGGGAGAGGCCCAAGGGCTGTGGGATCTCTGGATTACCCCTAAATCCAGTATTTCCTCCACCTCCCTCCTAATGTCCTTTTGGACAGCCTCTGACACCCGATATGCTGTCCACTGTATGGGCGTCTGTGTCCCTGTCACCACATCGTGTGTCACTAAGGGGGTTAGTCCAGGCTTGGTGCTAAACAATGGGGCAAAGTCTGCTAAAACCTCCCTTACTTCCTGGGTCTTGTTCGGGGCCAGCTGGGGAGACAATTTTACTGCCTCCACAGAGGACTCCCACTTGCTTTCTTCCAGCAAGTCCAGAAAGGGGTCTCCTTAATCCATCCCCTCCCCAGGACTTCATGCTGCGAACACCATGTCAGCCCTATTAGCATATGGCTTCATCATGTTGACATGGTACATTCTTTTTGTCTGACTTCTGTCAGGTAACTCTATAATTTAGTTCACATCATTTACCTTCCTAACTGCTTTGTACAGTCCTGCCCACTCAGCCTGCAGCTTGTCTTTCCGGACTGGAATAAGACCATGACTTTCTGACCCACCGTGTATGAGCGAGCTCTGGCTCTGCGGTCATACCACCCTTTTTGTTTCTGTTGGGCAGGTGCCAGGTTGCTCTGGGCTGTCCCCATAAGCTCCTTCAGCCTTTCCCTAAACCCAAGGATGTAATCCACTAGTGGAGTTCTCTGGGTGGCGTGTTTGCCTTCCCAGTCCTCCCGGATCAAGTCTAGAGGCTCATGTACCCGGCGTCCATATAAGAGCTCAAAGGGGGAAAATCCTGTTGACTCTTGGGGCACTTCTCTGTATGCAAACAGGTGGGGAAGGTATTTCTCCCAGTCCCTCCCATGCTGTTCGGCAAACGCATGGAGCATTGACTTCAGGGTACCATTAAATCTTTCCACAAGCCCATTGGCTTGTGGGTGATAAGGGGTCATGTATCTCTGCACCAACCTTCACTTCTTCCACAAACATTTCATCAGGTCCAACATGAAAAAATCCCAAGTAAGGCATCTGCCACTTTGGCTGTCCTCAGTGAGGATAGGGCGACTGCCTCGGGGTGCTGGGTGGCATGATCCACCATGGTCAGGATGAACCTCTTCCCAGAGGAGCTGGGGGTATTTAAAGGCCCCACAATATCCATTCCCACCCCCTGGAATGGCTCCTCCACTATGGGTAATGGAATTAGGGTAGCTTGTGTTTTCTTACCTGCCTTCCCTGTTTCTTGGCACCGGTGACAAGACCTGCAATACTCCTTCACCTGCTGGGTGAAGTTGGGCCAATAGAAATTCTGGGCCAATCACTGCATAGTACATGCAATTCCCAGATGACCAGACAAGGGAATATCATGTGCAATCTTGAGCAACTGCTCACGATACCCCTGAGGAATGACAAGCTGCCTACCTATCACCCCTCCCTCTGTCTGCACAGCCTGAGTATACATCAGTACATTTTCCCAATAAACCTTATATTTACTGTTACCTCCCTGTGTACCATCAGAGTCTGCCCAAGCCCTCAGCTTCTCTAGACTAGGGTCACTTCTCTGAGCAGCTGCAAACTTCTTACACATTCCCAAGGCATGGGACAGGCCCCCTTCAATCTCTAAACTAGGGTCCCTAGCACTAGCATCAGGGCACTCAGGATCACTGTCATCCCTAACCCTCTGACAATGGGTTACCCCCCTTCTTCAGAGTAACCCTCCGTAGCTGTGTAGTTAACTGCTACTGGGGAAATTTCTACTCCCTTTTCATTAGTCTTCATATCAGGAGACACATGCTGGGGAACCAGCCTCCCAGTGTTTTCCACAATGGCTTCTGTGGGGTCCAGGGATCTACAATTTTCCCTTGCCACTTGGCTACGGGTAACTGCACACACCCTTCCCTGTTTGAGATTGTTTCCAAGCATGATATCAACTGCTAATGTTTTGGCTACAGCCACCTGTTGCACAGTTCTACAAGTTTCATCCCAGTCTAGGAGAACACTAGCAAGGGGCAATGTTTTCTCCTCATCAGTAAAGTCTTGTACAGTGACATATTTATTGGGTATAAGCTGACCAGGCTCTACCAGATCCCCTTTTACCAATGTCAGGGATGCCCCTGTGTCTCTTCACCCTTGTGTCTGTACACCATTCACCGTGACTGGGTGTATGTGTTTCTTCATGTTCACAAGCATGCTTCCAGGGACACACAAACAACCCATTTCTTTCCTGGCCCCCTGTTGCATATTGCTCCCCCTTTTGGGACACTGTCTGGCAATATTACTTGGTATTACTTGGTAGTATGGGGCATAAGAAGGCCAAAGCCCATCAAGAATGCCCCCCACAACATTGTGGATCAGTTATATTGATTGGTTCCCATCCAACAGTCCAAGTTGGTTTTGAATATTTCGAAGTTAGGACTATTAACCTGATCCCCTGGTAGTTTATTCTAAGCTCTTGGGGCCCTAAGTGTGAAATAGTTAAGCCTTTTGTTAGTATTTGCTTTGTCAGTAGCAAGTTGTCTAGAATGCAATCTGGGGACTAGTTTTCTGTCGGTGTACCTAATTCCACATAATTGCATAAGCATTGGATTTCCTAGAGTTTTATAGAGGAACAAAAGAACACCTCTATGTCACCTTGTTTGTAGTGACTGAAGTTTTAGTTTCTGAAGTCTTTTATTATACAAAAAATGTGCTAAGTAAGGTATCATCCGGGTTGCTCTTCTGTGAATACTTTCTATTATAGCTATGCCTTTCTTCAGGTATGGATTCCAAAAGGGTGATCCGTAGTTTGAATAAGGTCTAACATATGTCCTATACAGAGGGACAATACATTGTTCAAGTTTAGTAACAAAGGTACAATCAATCCTTCGAAGTAACGCATTAGAATGTCTAGCTAATTGGTTACACTGATCTCCAGAAGACAAATTGTCATTGATGACAACCCCAAGATCCTTTTCACTTATAGAGGCCCTAAGTACTGTACTATTTAGTTTGTATGATTGACAGGGATTATTCTTCCCAAAATGAAGTACAGTGCATTTATTCACATTGAACTCTATACCGTTTGTGATAGCCTAGTTTTCAATTTTATGTAAGTCAATGCACAGTTGCATTCTGTTATCTGGTGTATCTACTCTACCTCCCAATTTGGTGTCATCGGCAAATTTTGTTAAGGTAGTCTTAGAATTAGTCTGCATATCAGAAATAGACCTATTAAACAAAACAGGTCCAAGGACAGAACCTTGCGGAACCCCACTGGTCACCTCACCACAGTTGGACAAAAGGCCATTAATTTTCACTTGTTGAGTTCTATTTGTTAACCAATGGTCTACCAATTAAATCAAAGTTGTTGAAATTACAAAGTGAAAGAGTTTTTTCACAAGTTGTTTATGTGGTACTCAGTCAAATGCCTTGCTGTAGTCAAGGAGAATAATGTCCATAGGAATCCTAGCATCTAGTTCATAGTGAATGTGATTATAAAAAGCTATTAAATTAGTAGTTGTAGAATATCCATGTTTAAACCCACATTGGGTAATGTCTCTAAAATTTAGAATGTTAGTTTCCATTTCTAATAAAGATCTGATGATTTTTTCCAGTAATCTACATGGTACTGAAGTTAAGCTTATTGGCTGATAGTTTTCTAATTTTGAACTACTTCCCTTTTTAAAGATGGGTGTCACATGGGCAGTAAACCAATCTGCAGGAACTGATGACTCTGAGTGATTTGTTGAAAATAATAACTAATGAGAGTGAGATAGTGTCGACAGTTTCTACTAAGAATCTAGGGCTAATCCTGTCTGGTCCAGGACTGCCTTTCTTATTAAGGGTTTTCAATACCTCTTTTATTTGGGTAACTGTTATGACGTAATTAGGTCTGTTTGTGTGTCTAATTAATGGAGCTAATTGTGTGTCCTTTTTTGAAAAGACTGAACAAAAATATTTATTTATTTCATCAGCTGTGGATTTATTTGATATTATGGGGGTATTATCAACTATTAAAGGTCCCACCTGCCTGATGTTCCCCTTTTTTTTGTTCAGATAAGAATAAAAAGATTTATGCCCATCTTTGGAGTGGGCTATTCTAAATTCAAGATTTCATTTTGACTTGAGAACAGCTAATTTCAATTTCTTTACAACTTAACTGCCCTACATAGTGATAAAATTGTTTTATTGTTAGGATTCTTTTTTAGCTGGAAAAAAAGCATTTTTTTTAATTAATCTTTTTATACTGGTATTTAACCAGGTAGGAATGTGCCCCTTGCGATTATATTTATTTTTTGTTGGCACATATCTAGATTCTAGGTCTAGTATTGTTGTTTTCAGTTGATTCTATGTCTGTTCTACAGTTAATTTTGATAATGTCTTTTCCCATTTTATGTTCCCTAAATGGGTATTTATTAGGTTAAAATTGGCTTTGTCCTATTGTCTTAGTAGTATATTATTTCTAGCATATTGTTGATATTTTGGTAAACTCAGCAGTATAGATTTGTGGTCACTGTTTCCTAAAGGATCTAGTATGGATAAAATAGAGATTTGAATATCAGTGGTTGTTAATAATAGGTTCAAAATATCGGTCCCTCTGGTAGGTTCAGAGGTTAGTTGTTCCAGGCCTAACTCAATTATTCCTGAGATGAAAATTTTGTCAATTCCTGATTTACCAGTTAAGTCCTCCCAATTGATATTGGGTAGATTAAAATCTCCCAATATAATTATTTTACCTTTATCTGCCTGTTTTTTTTTTTTATGTCAGTCACCAGTGAGTTAATATAGTCAATGTTTTCACTAGGGGGTCTATAGCATGTCCCAAATAGTATTTGTGATTGTCCTTTTGGTTGAATTGTAACCCAGAGATTTTCTGTGTCTGCATGTTGGATGTTTTCAAAGGAGGATATATTATCTCTTACGTACATACAGACACCCCCACCTTTTTTATGATTCCTGTCCTTATGGTACAGCTTGAAACCCGGTATATGTTTAATCCATTCTGAGTGGTTGTCCCACCAAGTTTCAGTAACTGAAATTATGTCAGTATTAAATACATTAATTTTGGCCTCAAGCTCAGCAAGTTTAAGGGCATTTGGAGATCTTGCA
Organism: Neoceratodus forsteri; assembly: GCA_016271365.2. NCBI lineage: Eukaryota > Metazoa > Chordata > Ceratodontiformes > Ceratodontidae > Neoceratodus > Neoceratodus forsteri. The sequence continues at coordinate 117,831,671 of JADMNL010000023.1, forward strand.
TTTAGAGATAGGACGTTATATGATGTGCAATTTTCCATATAATTAGTAAGAGACAAGGAAAAAGATCCATTCTCCCCCTTTGCTTTTAGTTTAAAGTTTTGTGGATGAATGAAGTGTTTTTTTTTCCAAGGATGGAACTTCCTCTCTTACTGATATGCCCAGTTTTTTTACAAAACCAACATTCTTTTCTTTTCTCAGAGAACTCTTTTCTTTGAAACCTGGGGCTAACTGGTTTTGGTGGAGGCAGTGAAGGTTTTAGCTACCCTGAAGGCACGCTTTTCCCTTTCTGTGCTGCCATGCCTGCCCCATTCCCTCTCAGAGCAGGTCTGCTCTTGGCATAGCGGTCCAAGAGTGCAACAGCCTCTTGCACTGTTTTGGGATCTCGGTCCTTCAGCCAGGTTTCCAGCTCTGCTGGGCATGACAAAAAAAGCTATCTAACAAAATAGTATTTTCAATTTTATCTACAGAGTTTGCTTCATTTCCCTCCAGCCCACATTTTAAAAACTGATGTTATTTCGTGGCTAGCTCCTCATAGCTCATGTCAGGGCTTCTTCTGAGCTTACAGAATTTAGTTCTGTATGCATCAGCAGTTAAATCAAACTTTTTTAACAGTACAGCTTTAAGTGTGCTGTAATCAATACTGTCCTTATTGTCCATGTGACCCAATGCATCCTGAGCTTTCCCGGTAAGTAGTGGGGATAGCTGGAAGCTCCAGGACCCTCTAGGAATTTTAGTCTGAATACAAACTTTTTCCTTTTTTTTTTTCAGTTAATCCTTTTTTTTTTACCTTGGCTTCCTGGTCTGCCTCACCCTTCCAGGCATCCTTTTCCTCCAGCCGCTGTCCAGTCCTCTCCCAGCCTATGGAGCCCTCGCTGCCAATTACCCCCACAGCTTACCCCCCCGTGGAGGGGCAGTGGAGAGTCCCCCTTACTCTCTAACTGAACCAGGATCCAGCAATGCAGTGATGCCCCCATCTGGGCATCCTATGGACAGCCATCAAGCCGCCATGACCATGTCACCATTTTTCCCTGTTCTCTGGAATTCCCCAGAGTCGGAGGATGTCCTATGATGCCAGTGGCCATGAGCGTGCATGTGTCCATGCATGTCCCCATCCAGGCATCTCTCCTTGACTCTTCCCCAGTGTATGGTGTGCATCTCCGACCCCCAGCCTCCGCCAGGGAGCAGTTGGATGCCGACCATTGTGGACCCCTCTCCCCAGAGAGGAAGAGTAGTCCATTGGACACTCAATCCCTCTCCTCCCCTGCTAGCCCTCAGTGACCCGTGCTCACTCCCGAACCTGGGTCGCCAGTGTGGCATGAGGTGTGGCGTCCAGCGCCTCAGTCCTCAGCGCCACCGGGCCGGCATAATATAAACTTTTTCAAAGGAATTTAAAAAGGCATCCATATCCTCCCCCTCTTTAAATTCAGCTATCAATTTGGAATTCAATTTGTAACCCAGTCTTGTAGTTCCAGTTAAACCCAAGCCACTTACCTGCTCTGGTGCTGCTGGTGGTTGGAGTCGTAGCTTCTCCAGTTCATGTTGCCTCTGGCACTCTCGCTTCTCTTGCGCCACCTCTCGCTGTTCCAGGTCAGCCTCTCACTGTTCTCGATCCCTCTTTTCCTCTTTGGCTCGCTTCTCTCACTCTGCTTCTCTGTGTTCTCACTCCGCTTCTTGACGTTCTCGCTCTGCTTCTCGCCGTTCTCATTCAGCTTCCCTCTGGAACTCCAGCTCCATTTTGCACAGCTCAATCTGCAGCCTGAGTGCTTCTGGCTCCAGAATGCTGGTGACCTTCCCCTGCTGCTGTGGCCCTTCGCTGGCATTGGCCCTGCTTTCATCCTCACCAGATCTGGACACTGCACTAGCCGCTGGCCCCTCCATACTCAAGGTTTGGTCTTTTACAGTCACAGTCAGTGACTCAGTGCTCTGTGTATCTGCTGCCATCACGGCATCCATGACGTTCTGCTTGTTGGCTCTCACCTCGTACAGGACTCCTCTGTCCTTGCACAACTGCCTCAAGTAGTCTACAGTGTGCCCGCTGTAGTTGGAAGCCATCTTCTTCCCTAACTATGGCTACTCTAACTTGCACTTTAGAAACAAAAATAAAACAGATAGGAACTTGACTGTAAGCCAAAGGATATAGTTCTGTTTCCTTTTTTAGATATAGATCATGGCCTTTTTTTGCAAGTGAGCTGTACAGTGTCAAGCTGACACACTGAACAATTAAAGCTTGTGTTACCAAATTTTATCCACACCGCTGCCAACCAATCTGTCACCAACCCTCTCAGCAGGTCAGGCCCTCTGCTCCCACAGTGCCAACCTCCGAGTGCAGTATTGTGAGCAGGTAACAGAACAGGGTAACCCTTCTGTCTGCTTGTGGGTCCGAATCAACTTTAGTTTCAAGTTCTGGGGGGATTCAAACTGTGAACCTTATGCTAGTGTACCCAAATGTACAGGCTCAGATAATCTGCTCTTTGGGGGGGATGCCAGATATCTTTCACCTAAGGACACCTAGCCAGGTATCCAAAATGAATCCTTAAAACTCTGTAAAAGACCTTAGGTATATTCTTACCTTTTCTCAGTCTGGTAACACCATTAAGCTTATGAACAGTTTTGTCAATCTTAACCCTCCATACGTCACATGCAAAAGAAAGAACTTGGAAGACACACCAGACAGTCTCTTTAAAAATAAGAGGTTTACTTAAACATGGATAAAAATATGTAAAATGTAAACACAGAACACTATATCACAAAGCATACAATCACTTAAAAGAAAACAAGGCAAAGTGCAAACTAAAACTCCTACCACAATACAATTAGACTTTTTCTATCTGATGTATTACCTCTATACAGTACTTAGAGTTAGATGTTGTTTCTTAAGAGTTCAAAAAGTTAACGTCACAAAGATCAGGCACAAGTCTTAGATTAAACTGTGCCTCCACACACACCCCTTTCATGATGTCATCTAACTCCTCCTTTCAGAATATAAAAAATATACAAAACAGGATGTCCTATCAGGAGGTGTATTAAATAAGGTGACATCAGCAAAAACTCATTTCCCAATATGACTCCTTAATTAACATCCCTCTCTTTGATCTCAAGCAGATCCTCTTTTCCCAAGGATCAAAGGATTTTATATAACTTTAGCACCATGATGGGAACATGTTTTTCCTTTAAGACATCATAAAAATTTACGAGCCCTATATTCTGGCAGCTGGTCAGCTCCAATTAAGTCAGATAAACAGGGGACCCTTAATTAAGGCTCTCTAGTCTTTTTAATTACCTCCTGGTTTCAGGTTAATACATCCTGTATTCTCACTAAAACCTGACCCATGGCACAGGTGCTTAATCGAGAAAAATAACACACTACATTTTTATATTACAAATATCAAAGAACAATCTTAACCAGCTGACCAAGCATCACAGTAACAATAACAAAAATGGAAAGGGACCTGGGAGTAATCATATCATATGACCTTAAGGTTGGCAAGCAATGTGAGAAGGCAGTAGGGAGGGCTGGGGGATACTGGGATATATAGGGGGAGGCATCACCAGCATAAAACAGGAAGTTGTTATTCCTCTGTACAGACAGTTGGTGAGACCCCATCTGGAGTACTGCATCCAGTTCTGGAGACCCCATCTCCGCAAGGACATAGACAGGATGGAGGCAGTCCAGAGAAGGGCAACTAAAATGGTGCAGGGTCTGCAAGAGAAGCGATATGAGGAGAGACTAAAGGAGCTTAATATGTATACCCTTGAGGAAAGGAGGAAGGGGGGGCATGATAGAAACATTTAAGTACCTCAGTGGAATCAACAAAGTCCAGGAGGGTAGCATCTTTCAGAAAAAGAGATGTGCAAGAACAAGGGGACACAATTTGAAGATGGGAAGGGGACGGCTCAGGGGCAATGTGAGGAAATATTGTTTTCACACAGAGTGTGGTGGATGCATGGAACCACCTTCCTGAGAAGGTTGTGGGGTCTAAATCTGTGGGAGAATTCAAGAATGCATGGGACAGACATAAGGCAATTCTTGTGGGGGGTAGGAAGAAATAGGATGTTGGTAAACTAGGACCTGCAACTTATCCAATAGGTAGGGAAATGGGCAGACTAGGTGGGCCAAGCGGTTCTTGTCTGCCATCAAAGTCTATGTTTCTATCACTTTAATGGAGATGTTTACTGTGTCTTTCACCAGGGCTACAAAAGATAAAGATAATATAACCCTCCATTCCAGGTCTGGGGTGGCAGCAAACCCCTCACATTTGTAGCTGAGGGAGCCAGCCAATGCATTTTGACCCCTCTCCACATTTAATAAAAAAAAAATTATTTTATTTATACTTATTCCTCATTCGTCAGGTCTGGCAAGTGGCTCTGGTGCCCTCTCAGAGGGCTCATCTTTCAAGGCCCCGGTCTCTCTGATTCTGCTCATTTTTCCTGGCCATTCCTCCACAGATTACCCCCTGTGGTGGGGCTGGAGAGAGAAGTGCCAGCTCTCCCCCCTCTGGAGCACAATCCAGATGTTGGGTGGAGCAAGGATTGGAGACATTTTCTCTCCCTGCCCCCCCATGCAGCATGAGCGTGCATGTGTGGAGGCATGTGCACATCATGTATCTGCACTCCTGTGCCTCCCTGACTCTGGTGCTGCCCTCTGGCCTCCATTAGAGGACAGCCAAGTAGCGGGACAACAACCCTCTACCCTGGGAGAGGAGAGCAGTCCATTGGATGCTCAGTCCTCTCCCTCCCCTGCCAGCCCCTGGCAACCCGATGTCGCTGTCGATCCCGGGTCACTGGTGTGGCATCCAGTGCCTCAACCCTCATCACCACTCAACCCACATTTTATTTTTAATCAGTGGCATGACGGTAATGTGAGTCTCAAGAAATGTCTCCACTGACAGCACAAAGGCTGCTTCAGCATGTTTCAGCACTCAATATAGATTGAACAGCCAGGCAACAAAAACATATTTCTGGAATAAACTTTACAGAATATTTGTGTTTACTATCGTAAGAATTGCACTGCATACTAATATGGACTTCCTTTCTTTTTAATTTTTCTATGTTTTATATTCATTTTGAACAATATTTTAATGATTGTGGTCCCTATGCACGATGCCAATGAGCCTGCATAAACTGGGTGCATTGGCATCCTGTGCATGAATGCTGCAGAGCAGTGGCTGTGTGGCATTCACGACATGGGCACACAGGGGTTACACGCCCGATCCAACGGCCACATGGACAGCAATGCGCTGGGGGTGGGTGTGGGTGTTCCGAGGTTGTGCCAGCACTATGCAATGTGCACGAACCTGTGTAGTGCTGGCTGCATAGGTGTGGGGCACAGGTTACAGCAGTAGGGACCCTGCCATAACTCACTGTGTATCTCCATGGACATATCCCACTGGGCACTGTGGGACCAGGACAGGGCTCACCATGCTGCCCCTGACCAATGGGCAGCTGGAGATGGCAGGGGCAGCTGAAAGGGCAAGTGCCCATCACTGGATGGGAGTGGCGGCACCGGGATTGGATGGTGCCACGTGGGTCCAGATGCCTGCAATTGGCATGCACAGCCCTGGGCCCGCACCTCCCTATGTGAGTGATCCATTAGAGGGCCTCTGCCTAGGACAACAACTCCTCCCCCAGCCACCCTGTGGAGTCCTGTGCGCTAGGGGAGGTGGAGCAGCATTTGTGCATGCCGGTATGGGTGCACCTATCTGTGGGTCCACAGTTTTTATGCATACCTGCACTCTAGTAGTGCATAGCACCCTTTGTTTGTGTTCAGTTTTTTCAGTAATTTTACATTTTTAATCCTTTAAACCCTTTTCCAGCTAACAAACTCTGAACATGAGATTACAGTCGGTCTACCCAGTATAGAAAGCTACAGTCTACAGTTCTGTTTCTATCCTGTATTATGAATAACTTTACAGTACATGGAAACATATTAATGTGGACTCTGTTGGAAGAAACTGTTGGCAGAAAACAAATGATAGGTGTCATCAAGGCACAGGTTAGGAAGTATAGGGAAACCAGTAGCAGTTTCAAAATTTGCAAATAGTGTTTTATTTTTCTCAATAACAGCAAAATAAAAAATAAAAATGTGTTCAGTATAACTATTTATAAAGGTAGTACAGAGAAAACAGTCCTTCTTCTGAGTGTTTCTTCCCAGTTTCAAATCTCAGTCTCTCTCTCTCTCTCTCTCTCTTGCAAAACATTGCTGCTGTCTTTATAACAAGTCTTTGCAGGGAGCTTGTTAAGGAGACAGTGTTTTTGCACTGTTTGTTCTTGCCAGTTTCTAATGTTCTTGCAGGTGTAGCAAAAATAATTATAATGACCCAGAACTGACCTCTTGTTGACAGTTCTGTAAAGTTTACACACCAGCGTCTCAGTTTAATCCCTAGAATTTCAAATAGTTTTTTTGCAGTCATTTCAACAGTATACCTATATACAATTTTAAACAAAGGGATCCCACTTTCAGTGACATTTCCACATAAAGATTCTCACATATTTTTATACCCACGTATATGCAAGGGGGGAGAAAAGACAGAAATAGCAAGGGAAGGCAGAGAGATAACGAGAGGTGAAGAATTGTGAAACCGTATGAGTAATCAGTTCTTAGGTCTCACAAGAAAATTCAGTTGCGCAACCAGAGAAGAGACAGAAAAGGAAAGGCTAGAACAGACCCTTGCATTTAAACTCTTTCTGCATAACAAGTTGGACAGGGCCTTATTCAACCCTGTCACAGTAGGGCCATCCAGTCTGCCCCTTTTCCCTGCCTATTCTGATGCCTCTGACCCTAGTTGACCACCCCCTTCCCTCCACCCCTTCCTCTATCCAGTTTGCCCCTGTTCATATCTTACTCATGCTTGAAGCTCCACACAGTCTTTGCTCCCACTACCTCCTCTGGCACGCTGTTCTAGTCATCCACCACCCTTTCCATGAAGAAATATTTTCTTACATCTCTCCTAAACTTCCCACCCTTAGCTTCATTGCACATACCCATGTTCTAGTGCCTTCTTTTTTCTAAAAGAAGCACCCCCACCTGCACCTTTTTCACCCCTGTGAGGAACTTGTAGTCATGTCTACTCTCACTCTCCTCTTCTCCAGGGATTGCATGTTGAGTTCTTGCAGCTATTCCACATATGGATTTTTTTGCAAACCCTCACACCATTTTGGTTGCCTTCCTCTGTACTTCCTCCACCTGTCAATGTCCTGAGGTGTAGCCTCCAGAACTGGACACAGTACTCTAGGTGGGGTCTCACCAGTGAGTGATACAACAGCAGCACCACCTCCCTCCTGCTAGAAATCCACCTCCCTGTGCACCCCAGCATCCTAGCATCCTATTATCCTTTCCTACTGCCTTGTCACAGTGCCCAGATACCTTTAGGTCATCAGATATGACAGAAGGCATTTAGGGGTGCAAGAACCCAGGAGAGGTTTACATGATGGCGGGGGATACTGACAGTCACCAAGCAGGAAAGGGATTTGGGGGTAATCATATTTGATGACCTAAAGGCAGCCAAACAATGTGCCAAGGCTGTGGGGAGAGCCAGTGGGATGTTGGGGTGCAAAAAAAAAAAACTTTTAGGACTGCTAAAAAGAGTGGAGATAGTAAATGTTGGGATACCTATAAAATGCTCTTAAAAAGTAAAAATTTAGCATTAAAAAAAGCCAAGCAAAAACATGAGCTTATGCTTGCCCAAAGGGTACAAGATAATTATAAATCCTTCTACACATATTAGTAATTGAAGGGGGGGCAAGCAAATCCATTAGACCCCTAAAAGGCCCAGATGGCATTATGATTACAGATAACTTGGCTATGGCTAAGCAATACAATGACTTCTTTGCCTCATTTTTTAATAAAACGACCTACTCCAGGACAGACCACCTAGATCAGTCTGCTAATACAAGTCCCCATATTAAGAAGGAAGATGTGCTTACAAGACTCCAAAACATTGACCAAAATAAGTCACAAGGCCCAGATGGATTACATCCTAGAATTATTAAGGAACTGGCAGAGGCACTAGCAGGCCCAATTACATCCATTTATCAGAAATCATTGAATGATGGGATGGTCCTGGAGGCCTGGAGGCAGGCTGTCATGGCACCAGTCCACAAAAAAGGTACCAAGCATAAGGTGGAAAATTGTAGACCCATTAGCTTAACAGCTGTGTTTGGAAAGATCCTGGAAGGCATTATTAAAGATCATATAATCAACCACCTTAGGTTAACAAATGCCCTAGATTGTACCCAGCATGGATTTACCCAGGGCAGGTCATGTCAGACCAACTTATTGGAGTTTTATGGTGGGGTCAGTAAAGCCTTGGATGATAGGCATTTGGTAGATGTTATCTTCCTAGATTTCTCCAAAGCTTTTGATAAAGTGCCACACGGGGAACTTGTTGATGCTTTAATAGAACATGGAATTACTGGCAAAGTATCACGTTGGATAGAAGCATGGCTCTCCGATAGGAAACAAAAAGTTAGTGTAAGAGGGACATACTCAGAATGGGCAGATGTGACTAGTGGGGTGCTGCAGGGATCTGTACTGGAGCCATGTCTGTTCAATGTCTACATTTCCTCCATAAGTACCTCTACAGGTGTATGGTTATCTAAGTTCGCTGATGACACAAGAATTGGGCACATTGTGGATACTCCCAAGGATGCAGACACCCTTCAACTAGCTTTAACAGATCTGGAAATTTGGGCAAACAATAAGAAATTGCCATTCAGTGTGGACAAGTGCAGTGTGATGCATTTCGGAAAGAAGAATGGGCAGGAGGATTACCTATTGGGGGGGGGGTGGAAGCTTAACACTGTTGAGGATGAAAGAGACCTGGGCATTAGGATCACAAAAGATCTCAGTTTCAAGTCACAGTGTAATCAAATAATTAAAAAAGGCTAGCAGTATATTACACTGTATTAAACACATCAAGTGCAGGAATAAGGATGCTCTGCTACCACTTTATACATCCCTGTGTGGAGGGGTTGTGGGATGGACCAGACACTGAACATCAGGTTCAACACATAATCTCTGTGTGATGTTTATTCAGAATACAAGAAATAAGCTTCTGCAATGCCATATTCCTTCTTCAGTACATCAGTTTGCAAGAATAGACTATGTATGTCCTTTCTCTGCACTTAGCCAGCACCTACAGACACTGATCTCTGATCCAATTCACTAGTTGAGACGTAGCCACCACCCCTATGCAGGCCCCATTTGCTTGGGTAGTGGAGCTACAAAAAGAAAAAAAAACAAGCTATAGACAAAGAATCTCAATGCAGAATCACTGAAAAAAGGTCTACCCCAAAGGGCATTGGCAATAAATCAAGTTTCAAAGAAATACTTCCATAATGCAATGCATCATGGGATATATGCAAATCATCATGACATTTCTTACTTAAGTTTACAACAATATACATGCATTTTAAATAGCATAACTAGCTTAATTTCTGTAATAGTCACCTAGTACTTTTTACCATTATCAAAACACCAAGTGCCATGGTATTTTCAACATTTACAGGTTTCATAAACATAAGGTATATACATTAAGGTATTTTATAACATAATGCTATTACATACTAAATCCAACAACAATAAACACAATCTGTTTTATGTACACTCTGAAGTCACCACAATAACCTCCCTGAACGAGGACCCAAGAGGGAAAAAGAAAATTAAAGAGGACATTGTAGCATAGTCAAGGGAGGGAGAAGGAGGTGCCCACAGGTGGCCAACCTTATGGACTAGAAATAGTAAAGGATAGATTAGGCTTAGAAATAGAAGATCTGTTGCAACAGATTTAAGAAAAGGTCGGTCCTCAAGAGTGGCAGGAGCTCCAGGTCACATATCCCCCACCTTAAGAGGGAAGCAGTTATTGCAGACTGATTACCACATTCCTGTCCCAAGAAGGGATGGAGTTTCCGCCATTCATCTTCAGAAGCTCTGTCTCAGGGTCCCTATTAACGATAAACATTCTATCATAAACATGGTGGATATTAGCATTCTTTACCCTGAGGCATAAACACATTTCTCAACGGAGACTAATGGTACCTACTCATCTCCTTTTAGGGAAAATCCGTTATATTTCTTAACCAATCTGGACGGCTGTAAAGTCCAGTACCATAGAAAGACTTTCTCTAGGATGAGTAACTACCTGCTCCAACCCCACCAGACAAGTCAGTTTTCAGCAGGGGCCCATTCCTAGGTTCAACCCCTCTACATAAACCCACTATGACTCTTGATTCACTTCACTTGTTACAGATATACAGTAGACACCTGAGAGTAGACACTGAAGGTGTTACCCCAGCACAGGTTCTAATCTATTTTCCACCCACTTCTCCTTTGTAGGTTTTCACTCAGAAAAGAATAAAACACACATACCACCTCAGACTCCTTGTCTGCCCTTGGGTACCTCTTTGACATCAGGTCTGCCCCCTGACCAAGCATGCTACATTTTTGCCTACAGAAAGGGACCATTGCAGAGCCACCCCAGGCCTTGCCCACGACCAACCTGGCCCCTCTGTCTTACACAAAGTGTCTGTGGGAAAATGGAAGGAGCAATAGTAGTTTCTACTCTCCTATTTCAACCTTTTATAACTTATGACCCCAAATCCTTGGTCATCTTATCTCCAGGCAGGTCTGTACAGAAACTTACAAGACCCCAAGGAACCTCTCATGCTGAATATCCTGCAATGTTAAACAGCAGGTTCCTAAACCTTTTAACTCTGGGGTGTCTTAGTAAACATAATTTTAATCACTGTGCTATTTTCAGCCATCTGTTACCATCTAATACCTTGTAACCTATGTGAGAGTTTCCCTTTTTCCGATGGGTGACATTTTTTTAAATGTCCTCTACTGTCCTTAACTTTAACATACTGTAATAGTTTGACAATATTTGTATTTTTTAGCATGCAGTATACCCCAGTCAATGCTGTTAATTAGCTGCATCAATGCAAGAAAAAGTCCCTTCAGCCTCATAGGCTTTTTCTGGCTTGCTTGGAGTCTTCAACCTCAGCCCAATATCACTAAGCACAGTCTTACCTGGGGTCTCACATTCAAGTTCCGTACTTAGATCTCTGACTTCCAACAGGTAATATCCTGGGAACACAGGAAACAAAGAAATATCCTGCTCAGTCAGGGGGTCCTCCTCAAACTGAGCCCAAGAAAATCCTCCTCCGACTCTTTGTCCAAGCTCTCCAGCAATAACCTCTTGAGCACCTGGCACCAGTGTTCCACCTTGTTGCGTAGTCAGTCTGCCTCCAGCCATTGCCCACTTGTCCAGTGGATCATCCTCATCAGGGTCTCCACCTCCGGGGTGTTGTCTCTCACACCTCCAGTCTGCCTCAACCTGCATCTCTCTGTCTTCTTCAGGCTTGGCCTTCCTCTAAGCTCTCAGGTCCAGTCCAGGCAGCAGCTTCTCTCTGTCTGTTAGCCATGGTTCTGGTAAGCACTACATGGACTTTCTTCTCCGGCAACTCCTGGTGCATTGGTCCACCTGGAATATCTGGGCGATATCCACCAGAAAATGCCCCTCTTTGGCCAGTCCAGATGCTTCCAGCACGTTATCTCACTTCTGACACCAAGTCTGTGGAGGGGTTGTGGGATAACAGATGGACCAGACACTGAACTTCAGGTTCACCACATAATCTCTGTGTGATGTTTATTCAGAATACAAGAAATAAGCTTCTGCAATGCCATATTCCTTCTTCAGTACATCAGTTTGCAAGAACAGACTATGTATGTCCTTTCTCTGCACTTAGCCAGCACCTACAGACACTGATCTCTGATCCAATTCACTAGTTGAGATGTAGCCACCATCCCATGCAGGCCCCATTTGCTTGGGTAGTGGGGCCACAAAAAGAAAAAAAAAAGCTATAGACAAAGAATCTCAATGCAGAATCACTGAAAAAAGTCTACCCCAAAGGGCATTGGCAACAAATCAAGTTTCAAAGAAACACAACATCATACATACTTCCATAATGCAATGCATCATGGGATATATGCAAATCATCATGACATTTCTTACTTAAGTTTACAACAATATACATGCATTTTAAATAGTGCAACTAGCTTAATTTCTATAATAGTCACCTAGTACTTTTTACCATTATCAAAACACCAAGTGCCATGGTATTTTCAACATTTACAGGTTTCATAAACATAAGGTATATATATTAAGGTATTTTATAACATAGTGCTATTACATACTAAATCCAACAACAATAAACACAATCTGTTTTACGTACACTCTGAAGTCACCACAATAACTTCCCTGAACGACTGGCAGGAGCTCCCAGTCACACCCTGCTGCATCCACACATGGAGAACTGTGCCTAGTTTTGGTCTCTAAGTGGCAGAAAGGAGATTCAGGCCCTGGAGAGGGTCCAGAGAAGGGCAACATGCAGGATCAATGAGGCTCAGGGATTGGATTATCAATCCAGATTAGATACCCTAGGGCTGTACTCTTTGGAAATCAGATGCATGAGGGGGGATATGCGTTTGCTGTATAGAGATGTCACTGACACACAGTTGTGGGAACTCATGGGATTAAAGCTAAAAGACAAGAGTTATAGTACAAGATCTCACCCACTACAAATTGAAGTTGAAAGATTCAATACCACCAAAAGGAAAAACTGGTTTACTAATAGGGTAATAAAACTCTGGAATGAGCTTCCACTAGAACTAACTAGTGGTAGTATGCTTAGCTTTAAGGCACAACTGGATGCACACCTAATTAAAAACAATATCTTGGGATACCAATGACAACAGCAAGCTATAATGGACCTCGATCTATATAGAGCTCCGGAAAGCCTATGTAACCTATGTAACTTATAGGGAGAGGTATCAGCAGCAGAAGAAGAGGTGTTGATGCCACTGTATAGATCACTGATGAGGCCTCATTTGGAGTACTGTGTCCAGTTCTGGAGGCCGTATCTCCGTAAGGACACAGACAGGATGGAGGCAGTTCAAAGAAGGGCAACAAAGATGGTGCAGGGCCTGCACCAAAAGTCATATGAGGAGAGACTGGGAGACCTCAATATGTATACCCTGGAGGATAGAAGAGACAGGGGATATATGACAGAAACCCACAAATATCTAAAGGCCATAAATAGGGTACTGGAGGGTAGCCATCTTTCAGAAAAGGAGATGTTCATGAACAAGGGTGCATGACTTGAAGTTGGAAGGGGTAGAATAAGGGGTAATGTGAGGAAGTATTTCTTCACGGAAAGGGTGGTGGATGCATGGAATAGACTCCCAGCTGAGGTGGTGGGAGCAAACACAGTGGGGGAATTCAAAAATGCATAGGACAAGCTTAGGGGAACCCTAGCAATAGGAACAAGAAGGTAAAACCGGAGATCAATTAGGGTCTGCGGCTTTTGTAGTAGGTAGGGAAAATGGGCAGACTTGATAGGCCTAGCAGTCCTTATCTGCTATTATACAATGGCAATGACATTTCCTGCACTTTGATTGGTCAGTGTGTGCCTCGGACAGTGATGATATTAAGCTATAACATCACTGGATTAAGTCAGCCACACATCATTCCACATAACACAAATCATGGTGCCAGTCCTAGAGACACAGCTAATCCCTCACGCCTTACCGCGGCCGGCCGTGCCCCATTTTCGTAGCCTGTCACATTAAACAAGCAGCACCACAATTCAGTAAAGCAGAATGAGAGAAACAAATTTGTTGGCAGCATTTCAGCACCGAAGCGGCTTCAGTAACCCGCCTGACTGACTACACACAACTCAAAATTCCGCCTCCTCGCTTCTTCATCGCAAATAAAAAAACTAAAAGCACATAAAAATACCAGCCTCCAGTCAGATTAGCAACTCTTAGTTGCTTACACCGTGCTCCACAGCTAATTTCCGACATTAAAAAGTGAAAGTAAGGCATAAGCCCAGCGGCATTTCAGTCCCTCGCGTCACATAAAAGAGCGTCAATGACAAGTGCTGCAGCATTCTCCACACAAGATCAGCAAAGCAACAGTGCCACCCAGTGGTACAAAAATAAAGGATTACTTTTTAAAATGTGTATTTACCCACACAAAATGTAATAAAATAAATAAAACATACTTTTTTTTTTTTTTATTTTTTTTTAACACATGAGCCATTAGTATAATAGCAATCAGGCACTCCAGGGATGTGTGTTATCGTGTAATAACGTCACTCCTGGGGTGGTGGAAGCACTCAACAGCCTCGTGCTTCAACCCACCCCAGGAGTGGCGATTATTCTGTCTTCTAATGCTTATATAATCAATTCTATGTTTCTATGACCCTGAGGTCTCTTTCTTGTTTGGTGACAGTAAGTAGCTCTCCCCCATCTTACATGCAGCTCCTGGGTTTACCCATCACAGGTGCATGACCTTGCACTTCTTGGCACTGAAACCTAGCTCTCCAGTATTATTATTTAGTTTTTGTTTTTATGTTTTAAAAGTTTCACCAGGAAAGACATACTGAGCTATTAACAGCTTGTTTCCAATTATGTCCTGGGGGGGGAGTAAGCAATAACAAGGTACAGAATAAACAGAATACAACATGCAGTAAACACAAAACATTAAGATGCAAGAGCAATCAAAAACTCAAAACGGTTGGAAGGCACAATAAAATATAACATACAAAATGCAGAAATATTGAGTACAGTAAAGTGCAAAGAATAAAAATATGACTAATTGGGCAGTTGCGAAATTGCATATACCAGCGTAATCAATATAAAAGGTGCAGCTCAATATTAGGTACAAGGGCAGAGAAAACTGGCAAAACCAGAGAATACATTTATGAGCAGGCTTTAATGCCACACAGACTGGGGGCTTATGCAGGTCAAAGAAATTCTGCTCCAAGTCAGGGTTCACCATCAAACAGGGAGGGGGGCACTATAACATGGGTCAGGTGCAGACAGGGGTAGTAAAGCTATGAAGAAGGGACTTGAGGAAGGAGAAGGAAGAAGCACAGTAGACAGACAGTGGAAGGAAGGACCAGAGCTTGGGGGAAATAATATGAAAAAGTGGCATGGCCAACACCAGTTTTCCTGGAGTGGAGGGAGTAGGAATGGGATGCCCTGTTCCACAGAAGGTAGGACTTTGAAGAGAAAGGGGTAACCAGGCAATCTCACTGAGCTGGGGGGCAACTCAGTGGTCTTCTTTCTATTTGCATGTGGGAGCATACCTCTGGTAGACCCGACAGCAGGTAAGCATGCAAGTGTGCCAGATGGTTGGGTGGCCTCTGTCTTTTCATAACCTCCCCCTTCAGAAACAGTTTGAGAGCTACAACAGGCAAATTGGAGAATTCGTATGCATTTTTTTTCTATATACATTCTTATGTCTGGTGGCCAGCTTCCCATCCACTTCATTGGAATCAGCAACTGTGTAGCCCCACTGGCCGCCTAGCCTGCTACATGCGCTGCATTTCCCCATAGCTTCACACTCTGAGGCAGGTTTCTGGGGGAGGACTGACCACAGAATTGTGCGGAAAGCAGAATTCCACCAGTAAAATTCCTGCAGAATGGCTGTTCTGCTTCTGAAATGCTTTAGGGAATTTCTTTTTTGAATTTTGTGGAATTCCGAAAAACATTTCTATGAAAACACGAAATAACTTATTCTAGATTACGTAAACCACAGAATCATTTTCTGTGGATTATATAAAATGAGCCACCAATTTACATTAACCCACAAAAAAAATTCTGCTTTTGAAATTTTGGAATTCCATTACCATAAAATTTGGAAAATTCTGCAGAATTCCATTCCATCAGAATGTGAAAATTCTTCACAGTACTAGTCGACCTCCCCCTGTCTGGTCTTCAGGATCTGGAGGCAGATAATGACCAGCTCCATGACGTGGGATGTGGTGAACATAATTTTGATGGAAATTGATGCTTATCCACTGTTTCTTCCTTTCCCTGTCTCCACTGTCAGCTGTAGCTATATCCCTTGGGGGGAGGGCAAATGCCTTGAAGCACCACAGGGGTTGCTGTGGTGCCTCAAAAAAAAGCAGCATCGCCTCTCAGGCTAGAATGTACTATCTCCAAGCCTGTCCCTCCTTGCCAAGTTCCCAAGTCTACTCCATATTCACCAGCACAGCAGCACAATGTCAGCTGTTGGCCCCTTGACATGAATTTTTAATAATCATTATGATGTATAATCTTTCATCTGCTAAACTATGGTGAAATGATGTTCTCTGGAGCCTCCAACACTGCCTTAGCTAAGCTTGCCATCTTTTTCACTGCCTTTTGTAAAATTGCCCTGGCAAGCCCTCCCTGAACCCACCATGGTACTATGTATAAGGGGTTGGAAAGGGCCCTTCCCTCATGAGGCACTCTGTGATCTTTTCTCAACTAGACAATGGTATTGCAGTACTCTCTGGGACCTCTAGCACTACCCTAGCCAAGCTCACCACCCTTTTCAATGCCTTTGGCAGATTTGTTATGGCCTGCTGTCTCCACACACAAAACTGTACAACAGTGGTCCCTCACTATAGTGAACCTTGCTATAACGAATTCCCGCATATATTGAATGTGGTTCTTGGCTTCTGACTGTCAATTGAAATTGATACATGCAGCTGATCATGATGTACTTTGTTAATTTCAATCTGATGGCTGTCAATCCTCCTGTCACCCATTTGCTCAGTATTGACAAGGCTGTTCAACTATGGTTCTCTTAACACTGGGCAAA
Source organism: Neoceratodus forsteri (assembly GCA_016271365.2). Classification (NCBI taxonomy): domain Eukaryota; kingdom Metazoa; phylum Chordata; order Ceratodontiformes; family Ceratodontidae; genus Neoceratodus; species Neoceratodus forsteri. Next base: position 117,848,323 of record JADMNL010000023.1, read on the forward strand.
TGGCTGCCTGTGTCTGGATATGAACATATGAAATTGCTAGCAGAAAAAGTCCCACAGGTCTATCAAGTGTGCCCAATTGTGCAGCTCTTAGTTTCATATCATTACAGCTGCCCCACCCCCACCAACCCCTCCATTCCTCCTCATTCCCGGTCCTTTCCCCTTTGTGTTCTTGTCTGTACTAACCCTGCCCTTGACTCGATCCCAACCCCACTTGAACCTATCCACTGTACCTTGAGCAATTAACTCCAGCAGTGTGTTTCAACCCACCACCACTCTCTCTGTGAAGTAGTGCCTCCTCATCTCCCTCCTAAACCTTCCCCCTCCAACTTCAGACTGTGCCCCTAGTGACCCTTCCCTTCCTTTAAGCAGAACACTTCTCCCTCCCTAACTTTGTTTATGCCTTTCAAGTACTTAAAGGTCTCTATCATGTCCCCTCTTTCCCTTATCTCTTCCAGCGAGTACATGTTGTGCTTCTTCAACCTTTCCTCGTACAGCAACTCCCCTAGTCCCATGATCATTTTTGTAGCCCTAAGATGCACTACGCTGCACCCCCTCCAGTAATCTCCCATCCTTTTTGAGGTATGGACACCAGTACTGTACACAGTACTCCAAGTGTGGCCTCACCAGTGATCTGTACAATGGCAGGATGACCTCTCCCTTTCTAGAGGTGAACCCTCTGGCAATGCACCCCAGCATCCTATTTGCCCTTGCTGCTGCCCTCCTACACTGTGCTGATATCTTCATGTCCCCTGTAACTATTACGCCCACGTCCCTTGCACTTCTTGGCATTAAACCCCAACTGCCACTCCCTAGACCAGTGTTTGAGTTTAGCTAGATCCTCTCTGAGTGCGTGCCACCCTTCTTCATTGTCCACTTTTGCACAAATCTTAGTGTCATCCACGAACAGGCTAATCTTACTCTTGACCCCTCTGCAATGTCTCCAGTCAAGACATTGAAGAAAATGGGGCCCAGCACTGAACCCTGCGGTACCACACTCATTACTGGCCTTGGCTTGGATGTCTCCCCCCCTTACAACTACCCTCTGTTGTCTGCACTGCAGCCAGTTCTCCACCCACCTCACCAGTTTTTCCCCACCCCCATGTCCCTCAGCTTGCTCATTAATCCGGCACTGAGTCAAAAACCTTGCTTAAGTCCAGATACAGGACATCCACAGCATGGCCTTCATCAACAGCCCTAGTGACCCAGTTGAAGAAGTTGATCAGGTTAGTTTGACAAGATCTTCCCATGACAAACCCATGCTGTCTTTCATCCTGCAGACCATTGCTATCGAGAAAGGTTATCAATCTCTCCTTCAGAATGGTCTCCATCAACTTCCCCACTATGGAAGTCAAGCTCACTGGTCTGTAGTTGCCTGTTTGGTCCTTGGGTCCACTCCTGTGAAGGAGCACCACATGAGCCATCCTCCAGACCCTGGGTACATTCCCCATCTCCAAGGAGGTGTTGAACAAGTCTGTCAGAGGGCCTGCCAACACCTCTGCCAGTTCCTTCAGGACCCTTGGGTGTACACTGTCCGGTCCTGGTGCCTTGTTCACCTGCAAGGCTTTAAGGCCCTTCAGAACTCTATACTCTTGGATGACCCCATCTGTTATCTCTGCCCCCCTCAACCCTTGCCCCCTTTTCCCTTTGGTATTGGGCCATCCCTTTCTTTCGTGAACACTGAGCAGGATTACTCATTGAGTGCCTCTGCCTGATCTTCCCCTTGTTCTGCTCATCCCCCTTCTCTCTTGATTCTAAGAATGTCATCCCTACAACTCCTCTTCTCCCTTATGTATTTTAAAAAAAAATGTTCCCCCCTCTCTGATCCCCTGAGTTAACTTCAGTTCCCTTGCTGACTTGGCTGCCCTGACTGACCTTGTCATCTCCATAGATGCCTTTATGAACACCTCTTTATCTTCCTCATGCTCCAATTTTTTGAACTTAAAGAAGGCCAGTCTTTTTTCCCTCAACTTCCCCTCCACTTCCTTGCTAAGCCAGCTAGGTTTTGTTTGACCTGGACTGCTTACTCTGAGATTTGGCCCACTTCTGTTCAGCATCCATCCCTGGGTTAATTTTAGCTAAATATCCCTCTAGGATGCTGCCCATTCTGGCAAAATCTGCCTTCCTGATGTCCAACACACTAGTTCTGGTCTTAGCCAACTCCCTCCCTGTGCTGAGGAGGAACCACACTGAGTGGTGGTCGCTTCCTGCTAGAGGGTCCTGTACTTCCACATCCTCGACTTAATCCCCATTTGTTAACACCAAGTCCAGTATGTTCCCCTCCCTAGTAGGATATATCACCTCTTGCACTAAGTAGCTATCTTGGATAGCATCCAGCAGCACCTGTTCCCTGGTGTGAGCTGTAGTTGCTGTCTGCCAGTCAACCCTAGGAAGGTTGAAGTATCCCACTATAACTATTCCCTTTGCCACTAACTTTCCTGATTTGATCCTCCAGCTCCCTATCCACCTCCTTGCTCTGTGAGGGTGGCCTGTACACCACCCCCATCCTGAGCTTCTTACCTTTAGGGCTTTGGAGCAATACCCATATGGCTTCTGGCCTCCCCTCATCCCCTCCTCCCTGGTACACAGTATTCCCCTCCTTGACATAAATAGCCACCCCTCATCGCTTCCAGTTCCTGCAGAACACCTTGTATCCTGGGATTGTGAGATCCCAGTCATGGTATTGGGTGGTCAAGGTCTCTGAGATGGTGGCAATATCTACCTCTCCCTCTGCCATCATTGTCTGGAACTCTGCCATCTTGTTTGCTAAACTCCTTGCATTTAAGGATACTACAGTCCACCTTGTGGCCTCCCCCTTCTCTTCCCATCTCTCCCCCTTCCACGTTTGTCTTGGTAACTTTCCCTCATTCTCCTCCTACCTCTCTGGGTGGTGAGGCATTCTGGTCTCCTCTAGGAGGTGCCTCCTCCCTGCTATCTGACTCAGTCCTCCCCCCCTCCTCAGTTTAAATCTATGTGGTTTTTAATATACTTCTCCAGCCCTGTCCCAATGCCCTTGTACCCTCGATGTTGAGATGCAGTCTATCCTTGGCATAAAGTCCCTTATTGTTCCATGTCTCACCCCACTCCCCTACTACCCCATACCCCATTTCTGCATACCACCCCTTCAGTCACTCATTAAACTCCTGTATTCTTAGCTTCCTTGCCGTGCTTGCATCGTTAAAGAAAAGACTGAGCAGTTCGCCAAGGAGATCCACAGCCCTGACACAAGATTCAAATCCTCCTCCTTTTTATTTTGATAGAAAGGCTAATATTTTTATTTCATTTTTGTGGAGCAGAGAATTCAGGCTGGCAGTTTTGAAAGGCAAATTTCTAGATAGCACAGTGGGGCCTTTTTGTAGTTGTTGCTGGTACTGTAATTAGTTATGGCAGGTTACCTATCAGCCTGCAGCATTTCCCTCCTCATTTTATCATTAGACAGTCAACACTAAGTATATTTAGTATTACTCTCAGTTGTTTTCCCAGTCCTGCTCCATCACTGACAATAGTCTGGGGGCAGAAATGACTTTTAAAACATTTTTTGTACTTAATAATAAAAAAAAAAAAAAAAATTAACAACTGTACATGACTTGTCAGAACCCTTCAGTACTTCAGAACTTTTTGTGGTTCACTCAACCTTACCTATCAGAACATTTCAGAAGCATAGAACCTTCTGTGATTCATTTTTTAATGAGTAAATCTTTATTGAAAATTTTCTAAGATATTCAATTACACTAAATACAAATCCATTCCAATTAAATTAGTACAATAAAACAACATGGATGAAAAATTTTCCCTCAGAAATACAACACTAAAGAAGTTAATCAAACAAAGATCTCATATGCATTCAACCATTAAATACTCTAAGCAATCATAAACTTCATAACTTACAATTAACAAATGCAAACTTCATATAGTAATCTATGAGACTTACAAAAAAGGAAAAAATATTAAATACCCATGGACAGAACAAACATTTCCTTCACAATTATCAACTCCTATGAAATAAGAACATTTAAAGAGGTTACACTCTACATAAATGATAAATTTATAATATTTTTATTATAAATAAAACCTAGTACCTTTGTCAGTTTGTTAAAAAGGTTGTCATGTGGTCATAGGTTTCAAGCACGCATGGGATAAGCACATTGGTATCCTGGGAGGGAAGGGGGAATGGGTAAGTTCTGAGGGGGGGAGGGGGCTCAGTAAAGGGGGAATACTGGGCAGACTAAGTGGGCCATGTAAAGCCTTATCTGCCTACACTATCATGTATGTATGTATGTACGTACGTACGTATGTATGTATTCTGTACTAAAAACAAACAAAACTTAATAACCTATTCATCAAAAGAAGAGAGAAATAATATAATAATAATACATTTTATTTGATATAGCGTCTTTCACGCTTCAAGGCACTGCACAATAAGGTAAAAACAACAGTCAATAACTATAGACAAAATCAAAGCAATTCAGGGTACACTTTCCCCCACAGATAGGTCTTCAGTGCCCGCTTAAAGCACCCCACTATCCTGCACTCCCGTAGCTGATGGGGCAGAGAATTCCAGAGGGTAGGTGCCACAAACCCGAAGGCATGCGCACCAGATGACTTTAAACTTACCCTCGGAATCTCCAGCAACCCCTCATCAGCTGAGCAAAGCTGTTGCAGAGAGGTGTAAGGAACCAGGAGCTCTTTCAAGTAATCAGGACCAAGTCCATGTAGGGCTTTGTAGGTCAACAGGCCTACCTTAAAGGTGATCCATCACTGAATAGGCAACCAGTGCAGATCGCGCAGCACAAAGGTAATATAAGTTCTTCTCGAAGCCAGAATCAACAAACATGCTGCAGTGTTCTGCACTATCTGTAAGTGGTGGATATCAACCCCAGGAAGCCCTAGGTAAAGGGAGTTGCAGTAGTCAAGGCACAATGTCACAAATGCATGGACCAAGACAGGCAGGTATCTGGACGGAACAAGGTGTTTGATCCTAGCCATGTTCCTAAGATGGTAAAAGGCCAGCTTGATGACTGCCGACACCTGATGATGAAGGGTCAGGCTATCGTGAAGCACCATTCCTAGGTCGCGCACCCGTTCAGAGGTGAGAATCTGTGCACCCTCTCAGGACTAAACCGGAGGGGAGCTCATTCCTCAACCCCTCTGTCCTACGGCCCGGGTCTACTACCAAGACCTCAGTCTTTCCTGGGTTCAACTTTAAACCACTAGCACTCATCCAATCTTGGATTTCTACGAGGGAGCTGTTCAGTACAGAGATAATCTGGTCGGGGGCCAAAAACAGGTAGAGCTGGGTATCATCGGCATAGCAGTGAAACCTCAGCCCATACCATTTTACAATGTCTCCAAGGGGCAGCATATACACTGCAAATAACATGGGGGACAGCACCAAGCCCTGAGGTACCCCGCAAGGCAGAGAGAAAGCCTCGGAAGAAAAAAGACCCGAGACAACTCTCTGTATTCTACCAGTGAGGAAAGATGTAAACTACCTGTGACCTGATCCAGATAGCACGCAGATGGACCTCAAATGCTCGAGCAGGACCCCATGATCTACAGTGTCAAAGGCTGATGATAAATCAAGGAGAACCAAGATGGAACTGTGTCTCCAATCTCTCACCATCAGGAGATCATTGAGCACTGGAACCAGAGCAGTCTCAGTACTATGCCTCTTACGAAAACCTGATTGGAGAGGTTTGTATAAATTATGGATGGTTAAATGGTTCTCCAGTTGAGCTGCCACAAATTTCTCAATAACCTTCCCTACAAAAGGAAGATTAGAGATAGACCTATAGTTTGCTAGGTTCTCTGGGTCTAAAGAAGCTTTCTTTAGGAGGGGTATCACCCCCCCTTCAGGGAGCTAGGAAACTCACCTGAGTCCAAAGAGCACCAGACAATCCGAGCTAAGACCGGGCCTATGATGTTGCTACAACCCAAAATCAGTGAGGTAGGGCCCGGATCTAACCTTCAGCAAGTGGGATGCATCCCCTGGATAATTCTCATAATATCCATGAACTCCGGCAGATCAAAGGTACTCCAGGGAATTCCGAACTCTGTGACACAGCACTGACCAACAGCATCTCCCATAGAGTGAAGTTGGTGGCACTTCTGCCTGATGTTGGCCACCTTATCCGCAAATAAATGAGTGATCTCATCACACTCCCTTTGTGAAAAGACTCGATGGACCTATCAACCGTTCTGAAGAGTTGAGCCAGTCGGTTCCGTGCGGCAAAAATTTCCCTGGACAGGAACTCTGCCTTCTTATGGGAAATTTCTGTTTGATAGAATTCATAATGTTCTACCAAAATAAGGTGGTTGGCATCTAAGGCTGTCCTCCGCCAATGACGCTCTAAACTACACCCCTGCCTCCGCAACTCCCTAAGAGTCCCATCAAACCATGGGGCCCCAGGGCAAAGCAGGAGGGGGCAAACTCAGACAGGAGCAATCAAATAGAGAGCGGAAGAGATGGTCCTATTATAGGCCACAACTAACTGCTCAGGATCTGTGCCGGTCTCGTCAAGCAGCAAGAGATCCATCACCACCACCAGGTCTTCAGGGAACACATCCCGTAAAGGGTGATAACTGACCATCTCCACAGGAGTCGACCTACCCAGGGGGGTCAAAAAATTGAACCCAATGGTGAAATGGTCAGACCAACTAACTGGTTCCATCACCAAGTCAGAGGCCTCGATCCCTAGGAGGAAGACCAGATTAAGGGAGTGACCACCATTATGGGTAGCTGAGGAAACAACCTGTGTGAAGCCCAGAGATGTCATCACCTGGAGGAAGTGTTGTGCAAAAAGCGAGGATTCGTCATCAACCCAGGCATTGAAGTTGCCCAGAACCATCATTCTGGGAGACTCCAACATCATGTCAGCAGTGAAGTCTGCTACTTCCTGCAGGAACAGCTTCTCATCACCTGGTGGATGGTAAATGAGAGCTATTCTGCACCCCACACCAGCTACCATGGTACACTCGAATGACCTGGCCTCCTCAACTGGAACACCAGTGAGGCCCAATTCGGTCTTAAAACAGACTGCGACCCCCCCCCCCACGGTCTGATCTCGGGTGATGTATAACCGAGTACCCAGTGGGAATAGCTGCCTCCAAAATAGGGCCAGCATTCCCATCTAACTAGGTCTCAGTAATGCAAACCAGATCTGCTGCACCCACAAAATCTGCAATAAGAGCAGTCTTGTTGCAGACAGATCTGGCATTGCATAACAGCACCCGAGTTGGACGAGGTTGAAGAGCCGTCCCAACTATTTGCCCGCTCAAAACGGAGGTGCCCTTGGGTATGGAAACCAGAACAGGATCCCCATGTTCCAGGAACCATTTTGCCCCAGGGCATCTTCTGGTCCTAACCACCCCAATGGGAGAGCGCCACTCTTTCGGGCTCCGCTGTTCACAACTCCCACACCCGCTTCTCTAACACCCACCCCTGTGAGCAATCCCCAGTGCTCGACAATGCTGATAAATGAATGCAGGTGGGGGGAGAAGAGAACGGGCGGAGGGCACGGAGTGCGGAGGCCGAATAGTACAGGACAGGGGGGCAAGCAGGCACATTCTACCAATAAATTATGACCAAACAATAGAGAAAGCACACAAACCCCAAATTCCTAAAACAAAACCATGAACAATTAGAATCTTAAAACTCCCACAACAATATAAACCATAATCCCAACCCAAAAAGCATATAAAACTACCCTCTTCCCACAACTGGATAAAATTCGAACCCAGAAAACAAAATAAAATCCCCTCTCATAGGATATAAAATAGACAAACATATATAAATTCACCCCCTCCCACAGCCCTCTCACAGCCAAGGGAAAAGGAAACAATTCTAGGCACTCCCACTGCCCAGAAAACACAAAAAATCAAAAACTAAAATAAACATAAACATCAAAAATAAAATAAAAGTAAATATGGACCCCCTGATCCTCTCACCACCAGGAGACAAAAAAAAAAATTAAAAGTCTGGGAAAGAAGTCATCCAGTAGTAGAAGTCATAAAAGAAATCCACTCAATGTAAATCCAGCCAAAAGCTTCAAATAATTCAACAAAGATCAGGCCCCTCACAGCAAAATCCAGGTCAGCCCACACTTCAGAAATCCAAACTCCCAGTACGTCTTAAAAGACAAACTTCCTCGGATCAGTATCAGTAGTCCGGCCCTCACAGATCACTTTCAAAATTGTCCAAAGGTATCCATAAAAATGAATATAGTGATGACAAAACAGTCCTGGTTCAAATAATGCCAGAACCCAACCGACCCAGGGCAGGTCACGTTATATGCAACCGAACACCCCCTCTTGGAACGCTGGAGAAAACCCAGCCTCTGCCAGGCAATTCAGGTGACTCCTGGAAGCTCTGTGAACACCAACCCTTCGGTAGGCACTCCTGACCCTCCCAGGGACAAACGGCTACACCACGCACCCACCTCTAGGTCAGCTGGACTGGCTGAACCTCTACTCCTCCTCCTCCTCCTTTGAAGCTCCACAGGACAGCATCAGCGATTCAAGCAATCCTCAAACAATGAACCAAGTCCGATCACTCGACTGCTCAGATTTCTAGGCTCGCTCCTACATCCAAAAACTCCAATGTGTAGAATAAACCTACCGAAAGACTGATGACTTCAGACGGTACTGAGTAAGTAACAACTAATAAATATGTTCAATACCCCAGTGGCAAAAGTCAAGAAACTTCAGGAAACTGGTTTGCAGGCTCAAGCGATTTCACAGCAACACAACTTTCCGCCGGTAATCAATGACTCGGAGCATTTTCACCCGTCACAGCAGGAAACACCAGCTGGTTCGGCAAAGCTGCATCAGAAACCACCGTATCCAAAGACCATAAGAATGACCGTAAAAATAACTAAACGTACAAAGTAAAATGATAGAAATAATAAACGAACGTAAAAGCACAACATACTTCAGCAAGGGGACTAAAATAAAATAAAATCTGCAAACATCTGTAGATCTGTGTTCATGGCTGGTATCTTGAAATGTTGTTTAACTGTCTCCGATTCTGTCTGAAAAACCAAGTGAAAAGGAGGGAAAAAGCTGTGAATCTGTCAATGCTTGTAAGCTCCATAAATTATATCCAGCCATTGATAGATGTCTTCCCACAAATTCTCTATAATATCACCCCCCATTAAAATCCTCAAAAAAATCCTCTAGTAAGGAGAAAAACACTCCCCCCTCCTATTAAAATCATCTAAAGCCCTTGTTTCCAATTTCCCTCAAAAACTGTTCTGTCTTCATAAAACTCTCTATCCAACTAATTGCACTTTGGAATATGTTTATCCAATTCCCCTGCATGCCACTACTTCCATGTTTTGAAACCATGGTTGCTAGTTGTGCTTGAATATGTCTAATAGACCCCTTACTGTATATTGTACCCTAAGGTAAGATGCTATTATGGAAACTCCTGATTCCCATTCTGAAATATTGGGTGGGATTATTTGTCTCCATTTCATTAAAATGTTTCATTTGGCTTCCATGGCCATACTGTAGATTAATGGATGAAATTTTTCAAGCAGATTCAAATCCTCCTTTAGCTGGCCATAGAGATGCCAGCACTGTCACAGCATCCACACAGTGTGCACCACATGTGAGCAAAGTTCTTGTGATGACACTGCAGCGGCTGAATTTATCCCCAGGCTTAGAGACATCCTTGCCAATGGAGGTTACCTACCAGAACAGGTTTATTATGCAGATGAGACCAACTTGATCTGGAGGTGCTTCCCTGGCATTACCTTGGTGAGCAAAATTGAAGAGAATGCCTGAAAAGGCTTTAAAGTAAGTAAAGACAGAGTCACCCTACCGTTCTGCACAAATCTGGTGGCTGCAGAGTGTACTTAAGTGACTAAGTTCCTCAAAAACTACATTTGAAAGATGTGGCAACTCTTAAGGGTGAGACTTGGGATAGTCTATTAATGGCTACTGTGGCTCACTGCTGGAATGCCACATTGGGATTGGCTTTTGGAGACCTGCTGTCTCAGAAGGACAAGGAGGAAGGTGAGTCAGATGACATCAGTGAAATTACGACTGTCACTACAGAGCTTGGCATCATTGATGCCATGAAAGAACCAGCAGCTAAAATCATTGATGACTGGCTGACAGTCGATGGTACCATAATGACAGCTGAGCAGATGACTGACAGCGAGATCATCTGTGGTGTGACCAATAACACCAATCCAAAGGAATGAAGAGTCTGATGAACCTGATGATCCCGCAATTCCGACCGACAATAAAGCCTTCGCTGTATCACATCAAGACTTGGAATGGTTGCAGGCACAGGAGGCAGATCCAATCAATGTGCTCCAGCTTTGCAACGTTATCTCTTACTGCACCAATCTGGTGAGGACAAAAGTAAAGCAATCACAGATTATGGCTTTCTTCAAACCGCAACAGCAGTGAGTAAAGTAAGTTTGAGTTCGAGTGTGAAATCCATGACTATAAAATCTTTTTAAATGCACTACCTCAATAAATAAAGTTTACTGTGGCCATGCAAAGTTATGGTTTGGGTATTTTTAAGTACTTTACACACCTCCTATGTAACTCCCACGTATACCTGGCCACAAATCATTATACCCGATATTTACAAACAGTGTCCCTTGATATAACAAACACACCACTATAACGGATGTTGTGGCTGGCTCCCAAAATGTTAGTAATAGTGAGGGACCACTGCATGTTTAAGGTTAGGCTAGGCCCCTCTTTTTATGAAGCCCTCCTTGCAGTTTACCTTGTTTGGTACCAAATATTGGATGTGTAAATTACGAGGCTGCCTCAATGATTTATTCACCCCCCCACCTCCAATCCATTGTATTCGCTGCAGTCAAAGGTGGAACTAGATTCCAAATTCCAAGGTGCAGGCTCAGTGCAGGTGAAGCCTCAACTGGGTATAGACTTGCAAATGCCTGGAATAATCTTCCCCCCTCACTAACTACCTCCTCCAACTTCCATTCAGTGAAAACCTTGATTAAGGAGTATTTCAAAGTCCCTTTGTCATGTTGCTGCTGTTCTTGAGATGACCTATTGTTCATTCATGGAAGCCTGGTGTTGGGGTCTATCCCACCCTGATTTCTGCTACTGGGTACTTCCCCTGGAAATATTACCTTTGGTATAATGATATGCTATTCTTGTCTCTAGATGAGGCCTTGGCCATGATATAGATTCTTTATTGTCCTGCCCTTCTGGGGTATGACTAAACAGACACTGTTCTACCTCTTGTCATCTATCATTGTATTCATTGTGTATAACCATTTTATATGTTTGGGTCTGTAAATATTCTCTTATTTATTTATTCATTACCTATCCTACCTGTTTGTATTTCATCGTTCCATGTTTGACCCCTGTTCCCCCTTCCCCAGGTCACAACTGGAAACAAACCCACTGGGACTCTGCTTGTTGATCTGGTAAAATACGTTTAAAATAAATACTAATGATATGGTAATCACTGCTTTGGAAAGTAGAACTTCAAGCCTTGTCTGGTCCAGATTCAGACTGTTCATAGCCAGAATGAACAGCTGCTCATATGTTATGGCACCTCCCCTCTTAACCATCCAAGTTCTTAAATAAAGAGGCAGCCTTTCTACAAGTGTTGAGGCATTTCAGAACAACTTACGTCTTAGACAGGTAGCAAGAGGAGGCTGTGCTTGGATACACCTTGACATCAGATTTGCCATTTCATATAGTTTCAGCACTCATAGGAGCATTAATGTAAGATCTAAACTGACTGCCTCATGCTCTCTGAGACAGGAGCAGAGTAAACTGGCTCAAAATAGTTGCTGGAGTATTAAATAACTAACAACCCTACATTTGGCTGTTATATCCAAGCCACTAACTGCCAGTTAAGATTAGTCATTATATTAAGTTTAGGGCACTAAAACTGGCAAGGGCCTTCTCTGATGAAAGGAAAAGGCAGTCTTTCAATGCTGTGGCATTATCATCGTACAATCTGGATTTAGATTTAGGGGCACTATTGATCCTTGAGTGGATGATTTAAGGGGACACCACAGAATTATAATGACTAGAACATCAATGAGTCATCTGCCTAAGACTTATTCTAGGATGATGATAGGGAGGCAAGTATTTGTCTATGGGGAAAAAAATCACATGACATCACGTGAGCTAAGACATAAAAGTGCTGCCATTCCATTTCTTATAATTCTATGGGGGACAGTGCTGATTCACTGTGGGAATATTTAAGGGGCACAGTCAATCCACATTGGAAGATTTAAGGAGACACTGTTAAACCCTGATAGGGTGATTTACTGGGACACTGATGCCCCCTGATGGGATGATTTAATGGGTCACTGTTGACCCCCTGCTGGGATGATTTAAAGAGCCCCTATGCACTTCAACATGTGCTTTCATAAATAAGATGTTTCAGCTGTTACAATTTACTAGAGAATACATTTTTTTCATTTTCAATGTTCCTTTTCAAGATTTACAGCACATCTTTGTAGTCCAGCTAAAAAGTCTGTATAGAAAACATTTGTGCCTCCCCTGTTAAACTCACAGTGCCTTGGTTTTATGACATCATAGTGCTCACCATGACAGCACATTGTGATGTCACATACAGCAATTGTGTGGTGAGCAGGGGAGAGTCAGATAACATTTTGAAATACTCAGTAAAATAATTGCTGCATTATCTACAGTACTTAGTAGACTAACAGCAGGGGAAAGTAAAAACAATAACAAATAACTAGAAAATAATAAAGTTAAAATTTAACTGGTGTAAATCTAGTGTTTTTACACTTTTTATTTTAATAAAGAATTGCTCTTTAAGGGGATGCTGTTGACTCCTGATGGGATGATTTATGGGGACACTGTTGACCCCGATCAAATGATTTATGTGGACACTGTTGACCCCCTGATGGGATGATTTAAGGGGAAACTGTTGACCCCTGATGGAATTATGTGGACACTGTTGACCCCCAAAAGGATGATTTAAGGGGACACTGTTGATCAAGATAGGATAATTTAAGGAGATACTGCTGAACCCTGGTGTGATGATTTATGGTGATACTGTTGATTCCTGATGGGGATATTTAAATGGGCATTGTGGGTGCCTGATGGGATAATTTAAGACGACACAGTCTAATCCACATGGGAATATTTAAGTGGACACTGTGGAATCCTGATGGAATGACTTAAGAGGATACTGTCCACTGCCACTGTCTGATTGTTCCCCTACCATTGCTCCTGGGTCAGTTTACAAGCAGCATTGCTTTGGGGTCAATGTACTATGCTTGCACCTGCCTCAAAAGTTGCATTTTATCTGCACCTTTTTTTTCTTTGTACTGTAATTCATTGTGTATTTATTTATTTATTTATTGAAGATATCGGATAACATACATCTGCGTCAAAGACTCCTTTACAAAGGTTCCACATCATTGAGAACAGAGACATTAGGGACAATAGCAACAATTAGACACAGTAGTTACAGAAATGGTTACAAAATGGTTACAGGTAACACAGTAAAGCAGCTGGTGATACAAAGAGACACAGTGTTGCCAAGCATAGGTACATAGTACAGATGGTAGCAGGTAACAGAAAACATACACTGCAGGGCGGTGGTGCCAGCCGTGCCCTGGTGGTTATTTGCAGGCCTAGGCTGGACTGAGGTGTCTATTGTCAAATATAGGCATGCCCTGGGGCATTAGGACTAGAGTTAAGTCCATAGTTGGTGGGGGAGGGAGTGGGTAGAGCTAGAAATCAAGGACAGTCACAGACTGAGTCATGAGAGATTAGGTCTCTTAGCTGGGACTTGAACTGTCCAAGTTTGGGTTCTGTGAGGAGGGAGTTTGGGAGGGAGTTAAGCCTGCTAGGGGCCAGGTACCTAAAAGTTCTTTGACCCGAGGTGGTCTTGCAGTGAGGTGCCCAGAAGTGGGTTGTTGCTGATTGCCGACTGAGGCAGGTGGACAATGGTGCCTGGAGTAGGAGGGTGAGAGCAGGTGGGAGTAGCCCTGGTGTCATTTTTTTAGCAAAGAGGCAGGTCTGATATTTGAGCCTCCCGTCAACGTTTAGCCAGTTGGTGGAGGCGTAAAGGGTGCAGGTATGAGTGAGTCTGGCACAGCCCGTGGCTAGTCTACAGGCCTTATTAAGGGCCAGCCAAATTTTGTTCAGGTGTGTGTTGTCGACTGCCCCATAGATAATGATTCGATAGTCTATGAGTGATAGTACTGATGCTGAAACGGCTAGGTGGAGAGCTTCTGGTGGGAGGCAGTGCTTGTACCGGTGCAGTAGGCCAATACACACATTGGCAGCAGTGCTCAGTTTTCAGATGTAGTCATGGTAGGTGAGCCCAGAGTCTAGGGTGACACCTAAGTATTTGAACGAGGTAACCTGCTCAAGGGGGTCATTTAGAGAGTTCAGTATGAGCAGGGGTTGTCCTGTGTTCTTGTTTTTGGAGTGGGCAAACACCATGGATTTAGTTTTTTTGTAATGTAAGACTAGCCTATGTCGAATGAACCAGGATTCTGCTTCTGTGACAGATTTTTGGAGTACAGAATGGAGGGCCACGGGATCAGTGTGGGAGCTGTAGAGGACGTCATTGTCCACATACAGGAATAGTTTCCCAGAGCAATCCTTGGGCAGGGAGTTGAGGAACAGGGAGAAAAGTAGGGGACTGAGAATAGAGCCCTGCTGGACCCCCAACCTGACTTGGAGGGGGGAGAACAGGGTTTGGGCAAGCCTGACTGTTTGAGTTCTCTCAGACAGATAACTGGCAAACCAGCCAGCAGTCTTAGGAGACAGGCCTATTTGTGTGAGGGAATCCAGGAGTAGTGTGTGGTGCACCGTATCAAATGCCTTGGAAAGGTGTATAAAAACAGCACCAGCAATGTGGCCAGTGTCAAGAGATGTGCAGAGGGCATTTGTAAACTCCAAAACAGCTGTGGTGGTACTGTGGTTGTGGAGAATGCCATGCTGCTCAGGACACAGGAGGCTATATTTGGAAAGGTGGTCCGTAAGCTGGGTGGCCACAATCTTCTCCAAGGTTTTGGAGAGGGAGGCAGGATTTTAGATGGGGCAGTAGTTCCCAGGCAGAGTGCAGTCACCGCTTTTAATAATTATCTGTATTTTATTTCAGTTTTTATGTTTGCTTGCATGCATGTGCAAGAAACATAGTGCCACCATACGAATTTTCGGAGGTGTGCCACATAGCTTCCAATGCCCTGCTCCCTTTTGCAGGCGCTGTCTCACCACACCAATAAATGTTGGGGCTATCTATGACAGCAGTTCAGATGCAGTGGTGTACAGGCAGTATGCAAACTGCCTACATGTCACACTGCATCTGAACTGCCATAGACAGTTCTTCCCCCCGCCCTGAACACCTACGTAGCATGCTGGGAGCCCAACCCAGAGTGCTCATGCACTTCTTCCACCCACACACCATATGGCCGACAGGGTTGCTCAATCCCCCGTCGGCTCTGCTGCACCCCCCAAAAACAGAGTTCTAGGTGCCACGCTGGGAGCCCACTCCAGCATGGCAAAAGTCTGTATGGCGACGGGGGTGCCCAATCCTGCATCCGCTCCACTGAACCCCCCACCAGCAAAAAAAAAAATGACTTCCAGTTGCCACGCTGGGAGCCGACCCCAGCATGGCAAACATCTGTATGACTGACAGGGGTGCCCAATCCCCCATTGGCTCCACCAAAAAAATTAACTTCCAGCTGCCACACTGGGAGCCCACCCCAGCATGGCAAAAGTCCCGCGTCATCTTCTAAAATAAAAAAAAAGACACCTGTAAAAAAAAAAGGTCCCTTGTTGACTGTCTTGCCCCCTTCCCCAACCAGTACCCATCCTCTGCGCACCCACCTCCCCACACCCTCCCACCTCATACTTACCTACGGAGCCCAGTGTGACAATATTCAGTGAACTGGGAACATGTCTGCACTCTTCAAAGCCGACCGCGAACTGAAGAAATGCTGGTAAGCTGTATAATGGCATAAATAGGTTTTTTTAAACTTTGGTGCATATCTCGGCCATTTTGGGATTTTTTACCACATTTTCAACATGGGGTTCTTGGTGCCCCACCTCATGAACTCAGTCACTGTCATTTTGGTATTTAGTCCCGAAAGGTGATTTCACGATCACTGCGTGGAACCACCTTTCAGGACTGAGTAATGAAATGACAGTGTCACAGTTCGGAGGTAAGCCCCAAACCTTATGTTGAAAATTTGGTGAAAAATTCCCAAAATGACTGTTTTTAATGAGCTATGCAGTATTCCTACACACTGTAACTTTGTAAAAAATTTTATATTTTCACCCAGATTTTTAGCATTGCTATTTTACACACCTTCTCATGAGCAGTACAACTGTCGTTTCATATCTTGCCCAAAATGTGTTTTTGCACATGTAGCGCGCAATGGCACGGTTGGTGTGCAAAATCAATGTTCGGGACAGATTAACAAAATCACAGTGACACTGTTCATGAGCAGAGGTCTTAAAATGGCTATGTTGAACATTTGGTGATAAAAGTCCATAAAATGACTGTGTTACGAGCGTGTATTGCGCAGTTTCCACGCACCCTCGTAAGTTCATGAATTTGTAATATTTTCAGTCCAGATTTTCTACAGTGGCATTTTTCCACACCTCCTTATGAAATGTACAGCTGTCATTTTTCACACCCTGGCCAAAATGTGTTTTCGCACTTACATCGCAGAAATGTGTGGTCACTGCGGGAAATCAGTGTTCGGGCAGATTACAAAAATTGCAGTGACAATGTTCATGTGCGGATGTTCCAAAATGCCTGTGTTTATTTATTTATTTATTTTATTTGGTTTTTGTTTACCGGATAGGTGGGCTAGCCATAGAGATGAATATTTTCATCAGCCACGACCTGGAAATTCAGTTTTTTATTTTTTTATTTTATTACAACTAGGATTACAAGTACCTTTGAGCCAGGCTCTTTTACAAAAGTTCCACATCAGAGAACAAATACAATACAATAAAAGTTACAGAAATAGGAACAAAATAAATAGGTCGGCATATTAAGTTACAATGGTAGATCAATACAATAGCTAGAATAAGTAGAATGTATACATGGGAACACAGAGTAACAGAGGGATAAGTAGGATGGAGGGTGGAAGCTGAAGATAAACGTGAGGAGCGAAGTTGGAGAGGGCAGGAATTGCAGCCAAAGGGCATAGTCATCAACTGGGAGCAGGCTGAAACTAGTTAACAAAAAGGGAAAGATCATTGAGGGCTCAGAAGAGGGGGGGGAGGGGGGAGAGTCAGGAGTGATGAAAAGAAAGAAGAAATAAAAAAGTAACATAGAGGAAAAGGAGGGGGTGGAGATGTGGTAAGTGATAGTTGGAGGGAACAAAAATGAGAGGGCTGAGGAGATTATAGGTAGCATTTACAGGAGCTAGAGCTAGTAAGGTGGAGGTGGAGTTTATGTTTGAATGAGCCAAGGTTGGTAGTGGAGGAGATGTCAGGATTGAGTGCATTTAACCTGCTAGGCGCTCTGAAGGCAAAGGATCTTTGGCCCTGACAGGTGCAATGGTGGGGAATATGAAGGGAGCTGGTATTCAGAGCCCCTGGTGTTACGTGGCTTTAGTCTAGAACTAAGCAGTGCTTGAACTCCCAATGGAGCGAGGCCCATGGTTACTTTCTTTGCCATAATGCAGTTTTGGTATTTCATGTGATTTGAAAGTTGAAGCCAGCCACATTGGGCATACAGGTCACATGTATGAGTGAGACAATGAGCACCAGAGATGAGCCTGCAGACCTTGTTAAGTGATGTTGAAATTCGTCTCAGGGCAGTGGCAGAGGCAGAGCCGTAGATTATAAGACCATAATCAATGATGGAGACCACCGAGCTTTGGATGGCAATCTTCAGTGCTTCTGCAGTAAGGTGTTGTCTCTTGTCAGTAAAGTAGGCCTAGGTGCATATTTGCTGCTTTGGCAACATTGTCTATGTGTGCCCCATAGGAGAGATTTGAGTCCAGGGATAACCCTAGGTATTTGAACGACTGCACTTGCTCAAGAGTGTTGCCATTGCTAGTAGAGATAGCTAGGGGGTGAGATCTATGCCTGTTTTGAGAGCTGTTGAAGAGCATTGCTTTGTTTTTTTTATGATTGAGGACAAGCTTATGATGTATGAACCAGTTTTCCACTGCGGCAAAGCCTTGCTGAAGATTGGTCTGCAGGAGCACAGAGTGTGTGTTGACAATCTGCTGTAAACAATCCCCAAACTAATTACAGTACGGGTGTGCATTGCGCAGTTTCTACGCACGTTCATGACTTCACCAGTTTTTTTATATTTTCACTCCAGATTTTCAACATTGCCATTTTTACACCTCCTCATGAGCAGTACAGCTGTCATTTATCACATCCTGTTCGAAATGTGTTTTCGCACCTGTGGTGCCAAATGCTTACTGTGCAAAATCAGCTTTCGGCTAACAAACTGATATTGCCACTGTTCATGAGTTGGGGGTCACAAAAAACCCATGTTGAAAAATTGGAGTGAAAATACCAATGAATGCCTGGGGCATTAGGGTTTCCGGCCATAACGTTCCACCCTATAGAGACTGATAGGCATCAGAGATGTGACTTGGGTTTGTCGCCTGTAATGCTCATACCATTCCACCCACACCCACACCCACACCCTGCAGCCAGTGACAGGCATTGAGGTGTGCCTTGGACTCTTCGGCCCCAAAGTTCACCCCATTCTTCTATGCTGCACCCATCTCACCATATTTCCTTATGGAATGGGGTGAGCATAAGGCCCAAAGACCCCAAGGCACACCGTGACACTTGTTGGTGTCTGCAGGATAGGGTGTGGTGAAATGGCATGGCCATTATGCCTGATGACCCAAAGGCACACCCCACCAATGCCAATGCCAGCAAGCAAACATTTGGCATTGACAAATGTTGTTATTTGTACCATGTCAAAACAAAGGAAAACTGCTACCTGGGGCTGGCTGTGTCTGGTGAAAAATATCCAGACCACCGCCAGCCACTACACATAATCTGTTTAAAAACTGTTCTGAAGTGAAATAAAAATAAATGTTATTGTAACAAAGTAGCAGAGTTAAATATACAGCAAAGAAAGAACACAGTATTGGTAGCTCACAAATGCTGAGAGGTGCACAACACCTGCAAGTGATAGGAAAAGTCACAGAACACAAAATGCTCCACACTGTGAGGATGGGTCAACACTATAAGATACTGCAGTAAAATGCAGGAATCAAACAACTCTCCCAGCAGCAAATTTATTTTGAAAAAACAATGCAAAACACACAGCAATTTCAGATACAGCTCACCGTCTTTTGTATAGTACTAACATCCAGGTACAGCAGCACCACCAGTACCTGGATGTTAGCATGCTATACAAAAGATGCCCAAAACTGATGCACGATAAAGTGATACTTAATAATTGCTTTCCCGCCTTTACCTAAAGCCCATCATGTTCCATGTTTGGTGAGCTGTATCTGAAATTGCTGTGTGTTTTGCGCTGTTTTTTTCAAAATAAATTTGCTGCTGGGAGAGTTGTTTGATTCCTGCATTTTAGAGCAGTATCTTACAGTGCTGACCCATACTCACAGTGTGGAGCATTTTGTGTTCTGTTAAAAATACTTCATGAAACAGGAGCCCACTGAGACAATGAGTATACCCAAATTACCTTTTTATTTAAACCACTCCTCTGCCAAATGGCTGCCACTATATTTTAACAGTCACTTCACAAGCAGTCTTTCATTGCTCGTAAAGTGCTTTGGGATTCAGTGTGTATGAAAAGAAACAAGCATTTGTCAATGCTGGCATTGGCATTGGTAGTGTAGGAGTTACAGAGCTGCATAATAGGAATGGCAGTGAAGTATTGAACTGAAGCCAATCACATCACCACCCTGCAGATAGTGACAGGCATTGGGGTGTGCCTTTGGGTCATCAGGCATATCGGCCATGCCATTTCACCACACCCTACCGTGCAGACACTGGCAAGTGTCACAGTGTGCCTTGGGGTCTTTGGCCTTGTCGCACCCCATTCCATCAGGAAATATTGTGAGATGGGTGTGTATAGGAGAATGGGGTGAACTTTGGGGTGAAGAGTCCAAGGCACACCTCGATGCCTCTCAGTGGCTGCAGTGTGGGTGGGGGTGGAATGGCATGAGCATTGCAGGTGACAATCCCAAGTCACAGCCCTGATGCCTGTCATTCTCTACAGGGTGGGTGTTATGGTCGAAACCCTAACGCCTCAGGAATTTGTTGAGTATCTTACTCCAAATTTTCAACATGGGTTTTTGTGACACCCCTCATGAACAGTGGCAATATCAGTTTGTTAGCCGCAGCTGCTTTTGCACAGCGACTACAGCATTTGTCACCACAGGTAAAACACGCTCTGAACAGGATATGAAAATGACAGCTGTACTGTTCATGGGGAGGTGTAAAAAATGGCAATGTTGAAAATCTGCAGTGAAAATATTAAAAAAACTGAAGTCATGAGTGTGCGTAGAAACTGCAATGTGCACCGTAATGTAATTAGTTTGGGAATTGTTTACAGCAGATTGTCAACACAGGCATTTTGGAACCTCCGGTCATGAACAGTGTCACTGTGATTTTCTTTATCTGTCCTGAACAATGATTTCCCACAGCAACCACGCATTTCTGTGCTGAAAGTGTGAAAACACATTTCGGCCATGTTGTGAAAAATGACAGCTGTACTGTTCATAAGGAAGTGTGGAAAAATGCCACTGGTGAAAATCTGGACTGAAAATATTACAAATTCATGAACTTACAAGGGCGCGTGGAAACTGCGCAATGCTGACTCGTAACACAGTCATTATTAGGAATTTTTTCACCAAATTTTCAAAATAGCCATTTTAAGACCTCTGCTCATGAACAGTGTCACTGTGATTTTCTTAATGTGTCCCATACATTGATTTCGCACACCGACTGCGCCATTGTGCGCTACATGGGCGGAAACATGTTTTGGGTGAGAAGTGAAAAATGACAGCTATATTGCTCATAAGGAGGTGTGGTAAAATGGCAATGTTGAAAATCTGGAGTGAAAATATTGAAAATTTGCGAACTTATGAGCGTGCGTAGAATCAGCGCAACAAATGCTCGTAAAAGTCATTTTTGGGAATTTTTTCACCAAATTTTTAACATAGCCATTTTAACACTTCTGCTCATGAACAGTGTGACTGTGATTTTCTTAATGTGTCCCATACACTGAGTTCACACACCGACTGCGCCATTGTGCGCTACATGCGTGGAAACACATTTTGGGTAAGAAATGAGAAATGACAGCTATACTGTTCATAAGGAGGTGTGATAAAATGGCAATGTTGAAAATCTGGAGTGAAAATATTGAAAATTCGCGAACTTACGAGCGTGCGTAGGAACAGCGCAACGCATGCTCGTAAAATAGTAATTTTGGGGAATTTTTTCACCAAATTTTTAACATAGCCATTTTAACACCTCTGCTCATGAACAGTGTCACTGTGGTTTTCTTAATGTGTCCCAAACATTGATTTCGCACACTGACTGTGCCATTGTGCGCTACATGGGCGAAAACACATTTTGGATGAGATGTGAAAAATGACAGCCATACTACTCATAAGGAAGTGTGGTCAAATGCCAATATTGAAAATCCAGAGTGAAAATATTGAAAATTCACGAACCCTACGAGCATCGCATTAAGATAATGCATCATATGCGCTCATAAAACAATCATTTTAGGAATTTTCATCAATTTTCAACATAGGCTTTTTGAGAGCCCACCTTATGAACACTGGCACTGTCATTTCGTTAATCAGTCCCAAAAGGTGATTTCGCACAGTGACCGTGAAATCACCCTTCGGACCTGATTAACGCCATGACAGTGACAGAATTCATGAGGAGGGGTTCCAAAAACCCCATGTTGAAAATTTGGTGCCAAAATTCCAAAAAATACTTGAGATATGCAGCAAAGTTGAAAAAAAAAACTATTCATTACATTATACAGCTTACCGGCATTACAAATTGTAAAAAAACAAAGACAAGGCACTGCGTCAGCATGTGGTCTAAAAGCAAAACAAAATGGTTATATTAAATGCACGCTGAAAATAGAAAATAGAGTTAAAAATCTACGTTTCAACCTTAGGTCTTCTTCAGGAAATATCTAAAAGAGAAAAAAAACAAGTTAGTGGCATTATCTCAGTTCATGGTCGACTTTGAAGAGTGCAGACGTGTTCCTGGTCCACCAAAGATCGTCACGCCAAGCTCTGGAGGTAAGTATAGGGTGAGGTGAGGGTGTGGGGAGGCAGGCTGCACAGTGAGTGAGCGCGGGTGGGAGAGGGGGTGAAGACAGCAGCGAGGGAAGTTTTTTTTCTTTCAGGTTTTTGGTTTTATATTTGGACTACGCAGGATGTTTGCCATGCTGGGGTGGGCTCCCAGCGTGGCTGAAAAACTATTGGGGGCAGTGGAGCTGATGAGAGTTGGGCACCCGTCGGCCGCGGACCTGTGCCACGCTGGGTGGCTCCTCAGCGTGGCACCTGAGGTCTGGGGGGACAGTAGACGGGATGGGGATTGGGCACCTGTCAGCCATACAGTGTGTGCGTGAGAGGTAGGAGTGCATGAGCACGCAACGTACATGCGCATGGCGTGTGTGTGGGGAGCTGCTCACCAAGCGTGCCTTCTACTGTACGGCACTGCATTTTGAATCATCGAATTATGTTTCTTGCACATGAGTGCAAGCAAACATAAAAATTACTCACCATAGTAATGTTGTTTCTTCTCAGGGATCCATCACTATGGTTACATGCTAAGTATCATCACCTAGGAGACAGATGCCCCTGAGACAGAATCTTATTCTTATTGGTAGAATTTAGAACACTGGTTCAAAAAACTCTGCAACCACCTTCTCCTCTAGCAGTTGCCAGATTTGTTTCTATAGCCAGAATGGAGTTGTGGCTAGTGAATCTAACTAAGAGGCTACCAAATAATGCTGGCTCAGTGGCATGGCAGGTTGAAACATCAATGCCTCCCTGCTGCCACGTCGGCAACCTGAGTTTGGGAATGGACTTGGATCACTTGGGGCTCTTCCGGGGACAGAAGATGAAGAATTTGTAGGACAGCTCTCTTCCCTCATGGAGGGGGGGATCCCATGAGTCGCCACTTGACTGCCACCTGGAGGAACCTAGATATCAGTGTGTGCACAGTCTTGCCGTTTGGGGAAGGGGTGGCGTACAGAGTGCTGAGGGCACCTTTACGGAGGTGGAGCACACATGCTGTGCTAATTTCATGACCAGCCATGCCAGGGAGAAAAAACAGGAGGAAAAATGAAGGTCGGGGCTTAATGAAGCCCGCCCCAAGCACCAATGGCCCACCCAGTCTCGGAGGGGTGGAGGAGACTCGGGATGGCCACAAATGATCCAGGACAGTGCTGATACAGCCACCCAGCCTGCCAGGAGAATAAACAATATATGGAAAAAAGGCTACCAAAAATTATTCAAATTTAAGCATTTTTGAAAAACATCAATCAGATTGAAGCAGAGATGAAAATGCAAAAAAATACATATAAATGTTAAAAACAAACCAGACTTTACAATTGTAGAGAAACTGCAATAGTAATGCTCAAACAACCTTAATAAAATGAACTGATCATAGTGAGAACCAGTTTTCAGGTTCTGGAAGGGGAGGCAGGGTGGGGACTGTAACTAGTGAGGGATCCCTGAGAAGAAACAACATTACTATGATGAGCCATTGTTATGCTTGTTGTGCGTGCAAGCGCAGATGAACATGTTGATATGAGAGTTGCTAGAGGGAGGTGTGAGGGGTGCCAGCCATTAGGCCAGTGGTGCTACAGGGGCTGGTCTGTGGCCAGCAAATCGGAAGGCAGTATGGTGCAGTGGTTTAAGGCTCTGAGCTGCAAATCTGGTGACATCCAGCAGACCAAACCTCCTGGGTTTGAATTCCACAGCTTCTACTTGCATACTGTGTGACCCCAAGCAAGTCACTTAACTTCTCTGTGCTCCCAGGTCGCTCCTGTAAAAAAACTTTCAACTTAGTGTGCTACTCCTGGTTAAACAACTAAAAAAAAAAAAAAAAAATCAGCAGGTAGTGTCCTGGTGACACTGGTTTGCTGAGGGGGCTCATCTCAGCAAACATTTCAAAGGACAGAGTCAATGCTGCATGCGGCTCTGTCCTTTGAAATGCGAGCCCTTCAGCTGTGGCTTAGTGTGTCTTTCCTTGTTAAACAATGTCCCCTTTCTCTTTCCGACACTGTGATGCCCACTCCCGGTGTTGGATGCACCCCCCCAACCTGTCTGTATCCCTAGCCGACATTGGGATGCCCAATCCCCATGTTAGCATCCCCCCTTCCCACCACTATTGTGGCACACTGGGAGGCCACCCAGTGTGCCTTAATTTACTTTTTATTTTTTACCTGTAAATGAAGAAAACCTTCCTTGTGGTCTTTTTTTTTTACCGTAAAACAAAACTATCCTTGTTGTCTCCCCGCCCCTCCCCCATCCCGACCCTCACTCTGTGCACCCACCTCCCGCACCCCCCATACCCCATATTTACCCTCCGAGGTTGGCGAATGCAATCTTCTGCAGAGCGGGACATGTCTGTACTCTTCAAAGCCAACCAGCAAACTGAAAGAATGAAAGATAAGCCGTTTAATGGGAGTCAATGGGGGTTTCAACTTATGTTGATATCTCAGCCAATTTTAAGAATTTTGGCCCCAAATTTTCAACATGGGATTCTTGGGACCCCACCTTGTGAACATGTTGCTGTCATTTCGATCCTCGGTTCCGAAAGGTGATTTCATGGTTGCTGTGCGGAATCACCTTTTGGGACCGAGCAACAAAACAACAGTGCCACTGTTCATGAGGTGGGGTCCCAAAAAACCCATGTTGCAAATTTGGTGAAAAAATTCCAAAAAATGGCTGCGTCACAACTGTGCATTGTGCAGCTTCTATGCATGCTCGTAACTTCACCAATTTTTTATATTTTCACTCCAGATTTTCAACATTGCCATTTTTCACACCTCCTTATGAACAGTACAGCTGTCATTTTTCACATCCTGCCTGAAATGTGTTTTTGCATCAGTTGCACAGAATGGCACAGTCACTGTGCGAAATCAACTTTTGGGATGGAGTAACAAAATTACAGTGCCACTGTTCACGAGGGGAGGTCCCAAAAAGCCCATGTTGAAAATATGGTGAAAAAATTCCAAAAAATAACCACACTACGGGCATACGTTGCACAGTTTCTATGAGCGTTTGTAACTTTACCAATTTCTTATATTTTCACTCCAGATTTTCAACATTGCCATTTTTTCACACCTCCTCATGAACTGTACAACTGTCATTTTTCACATCTTGCCCAAAATGTGTGTTAGGACCTGTGGTGCCGAATGGCACAGTCACTGTCCGAAATCCCCTTTTGGGATTGAGTAACGAAATTATAGTGCCACTGTTCATGAGGTGGTGTCCCAAAAAGCCCATGTTGAAAATTTGGAGCAAAAATACCAACAAACATCTGGGCCATTAGGGTTTCCAACTGTAATGTCCCACCCTTCCACCCTGTAGAGACTGACAGGCATGTGCCTTGGGGTTGTCGGCCATAATGCTAACACCATTCCACCCCCACCCTGCATCCAGTGACAGGTATCGGGGTGTGCCTTGGAGTCTTTGGCCAAAATGTTCACCCCATTCTCCTATACTGCACCCATCTCAGCTTATTGCGTTATGGAATGGGGTGAGCGTTAGGGCCAAAGACCTCAGGGCACACCACGATGCCTGTCAGTGTCTACAGAGGGGTGGAATGGCATGAATGTTATGGCAGATGACCCAAAGGGACACCCCTAATGCCTGTCGGTCTCTGCAGGGTGGGGGTGGTGTGTTAGGGTTGGAAACCATAATGCCTCATTAAGGAAGTAAATCAGGGAGGGACGTTTGATGTCACCTACCTTGATTTCAGCAAAGCCTTCAACAACATCCACCACAGAAGGCTGATTAACAATATGAGTAGTTTGGCAATGGGGCACAAGCTGATAAACTGGGTTAGAAACTGTCTGATGCACAGGAGGCAGAGGGTGGTGGTAATGGGATCCAGTCTGGGGAGAGGGGGAGACCAGTGGGGTACCTCAGACGTAAGTCCTATACAGAGTGAGGCAAAAACATAAGCAAAACCTCAGTAACACCAGTAATTGAGTACCCTACAATACTAACCTACCAACAAGGACATAACAAGGAACCAGAATATGGGCAAACACACAGATATCATCAGGAGCTCTTTAAGACCATTACTTTGATGTTCAGTGTGGTACTGCACTTCTGCTTTTAGATCAATTGCTGATTGTATGTATTTATTATGCATTCTTTATTTTGTGGCTATAAGAGGAATAATGCACTCCAGGGTCTGTGTCGTGCTGGGATAGCATCACTTCTGGGGTGATTAGTCGCACTCGACATGCGGCCTCATGCCTAATCACCCCAGGCATGACGTTATCCCAACACGACACACACCCTGGAGTGCATTATTCCTATTATACAATGTCTCTGTTGTATAACAAAAAGGAAAAAAAGATTTAAAAAAATGCAGTTTTTAAATATATATATATATTTTTTTGTAAGTGTAAGTATAAAGTTTAAAAAATAAGTCCTGATGTTCCTGTTTTGGCCAGTAGGTGGTGTAGCATTTTTATCTGTCAGTTTTTCTGTCTGTCTGTGTCTCCCCCCCTCCACCGCCAATCTCTGTGTTCTATGCCTTCCTCTTTCCTTTTTTTTAAGTTGGCTGTGATTTTGTCCCTGTCATTAGTTCAGTTGAGTGAATTTTTTTTATGTGGATCACAATTCCCGATCGCAAAGTGGAGCACGGACTGGCTGACTTGCGAGGACCTAGGGACTTCTGCTTCACCGGTGATCGTACTATAAGTCACTTGGACCTGCTTTTGATGTTT
Source organism: Neoceratodus forsteri (assembly GCA_016271365.2). NCBI lineage: Eukaryota > Metazoa > Chordata > Ceratodontiformes > Ceratodontidae > Neoceratodus > Neoceratodus forsteri. The sequence goes on from JADMNL010000023.1 coordinate 117,875,225, forward strand.
TTCAGTTGTTCTTTTAGTTTAAAAGTGAAAGCGATGACAGAAAGGAGCTGTCGCTGCAGCCATTTTCTTCAGTATGTGAGTGGTCTGTCTAGTGAGCGGGGACTGCTGGTAAAAGGGCTCATGCTACATCAGAGAGAAGTGGAATTAATTGCAGTGTTAGAGGACATTTTAAAAAGATTTGGGGGGAATTCTGTATATGTGGAGGGTTGTGGTTACTGTGTGTGGCAACAAGGGAGTAAGGGATACTGTTGGTGGCTTGACAGCAGAAAACGGTATATTGGGCTGACCAGATCAGCAGGGTTGTGTGCAATGATTTATTTTTCCATTTGATGCGGTCTACTCTGTGCTGGGACTAGACCAGTGATGTTATGCTGGGATAACATCATGGGTCCAGACCCAGACTGACCAATGAGGGACCAGCATTCTTTCTTGCCATTGTAAAATTAAGCAATAAGGCACAACAGGGTGTGGTATATCATGGGATATCGTCATGCCTCGGGAGTGCATCCAACCGTCCGAGAAGTGACTATATCCTATGATATACCACGCCTTGGGGTGCCTTATTGCTATTATGAGCTGGATTTAAAGTTTATAAAAAAAAAAAAAAAACTAAACATTTTAAAAATTAGTTAAAAATGATTTTTTTGCTAGTGTAGGAGTACCACTTAAGAAAATAGTTATTTTAGGGTTGTGGTCAACAGGTGGCACTGTTTTCCTTTGAGCTAACAGAACAGGTAGTTGTTCTGTGACCGTGTGAAGTCTCTCCCTTCCTCATCTGAACTGTGGTATATTTTTCGAAATAGAAGAGAGAAGCCAAGATAAGGATCTTGGCTTCTCTCTCTTCCTATTTCGTGAAGTAATGGCGTTGGAGTACTGAGTTTCAAGATAATTTGGTTTGGGAACATGTACGTTTGGAAGCAGCAGGACTGAATCTGAAGAGTTCGGTAAGTGCAGCAAGCGGTGCCGTTTTGAAATATGCACGCAGTTGCCTGTGAAAGATAATGACAGTCACGGAGGACGATTCTGCAGTGTGGCAGTTTGACTATTCTTTTTTTTTTACCAGTGTATTTATTTGCCTATTTTTTCATTTATTTTGTGCAGGACAGAATCTGCATTTGAGTTTAACAGGTGGTGTGACGAGTTTGGTTTCATTTTTGTGTTTTGCGGTGTCACTGACCGTGAGTTTAGACATGCTGTTTCTGTGCCGAATTGTACAGCGTGAGTCCTTCATAGTAAGCCCAACTTTCATGTGACAGTTTTGTGTGTATTATTTTATTTTCTTTAGCAGGAGCCATCTCGAGGTTTGGCTTTGTTCTGCAGTAAGTGATGTGGAAAACTGCGGTTGGAGGAGTTTGTTTGTGAATGAGGAGGCTGGTGACCAGAGGTTTTCTGAAGCCATGATGATGTAGCTTGATATCATCATGGCTTCAAGAACGTCTCGGCCAATCAGCGACATCCATTTATGCTCCACAGTTCATAATATTGTATAATTTTATTTGTTATTGATATGTGTATGTAAGTACCCTGAGCCATAAATAAAATTGACTTGCCTTGCCTTACATTAGCACAGAATGAACGAATAAGCTATTCCATGCTAGATAAATTTGATCAATATTTGATAATGTGGTCATCATTCTTATGTAAACTAAACAAAAAGTAACAACCTGGAACAACTTATACTAGTAGTTATATTAGTGCATTATTTATATGTACTATGATCCTGACTGAAAGACTATGTTAAATACCTGTTTTTTTTTACAAGTTTTGTTGTATTGTAAATTGAAAAATTTCAATAAAAAGAATAATGAAAAAAAAGATGAGGCAGCGATATCTTTTTTTCAGCTTGAGAACCCTTAGCAACTTGCAGATACACAAACCACAAATCAATTGGTCATGACCCCAGTTGTTAAACAAAACAGTTAGGCAAAGGCACATAATTGTAACTTATGTGTTTGCATCAAAATTATACAGATATTTGACACAGTGTACTAATCTAAAATGTATTTAGGCTCTGCCTCTACGGTTTGGAGTACAGCAGTGTGTAAACGCAGCAATGCTTCTCATGGTACTTGGCATAGCCCCCTATCTTCACATTTGCTCAAGAAACCTCCCAGGCAGGTTGTTAGAGGTTCAGATCGCTTGTTTGCATGTTTCTGCTGCTGTTAATAAGTATTTTTAGTTGGTCCTCCTACCTTTCTCAAACTGTCCTGCTTTTCAAGCTCGAGGATTTTCATTTTTATGTAACCCCCCTACAAATGGGGGTTCCTAAAAGCTTTCCCGGAGCTTGCCTTAGGCTCCCTGCCTAACTGGCATTTGGCGTTCGGTGTAATGCCGTTTAAATGTGGGCACTGTGAATGCTTTTAGAGCCTCTGGTACTGTCTCTTTAAGAGCTGCCTGCCTGCAGGCTTTGATAGTTTGCAAGAGGTGGGATTGTGGGTTTACTGCTTGACTCCCACTCGAGCTGCTGTTTGAATCACTCCGTTTCTGCCATCGCTAAGCGTGTAGAGGGAGCATTATTGAAGGATGTAACTGTTTTCTGGAACAAATGTAGTGTGGCAGTAAAATTGCTGTTTATTTAATCTGTTTCCCTTGCAGCTGGGACTTTGTGTGTTCTGCCCCTCCATTATGGATCAGAACTGCCTCTTGGATCCAATCGGAACGGAGGGGCGCTTAAAATGGTGTATTGAGTGACTAACCAGAATCAGGACTCTCTTTGGAGCCGGCTGGCCATAGGGGATACAGCCAGTAATTCTGGGAAGTGAAGTTCTGAGCTATGACGCCTTTTTGCACCAATGAGGGCAGTGTTGAGTGACTGGCATATGCAGCCCTCCAATGGGACCGGGTGGTGCCCGAACTAGGATTCCCTGCCCAAACTGCCAAGGGGCAGAGTCGTTGGTGATCATGAAGGTAGAAGGAGCTCTGTCTCCTGCACTGTGCAAGTTTTCGCATGGGAAGTGCGTGTGCAGGCCAAGAAGTCGGGCGGCAGAATTGCCGTAAGGAGCGGACAAGATCCGTGGAGGAGTGTAGACAGAGGAGGCTGTACAATTACAGCTACCTACCAGACTCACCCTGTAGAGGACTGGAGAATCGGCTTCAATCGCGCTCGGTCTGTCAGGACAAGTGAAGCTGCGTTGCGTCACCCGGTTTGTGCAGGAAAGTCATCGAGCTCAAAGCAGCTGCCTGGTATGGTACCCCTCTGTTACACATATAAATGTGTGGAGAAGTGTTTGGATCACAGGCTATGTCCTGCAAGTGGTGTGAGAGGGATATTTCCGCAGGAGTCGTGAGTACTAAATCAGGGTAGCTCCCTGTTAGATGTTTATAGCAAGGGCAAGATCTGTCTGGTCGCTCCACGGACTGCATGAACTGAGCCTGCTGGCTCTGATTAACCAATTTGGCTCTCGAACACTTGCTTTCTTCATCAGGGCCCCAACCAGCTGCACCAAATAGGCTAGCCTCTTATTGCCTGGGTACCCAGAGACAGTGACTTATAGGTCTGGCCTGTGCACAGTGCCCTGAATAGTAGAGTGTTAAGCTAATCAACCTGATTTCCCCCACCTTTGTTACTTCCCCTTCAATAAATCAGATTTGTTGTTTGCAAGGTACACTGTCTGAACTGTATATTTGTGCTCCCCTCTTGTGCATGGGTTATTGTGTCACTGTATCTTATTTTACAGGGGGTCCTCGGCACCAAGTTGGTCATTCCACTTTGGCGGTAAGTGTAAGTCGTAACCATTGGGTGAGAAGTGTTTGTGGGCCACTAGCGGAAGGAAAGGGGGGTTGCAGTGACCCAGAGGGCTGTGGCCATGTTGTGTTTGACTGTTCCAACACCGACCTCTGGGTGGAGGTGCCCGCCATTGGATCCAGGCCCCTCAACCTGCTTGTGGAGAAGCAGGCAGGGGTAGTAGCCCTTGGGATAGCACCCCCTTGGGGTTACATTTAGTTACTGATTGCAACTCGACCAGAGAGTGGGACTCAGTGGAGAGATTGACCCTTGGAAAATTCGGCTGTGCTGGGTGGACTTGATTGACCATGGGTCCTTTTTTTCCATACATATCTATGTTTCTAGGTTTCTGTATATTCAAGTTTTATTAGTAGGGAATTAAATTAACCATCAAAATAAAACTTATTTCCAGTGGTGACCCATTCAAGTGCATTCAACAAAATATTTTAATTGCCAGTTCCATACGCAATACAGCTCCTATGTTAAAAACAAATTTAATGTAATCATCCACATGCATTTAAAGGGAAATGCTGTTGAATGCAATCTCCCCACCACCTGATGGATAAACCCCCGATTAGGGGTTACACTTGAGAAAAAAAAGATTTTGATTACCCTTTGGCTGCTTTATTTTAGCTCATAACCCCCTCCCCCCCAGTATGTAAACAATGGCCAAGTATCAGTGCAACGCGGGGTGACTCACTTGCACTGAATGCATATAAGTGAGGCATGCTGAGCCACGCTGATACTAGAAATGATGCTGCGTAGTGTGGCCATGGCTTACATGGGAGTTATGAGATAAAATAAAGCTGCTGCAAGGTAATTAAAATGTTTGTTTTTTTAAGTAAAACCCCTAATCGAGGGTTTATCTGTCGGGTGGTGGGGATATTTCATTAAAGAGTGTTTCCCTTTAACAATAAATATTTTTACATTTTATAACTTTCAGGTAATTGAAGCATTTGAACAGCAGATCCCACTGAAAACCTACTTTGCCCTAACTCATCTCTCTAAAGTACCACAGGTTAAAAAGGCTACAGTGCATTCCCAGGCCTCTTACTAACTGGGATCCTGCTCCAAAGCTCAGGAACAGTATAGCAGAAGGATCCTGGAACTACAAGTTCCAAGTCACTTGCTAAATGTACGCTTGGGTGAATCTGTTTTACTTTCAATAAATTGCTTATATAAGTGTGCACCATTTTGGAAATTTCAAAGCATAAACTGCAGCCACTGAACTCCTGTTCCCCCTCCTCCCAAAGTGCACTAAGCACTAAATCTGCACCATTATGATTAAATTAATTTAGCCCATACTGGCAAACCTATTTAAGGGGATTGATGTACAAATCCCTTGATTTTCTTCAGAACTTTCCTCCTCAAGTATTTACAAATTTTGCAACTTTCCATGCCATCAGGGGGAGATGCCATTTTGCAGGGTCTATGGATGTGGCTGTGGAAGTGAGTGGGGGTGCTGCTCAGGGTGCTGGGTGTTGTGTGTGTGTGGGGGGGGGGATGGCTGCCCTCATCTAGTGTGCCTGGACCATGTTTTCCTCTCTCCCACTGACAGCCTCCTGCATATAAGCAGGCATGTTCACAATGACCTGGGGGAGGCCATACCTGACAGTGAGTAGTCACCCATGCCTTCAGTAGCACTACCATCAGACCACCCCTGGAGCTGTTACTAAAGTGGTACATTCAAACCCACATGGCCAGGAGCTGTCATCCTCCCTGCTGACCTATGCTTCAGTTGTTCTGGCCTGGGAATGAAATTTTTTTTCTTTAACTCCTCTTTTTTTTTGCCCCTCCACTGGCAGGGCAGGTATAGCGCCATCTGGCTATATAAGCCAACATGTTACTGTGTGGGATGGAATCTACCCCACTTAGTTTCTCTTTCCCCCTTTCACCTGTGGTTGCTGGCACAAGGACATGAGTCCAGGCTGTGGCATGTGAGTGTACACCCCTGCAAATGCCGAACACGCTTTCCCACACCATGGCTACTGCACAACCATCTTTGCACCCACTAATGGTGAAAGTAGAGCGATGTGTCACTGACCTCCCTCCCAGGAGAAGGGCAACATCCTCTGGAATGCTAGTTCATCCTCCTTCTGGCCCCAGCACCTCTTGCTCTTTACCAAATCCGGGTCACCAGCATCGCGAATGGTAACCCTACCACTGTGTTGAATGGCCAACTGAAACCCTTTCAGAACTACAAATACACAGCATGCATGCTGCATGATTAATGTGGCGTGCATGCTGCATGAATACTGCGCACTTGTATTTCTGTAAGGGAACCTCTTTTATAGTGATTTTTATCCTCACTTTCTGGTCCTCAGGCAGTGCCTTTGATGACCTCCCTTCAGCTCCCAACACTTGCTTTCCATCCTTGACTACTCGGACTCTGGGCAGGCATTTGATGTTGGGCCTGAGAGGGTTGAGGGCCAATATTTATGCATTTTTTTAATTTAAAGCGGCAGTGTAATGACAATGGGCAAAAGAGTTTTGTTTTTTTTTAAACTTTATTTTTCAGGTCAGCAGACAGACACATACGTACACTATATATCAGATGTCACAAAGTTAATGATCTATACATAATTAAATTTCTTCTGCACCTTTTGTTAATTCTACTGTCAACATATTTGTAAGGACCGATGCATGATGATAACCATGGCTGTAACCTGCTCACACACCTGAAACTACTCTGTAACCCAAGTCTTTCTCTGTATGAAAATATGTATTGTTATCCCGGGTCGCCCCTGAAAAAGGGACATTCGGGGCTCAGTGGGCCTACCCGGTCACCAAATTTTAAATAAAAAAAATAAATAAAATATCTGGATAAAACAGTGGTTATGTACAATTGTACCAAAACTAGTAAGTAACATCCTCTGAGAAACAGTGGCATTACAGCTCAAGTGCTGCAACATTAAGCATGCGTACCTAATGGTACATTATCAGTACTATTAGGCTGCAAGCCTCTTCTTATACATTTCATAACCATGATCTTATCCCAGGTGAAGTCAATCCATCACCATTCAGGATGGCTCATACCTTCCATAGGTGCGGGGCAAATGAATCACATCAGGGCAAGATCACCATGACCCGAACTGGCCAGTCTTTGTTCAAGAGAGTCCGGGGGCTAACCAGATGGATTGGACCTCCCAGTACTAATTGTTATTAATTTTAGTGTCCCCCCATTTTCAATGGACTATTGTAAGTTTGGAAACCAGGCCTCTGGTAATATCCACTTTAACGGGCCCCACACCCTCATGAACGTATCTTCTCTATTATTTGCCTTATGCTCTAATTTCACGCAATCCAACAACTTGTTTGCCCATTCAAAGGTAGTAGGTACTGAATCTGCTCACCAGTGACTGGCCAGGGCTTGTTTCCCCACCACCATTGTGAGAGACCATAGAGGGCGGTCTAGTCTTTTACCCCCTCTTTACCTACCAGGCAAGCCTAGCAAGACCTTACCCATGCCAGTCTCCTGGTTGACCCCCAATACTCTCTTCATTAGGCCAGTGACACTGTGACAGAAGTCTGTGGTCCTAGGACAGTCCCATATCATGTGTAAGAAAGTGCCTGGAAATGCTTTACATTGCGGACAAAGGTCTGAGGCTAAGGGATCTATTTTGTTAGCCAGATCTGGGGTGAAATACATTCTATGCAGTATATTGTAGTGTATTAACCTTAGTCTGTTATCGACTGAGCATGCCATACCCCTACGTAGAATCATTCTCCGCTCCCCCTCTGTCAGGATCCACCCCCCCCATATCCCTATCCCATTTATCCTTTAGTTTGTCTAGGGATAGGGGCAGGCTACCCAGTAAGATTTTATAACAATCTGTGAGTGGTTTAGGATTCTCCTTACTTCGTGTGCCTTGCAACACTTCTTCCAATGGAGATGTATGAAGTGGAGGCGGGGTCAGCTCCCCACCCCGGCTCTGGTGTGACAGCAGTCGGTGTCTAACTTGAAGATATGTGAAGAACTGGGATGGGTGCAGGCCATACCTTCTGGACAGGAATCAGTAAGAGTGAATGGTGTCCTGATCTACCAAATGGGAGACACAGCACAGTCCCACCCCATCCAAAGCTTTTAAAGGAAAACTACACCCAAAACCTGAAAAAATATATGTTGTGCAGAGTGTTTTAATTTGTATGTGAAGTTCTAGTGTTTCCTTCCCTCTGACTGGTATTAGGAGTTTTTCTCAAATTAGCCTGCTAGCTTTATGCTAGTTTTACGACCCCTGGGGGTCTCCATACCTGATAGTGTAATTGTATTACTGGTTCCCACAGTGCATCTTGTCTCATGTGACTGTGATGTAAGAGAGACCCAACATTCAGCACACGCATGCCAAACAAACTAAATATCTTGGAAGCTTTTATAAGCTGCACAAAATTACCAGCAGCAAAGTTTTTCAGGACAGTAAAACCTTTAGGATGAGGGTGGTCACCAAGCTGAATTCTACAGATTTTAAAATATAGCCATCTCTGTTGTTGTGAACTAATTGTAATGCAGTGCTTTCTGCTGGATTTATGGGTTCTGCTACATCACCATTACATGAAACAAGGTGCACTGTAGGACAAAGAAATGCAATAAAACTATTTGATATGGTGATCTCCAGGGGTCGTAAAACTACCCTAAAGCTAGCAGGCTAATTTAGGAAAAACTCCTAATACCAGTCAGAGGGAAGGAAATACAAGAACTTCACATACAAATTAAAACACTCTGCACAACATATATTTTTTCAAGTTTTGGGTGTAGTTTTCCTTTAATGCCCAGGCCACCAGGTCAGGGACTCTCCCCTCCTCCCATAGTGCCTGTGCTATGGAAGCATCCGGGGAAATGGTGGCTGGATAGTCCAGCATCTGGTGGGCTGCAAGCCATGCTCTCACTGTAGTTCTGGTAAATGGATTTGCTATATGTTTGACTATTTTCTTTTTCAGGGCTGCCGCAAAATAGGAGTAGGTCAGAGGGGCGAATCGTCAGAGACCTCCATCCCCATCCAACATCCTGCGGTCTGAGGTATCCTGTAGTAGCTCCACCATGGGGGAGATTTGGGCAGCTAGGTAGTACAGATATAAGTTGGGAAGACCCAGCCCCCCTTCACTCACCGGCCTCCACAAAATGTCCTGCCTGATTCGGGGTCTCCCCCCCCCAGAGCAAACTAGTAATAGCCCCTCTAAATGATTTAAAATAATGTTTGGGGACCCACACTGGAATAGTCTGGAATAGGTATAGGCACTGAGGCAATATATGCATTTTGGCCATATATACCTGCCCTATTAGGATTGAGGAGCAAGCTTCTCCACCTATCACACTCCCCTTGTATTAACTTCAACAATGGTTTGTGATTTATCTCACAGATAGTATAGAGCTTCCTAGGGAGATATATACCCCAATATTTAAGAAACATCACCGGGGAAAGAGTGAAGTTCTGAATAGTGAGGGGGGATACGGTCCCACCCGAGGGCACCCATTCACACTTCGACCAATTAATTTTATGACCGGACAAGGGGCCATATTCTTCAAATAAAGCTGTGAGGGCTGGTAAAGATAGCATTGGTTCTTTCAGGAACAACAGAATATCATCCGCAGACGGAGAGATCACCTAGTTCTGGCCTCCTTTGGTGTAGCCTTGTATCTGCGAGTGATTCCTTATAGCAGAGGCCAGCACTTCCATTGTTAGTACATACAGCAAGGGTGACAGGGGCAACCCTGTCTTGTGCCCCTGGTAAGAGGGAAGGGGGCAGATAGATTCTCATTCATGAGAATTTGCACCTGAGGAGCAGTATAGTGTCTGCATCCAGGAACATAACCTTGGTCCCAGGTTGAAACGCTTCAGGGCGGCAAACATGAAGGCGCACTCCACCCTACCAAAGGCCTTCTCCACATCGAGCGCAAGGAGGCCTCTATTGTCCCCTCTCCTGCTTGACCACCCATGTAAGATATTCAGCGTCCTATGGATATTGTGTTTTGCTTGTCTGCCTTTAACAAAACCATATTGATCCTGATGTATCAGTGCTAGTAGTACACCCTCCAACCTGGTAGCTATTAATTTGACTATGATTTTTGTAGTCCGCATTGAGGAGAGAAATACGGTGGTAAGATCCACATTTGGAGGGATCCTTACCAGGCTTTGGGAGGACCATGATGGTAGCAAGTTGCAAGGAACAGGGGAGCACTCTCCCCTCCAGTGACTCCTGCACCATTAACATGAGAATATTTTGGATGTCACGTCAAAATATTTTATAGAACTGCATAGGCATTCCTTTTGTCCCCAGGGCCCTTCCCACGTTAGAGGTCCATATCGCCTGTTTTAGCTCTGAAAGGGTAACAGGACAGTCAAGCTTCTCACTCTTCTTTAAGGACGTCAGTAAGACACCTTTAAGGAAGCTGTCTGGATTTGCATCCCTAGGAACTTCAGAGGTATATAAATGGAACCCCTATGTGGCACTTAAAGGGCCTGAGTTCTGAATCGGATGCCTCCACCCAGAAGTCAGGGTTGGTAGTGGTCAAGCTAACCTGGGCACAGCCCTCTGGGACACTGTAACCCCCCTCTTTCCTTACTAGTGGCCAGAACAATACACAATAATCACTTTCACAATACCCCTGATATACCACATAAGTACCCACACTGTTTGCACTTACCACCAGGGCTTTCCTCTGGCTCGGCCCTTGAGACCCCCTGTAAAACAAGGTTATACACAGCAAATAACAGCAGCACAGTACTCTTGCACAAACTGGAACCACAGTCAGGGTAAATGCAAATAAAAGAGTTAGATCTGATTTATTTAAGGGACTTGAACAAGGGAGGGGTGTATCAGGTTAATTTGCTTAAAAGCTCTATCAATCAAGCAGTTATGCATGCACTTCAGGGTCCATAAACAGTCACACACTCTGGGTACCCAGATGGAGAATGGTGGGCTAGCCAGGAATGTTGCAGCTGGTTGTGGCCCTGTGATGGAAGAAAACAACATGCACAACATACACTATTTGTAATCCGGAGTTGGAGGGCTCAGTTCGTGAAAAGAAAACAACAAGACAATCTGATGACACACTTTTAGATTAGGCTGTTGTTGCAGGGAGCTACCCTGATGATTACTCATGCTACCCAAGACTGGACACAGGCTGGATGAAAATCGAGACAGCAGGTGGTTAATCTGGAGTGCCAGGAGAAGCAGGGCCCACACGCTCCGCCGAGGCATCATTCCTGTTCAAGTGTGGAGCAGGGGGCTGATCCCCAGGCAGGTCTCTCGTCAGTGGCTTTCTCTGTGCAGTGGGGTAGTCTGGCAGGGCCAGCGTGGCAAGGCCCAGGCCGAATGGAGATGAACGTGGATTCAGTCCGATACACAGCACATTTACATGTAAAGGATTCTATGGTACCTGCAAGCAGAACACAGTTCACATAGTGGAGAATAAAATCACAACCCACTTTCAATACACAGCACATTTACATGTAAGGAAATTCTACTGTACCAGGCAAACCGCTCTCCGGTCATGATCTCAAAGTCTCTGCAAAAACTGGGGATTCAAAAGCAGCTGGAAATCCTGACAGTCCGATCGCATTCAGCAAAATCTTTGGTCTTCTTCAGATATGAGCCTGGTAAAAAAAATCAGTGGCTTACTTCATTCTCACAAACTTGGATTTAGTCCAAAATAATTATCTTCTCTCCCTCTCAGTGGCAGCAGGTAGACATGCAGGCCACAACTCAGGCCTTGCCACAGTTCTCCCATGCAAAACTACTCAGACGGCTGCTTGACTGTCTCAAGCTCTTGCCTCTTCAACTCCCAACTTAGAACTGACTCAAACTGCAGCAAGCCTGGGAATTTCCCCAAGATCCAAAAGGTTTGGTTGGTTAATTCATCTGGCAGTCACAACAGGAGCTCCCCCTTCAGGTGCAAAAAGGTGCCAAAAGCCCAAAACTACAATTCCTACAGATTTTGACTCCAGACAGCTCCCGTAGTCCGGCTCCATTTTAGGTCCCACCAGTACTGATTAGTGCAATTCAGCAGTCCAGGACCAAGATAGTGGAGATGAACAAAACAGTCCTTCCTGCAAAGAAGGCAGGCTAGAAAAACTACATTATCATTATCACTCTAAATGATTTTCAGGAAATAGTTACATCTTTCAACAGAGCTCTCTCTCAGATTACTTATGACTGCAAGCCAGGCAGCTCTTAAAGAGACAGTACACAGAGGCTATACAGGCACTCACTGGCAAGCACATTTAAACTGCTAAAACGCAGGACACCAGCCTGGCAGTGAGCATTTAGGCAAGCTGAAGGAAGACTTTTCGGGAACCAGCATTTGTAGGGGGGTTACATAAAAATTTGTAGAAGGACTTAAAATATCTTGTTAATTATTTGCAGGTCTGAGGTCTGCACCCCCTGGCTATCCTTCATGGTTAGAATCACTCTCTCTGCCACCTGTTTTTTCACCTTCCACGCCAACCATTTTCCTGCCCTGTCCCCTTCGAAGTAATTCCCTGCCCTAGCTTTTATTATATCCATTTCTATACAGTAGGCTGACAACCGGGCCAATCTCCCCTTTAAAACCCTCAGCGATCCCTCCTTGTCTGTCTCTCTGCCCGCCATCCTTTCCCTTTCCAAGGCCTGGATTTGCTCCACCAGAGTCTCCTCCCCTTTCAGTGCCAGCCTCTGCTGGTGAGCGGTGAAAGCTATTCTGGCCCCTCTGAGATATGCCTTTAATGCTTCCCATGTGGTAGATGCTGTTGTATCCCCACCCTGTTGTGCGTCAGGAACTCCTGTATATTTTCGGAGACGTATGCCTTAAAGGCCTGAGAGGTTGACAGGGTGGGATCCAACCTCCACTGTCTGTTGGGAGGGGTGACTGGCCCAGATTTAGTGAAAATTCTAGTGGTGCATGGTCAGATATACATATTGGACCATACTAAGCTGGTACGAGACTTCTACCTGTTACCTTCCTGTTGACTCCGCTAAAACACACTGTATTGATATCCTATGTTTTTCTGATGTTCTAATTATTTCCCTGAACAATGTTAACTTCACGAACCCTGTATGTGGCAAACTGTTGATCTCATTTGTCCTCCTGTATCCTCAAAAAAAAAACTGTACACTGTTTCTCTGTACTAAGTTGTTATCACTGTATTGTCTTCTCTGTGACGAGGTACCTTTGTAAACGAGCCTCTGGCTCAAAGGTTGTAAACTGATGCTTAATAAATAAATAAATAAATAAGTACGTTTGGGGAGACTAAAAAGTAACCTAGTCTGGTGCATATTTTATGCATGTGAGTAAAAGGAGTATTCCTTGTTGTGAGGGTAGGTGTGCTGCCAGACCTCCTGCAATGCCCTCTCACTGGCCATTTCTTGGAGTGCTGATGAACTCCTCGGTGGAGCCCCCCAAATGGTCCAAACTTCCGTCCCAATATGTATTAAAATCTTCCCCCATAATGATATTGTCTTGAAAGGGTGCTAACACTACTGCCAGATGGTGAAAGAATTCAGGGTCATCAATATATGGACCATAGATAGAGACTAGAGTAAGTCTATTCTCTTTGATAGTAACATCCCCTATTAAATATCTACCCTGAGAGTCAGAGACTACGTCATGCACTTCTGCCCTTAGGCGAGGTGTTAGCCATATCGCCACACCTCTCGCTCTGGATATGAAGGGAGAGACCAAGAGAGTAACCCCCCGGGTGATTCCATATAGCAGAGGCCAGCACTTCTATGGTTAGTACATACAGCAAGAGTGACGGGACAAACCTGTCTTGTGCTCCTGGCTGTATCCAGGAACATAACCTTGGTCCCAGGTTGAAATGTTTCAGGGCGGCAAACATGAAGGCCCACTACACCCTACCAAAGACTTTCTCCACATAGAGTGCAAAGAGGCCTCTATTGTCCCCTTCCCTGCCTGACCACTCATGTAAGATATTCAGCATCCTATTGTGTTTTGCATTTCTACTTTTAACAAAACCATATTGATCCTGATGAATCAGTGCTGCTAGTATACCCTCCAACCAAGAGAGTACAACTGGAGCCTGCCAGCCTACTCACCTCTTTTTTGAGGATTCGGAAAATACCTTTGAGTCAAAGACTCTTTTTCAAAGGTTCCACATCAGTACAGATAAACACAATAGGAGAACAGTACAGATCAAATACAGAAGTAGTAACACTAAACAGTAATACATTAAATCGGCTAACATTTTAGATACTGGTTATACTTGGTGCTAGTCACAAAGTCCAGGGAACATTTGAAAACTCCAGTGCAGTGTTAACAATGAAAGATTCTGGAGTTTGTGGGGGGAAACTTAAGTCCAGTCAGTGGATATTGGGCAGAGGGCTGGTTCGGTGGCAGTCACAGAAATTCATAGACTAGGTGGTTCCTAAGGTGGGTTTTGTAGGGGCCTAGTCTATTCAAGTTTGTGAGGGTGTTTGGCAGGCTATTGACCCAGGATGAGGCTCGGTAACTAAAGGACCTTTGGAGTTGGGAGGTGTGGCATCAGGGGACCATGCGGAGTTGTCTGCTAGCACTACGGGTGTGCTGCTGTGACAGGCCCCGTTCTACCGGGGGAGAGGGGGGCGAGACCAAGGGAAATCTTTTTGGCCATGAGGCAACTGTGAAACCTGATTCTGTTATCTAGGTTAAGCCAGTTTGTGGCATTGTAAAGGGAACATGTGTGGGTTAGACGATCACTGCCCAGGGTGAGGTGGCAGGCTTTGTTGAGGGTGAGCCGAAGTCTGGATAAGGCAGAGGGGCTGGCAGCGCTATAGATAAGAATGCCATAGTCTAGAAGAGAGAGAACTGAGGAGGAGATTGCAAGGAGAAGGGCATCAGGAGTGAGACAGTGTTTAAACCAGTAGAGGATGCCCAACCGGATGTTGAGGGCTGTAGACAGTAGGTGAATGTGGTGGTGGACATTGAGGGCTTGGTCAAGAGTGATGCCCAGGTATTTAAAGGAGTCCACTTTCTCAAGTGGGGTCAGGTTGGCTGTTTGTAGAGGTGGACAGCGGTCTTTCTTGGAGCTATGTGGGTGAGAGAAGTACATAACTTTAGTCTTTTTATAGTTTAGAATAAAGCACTGCGAGGTGAACCACTTTTTGGCATCACTGAAGGAGGATTGAAGAGAGAGGTGGAGCTGAGTTGGGTCATGGTTGGAGGAGTACAAGACAGCATCGTCCACATAGAGTAGGATGTTACCTGAACAGGACTGGGTGAGGGAGTTGAGAAAGAGGCTGAATAATAAAGGTCCAAGGATAGACCCATGCGGGACACCAGAGCGGAAAGTCAGCTTGCCGGATAAGGTGGTTCCAAATCTTACTTGCTGTGAGCTGTCAGCCAGATAGTCAGTGAACCAGCAGAGAGCGTCATGAGAGAGACCATGTTTGGAAAGGGTAGTTAGTAGAAGGGAGTGGTTGACGGTGTCAAATGCTTTTGTGAGCTCAAGGAAGACCGCACCAGAGAGCTGACCACTATCGATGGCCGTGTGGAGGTGGGCGGTGAACTCAAGTAGGGCGGTAGTCATGCTGTGTCCCTTGTGGAAACCATGTTGCTGGTGGCAAAGTATTTTGTGTTTGTTTAGGTGGTCGGTGAGCTGATCAGAGACTATACGCTCTAGGGCCTTAGATGGGGGGAAGAATAGATATAGGGTGATAGTTGTTGGTGGAGGTACAGTCTCCGTTCTTTAATATGGGTGTGATGGAGGTAGATTTCCAGTGTGAGGGGAATTTCCCAAGACATAGGGATCAGTTAATAATGTGAGTAAGGAGGATAAGCACCTCAGTGTGAGTAAGTTGAAGAAGTCTCAGGTCTAAGGAGTCACTACTGTATTGGGAGTGGCTTATGGCTTTTTTAAGGTAGGGCTCTGCAGACTTTGGGAAGATGCAACGTGGGTGAAATGGAGGGTGTGCAGGGGGGAGGAGGTGTAAGAGGTGGGGGTGAGACAGGGGGTGGGTCAAAGAAGTGTTAAATTAATTTCTTGTAAGAAATTAATGTAATCTTTTTGTTTCTTTAAGAAGTTCCAGACTCTCTTTTTCTTTTAACCACTGTTTTCAAGCCCCTAACGTTCCAAGTTATACATTTTAAAGAACTCATTTTAATACCTTTGGATATATGAAAGCAAATGAAAATCACGTTTTGTGGAATGACCTTGCTTACAGCGCCATGTGCTGTCTGCTGCTGTTTTGTTTTAACAACCTGTTTAACCTTTTACAACAAACTTCAAAAACCTGAACCATTAACTTACTAAAACTTTTAGAACTTCCTTCATTAAACTGCCCCCTCACTTAATCTGTCCCTTACCTCTCCCCCCATTCTCCAATCCCACTTAATATACACTAGCAAAAAAATTAAATAAAACCCTAGACATAACAGTTGTCCATCCCATTTCCCCCTTCCAACTTCATATTTGAGGGGCTTCTTCCCCAGAACCCACTACTCCTCGTGGTTGAGCCGTGGGACCCATCCTTCATTCACTAAGTGTACTAGGCTCAAGTGTCATTCCACGGTGCCACTGTTGCCTAGTGATAACAGGAAGTAGGGCAGAGGAGGCCCCCATGGATCTTCCATATTCAAGACTCCCATGATCGGTTATCGAGACCACTCCAACCACAGGCAGCCATCCTTTTCAAATTACTCCTGTGGAGCATACACCCCTCTGTTGGATCGTGAGGTTCCAGTGAACCCCCTGTGTGGGGTCCCCTTTTACAATCACCACGTTACCCTGAATGCATTTCCCAGATTACCCCTTTAATTGCTGTAACTGCCATGTTCTCTAGTAGGGTGAGCTCTCCCATTCAAGTATGTCTAACTGCCTGGAGAGCGGGCCTTGACACCACAATGCCCCCATTCTCCCCAGAAATGTATTCACATCCTAAAGTTATTGGCAAATCTAAATTAATATTTTGAACACCATCAATGTTTATACAAAATTCCAGATTTTCACCATCCAAGCCCCTGACAATAAAACTCTTGCATCCTGCAGCAGTGAATGGTTAGTGCAACACCCCATATTTTTCCAAATTTCAACCCTTAAAGAGGAACTTCACAGATGTTTTATGTACATCCAGATTACAGCATCAATGATTAGTTTCATACCTGTAATCTGCTTTGCAATTGTTTGTGGTGCCTACTGCTGTCTCCCGGTTTTGTAATCCATATTTTTTTATGAACCGTGCTTCAGTCCACCCACACCTGTTCCTGCTGCTGATCTTCTTGGACGCTAGCTGTCTGCGATGTACTTGTAGGAATGCATGTTCCAGTAGTAGGAATAATCGGGATCGCGCATTCTGACTACATGGATCATGTGCACTGCCTTCCGTGGTGCCTGCGCTTGATCAGTGCATTTGTGTTGACCGCAATATGAATTTGTGTTCATTTTTTGACTAGTGAATGTAATCCTGCTTCAGTTTTAAACCTTTTTCCTACTCCTACGAAGTGCTGTAATTTAACTTTCGCTTATCCGATTGTCCTTTGCGTTGCCAGTCGCGCCACGGGTGGGGGTCAAAAGCAATGCTATGCGCTTCGGGGTATTGCATTTATTAACATAGCCACCATTTAGAAGCATTGTTAGTTATGTGGAGGTAGGTTGTTATGTCCATTTGTGGCACTAGTTTTCAGTGCTGTATCAAGGAAATAAGAACAATATGTCATTGTAATAATGGCAGTCCAAAACGGAAGGGTTGCACAACTGCACATTGCCATTACCTTTGAGTTACACTGACATAATGTTAGCTCCAGAGGGGCAATATGTCTCATCTTTATTAATGCCTGAAAGAAGGCAGTAATTAGTGACACAGTACATAAACGTTGTGCTTACTGTGCTCCATAGGGTAACAGACACGGTCTTGATGTTCAAATTATTATGTACTAGCTACAACAGTGAAACAGACTTGCACAAATGGACATAGAAATCTGCGCCCACATAACTAGCAAGACAGGTATGCAATACAAGTAAATGGGGCCTATGTCACTAAATTCCACACCCACAACACCACTCACACGTATCAAAGTAATGATGGCATCATTGTGTCAATCAGTGCAGGAATATAACTCAACATTACTTGTGGGACAACATTTTTCAGGAAAATGGGACCTGTATATCCCTGCACTGCTCTCAATATTTACAGTGCACACAGTACTGCGACAAAATAAGATGCATAGAGACAGGCATTTTTGTTTCACTATCTGACCACAGTAGGATCACTTATATCAATGGAGGAGATTTCGATGCAGTAAAATGCACTGTTGAGACTGATCAGTACAATACCAATACAGCACTGCATGATTACAATGGGATGGCACTCACCAGGACATGTCCAGGTAGTCCCTGCAGTTGCCAATTGTATCCTGACTGGCAGCAACGAATGTCTGGCTAGCACTATCATCTCGATCGACCTTGGGCTCAAACATATACCGCTGCACGCCGAAGCCCTCAACATTCCCTAACAACAAATTTGCATCCAATTCCTCCGTGTTTAGGCCCATGGAGGATGCAGGAAAGTTTAGTTCTTCTTCAGACTCCGAGGAAGAGTAATGATTACCGGCCATTATCACAAAACAGCAGGGTAACAGTACTTCCAGGAATGCTTACAATGCACTTCCATGATTAACTACACCGTGTGCCAACACAGTCACAAACGCTCTGCTCGTTCTCAATGAAGAGCACTTCCAAGGAAAATCCTACTATTATGTCAAACAGCGAAGCGCGTTCATGTCAGCACTCGGCGGGAATCAAGCAACAGTGACCTAAACATCGGATTTTGAACAGCTGGATATGCAAAACTGCCACAGAAGGTAAAGAAGGGGAATACATAATTAAAAGAAATGCAAAAAAAAGGAATTTATGCATTGAGATGAAAAGCACTGGTGAAGGGCCTCTTTAATAAACACAAACTAAGAGGGCATTTAATTCTGCCAATGTTAAGCTAAGCCATTACTGCACTTCATGACCAAAGTAATTAAAAGAGCAAGATAGTCAGAGAATTTTTTGCACTTCTTCCCTGCCTATAATTGTCTCCTTGAACAAGGTTCTACCACCTCAGTGCCTTTAAGCCAGATCGCACTTTTTGGGCCTGGAGAATAGCGTTTCAGTCAGTTAAGGCCTAAATAAATTTCGCAGTGGCTATTTTTGGTATTTCTAGTAATAGTAGCTGAAACTAGCTGTTCTGAAAAACATTTTTTGTTACCCTGCTGCTTTAAAGTGACACTGTCAACCTTTTTCTCATCATGTTATTTCTAGGCAAAAAATTACATTTTATGATTATGTTCTCTAAAAAACAAAAAACCAAAAATGAATTGATGGTGTTGGTTGTTTTATCTGTTTTCTTTCTTAGTGGAACTGAAATGCATCCTAGTGGTGTAATTATGCCCAACCTTGTTTTGTTTCAAATTCTTGATCTACTCTTATTACATACTTCCAGAACATTAGGAAAACCGTCAAACAGTGCAGTCACCCATGATTCAATAGGTTCATCTCCTCCCACTGCATCATGAGTGGCTAGACTATGTCAGGTATGTTCTCAATCCAGGAAAGATGAGGTGGGAGTTGATCAAGGGAATGTAAACAAACCTGTATTTGGGTGGTAACACCAGTACGGTGGGCAGTCTGTTTTTCTCTTTTAAAAAGAAAAAAGAATCAGAATCAAGCTGACAAAAGACATCCGAAAATTCTGCAGGAGATGGGCAACCATAAGATGTGTTTTGGGATTAAAATATAAACCACCATAATGCGTGTGTGTGTGTGTGTGTGTGTGTGTGTGTGGCTAGCTGTGGATGGCAAGCAAGTTTTCTTCCCTTTTTGTCTCCATGACCAGTGCTGGAATGACAACTTTATGAGCTTTGGGAGCTAGGGGGGCCCATAAGGCTGCAATTTTTAAATTGAGCCTCCATTCCCATTATAAGTCTATGGCAGTGATGCGTGAGCCACCGGGGCTCACTTCAGAGCTAGGGGGCCAAGCCCTTATGTAATTTCAATACTGTCCATGACCTCCAAATGCACCCTCCACCCCATTGTGGTGCTCAGATCCATTTCTAACTTGCATGTGAGTGGATGCCCATTGGAGAAGCAATCTCCCTGATCCATCCATGGGGGTTACTGGAACAGCCGAATGCACCACCCACGCTCTCCAGGTGGGGTCACACTTGCCTGGGCAGCACTCCTCCAAGCCTCTACTGTCCGACTGGCAGCACCAGATCTGCTCCCCAACCCAGCAGCGTGGTGCACTGCCACTGGGTGATCCTGAAGCCCTGGGATGAAATCTTTTTAAAAAGATTATTTCTTCCCTGATGGCCCAGCGGGAGGGTGTGTCATATGGAAAGGACTAAGTGATCCCTCTGGACTGTCCTTATGTTGGCATGCTTATCCAGTGTGTGACACCGAGGTGTCACATGCCCAGAGTGAGTCTGGTGGTGGAGCTCCGAAAGTAAGTACGGTCCCCACCCTTCTGAAAGCCCTGATAGGCACTCTGCTGTATCATTTCTCAGGACCACACCCTTGGAGGTATAAGGGCAGGCTTAGTGGAAAAAAATATCCCAGCAATGCCAGGCAGGTGTAGTCACCCCACCCCCACACCACAGTAGGCCCCTACCAACACCTCCGTTTCCTCGCAGGATCCTCCTCCCAGACCTTGACTGTCAAGTGAAATATCCTCTTCCAGGATGGGGAACTGGGGTGGGGGGGGTGTCAAACCCAAGGGGGAATAAGCTGTGGGTTACAGTCAGGGATCCAAGGGAGGATGTCGAACTGAGGCTGGCAGCAGGTTGGACCACTGGAGGACTCCTACAGTGGCCAGAAGGGCTTCGGTAAGTGGTGCCAGCCACCAGGACCTCTGGTGGCTGGCAAGGAGAAATAGGGGCAAAAAAATAGAAAATAAAAAAAATAAATAAATGATATATTCTCAGTTTCAAGGGAGGGAAGGAGATCAGGGGTTGCCATTTCCAAGGAGGCGGGGAAGTCACAGCTGCCTGGCATTCCTGCATCCCAGCCAAGCAACTGAGGGTCAACATTGGATAACCTGTTACTATAGCATAGTGTTTTCTCTTACTACGGTTCCAACTTGGGTTTGGGAGGATTGAGCATGCCAGTGAGAGCTCTCTTCTCTCATGGAGGGGGGACACAGCATCCCACTGTTCCTCTGCCACCTGGCAAAGGCCAAGAGACAGGACAGTGGGACTGTAGCAAGGGGAGAGGCAGCTGCAGAATGCAGGCCCATGCATGACCGACATGGCAGGCCACCCACCACTATTGTGGTCCTAGGCAAGTGGTAGATAGCTGGTAGATTCATGAGAAGGCCAGTGATGGGACATAGGGGCCATGGAATGAGGTGGGGAACAAGAAAACTCTTGATTTAAAAAAAAAAAAAAATCAAGGCTCAGCATTGATGTTAGCTTGGAAGGTAGCTGCTCTGGCCAAAGGACAGGGTGTGGTTGTGTTGATTGTCAAACATCAGGGGCAGGGGGTTGTATTGGGGGTGGGGGGCTGGAGAGTAAAAATTAGGGATGGGACCCAATTCTAGTTCACACACATCTTTTTCCAAAAGGTCCTGAATTACTCTGTTTTACCAAACAGGTGCACTTTCCAGACTGTGCCAGAACAGGGTCAGATGCAGATGTGCTCCTTACCCCGAAAACAGGTATTGTGCTTAGTGAGCCTTCTCCAATTACCAAAGAATAAATATAGAAAATAAAGTAAGATGCACATCCAGACTGGGTCAAATGACAGAATCAGATTGCCCCATCTCACCTAAAAGAGATATTGCATAGTTTTTCACCAATTTTTCATTATGTTGCTTGCACGCATGTGCAAGAAACATAGTGCCATCATCCGAGTTTTTGGAGGTGTGGCACCCATCTTCCAATTCAGTCAGTGTGTTTGCAGGTGTGGCCGCAGTTCCCCAATCACTGCTGCAGCTGTCTATGACAGCAGTTGAAAATGCAGTGGTTGTACAGTTGAAAGGGAGAGCTCCGCTTCAGTGAGCAGAGCTCCCTCCTCCACACACACACGCACGCATGCATACTGCCTGCTCATGCGCCTTCCCCCCCCCCATGCACACACTGTATGGCCGACTGGTGTGCTCAATCCCATTGGCTCCGCTTCAGCTTTCCAGGTGCCACGCTGGGAACCCAACCCAGCATGGCAAAATGTTATAGGCTGATGGGGTGCCTAATCCCCATCGGCTCCAGCCCCCAACAGTTTTCAGCTGCCACACTGGGAGCCCACCCAGCGTGGCAAACGCCCTCATCGCCTGATTAAAAAAAAAACCTGTAAAACAAAACTGTCCCTCGGTGCTTCTCCTGCCCCTCCCACAACCCGCACCCACCCATTGTGCACCCTGCCTCCCCACACCCCTCACCCCATACTTACCTCCAGACCTTGGCACGACGTATCTTCGTGGACCGAACACGCTCAGACTCTTCAGAGCTGACCGCAAACTGAGGAAATGCCGGTAAGCTGTATAATGGGATAGATAGGGTTTTTTCAACTTTGTTGCATATCTCAGGCATTTTTTGGAATTTTTGCACCAAATTTTCAACATGGAGTTTTTGAGACCCTCTCATGAATTCTGTCACTGTCATGGCATTAATTGGGCCCGAAGGGTGATTTCGCGGTCACTGCTGAAATCAACTTTCAGGACCGAGTAACGAAATGACAGTGCCAGTGTTCATAAGGTGGGCTCTCAAAAAGCCTATGTTGCAAATTTGGTGAAAACATTCCTAAAAATGATTGTTTTACGAGTGTGCGTTGCGTAGTTCCTATGCATGCTCGTAAGTTTGTGAATTTTTAATATTTGCACTCCAGATTGTCAACATTGCCATTTTACCACACCTCCTTATGAGCAGTACAGCCATCATTTTCACATCACTCCCAAAATGTGTTTCCACGCATGTAGTGCACAATGGCGCAGTCGGTGTGCGAAATCAATGTATGTGACACATTAAGAAAATCACAGTGATACTGTTCATGAGCAGAGGTCTTAAAATGGCTATGTTGAAAATTTGGTTAAAAAAAAAATTCGTAAAAACGACTGTTTTACGAGCATGCGTTCGCGCAGTTCCTCACTTGCGCTCGTAGGTTAGCTAATTTTAATATTTTCACTCCAAATTTTCAGCATTGCCATTTTACTACACCTCCTTATGAGCAGTACAGCTGTCATTTTTCACATGTCACCCAAAATGTGTTTGCATGCATGTAGTGCACAATGGCGCACTCGGTGTGCGCAATCAATGTTTGAGACAGAGTAAGAAAATCACAGTGACACTGTTCATGAGCAGAGGTCTTAAAATGGCTATGTTGAAAACTGGGTGAACAAATTCCCAAAAATGACTGTTTTATGAGCATTTGTTCCGCTGATCCTACGCACGCTCGTAAGTTCGCGAATTTTCAATATTTTCACTCCAGATTTTCAACATTGCCATTTTACCACACCTCCTTATAAGCAGTACAGCTGTCATTTTTCACATCTTGCCCAAAACATGTTTCCGCCCATGTAGCGCACAATGGCGCAGTCGGTGTGCGAAATCATTGTATGGGACACATTAAGAAAATCACAGTGACACTGTTCATGAGCAGAGGTCTTAAATGGCTAGTTTGAAAATTTGGTGAAAAAATTCTAAATGACTGTTTTACGTAGCGCAGATTATGCAGTTCCTGCCAATACACCGTAAGTTCGCAAGTTTTTAATATTTGCACTCCAGATTTTCAACATTGCCAT
Organism: Neoceratodus forsteri; assembly: GCA_016271365.2. Lineage (NCBI taxonomy): Eukaryota > Metazoa > Chordata > Ceratodontiformes > Ceratodontidae > Neoceratodus > Neoceratodus forsteri. The sequence continues at coordinate 117,898,632 of JADMNL010000023.1, forward strand.
TTTACCACAGCTCCTTTGAGCAGTACAGCTGTCATTTTCATGTCACCCAAAATGTGTTTCCGTGCATATGGCCATTATTGACATTTGGTGTGCGCAGTCAATGTTTGGGACAGATTAAGAAAATCACAGTGACACTGTTCATGAGCAGAGGTTGTAAATGGCTATGTTGAAAATTTGTAAAAATTCCTTCAGACATTCTGCAATGTTACTAATGAAGACATTGAACAGGGCTGGCCCCAGGACCGATCCCTGCAGCACCCCACTGGTGACCCCCTCTCCCTAGACTGCACACCATTTACCACCACTCTCTGACTCCTGTCTGTTAGCCAGTTTCTAACCCAGTTTACCACCCCTTCCCCCATGCCCAGCCTACCCAGCAAGTTTATCAGCCTCCTATATGTGATGGTGTCAAAGGCTTTGTGGAAATCAAGGTCCACTGTCCCACCCTGATTCACTTCCTTTGTCACCCAGTCAAAGAAATCAACCAGATTAGTCTGACATGATGTCCCCACTCTGAATCCATGTTGTCTATGGTCATGGGCTCCGATGGCTTCTAGATGCCCCACTATCCTTTCTTTAAGCAATGTCTCCATGATCTTCCCCACTACTGAGGTGAGGCTGAGCGGCCTATTGTTCCCTGCCTCCTCCCTGCTGCCGGACTTGTGTAGAGGGACCACATGTGCCCTCCTCCAATTCACTCGTGTTGAATGACCCAGTGAACATGGCTGCCAGAGGTACTGCTATCTTCCTTCGCAGTTCTCTTAATATCCTTGGGCGTATGCCATCTGGTTCCATCGCTTTGTCCACCTTCAATTTAGTGAGCTCCTGCAGGACTCTTTTGCCTTTGAATGGACTATTGTCCACCTCTTCACCCCCTTGGCAACTGCTGTACTGCTGTGCCCCTTGCCCCTCCCACTCTTCTTTGAATACTGAACGGAAAGACACAGTGGATATCTTGGGAGGAAGGCATGGAACTATCACTTCCAAATACCTAAACAGCACATACAAGCAAGCAACATTCGGTATTGACAAATGCTTGTTTTTAGTAGGAATAATGCTCCAAACCACTTCCATTATCTGGACCAGGTCAGAACCTTGTCACTGGCAAATACAAATTAAGGGACTAGACCAAATCAGAGTCGAGTCATAAATGATTCTGATTTCCAGAGATGAGGCGAGACAGGCTATTTTGGGGGGTCTTGGTGAAACCCAGACCACTGTAGCAAGACAAGACTAGATTAGTAAAAGCTTTGCTGTCAGAATTCACCTGACTTGAACGTTTTCCATCTTGATAGGCTCGTCTGGCTTTTATTGATGTGGTCCAGTGCTGGCTCATCTGATTTGGGGGAGTCCTAATCTGACTCAGAGCTGGTCTTCCCATCTCTAGATAAACAAAAAAAAACTGGGGACAAACATAATAATTATAATAATACTAATAATAAAGAAGATTACATATTTTAAAAAATACAGCTGAGTAAAATGGACTGCCAGTTTAGAGCACTGAGTATTGAGAATAAAAGTTACAGGAACTACCCTACAGTATATCTGATGCCAAAATAATTGTTGCAACATAGCATACACAAGCATTCAACGCCTTTTGTGGGTGTGAAGAGACCATTATTTTCAGTTAGTCAAACAAAATGTGTTACTACCAAGTGATGCCTGTTGCTCCCTTTCCTCTGTTAGTCAGCTAAAAACAAAATGTTATGCAACCTTATAATGTTTTATGACAATATGGGCTGGATGGGGTGAGTAGACAGATAAGGTTTTCTAAATGTTGCAATGAGAGCAAGGACATGCTGGTAGCATTTCCAGTCCTGTTTTGTGAGAGTGAAAAGGCACTTTTATACATACTGGCATATAACGAAATGTTCCAAAACACAGTTGCTCCGTTCACTCTGCTGCCCTCAACCCAGCGCTTGTACACTGATCCCCTTATATCACTCTCTTGGTTTTTCCAGCGTTTTGACTGTCTTTCAGGGCAGCTAAGAGACTAATGAGATGTCCTTGCCATGGTAAAGATATGAGTTGAAGGAAGAATTTAGACAGCTTGCTGAAATGTAACATGAGCCAGCAAACCCAGAAAACCTGGGAATGCATTATAATTGAACGCTCACTTTTGTTTCGGATCAGATTGATGACACACAACAGAAATGTAGCGGCACAGTGCTTCTGTAACTGTTATTCTGTTATATAGCAGTGCATGTAAAACTGAGAAATCACTGTATGGCTGGCTGTGGTTGGCACTCATCAAAGTCCAACAGCCTTGAAGCTAGGGTAATGATGAGGCAGAGGGTTGGGCAGTATAATGGCTTTGTATGTTTGCTTGCACACATGTGCAAGAAACATAGTGCAACGATCCAAAATGCAGTGCTGTACAGTTGAAAGGGAGAGCACCACTTGAGTGAGCAGCGCCCCACTACCCACACACACACACACACACACATGCGTCGTGCACATACGGATATTGCATGCTCATGCGCCCTCCCTGCCAGGCATGCACTGTAGGCGGCTGGCGGGGTTGCCCAACCTCGCCGGCTTCATGGGCTCTCCAAAACAAGCTTCCAGTTGCCACGCTGGGAGCCCACCCCAGTGTGGCAAAATTGTTATTGCCGACAGGGTGACCAATCCCCCATTGGCTCCAGGCCTTCCCTCAAACAGTTTCAGGCTGCCACGCTGGGAGTCCACCCAGCTGGCAAATGTCCCGTGTCATCTTGGAAAAATCCTGTAAACAAGAAATGGTCCCTCGTAGTCTCCCTGCCCCCACCCGCACCCACCCACTGTGCACCCTGCCTCCCCACACCACCCCTCACCCCATACTTACCTCCGGAGTCCGGACGCGACGATCTTCGTGGACTGGAACACGCCTGCACTCTTCAAAGCAGACTGCGAACTGAGGAAATGCTGGTAAGCTGTATAATGTAATAAATAGAGTTTTTTCAACTTTGCTGCATATCTCAGGCATTTTTTTGAATTTTAGTACCAGATTTTCAACATGGGGTTTTGGGGACCCCTCTTCATGAATTCTTGAACTGTCATGGTGTTAATCGGGCCCCAAGGGTGATTTCGCAGTCACTGCATGAAATCACCTTTCAGGACCGATCAAGGAAATGACAGAGCCAGTGTTCATAAGGTGGGCTCTGAAAAAGTCTATGTTGCAAATTTGGTTAACAAATTCCTAAAAATGACTGTTTTACAAGCGTGTGTTGCGCAGTTCCTATGCACGCTCGTAAGTTCACAAATTTTTAATATTTGTAATTTCAACATTGCCATTTTACCACACTTCCTTATGATCAGCACAGCTGCCATTTTCACATCTCGCCCAAAATGTGCTTCCGCACATGTAGCACACAATGGTGCAGTCAGTGTGCGAAAGCAATGCTTGGGACAGATTAAGAAAATCACAGTGACACTGGTCATGAGCAGAGGTCTTAAAATGGCTATGTTGAAAATTTGGTGACAAAAGTCCATAAAATGACTGTGTTATGAGTGAGCATTGCGCAGTTTCCACACACCCTAGTAAGTTCATGAATTTGTAATATTTTCAGTCCAGATTTTCACCAGTGGCATTTCTCCACACTTCCTTATGAACAGTACAGCTGTCATTTTTCACAACATGGCCAAAATGTGTTTTCACACTTTCAGCACAGAAATACATGGTCGCTGTGGGAAATCATTGTTCGGGACAGATAAAGAAAATCAATGACACTGTTCATGACCGGAGGTTCCAAAATGCCTGTGTTGGCAATCTGCTGTAAAAAATTCCCAAACTAATTACATTACAGGTGCGTGTTGCACAGTTTCTACACACGCTCGTGACTTCACCAGTTTTTTTAACATTTTCACTGCAGATTTTCAACATTGCCATTTTTTATACCTCCCCATGAACAGAACAGCTGTCATTTTTCACATCCTGTTCGGAATGTGTTTTTGCACCTGTGGTGACAAATGCCGTAGTCGCTGTGCAAAAGCAGCTTTCGGCTAACAAACTGATATTGCCACTGTTCATGAGGTGGGGGTCACAAAAAACCCATGTTGAAAATTTGGAGTGAAAATACCAACGAATGCCTGAGCCATTAGGGTTTACGATCATAACACCCCACCCTGTAGAGAATGACAGGCATCAGGGCTGTGACTTGGGATTGTCACCTGCAATGCTCATACCATTTCACCCCCCACCCACACCCTGCAGCCTCTGATAGGCATCGAGGTGTGCCTTGGACTCTTCGGCCCCAAAGTTCACCCCATTCTCCTTTACCACACCCATCTCACTGTATTTCCTGATGGAATGGGGTGAACATAAGGGCCAAAGACCCAAAGGCACACTGTGACACTTGTCAGTGTCTGCAGGGTAGGGTGTGGTGAAATGTGTAGCCGTTATGCCTGACAACCCAAAGGCACACCCCAATGCCTGTCACTATCTGCAGGGTGGTGATGGGATTGGCTTCAGTTCAATACTTTCACTGCCATTCCTATTATGCAGCTCTGTAACTCCTACACTACCAATGCCAATGCCAGCAAGCAAACATTCAGCATTGACAAATGCTTGTTTTACTTGGTGATAAAAAACAAAGCTTGACAGGAAAGAGCAAGTTAAAGAATTAGTGTTGTGTTATTGAGTTGTTGGCAAATGCAGCCTCACTGAAGAGTAAAGCTGAACTGTGTTATTAAACATGTAAGTGCAGTGCTGACACACCATCATTAACTGATTAAAGCTGAACTATTATTCCTTTTCATATACCAGGTGGCAGGGTGGGAGAAGGGAGTGGTCTCCAGTCCTCCTAGCAGCAAGATCTAGCAAATGGGACAGAGTGGTAACTCTTGAGAGGTCATCAAAAAGGATGAATCCAGGGCTGGCTCAGTGGTGTAGTGGTAGTGCTACAGCCTACTATGCTGGCGACCTGGGCTCCAGGTTGGACTTGGTTCATTGAGGGGTTGGGGGGATGGATGTGTCCGAAGAACTGCTCTCTCTCCCTGGGGGAATCTGTCAGCCGTTCTAACTGCTACCAGGTGGAGGCCTGGTGGTAATGAATGCTGTGGTAGCATGTCATATAAAAGGTGATGGCAGATAAGGACCATGTGGCCCACCTAGTCCGCCCCTTTTGGTGATGTAATGGGGAGGAGTCATTAGTTTGACATGGTGCGTGTGTGCCTCCACATGGCATGCACCACTGCCTGTCAGCGGCAGGGGGTGGGAACTCCAGAAAATGGAAAGTGGGGGCTGTAGGGGCTAATGAAGCCTTCCTAATTTTACTTGGTCTGCACCACAAGCTGACCACCCAAATCTGGATTATGAGCACTATGGGGGATGTGGAGCAGGGGATTCATGTTGGTGCCAGACCAGGCACTGTTTGTCCTTTCTCTGTCTTGATATGCTCCATTCTGTTTACATGCAGTGTGGGAGGATAGGAGGATGGGGGCTGAGGATACTGCCACTGGCATGCGTATCAACTGGTGAGGACATCCATGCCCAGATATGCACCATTGGCACATATCTGGGTCATCTTTAGGGATCATGTCCTTAGTTGTTAGCTCACATGGGGTGGGCAGAGTTAGGTCTGGTACCAAGAAGCATTCCCATTTTTGGTCCCAGAAAGGCAGTGCCATAAAATCCCCCAAGGAGCTAAATGCATTAATTTAAAGGGAATGTATCCCATTGTCTCCATGGCACTGTGCAATGGACAATTGTTTGGGCATATCGGTGACCCAGGTCCTTGCTCCAAGCTCAGGACTTCAGGAGCAGAGGTCAATACGGAGGGATTCAGAGTGCCCATATATATATATATATATATATATATATATTTTTTTCTTTACTTAGTTTGTATTTTTTCCTTTTACTCACCTTCCTCCCAGGGCCACGGCATACACATGCATATACATGCGTGGAGGTGCAAGCACATGCCAGGATCTGGTGACCCCCTCTGCCCCTCTCCAGTCTTTCGTCACTGCTCCTAACTGCCTATGCTACCCACCGGGCCTCCATCCGGTTGGAGCTGGACTACGGCAGAGCAGGCGTCCACCCCCATGGAAGGGAGAGTCAAGGCTTAATCCCGTTCTGACCCTCCACCCCCAGCCGGCACCCCGGCAGTCCAAGGTCATTCCTGAACCCAGGTCGATGATGTGGCACGAGATAAGGTGGCAGCACCTCAACCATCTGCACCAATGGGCCAGCCAGACTGCCCATATTATGCTTCCTTCCCAGAGGTCGGGGGGTGCAGCTCTGCTTGTCTAGCATTTTCTGATGGTGGGATTATGGAGGTACTCTGGCAACATGAGTGACTGTGTGCTGCTGTGCATCCCCACCCCCAGTTCGCTGCACAGTAGTGCATACATGGGGGGTGGGTGGGGCCCCAGAAATGAAATAAGGGATGGCAGCAGGTACACTAGATAATGGCCCTTCTCGCAGCCCCTCCCATGCCTCCAGGCCCCCATCAAGTTGGCCTACTAACCCCACCATTAATAGGCTGATCAAGATGCTTCTCTCCTGATGGCAGCTGGAGAGCCCCCACCCCAAGACAGGGATAAGTTGAAATCTCCAGCTAACAGAGGACTTGGGATGGGAGGATGCAGCAGATCCAACAGCACATGATGAGTCTGGCAGGCAGCAGGGGTAGTGCCTTGTGGGGTGCCCAAAGTAGAGGGTGGCCGGGCCATGGAAGTAAAAAATAAATAAAGGGGATGTCGGTGTGCAGGGTTACTCGAAGTCTGAAAGACCGTGTAAAGCTCTTTCAAACAAGGTATAAGGCTTGCATGTAGGTGTCTGCATTCCAGGAATATCCATGTCTAAGTCAACCCTATATTAACTCCAGGAAGTAGCCACTTCATGGAACCTTGTGACAGGAAGTGATGTCACTGTTGGGGAAGCTGTGTGCTGTTAAAGGGACACTGTCAGCTCATTTGGCATCATATTATTTCTTGTTCAAAATCCATATTTTTTGATTGATTGCCTTCTCTAAAATTTACTGATGTTGCTAGCTGTTGTATCTGCTTCCTTTCTTAGTACAACTGAAATGCATGCTAATGGTGTAATGATATACCTACTTTGTTTTGTTTCAAATCCTTGATCTACTCTTATTACATACTTCTTAAACATTAGGAACCCCCTAAACAGTGCAGCCACACATGATGCATAGTCTCCTCTCCTCCAACTGCATCACGAGTGGCCAGACTGTGTTGGGGTTGTTCCCAAGCCCAGGAAAGATGCAGCAGGAGTTGATCAAGGACTGTAAACAAACATGTTTTGCTGTGGTAAAACCAGTATGGTGGACAGTCTGTTTTTTTTTCACTTTTAAAAAGAAAAAAGGAATCTGAATCAAACTACCAGCTACATCAGCAATCTCTATGGAACGTGAGCAATCATAACATGTGTTTTTATATTTCTTTGGGCGTACGCATGAAGCAAACAACATATTGTAATAGTAGAGTAGCAAGCTACAGAGACATGTCACTGTGACATCCAGTGCAGCCCAGGCTGAAAGAGGCTTGACAGTGACAGTTCAATAATCAGTGAGGCTGATCTTGAAATTGTTCTGCTAGACGATGAGCGGAAACTTTGTGTAGTTGAAAGGAAGCGACTGCAGCCAGCAGACAGCGGCTGCACCCTTTCCATCTACAAGACACCACCCAGCAGGCAGATGAGCAGTGCCATCCTCAGTCTGCTCTATGTCCTCCTATCGGACCTTTGGAAAACAATAATATAATCATCAGCTCTCTCTCTCTTACTTTGTCTCTCTCTCTGTGATCACCAACCTCCCCAGTGAATAGAGGAAGGGGTGCAGCTGCTGTCTGCTAGCTGCAGTTGCTTCCCTTCAACTTCACAAAGTTTCCACTCATCATCTAGCAGAACAGCATTATGATCATCCTCCCTACCTCTGTGTCATGTCCAGCCCCCACCCTCCATTTCCCATTCCGATTCTTGGTGTAGGAAAACAAACCTGCCCCCTCTGATCCTCCCTTCCTCTGTGTCATGTCCAACCCCCATTTTCTGTTTCCCATTCCAATTCCTGGTGTAGGAAAACTAACATGCTCTGTCTGATCCTCCCTTTCTCTGTGTCATGTCCAATCCCCACCCTCAGTTTCCCATTCCGATTCCTGGTGTTGGAAAAGAAACCTGCTCCCTCCAATCCTTCCTCCCTCTGTGTCATGTCCCAGCCCCCACCCTCAGTTTCTCATTCCGATTCCTGGTGTAGGAAAAGAAACCTGCTCCCTCCAATCCTTCTTCCCTCTGTGTCATGTCCAATCCCCACCCTCCATTTTCCATTCTAATTCCTGGTGTTGGAAAAGAAACCTGCTCCCTCTGATCCTTCTTCCCTTTGTGTCATGTCCAACCTTCACCCTCAGTTTCCCATTCTGGTTCCTGGTGTAGGAAAACAAACCTACTCCCTCTGATCCTCCCTTCCTCTGCCATGTCCAACCCTCACCCTCCATTTCCCATTCTGATTCCTGGTGTAGGAAACAAACCTGCTCCCTCCGATCCTCCCTTCTTCTGTGTCATGTCCAGCCCCCACCCTTCATTTCCCGTTCTGATTCCTGGTGTAGGAAAACAAGCCTATTCCCTCCGATCCTCCCTTCCTTTGTGTCATGTCCAACCCACACCCTCAGTTTCCCATTCCGATTCCCGGTGTAGGAATACAAACCTGCTCCCTTCGATCCTCCCTCCCTCTGTGTCATGTCCAACCCCACCCTCATTTTTCCATTCTAATTCCTGCTGTAAGAAAACAAATCTGCTCCCTCTGATCCTCTCTCCTTCTGTGTCATGTCCAACCCCCACTCTCCATTTCCCTTTCTGATTTCTGGTGTAGGAAAACAAACCTGCTCCTCTGATCCTCCTCCTCTGTGTCATGTCTAACCCCACCCTACATTTCCCATTCTGATTCCTGGTGTAGGAAAACAAACCTGCTCCCTCTAATCCTCCCTTCCTCTATATCATGTCCAACCCCCACCTTCCATTTCCCATTCTGATTCCCGGTGTAGGAATACAAACCTGCTCCCTTCGATCCTCCCTCCCTTCCTCTGTGTCATGTCTAACCCCACCCTCATTTTCCCATTCTAATTCCTGCTGTAAGAAAACAAATCTGCTCCCTCTGATCCTCCCTTCTTCTGTGTCATGTCCAGCCCCCACCCTTCATTTCCCGTTCTGATTCCTGGTGTAGGAAAACAAGCCTATTCCCTCCGATCCTCCCTTCCTTTGTGTCATGTCCAACCCACACCCTCAGTTTCCCATTCCGATTCCCGGTGTAGGAATACAAACCTGCTCCCTTCGATCCTCCCTCCCTCTGTGTCATGTCCAACCCCACCCTCATTTTTCCATTCTAATTCCTGCTGTAAGAAAACAAATCTGCTCCCTCTGATCCTCTCTCCTTCTGTGTCATGTCCAACCCCCACTCTCCATTTCCCTTTCTGATTTCTGGTGTAGGAAAACAAACCTGCTCCCTCTGATCCTCCCTCCCTCTGTGTCATGTCTAACCCCCACCCTACATTTCCCATTCTGATTCCTGGTGTAGGAAAACAAACCTGCTCCCTCTAATCCTCCCTTCCTCTATATCATGTCCAACCCCCACCTTCCATTTCCCATTCTGATTCCCGGTGTAGGAATACAAACCTGCTCCCTTCGATCCTCCCTCCCTCTGTGTCATGTCTAACCCCACCCTCATTTTCCCATTCTAATTCCTGCTGTAAGAAAACAAACCTGCTCCCTCTGTTCCTGCCCCCCTTTGTGTGATGTCCAGCCCCCACCCTTTGTTTCCCATCCTGACTTCTGGTGTAAGAAAACAAGCCTCCTGCTCCCTCCCTCTGCATAACTTCCAATCCTCGTCCTCCATTCCTGGTAAAAAAACAGCCTTCCTTCTTCTTTCTCCCCCTCCCCACACACACACCTGGTTCTGTTCCCCTTGCTGGTCCTGGTGCCTGCAGATAAGGGGAGGATTTGCTCGTTTAAGTGAGATGAAGTGCGGACCTGTGCTGGAAAGATTGGGGCATGTGGAGGGCTGGTAGCAAGTTGTAACCAAAGCATGTAGGAGAAGAACACACTAAGAGCAGGTGAGTGAGGGGATGAAGATACAATATCAATAATAAAAGTAGTATGTTTTCCTGTCAGTTCACTACCGCTATTTGTCTATTGTTTTCCATGATGTAAGCACTAAGAAACAAAGTTTCCATAACTTGAACTGAAAAACAAATACTTTTGGCTATGGTGCATGGTAAGATGATTGGGGGGGTTGAAAATCATGTGATAGGGACATAAAAAATTATGTATTTAACCATATCTCATCACATTACAAGAAAAGGTAGAAACTGCACATACACCACTCTGATCCTGCAGGTGTATGTCCCTGTTCAGACTGCCCCCCAGCAGACATTGTTTTGCTCAATGAAATTAATGGTGCTCCTGTGAAATGTTTACCTTAGTATCTGTGCATTTTTCTGGGGAGGGGTGCTTTATAAATTCTTTATAGTTATTGTAAAATATGTGTTCTATGTGCTGTAGTAAATGATGGGTGATAGGTAGTTCTGGCTGCTTTTTGGGGGTGGTGGGGATTTAACTACTGTGTTGTCTATGCTCAACAGCTGTGTAGCAAATACAAGCAAGCAAACATTCGGCACTGACAAATGCTTGTTTGAACTAGGGACAGTTTGAGGTCCAGGGTTTGTCAGTGTCCCTTTAAGCACAGCTTGCCCAGCCATGACATCCCTTTCTGTTTCCAGGTTCCATGATATGGATGCTGCTGTGATTTAATAAAGGGCTGATTAGGATTTTTAGATCTGGCTAGATTTTGTACACTAGATTTGTCAGATTCAGAAGTTGTTGTACAAGGATTAAAACCAGAGTTTCGAGTTCTGATTTAGAGGTAGAAAAAACATGGATTCTAAGTATCAAGGATCACAAAATACTAAATAAAATGTTTTGCTTTTGTTCAGATATCTCCAAACCAGGAGATACCAGTCAGCAAAACAAACTAATGAAAAAATGCTAGCTCTGATTTTCAGTTGCAAGGGAGAGGGGCATGAAATTCTCATGGAACTGGGCTCAAAGGGGTCACACAAACCTCCAGCACATTTGCATATCACTATGCGAATGTGCATATGGAGCGGCAGGGTCCCAGTGCAGGTCTGTTCACAAAGCATGACAACCCTTGCATTTATGGGTGCGCAATGTTCGGAACTCTGCATCCATAAAGACTGAAGTTGGCAGGGGGTTGGGGCCGAGACTGGCAAGGGACCACTTATAAATCAAACTTATGCAGGAAACAGGGCTGATGAGGGAGGTTTCACCGGATACCAGGGGCTTGCTATGGGTCAGGCAGTGGGAGGAGAAAACTGGACCATTGGGAGATTTAGGAGAAGGACAGGAATACAAGGAACACTTTGGCTCAGAAAGGGCCTAATGGGGAGGATTGGGCTGGTGGTGGGGTGCATACGGCTGCATTGCCAGGTCCCAGGGGGATCTGTGTATGACATATGGCTCTATGCTGTGCATAGACCTCACTGGGTGACAGAATTCCAATTTTAGTTGCATTCTGACATAGTTGCAATGGGAACACATCCCCCAGGTGCCTAAGACTGAATTTCATGATGTCTAAAAGGAGATGCGCTGCAGCAGTCACTATGTGGAGAGTGTGCACACCAAGGGGCCAAACAAGGTCAAACTAGAGGCAGACTCACCGTTGCACTGATCTGTCTGTCCTCCCTCTCTTCTGGACATTGCAGATCCACAGCCAGCCAGTCCAGTATGGCAGTACCTCCCACTGTAGCAAAAGCAGGGAATAGATCCTTAGAATGCCTCAACGTTAAGTTCATCATACATTTTTTTTATTGTTTTTCTAATAAAGTAACAATCATCAGAATAAAGTATCATCTAAAGTTGCAAAAATGTTATTATGGTTGACACATTGCAGTTATACAGTAAGTCATCGAAGAAAGAAAACTATGAATAAATGAGCACTTAGATTTTTTTAAAACTTCAGTACAAATACCAAGATACCAAGATACCGATAATTTTTCACATTAGTTAATAGCAATAATATGTTAGTAATATTAGTGTTTCAAATTGATCCCACTTATGGGGGGCCTTAACATATTACATCTAAAAAGGGTGCACAGATTCCATGGAACAGGTCAAGTTTGTCAATAATGCTGTAACTGATGTGTTCATTATTGGCTAGTACTGCCAAGCTATTGTACCATTCTTTTAAAAGTGGAATTTTTTGGGGTTTCCAATTCCTCAACAGTAATCTTTTTAATGTTAATGAAGCCAGACAAACCCATACAAGTTCATGTGTATCTAAATCACAGTTATCAGGAAAGCAGCCTAATAGACAAATTGTTGGGGATAGGGTGAAAGAGGCTGTAGTTAGGTTACTACAGATCTTATAGCCGTCTGTAACCCCCAGTCGGCACTAAACTGAGAGGGCTAGTACTCCTGCCTGTAAGGCTAGTGAACAGGTTGAGGGGCTTAGGTCCTATGATATGGTGCCTCCATTTTTATAAGCTGAAAATTTGGGAAGAAAGGTGTCACTTGGCATGGTGACTAGGTTTGACTACTCTGCACAGGGACACCCAAAGTAATCCAGAGAATAGAAGCAATAACATACTGTCCAATACCAGGAGATGGGATTCTAAAGTGTGGCTTTATTCAACAACACTGAATGAAAAGCATAGATGGACCCCCAAGGTGCTACACTCCTTGTAATGCAGATAAGGTGATGACACAGACACAATCCGTTCTTGGATCCTAAACTTCCACATGTCATGGACTCTTTAACTAGTGGCACACTACCACCCTCTACTCCATCCCAACGTCTGGGCACCCTCTTCAGGCACTGGCCAATACCTGACAGAAAGGCGACTGGTATTTCAAAGCAAATCCATAGAGGTGAGCCCTGTTATGCCATGTGGGGTGGGTCTCCCACCTTTTGTTCCATAGACCCATACCCGGCCATTCCTTTGTTTACACACACACATCCTTGGCTACTGTAGTGCAGACTGTACATGGCTTTGTAATGCAGTAACTGTCTTTCTCTGCAGACCCCCCACGTACAACAGTCATTACATCTCACTTTTCCATAAGCCTCTTTCTTGGCTACTACAGTGCAGACTGTACATGGCTTTGTAATGCAGTAACTGTCTTTCCCTTGAAGACCCCCCACATACAAGCCATTTCATCTCACTGTTCCATAAGCCCTGGACTTGGCACCCTGACTGACCCACAGCCCCACGGACTTATTTACTCACTGTTTTGGTGAATGCCACTGGCCTTTTGTCAAAGCTTCATCACCCTCATTGTTGCAGATGTCCAAAAACTCAGAAGGAATCTCATTCCTCAAAAACTGTAGTGCCCCAGCACGCTTCATCAGGCAGCTTCTTCCTTTTCCCAGGCCAGTGGGTTGACCCTGGGAGTTGGTTCCTTGTGCCTCTCCTATGGTGGAAGCACACACTCTAAGGTAGCTCTGTGTCAGAGATGAGGGCAGGGGGGCCTGCCCCTGCAGGGCACCCCCTCCCTCCAAGGCACTGAAGGAACTACATCCTTCCTTTTCTTGTGCCCACTTCAGACTGCAAACAAAAACTAGACTGCTGACTTCAAGGATCAACTCTAGGCTGACTTTGAAATTCACCAACGTTCTACCTAACTCCCAACTGCAACATTCCATTGTGACTTATGCTGGTGCAGAATTCTAAATGATGTCATAGCCCCAGCTCAGCAGAGACTGAAAACAGAGCAAGACATAATGAAATCCATTTAACTGGAGTTTCACTAGCTGCCTGTCCCTGCCTGCCACTAGATCTAACTAGGGTTCTAGTAACCCTGGGTAACAGGGGGGTTACAATCACCCTGAGCCAGGAAAATGACTGTCCCCAGTCATTAACACCCGGCTTGGGCTATCCTACCCTCTGTGCTACCTACAGAAAGGGGTGATCAGGCCCTCTCCTACCATGTGCCAGGCACAGGCAGGTAACACTAAGGGTCCAGAGGCCATCAGCCGACACATTGGCTTCTACTTTATCCGCTGACTATGGGTACCTAGTGGCTCTAGTAGAGTTGTCTACCGCATAGCCCTAATAGATCAGTACTGCAGCCCCTACTGCAGGTCAGAACCACAGCCTGTCTATCCCCCCAGCCCTCTAGGGAAATCCTATCTGCCTTTTTACCCAAACAAAAACACTAAAGGGGACCTCTCCCCAACCCTGGACACCTGCAACCACACACCTGTGGAAGAAAACAAGTTAAAACACAGTTAACTTACAACAATACTTTAATTACTACAAATTAAAGCAAAACTGAACTGTGATGAGTTCCAGTCCACTTCTTGTCTTGTCTTCGTTGCTTCTCCAGAAATACCTGCAAGACAAAAAAGAAAAACATCCTCCCTAATCTGCAATTACAGTCCTGTCTAACTAAGACATAACTAAACCAACAAGCCCCACCCGTCTGACTCTGGAGAATCCCAAAAGAGCAATTTTTTTAGAAAAGGTAGAAAATAGAAACAGTATATACAGAATATTTACAACACACATTTAGTAGTTCTTTGGGGATGGAAGGCCCTACAAAGTCCCAACTAGCGACTGAATACAGGCCCGAAAGCAAGTCCAATAAAGAGTCTGTCCTGGGCTGGAGCCCGGTGAAGCAAAGCTCTGCAGGCAAATGTCCTGTAGGGGAGAGTCTTTGAGGACAGTCACAATGAATGTCTGCTGGTGTAGGATGTGTACTGCAAATGTCAGAAAAATTGAAAAAGTCTAGACTGACCAGTCCATTGTAGAATGGAAAGCATACAACACCTGTGTCCTTGACGAAGACTCTCCCTGGAAGCATTCTTCTGATACAGCTGGGAAGACATCTTCCGAAACATGACAGGATGATGCCTCTGGGAAACAGCTGGGCTGATGTCATCTAGGAGATGGTACCTTTGGGCAGGAAAAAGAAGAAGGAACACACAGCTGTACTGAAGTCATCCAATCCGGCAACAGCTGGGCTGGTGTCCTCTCTGGAGTTGGCATCTTCTGGAATAGCCAGTTTATAACTTTATGGATGTGGGAGTTTATTG
This sequence comes from Neoceratodus forsteri, assembly GCA_016271365.2. Lineage (NCBI taxonomy): Eukaryota > Metazoa > Chordata > Ceratodontiformes > Ceratodontidae > Neoceratodus > Neoceratodus forsteri. Next base: position 117,913,670 of record JADMNL010000023.1, read on the forward strand.
CAATTACTGAAGAATCGAGGCACCTTGGTCCTGGACATCCAGACTGGTGGAACAACATAGGTACGGCAACTGCTAGAATGGCAGCACTGGCTACCACTGCTCTGCTCTCCATTTGGTAGGCATGGGCACATTCACAGGAAGGTCTTTGCATTGTGGGAAATAGCACAGTGGGTCAGGTGCATGAATTGTTACCCCCGTATGAGCGCTCATAATTCACATCGTGAAAGGATTCTTGTCCCTTGCCGTCCACGATCCGAACAGTGTCAATAAACAGAGTCCTGCCCACCTTCCATTGCTTGAACTGTTCTTGCAACATACGATCTCTGACAAATTTGCTTGTCCCAGGATGCACATGTTTCATGGCCTCTTCCATAATTCATGATTTCCTGCACCTTCCCAGACTTTTCTAGGAAAGGTAGGAAACGAAATTCTGAAGAGCTCATTCGCTTTCCTACGAACCAGTCTTTCCTCTTTGCTAGATCTGGTCAACTTGAGACCTCTGGCCTGGCTTGGGGGTGGCCAGTCCTGGTTCTGCCAGTGTCTCATACTTAGTGATGCACAAAATGGATCCCTGGCTCCTTCTTGCTCAGCCAGGGCTGTGGAAACACCACTCTCTCTTCCATGCGTCCCTCTAAACCAGGAACTTGAGGCTGTGAACCCACGCCTTCTTCTTCAGGCCAAATGGGTTCCCCCTCATCATCTTCGCTGAGAGTCTGTGCCCAGGAGTGAGCAGTCATCCTCATTCCTGAGACTGTCCACTCCTCACTAGGTGTGGAGGTCGAGACCCCCCCACTCAAAGACTTCTCTCAGTTCGTCCTCTCCCATGAGACTTGGACTAGGCCTCTCATTACATGGGTCAGCTGATGCTCCTTCTCCACTGTCTCTTAGTGGTTTGGACACGGAGCCATCAGTTGTCTGTGCTGCCTGTACATCTACACCCTCTAGCTTTTTGCCACACTCCTCTGAACCTCCCATTTCAGGCTCTCCTTGGTGCTGCATGCTGCCAACTGCAGGTTCTTGTAATTTTGTCCATGTAGGAGCCAAATGAATCTTGGGGGCTGCTAGTAATCCATACTTTTCCAGGCACCCAGAGCAATGAGGTACCATGAAGACATCTCTTCCAGCCCTTAAGCACATCACACACACTCTGACTGGATAACCAGGAATCACCTCATGAGGAGGCAGTCTTCCCCCATAGTGGTACTTCTCAATGTTTCTCAGTTTGTTTACTTCTTCAACTATCATAACCCGGGCATGATCCGGGTAGCGGGCTGGTCCCGAAGCCATGACTGCAAAGAAATCAAACAATACGCTTGGTTATTTCAAGTTCCAAACATTGATCTGAAACTTTCTATAAAATGGCTTCTTTGCTGCTGTGTTTACATGCCTACCCCACCCTATCATGGTGGCGGCAGCACTCCTGATGCATCAACTCTCTGTAATTCGGTCAAGCCACTGCGCATCCGAGTTACACACACTACTGATAACATCTGCTCAAATTGCACAAACTTGCACTGTTCTCTTTCTTAGCACATTTATATGATTTACATTGGACCTTTCACTCGCTGAAGACATTGCTCTAGCTTACAGTCCCTTAAAGCCTCAGTGTTTCAAGCACAGGATTGTCTGCATTTACGTTGCAGCTCTCATACAACTAACAGTTTCTCATTTGGCTTTGAAAATTATACTGACGCTGAACCTATCATTATGCTCACAGTCTGTTGCTTAGAATTCTTGCTTTTAGCTGGTTAAACTGACACAGTCCTTCTTTACAAAGCGATTACACTGCTACACATAGATTCAGCTGGCTTTTGTTGTAAATCACATCAGTTTGAGCAATATTTTGGTTGGTACTCACTGTCATCAGTAGCTGTTTGCTGCGATGGAAAAACGGCCTTCAGCCGATCGTGGAGGCCTCTGGAAGGAAGTGGGTTCACAGTCCTGCTGATTGTCCCTTTGAACACCGCACTCACAGTCCAGTCAATCGAGATGCTGGTTGAGCCCGAATTTGAACAGAAAAGTCAGTTTTTAAAAGTTCAACAGTGTTTTCAATCACCGCGACGCTCCTCCTGGTAAGCCAGTTCACACACTCCACTCACTCTCCCTCTTGAATGCTGTGCAGTCGCTCTAGAGATGGCTTGGGGGCGGGACTGATTGCAGTCTCACCAATCACTCGATGCCATGCAAATGAGCCTCAATCTTCTCTTGCTCTTTTCCTCACAGCGATCGTCGAGCAGGCAAAATTTAAACTCCAAAACCACACTTTTTTTTTTCTTCAATGACTGCTCAGCGGGAGCCCATTTTAACCATTTATCATGGCATTTTACTTAGTGACTCCCCCAGTTCATAAAGCAAGCACTTCAAACTTCTAGAGCACAAGTCTCCTTTTGTTAACCACAGTTTTCCACACTTCTTTTTCCACAATAAAATTCAAAAGCTGGCAAACACTGTACTTTTTTGATGCAGGACAAGGGCATACTCACTCGGGCTTTACTGCGCCTTGGTAAACAGTTAGCATTTTAATAGCAGCACATGGATAACAGCACACAGCGGCACATTAGTTAAACGTTGCTTCACATTTTTTGGGCTACCCACTGCCAGATAGCCAAAACGCTAGCCAACATCCAAGCAACCTTTCTTGTTCCTTCTCCTAAATTTCAACAGAATCCGAGCAGTAGCCTCCAAGATGTAACCCCAGCCGGCGCTAAACTGAGAGGGCTACTACCCCTGCCTGTGTGACTAGTGAACAGGTTGAGGGGCTTAGGTCCTATGATGTGGTGCCTCCATTTTTATAAGCTGAAAATCTGGGGAGAAAGGTGTCACTTGGCATGTTGACTAGGTTTGACTACACTGCACAGGGGCACCCAAAATAATCCAGAGACTAGAAACAATAACATAATGTCCAATATCAGGAGATGGGATTCTAAAGTGTGGCTTTATTAAACAACACTGAATGAAAAGCATAGACGGACCCCCACGGGGCTACACTCCTTGTAATGCAGATAAGGTGATGACACAGACACAATCCATTCTTGGATCCTAAACTTCCATATGTCATAGACTCTTTAACTAGTGGCACACTACCACCCTCTACTCCATCCCAACGTCTGGGCACCCTCTTCAGGCACTGGTCAATACCTAACAGAAAGGTGACAGGTGTTTCAAAGTGAATCCATAGAGGTGAGCCCTGTTACACCAGGTGGGGGTCTCTCACCTTTTGTTCCATAGACCCATACCCGGCCATTCCTTTGTTTACACACACACATTCTTGGCTACTGTAGTGCAGACTGTAAATGGCTTTGTAATGCAGTAACTGTCTTTCTTTGAAGACCCCCCCCACATACATCAGTCATTACATCTCACTGTTCCATAAGCCTCTTCCTTGGCTACTATAGTGCAGATTGTACGTGGCTTTGTAATGTAGAAACTGTCTTTCCCTTGAAGACCCCTCACACACAACAGTCATTACATCTCACTGTTCCATAAGCCCTGGACTTGGCATCCTGACTGAGCCACAGCCCTAGAGACTTATTTATACACTGTTTTGGTGAATGCCACTGGCCTTTTGTCAAAGCTTCATCCCCTCCACGTTGCAGATGTCCAATAACTCAGAAGGAATCTCTATTCCACAAAAACTGTAGTGCCCCAGCACTCCCTATCAGGCAGCTTCTTCCTTTTCCCAGGCCAGTGGGTTGCCCCTGGGGGCTGGTTCCTTGTACATCTCTTATGGTGGAAGCACACACCCTAAGGTAGCTCTGTGTCAGAGATGAGGGCAGGGGGGCCTGCCCCTGCAGGGCACCCCCTCCCTCCACTGCACTGCAGGATCCTACATCCTTGTCCCTCTTGAGCCTACTCCAGCCTTCAACAGACTGACTCAGACTGCAGACTAGACTGTTGACTTCAAGGATCAACTCCAGACTGACTTTGAAATTCCCCAATGTTCTACCTAACTCCCAACTGCAACATTCCATTGTGGCTTATGCTGCTGCAGAATTCTAAATGATGTCATAGCCCCAGTTCAGCAGAAACTGAAAACAGAGCAAGACATAGTGAAATCCATTTAATTGGAGTTTCACTAGCTGCCTGTCCCTGCCTGCCACTAGATCTAACTAGGGTTCTAGTAACCCCTGGTAACAGGGGGGTTACATATCCAAATACCCTGAATAGCTGTACAGTCCTATAGGATGTGAGAGAGTCCAGCATCTGTTTGTTTACAGCGCCAGCAGTTAGAGTTTGAGACCAGGCCCATATTGTACAGTTTAAGTGGTGAATGATAAAAGTCATGCAGTATCTTAAACTGAATTGACCTACCTTGAGCTTCTCTGTAACTCCATCAAGCCTGTTTCCAGGTGCCTTTTCACTCTTCCAAACTGATGGAGGGCCTAGTTCCTCTTCCCAGAATTATTTTGCTGTGATGGTGGAGGCTGAAGAGAAGGCAGTAGATGTTAGGAGTTTATAAAGAAAGCCTGCATTTCTCCTGATGGTACCTAACCTAACTACCTGGTCCCATTCTAAGTTTTTTTCCCCATCGATAGTCCTGTACAGGGCCTGTTTTATTAAGTAAATTCCTGAACTGTAGATATCGATAAAAATATGACTTGTGAATCTCAAACTTATTCTGAATCTCCGCAAAGGAGAGCAGAGTACCAGTCTCCTTGTTCGCCATATCTCTTACCCTATTGATACCTGCTTTTTTCCATCTGTTATTATTCAAGGTTTTCTTATTGTATGCCAGCAGGGGATTGGACCAGAGAGACATAAAGTCTATAGGATTTTTTGTCAGGGTTAATAATATTATTACCATGTTTCAGCATATGTATGGAAAACAATAGGCATGGGTTATCTTTCCAGCTATTTGTATGGGAAGCTGTTCAATTCAAAATTACAGTTTTCAGAATATAATAATAAAATGTCTACGACTAACAATAACATATTTACAGCATAATATTATGAGAATGACAAACATGAAAATGAGTATATCACACACTGAAATGGTTATGAGACCTTCTGAAATTAGTATGACCTATACAAAAAATGTATATGACATACACCAAACTGGAAATGACACACACTAAACTGGATATGACATACACCAAAATGGATATGACATACACCAAGATAAAAATAACAAAATGGCTAGGACACATACTGAAACAGGTAAGACACATACCAAAATAAATATGACACGTATCAAAATGGGTATGACACACACCAAAATGAGTATGGCACAAATTCAAAAAGATATGCTGCACCAATATGGGTATGATGCATAAAGAAATAATTATGAAAAATATCGAAATGAATATGGCCAATACTGGAATGGCTATAGCACATAGAAAAATGGGTATTATATACCGAAATGGGTATGTGACAGATTGGACTGGATATGGCACACACTGAAATTGGTGTGACACACACCAAAATACTTCTAACACATATTGAAATGGATATGGCCTATACTGGAATGGTTATGACACATAGTAAAATGGGTATTATATACCAAAATGGGTATGATGCACAGCGAAATGGGTTTGACACTAACTGAAATGGATATGACACACATCGAAAATGGTATGACACATGCTGAAATAATAATGACACATATTGAAATGGATATGACCTATACTGGAATGGCTATACCACATAGCGAAATGGATATTATATACTGAAATGGGTATAAGACAAATTAGACTGGATATGGCACACACTGAAATTGGTGCAACGCACACTGAAATAGTTATGACACACAGCTAAATGGATATGACCTATACTGAAATGGATATGACACATAGCAAAATGGGTATGACATACCGAAATGGTTATGACATGCGCCATAATGGTTATAGCACAAACTGGCTGGATATGACACACACCGACATGGGTATGACAAATACTGAATTAATTATGACAAGTACCAAAATGGATATGTCACATCTTGAAATGGATATGGCATATATCAAAATGGATAAAACAGACAACAAAATGGGTATAATAAAAACAAATGTACAGTATGTGACAATCACCAATATATTTATGACACATGCCGAAATAATTATGACATACACCAAAATGGACATGACACAAACTAAAATGGTTATGACACGTATTGAAATAATTATGATGTACACCAACATGGATATGACACAAACTGAAATGGTTATGACACATACTGAGATAATTATGACACATGCTGAAATGGATATGGCCTATGCTGAAATGGATATGACACATAATGAAATGTGTATAACACATACTGAAATAATTATGTCACTTGACAAAATATATTAAAATATGATGTATACCCAAATACAATACTACATTTTCTGCAGCAGCTGGTCAGGAAGCCCAGTAGTGGAGTAACATACTTGACGTGGTCCACACAAATGGGGATAGTGTTGAGGAAGTAGGGGTGAAGGTCAGTTTAGGAGAAAGTGACCATAACACAGTGGGCTTCAGAGTAGAGCAGGGTATGAAGCAAGTCAAACCATCATGAAGGTCATGGACTTCAGGCCAGCAGATTTTCTCAAGATAAGGGAGGTATTCTGGATTGAAATGAAGGGGATGGAGGAGATGGGGGGTGAGGAACCATGGAATAAGGTCAAGAGGGTCTACTTAAAGCCACAGAGAGCCGTATAAGGAAGGTGAGAAAGAGCAAAAGAAGGAGGAGGCCGCTGTGGTTCAACAGGGAAGAGAGAGGGGCAATAGGGGAGAAGAAAGGGCTTTCAGAGAATATAAGAGGACATAGGGAAAGGAGGATATGGAAATTTACAAAGAGAAACTGAGGGTGGCAGGGCAGAGGATTAGGAAGGCAAAAGCAGAAACAGAGGAGAAAATTGCTAGTCAGGCCAAAAGGGGGGACAAGACTTTCTTTTGATACATAGGGGAAAAGTGGAAAGCAAGGCAGGGGATAGTAAGGGTAAATGGTGAGGGGGGATTACAAGTGGAAGGGGATTTCAAGAAGGCTGAAGTGCTGAATACATACTTCATCTCAGTTTTCATGATACAGGGCGAAGGAAGGGGATGAATGCTAGGGGGAAGAGAAAGGGGGGGATGTAGGGGTGGATCCTAGCCCAATCAGTGAGGGCAGGGTAAGGGAGGAATTGGGTACGTTGAGGGTAGACAAGGCTATGAACTCAGACTCCCTGCACCCTAGGGTGCTTCAGGAGCTAAGGGAGCAACTGGCGTCACCACTAGCAAGATTATTTAACTTGTCCTTAGATACAGTACAGGGTGGGTGCCAGAGGACTGGAACAGGGTCAATGTGGTGCTACTTCGTAAAAGTGGCAGCAGGGAGAAGGCTGGCAATTATTGCCCAGGCAGCCTCACATCGGTAGTGGGTAAGGTGATGGAAGCAATATTGAAAAAAAAGGGTGGTTAGTTATTTGGAAGATGAGGGGCTGCAGGATATATCCATCAGCATGGCTTCACTTGGGGGAGGTCATGTCAGATGAACCTGATCGAGTTCTTCGATGGGGTGATGAGGGTGATTGATCAGTGGGGGGCAGTGGACGTGGCCTAACTGGACTTTGATAAGGCCTTCGACACTGTGCCCAACAGAAAATTGATTAATAAGCTGGAGAGTTTGGGGTGGGACATAAAATAACAATGTGGGTGGAGAGCTGGCTGATGGGTAGAAGCAGGAGGGTGGTGGTCAATGGGGTGCATTCTGGGGAAATAGATGTGATGAGCATGGTCCCCCAGGGTTCAGTGCTGGGGCCTATTCTGTTTAACATCTACATCAGTAACATAGCAGAGGGGCTGCAGGGGAAGGTCTGCCTTTTTGCAGAGGATATGAAAATCTGCAACAGGTTAGACACCCCAGAGGAAGTGGAAGCTATGAAGAAAGATCTAAGGTAGCTGAAGGAGTGGTCAAAAACATGGCAGCTGAAATTCTTTTTTTTTTTTTTATTTCTTTTTATTAAGTTGTTTTTTCCACCTAGATACACAATGGACAATTCGAATGATCTATAACAGTCGATCTGAGTAAAGTACAGTTTTTGACATTAATAAAGTGCATTTCCGGATTATTGTTATATAGAGAGGTGAGTAGATTTACTTGCAGATGAAGCCTCAGGTTAATTACTCTTCGGGGATAGTACGACTTTGTAATCTTATTATTATTTCCCCCTCTTCCCCCCTTCCCTCCTGTATTTAGTTTATGATTTATACACTCAGATCAAGGTGTTGTGAGGATACATATTGGGTCCACCTCTCCCATTTCAGCATTCGTGAGGTGGATCCCCCTTGCTGTTCAACATTGAAGGTCTCGGTTGTATAAATTTCGGACATTATTTGCCTCCAATTCTGGACAGTTGGGATCTGGGTTCTCATCCAGCATCTAGTAATTGCCTTCTTGGTCGCTATGAAACAAATCGGAAGTAGGGTTTTCTCCCGGGGGTGTCATGGTCTGGAAAAAACCCTATAAGGAACTGTTCTACAGTAAGTTCCACTGATTCAGAGAAAATTATAGTTAACTCGTTCTGAAAGGTTAGCCAAAAGGGCATAAGAAGTGGGCAGGACCAAAGTACATGTCCTAGTGTTTCTCGATTGCATCCACACCTTCTCCAACATTTCCCATATTCTTTTGGGAGATATTTCATTAGTATTGATGGAGCTGTGAAGTATCTAGAAAGACATTTCCAAGAAAACTCTTCTCCAGTAAGGGGATGAAGTAGATTTTATCTCAATTAGGGCTGACCTTGACCATAATTTGGGGGAGGTATATGTTTGTAAGTCTTATTCCAGGAGGCTAATATGGGCGTTGTAGATATAAGGAGGCCAGTCCGAAGCTCTCAATGAATAATGCCTATTAAGTGGGTGCCCAAATTTCCCTTGTTTGCAACAATTTGAGAAATTCAGGAGTGGGGGTAGGTAATCTGGGGGGTATTATATTATTACAGAGGATATGGTTACGAATCTGAAAATATCTAAAACGGTTGGGAGTTCTTAAGGGGAAATGAAATTTGCAGTCTGTCAAAAGGGATAATTCCCTCCGTAGACAAGAACTGGTATATATGTGATAGACCTATATCCTGCCAACGTGTAAAGGTTTGGTCCATGTAGTTTGGGGTAAATTTATTGTCTTGTGATATTAGCTTACAGTGTTCGTACACTTTTTGGGCAGGGCCTGCTTTTCTTGTCTCTTTCCATAGCTTGTATGTTTGAGCTGTTATTTCTGTTAACGCTGATGGGTTAAGGGATCTATTGTCAGAGGAAAACAGAATCTTTTTTATATTGCGTAAGTCATTGATATGAAATTCTATAGATTTCCAAAAGGAAATATAGGATTCAGTGAGCCATAGTACTAAAGTTCTTAGGAATGCTGCTTGAGCGTATAAGTAGAAGTCTGGGAGGTTCAAACCACCTTGCGCTAGCGATAGTTTTAGAATGGGTAGTCTGACTCTGGGATGATTTTTCCCCCAATATAAAGTTTTGGACGATTTTATTCCAAGAGGTAAAGTAGAACTTAGAGGGGAAGTAAGGGATGGTCTGAAACAGATAGAGAAGCCGGGGGAGGACATTGGTACGGATTACTGATATTTTTTGATGCAGGGAGATACACATTGGAGACCATCTAACATAGAAACATAGACTTTGATGGCAGATAAGGACCATTTGGCCCACCTATTCTGCCCATTTCCCTACCTATTGGATAAGCTGCAGATTCTAGTTAACCAACAGCCTACTTCCTGCAACCCCCCACTATAATTGCCTTATGTCTGTCCTATGCATGTTTGAATTCCCCCACTGTTTTAGACCCCACAACCTCTCCAGGAAGGCGGTTCCATGCGTCCACCACTCTCTCCGTGAAAAAGAATTTTCTCACATTACCCCTGAGCCATCCCCCGCTATCTTTAAATTGTGCCCCCTTGTTCTTACACATCTCTTTTTCTGAAATATGCTACCCTCCTGGACTTTGTTGATTCCCTTGAGGTACTTAAAAGTTTCTATCATGTCCCCCCATCCCTCCTTTCATCAAGGGTATACAGCTCTCTCAGTCTCTCTTCATATGGTTTCTGATATAGACCCTGCACCATTTTAGTTACCGTCCTCTGGACTGCTCCATCCTGTCTATGTCCTTGCGTAGATGAGGTCTCCAAAACTGCATGCAGTACTCCAGATGGGGTCTCACCAACTGTCTGTACAGAGGGATAACCACTTCACTTTTTCTACTTGTGATGCCCCTCCCTATGCTTCCCAGTATCCCCCTGGCTCTCCTTACTAACTTCTCACATTGCTTACCCACCTTTAGGTAATCTGATATGACTACACCCAGATCCCTTTCCATTATTGTTGTCATTCGTACCTCCCCTGCTATTGTGTACTCTTCTCCTGGATTTTTATTTCCCAGGTGCATTACTTTGCACTTCTTAGCATTGAATCTAAGTTGCCATATGTCTGACCATTCCTCCAACCTTGCCAAGTCCCTTCTCATCCTTTCTACCCCCCTTCTGTATCAACTCTGTTACAGATCTTTGTGTCATCTGCAAAGAGGCATACCTTTCCTTCCAGACCCTCCACAATGTCACCTATAAAGACATTAAAGAGCACTGGACCCAGTACTGAGCCCTGAGGTACTCCTGTATCTGGAGGGTTAATGGTTCATAATTAGTGAGTTCCAAGACCCCAGGATCAGAAGAAAGGTGGATGCCTAAGTACTTTATTTTAGTTGTTCGCCATTTAAATGGGAAGGCCTTTTTTATCTGGGGAGAGGGGAGATAATTGAAGGATAGAATTTCCGTTTTACTTATGTTTAGTTTGAAATCTGCCAATTTTTCGAACAGAGATAAAATGTTCCAAGTAGACGAGATTGATTGTGGTGGGGACAACAGGGTCAGCATTATGTTGTCCGCAAACAATCCTATTTTATATTCCCTTTCACCGATCGGGATTCCCTCTACTATAGGAGAGTTTTGAAGGAGAGCTGCCAGTGGTTCTATAAATAGGGCAAAAAGATAGGGAGACAAAGAACAGCCTTGCCTTGTCCCTCTGCCAAGCAGAAAGGGCTGTGACAGGGAGCCATTAACCCTAACATATGCTTTAGCAGTACTGTATATTGTCTTTAAGCAGGTAATAAATTGTGGGGGGAACTTAAATGTCTTAAGGGTTTCCCATAGAAAAGGCCATGAGACGCGATCAAACACCTTTTCTGCATCTAGACTAATAAAAACCGCTAGGATTTGCCTAGTTCGAACAAATTCCTGCAATAGTAGTACCCTACAGATATTATCGGAAGTGTTCCGATTTTTAATAAATCCAGATTGATCAGGGTGTATGATATTCGGAATTATGTGTTCAAACAACATGAAGTCTTGCTATATTATGAGATATGCAGTGAGTCCCAACCTTTGAACTGCTCCGGAGGTGAAAGAGTTAACTTTCCATGCCAGGCATGGAACCTTGAGCGCGAGCTCGGTTGAAAACTCTGTCTGTTGTTGCTCAAACTCAAACTGTCAGATTCTTTACTCCTACCACTGAACAGTCGCTCCGGAGATTTCTCCTTCTGCTCGGTTCGTTTGTCGTTGTAAGTCTTATTTTTCGTTTCTTGACCAAATTAAACCGCAATCGGTCGGTTCCAGCTCTGTCTGTGTATTGTAAGTAATAGATAGGCTTACATTTATTTCTTCTGTGTGGAACTTGTAAACGTCTTTTTCGGTTCGGTTTGAACCGATCAGGTTGTTTTAAAAATAACTTTCTAGTCCTTTAGAGTGCGGTTCCCGGTTCTTATCGGTTCTAAAAAAAATGGGTTTCATTACGGTTTTTTCCACGACCCGTGACATGGTTGGGAACCGATAAGAGAGTCTTGCTTGGTGGATTGCCACTCACGGGCAAGTTTGGTTAGGCTGGCACTATGTCTGAGAAACCCAAAAGAAAAACCGGGCCCACTGGGTTTTAGCACTGTGGCCTCTGTGGGGAAGCCTTTGCTAAAGCTGACCCACACACCACCTGTGTATATTGTCTAGGGTTTGACCACCTCAATGCAGACTGCCAGATTTGTAAGAATTTTCCTGCTGCCACCGTGGAAAAGAGAGTTGGTAGGCTCAGGGAAAGGGAGGCCAAAAAGTCCGCTGACCCGGATGGCCAGCCCGGTTTGGTTCCAACCGAACCGGAGGGAGTGCCCTCTGACCAGGGCGATGCTTCCTCGGGCAAACGAAGAGCCAGCTCTGAGGAGCCGGTTCCAACTAAAAGGACTAGAAAGTCAGCTAGTGTGGATCCAAAAGTTCTTTCTCCAACCGCTGAGGAAATAGCTAAAGCAATTCAAATTGTCCAGTCTTTTTCCCCGGTTCCATCCGAACCGACACCATCAGGGAAGCGTTCAGTTCGGCCGGTTCCACCGGTTCAAGATTTTGATTTTGAGGATTTTTATGAACTGGAGGAAGGGGAGGAGGAGTATGAGGCTAGTGAATGTGATTTTGAAGGTCTGGATGTGCCCATTGAACCAGACATCTCTCCAGACAGACCGTTGGGGCCCCCCAAGGCTATCTGAGTCCCCTTCTCATTTTATGTTCTATAAGAAAGTTGCTGAAACTCTCCAACTCCCTATTGAGGAAGCTGTTGATGACCAAGAAGAGCCTGATTATGTAGAAATGATGGATATTCCAGAGTCTAGGAGACTGTCTATTCCCTTGCACAAATCTTTTAGGACACAGACAGTAAAAATTCTAAAAACTCCTCATTCTATCCTCCCTGTGGATAAAAGGATGGACAAGAGGTATGCTTTATTAGGCTCTGATACGGAGTTCCTCACTCAGTAATGCAGTCATGTGGGGGTAGTGCAGGCTGCTGCCTGTGACAAGGCAAATATTCCTCTAGCCTCTCACCCTCCTGAAAAGGACTCCAGGAGGATGGATGCCATGGCAAAGAAACAGTACATGGCAGCATCTTTAGGACTCAGACAGGCAAACTATATGGCTTATGCTGCTAGGTACCAGAAATCCAGATGGGATACTGTGCTGGCCCTAGCAAAACAGGCCCCTGACCAGCTTGCCAGGGAGCTGGAGCAGGTGGCTGTGGATGGTATTGAGGCATCCAAGGTGCAATTTCATGCTGCAGTAGACTCTAATGATGTATCATCAAGGGTCATGGCTACATCTGTAGCTCTTCACAGAATGGCTTGGCTCAGATGTACTACCCTGTCACAGGATACCCAGTCTAAGGCTATGGATTTTCTTGTTGTGGGCAATTCTCTGTTTGGGGAGCAGACAGAGAATTATATGAAGAAAATGGATGAATATAGGACCACCTGTAGGAGTGCACAGGCCAAAGAAAGGCAAACCACTCCTCAAAGGCAGCATGTCAGGGGCAGGGGCAGGCCTTTTCATAGGCCTTTTTGCCAAGCCCAGGCCTCCTCTTCTGCTTATGCCCAGAGGGGGTTCTTTAGAGGGAGAGGCAGACGGGGTACAAGTAAGCCTGCTTCTACCCCTCAGCCCAAAGCCCCTGCCAAGCAGGCTCCCTGATGGGGTGACCAGGGCCAATTCTCCACTACCGGTAGGGGGCAGGCTGGCTTACTTTGTCCAGGACTGGAAGTCTTTAACATCAGACAAGTGGGTCCTGGAAGTAATAAGCCAGGGACTGGTTCTCAGCTTCAAAAAATTTCCAAAGATGAGAACCAGATCCTTTCCACCTGCAAATCCATCAGAGGCACTTGCCCTAGAAACAGAAGTTTCTACCCTCCTGGCTCTCAGAGCTGTGGAAAGGGTTCCACCCCTACACCAGGACAAAGGGTTGTATTCCAGGTACTTCCTTACCCCAAAAAAGACAGGAGAATGGCGGCCCATCCTGGATCTCAGGCATTTAAACAAGCACCTTTTAAAACCAAAATTCAAAATGATGACTCTGGGAATTATATTACCCTCTCTAAGGCCAGATGACTGGCTAGCCTCCCTGGACCTCAAGAATGCCTACTTCCATGTTCTTATCAGAAGCTCCCATCGAAAGTACCTCAGATTCGAACTGCCCTCAGGCCATTACCAGTTCAGAGTAATGCCCTTCGGCCTCACCTCGGCTCTGAGGGTATTCACAAAATGCCTGGCAGTAGCAGTTGCCCACTTAAGAAGACAAAAGATTGCCATCTTTCCTTATCTGGACGACTGGCTCATCGTAGGCCAGTCCCCAGGCCAGGTCAAACTACACCTTCAGGTAACTCAGCAACTGCTCACATCTCTAGGTTTCCTTCTCAATCTTCCAAAGTCAGTTCTAGAGCCTGTCCAGCTTCTCACCTTCATAGGCACAGAACTGAACACAAAAGAGGCCAGAGCCTTCCTCCCTCTGGAAAGAGCAAGGACCTTGGTCTCTCTGGCCTCCTCTTTCACCCTGCAGGTCTCTCAACCAGCAAGGCATTTTCTACAGCTCCTGGGGCACATGGCTGCTTCTACAGCAGTAAGTAGTGCAGGGAGCAAGATTTCAGATGAGGGACGTCCAGTTCCATTTGAGAGCCTTTTGGTCTCAAAGGAGAGACCCTCTAACCAAATTGATCCCAGTGACTTGAACCCTGATCCAGGCCCTTCAGTGGTGGCAGGACCAGAGCAATCTGAGACAGGGGGTTCCCTTCACCCCCAGGCTCACTCCTTGATCCTTACTACAGGTGCATCCCTCTTGGGGTGGGGAGCTCACATGGGCGACCTCACTACCCAGGGATTGTGGTCCCCACAGGAAACTCTGCTCCACATCAATTTGTTGGAACTCAGAGCAGTTTTTCTAGCACTCCAGGTTTTTTCCACATCTGTTCAGAACAAGGTTGTACAGGTCAGAACAGACAATACCACTACAATGTGGTACATCAACAAGCAAGGAGGCACTCGGTCTACAGCCTTGTGCACCGAAGCAATGAAGTTGTGGTCTCTGGCTTATTCCCTAAACGCCTTCCTTATGGCAGTTCACCTCCCAGGCAAGGACAATGTCCTAGCAGATGCTCTCAGCAGGATTTCCCAGGGCCATCACGAATGGGCACTGGATCCCCTAGTACTGGAGGTAGTATTTGCCAGATGGGGCACCCCGCAGATAGATCTTTTTGCAGCCCCAGACAATCACCAACTTCCCCTTTTTTGCTGCAGGCCCCCAGTGTTGGGCTCAGTCCCTCTGGATGCCTTCCTCCTCAGTTGGGAAGGGAAGTTTCTCTATGCTTTTCCCCCCTTCCCTCTTCTCTTCAAGGTGCTAGTCAAAATCAGATCTCAACCCTGCAAGATGATCCTGATTGCTCCAGATTGGGCCAGACAGCCCTGGTACCCACTCCTCATGTCCTTAGCAGTCCACCTTCCCCTGTGTCTTCCCAGGAATCACAACCTGTTAACTGGTGCCCAGGGGAGAGTTTGGTATCTGAACCTCAAATCTCTCAATCTCAAGGCCTGGCTCTTGAATAGTTAGAGTTTGCTGACCTACACCTCTCCCAAGGTGTATTGGATATCTTGAAGGCCTCTAGAAAGCCTTCCACCAGGGCTACTTATAATTCCAAATGGAAGAGATTTTCCA
The DNA here is from genome assembly GCA_016271365.2 of Neoceratodus forsteri. Lineage (NCBI taxonomy): Eukaryota > Metazoa > Chordata > Ceratodontiformes > Ceratodontidae > Neoceratodus > Neoceratodus forsteri. The sequence continues at coordinate 117,929,138 of JADMNL010000023.1, forward strand.
TATGGTGCTCTGGCAAGCATATTCCCCCAGAATCTGCTGACGTGCCCACGATCCTGGATTATTTGGTGCATTTGAATTCTTTGGGGCTGAGACCAGCTACCCTAAAAGTGCACCTGGCAGCCGTGTCTGTTTTCTTATCAGCAGGTAAACCCTCTTCTTTTTCAGCTCACCCTGTATTCTCCAAGTTTTTCAAAGGGTTGCTTCACACCAACCCTCCATTCAGGGACCCTGCCCCTGCTTGGGATCTTAATATTTGCATTGCCCAGCTTATGCAACCCCCTTTTGAGCCATTGTCTTCAGCAGAGCTTAAGTACTTGACTTAGAAAACTGTGTTTTTGGTAGCCATCACTTCTGCCAGGCACATAAGTGAGCTGCAGGCATTGTCAGTGGAGTCTGATTTTATCTCCTTTCACAGAGGTAAGGTGGTCCTCAGGACTAACAGAAAGTTTTTGCCTAAAGTGGTTTCAGACTTCCACCTTAATCAATCCATGTCTCTTCCTGTGTACTTCACTGACCATTCCTCCTCTGGTGAGAGGAGATTGCACAGTTTAGATGTCAAAAGAGCCCTTAGTTACTATATAGAATGTACCAAGGGTCACAGGTTTGACTCCTCCAATTGTTCCTCACTTATGGTGAGGTTGGTAAAGAAAACCTGCCACTAAAGATCCATTGCCAGGTGGATTGTCTCTTGTATCCAATTTTGCTATGAAAAACTGGGTAAGGTTCCTCCCTCAGGCCTGAGGGCTCACTCTACAGAGGTACAGCTGCATCTCTGGCTGCTGCCAGGGACATCCCTATCCTAGAGATATGTCAAGCAGCTACCTGGAAAACAGTTCACACTTTTACTAAGCATTACTCCCTGGACATCCAGGCTAGGAGTGATGCTCGATTCTGCACAGCGTGCTTCAGAGCCTATTTCTAAGTAGGTTCTGTCCCTCCTCCATGGAGGTACTGCTGTGTAATCTGCATATGTCATAATATAGCAAGACTTCATGTTGTTTGAAGAAAAAATTACTCACCTTAGTAATGTTGTTTCTTCTAATGGAGTCTTGCTATATTATGACCTCCCCCCAGCCTACCCCTCTCAGAACCTCTACTTAGGGATGTGGGTGGGCAGTGCAATGTTGGCACTTCTTAGATGCCCACTTTATTTTCACCCTTTCTTAGGGTGCTTGGGTGTTATGTTTTATTTTTCTTTCTTGAATCCCCTGACTTGAGTCTTTGTTTTGGGATCAAGAACAAAAATGTGTTTTTGTAGTTAGTAGCCAGTGGGCTAGTGTAGGTTTATGGCTTCCACACAAAACCTTAGTGAGTTTTGCTCATAAAGATCTGACAGTTTGAGTTTGAGCAACAACAGACAGAGTTTTCAACTGAGCTCGCGCTCAAGGTTCCATGCCTGGCATGGAAAGTTAACTCTTTCACCTCCGGAGCAGTTCGAAGGTTGGGACTCACTGCATATGTCATAATATAGCAAGACTCCATTAGAAGAAACAACATTACTAAGGTGAGTAATTTTTTCTTCGGGTCTTGCTGAGAGAATGGCCATGTATATTTTGTAATCAACATTTAAAATTGAGATAGGCCTATAGGATCTGGGGTCTGTGGGGTCTTTGTTAGGTTTTATTATCGATGTTATAGTTGCATAGCCCATGAAGGAGGGGGTAAACTGCCCTGGGAAATCTCACTGAAGAGAGCAAAAAGTTTTGGGATTAAATCTTTTTTGAATTTTTTGTACCACTCTGGTGTGTATCCATCCGGGCCTGGACATTTTCCTGTTTTAATATTTTTTATTGCCTCTTCTATTTCCAGTAGAGAGACTGGAGCTTTTAGAGAATTGATTTGGAGAGAGGAGAGGGTTGGTAAATTTGCCTGTTTCAGAAATTGTATCAATTCGGCTTGGTTAGGTGTATTGAGGGGGAGTACAGTTTAGAAAAGTAGTCCATAAAGGCTTTTTGGATGTGTGCCACAGTGTGATTTGTCTGTCCTGAGAAGGGATTTTTAAGACGGAGGTTTGTAGCTGCTGCCTTGTTATTCCTTAATCTACGTGTCAGGTATTTAACGCTCCTGGGCCCACCATCATGGATCATCTGACGCAGGTAGTACAGAGATTGCTGAACTTTACTATCTAATATCTTCTGTAGATCTGCTTTCGTGTTTCTGATCAGAAGTTTCATTTCTGCATCCCCTTCCCTGTATAGCATCTGGTAATTTTTTAACTGGTTAGACAATCTGTGGTATTCTAGGTCCCCTTCCTTGTTTTTCCTGGAGGAGTACACTATCAATTTGCCTTGGATAGTGGCTTTCATTGTATTGCTTGGGTTATAGATGGGTCAGAATTTTCAGCAAAAAAATCGGGAAATCTTGGAGGAAAGACTTTCGACATATTCTTGATCCGACAAAATTGCCGGGTTAAGTCTCCAAAGCGATCTCTTTCCCTCTTGCCCTAAATCCAAAGAAACTATCAGAGGATGGTGGTCCAATAGTAGTTTAGGGCCTATATTAATATCTTGAATTTGTGATAGGTGCACACAGGTTGTAATGATATAATCTAGTCATGACTGTGTTTTAAATCTAGAGGAGTAGTAGGTATATCCTGGGTCGGAGGGAAATAGCCGGCGCCAGACATCTAGCAGTCCAAGCTGATCTGTGGTAGACCTGAGTTGTCTAGCAGTTTTATTGTTTCTATGGTTATGGGGGTTTGAGCAATCTAGATGGGGGGGTTAGAGTCAGGTTCAGATCACCTCCCATGATTAGTTGTCCTTGCATAAGGTTGAGTAGAATGGACATAAACCCTCTATAGACTGGGAAAGTAGATTGGGGCGGAAAACATACACTGGCTAAGGTTACTTATTTACCAAATAGTAATCCCTGTATTATAACATAACGGCCATTGGCATCTATGTGTGTTTGTTGAATTTCCAAAGGTGTATTCCTAGGGATGAGAATTGCTGTCCCTCTCTTCCTCACTCTGGGATGGGATGGGATGAGGCAACCACTTTGTATCTTCCACCCCAACTCAGCTTAAGGTGCTCTATCTCTGAAAGGTGGGTTTCTTGTAAATAAAATTAGATCAGTAGTCTGTTTAGATAGATATTGCATCAACCTGGCATGCTTGATTGGGTCGTGTATCCCATTTATGTTGTGGGATAGTATCTTAACAGGGTTTAGCATATCCTATTTTGGGTGAATGACTATTAATTTTGTGTTTCCCTTTTTTTTTTTACCCCTCCAGGAAGAAGATGGGGAGATTCGTCCGGACCATGCCTCCCCCCCAAGGCAGACCCAAGTCTTCATCAATTCACAGTTCGCTTTTTGAAATTCATAGATCAATAAAGCATGTTTACTTAAAGTTGTCCCATTGTGTAAGTGATTATTTCTCCCCCCAACCCCAACCTGGCATCTCTTTGGGTGCCATAACAAACAGTTAATCAGGAGACCCTGAACTAGGTCTAAAAACAATAATAATAAAGTTAACCAACAAACATTGCTAGAAACCGTTAGGCAAAATAGAAAGTTGGGTTTGTTTAAAGTAGATTTAGAATGCATAAATGTTTCCAGGATTAAACCTATGTACAAATTGACCTCCAGTTGGGAGGAGTGCTTTTGTAGCTTCTCCTGAGATCTCCTATCCACAAGATCAGTGTGACCCTTGGAGGAAAAAGGGGTTCTTAACTTGAATCCGAATATGATAGTATTCAGGTACAGGAACAGAGCCTCAAAGGGAGTGATATCAAGACCACTCCAAAAGTGGTTCGGTGTCTTTGTTTTATTAAATAAGGTTATAGCAATAGGACTCACTACCTTAATCAGTCTGGGCTGGCAAATACTTGTAACCTTAAAGGTAGGGAGTTTAGTGGGGAATGCCCTAATAGGTGAATTGAAGATTGGGAATCCAAGTCTTCTTTAACTTGCGGTTTGAAAGTAAGAGGGTGAAGGGACTTGGGAGTTGTGGATCAGACTGGGCTCGGGGAGGGACATCACATGTCTCCTGCCCCAATACTCAGAGCCCCAGTAAGTGGTCTGGGATAAACCAATGCTCCCCCTTACCCAGCCATCAGTATACTAAGGGGGGTGCAATCAAGCACTAGGATGTGAAGGCCGAGCCAAAGCCGGGTCGTGGAATTGGAGGGGAGGGCATAGATACATTTGGGTCCATCAATCGGGGGTTCCCTATCCCCCACCAGCCAGCCTGTTAGCCCCTAAACGATGTGCAATGAACATGTAGCCTCTCTGAGCCAACATGGTGAGGGGACATCCATTTACTAGGTGTCCTGAGAGGTGACGGCTGGGGGGGTGGAGGAGGAGAGAGGGAAAATCTCCCCCTCGGGCACTCATGACCATGAGGCTTGCCTCAGGGATGCAGATTTCAGTGAGAAAGAGAGAAGGGAGCTTGGGACACTCCTGTCTGCCTAAGGGTGAGAGTCTCCTATGTGGGGGGTCCCAGGGCTCGGTGACGTCCCCAAGGGGGCTCACGCCCATTGTTGAGGGATTAGACTGAGCAAAGGGGAAATGACATGAGATCAGTCCAGTTGTAAGCTCAAGTCAGGGTTGTTAGTGGTAAATAGCCAGTAGGCGGGGAGGTGAAACATCCCCAAAATATTGCAGGGAACCCCCCACCCTCATCGCACCCTAGAGGGAGGTGGAACTACAACTGCTGGGTGTCGCCTTACCTCTCCAATTCTCCAGCCAGCCCCTCACCAATTTTAAGGGGTGTTTGTGAGAAGCTGTCCTGGCTCAGCAGTATATGCCTAAAGGGACACCCCCGACCAGGCCAAAGCAAGAAGAAGTACCTGACACCCCCAGCCAAAACATGAGCGCTTTGGACTTAGTTTGCAGAGACCGACCATGCCCCCACCATTCAATCAGTTGTTAGGTACTACCAGGAGAGGAAGAAAGAAAAAAAAAGGGGGGGGCAGGGCCCCGTCCCCGACCCGAGTCTAGTAGAAATATAGCAGAGTGGTGACTATGCAAGGCAGGGGTGGGTTCCGGTCTCCCAACACCTGGCCCATCCCGGACCTGACCCCGTAACAGCTAGATTTGGGCTAAGTTCCCCCCTTTCCCTCCTCTATCTGATTTCCCCTTCCCTCTCCCCGAGTTTGGTAGACTAAAAGTAGAGCCAGGGGGAGAAGCATCCGCCCGAATATTGGGTTGGGAGACCCAAGAGGCTCTAAGAAGAGGTCGAGGAAACCTGGGCTGAAAGGAACCCCCACGTCCCTCCCAGAGCGGTTCTACGCACTTGGAGTGCAAAGCCAACGAGGACTCCCCTAAATAAATTCAAGCCCACCCCCCTGCTTGACCATCTCTGTGAAAGAAAGGACCAGGTCCTCACAGGAGCTAATCATAGAGAACAGGCCATAATAGGTTAAAATGGGGACTCCCCAGGGAGGGGGAGCTAAGGGAGCCATAGTGGACAGGCCAGGCTCAGCTGACCCGACGGGAAAACCCAGCATCTCAGGGCTGGCCAGCCCGCCAGTAACCAAATCAATTCTGTTGCCTGGTATCTTGACCACCTCAAAGTTGAGCTGGGGTTAAAAGAGAGGGGGAAACAGAAAACAGAGACTTCACAGTTGGGTAGATAGACAGAGCCGCAGCACTCTAGCCAACCCACAGGGGAAGGGATCCCCCGTCTCGCCATACCTCTTACCAGCGGGCCTCAACCTTACCACCCTAGGTCACCCGTCAAAGTGATCCTCCGACTTCCTAACATCTTCACAGCAGGCAAGAGTGTTCGTTTAATAGTGAGAGGGCTACCGGCGGTCAGGGTAGTGTAAATTCAAGGAGGTTAGCTAATCGGCAAAGAAGTAATCCAACCTAGCCCCCCCCACCGCTACCCCCAGAAAGATATATATACATTTTTTTCTTTTTCCCTTTCCCTCTCCCCCTCCCCCCTCCTTCCCTTCCCTCCCCCTCTCTCCCTTTTCTCTTCTTTTCCAGTCCAACTGTGAGAATCACTGGAACCAGCTGTTAGATTATGGAGTTCTAGTTCAATCAGTCTGTAGCCCAAATCGGGCCTTTTATATAAGGTGAGATTAGCTTATGTAGATTAGTTTCAGGGTGGGATGAATTTCAGGGAGACCCAGCCCAGACGTTGGGGATACTGGGGGGGAGGAAGGCCCGACCCAGCCACCCACCAAGGAGCTGCCACACGAGGATGCAGAGTTCCTGAGTTAGGGAACGCTCCCCACAATCCAGGAGTCCGCACTGAGTCTCTTGAGCTGGTCCCGATCAGAAGCTGGGAGAATTCTTTAAGTGAGAGCCATGACTCATTTTCCACAAAGCTCCCTCGAGGCTACCATGGGCCAGCCCCACTCCCCCCCTGCCCCCAATGAGTGTCTCCCAAGCAATCACACTCACCCCAGTCAAAACAGTGTCCTCACTGCTATCTCATATTGAGTTAGTTAAGTTGCGGTATTGCTGGAGTTGCAAAATAAGTTCTGGGATCTTCAAGTTGGGCTATGTCTCTTGCTGCTTCTGTTGTCTTGGGGCTTTCTTAGGGCGCTGAACTATCGTCTCTCTAGTCTTCTCCGATATGATGCCTCTTGATTGAAGATCTAAAGCTGCTTCACTGGCTGAAGAATAAACTTGGGTTCCAGAGGGAAGGTGGACCACGAGCTTAGCAGGGTAGGGGGTCTTAAAACAGATTTGCTTGGCTCTGAGAACTGGAAAGAAGGGGCCATATTCCCTATGTTGTCGCTGAGTCAGAGGAGCATAGTCGATATCGAACAGGAGATGGGACTGTCCCCATATTATCCTTCCTTTTTGCCATGCTTTAATTAGGAGGGCCTCCTTTACTTGGTAGCTAAGGAACCGAATGAGGAAAGAACATGGTCTGGCGTCTGGGCGCGTGGGCTTGGGGCCTAAGGCATGGTGTGCCCTCTCTACATCGATCTGGAATTCAGGGTTGAGGGATAAAACAGACCGGAGAAGGTAATCAGAAAAGGCTCACGGATCATTCCTCTCTTCCCCCTCCGGGATCCCGAACACTCTAATATTGCACCGTCCGCCCCTGTTCTTGGCGTCTTCTTGCCGCACCGAAATGGCAATCTGCTCAGTTAGAATATTTCTGACTGCCTCCTCCAAGGCGTCCAGCCGGATGGTGTTTGTGGAAATCTGTTGGTCAGCTTCGGAGATTCTGGCTTCCAGGTGAGTGATTTCCTGTCCTACGTTTTTGAGCGAATCTCGAACTTCCCCTCTGAAATCTGCTATGGCTTGTAAGATGGTATCAGCTGTGGACTCTGTGATCTTTTTGGATGCCTTAGATTTTTGTTGTTTTTTCTCTGAGCCCTGGGAGTATTTAGCGTAGACCTCTCCCTCGTCTGACTGCATATCGTCTGTTTCTATGTTCTCGGCAATCGGCTGGAATCGGTTCTGCGATGCTTTTGCCATGCTATGTTATTGTTGTCAAGCAATGCAGTAATTTTTTTTGAGGTTTTGGTCAGGATTTTGATAGTTTTCTCATTTAGTAGGATAATGCAGGCAGGAGCTCACCACTGATGCTACTTCACGGAGGCATACCGGAACCGGAAGTCATGGCAGCTGAAATTCAGTGCAAAAAAAATGCACAGAGAAGCACTTGGGGCAGAAAAATCCACAAACCACATACACACTGTGGGGTGTGGAAATGGTTGGATCTGAGCTGGAAAAGGATTTAGGAATCATAATCACTGACAACATTAAGGTAGGGGCGCAATGCAGCAAGGCGGTGGGCAAAGTGAACAGAATGATGGCGTGCATAGAGAGGGGGATAACTATTAGGAAAAGGGAGGTGCTGATGCCACTCTACAGGTCCATGGTGAGGCCACACCTGGAGCATGTAGATCAGTTCTGGAGACACCACCTACGCAAGGACATAGATGGCATGGAAAGGGTACAGAGAAAGACCACTAAAATGGGGCATGGGCTAAGTGGGAAGTCATATGACGAGAGGTTAAGGGTGTTGAATTTGTACCCACTGAAGACCAGAAGGGAGAGGGGGAACATGATAGAAACATTCAGATATATGAAGAGGATCAATTAAGTGGGGGAGAGTTTATTCTTGGGGAAGGAAGATGCAAAGACTAGAGGGCATGGACTGAAGGCAAGGGGGTAGGTTTAAGGGAAACATTAGGATGCATTACTTCACTGAGAGGATGGTGGCAATGATCTGCCAGAGGAGGAGGAGGTGCAGGCTAAAAAAGTGGATGGATTCAAGAGGGCGTGAGACAAACACAAAGGGATGACAAAGGGGAGGAGTGTAGAATGAGGGGGCAAGTAAAGAGGGAGGGAATGGGCAGACTTGATGGGCCAAGAAAGTCCTTTTCTGTCACATTCATCTAAAAATCTATGTATGACCTATACTAAAATGGAAATAATGCATAAAAGTAGGGTGTGGCACATTCTAATATTAATATGGAACTTTCTGAAATAGATATGACACATGCAGAAATGCATATGACACAAACAAAAAATTGATAAGAAAATACTACAATGCACATATAACACATACCAGAATGAATACAACACACACCGAAATGGATATGACCCATATTGAAATGGATAAGACTCGTATCAAAATGGTTATCACATGTACCTAAATCATTAAGATACTTACTTAAATTATTATAATGTATACCAAAATGAATATGACACATACTGAATTGTCGATTATATGTATTTACTATATTGATACTCTTGCTGAATGTGTACTGCAGTAAATAAATAAAATGGTTATGCAGTACTGAAAACAAAATGATATATTAAAATGTGTATGATGCACACTGAAATGAGCATACAGCAATCTGAATTGTTGCCAAACTTGCAAGGCATAGACTGAATAAAGTGTAACATGTGCCAAGGTGTCGATACAGCAAACTGAAATATAATGTATGGTAGAATGTTGTTACTGGTAGAAATCTACCTTTTTATAATGATGTTTTACCATTGATGTTATGTCATGATGTTGTTAACCCATCAATGGTACATCTCATCGATGGGTTAAAAACCGGGAACAGGCTGCGCAGGCATGCAACTTGATCGGGCGGCCATGAAACAGCCGCGGGGTGACAACTTGACCCGGAGCAGAGTGGCGGTGGCACAGAAAAACAGTGGTAAGGAACTGCTTTCTCATTTTTTAAACATAAACGGTACCATACACTATAAAATATAATGTATAGTACATCTATCATCAATCTTTTTTTAACCCATCTCAAGGTTGCCATGGCGACGTAAACCTCTCGAGCTTCACTCTCAAGGTTTACATGGTCGTCCTGGCAACCTCTTGATGGTTAACAAACCGGTTAACAATAGATGACCATACATTATCCTCTATATTATAATACACCAAGATGAGTATGATACATACTGAACTGAGTAGAACACACAGTGAAAAGCAATGACTTGTGTAACCAATCAGAGTGCAGCATCACCCCCTGCGATTCTGTAGAACTCCAGTAGTTCCTGTTCAGCTTCAGTGCTGGTAAGAGCTCCTTTAATTGTGTGATACATGAATATGCACAATGGCCCAGATATTCAAACTGTGCCCAAAAAGTGCGCAACAGCAGGAGCTAGCGCAAGTCCATTGCGCCCATGCACAAGAGGTGCGTTATTCAAAAACTGCGCTGGCCAAGATGCGCCTACAGCCGACGACTGAATATTGTACCACCTGCACCATAGCGCAACTAGGGAGGTGAAGCTGAGCCTATCTGATGTGCCATAGCACAACAAGGGATGTTCAGCTGAGCAGCCCAGATGTGCCATAGCGCAACCAGGGACTCCCCCCAGCAGCAGGGCAGCAATGCAACAGCACAACCAGGGATGCAGAGGCCCACCACCCATGCCACAGATGGGCAGAGGAACACACAGCAGAACAGACATGGTCCCCCCACACCCCATGCACTGCACAATTGGGGGAAGGCTGGAATAACCACTGGCCCATGGAGACCAGCAACCAACCCACAGCTGGGCCATGGTGCCCCATCACACCCCCTGGCAAGCTGTGACTGGCACACAAGGAGGGCCGACCACCCCGTGCCACACCATCCCAACAATGCAGAGCACACCCTGCACCGTGACCCCCAGACACCCTGCCCAGGAGCAGCGTCCACCAGTGCAGGATACCCCATGCATGCCACCACCCCCACTGTGACAATGCAACCCTGTGCACCACAGAACCATGCAAGGCAGCCCCACCATGAGCACCCATCGGTGGGTGGCAGCACACAGCGATGCAATGACTGCATACACAGTGCCACCATGCACATCCCCCCCAAGGTACAGCTGAGAGACCGACCATGCGTCGGCACATGAGGTACCCCACACATGACAGGGCATGCCCCAGACCCCACCACCAGTGGTACAGCACCCTACACACCCTCCCAAGGACACACCCCAACCCAGCACTGGCCACAACAGCCAGCGCGAGCCTACAGTGGTGCATGGAAGCATGCACCACACAGGATGCAACACAGTGCATGGACAAACACCCACCCATACCCAAGGGCACACTAACACAGGGACACAGTAGCAGGGCAACCAAGCCCCCGGCGTGTGGCCATTGAAACTGTGTACACATGGCCAGCACTCCTCCATGGCACAGGAGTGCCAGCCACCCTGCACAGGCACTGTGGAGCTGTACGCCACCAGCATTTGCCCAGAGCACAAGTGACAGACAGTGGTGCACATCCCCTGCAACACACACAAGCCACTGCATGGAGGTGGGACAACAACAGCGGAGGCCACAGTGTCACCTGAGGCAGACATGCACCACACCAGTGACAGGAGGCAACCCAGCATTGTGACTAGTACAGTGGCTGTCCTGCATGGACAGCCACCACTGACATGCCAGTGGACCATGCAGGTCACAGACATGCAAGGGTGTCACTGCACAGGCCATGGACGGGCTGATAGGTGCACCATGGACACAGAGCATGCACCATGGACCACTGCACACAGTCATCCAGTGCACAGGAAACAACACACACACCACAGACAGTGACTGATAGCTACTCACACACCATAGTCACCTCCCCATGGACACACACACATGCACATGACTGCACCACCCCTGACGCCATGCACACCACTGCAGCTGAGCACCTATAGCTCGCTGCAAAACAGAGACCACCACATTAGGTATATCAAAGCAAATGTATTGTACAAAACACACAAAACTGTTTACTAATATGTACAAAAGGTTGGGGGATGGCCACAGACAAGGTGGGGGTGGGTAAGGGGCAGGGGCGAACAAATGGTAGAGGGAAGGAGGGGTGTGAGGGTGGGTCCAGGGGGAAGGGAAAGTCAGGGGCAGTGGGATGCTCATCGGGAGCCCCGCTCCCCGCACTGGCTGCTCCTCCCGCCATGCCGCCTTCTGACTCCCACAAGGCCGATCCTCTCTAAAATTTCAAGGGAGGCCCTGGCCACCTGCAGTATCTCCTACAGCGTTCTTCTGATGGCTTGCAACTGCTGTCTACCTAGGACAAGGGAGCAGAGTCAATAGGTGTGAATGCACAGTCCCATGCAGCCCACCCACTGTGCATGGCATACGGCCATGCCTCTGTGATGGTGTGTGACCACCCACAGTGATCGTGTCCACAAGACCTGCCCACCCAGGCGCACACAGCCATGTGGACAGCTGCACACACCCACCATCCAAGTCCTGCACAGCACCACCATGGCTGTTCAGTGACATGGCTATGTGGTGTGAAGGCAGTGGCACAGCCAGGTACCTGGTGCACGCATGGACCACCATTGATGCACTCCCAGACATGCAGTGCCACTGGACAGTGCTGACTGCAACAAGTTGTGTACATGGCAGTGGTGTCAATGGATGGTGGCCATGCCCCGCTGCCTGCCCTGTTACACAGCATGCAATAGTAATCATGGATGTAAGGCACTCACCATCATCAGGCTGTGCCTCTGTGGACCTTCGCCACTCCCAGAGTGACAGTCCTCCTACTGGCACCTCCTCTCCCTCGCCAGCCGTCGCTCATCTGGGCCTAAGATGCAAACATGGAGAGAGGAACATCAGTACAATCCTGTAGCAAAGTCCCCCTGCCCCCATGTGTGTGCAATCACACACAGCCAGACCCACCCACCCCACACCCTGATAACACCACCACAGCCAACACTGGACGGTCCCCCCCATGTTCCGGACACATGCAACCATAATACCCATATGGAAGACAAAAGTGTTTGGATGTTGCACCTACCTGGCCATGGCACTGTGCCCCTCCTGGCATGTGCCCGCAGGCGGGCAAGCAGGTCTGGGTCCCTCTGCCTCAGGTCCCCATATCTGTGGTGGCACTGCCCCGCCATCCGCCCCATTCCTGTGGCCTCCTCCAGGGCGTCAGCCACCTCCTGCCACACCTGACTCCTGAACCTATCCAGGGGTGCCTCACCAAACAGTGGGCCAACAAGTGGCTCCACAATGGCAACCAAGTTTGCCATTTCTACCTGGCTCCACTGGGCAACTCTCCTCTGTGCCATCTCTATTGCTCGGTAGAGTCAAAATGGTGCTCTGCAGCGTGGTTCCACCATGTGCAGATGCTGCGTGGTACAGCACTGCCATTCCTTATCATGCTGTCACCGAACAGCGCGATAGTGATACACCCATGCCTGATGCATGGTGCCTAGGGGGCAAAGGTTGGACACAGGGTCAAGGGTCTCTGGCGCACGGACAGCCAGAGCGTGATTGGAACCCAATGCGTGTAGCGCAGTTGGGTGCCTGTGTGCCACCTCCTGTAGTGGCCTACCGCGTTGTTGCCCCAGTGTGCCTACAATGCCCCAGTGCACCATATAGGTGAACAGTGCTGTAGCGCCACTGGCACAATGGTGGCCGTGCCGTGCATTGCCTCCCGCACACGGCACATCAGCAGTGCGGCAGGTGCCTGTGTAATCAACCCGGGCATGTGTAGTTAGGTGTGTACTGCGCATGTCACAGAACTGCACCCTTGGCTCAGCACCTTCAACACAATTGCGCAAAGTGCAAAAGTGCAATATTCAGCTGTCATATGCAAATCAGCTAATCAGCCATTCAATGGTGCAGTCACTGCATTTGCATCCACTTAAAGATGCACCTCGACTCATTTGCATGGGTTGCGCTATGAAAGTGCGACATTGGGCTGCACTGGCCTTAGTCGGTTACTGCAGCCTATTGGTGAGTTGCATGCTGTTTGGGAGTGTGGACTGTGGATTTTGGGGCATGCATGGGACTGCACAGTCGCAGGTAACACCTGTCATTCTCACAGGCTGAATCATGACCAAGTGAGTTGTGGAGGAAGAGGAACAGAGTTGTGGGAGGAGGAGGAGGCCAAATTTCACAAAGGCTGAGACGGATGCCCTGTTTGAGGCCTACCTGGACCAGGAGTTGCTTCTCAGTGGATGCCAGGGAACACTACAGGCCCATGCTGCTTCATGGGAGGAGGTGGCGCATGCTGTGAACCTGCATGGCAGCCACCAGCGCTCCGTGCAGGAGTGCAAGAAGAAGATGGGCACAGGCAGGAGGATGATTAAGGAGAAGGTGGCTGCCATCAGGGCAGCACGATCTGTGACAGGTGGGGGACAGCTGGAGGTGCTACACCTGACCCCACAGGAGGAGCAGGTTGCTGGCAGCATGCAGCATTGCGCCATTGAGGGTGTTCCGGGTGGTGGATTCCAGACAGGTGGTAGCCCGTCACTGCATGGTAAGTCATGGTCTGTCTATTGGGTGGGGACAGGGTAGGTCACATGCAGTAACGCGACTTTGTTTTCCCTTACAGCTCCTGAGCATCTGCATGGGTCAGCGGTGGTGGGCATCTCCACTGAGGCCAGTCAGATGGAGATGGAGGAGGGCCCATCCACCTCCACAGGAATACGCGGCTCAGTGCGACAGTGGGCCCGCCTGGATGTCCAGACTGATGTTGTTGCAGCAGGTGCGGAGGAGGCTCTGCCCATGTCCCAGCATGCCAGCATCCATGGATGTCAGCATGCTGGGACTAGGGCTGGTGCTGGGTCCGTCACCGATGATGATGTCACTAACATCATGGGCAGTGACATGTGTGTGCCCCAGGATGGCCACACAGCAGGTAACATCGCAGCCATGGCTGTGGGTGGTGCCGCCGTGGAGGCCTGAGTGTCATCACAGTCCCAGCCTGTGCCTGTCAGCACCGGTGGAGCAGCACTGGTGTGTACAGGACAGTGGTACTGCTGTGGCCACTGCGGTGGCACCAGTGAGCCCTGGGGAGCGGCAGCCGGAGGGGCAGCATCAGCAGTCGGCCAATGGGCTTGGGGGTACAGTGTCAGGGGGCGACATCAGTGCACTGCCTGTGGACATGCCCAGGCCTGGTCCTGGTGTGCAGCGCCTACTCTCAAAGGGTGCTGAGCATCAGGGCTGCGCACACCCTGAGGGACAGAATGCCGATCAGGCAGATGACCTCTTGGATGAGCACACCCTGCATACTGCAAGCATCAGTCAATCAGCAGATGCGGCTTGGGATGGCGGTGGATGCACTGAGTGCGGCTCTGGAGTGGGCAGAGGAGCGTCGCAGCAGAGAAACCGCTCTGCTCCTGGCAGGGATGGACCGGATGCAGGAGGATGTGACCGCTGCCATTGACAGGCTGACACATACAATCACAGCTGCCATGGCCACAGGGGGCACACAGTTATTTGCCCATGCAGCGCAGACACCGCACAGTGCAATGTCCACCCCCCATTCCCAGCGTCGTGCGACACCCTCCTTGTTGACACCGGGTTCAGCTGTGGGCATCCCAAGCACGCCTGGCGCAGGGATGTTCGGTGTGCTGCAGACCCCTGCGCGAGCACGGTCATGTTCACGCAGTGGAACCCCTGGGGGACCATCGGTGCCACCCCATGAGGCCAGTGGTCAGCCTGTCAGTGCTGGTGGGTCTCAGTGGGGCCACCCATGTATCCATGGTGGCCGGGGCACTGTGGCGCATGACTGACCTGTCTCCTAACGCAGCTACTGTCTGATGCTGCCCTGTGTGCATTGTGTCATTCAGCGGGCAATGCACGGGTGGGTACCCGGCCCTGCACGCAGACACACAGTCGATCTGCACACCCTCCCGGCTGCTGTCCACAGTTGCGTGTGCATGATGATGCTTGCATTGTGCTGTACACCAATATGCAATGGTGCCCAGCATCTGACACACGCACAATAACAGACAGTGGGCGTGGTGGTCTGTAGACATGTGTGTGGCTAGGGGTGGTGTTCTTGGTCGGTGTTCCTCCTATCCTTTGTGCATGTCTGGTGCATTGTGTGTGTGTGTGTGTGTGTGTGTGTGTGTGTGTGTATGTGTGTGTGTATGTCCGTGTGCCATGTTAGACCTCACCCATCCCTGGTGGTGTGTGTGGTTCCATGCTCGGCCACTTCCCTTGATGGCATGCACCCCTGGTGTGTGTTCATGCATGTTTGTGGGTTGTGCCCTTGCCACTGGTGGTTGCACATGGCCCCATGACTTACCTGGGTTGGCTGAAGTGCTCCTCCATGATGGTGTCCCGATGCAGCTGTGCCAGCCGGAGCAGTCGGGGGTCCCGTCGCCCAAGGGGGGGCTTCCCATCACCATTGTCACCGGCGTCCTCATCGTCCCCATCACTGGCCCCCTCTTCGACCTGTACGGCTATCCCACATTCATTGGCCATGTTGTGCAGGATGCAACAGGCCAGGAATAGCCCGCAGGCCTTTGAGGGGCTGTACTGTAGGGCACCAGCGGAGGTGTCCAGGCAATGGAAACATGCCTTCAGCATCCCGAACACCTGATCGATGACATTACGTGTGGTGGTGTGTGCCTCATTGTAGCGTTGCTGCGATGGGGTCGCGGGTCACCGGAATGGTGTGAGCAGCCAGGGACGGAGTGGGTATCCACTGTCACCTGTGTGTAGAGGGTGGAGGTTAGTTTGGTGATCAGCATCGCCTTGCCCCTGGCCATATAGGCCACTACCCATGTCACCTCTGACCATGCCCCTCCCAAGCCCTATGTTTGTCCATGTAGTTTGCATACTTACCCACTAGGTGGCCAGTGGGGATATTCCCACTTTCAAATCTGTGGCACAGTGCTGACTGGTGCCAGATGAAGGCATCTTGTGCTCCCCCAGGGTGCATGGCACAGACATTGATTATGCGCCCCCTGGCATAGCATACCACCTGGCAGTTGATGCTAGCATAGCTCTTGCGATTCATGTATGCTGCCCCGTCGGGGCCAGGTAGTGTGCGGATGGCCACATTAGTGCAGTCTATTGCCCCTAGCACACCAGGCATATGTGTTACCCTGTGGAACTCCTGTATGTTTGCTGTGCACTCCGCCGGTGTGCTGGGGAAATGGATGTACTCCGCAGCATGTGGCAGCAGTGCGCTGAGGAATTGGGTGAGATGGCGTGACCCGGCCGACTGGGTTATGCCTGTGGTGACCCCTGTTGCTCTCTGGAAGGTACCCGTGGTGAGCAAGCACATGCAAGCTGTCACTTTAGCCTCCACTGACAGAGCATGGCTCCGTCATGTGGGTGCCTGCATCACATCACTGCACAGCTCACAGAGCCACCTCAGAATTGCCCGATTCAGGTGGTACTGGCCCACGATCTCCATATCACTATACAGCTCAAAGCTGGTGCAGGCTCGGTACTGCCTGTTGGGGGCATACTGCCGACGGGCCCTTCCATGGCCATGCCCCCCTGCTGCCCACCTTCTCACCCCCCTCATTACTGCCTCCATCTGGATGGTGGTACTGGCCATGTCCCTGGCTTGTGTTCACCCCCCCGGTAGCTGTTTCTGTGTTCCCCCCGCTGTCCTGGCTGCTACTTCCCCTGCACTGGGAACATCTGACTGTGCTGGCCTCACTGCTGTGTGGCACTTTCCCCTTCTGCACTGTGGCTCCCCACACCTTCCCCTGAGCCTGTGGGTTCCAGGTGCCCTTTTACTGTCCTGCCCTATGTGTGTGTGTGTTGCCTGTGTGGCTGACTATAGTTCAGCAACTTTAGGCTTCCCTGTAACATTCTTGCACCTCTCCCTTATTCCTTTTTATTTTGACTCATTTTCGCTACGGTGCAACTTCCGCTTGCTCCCCTATTGCGCATGGCGCATGTTGTTGAATATTGCACTGCGCCATTTATGCATAGTTCCTCCCCCTTCAGTTGCGCATACATTCATTATCATTGCGCTGTTGCTCAGCATGATTTGGGGGGTGCAACTGCCTCTCGCTGAATATCGCAGAATGGCACATTTTCGGACTTGCGCTGGCACAACCCTATTGCGCATGGCGCAACCCTTTTGAATATCTGGGCCAATGTATATTATTAAATTGTTAGTTTGCTACTGTACCTGTTTTAGTTTTTGGTTTTTTAGTTTTTTTAAGATGACTATTGTTTTCAAAAGTATTATTTGGCTTTCAACAAAACATACTGTTATATGTGTTCTTTGTGTAAGGTTACAGTTAACACCAGATAAACCCACCCTGTACTTGCCTTCATCCTATGCTTTGCAAAGTTATACAGTATGTTGTGTTGTGTAATATTTTTATCTGCCCTGTAAAAGAGTGGGCATTACCAAAAAAAAATCTGTAGCTCCAGGGTTAGTTCATTCCTGCATGTTTAACTGAATTTCACCAACTTACTGAAGTTTAGAGTTTTTCTTTGCTGCCTTCTGAAAACTAATGTCAGTATTTTACCAATTTAAGAACAGTAAAGGAAATTAATCAACCATTTATTCTGTAATAATAAGTGCTAGAAACACATATGTTATACCACTGGAAAGCTGAGAATCTCTTCTTTCTAATATTATAAAGCAGTTGTTTGTAGCTTATGACATTATGTAGCAAAACAGCCCCATTATTAATGTTCTAGATTTTTCTAAAAAATGGCAGTTTGTGAATCTAGTTATCCATCAAATGATTAATTTCCCTGTCTTTTGTCCCCAGGTTCCCTGACTTTTTGAAAGAGGAGTGTTGCATGTTTACAGGCTTCAGTACATGTGCTGAACTACTGAGTCATTAAAGGCTTGAGCAGCAACCACACCCAGGTTAGTGAGCTTGGGTGACCTTTTCAAAGCAGAGATGCGCTCAAGCACAATATTCAAAGAGCAGAGATGGGCCAGCACATCTCCGGATGCGCTGAAGATAAAGTATAATGTATTTGGTGCACCTGGAGGGGGCGTGCCCATGAACGTTCTGCACAACTCTATTTTCAGCCCAAATGGGCGGTGCATCTTGGGTGCATCTCCCATGATGCTCCCAAAAGAGCTAGAACCAAAAGCAGTAGTCCTAAGTGCAATCCCCCAACAGGCAGCTACTAGGATAGCAGGCAGTGTGAGCACCAGTGTGTGGTAACTGAATGCACTTGTCATCAGTAAAGACAGTACACTGAGCAGTGTGTGCTATTGTGCAGTGCATTTTGTGAGCACATTCTGATATGTACATAAAAAACAACTTTCCATAGAGGTTGTCAGGACTGCTGGTTGTGTTAGCATATTGAGGGAATAGAAAGCCAGCACTAGGATTAAGGATGGGGCACCATTCCTGATGGCGGAGATAATAAGGTATGTAAGGAGAGTGGGGGCATCCCTAGTAGCCATCTAGTGGGTCGGTGTGCAAGACACCATGCCCACACAATGCACTCTGTGGCACAACACACAGCGGGAGGCAGTGCGGGGGGGGACAATGACAGGGAAAGTGCAAGGGACAACACCCACGTGGAACGTATCAGTGGGTGGCCTGCTGGAATAGGGTCTACAAACACAGTGACAGTGGTGTGCCAGAGTACCGGGTGGGCAGGGCAGGTGCTTGGCATAGCAGGCACAGGTGGCTGGGCAGCAGACAACACACACCCTCAGGTACAAATAATGTTGGGCATGGCAGAGAACCATGGCTGGACAGGACAGTGGCAGGTGGGCACACTAGAAGGGATGGGGAAGTGCAGCACATGAGAGTGGCATGCATGCTCACAGTTACAGCATATCTGGATGTGGGCACAGGTCCCACTGGATGCAGTGCAACACAGGCTGTAACATGAGGAATGAAAACAAATGTACCTCCAGGGCTGCAGTACCTGTTGGTCAACTGTGGTGTAGGGTGGCACAAGGCATCCCAAGTACAGTTTAGCACATTCAAATGAAGTTTGGAGCAACTATAATGAGATTCTAAGCAGTTCATTTGGGCCTGAATTTGGCAATGAGGACATTTGCTTAATCTGGCTGAAAATTGCAGATTTTCTCCCAGCCCATCTCAATGTGCAGGGTACATCTGATTAGTTTGGTGCATCTCTGTACAGCACATTTTCACGTATGCATGATATGTTGGATGCATTTGATGGATTTGGCGCATCTCCGTAGGGCGTATTTCCACACATCTGCGATACTGTGTACTGCACTTGACATGCACAGCAGAGCATGTCTGATGGCAATGGCCATGTATAATGCATCTCCAAGCACTGCTCTGTGATGCGCCATTGCCCTTACATTGCGCATCTTTATGGTGCATCTGTGACATGCGCAGAGCAGAGCGTGTGTGCCTGTTGTGCATTGTGCATGACCCAGCCACTGTCACTGCAGTGCCCCATCTTTGCATACCAGCTCCAGATAGACCTCTGTGACATATACCATGTGTGCAGGCTGCAGGGCCCAGGACCCTTACCTGGAGCACCACTGAGATTACCAACCTGTTGGCACTGATGCTGCCCCTGGAGGGCAACCTGCTTGGGGCAGAGGCCTAGCTGGAGGGCCAAGCTGTTGTGTGGGTCAGCGCGGTGGGGCACCATGTGTGCCGCAATGGGATGCCCCACACTGCAGAACAGTATTGGCACCGTTATGGTGAACTCAGCCACTGGCCTGTGTGCCATTGTGCCTATGGTCCACTGTGCCTGTGATGTGACTACCGTGTTCACCCTGCCTGGTTCCTGTGCACTTGTACTTCAGTGCATGGCCAGGCCATGCTGTCCATAGCACCCTTAGGTGCTGTGGGGCTTTGTCCTTGCCCCCATGTGTGCCATGCCCACAGTACCTGTTTGTCCCCTGGGTTGGTGGTGTATATGTGGTGCTTCTTACTCTTCCCATGTGGCCTGTGTCTGCACCCATTTTGCATTTTTCAGTGCCACTCTCCACCCCTTTGGCCTTGGGCTGCTTCCCTCCCTGTGTTGGCTGTTCCACAGCCCTCCTTTCCCACCTGCAGTCCTTCTCTGTTGCTCTAAGGTCCCCGGCTGAGATGCTCCTATTGCTATATTCAGTGCTCCCAGATGCTCCAGTGCATTTCAAGATGTGCTGGCCCATTTCAGGTTGGGCCTTAGTGCATCTTTCTTATTTTCAGCCTGAGATGCTCTGGAGCATCTTAAGGTGTGTCTTCTGAAAATAGCAATGTTTGCTTTGGCGCATCTCAGATGCACTAAGTGCATCTTCTTTGAGAATGTCACACCCAGTGTTTGTCTTCAGACTATGTTGGTAAGCATAACTATTTATAATACTGGGACAGTATATTTAGTTGGTTATTCATTTGCTTACATTGCCTGGTTTATTGCCATTATTATTTTCATTTCATTGCAAGCAACATTTTGGGGTGGTAGTGGGGCAACTGTATAGTAAATTTGTGAGGTGCTAGTTGGTGAAAGACTATTTATCTTTGTCTTCAATCTCTCTCTTTTTAGAACTCTTTATTTTAAATTGGGTGTGTGTTTAGTTGGCCTTAAATTGTGTACTGAAGATAAGATTTTTTTTGCTGACTTTATAAAATCAATTTCAGCTTTTTGCTGACAGTGCCCACACATCTGAAACCCCTGAGATGCCCTGGTGGCTAGTGGTTCCCCCCCCCAGCAAGTATCTCACTGAGCTGTCAATGAATGAGAACGTTCCAAGAATGTGCTCATTCATTGACAGCTCAGTGGGCAGGCCATCCGCGGAGGAGAGAGGAGGGCAGTGCCAATCTGCCTGCTGCGGGTTAATTACGATGGGGGTCGGAGCGGGGTAGTGGTGGGACACTTGCTGGGGTGTGGGTGTGGGGGGCACTAGACCACCAGGGATCAGAATTGGAAATAATATGGGACCGGGGATGGGAAGGGGTTGGGATACCCTAGACCACTAGGCATTTTTTTAAAAGAATGTACGGACGGAGATGGGGGCTGTTTATACACTAATTACACTTGGGTGGGTGGGTGAATGGGTGGAGAGGGGGACCACTAGCCACCAGGGCATCTCAGGGGTTTGATCTGTGTGGGCACTGTCGGGAAGTGGATGGGGGAGGGATCCCTATTTAAAAACAGATTTTTTTAAAGTCGGGCAGGTGATCCAGTGGGGGGAGGAACTGCTAGCTAGGGGATTGTTACTATATACCTGTGAGGTGGGTGGAGGAGTGAAACATAGAAACATAGACTTTGATGGCAGATAAGGACCACTTGGCCCACCCAGTCTGCCCATTTCCCTACCTACTGAATAAGCTGCAGATTCTAGTTAACCAACAGCCTACTTCCTGCAACCCCCCACTATAATTGCCTTGTGTCTGTCCCATGCATGTTTGAATTCCCCCACTGTTTCAGACCCAACGACCTCCTCAGGAAGGCTGTTCCATGTATCCACCACTCTCTCCGTGAAAAGAAATTTCCTCACATTACCCCTGAGCCGTCCCCCCTCTATCTTTAAATTGTGCCCCCTTGTTCTTACACATCTCTTTTTCTGAAAGATGCTACCCTCCTGGACTTTGTTGATTCCCTTGAGGTACTTGAACATTTCTATCATGACCCCCCTGTCCCTCCTTTCATCAAGAATATACATATTAAGCTCTCTCAGTCTCTCTTCATATGGTTTCTGCTGCAGACCCTGCACCATTTTAGTTATCCTCCTCTGGACTGCTTCCATCCTGTCTATGTCCTTATGTAGATGAGGTCTCCAAAACTGCACACAGTACTCCAGATGGGGTCTCACTAACTGTCTGTACAGAGGGATAACCACTTCACTTTTTCTACTTGTGATGCCCCTTCCTATGCATCCCAGTATCCCCCTGGCTCTCCTTACCGACTTTTCACATTGCTTACCCACCTTTAGGTCATCTGATATGACTACCCCCAGGTCCCTTTCCATTTTTGTTGTTGTTAGTACCTCCCCTGCTATTGTGTACTCTTCTCCTGGGTTTTTGTTTCCCAGGTGCATTACTTTGCACTTCTTTGCATTGAATCTAAGTTGCCATATGTCTGACCATTCCTCCAACCTTGCCAAGTCCCTTCTCATCTTTTCTACCCGTCGTGTGTATCAACTCTGTTACAGATCTTTGTGTCATCTGCAAAGGCATACCTTTCCTCCAGACCCTCTGCAATGTCACCTATAAAGATGTTAAAGAGGACTGGACCCAGTACTGAGCTCTGAGGTACTCCACTAGTAACCCCTTTCTTCGAATGTGTTCCATTCACTATTACCTTCTGTGTCCTGTTGTGCAGCCAGTTTGTTACCTAGGCTACCACCCTGGGACCCACTCCCAGGCTGGCTAACTGATTATTAATCTTTGTGTGGGACTGTGTCAAATGCCTTGCAAAGTCTAGGTAGGCCATATCCACAGCCCCTCCCTGGTCTATTACTTTGGTCACCCAGTCAAAGAAATCAATTAGATTCATCTGACATGACCTTCCTGCTGTAAATCCATGCTGCTTTGGGCCCTGTGCCCCGCAGGCCTCTAAGTACTCAACAATTCTTTCTTTCAGAAGTGATTCCATCATTTTCCCTACCACTGAGGTCAAACTTACAGGTCTGTAGTTTCCTGCTTCTGCCTTGCTCCCACTTTTGTGAAGGGGAATCACATCTGCCCTCCTCCAGTCCTCAGGTACCACCCCATCCTGCCATGATTTGTTAAAAAGTGTGGTCAGTGGTGTCACTAGGTCCTCCCTTAGTTCTTTTAGGATTCTGGGGTGATTTGTCCACCTTGAGTTTTAGGAGTTCTTTCAGGACTCTTTCTTCTGTGAATGGACTGGTGTCAACTCCCCTACCCAGAGTGCTTCTATTGTCTGGTTTAGGTAACTCCTCCTCATCTTCTTGCAAAAGTATTCATTCAGTATCTCTGCCTTTTTACTGTCTCCCTCTGCCCACCTCCCCTCTCCCTTATTAATCTTCACAATCCCTCCCTTAACCTTTCTATGCTCCCTAATGTACCTATAAAAGGTTTTATCCCCCTTCTTAACTGAGTTGGCTATTTGTTCCTCAGTTTGGACCTTTGCTAGTCTGACTGCCTTCCCCACTTCTTTCTGCTTTAATTGATACAGTTCCCTGTCGTGCTCCTTCTGTGATTCCTTATACTTTTTGAATGCAGCCTTTTTCTACTTAACCTTCCCTGCCACCTCTTTTGAGAACCATAGTGGTTTTTTACTCCACTTTGTTTTCTTTATTTGTTTCACACAAAGGCTTGTTGCCTGTATGATGGCAGTTTTGATTTTTCTCCATTGTTCTTCCACCCATCCTTTTTGGTCATTGGTAGTGCATTTTTCAGGTATTCACCCATTTTGCCAAAGTCAGCCCTTCTAAAGTCCAGTATCCTTGTTTTTGTATGGTTTATCTCCATGGTTATGCTCATTGTGAAGCACACTGTGCAGTGGTCACTTGTTCCCAGATGTCTACTGACTTCTAAATTTGTGATCCTCTCTCCATTTGATAGTACCAGGTCTAGTATTGCTCCCTCCTGAGTGGGTTCCAACACTAGCTGTCTAAGGCCTGCCCCCTGCAGGGCATTGAGAATGACCCTGCCCTTGGATGTGGTTGCAGTACATGTTATCCAGTTAACATCTGGTCTATTCAGGTCCCCCATCAATAGTATCTCCTCTTTTTCAGCCATTTTGAGAATGTCCTCTATCATTTTGTTGTCCATTTCCTCTCCTTGAGACGGGAGTCTGTATACAACCCCTGTGCGGATTGTGATGCCATTCCCTGTCTCCAAGGTGACCCAGAGTGCCTCTTGTCCTCCCCCTTTACTTTTTAGTTCTGTAGCTTTGATCCCTTCACTTATGTATAGAGCTACTCCACCTCCTCTTTTACCTTCCCTGTCCCTTCTGTAGAGTGTGTACCCTGGTATGTTTACATCCCAGTCATGGTTCTCGGTGTACCATGTTTCTGTGACTGCCACAATATCCAATTGTTCATCTTCCATCAGGGCTGCTAGCTCAGGAAGCTTGTTTCCCAGACTACGGGCATTGGTACTCATTGCCCTCCATTTAATGCTGGCTTTATCCTTTTTTCCCCATCCCTGCTCTTATTGTCCTTGTAAATTTTTCCATTTACCCCTGTCCTGCCCTGTGTTGATCTCTGTACCTCAGTGTTTCCCTTACTACCTGCCATGTTTTGTGGGGGGAGGCATGAAATTTCCTGCCTTTTATCAGTACCTCCCCCCTTGGCTAGTTTAAAAGCTTGCCGAGGAAGCATTTAAACCTATCACCTAGGAGCTTGGTTCCCTTCATGGAGAGATGCAGATCATCATGCCAATATAAACCTTAATCTCTCCAGGTGGCCCCCCAGTCCCCAATGAAGCCAAAGCAACCATTCATTAAACTGCATGGTGTGCAGTACCCTAGCCTCACTCCTGCCATGGACTGGTAGCACCTCTGAGAAGGTTACCATGCTTGGTACCCATCTGAAGCCCCTCCCCAACTCTCCAAATTCATTCTGCACTGCACTGATCCCATGCCTAGCTAGGTCACTTGTCCCAAGGTGGACTATGATATCTAGTTCCCTCTCCTGTGATGCTGCTTCTGCAATCCTGAGGATTTGCTTCCAGTCCCTCCAAGCCATGGCACCAGGCAGGCACCTTTCTTCCTTCTCCTCTCCCTTTCCCAGTTTTATCCCCCTAACAATTGAGTCCCCTATCAGAAGCTGTTTCCTTCCCCTGTGGTGTCCCTTGCCACCCTTTTGTGGGTCTCCCTTGTGGATGTCCTCAGTATTCTTCTGGGTCTCCACTGAGGGTGCCATCATAGAGGAACCTTGCTCTGCCAGAATGGCATATGATTTGTGTAGAGGTACAACTAGGGGGCTTCACCTCTGGTTTACCACCCGCACCCTCCCAGAACCCACTGTGGTCCAACTGCTCTTCATACTTGGCAACCTCTGAGGCAGTGGTTGTAGCAGTGGTGCTCTTTGGAAGGGGGAGGCCTCCTTAGTCCTTGCTAGTTCAGCCTGGAGGTGGGCAACCTCTCCCTCAGAGCTGACAGTTGCCTGAAAATAGGACAGCAACACAGTTTCCAGAATGTCTCCCGGAAAACTGCTGCCCCACAGCCAGTGCATTGCACCACTCCCCACATGTCCTCTCCTTATAATATACAATATGTTATATATATATATATTTTTATTATTATTTGTGGTGTGTACCTACCCTTTTGCACTGTGCTGGGTTATTAATGATATGACAGTTCTGCCCCAAGACCTGTTGAGGAAGTGATGTCAGAACTGTGGCTATAAAGGAAATGCCATGCCTGGGGTGTGGGGTAGGGTGGGTGGGTAGTCCACAGCCACTGGTGACTGTTAGAAACAATCAAACACACAACTGCTCCACCACCCTGGTGAGTATTGTTCTTTATAGTAATTCAACTAACACCACAATTTACTAGACCACATTTCCTGCACAAACCACTCTGCTGAGTCCAGGGATAAAAATGAACTCACTTCTCAGCCAGCAGGACACTTTTAAAATGTTGCAAAAATATCCTTCCAAATCCTAAGTCTCAACCCCAACAATCAAGCAAATTCAGTTGTATCTCACTCCCTCTGGTTATAAAATTACTACACTTTTAATGGAATCCTGCAATTCTCTGCTTAATGCCAATAAGGAAAATAAAATGAAACTTTTTTGTAGAAAGCGTAGCTCCCCTTCTTAACAGTCCCACCAGTATTATGCCTTATCAGGTTTCCAGGTCCTAAATGGAGTTATAGTTTGTTCTTTGCAGTGTAGCAAGGTTCTCAGCTTCCAACAGACAAATCAAAGTCAGTCTGACTGGCTTCTAACTGTGAAGGATGCCTAAGACAGCACAGTGATGAAACCCCACCCAGAGCCAATTGATTGACTAGTGACACCTGTGATGTAAGCAGGCCTTTCAGTGTAGGCACTCTGCTATGTCTGATTCCAATACACAAAAAAAACCTTTCAGTAAAACCAGGGATAACAACTTAACTTCTCAGCCAGCAGGACACTTTTAAAATGTTGCAAACATATCCTTCCAAATCCTAAGTCTCAACCTCAACAATCAAGCAAATTCAGTTGTATCTCACTCCCTCTGGTTATAAAATTACTATACTTTTAATGGAATCCTGCAATTCTCTGCTTAATGCCAATAAGGGAAAAAAATGAAACATTTTGTAGAAAGCGTAGCTCCTCTTTTTAACAAGTCCCACCAGTATTATGCCTTACCAGGTTTCCAGGTACTAAATGGAATTATAGTTTGTTCTTTGCAGTGTAGCAAGGTTCTCAGCTTCCAACAGACAAATCAAAGTCAGTCTGTGGGGCCACTAGCCACCAGGGAGCTTTACTGGGGGGATTAAATTGATATGGGAAGACTGTTTTATGCATTGAATTTTACCATGGGTCTACTATTATTAGTTTTGGTGCCTTTTTTAATGATATGATGTTTTCATTGGGAAGTTACGGGAACCGTCCCCACTGGGAAACAGACTTAAATGGTTTAGACTTAACACATTTAACTCCAGGGACTCTGCGTCAGATCAATTCAACGGCCACTGAAATCAGACAGTCCAATACCCCATTTAGGTTGAAAACCTTGTATTACTGTAGTATTATAAATTGGACAAGTAATTGTTTAGTAATGGTTGGGGCAGGGGGAAATGCTTGGAGACATGGGGAAGATGTCTTTTGATAGGTTTAATAACAAAATCTTGCTCCAAGGTTTGTTAACACATTCATGTATCATATTACTATTACTACATAATGGAGACATCTGTCCAAATCCTGGAACTCTGTCCCTAGATTCAGAGCACTGTTAGGGCCTTTTGTTCATGCCATGCCATGTAAGGAGCCTTATTCCAAAAATGGACTTGCTCTATGAGTGCGAGGTGAACAACAGGCCAGAATTTATGATACTGTCTGAAACATGGTTAAGCAAGAAATTAGAGGACAGTATGGTAAATATCCCTTTATAATTGTAAGCGGGCAGACCGAAATAGAAGAGGGGGTGGAGTCATGGTTTATTATTTAGAAATGTTTTGCCCTTCAAAAGTAATCTTGGATATAGGGACTTCTCTCTGTGAATACTTAGTACTGGAATTCAAATTTCACATGGGTAAACCATTGCTACTGACTGGGTTATATAAGCCTCCTGATCCCTCATTAAGAAATTTTGACTCCCTTTATAACAGGTTATTACCTTATTCTCACACACATGAACTTTTAATATGTGGAGACATAAATCTGAATTGGTTCAACCTGGCAAAGTGAAAAATTCACAAACATTTACATTGGGACTGGGATTAACACAATTATTGTCAGGACCTTCACAAATTAATATTAAAAAACCTGAGGAGTCCACTTAAATGACTTGATTTTTATGTTTGCTTGCACGCATGTGCAAGAAACATAGTGCCATCATCGGAGATTTCGGATGTGTGTCACCTCCTCCTCCAATTCAGTCAGTGTGTTGGCAGGCGCGGCGCCTGTAAGCCAATGCATTCTGGAGCTGTCTATGACAAGCTCCAAAATGCAGTAACATGCAGTTCAAAGGGAGATACAGCTGAGTGAGCAGCGATAAGATATTGCTTGCTCATGCGCAGCTCCCCACACACACAAGACGCCCGCATGGCGCAGCCTCCCCACTCCCCGCGACGCACACACTGAATAGCCATGGGGTGCCCAATCCCCATCGGCTGTGCTGCATTCCCCCACCTCCCCCAAAGCCTTCAAAATGCCCGCTGGGTGCCCACCCCAGCGTGGCAAGAATCATATAGCCGACGGGGTGCCCAACCCCGTCGGCTCCACTGTCGCCACCCCGAGTACTAAAGTGCCACGCTGGGAGCCCACCCCAGCCGCGGCAATCCATACTTTGGCCAATGGGGGTGCCTAATCCACGGTCGGCTGAACGACCTCCCAATCGTTCTTGTGCCACGCTGGGGAGCCCACCCCAGCATGGCAAACGCCCCGCCATTCTTTACCTGTAAAGAAAAATGTCCCACGTGAGTCTCCCTGGCCCTCCCACAACCCGCACTCCACCCACCGCGCATCCTGCCTCCCCACACCTCCCTCACCCCATACTTACCTCGGACCTCAGCGGACGATCTTCAGTGGACCGGGAACACGTCTGCACTCTTCAAAGCCGACTGCGAACTGAGGAAATGCTGGTAAGCTGTATAATGGGCTAGATAGGGGTTTCAACTTTGTTGCATATCTCTCAGGCATTTTGGGAATTTTTGCACAAATTTTCAACATGGGTTTTGGGACCCCTTCTCATGAATGATGTCACTGTCATGGCGTTATTCGGGCCGAAGGGTGATTTCGCAGTCACTGCACAGTCACTGCATGAAATCCCGCCGGCCTGAATAATACCATGACAGTGACATCATTCATGAGAAGGGTTCCAAACCATGTTGAAAATTGGTGCCAAAAATCCAAAAAATGACTGTTTTACGAGCGTGCATTGTACAGTTCCTACGCAGGCTCATAAGTTCGCAAATTTTCAATATTTTCACTCCAGATTTTCAACATTGCCATTTTACCACACCTTCTTATGAGTAGTACAGCTGTCATTTTTCACATCTCACCCAAAATGTGTTTCTGCCCATGTAGCGCACAATGGCGCAGTTGGTGTGCGAAATCAATGTACGGGACAAATTACAAAATCACAGTGACACTGTTCATGAGCAGAGGTCTTAAATGGCTATGTTGAAAATTTTGAAAAAATTCCTAAAATGACTGTTTTACGAGCGCTAGGCTATGCAGTTCCTATGCATCGCCATAAGGTCGCAATTTTCAATATTTTCACTCCAGATTTTCAACATTGCCATTTTATCACACCTTCTTATGAGTAGTAGAGCTGCCATTTTTCACATCTCACCCAAAACGTGTTTCCGCCCATGTAGCGCACAATGGCGCAGTCGGTGTGTGAGATCAATGTACAGGACAAATTAAGAAAATCACAGTGACACTGTTCATGAGCTGAGGTGTTAAAATGGCTATGTTGAAAATTTGGTGAAAAAATTCCAAAAAATGACTGTTTTACGAGCGTGTGTTGTACAGTTCCTACGCACGCTCGTAAGTTCGCGAATTTTCAATATTTTCACTCCAGATTTTCAACATTGCCATTTTACCACACCTTCTTATGAGTAGTACAGCTGTCATTTTTCACATCTCACCCAAAACGTGTTTCCGCCCATGTAGCGCACAATGGCGCAGTCGGTGTGCGAAATCAATGTACGGGACAAATTAAGAAAATCACAGTGACACTGTTCATGAGCAGAGGTCTTAAAATGGCTATGTTGAAAATTTGGTGAAAATTCCTAAAATGACTGTGTTACGAGCGTACGTCGCACAGTTCCTATGCAGGCTCGTGAGTTTGCAAATTTAATATTTTCACTCCAGATTTTCAACATTGCCATTTTATTACACTTCCTTATGAACAGTACAGCTGCAATTTTTCATATGTCACCCAAAATGTGTTTTGTACATGTAGCGCACAATGGTGCTGTTGGTGTCGCGAAAGCAATGTTTAGGACAGATTAAGAAAATCACAGTTACACTGTTCATGAGCAGAAGGTCTTAAATGGCTATGTTGAAAATTTGGTAACAAAAGTCCATAAAATGACTGTGTTATGAGTGAGCATTGCGCAGTTTCCACGCACCCTCGTTAGTTCATGACTTTGTCATATTTTTAGTCCAGATTTTCACCAGTGGCATTTTTACACACTTCCTTATGAACAGTACAGCTGTCATTTTTCACAACATGGCTAAAGTATGTTTTCACACTTTCAGCACAGAGATGCATGGTTGCTGTGGGAAATCATTGTTCGGCACAGACAAAGAAAATCACAGTGACACTGTTCATGATCGGAGGCACCAAAATGCCTGAGTTGACAATCTGCTGTAAAAAATACCCAACCTAATTATATTACATGGAAGCATAGAAACATAGACTTTGACGGCAGATAAGGACCACTTGGCCCACCCATTCTGCCCATTTCCCTACCTACTGGATAAGCTGCAGATTCTAGTTAACCAACAGCCTACTTCCTGCAACCCCCAACTATAATTGCCTTGTGTCTGTCCCATGCATGTTTGAATTCCCCCACTGTTTTAGACCCAACGACCTCCTCAGGAAGGCTGTTCCATGTATCCACCACTCTCTGTGAAAAAATTTCCACATTACCCTGAGCCGTCCCCTCTATCTTTAAATTGTGCCCCTTGTTCTTGCACATCTCTTTTCTGAAAGATGCTACCCTCCTGGACTTTGTTGATTCCCTTGAGGTACTTAAATGTTTCTATCATGTCCCCCTGTCCTCCTTTCATCAAGTATACATATTAAGCTCTCTCAGTCTCTCTTCATATGGCTTCTGCTGCAGACCCTGCACCATTTTAGTTGCCCTCCTCTGGACTGCTTCCATCCTGTCTATGTCCTTGCGTAGATGAGGTCTCCAAAACTGCACGCAGTACTCCAGATGGGGTCTCACCAACTGTCTGTACAGAGGATAACCACTTCCCTTTTTCTACTTTGATGCCTTCCTGCCATCCCAGTATCCCCCTGGCTCTCCTTACTGACTTTTCACATTGCTTACCCACCTTTAGGTCATCTGATATGACTACCCCCAGGTCCCTTTCTATTTTTGTTGTTGTTAGTACCTCCCCTGCTATTGTGTACTTTTCTCCTGGGTTTTGTTTCCGGGTGCATTACTTTGCACTTCTTTGTATTGAATCTAAGTTGCCATGTCTGACCATTCCTCCAACCTTGCCAAGTCCCTTCTCATCTTTTCTACCCCCTATTACGGGTGTCGTTGCACAGTTTCTATGTACGCTCGTGACTTCACCATTTTTTTAAATATTTTTACTACAGATTTGCAACATTGCCATTTTTTACACCTCCCCATGTCATTTTTTACATCCTGTTCGGAATGTTTTTGCACCTGTGGTGCTAAATGCTGTAGTCACTGTGCATAAGCAGCTTTAGCTAACAAACTGATATTCCCCCTGTTCATGAGGTGGGGTCACAAAAAAAACATGTTGAAAATTTGGAGTGAAAATACCAACGAATGCCTGAGGTATTAGGGTTTCCAACCATAATGCCCAACCCTGTAGAGAAATGACAGGCATCAGGGTGTGACTTGGGATTCTTGCCTGTGATGCTCATACCATTCCACACCCTGCAGTCAGTGAGAGGCATCGAGGTATGCCTTGGACTCTTCGGCCCCAAACTTCACCCCATTCTCCTATATCGCACCCATCTCACCATATTTCCTAATGAAATGGGGTGCGCATAAGGGCCAAAGACCCCAAGGAACACCGTGACACTTGTCAGTGTCTGCAGGGTGGGGTGTGGTGAAATGGCATGGCCGTTATGCCTGACAACCCAAACGCACACCCCAATGCCTGTCACTCTCTGCAGGGTGGTGGTGGGGTTGGCTTCAGTTCAATACTTCACTGCCATTCCTATTGCGCAGCTCTGTAACTTCTACACTACCACTGCCAATGCCAGCAAGCAAACATTCGGCATTGACAAATGCTTGTTACTAATTGTCCTCATCAGTTTTCCTCTGTGGGAGTTATGGCAGATATATTTAGTGAACAAAATGTGTTTTTTTGTATGAAAGGGAAATTGAGAATTAAAGGAACTGTGAAGACAATTGAGTATAGGTCTTTCAAGCATTTTGACTACTTGGATTTTGCATCTGACCTGAAAGAAGTGAGATGGGAACGTTTGTATCTTATACCGGACCTGGACCTAGCTTGTTTTTTTTTTCCTGGACAAATTAAAACAGGTCTGTAATAGGCATATGCCCTTGAAGACAAGGAGGATAAAATTTAATTTAGCCCCATAGTTTAATTTGTGACTATGGAAACAGAAACAGAGTAAGGATAAGGTAAGGAAGTCAGGTAAATTTGAAGATTGGGAGTATTATAGGAATGTAAGGAATAGCTATGTAAAAAATACTTGAGATGCTAAAAATAAGTTTTTTAAAGATAAGCTCTCTTAACCTAAGGGAAACCCAAATACATTTTGGGGGGTAGTTAATGAGTTAATGGGGAAATCAAACATTAGGTTCAATATCCAATTGTCCAGCCAGGAGACTGTCTTAGGAGGTCTCCCATTACCTGACAGATTTAAGAAATATTTTGTTGACTCTGGTAAATTTTTTGACTCCACCACAGGTTTATTTAGTAAAAGTCAGGCCAAAGAGGGGACCCACTCTGGTCAATTCTGTTTTAAGGAAGTGGAACAGTATAAAGGTCTTGAGTTGCTTTTAGACCTAAGGGTTGGTGGCAGTTGTGGCCCTGACGGTCTTACTGCAACAATGCTAAAATATTCTGCTATACACATAGCGGGCCCCTTGACCTACTTATTCAACCAATCTATCTCCCAGGGTTATTTTTCAAGGGGCTGGAAACAAGCCAGGGTGGTCCCGATTTTTAAAGATGGTGACCCAGGGCTTTTGAACAACTACCGTCCCACTTCTCTGCTTCCTTTAGTAAGTAAAATGTTTGAAAAATTATTGGCCCAGCAACTCACAGCCTATTTAGAGGGTGGTGACTTGCTGGATAAATACCAGTCAGGTTTTGAAAATGCCATGGGATGTTGTCGGCTGTGTCAAAGGTATTGGATGACATTGGATCAGCAATGGAGTCTAAAATGTATACAGGCTCCATGCTGATCGATCTCGCCAAGGCCTTTGACACAATGGATCATCAAATTTTGCTGGATCAGCTTCATGGGGTAGGGGCATGCGGTCTTGTTCTGTTCAAGCCATACCTGTCTGATTGCTATCAGATGACAATGATGAATGGATTATTGTCTTCCCCATTATTGGTTGAGCATGAAGTTCCTCAGGGCTCTGTCCTGGGGCCCCTGCTCTTTTTAATATATATTTCAGATCTTGGAAAATTTGTGGGGGAAGCTTCTTATCATTTGTATGCAGATGATACAATTTTCTATGTCTCCAACGCAGCTATAGAGGGGTCCAGGCGAGTCTCCAGCACAGCTTTAGTAGTCATATGGCCTATTTCTCCAAAATAAAACTGAAATTAAATACTAAAAAGACTAAGTGTATGCTTTTACTTGGTTTACTTGGTTAAATACAGACAAAGACAGAGAAATAAATCTTCCCAACTATCAGCTCTTCAGATCTGATCGTCCATCCAGGGGTGGTGGAGTGGCCATTTATGTTAAAGCAAATATCTCCGCATCCAGCCTCAATATTACATCACAGCCAAAGGAATTCGAATGCTTATCCCTTAAAATATCTCTTCCCAATATGTCAGCTTTTCAATTGATTGGTTGCTATAGACCCCCCTCAGCAGGCCTAAAACTCCTATCACACCTGGACACTATAATTAAATTAGGCCCAGAAGACACCATCATTTTAGGCGACCTGAATTTAAATTGGCTAGCCAATGCATCCGCACCCCTAGTATCCTTTTGTGACACTCATGGCTTCACTCAATTAATTAAAGAACCAACAAGGATTAACCCAAAAAACCAAAATAACAGCACACTTCTGGACATTATGCTGGTCAATAAGCCTCACCTGTATTCTCATGCTGGAGTGCTATTTAGTGACATAAGCGATCATTGTCCCATAGCTGGTATAAGATCTTCATTCAAGCCATCCAACCCAGCAAAATTTCTCCCAAGAAGGTCTAAAAGAACCTTAATATCACAGGATACCTCCATGATTTGTGTCACACCGCAGCTGACAAGATTTCTATCTCACAGCTTCAGTAGAGATAGCTCTACAAGTCTTAAATGACATTATCACTAGTGCCCTCAACATACATGCACCTCTCTCCAGTGTCAGAACCAAGCTCAAAACCTGTCAATGGTTCTCTGCTGACCTTAAATCCGCATTGCTTGCTAGGGACAAGCTCTGGAAAAGTGCAAGAAAGACCAAAGACCCAAATGATTGGCTTCAATTCAGAAAAGCCAGAAACTCCTGCACAAAAAAAAGTGAGAAATGCCAAGGCTGCCTTCTATACAGCAGAACTGGATGCCTCCTACCATAACCCTGCCAGATTCTGGGGGACCATAAAGGGGATCCTAGGACAAGATTCTACCCTGTCTTACCACCCAAAGTGCACCTAAACAATGTGGATATCACTAACAAGCAAGAAATCTTGAATGCCTTCAACAACCATTTCACTACAGCCGACCTAGCATTCGACTCCTCTCCAACAAATCTGTGCGGTCACAATTAAACTTCAGACTACTGAGGCACATAAGGCCACTTCCACTTTTTCCTTTAAGCTTATACTTTTAAAACAAGTAGAAGACCTACTACTCCATTTGGATACAACTAAAAGTGCAGGTGCAGACTCTCTGGACCCCTATTTTCTAAAAATTGCTCTGCACGCCTTAGCAGCCCCCCTAACTCACCTTTTCAATTTGTCACTAGCCACTGGATCTATTTCTGCAATTTGGAAAACAGCTCAAGTGTTTCCTCTACTCAAGGCAGGTGACCCCATGGACCTCAATAACTATAGGCCCATATCCATCTTACCAGTATTGTCCAAAATGCTTGAAAAACTAGTGAACAGCCAATTAAGTGCCTATCTTGACACCAATAATCTGCTTAATCCAGCTCATTCTGGTTTTAGATCCATGCACAGCACCATCTCTGCCTTAGCAAAAGTCACTAATGATTGGCAGACTGATTTAGACAAAAAGAATAACATCTGTGCTGTATTTCTGGATTTAAGTAAAGCCTTTGATACTGTGGACCATGAACTACTAATCTCCTCTCTACACTCCATAGGCCTTGACTCAGTCTCTCTTCAGTGATTCAGATGCTACCTCTCTGGTAGACTACAGCATGTAAAAAATGAAGGTGACCTGTCTACCTCAAAACCACTCCTAAGAGGTGTACCACAAAGTTCCATCCTGGGCCCTATCCTCTTTGCCATTTATATCAATAATATTGATTCCAACCTCACCAAATCTAATATTCACCTTTTTGCAGATGATACTGTCCTATATGTCAGTAGTCCTACACCATCAAAAGCCTGTGAACTTTTACAATCTGAGTTCTCTGCTGCAGCACAAACTACTAGAAAAGAAACTCCTACTGAATGCCAAGAAAACAAAAGCCATGTTCTTCTTCTCCAAGAGCTTCTCCTCCACTCTCACACCAAACACCCTTCCCCAACTATCTACCATCCTTGGTGAAAGTCTGGACTATGTGGATAAATTTAAATATCTTGGGGTTTGGATTGACAATAAACTTGACTACACTAGCCACATTGAAGAACTCCTGAAGAAGCTCAGGTAGAGACTTGGCCTATTCTACAGAATAAAACATTACCTAACCAGAGATTCTAAACAAAGATTAATCCTGGCATCATTCCTATCCTCATTGATTATGCTGATTTCCTGTATAGTCACTGCTCCTTTCCACTTAAACAAGCTGGATACCTTGTATCATACAGCTCTTAGATTCATTACAGACCTTCCTTTCAGCACCCACCATTGCTCTCTCTATACTGCAGTCGGCTGGACATCCCTACATCATAGAAGAAACAAAAATGCTGCTCTATGGATCTACAAATCTCTAACAAATAAATTACCATCCTACATTTCAGATTGTTTTACCAAGGTCATATCCAGACCATATGACCTAAGGAACAACAAACTCATCATGCTGAAGATACCTATTACCTGTACCCGGCATGGGAGGGCAGCAATCAGCTACTCTCTAGCACTTATTTGGAACTCTCTTCAAAAGATCCTGAAGTTGAATACACTCATTCCATTAACATCCTTCAAAAGCTATACACTAGTCTCTTTCCAGAGCCATGCAACTGTTTCACAAGGCCTAGTCCTACCACAACCCACTTTTTTCTCCACACCCTTTTTCCTCACTCTTCCACCCTTAATTTGTTTTTGTAGCCTTCACCCACTTAACTCATACCTGACCTTATTCCCAGAATCCCACCTCCCTCGCTTTAATCTTTCATTACTGTCTTATTTTACTCCTTTTTATTATAACCCAGTTTCTTTGGCTCATTGCCTTGTATATATGTGAATGTTCTTGCTTTTTTGTTCATTTATAATGTCCTTGTTTTTGTATTCAATCTATATCTTGTATTTGTGTAAAAAATAGTACCTTTATATTGTTATGACCAATCAGGTCCATCTTGTAAATGAGCTATGCTCAATGATGCTCGCCTGAATAAATAAAGATTTTGATTGATTGATTGATTGATTGAAATAGGATAAAAGAAGGCCAAAGCCCATCATGATTGTCCCCCACCACTGTGGTGGGAATATCATAGATTTAACCCCTTAATTTGTATATGTCATTTACCTCGAACCACAGGTCCAGTCCTCTTAAAAGAGTCGATGGAATCACAATCCACCAAATATTGAGGAAGACTATTCCACAGTCTAGGGGATCTTATAGTAAAGTAATTAAGTCTTTTGTTGGTGCTTGCTTTAGCTACAAGTTGTTTTTTGTGAAGCTGGGGTGAGGTCCTTCTGTCAGTATATTTTAGGCCAAAGTGATCCATCAAATCAGGGGACATTTGGATTTTGTATAGAAATAACAGGTCACCTCCAGTACATCTGGCGTGTAGGGTAAATAATCCAGTTTCCTGCAATCTGACATGGTATTCCATATGGGCCAATCGTGGAACTAATTTAGTAGCCCTTCTCTGGATTTTTTCAGTTCTATCAACATCATGTTTGAGTTATGGGTTCTAAAAAAGAGACCCATAGTCAGAGTGTGGCCTAACATGTGTTCTAAACAAAGGGATAATACATTCCTGAGTTCTGGTGAGAAATGGTTCTTTTAATGTGAGTCAAAAGTGCATTAGACGTTTTAACCACTTTGGTGCAGTGATCGATAGAAGTAGTATAAGGGGATATAACTTGTCAAATGTTAAATTTCAGCCAATCAGAGCGTGCCACGTAATTTGACAGGTGGTTACCATGGCGCCCACCTTTTCAGCGATCCGCCTTTCTCGCGCCATGGCAATGCCTCGCCCCCCTTCCTGCCACAGGAAGTGACATGCATTTTGGTCCTCAAACCCAGAAGTCCTCCCCTTTTCTATGCCGTATGTGCCTCCTTCTTCTTTCCCTCCTCTCGCATCCATGCCACAGACTCGCACCCGAGTCCCTCCACCTCCTCTCCCTCCCCAACATCAGAGTGCTAGCAGCTCCTCGAACCCCTCCCCTCAGACCCGGTTCAGTGTCCTAGCTTGCACCTGGGTCCCTCCCCTCACATTGCAACCCAGCCGCACCATCCTAATTCACACCAGAGTCTCCCTCCTTGATCCACCACCACTTGCACCCAAATCCCTGTTCCTCCACACCACCCTGCTCCCTCTCATACCCCTGCTGAAACATCCTAGCTCAAACTCGAGTCCCTCTCCTCACCACACACCCCTGCTCCCTCCTCCTCCCCCACCCTTTTGCACCCCTGCTCTCTCCTCCCTCTCCTTGATCCATCCACCTCTTGCACCCAAGTCCCTCTTCCTCCACACCACCCTGCCCCCTCCTCCACCCCTACCACCGTGTCCTAGCTCAAACTTCAAGTCCCCCTCCTCCATTCCCTTCCCCTCAGACTCCTGCTCCCCTCCTTCTCCTCCCCTCCCCATTGCACCCGAGTCCTAGCACCTTCATACACCCTACTCCCTTGCTATTCATTTGCACCCCTGTCGGTCTGGGGATATAAGGACAGGATGTGTGTAAATGCTTTGTGACTTGGAAATCTGTACAAGGAATGCATCATCAGTCAGGGGCCGTGACCACAGGGGCTATTTGGTGACAGTGGTGTAAGCACACTTGTTTTGAGACAAGGTACATATTTTTTAAAGGTTTAGAAAAAAAGTACTCATGTAACCTATGAATGTCCTACCAAGAACACCTTGTAAATGTTCAATGTCATCTCAGACTGGCAAGGCAGCATTCATCATCAGTCTGCAAAACAGTGTGTGTGTGTGTGTGTGTGTGGGCATCAACCAACTCTTAGGAAAAGAAAAAATCTCTACAGGGCTTTAGATAGAAAAATAACTTTACAAATCTTACCTTGTTTGCAGTAAAAAATACATATTTCCTCCAAGTTTCCTGGGAATGTTGCAGAAAAAAATCATTTCTATTGAGGCTGATAACATTTTTAACACACAATGAAAAGATGATAATCGACAGAAAAAGTTCCCAACATTTGTCAAGGGTTGCCAAAGTGTATTTCCCATTTACTCCGGTGAGTCAGGAAAACAAATTTCCATTTTAACACAGAATAAAAAGTATATAAAGTTCCCCAAAAGACCACATAAACTGTCTGACGGTGTTAAATCCATCTGTAGTCCTTGCTTTACTGGAAGTAAGTGACTAGAGTCTGAAGCCTTTGCTTACAGATAGATTCTCATCCTATTGCTAGTGTTCATGTGAAACGCTCTGAATACTGATAAGCTTGTCGGGAATTCTTAATGAATTAACTCTGGGAAAGTGATGAGATCATGGGCAAACATTTACATGTGAAAAGGTAGTATTGTTAAATCGTACAAGGGTTTGTTTTGTTAGCATGCTGGGAGACGCCAATGAGCTCATCTTTGAAGAATAGAACTTTTATTAGCATTCTGGGAGATGCCGATGAGCTCATCTTTGAAGAATAGAATGAGACACAGATTTACACGTGAAAGGAGACTTTTGTGAAAACATACACAGGGATCTTTTGTGAGCGATCTTGGAAAAGAGTCACGTTAGTCACACTCGAGAGAGTGTCTCTGTTGAGAGCGTGGGAGCTTAAGGCTGACAGGGATAAAACAGTATGATATCATCGGTTACACAATAGGTCGGTGCATACATTTACATAGTA
This sequence comes from Neoceratodus forsteri, assembly GCA_016271365.2. Taxonomy (NCBI): domain Eukaryota; kingdom Metazoa; phylum Chordata; order Ceratodontiformes; family Ceratodontidae; genus Neoceratodus; species Neoceratodus forsteri. The sequence continues at coordinate 117,968,059 of JADMNL010000023.1, forward strand.
GGCATCTGGGAACAGGCATTCAGTATCTTACAAATGAAAGCATAATGATACAGGGAGGAGCCAGCCTTTAGAAGGTGGATCTCACAGTCTTATATAAACCCTGTGCTCAGGGCTTGATAGTACAGTTTCCCGAGACTCGAGGAATCTCTTTTATAGAATTTGTGCAGATTATTCAAAACATTCAAGAAGATGGCACAGCGCAGTGCTTCTAAATGTAACTTCCCAGAAACAGGCCAGACTGTCACACCACCAAATAAGAAGAGAGAGGAGAAGATGTCTATCGGGGCACCCAAGCCCGCATTTGTGTATTACACAAGGTGTGACAAGGATTGCCCCACTCAGACCTTGCTGAGTGGAAGGATTGGTGATGTGAAAAGGAAGCTGGCTACACAGTTTGGTGAGTCTGAAAAAGTTAAATCAGATACTACTGACCAAGAGCCACCACCACTGCCAGCCCTTGAAGAGCACCTAGAGAGTGAATCTGATACCGTGAAAATGGATACTGAAAGAGAAAGTGACCTGGAGGAAGAGCCGCAGAGTGATACCGATACACAGCCAGAAGCAGCAACCGAACAAGAGTCAGATGATGGTGAAATTCCTACCACCAGCAAGCCCCAGGCTAAGGAAGAAGAAGAAAAGGAAACAGAAAAGTCTTGTCCAGCAGAGGTAAAGTCTTGTATATTTTTTAACATTAATAAAAAAGTGTAGGTCGTGACAGAGACGTGCGTGCATAGTGTAACTGAACAGACGGGTTAGAGGTTGATCAAGAACCAATGCTGTTTTTTTTTATTTTAATAGAGTGATGAATTTGCAATGGAGCAGCAGTCATATTTGGACACCATGGATGCTCGAGTCTCCACAAACCTACTGTGTGACTGTTTGTGCTGCTTTAAAGATACAGATGTAGTTATTAATGAGCAGTGTGAGGGACAGTATGTTAGAAATACAGAGAGTGATAGAATGTGTCAAAAGAAGACAGAAAATACTGTAATCACTACACAACCAGAGCCATCCTGTTCAACAGAGATTAGACAGGGACCCTCAAGCGAAAAAACAGATGTCAGTGTTAAACCCCTTAAAACTGCCCACAACATGTATTGTAAGTATGTTATGTACCTTGCCATTCGTGGCGTAATTGCCTCAGTGATACAGAGGGTGATACAGTGTGAATTGGTCAATTCCTGTCCAGGTTGTGAGATAGATGATCCAGGTCAGAAAAAATATTCATGTATCCTTGATGACTTGATGTCTAAAGAAGCATACAGAAATGTTTCTGTAGCCATACATATAGGGCAGCTCATGCCGGTAATCTTGGCAATCGCTATGAAACATCAGGGGTTAAATATGACCAATTGTACCCTGGAAACAATAAGTCACGTTTTAAATAATGTGAGAAAATCCGATGACCCCATGTGGTTAGTTATACATATGTTACAGGAGACAGACGGTGAGATTAAAAAAGATGCCTGTCGTCTGGTCAGCAAAGGCTCCTTTAAAAAATGTCTAAAAAGAAGATCAGGGACCATGTTCATTTTTTAAAAATCATTTACCACGCCTTTGTCACCTTTGTTTAATGATCATCATAGCCATGTGTGTGTGTCTGATTTGAAACAGAAAAAACAATGTGATATCCCTGAAATTGTGAAAAGTGGCTTCTCAGCTTGTCAAAATGCTCCATGGGCTGATTGGTCACTAAACATCACACTGTATGTTTTTTCAGAGTGTAGAAAAATGGGAACTCACCCCCGCCAGTGCGTACAGTCACTTATTTAGCACTTGCTTTTCCTGAATATAAAAAAGTGACACACTAATCTGTATAACGTGTATTATGATATACTTTCAGATGATACGTGATAAAGAAATGATCCCGGTATTCCTGTCAATCTTGGAGGGTACCATGTACCATGTGATAAAGGACATACTAAAGGACCCTGTATATGTTGTAAAGAAAACAGCATTCTATGTATCCTCTGGAGCCGCATTGAAACTGTTGACAGAAGGGACAATGTCTCTGATTAAAAGTATGTCGCCATATTTTTGGCATGTGTATCTAAATGCAATGGACACAAAAAAACCAGATTCCGTATCCACTGTGGACTGCATCTTTTCTGCTACAAAAAAGCCCTTAAAGAGCATGAACCTCAGCATGAGTGGTGTATGGCCAATGTGTGTATGCTTTGTTCTTACCTTATCACCAGGGGGAGAGTGGACGAAGCCCATGTCTATGTGAAACACGCTGCCCAGTTGCTACTGTCTTTGGGCATCTTTAAAGTGGAATGTATAAGGACTCATGTTGCATATACTGTGAACTGCTAATGTTGTACTCTTTTATACGGATGATAGTCTGTAGTAACATGTCTGTTGTATGTTACAGGGCCTATAAAATACTACTGATATGACTTTTGTAGGATACGTGTACAAGTAACAGTCAAGCATCGATAGCTAGCATAGAAACATGATAGTGTTGTAATCATTTGCATGTTTTACCTTTTGTATTAACACGTTTGCTGTGTGTGTCACAATGCATATAAAATACTGTTATGACTTTTGTAGGATATGAATAAAATATAGTTACACGTTGCTGTCTGTGATAAAGCGATTAAGGGGTTAAGGGCACACTCATTATTTTCTGGTGACGAGAGGTTGGCAAGCTAAAGGGTATTATTAGGGGTGCTGATGAAAGAAAGATGACCGATCATCTGCTCCGGAGTATATATTTTAATGCAAAAAAAGTGGGCAGTTTTACCGGTGTGACTCAGCTGTATAAGGCGGCAAAGAAAATCGATAAAGGTGTCAGCAGAAAAGGTGTTGCAGAGTGGCTTTCGAGGCAGGATCCTTACACTCTACACAAACCAGTGAGAGTCAGATTCAAAAGAAATCCTGTCATTGTTTCTGACATAGACAGACAATGGCAGGCCGATTTAGTGGATATGGGTCAATACGCAAAGTACAATAAAGGTTTTAAATACATACTGACGTGCATCGACATGCTGTCCAAGTATGCTTGGGTAGTGACTTTAAAAGACAAATCAGGCAAGGCTGTGATGCAAGCCTTCAAAACTATTTTTAAAAGTGGACGCACACCGCAGAAACTGCAGACTGATCAGGGTAAGGAATTTCTGAATGCTTCCTTAAAGACATTATTAAAACAAAAAAAAGTACACCATTTTGTGACAAATAATGAAGTTAAGGCCAGCATTGTAGAGCATTTCAATAGGAGTTTAAAGTCACGCATGTGGCGTTACTTTATGGACCAGAACACATGGAAATATATATCTATATATGTTGCCCGACCTGGTGCACAGCTATAATTATACTCATCACCGAAGCATTAAACGCAGGCCTGTGGATGTTAACCCTTCCAATGCCCTGGGTGTATGGAAGAACCTCTACGGCAATACTGTTCTTGGGAAAAAACCAAAGGGTACCTTTCAGAAAGGTGATCACGTGAGAATATCTAAGCTGAAAGGGGTATTTGAAAAGGGATATGAACAGACGTACACAGATGAGATATTTATTGTGACGGAGGTCTTGACAAGACAGAGAGCCGCCTATAAGCTAAAAGACTATCAGGGGGAAGACATCAAAGGTACTTTCTATGCAGAGGAGTTGCAGAAAATTGAACTGAATGAGGACCGGTTATACAGGGTGCAGATAATCCTGAGAGAGAAAAAGCGTGGAAGAAAAACCTGGTATCTGGTAAAGTGGTGGGGGTGGCCCGATAAATTCAATAGTTGGGTCGAGGCAACACATGTTCAGGATATTAGAAGCCCGTAAGATTCAACATGTTCAAAATAGGCTTTACATTGCAACTTGCGAGCAACGCTTACTCTTACTTTTTCCCTGCTAATACTATATCAGCATTTACAGTAAAGTTACCACAAACACTTGAACTACAAGGTGAATGGGAAGTGGGGCTAGCAGAAATTCAGTACCCCCATACCTGGGGGTACTGGACAACGTACCTGTACACAAAAACAGGTTCACTATGCTCTATCAACCTTTAAATGTAGCCCACAGTAAAACGCCGCCGATCGACCCCTTTACTGAGTCAGCGGCATTTAAAATCCCATCGGGCTATTATCATAACATAGCGAGTGTTATCAGTCAAGTCAATAAAAGTATATTTGAAGTAAATGAACTGCCTGTGGTTTTGGAACAACAAGCCGTCGGAAGAGAAATAAGCATCGACAGTGACATCAAATGTATTCTATTCATGCACGGGCAATTGCAGCACCTTTTGGGTTTTAGCAGACTCGAGGCAGGTGTGGGTAAGAATGTAGCAAAGAACCCTACAGATATTAATGGTGGTTTTTACACATTATATATCTACACCGACATTATTTCACATGAAATAGTGGGTGACAGTCTAGTGCCTTTGCTGAGATGCGTACCCGTGAAGGGCCAAGACAATGAGATAGTGACCGTGACCTATGATAAACCCCACTACCAGTCAGTCAGTAAGCATCAGATCAACACTATCACTATTGAAATAAAGAATGATCAAAACGAACCTGTGCCATTTCAGTTTGGAAAGGTGATTGTGAAGTTGCACTTCCGCCCCAGAGAGTACTTTAAAACTTAAGCCGGGATGGTGATTGTTCGACATTATGGGGACCCTGTATTGTACAGAAGTTATTACAAGGCACAGGCCGGATACGGTCTTCTGGGATTTCATGGACTTCCTACTATGTACGGGTCTGGTATAGGGGGATATTCCGTAGTCTGTTTAGAAAAGCAGTACCATTTTTGCGAAGGGGATTCAAAATTGCCAAACCGCATCTACAAACGGCTGCTAAAAATGTTGCAAAGGATGTTGTAGGGCATGTGACTAGTGCTGTCACTCAAAGGATGTCGGGAGGAGATAAAACCACTCAGGGTGGTTAGGGGCTGATGGTGTTCAAGAGAGGGAGAAAGAGAAAGCGCAGAGTAACCCCTTCACTTCTCATCGGACCACCCCACTACTTTAAAAGGCGTGCATCAAGGTGCAAAGCCGCACATAAAAGAAAGAGGGCAAAGCCCAAAGGACATTCAAGGGGGTGTAAAAAAAATCTAGAGATCTCTTCTAAAAATAAAACATGGCCTTCGTGCACTGCGAGTCAGAAGAATGCACAAAATCAGAACTGGACTTGTTTACCATCGCTCCCACACAGACGAGCATTGAAAAAAAGCATTTATGTAGAGATTCCCCCTCTGGCAGCCCTTTCAGAAACCTCACCAATTGAGTTTTATATAGCAGGGAATGGCGAAGACTATTTGGATCTAAACAACACGCTTCTTTACTTGGTTTGTAAAATCACTGAAACGGACAGCTCAGACATACCGGCAGCGGCCAAGGTGGGCCTCATCAACTACCCGGTGGCCACCATTTTCAGCCAGCTGGATGTGACCATCGGGGATCGGCTCATCAGCCAGGGCAACAACTGTTACCCCTACAGGGCTATCATAGAATCAGTGCTGAACTTCAGCGAAGAGACCCTTTCTACCCAATTCACCACAGGATTATTTTACAAAGACACCCTGGTGAAACACGAAATCACAGACAGAGCCGGTGACAATGTGGGGTTCAGTAAAAGAAGCTCTTTCACACATCTCAGCAGGGGTGTGGAGCTTCTGGGCCGCCTGCACACTGACTTGTTTTTCCAAGAGAAACTGATGCTGAATGGCGTGGATATTAAAATTAAACTGACGCGTAATAGGGACAGCTTTTGTTTGATGAGTGGAGATGCCGATCTTTATAAGCTAAAAATCATGTCCGCCTCTCTGTTTGTCAAAAGGGTAAAAGTGACTCCTGGTGTCTGTCTGGGACACTCAGAAACCCTGCTGTCCTCCAATGCTAAATACCCCATAGATAGAGTGGGTATGAGTGTTCAGCATCCCTGCAGGGAGCAGGGTCTGCAACCAGGATAATCTGTTTTTGGGGCAGTTACCAAAAATGATGGTCATGGGGTTTGTTGACAATGATGCTTTTAGCAGTTCCTACACTAAAAACCCCTTCAACTTTAAACATTACAACATTAATTTTGTGGCTCTGTACCTGGACAGTGAACAAATCCCCGCTAAGCCTCTCCAGCCCAATTTTAGAAACGGAAATGCTGTGAGAGAATATTTCAATTTAGTGCAGGCAGCCAGAAAGCACATGAAGGATTGCCCCCTCATCGTCAACCGCCAGGAATTCACCCAAGGGTACACGCTGTTTGCCTTTGATCTGACTCCGGACCAAGAATGTGCCGACCATTGCTCCCTGATTAGAACCGGGAACCTCAGAGCAGAAATTAGATTTGCAGAAGCCCTTCCTCATACGGTTAATCTCATAGTCTATGCTGTTTTTGATAATGTCATCGAGATAAACCAGAGAAGAAATGTCATTTTTGATTACACGTGATAAACCATAAAAATGAACACCAAGCAGCTGGAAAATGTTTTAACCCGTGACCCCCATGTCCATGATTGTTTTCTGGGTGTGTTTCCCTGTGATCTGCTACCCAAGGAGAGATTAAGAAATCTCCCCACAGCACTGGTCATCAATAGTGACCCCCATGACCTCCCTGGACAGCACTGGTTAGCCACATACATCTCAGAAGATGGCTCTGGGGAGTCTTTTGACAGCTACGGTTTTCATCCAGATAATTACGCATGAATGATTGGGGGCCTTTTAAACAGAAATGCAAAACATATCCTGTACCAAAACACACAGTTGCAAGATACCTTCTCTACAGCCTGTGGATTTCACTGCATATTTTTCTTACACCACAGATGTAAAGGATTTTCTTATGATCAAGTTCTAAAAATGTACTCTAATGATTTACTTAAAAATGATACTGTGGTGACTAGTTTTGTACGTCACCCTTTCAGACATTTAAGCATGTCAGGGCATGCCCCTGCCATCTTTCAACATGTTCAGACTTTTCTGACTTGTAATGAATTTAAAATATGCAATTCCTTGTAACTCAAAAAGGTCATCTATAAAAGCATATATGAACCCATGTTTTGATTTGCGTCTTTCTTCAATCATGACACAATGTGTAAAATATAAAGGTGTTTACTGTAAAAAAAAAAGTCCATAAAATGTGATACACATCAAAGGTAGGATTATTAGTAAAGTACAGAAACAGTAAAGACATCTCTTGTTAGAAATTTGCCCATAAATGAGTCATACATTGGAGGTAGGCTAACATACAGAAATATAAGCACCTTTTGTAAAAAAATGCTAGCATATTCAATATAAGGTAGACTAACATACAACTTCTTGTAAAAACACGCTAATATAGGTTGTACACATCGACCAGCGGTCTATAATATTTACATTTATACAGAGAGCCAGGCTGGTTTTTTTAATGTCTTTCGTCTTTTAGGTGTCACTGACCAGCTGCTGACTGGAGAGGGCTCAGTGTTTTTTGCATCGACTGTCTTTCTACTTTCAACATATCTCCTATTTGCCGAATGACCAAAGATGGATGTGGGTATGTTAGCCTTGGCGGTGGCTCTCAGGAAAACATTCCAACCCTTTGGTTTTTTGTGGTCAGGGATAGTGTGTGTGGCCGTAGCTGCCCTTACCAAATCGACCATGTGAGACCCAGAAATAACATTACCTTTATACAACAGTTCACCCGTATCGTTCCAAAAAAGAATATCCTTGTTCTTTGCCATTTGATTTAATAAAAGTTCAGCATTTTTTTAGACCTTTGAGAAACACTGTTTAAGATGTCTTTTCCAACTTGTAACAGAAAGTGTCATAGCGGGTGGTTGCTCAGAAACAGCCTCAGAGTCGGGCATCGATAAAGTCAAACTGGTTTTATCCTGTTCCCCTTGACATACCAGAGTGAGGTAACGTTGTAACACAGCGGAGTACAGCTTGGCTTTCTCGTGATCTAACAAATCAGTCCGGGAAAGTATAGATCTCATTTCAGTATCCAAGCTGTAAGTTGCTACTTTTCTCATGTCCTCATCAGGATAGTTCATTCTCATATGGTCCAATTGCTGTTGTGGTACCAGATACATTTTCTGAGTAAAATCCATTATCTGTTAGCCAGCAGTCCTGTAATCAATGGAATAGCGATCCCCAACAATGTCCCTATGAACCAGCCTGTCTGGTTTACAAGCTGTTTTTTTCATTTTAAAGACACCTTCCTGTTGCTTAAATTTTTATGACTTTTCCCCTTTTTTTCAGAAAAGCTAGTTATTTAGCTGACAACGGTATGTTTCCCTTCAGAGTGTTTAAAGCAACCTCTGCTATGGCAGATATCAAGTTATCAGAGGCTGAGCACAAAATAGCTTTTCTTAAATGGGGAGGTCCTCTCACTAGTAACTTTAGAACAGACAAGTTTCTCTGCAGCCTTTTAGACATAATGGCCATACAGCATCATGTATTTCTAGGACCAGAATGTGATTTTTTCAAGACGTATGCCGCCGGCCAGTCGAGGGGAACAATCCACTGCGCAGCCTATAATCATCTGGTGTACCGGCCCTTAAATCAACCAATAAATAACCGTAAGGTCATCTAGTGGCATCTTCAAAAGCTTCTAAAAAGAATTTCGCCTGGCCGGGGTACATCTGCCTTGCCAGAGTCATGATCTGCAGTTTGTCCCATGGATTTTTAAACAAAACCATGTATTTGGCATTTAGTGTGATGGTCCGGCTTTTCTTGCCTTGACAAAACACATTCTGTACAAGGTAAAAGGCTGACAGACTACGATGATGGCTGTACTTGGTAAATACACGTTCTATCTCACCATTTTGACAGGCAGGCCGATTCCATCAGATCATCAATGACAATCAGATTAATCTTGTCAGGAGGCAGCAGATCATCATCGGCTAATGATGCAGGCAGCCCCTCCACAAATTTAATCTGTGCAAACTTCAACATCAGCTCATTATACAAAGGTTGCCAGCAGCTGTAAAACCAGACAATATTTTCAGGTTTGTGCAATGAAGCATTGTCAGAATGTTCCAATACATTTTTTATGAAAAAGCTTTTACCAGAATTGGACGGTCCAGCTATCAGACATGAAAAGGGGTGTTGCAATCTAATGTCCATTATTTTCAATCAGTACCTGTAAGGAAGGGTTTTAAATTCATCTTGTAAAACTCATTTGTCATACACTACTCTCTGTGTTTTGGACAGTGTTCTTGTTTCGAGGGACCACTGCTTTTTATTTCTTACTATGCCTGGTTGCCTCACCGTGATTTCTTTAGACGTCTGTGAACCGTTGTAATCAAACACCAGATCTTTTAAGTTGTCAAAATTAATGTGTTCACTGTTGCCTACATTAAGGGTAAATCCTTTCACTTTGAGGACTGTCCATCCTCCGGACAGCCGGTAGCCGTAGATTTTGGGACCTGCGGACACAAACTCGGTAATGTGTTCATCTGCCGGAAGCTCGCTGGTCAGCTCCCCTAAATAGTCACCTAGAGGAGGGTTCCAGTCACCAGGTCCAGGCACAAAAATGACAGAGTCTGTGTCATGATACAAACACCTGTCCTGTAACTTATCTAGTAAATTGTACAGTTCTACTCTGGCATATGCTGTGGTGAAACTCACTATGAATATGTTGATGTTGTTAGAATTTGGGTAATGGTCTTTAGTGTACTTCCAACTTAAACACGCTGTCTCATCATCGATGAAACAGCATGAGGTCACATCGTAGTAGGGGGCAAATACATACTGAAAGAGTTCATCGGGGTCTGTAACTATGCTCATGGTCGGTAAATTAGGTCTCTGTCCAAATTTACCCCAAAGAGAATTTAAAAACAGTTTAGATATATTTCTCCTTGCGGAGTTAACGGTGATGGCAGTGGGGTTTGAATGTACATTTTCTCTTTCAAAATACTGCTCTACGTACCTGGCTTTATCTGCTTCATTTTTTACCCATGAAGGGAAACCAGATGCCTCTTGCTTCCCTTTCAGGTGCAGTTTGATGTAGTCAGCAAACAGCTCTGTCGATGACTCCCTGAAATCCCACACTTCAAAAACATCAATGATTCGATACCCCTTTTCTACAGCCAGCTCCACGGTACAGTAGGTACCAGTCAGAGCCCTCTCCTCATCGCTGTGCGTGCATGACTTTGTCTGAAGTCTCTCTTCAGTGCACGCACGACATAATGCAAACACAAGTTTTTTTCCAATCCTGGATGGCAGCACTGGAAAAAAAAGACCTCTAGGGGGTAAAACTTTTACTTTTGCCAAACCAAAGTATTGACTGAGATCTGTAAAGTTCTCATAGATGATGGTAAGGTGACCCACGGGGTAACGTTTTGTTTTGTTGACAAATGGGTACAGGCTAGTAAAATCACAATAGCAAATCTTTTCATCTGGCTGCGCATTATAGTACAGTTGGATGGCATTTGTCCTCCCCCCAAACAGAGACTCCCTAGGCTCCAGGGGTTGTGGTAGCTGTCTGCTCCTCAAGAAATTATTCAAGCCCTCATCTGTTGCCAACATTTCTTTCCACTCATGTTCCCACAGTACTCTAATGGCAAACCCCTTGCTTTTTAAAAAATGGGATTTATGCATGGTCCGCTTGTATAACTGTCCAAAACTAGTGCCTGTCGTGTGGTTTCTGTCTTTCTCACAGTAACATATGTTGCATCCGTGAAAAAAGCATCCATTGAATTCAAAGGCTGTCGGGACCCCTTCAATTATAGCATACCCATCCAAAAAGTAGGGACCTACTTTTAATTCTCCACCTCTGAGAGCATGCTGAATAGAAATGTTTTCTTTCTCAGCTATGTACATTAACCACTGAATGGCCGGAGTGGAGTACCTCTTTTGCTGACCGTGGTAGTTATCTGGGGGGGAACGGCGAGTGTGTTCTCACTCAAAAACAAATATCTGTAGGTTGCCAGGTTGCCATACAAACAGAGGCTATGGTCGTGTATTGGAAGGGATCTAAAGAGTCTGTTTTGTACTCTGCCGTGTCACAGTCTGACTGTTGTAAAACACGTTTGGTTGTCATGTTCATCACTTCCTGCCTGAATCTGTCACAGGCTTTTCGAAGAATTTCAACATCTAACTGACAGTAGTAGCTAAGTTCTTTTTTCAGGTCAAATTCTGTATGCCGGTTTGCCGTGTACCACTGCATGAACTCTGATTTTTCACTAGGCATCATGTAGTCCACCCCATAAAATTTTGCATCGGGCAGGGGACCTACGTAATTTTCATTGGCCTTGGTGTTAAAAAAATGCGGGAAGTACCCTTTAGCCATCTCATTCTCAAAACCGAATGCGGCTGGGATTTTGCTTAATTTCTTGGGCATAAAAGATAACGAATCAATAAATCTGATGTGTAGGGCAGATACGGTCACACACAGCAATTTTCCTCCCTGGATGAGCAACTTGATAGCTATTTTTTCCTTGACCAGCTGGCTAACGATAAAATAGCTGTCATAGCCTTTGGCATTGTGGGCTATAAATGTGTAGTGTTTGAACGGTGTATCTATAAAATGTATGACAAACTCTTTTACACATTTCTCCTCTTCAAATTCCCAGGATCTTTCCCTGTCCAATTGCTTAGCAAATATAAAATTAGGGGTGTGTACACCTGTTTCTTGTCTGGCCTCAAAATCAAACACTATGTATCTTTCAGAGTTTTTTACTTCTGTGAGTGGGGTCATGTAACAGATATGTTTGTTTGCAGTCATCAGAGAGCCGCATCTAGCACACTGAATGTGTTTGCATGCATGAGACCTCTTGTAAAAAACCAAAAAATTCTTCACACAGTTTCATCGGTTCACAAGAGACCCTGCCCAAAGCTACTCTGTCCAAATGCCTTTCTAGGCAAGCTGAGGACCTGCAAATCTTTTTACACTTTAGGCATGATGTTGTGCCTGTTTTCTGTTCTGAGCAGTTTGGCTCACAGCACGCATTACAAAACCATGCACAGGAATGATTATTTTTGTGACTGTAAGGTGCATGACAGTATTCACACAGGTATTTGGCACCTATAAATTTCTTTACATCCGTGACACCGTAGCAATGGTCGCCATGCAATAATACAAACAGTGTTTTAGGAAGACTTTCTGGTCCTGTCGAAAATGTTTGCCAAGCTCCATGATTGTGGTACAAAATCTTAATTCTGACTCCTAAAAACTGCTCAAATCGTGACACATCACTAAAAGTGACAGGCATCTGTTCTGACAAACCCAGTTCAGCGTGCAAAATTCTACCCTTATTAATCAATTGTGCATCAGTATATCTGTGGGGGTTTAATAATGCTACTATACTGGCTGAAAAACAGAGAGCATTATCTCTGTTGTTTAAATCAATCAGATAGCGTTTTTTTTCTCAAAGATTCTGCTGTATAAAACAGAACTTAGTGTACATCTTCTCCCCACCCCCTCCCTCCCTATTTCTAATAGTGGTTAACACGAGGTGCAGAGACCCATCAGCGATCACCTCAGAATTGCTCTGAAGCATATCAGCTATCTGGTCTAAAAACACCCCAGCGTTAAGCTCTCCAGGGGCCCTCCTCCTTGAGAATAGTGGATGATTTAAAGAGTCAGCATCAAAACGCAACTGCAGAAAATCATTGGGACCCAGTTCAGGTATCACCCTATCTAGCAACTCTTGGATAGCTTGGTGTATCACCCTAAAGGCGTCTGTAAAAGACTGAAGTCTGTGAAGATTGTCAAAGCGAAACCGTTCATAGAGCTCAATGGCTCTGAAATTATTTCTCACCCTTGTGTAACTTTGAATTCTTTCTAAAAAAACTACTGGAGTGGACTGGTGGTTTTCTAACTCTGCATCTTGTGGAGAATTGTGATTCTCCGCAAGATGCCGTGATGCCCTGCGTTGTAATAGTTTTCTGGCACACTTTACCTTCCTTTTCAAATTTTCTCTGAGTTTTTTATTTTTATCCCATATCTTTCTTTTCACCAGTCTGTTGTGTTTGGTCTTATTTTTTGCATTGCCCTCCTTTTTATTCATTCTATTCGGTCACTGTTTTATAGATGCAGACATTTCTGATACACAGTTAAGCTGATCTACCATCTCTATATCACGCCTCAGCTCTAACGCTGACCCCTTCCTACTTAAACATACCAAAAAAAATGCAGCATTCACATTACGATACCTTAGTAGTTTTTTTGTAAAGCACATACAGTTTATTTCTCCTTACCACTTAATCTTTCAATGTTGTCAAGCAGTTTAAACAATTTTTCAGCAAGCTGTATCATTAACCTTGTCAGCTCATAATCCCTTTTCCCAAACTGAGGAGGTGAAATAAGTTTCCTTTTGTTGGTACACCTCAAACTGGTGGAGGCCTGGGGAGGTGAGACAGGATTCTCATTGTCTGTAGCCCCCAAACTGGCAGATAGCTGTGACCCATGATATAAAACAAGGTGCCTTGTAGAATCACCATAGGATTTAACCACCAAATGTGCGGGTGCCTGGGGAGTTGCATCATGATTGATGGAACTGTTAGTGTTTTCTGACCCTTGGAGCAAACGTATGCTGTTATTTATAGATTCTAAAGCATCACCCTGATGTCTTCACAATCAACATTATTCACAATATTGGCAGCCGTCTCTCATGTGTTCTGTGCTGATTCCTTCTTTTCCTTTTTTCTGAGAAGATTTACCTTTTTTGTAGCTATCAACAGAAAAGCAGACGTCACATATTTCAAGCATGGTCTTTTAAAAATGGTAGATACATTTAATTAATCAGCTGTCATAGATCACAAGGAAGTTTGTATGTTTGATTTTGAACCAAAGATTTATAATGTGTGTATTGCTGTTCACTTATGTTTAAACTTACAATAAAAGTTTAAATTATAATAATCATATTTCATGCATTACAGTTGTAAGAATCCAGGTTAGCAAAAAACAGTAAAACAAACCCTATTTTTTAATTAAAGTATCTTCTATCCACCAATGATACATTTCTGAGTTAATACAAAAAGGCAGTAACACACCCTAACTGATTATACAATTCTAAAGCAGCAAATATATATATATATATATATATATATATATATATATATATATGCAAATACATGGCATCTTCTATCCACTAATGATACAGTTCTGAGCTAATAAAAACAAAAAGTAGTAACACATCCTAACTGATTATACAATTCTAAAGCAGCAAATATATATATATGCAAATACATGGCATCTTCTATCCACTAATGACACAGTTCTGAGCTAATAAAAACACAAAGTAGTAACACATTCTAACTGATTATACAATTCTAAAGCAGCAAATGTATGTATATATATATATATATATATATATATATATATATGCAAATACATGGCATCTTCTATCCACTAATGATACAGTTCTGAGCTAATAAAAAAAGCAGTAACACACCCTAACTGATTTTACAATTCTAAAGCAGCAAATATATATATACAAATTCATGGCATCTTCTATCCACTAATGATACAGTTCTGAGCTAATAAAAAAAGGCAGTAACACATCCTAACTGATTATACAATTCTAAAGCAGCAAATATATTTACAAATACATGGCATCTTCTATCCGCTAATGATACAATTCTGAGCTAATAAAAAAAAAGGCAGTAACACATCCTAACCGATTATACTATTCTAAAAGCAGTAAAAATATATACAAATACCTTGTGGGGTGTTTTTGGTGGTCTCTATCTGTTCAACACTAGTAGTAGGCTCTTCATCATCACTGACACTGACAATTTCAGCCCCTAAGATATATTCCATTTTGCAATGCTCCATACTTTAGCAGTTTCTCTTTGGTTTTCAACCAAGACTGTGTCACACTGGAAATGTCTAACACTTATATACTGTAGCTAACAATACATAACAACTCCCCCATTTATTTGCATAAAATAGAAAACAATGCAAGGTTTTTCTTTTATACTATTTCCCAGATCTTACAAATGTGTTCCCAGACGCCTACTATGTAAATGTATGCCCCCTTCTATTGTGTATCCAATGATATCCTACTGATTTACACCATCTGCCTAAATCTCTCACACTCTTAACAGAACCCTTCTACCGTGTGTGAATACTATTTCCCAGATCTTACAAATGTGTTCCCAGATGCCTACTATGTAAACATATGCCCCTTCTATTGTGTATCCGATGATATCATACCAATTTAAACCATCTGCCTAAATCTCTCACACTCTTAACAGAACCCTTCTACCATGTGTGAATACTATTTTCCAGATCTTGCAAATGTTTCCCAGACACTTGTATGCACCCTTCTATTGTGTATCCGATGATATCATACTGATTTATACCACCTGCCATAATCTCCCACGCTCTCAACAGAGCCGCTCTCTTGAGTGTGACTAATGTGACTCTTTTTCCAAGATTGCTCACAAAAGATCCCTTTTTATATGATTTCACAAACCATACAAGGCTGTTCTATTAATGCACACTAGCATGGCTATAATTTAGCACAGACATCATAATCTAACATATTCCAGATAGGTTCTGTTTGTGAAAAGTAGTATTTCTCTCAGATACATACATAAATAACAGGTACACAGTGCATAACATAAAATTATGAGTCTTCAAGACACTGGCTAGAAGCTAATTAATATGCTGAGCTCACCATCAGAACCATGCAGAATCTCATTACAGAGATCAGGGAAGGTCTGCTGCTACTTAACTAGGCATCTTTGAGAGAACTTTAAGATATTGCTTCTCAGAGCCCTACTGCTTAATATAATTTGAAAGAACATAGTTATTCATAGTATGTATTCCTTTGGTTTATGTGAGAAATTACCTGACATTTAATAGACTACAGGCTTTTCTAAACTATTTATTTTTTAGCTATGTATGAATGCAAGATAAGCTTTAATGTGATTCCTTTTAGATGTAAACTTTTTCAAGACTCAAGCAGCATGTCCTTTCAAATGCAAATGTGTGACATTCTGTATAAAGCTGAGCTCATCAGTGGGGGATCCTTCACTCTGTAATGAAAGGTACTTAATATACAGAATTTCACTAAAGAGTCTTGAGAATGTCTGCTATTAAAGAGCTATATCTCTTTGAGAAAACTTTAAGATATTGCTTCTCAGAGCCCTACTGCTTAATACAATTTGAAAGAACATAGTTATTCATAGTGGGTGGGATATTCCAAAGGGTTGCGCCATGCTCAGTAGGGTTGCGCCTGCACAAGTCCGAGATTGCGCCATTCTGCGATATTCAGCAGGAGGCAGTTGCGCCACTGAAAACATGCTGAGCAACAGTACAATGCTAATGAATGCATGCTGAGCTGGAGGGGGAGGAACCATGCATAAACTGCACAGCCCGATATTCAGCAGACTGTGCAGGATAACTCTGAACACAACCACCAACCTGCGCCTGCACAACTTTGAGCCAAAAAGAAAAGGAGTAAGTCAAGGGCCACCCACAGGTGAGCTGCCGCATTGCAGAGCACAACACAGCAGCTGCCACCTGTGGCTGGCCCTCAACCTACTCCCTGTGCCCCCCCTGCAGCCCGATCATGGGCAAAAGTGTAAAAAATCCCCCACCTCCAACTGGCCCAATCACGGGCAAACACATAAATAGCTCCACCCACCAGCCCAATCGTGGGCAGCAAAGTGTCCCCCCAGAACATATCCCTGGTGGTCCAGTGGACCACAAAGCCCGATCGCGGGCTGATGAAGTTTAAAACAACCCCCCCAAACATATCCCTGGTGGTCCAGTGGACCGCAAAGCCCAATCGCGGGCTGATGAAGTTTAAAACAACCCCCCTAACATATCCCTGGTGGTCCAGTGGACGCTAAGCCCGATCGCGGGCTGCATTATGTTTAAACCCCCAAGACCATATCCCTGGTGATCTAGTGTCCCCCCACCCACCCACCCACGAAGCCCCATCACCCGCTCCCCGTGGCAGCCAGCGGGTGGCGGCAGCATCCCACCCACCTGCTGCCCCGCCACCACTGACTGACTGCCCAGTAGGGATGCACACCCATTGGTGCAGAGCAAGAGCCAATGGGCATGCAGCCCATACCATACAAGGCAGTCCAGATATGTGAATGAATGAATGACCACCAGGGATATGTTCGGGGGGTTGTTTTAAACTTCATCAGCCCGCAATCAGGCTTTGCGGTCCACTGGACCACCAGGGATGTGTTGGGGACTGCGCCAGCGATCAGGCTGGTGGGGAGGTTATGTCAGCTTTTGCCTGTGATTGGGCCAATGGGGTGGGGGATTTTTACTCTTTGCCTGTGATCCGGGCTGCGAGGCGTGGGGATCCCGATGGCTGCTAAGTGGCTTGAGAACACCAGGCACAAGTCCTCAGGGATTGGCGCACCTGCATGCCTAATGGCATGCAAATGGGGCCATAAACATATGCAAATGCCCCCCCTGCATCTTGCATGAATTATGACCCCATTTGCATGTCACCTTTTGAATATCGGAAATTTGCGCATGGCGCAATGGTACTTGCGCCACCGCCAGTTGAATGCTCCACTCTGACCACTTGCAGTGGCACAAGTTCCACTGCGCCATGCACAGTGGCTGTGGCTGGGGGGTGATATTCAAAGGAGTTGCTCAATAGCTCAACTCCTTTGAATATCTCCCTGGCCACACCCCTGTGTAACTATTTTGTGCAGCGCAAGGGCTTGCACCACAAAATAGCGCAGTTTGAATATCCGGCCCAGTATGTATTACTTTGGTATATGTGAGACATGACCAGCCATTTAATAGATGATTATAGTCTTTCTAACACAAAAAGTATCCTTTCACATGTAAAACAGTCTTTCATTCCATTCTTACAAGATGCGCTCATCTGCTAACTCATCAGTATTCGAAACAACTTTCTGTGACTGTCACACTGGAGCCTCTGCTTAAATCATATTTGAGTAGACTGTCAAAAATAGATTTTACAGTTGTAAAGACTTCAGCCTTCATTCTGTAACATTCATAATTACTTAGTAGATATTGTACACAGTTCTGAATCCTATTTTTTTTACTGCAAACAAGGTAAGATTTGTAAAGTTATTTTTCTATCTAAAGCCCTGTAGAGATTTTTTCTTTTCCTAAGAGTTGGTTGATGCCCACACACACACACACACACACACACACACACACTCACTGTTTTGCAGACTGATGATGAATGCTGCCTTGCCAGTCTGAGATGACATTGAACATTTACAAGGTGTTCTTGGTAGGACATTCATAGGTTACATGAGTACTTTTTTTCTAAACCTTTAAAAAATATGTACCTTGTCTCAAAACAAGTGTGCTTACACCACTGTCACCAAATAGCCCCTGTGGTCACGGCCCCTGACTGATGATGCATTCCTTGTACAGATTTACAAGTCACAAAGCATTTACACATCCTGTCCTTATATCCCCAGACCGACAGGGTAAAGCGAATGAATAGCGGGGAGTAGGTGTATGAAGGTGCTAGGACTCGGTGCGATGGGAGGGGAGGAGAAGGAGGGAGCAGGAGTCTGAGGGAAGGGAATGGAGGAGGGGACTCAAGGTTTGAGCTAGGACACGGTGGTAGGGGTGGAGGAGGGGCAGGGTGGTGTGGAGGAAGAGGACTTGGGTGCAAGAGGTGGATGGATTGAGGAGAGGGAGGAGAGCAGGGGTGCAAAGGGTGGGGAGGAGGAGGGAGCAGGGTGTGTGGTGAGGAGAGGGACTCAAGTTTGAGCTAGGATGTTTCAGCAGGAGTACGAGAGAGCAGGGTGGTGTGTGGAGGAAGAGGTTTGGGTGCAAGTGGTGGTGGATCAAGGAGGGAGACTCTGGTGTGAATTAGGATGGTGTGGCTGGGTTGCGATGTGAGGGGAAGGACCCGGGTGCAAGCTAGGACGCGAACCGGGTCCAAGGGGAGAGGTTCAAGGAGCTGCTAGCACTCTGATGTTGGGGAGAGAGAGGAGGTGGAGGGACTCGGGTGCGAGTCTGTGGCACGGATGCGAGAGGAGGGGAAGAGGAAGGAGGCACATACGGTGTAGAAAAGGGGAGGACTTCTGGGTTTGAGGACCAAAATGCATGTCACTTCCTCTGGCAGGAAGGGGGGTGAGGCGTTGCCATGGTGCGAGGAAGGCGGGACTTCCGGTTGGAAAAGGGGTGGGGTGTTGCCATGGTAACCACCTGTCAAAGATGTGGCTTGCTCAGATTGGCTGAAATTTAACATTTGACAAGTTATGTCCCCTTATACTACTGATAGAGGTTAATTTATTTATAATTATTCCAAGGTCCCTTTCTAATGTTGAAACTTTAAAGGGAGAGTTGTTTAAAAAGTAACTCTGCTTTAGATTTTTTTCCCATAGTGAAGCACCATACACATATCAGAATTCAGAGTCATTTTGTTATTTACTGCCCATTGTTCGATGGTTTTAAGATTGTTAATGAGTCTGGACCTTTCAGAAGGTAAGGAAACTTTCCCACCTAGCTTGGTATCATCGGCGAATTTAAGTAATAAATTACTGGGGCTAATCTGTATGTCACTAATATATATATTAAACAATAAGGGTCCCAGAACTGAGCCCTGAGGGACTCCACTGGTAACACTCCTGATCTCAGATAAGGATCCATTAACTCTGACATGTTGGGATCTATTGGCTAACCAACTATAGATCCATCTGACCAGAATATGTGAGAATCCCATGCTCAGCATTTTATCCACCAGTTTGCCGTGAGGGACTTTGTCAAAAGCCCTGCTTAAATCAAATAAAATAACGTCCATTGGTTCCCCCTTATCTAATCCCTCGCTTATATGGTTATGAAAGGAAATCAGACTGGTAGTGCAGGAATATTGAGACCTAAACCCATGTTGACCATGATCAGTTAGCTTATTGGAAATTATTTCTTGCTCCAAAAAGTGTTTAATAAGTTTTTCCATTAATTTGCTTATGATAGATGTTAAGTTAATTGAACGATAATTAGCAGGATTGCAGTGATCACCTTTTTTAAATATAGTAACTACTGTGGCAATAGCCCAATCTAGTGGAATACAACTTTGCTGAAGAAACTTATTAAATAAAATAGTTAGTGGTATAGCTATAGTGTCAGCTGTCTTTAGTAAGAATGTCAAATTAATGTCATCAGGGCCAGGGTTTGATGTTTTTTTTTTAAGTTTGCAGAATCTCTAGAGTTTCATTAACTGAAATGTTATGAGCTGTAGTGAGTTTTACTGGGGGGATAATATTTATTGGATTATCTTTTTTTGAAAAAGTTTAACAAAACTGTTTGTTAAAAGCATCAGCAATCTCCTTATCCTTAGTTATCAAAATATTATTAACTGTAATAGGGCCCAGATGTCTGTTGTTAATTTTTTTATTATTTAAGTATGAATGAAGGGACTTGTAACTGTTCTTACAGTATGCCAAATGGAATTCAAGATTCCATTTAGACTGTTTAATACTACATTATCTACTGTTTACTGTTTATTACTATGTAATCGACCATGAGTGAAATTAACTCTTTCTCTGCTAGGGTTGTCCCTGTCTGAGTTTCCCAGTTAATAGAGGGCATATTACAGTCTCCTAAAACTAGAATATTGCCCTTAAAAGCCATATCTGAAATCTCTTTTATTAATATATGAGTGTATTTAGTATTGGCTGAAGGGGGTCTATAGAATGTGACAACTAAAACTTGGGGTTGCCCCTTTATTTGAACATTAACCCAAAGGGATTCAATATCATTGGATGAGGGGAGTTGATAAGATGTTATATCATCCCTAGTATAAAGGCAGACACTGCCACCTTTTTGACCTATGTGATCTTTATGAAATAACCTGTAACCAGGGAGTCATTTAGTCCATGCAGAATTGGGGTCCCACCATGTTTCAGTTATGGATATAAATCCATAGTTAGATAATAGGCATTTGGCTTCGAGTTCTGCCATTTTACCCTGATTTAAAGTTCTGGCATTCAGTAAAAGGACCTCACAAGGAGTAATGTTATTGTCCAATTTTTTTAGAGAACCAGGTAATAGCCTGTTCTTCCCTCATCAGCTAGTTTAAAAGATGATTAATTGCAATATTCACATTTTTGCCCAATAATATACTACCTCTTCTGGTGAGGTGTACTCCGTCCCAGCAGTATAAGGGGTATTTTTGGTGAAATTGTTCCCAGTTAGTAATACACAAAATTCCTTGATTAATGCACCCTCTCCTTAGCCAGTTATTGAAGGATTTTACTTTAGTGGTTATAAAGTTGGATGCCCTGGGGAGTGGAAGTATTTCCGAAAAGCAGACAAAACTATCTCTTTCGGCCAGTAAGTTATTTTGTGCAATGATTTCTTGTTTTAATTCATCCAAACTAGCTCTGTTAATATCATTGGTCCCAGCATGTATAACAAATAAGGGATTTTTTCCTGCCCCCACTAATACTTCTTTTGCCACTATGGTGATATCCGTTACTGTCGCACCCCTTAGGCTAGAACATGTCCGGTTGGCCTTGTCCAAATTACAGACTGTGCAATCAATACATTTGATAATGGAATCCCCAAGTACAAAAATCTGCCTACTATTGTGGGGATTAGCAGGGTTTACATGAAAGTCCAGTGATTTAGCCTCTTTCTGGGTCCTAAAATTGTCTGTTGTATGTAGATAGGAGACTTCAAGGGAATTTTTATTTGTTATAACATTGTCTGTGTAAGGCTTTGAGGAAGGACAGGCTACATGATTTTTAATTATTGATATTTACTGGTTAGTTTCTTGCTGTAGGCCATTGGAACTGGTAGTAAGAACCTCAAAGCTATTATGTAGGGGGATTATAGGAGCACTTTGATAAATTTGCCCACCCCTATGTTTAGTTTTGTGTTTAGTAACTATTGTCCAAGGTTCCATTTCCTCTGACAGTATACCGGGGGGGGTATAAGTAACATCATTTGCAAGATTAGGCTCCTGATTTAGATTAGAAGCTACCACTGAGGATGATATCTGACCTAGCATTGAGTCAATAAAATCTTCAAGAGCCTCAATCTCTGGGCCAACCGATCTCGATGTTTGCAACCGAGTAATTTCATCCTGGAGCGTCTGAATTAGCAGATGTCTAGCACATGTAAACCCTGGTATTTGTGGCCCACAACCAAACATCTGGCAAGAAGCACAGTAATTGCTAGGATACTCCACTATTTATTAGAAGGGTGATAAGACTAAGAGAAGTTGCTTACAGTAGTACATAGTAAAATGCTAGATACGAAGCCCTGTATCCCTGCTGTCCCAGCTGACACAGCAGACATGCACAGCTGTGCGTGTCTTAGTGCGCATCTCCACACGCGGTGATGCATGTGCTCACCCTGCTCACCACAGGGCACACTTTTATGCTGGTCCCATGACCCAGAAATGCCAATGGGTCACGTAGCGAGGCACAAAGTAAACTTGATTAAAATAAGTGTTTTTTGAGAGCTGGCAATGCCAGAAGTCCTACTATCAGTGCAACAGTGTACCACAATAAAGTTTCATAAATAACATTACTCTCTAGTGATATTGTAGTTCTTTGAGGAACTCGATGAGAATTACTCGCCCTCTTCCTGCTGCAACGCAGGGCTCACAACAATGAATTTAAAAATGCATAGACATTTATATGAAAGGAACACCACAAAATGCACCTGTGTATTAATGGAGTTGGCAATATCTTAAGCAAGCAATAAGACACGATGAGGTGTGGGTTATCTCCTGATAAGAGCACGCCCAGGTGCATTGTTAGGCACGAGATGCTTGCCTTATGCACCTGGGCGTGATCTTATCAGGAGATAACCCACACCTCGGAGTGTCTTATTGTGCTTAGAAAATGGGTTTCAAAGTAAATGTGTAAGAAGAAGAAAAAAGAGGGAAAAAATTTGTTGTTGTTTTAGGGGTGTTTTTTATAGATGAAGTAGTAAAATAGTCCCTTTATTTAGGTTATTTTTCTATTGTGTGACATTGAGTAGATGCTCCCCCTCGACCCACACAGACACACACACACACACACAGACACAGGGATGTTGGTCAGGTCGTTGTGTCTGTGTTTTACTTTTAGTTTCCATTTTGCTGTCCTTCTCAAGATATCATTAAAGAGGTACCATAATCAGCGTTTATATGCATTGCCGTTGCCAACTGCTGTTAATGGCAGTGAGCGTGTCCATGCCGGCTGCCGTAGAGAGTTGTTTCTGGCTTGGTGCTGTCTTTTTTAAAAACAACATTTCCTTCATTTAAAAGTGTGTCCAACAGTACATAAATATAGAAAAGGACTGCATGGGGCTGAGGGATCAACACTACAGGCAACATGATGAGAGATGGAAACCGGCACGGGCGCTTTCCGTTTCAGCGGTCTTGGTAGTTACGCTCGTTTTTTCAATGATAAAATGTATTGAAATTTTGGGGCACATGCAGAGCAAGGACGATACCGTATTATTAAGGACCCCTTTTGCTCCTGCAGGTTGGTCTGTGTGAGTTTATGTTTGCTGCTAAAATCCTGTGGTGTTTCGTGCTGCTGCTGTGGGTCCTGTGCCTGCTTCTGAGAAACACATTCCCTTCTGAGAAACAGATTCCCGGTTCAATAGGTTACTGATTTTTTTTTGGTTGTGAGGTTGCCACGGCAAGAAAAGTGCCAGTTGGCACAAATACTCACTGATAAGGACACGGCTGGAAGGTCCTTCCAGCCAATGGAAGTGAAGCTTTTTCTTTAGCCATTTTATAACACTCCACAACATACTCTAAAAACTAATTTTGATGTGGCATGATAATGTTTGCGTATCTCAGATGGAGATGGGGTCACTCTGGAGAATGTTGATTCATATAAATTTTCAGGTTTTTGGCTGGATCAACTTGCCGCAAGTAATAAACATGTTGATTACCTGATTACCCAGGTGAACAAAAGGGTTGGCTTCTTCTTTTGAAATAAAAATAATATGGAAGCAGAGACACTAAAATTAATAGTTCGAACACAAAGTGTTCCACTTATTGACTACAGTGATATTTTGTATGAAAACACTACAAGTGACAGGCTGCAAAGGCTAGATACTTTATATAACCATTTAGCAAGGCTTATTCTGAATTGTTCTAAATATGTTCATCATTGTGAACTTTATCAGAGGCTTGATTGGCTTTCAGGAGAGAATTACACACCTAAATGTTTTCATATAAGTGTGGACTGGGTGTGGTACTGGCATATTTAAGGGATAAACTATAGTTCAGGGACCATGATTTACCCCTTAGAGGGAGTCTGAGAGGGAGTATTTACAGGGAAATGTTAGTACCATTCAAGAGGACAAAACGTGCTGACAAATGTTTTAGTATAAAGATTCCAAAAAGTTGGAATGACCTCCCAATTAAGTTTAGATATAAAAATATTAAGGCACTTTCGGTAGAAGTTTTAAAAGGGTACTTGTTTTCTTTGCCAAGACCTTGTATATGTTTTAAATAAGTGATTGCAATTACTAACTATATGTGTTATGTGTTTTTTTTTTTATGTTTCTATTTTGTTATATGTTTAAGATGTCATGCTAAAGGTCACCATTGTAAGCGAGTTTGCTCTATGGTTTAACTTTATAATAAACAAACAAACAAACAAAACAAGTTCATCATCATCATTTTATTTGATCGGTCAAAGACCATTAGGAAACATACATAGCATATATATCGCACAGTTACATAGACAAATTCCATTACTATCATGAATAAAAACATCATCAGCTATAAAAATAAATAGGGTATAACATTACACTGACTATTCATATGCTTCATATATGGTAAGAGGTAACCATACCTT
The DNA here is from genome assembly GCA_016271365.2 of Neoceratodus forsteri. Taxonomy (NCBI): domain Eukaryota; kingdom Metazoa; phylum Chordata; order Ceratodontiformes; family Ceratodontidae; genus Neoceratodus; species Neoceratodus forsteri. The sequence continues at coordinate 117,992,702 of JADMNL010000023.1, forward strand.
ATTCATAGTCCAAATATGTAAATAGTTACTATCTTAGCATGACAGAAATTGGTCATTATAATACCTCCATTAGATTCAGTTTACCAAAACTAGTACCAAAACTGTATGACTGTAAGTAAGTAAAAATTTATTTACATGAGACGCCCTTCCAAAGCTCAGGGCGCCTTTACAAAATCTCACATACAATATTAAAATCCACAGCAATTTAAAACACCATTTACATTTCTGAAAATGCTTGTTTGAATAGAAAGGTCTTAAGAACTTTTTTAAACCCTTCTACAGTCAGGCTATTGCGTATCTGGCAAGGTAGAGAATTCCACAGGGTAGGTGCCATAAAGGCAAAAGTTCTTCCACCAGATGTTTTCAGGGTTACCCTGGGAATCTCTAGCAATCCCTCACCAGAGGATCAGAGGGAGCAGGAGGGGCAGTAAGGAGTCAGGAGCTCTTTCAGTTAGTGGGGTCCCAACCCATGTAGGGCCTTATAGGTCATCAATGCGACCTTGAAAGTGATCCGCCACTGTACAGATGCCCAGTGCAATTTGCGCAGCACATGTGTTATATGGTTGGATCTCAGGCTTCCAGTCAACAACCTAGCTGCCGGATTTTGCACCAGTCTATATAGTCAATAGACTGTTTATTTATGAGTTTAAATGGAGGCCTCTTTGCTCTATTATTTTAAGAAGGAAGACCACAAGGACCAGTACATCAGAATCCTGAGAATTCAGTAGGTAAGTTAGTAGTTGTTGTGGCTGATATTGCTGTTTTTCCAATATTTTACCTAATAAGGAGGAGTGATAGTTCTCGTATAAAGGACATAGTAAGACCAAGTGCAATAAGGTGTCCTGTGCTAGTTTGCATTTGCAGATGGTCTTTATATCCTTTTTCCCTTCGTACTTAGCCTTTTTCTTATATGTTAAAAAACTCTCAAATCTAAACCTTGCCAACTGTATTCTCTGTCTTGGATCATCCAGTGTAGTTAAATATTTTTTCAATTTGTGTTCTCTTGTCTTTTTGCTAACCACTGACATGCCTTAGAGAGTCTGCTGGCCTCTAGATCTCTTTGAATATAGATGTCCTTGATTCTATTGTTAACAACCTCTTTGATATATTCAGGAGGATATCTTAGACTATCTGAAATAATATGTAAAAGGCCATTTCGTTTAATTATGTTCTCCAAGACTCTGCAGGAGGGAAAGGATGTATCATACTGTTCATAATTAATAGCTTCCTCAATGCATAACCAAGGGTATCTATCAGAATACATCATGAAAGCCTTGATCCAATAATTGATTAGTCTTAGAGTACAGTAACATTCAATTGCCAGTTGACCTAATTCGACCCTTACTAACTCCGAAGGTGTGCAACTGGGGACACTTAAGAGTTTCTTATATAATTTGTTTAGGGTGGGTTCTAATTTGTTACTGCAGTATAATCCCCAAATTTCATCACCATAAAGCAGTTGGCTTTTAACTTTGGCATAGACTACCTTTAGATTTCCTTTAACAGATTTCCCTTCATATTTGTATGAGAAGGAGGGCAAAACCAGAAGGAAGCTGTCCGCCTTTGTCTTTGAATCCCTTAGGTGTGCTCCCCAGGATCCGTTTTGGTTAACTGTAATTCCCAAATAGCAAAATTCTTTAACAACTTCTAACTTATATTTATTCATATAATATCTGTCTTTTCTTGTTTCCCCCAAAGACAATCATTTTTGTTTTATTGTAGTCCACCTGTAAGTCAGCTTTTTGACATTCAGAGTGAAATGTTTAAAGGCTCTTGATCATACCTAAATGACTGAGAGAAATTAAAGCAACATCATCTGCATATGCTAAATATGGTATACAGTTTGTTCCAATTTTGAGTAGATGGAAATCTGGGTTTTGCATTTGTCTGAGAACTGTAGGAAAATAGAGACGGAATAACAGGGGAACCAAAGTGCAGCCTTGTTTGGCACCAATATTGGTTTGAAACCAGCTGCTCAGTTCTCCTGAGTCTGTGAAGTGGGCACTAGTAAAATTAGCCTGATGTATAAGTTTGAGCATTTCTAGCAAAGAGGGTTTTATCCCAAGCTCTTGCAATCTTTCCCACATAATAATCCTGTTTACTTTATCAAAGGCTGCTGTGAGGTCAATAAAGGTACAATAATGTTTCTGTTTTTTGACTACCTTATATTTATGAATCAAGTGAGCCAGTGTGCAACACTGCTCTATTGTTGAGAAGTTGTTTCTGAATCCCGCTTGAGCTTCATCTAAGATATTGTTAATCTCTGCCCATTGCTTTAACCTATTATTTAGTATTTTGGTAAATATTTTTCTGATTACATCCAGAAGGCTTATGGGCCTGTAGCAGCCAGGATTCCTTCTGTCACCTTTTTTAAAAATTGGGACAATGATGTTTAACTTCAAGCTTTTTGGTATATCCCCTGTGCTCCAAATGTAATTAAATAATTTGTGAAGAAAAGGAAACCAATATAGAAACAAAGAAACATAGACTTTGATGGCAGATAAGGACCGCTTGGCCCACCTAGTCTGCCCATTTCCCTACCTACAGGGTAAGCTGAGATCCTATTTAACCAACAGCCTATTTCTTCCTACCCCCCCAAAAAAATTTCCTTATGTCTGTCCCATGCGTTCTTGAATTCTCCCACAGTTTTAGACCCCACAACCTCCTCAGGAAGGCTGTTCCATGCGTTCACCACCCTCTCTGTGAAGAAATACTTCCTCACATTGCCCCTGAGCCATCCTCTCTCTATCTTCAAGATGTGTCCTCTTGTTCTTGCACAACTCTTTTTCTGAAAGATTGTCCTCTCGGATTTTGTTGATTCCACTGAGGTACTTAAAAGTTTCTATCATGTCCCCCCTCTCCCTCCTTTCCTCAAGGGTATACATATAATATGGCTTTTAGTATGGCTTCTCTTGCAGACCCTGCACCATTTTAGTTGCCCTCCTCTGAACTGCCTCCATCCTGTCTATGTCCTTGTAGAGATGGGGTCTCCAGAACTGGACGCAGTACTCCAGATGGGGTCTCACCATCACCAACTATCTGTACAGAGGGATAGCAACTTCCTGTTTTGTACTGGTGATGCCTCTCCCTATACATACCAGTATCCCCCCAGCCCTCCCTACTACCTTCTCACATTGCTTGCTTACCTTAAGGTCATCTGATATGATTACCCCCAGGTCCCTTTCCATTTTTGTTGTTGTTACTACCTCCCCCCATTGTGTAATCTTCCCCTGGGTTTTTGTTTCCCAGGTGCATTATTTTGCACTTCTTTGCATTGAATCCATGCTGCCATACTTCTGACCATTCCTCCAACCCTTCTAAGTCCATTCTTTTCCCTCTCCCTTCTTGTTTAGTTCTTAAAATTACATCCAACGGGACTCCATCAGGTCCTGGGGCCTTTCTTTTAAATTAATTCACTACTGTATCTACTTCTGCGAGTGTAATTCCAGCTTCTGGGACACACATTTTACTGACTACCCTTAACTCAGCCGATCTGACAATATATTCCTGATCCTCCCTATAAAATAATTGTTTATAATGTTTAATCCAGTCCTCTGCCTCAATTAATGTTATTATTTGATTGTAATTTTTAGTACCGTGATTTACAATACTCCAAAAGGTTTTACTGTCTTTGGAGAGAACTGCTTTTTGCAAGTCTGTCCATAACTGTCTAATATATCTCCGTTTGTTTTTGATTAATATCTCTCAATATTCCCTTCTTGCCATATTCATCGGTTTATTGTCACTTTTGTCTGGTTTTTGTTTTATTAATCTGAATTGTTAGTTCATATATATATTTTTTTTGCAGTTTTACATTCATTGTTATACCAGGGAAAGGTTTCTTTATCCCTGATCACCACATTTTTAGAAATAGAGTATGTTATCATATTAATAATAGAATTAAATTCTAGAATCAGCTGAGGAGCTGAGTACTGATCCATCAAATCTAAGAGCTTTGATAGTATACCATTACTTTCCAGAAAGGCCACAAAAGTATGACCCTCAACAGCTTTCCATTCAATGCCCCTCCTCTTATATTGTATGTTAGATGCTCTCTTTTCTTACTTAAAGGTTAGATTTTTCAAAAACATTTTTAATTCAAGTGCCAAATGTTGACTTTCAGGTTTTTGTACCAGTTTCATAGAGTAGCATCTATCAATCAGATGTAGATTAATCCATCTATAGTCAATAGTGGATACCCAGTTTCCCCTCAGAAAATAATATTCTCCTTCTGAATCCAGGAAAATCCTGCCATTCAGAAGGATTAGACTCCATCTGATCAATGTATCATGTAGGTCAATGCCTTTCTTGTTAACAGTTTTATCTCTAGCATTTCTGATTAGTTTTAAGTTAGCATCAGGGAAAGAAGCAAGAGCCTCTGAGATATCCCATGGACATCCCTGTAGCTGTCCTAGTCTAGCATTGAAATCACCCATGATGAGTGTAAGCCCCTCTGGCCAATCACTCCTTATATTGTCGATCAGATCTCCTAATACTATGAGATATTCTGGATCCCCATTACCATTCCCTGCAGGATGTGAGTAGACATTGATAATGTACCATGCCCTTTAATTTCTGTCAGTCATTTTAACAGCCTGGATGCTATTACTGGTGATATTTATTTCCTCAGTCACAATGGCCTCGTTTACCTTAATAAATATAGCTAAACCCTCTACCCCCCACCCATAATGTTTTATTTTCCTAGCTTTTTTTATTGTAGGAACTATAACCATTTAAAAATAAGTTGTTCATTGCCCAGGTTTCTTGTATGGTGATAAGAGGAAATTGCTTCAGATAGTTGTTGGTATCTGGATCACCAATTTTATCACTTAGTCCTGATGAATTCCAAGAGAGGACTTTAAATGCGTCCCCATCCTCTAAGGGCAAAGTTCCTGAATATGAAATATTGGAACTGTTACTGATATCCAATCTAATGTTAGACCCCTGTGAGCTCCCTTCCTGAGTACTGATTTGTCATTGTTTCAAAGTAGTAAGAACCTCATATTTATTGGCAGTTTTGATCAAACTTTCCCAAGTTTCAGAATTCATTTGCATATTGGTCTGATTATGAATCAATATTTCATTTTCTTCCTCTATGTAAAGATTAATTCCCAGTTTGTCTAGAAGACTTTGTTTGCTTAACAACTCCCACACCAGTTTTTTCCTATTTTACATACAGTAATATTTGTCCATCAGATTCCAATGAACTCACCTTACCTATGTGGAGGCTGCTAACTTGTAACCCCAAGCATGCATTTAAGAAGTCAGTCAATTTGCCCTTTATGTTGGATTTGTTCTCTTTTGGGAATTGTTTTAGATGAAACCTGAAAAACTGGTTCCTCCTGATACCATTTATCAAGAATACTTTTATAAAATAGTTTTTTTACTTTTCCTATACACCACTACAGCTCAATTTGCCAGGTTCTTTTATATCGCAAAGTAGTTTGCACATAACCCAGGAGTAATTTATCCACAGGATGCCATTTACCTCTGCCCCAAGCTTCCAAAAAAGGCTTACCCCACAACTACATATATGCTTGACCCATCCCTTCTTTTTGAAACAATAAAGGGCAAATGGAGCTATAAAATAAATTTCCAAAGAAGTATACCAGAGGATGAATCATATTTAAACCTCCCTATTTCCATATCCTGTAAGTGTGTACTCTTTTGACGGGGTTCAATCAACTGCCCCACAGAAAATGAAAAAAATAAACCCATGACTTTGGTGTGCATATTATAAGAGAGGGGAAAAACATGCGAAGCATATAAAAAAATAGGCGCTATATATGCCCTCAATAAAAAAAAAACACATTTCTTCCTAGTCATTTTACATGATAGCCAAGACAAAACCTTAAGTTTTCCTCTACCATATACTATATTCCAATTATGTCCCTCTGAATCCTTGGTTCCAAAAAACAAACCTAAAATTTTAACTTCATCCGTAGTCATAGAGATTGGAAAATATGCTACCCTCCCTATTGCCCCAATACCAAAACAACACTCTTCCTCATATTAAGTTTAATACCTGTAACATCGTATACATTTTGTAACGTATTTAAGATATGGGTACCAGACTCCACATCCGCTACTGTAAAAATACAGTCATTCGCATAGGCAGATATTTTATTAAATACAAATTCCTCATGATTCTTGATAGCTCTAATTTCTGCATTCCTTTCAATAATCCTTAATAAGGTGTCCAGACCAAAGACATATAAGAAGGGGCTCATCGGACAGCCCTGCTTCACCCCATTTTTTAAATATATTGGCACACCCAAGTAACCATTCACTAGTGGAGTAACCTGAACTTCAGTGTATAACACTTTAATTAAATCCAAAAATGTTTTAGGAATTCCATAATATTGCAAAACCATCCAAATATACTCCTGTCACACTGCATCAAAAGCATCCAAATCCTGATCTACTGACATTAAATAACCTTCTAGCTTCATTTCTAAACCTTGCTCTACTATCTCCCTAGCAAAAGTCAAATTCTGAATAATATTCCTACCAGGAATTGCACAAGTCTGCTCCGGGATAATTAGTTTTTGTGCAGTTCTAGCCAATCGTGTAGTAAGTATTTTAGTCAGGATCTTATAATCTGAGTTTAATAAAGTTAATGGGCTCCAATTCTTAAGCTCTAGGGGGTCTCCCTTTTTATATAAAAAAAAAATCATGATCCCCATTTTCATACTTGGGACAAGCCTATTTTCTTCCCAAATGGCTTGGTAAATCAATTTCAAACATGGAACCAGAATTTCAGAAAAACCTTTGTAGAAGTCATTTGGTATTCCATCATACCCTGGAGTAGTCTTAGTAGTTAGCTGAGAAATAGCTTCTTTAATTTCTAGTTCTGTAATGGGTAAAACCAAACTCTCTATGTCTACGTCCTCCGAAGGAGGAACTATTAAGTTATCAAAAAAAGGCTCTTGCTGCCTCTTATCCTCCTTTTGAAAAGTAGCTACAACATGATTTTGAACAATAAGCATCAGCTGCTGATTATGCATCCTCAAAGTACCCTGTTCATCTTTTAAAGCAGTCATTACCAACTTCTGAACACCCTGTATACTTAAATCATGCGGATTTACTTCTTCCCTTGATCCCTTAGTTTGGTATTTCTGTTGGCATGCCGCCCTTTTAGTATTCTCCTGTAAGCACTGACACACTTGCTCCTTAAGACTTCGAAATTGTAATGAAACATCATTTGATTTATCCACTGCCTGTGTCAAGACTCACAGATATTTTGCTTTGAGCCCTAAATATTTGATATTTATCATTAGCTTTTGTCTTTGTGAGGGATACATATAAATTTAGCAAATCTCTTTTCGTATCCTCCCACCAATCTGTGGGGCTATCATATAAAAAACAAATATCTGCCCTTAATGCAAATAGGTCTTTTATAGAATCTTGTATCAAAATTTCCTGCAGAACTACAATATTCATTTTCCAATAACCCCTACCTATTACCAATTTCTATTTGTCACCCAAAAACAGCTTAACCGCTAAATGGTCTGAAGTCTCTAACGTCATCAAGACTACTTTTTGACAGGTTAAACATGCTGACACAGACCAAAAATCTATCCTAGTGGATAATCAACCCTTATAAAAGGTATGTTTGGGTACTTGAAGTAAAACCTCATATACGTCTTTTAAATTATTATTTTGTAGAATTGCAAGCAGAGTATTGGAGTCACTGTACATTTTCCTTGTAGTCCTCCCCCAATCTCTATGCGAGAGACCACAATTAAAGTCTCTTCCCCATAGTACCAATTTGCAGGTGTGTAAATAGGGTTCTATTTTTCTAAATAATGTGGACCTGTCTGCCTTAGTCTGAGGTGCATATATATTGATAATTCTAAATACCTCTTCCCTCAAGACTACATCTATAATCATAGCTCTTCCTGGTTGAATATCAAAGACATGTAGAATTTTTACTGATATTCTGGAAAAAAGAAATCCTAATCCTGAACATTGCTCCTCCCCTAATGACCAGTAGGAGACACCCCACCTCCATTCCCTCTGCGCTACCTGTATTTCTAATGAAGAATGTAGTCTTAGTATCTTGCAACAGTATTATTTGCCCACCCCCTGTGCTAAGACTTGAAAAAGTATTCTGTCTTTTCTCACGGGACTTAATACAGTGAAGAAAGCAGAGGGTTACTAGTGGCGTACCGCAGGGTTCAGTACTGGGGCCGGTCCTTTTTAATGTCTTTATAAGTGACATTACAGAGGGACTGGAAGGGAAAGTATGCCTCTTTGCAGATGACACAAAGATCTGCAACAGGGTTGATACGCAAGGTGGGATGGAAAGAATGAAAAGGGACTTGGCAAGGTTGGAGGAATGGTCAGATGTATGGCAGCTTAGATTGAATGCAAAGGAGAGCACAGCAGTGCACCTAGGAAACAAATACCCAGGGGAAGAGTACACAATGGTGAGTGAGATACTGACAACAACAAAAATGAAAAGGGATCTGGGGTAGTCATATCAGATGACCTAAAGGTGGGCCAGCAATGTGAGAAGGCAGTAAGGAGGGCTTGGGGGATACTGGGATGCATAGGGAGAGGCATCACTAGTAGAAAACAGGAAGGTATTGGCCCTCTGTACAGACAGTTGGTAAGACCACATCTGGAGTACCGTGTACAGTTCTGGAGACCCCATCTCCGCAAAGACATAGACAGGGTGGAGGCTGTCCAGAGGAGGGCAACCAAAATGGTGCAGGGTCTGCACCAGAAGACATATGAAGAAAGACTAAAGGAGCTTAAGATGTATAGCCTCGAAGAAAGGGGGGGGACATGATAGAAATGTTCCAATACCTCAAGGGAATCAACAAAGTCTAAGAGGGTAGCATTTTTCAGAAAGAGAGATATGCAAGAACAAGGGAGCACAATTTGAAGATAGAGGGGAGATGGCTCAGAGGTAATATGAGGAAGGATTTCTTCACAGAGAGGGCTGTAGATGCATGGAATGGCCTTCCTGAGGAGGCCGTTGAGTCAAAAACTGGGGGAATTCAAGAACGCATGGGACAGACATAAGGCAATTCTAGTCGTGGGTAGGAGGAAGTAGGCTGTTGGTTAACTAGGATCTGCAGCTGATCCATTAGGTAGGGAAATGGGCAGACTAGGTGGGCCAAGCGGTCCTTATCTGCCATCAAATTCTATATTTCTATGTTTCTATGTGACAAAGCCACTGAAGAGTGACCAGATTTGAACCTGAAGAAGACTGAAGATTTGCTGTACACAATTGGTCTGTGAGGACATCCATTTACCACAGAATTCCTGGTTTTGCTCAGAGACACTGATATTGTGGCCAGACTGCCTTCTGCATTGTGGTATGGTGATTGCTTTACTATAAATGTGCTGTGTACTGTTAGTGGGTCTTGATTTGTTCCCCCATTGTGTAAATGTGCCACACTTGCTGGAAGCTGCATCCAACACTACCGGACTTAAAATCCGAACCGTTCTACCCGGCCTAGGCCTTGCCACCTGGCCCAGATAGCTACTTCAGGCACAGAAACCATTATCGATGAGAGACTCACCTGGGGATCAACCCCCTGCTCAACCATCTTGAACAGGAATGACACCTCAGTGATTCGTGTTGCCCTGCTTCTCCTGGCAAACCAGTCATCAACCTGCAGTCTCCATTTCATCTAGCCTGTGACTCGTGTTGGGTAGAGTGAGTAACAATCAGGGTAGCTCCCTGCAACAACAGCTAAATCTCAAGTGTTGTCATCTGATTGCATTGTTGTATTATTTTTCCTTTCACGAACTGAGCCTTTAGGCTCTGGATTACAAATGTGCATGGTTGTGCATGCCTTTTCTTTTCATCACAGGGCCCCAACCAGCTGCGATGCCGGCCTACTCTGGGCAACATTCCAGGCTAGCCCACCTTACTTCTTGCTGGGTACCCAGAGCATGTGACTGTGCAGGGACTAAAAGTGCATGCATAATTTCCTGATAAGATCAGTTTTAGAATCAATCAACCTGATTACGCCCCTTCCTTGTTCAATTCCCCTGAATAAATCAAATCTAAATGTTTTTGCATTTAATCTGACTGTGGTTCCAGTTTGTACCTAAAGCACTGTACTGTTGTTATTTACTGTGCTTAACCTTGTTTTACAGGGGGTCTCCAGGGTTGAACTGGTGGAACCACCCCTGGTAGTAAGTGCAAAGAGTGTGGGAAATTGTATGCTGAATAGGGGCTACTGTGAAAGTGTTTGTTGCATATTGTATAGGCCACAGAAGGGAAAGAGGGGGATTACAGTGTCCCGGAGGGCTGTACTCAGGTTAGCCTTGTTACTAACAACCCTGTCCTCTGGGTGGAGGCACCTGTTTCAGTACCCAGGCCCCTTAACCTGCAACTAGCCATGCAGGCAGGGATAGTAACCCTTGGGACAGTGCCACCTAGGGGTTACATATCCATTTTAGTATAGGTCATACATAGATTCATAGAAATACAAAATCACACATACCCCATCATGCAAAACACCATGGGCTGTGTATGCAAATCACCAAAGAATATTATGCTGATTCAACTTTAAGCAGAAATAACAGATTCATAGATGTGTGTCGGCAGAAAAGGATCTTCCTGGCCCATCGAGTCTGCCCATTCCCTCCCTCTTTACTTGCTCCCCCACAGATTCCACACTCCTCCCCATTGTCACCCTCTTGTCCCATGCCATCTTGAATCCCTCCACTGTTTTGGCCTGCACCACCTCCTCCAGGATGCCATGACCCTCTCAGTGAAGTAATGCCCCTAATGTTTCCTTAAACCTACCCCTCCACCCTCTGTCCATGCCCTCTAGTCTTTGCATCTACCTTCCCCAAGAATAAGCTCTCCCCTACTTTATTGATCCCCTTCATATATTTGAATGTTTCTGTCATGTCCCCCTTTTCCTTCTGGTCTCCAACAGGTACAATTGAACCCTCTTCACCTCTCTTCATATGGCGTCCAACTTAGCCCATGCTCCATTGTAGTGGCCCTTTCCATGCCATCTATGTCCTTGCATAAGTGGTGTCTCCAGAACTGATCTACATGCTCCAGGTGTGGCCTCACCATGGAACTGTAGAGTGGCATCAGCACCTCCCTCTTTCTACTAGTTATCTCCCTAACTATGCATGCCAGTGTTCTGTTCGCTTTGCCCACCGCCTTGCTGCATTAGGTTCCTACCTTAATGTTGTCAGTGATTATGATTCTTAAATCCTTTTCCTGCTCAGATGCTACCATTTCCACCACCCAATGTGTATGTGGTTTGTGGATTCTTCTGCCCCAAGTACATCACTGTGCATCTTTTGGCACTGAATTTCAGCTGCCATGCGTTTTACCACCCCTTTAGTGACCTTAGATATTTTTTCATAGCTTCCACTCCCTCTGGGGTGTCTATCCCATTGCAGATTTTCATGTTATCTGCAAAAAGGCAGACCATTCCCTGCAGCCCCTTTGCTATGTAGGTGTAAAACAGTATAGGCCCCAGCACCGAACCTGGGGGACCCTGCTTGTCACCCCTGCTTCTCCAGAATGCACCCCATTGACCACCACCCTCTGGCTTCTACCTGTCAGCCAGCTCTCCACCCACCTTATTATTTTCTGTCCCACCCCCAAACTCTCAGCTTATTAACCAATCTTCTGTGGGTCACAGTGTTGAACGCCTTACCAAAGTCCATGTAGGCCATGTCCACTGCCCCCAACTGTTCAAACACCCTCATCATCCCATCGAAGAACTTGATCAGGTTCATCTGACATGACTGCCCCTGAGTGAAGCCATGCTGATGGATGTCCTGTAGCCCACTCATCTTCCAAGTAACTAACACCCTTTCTTTCAATATCACCTTCATCACCTTACCCACTACTGTCTTCCAAGTCACAAACTTGATATGTGCCGTGGACATAGGCTCAAAGGGTGGTTTCATGAACCTGTCTATGCAGAGGTTCAGGCTCCAAAGAGGAACAGGCTCCCTGATTGGAGGCTGTAGATGCAAGAGGCCTTTGAAAACTAGTTAAATATGGTAGCCGGAGGCAGGGACGCTGTCCCATATGCTGGGTGTTATGTCACCTTAGGGCTCAGCTCCATGAGGCATGGGGTGAGATCATCCTCCTGCATAACCACCTACAGGGAAACATTTCTTTTAGGAGTGCACCTCCACATCACTGACACCAAACTAGCACACCTCTCCCCCAGAGAACGACCAAGCCTGGGGGATGGCAACTGGTTACAGGAAAAGGTGGCAGCTCTCAGGCAACTCTCCCAAACAAACAAAGCACCCTAAACACTGGAAAAAAGTACACACCTCTTGTATCCGTACCATCCAAAAGGACAAAGGATGTCTTGGGCTAGCAAAAAGCTGAATGCAACAGGATAGCAAAACAACAGCATAAACAAAATCTCAAGAACAACAGGAAAAAATTCATAATCAAAGGGGACTCCATGATTCGAGGTGTGGACCCCCACCTGAGACAAAATGAACATGCAGATGTGCAAGTCAGATGTCTCCCAGGAGCATCTGCTTGGAGAGACACTGACTGAATAGTCAATATAGTTAAGAGGGAAGAAGTGGGCTCAAACATTCTGGTTCACCTAGGGACCAATGACCTTGCTTGCTGGTCAGTCGAGGAGGTTAAGGAGCACATTGTGCAGCTCGACGAGAAATTGGTTTCATTTTTGTCCAGCATTGCATTCTCTGAAATTCTGCCTGTTTGGGAAAAGGGAAAGAACAGGCAGAAAATCAGAGAGAAAGAGATAAGTGAGCTCAACACATGGCTCAAGAACTGGTGCCACACAAAGGGGCATCACTTCATTGGAAACTGGGGCAACTTCTGGGAAAGGGAGTTCTTCAAATTCAGCGGCCTCCACTTGACTAAGGAGGGAGTCAGGGTGCTGGGCCAGAAATTTGACATCCACGTGGGACATTTAAACTAGTGGGAGGGGAGATGATAGTAGCACTAGGAGAAGCCTGCCGTCTCTCCCCCCCTCCAGCTAGCACCATATCCACACACTCTAGGATAGCAAAAGCAGATAGCAGGAAACATGAAACCCTTTTTGACTCTGCAGATGGCCAAAGCAAAGGAAAGGGAGGAAACAAAAATATGAAAAAAAAAGGAAAAGGGACAAACAATAAGATCAAAGGGGAGCATGACACATCAAAAATGGTTAGCGCTATACCTCAATGCACACAGCCTGTCTAACAAGATGACTGACCTCACTGCCACAATAGCTGAGGCAGGAATAGACTGGGTTGCCTTGACCGAAACATGGTTCACAAACAATCATGGTTGGGAGGTGACTATTCCAGGGTATAATTTGTTCAGGAGGGATAGAACTGGAAAAAAGAGAGTGGGGTAGCTATTTATGTTAAGGATACCATCAATGCTACAGAAATGCAGCAAGCACAAGGGGAAACAGAGGATCTATGGATCACAATCGGGGCTGGAAGTCGGAAACCCATTCAGGTAGGAATATTCTACAGACCCCCCAAATCAGGAGGAAGCCAGGAATAAGGAAATCCTGGAAACATCTTCCAGATGTCAGGCAAAGGGGACGTGGTGCTGGTGGGGGATTTCAATCTGCTGGATATAGATTGGAGTACCCACACAGTGGCATCACAAAAAAGCAGGTAATTCCTAGTCATATTACAGGAAGCAGGCCTAAGTCAACTAGTGACATCACCCACAGGGGTTAATGTGATTTTAGATCTGATGTTCACAAATAGTGGTAGGGTTCTGGGCGTTGAAGTAGGGAACCACCTGGACAACAGTGACCATAACACGGTATGGTTCAGGGTAAAAAGGACTGAAGATTCCACACACTCCAAACTGAAGGTCCTTCACTTCAGGAGGGCAGACTTCACAAAAATGAAGGCCTGCCTGAGGGACAACCTTAGTAACACAACAGATGGGAGCCTTGAGGAATGTTGGACAAGGTTGAAGGATGCAATAACCATGGTCACATCACAGTGTGCCTGTCAGGTTAGTAAGAACAAAAGGAGGAAAAACCCACTATGGTTTTCCAAGGAAGTGGAACCACGGTCATCTTTCAGATGAGACGTTAAACCGAGATCCCATCTGCCTGGATTGGCGGTAGTTCAGGTGGATGTTAAAGATCCCATGGCACTTATCAAAAAGAGTAGGAGAATTTTTATTATTTTAAAATCAAAAACAAAATAATTACAAACAGTGTTAAATCACACAAAATAATATACAAATCATAGGGTAAACAAAGCAAAAAAAGTATTACAGTCATACGTTCTTAGATAAGTGCAAAAATGACTATGTATAAATGTCCCCCCCACTAAAGAGTAGTTTTTTTTTTTTTTTTAGTATTATAACATCAACCAAAAATAAGTACAAACAGTGTTAGGTCACACAAAATAATATACAAATCATATGAAAAAGCAAAAGGAAGAAAAAAGGTATTACATTCATACCATGGAAGACAAGTGCAAATAATAAATATATACATAAAGGCCCCCACTCAAAGAGTAGGAGAATGTTATTATTATATCATCAAAAATAAAATAATTTCAAATAGTGTTAGGTCACACAAATTAGTTATACAAAACGAATAGTGAGCAAAAGCAAAAAAGTATTGTCATCATACATTTGTAGAGAAATTACAAAAGAACAATAAAAGAAACACATAGCAATACATCAGACAAGGTTGTAAGAAAATAATAAAGGGGGACAATAAATCAAATAGCAATATTACAACTAAACAACAATATGGGCAGACTAGGATAAACTGCCTACAGCGTACAAGAGTCAGAATTGAGGGAAATTACACCAGTATTGTTGATAAATGGCAGGAGTCAAGTTCAGCAATACTTTTTCAGTATAACATTTTAAATCCTCTGAAATCAAGGAAAATAATACTGAATGATGTATGTAGGTTTTCTGTATAGAGTAGTGACATCTACTTTGCCACATCCAATATTTCAAATATGCAATAATACTAAGACACTACTGGGGAAAAAAGGCTCCATTGATTCGGCAGAAGCCCTAATACAAAAATATCGTAGTTCAAGAATTGGAATTCAAGAAAAGGTAAACAAAACAAAACTTGTTTAATAAAATCCCAGAGACCCACTACATAGAGACACTTGAAAAATAAGTGTGGAATAGTTTCCAAAAGATTTTCACAGCCAGGTCTAGGACAAATGCGTTCTTTCAACTCTTTATGTTTTAGGTTATTTTTCACATTTAATTTATCATGCGCACTAAGCCAAATTACATCCCTAGTTTTATGAGTTAATCGAGAATCATTTAGTAACTTACAAATATTTTGTCTCTCAGTTAAAGATCTATCTTGAAAAGGTTCTAATTTATAGTGTAAATCCATAACAGAAGAATAAAATTGTCTACAGGACAGAGTGAAAAGTGTTGTTTGGGGAATGACCAAATTTTTAACTTGTCCAACCCATATTTAATATGCAAAGGAAAGTAAAAAGTTTTAAGATTTTTCGAGAGTCCTGTTGCAGCACCTCAATCAGAAAAAACAACATTTAAGGTGTGACAAAGCCATCAACACCAAGGCTGAGAATTATGAACTAAAACAGGAACAAAATTGGTGTAAAAAAAAATACTAAAGAAAAACGCTAAAGGGTTAGGCATTCCCAAACTACCCTCCTCTTTTGTACAATAAGTGATTCCTCATTTAACTGGATTTAATCGTGATCCCCATAGGGCTGAAAAAAAAAACAACTAAAGACCTTGCATTCCAGAGATTTTGAGATAGGAAAAATGTGACTGATATATAAAAAAATGAAAGAAGGTAGGACTTAATCATATAAACGCGTTTTCTTTTATGCATTTTCCATGAGTTCCAGAGCGTACTCTGTGGACAGCTGCTTCAAGTTTTAAAGACCAATTAATAAAGGACATATCTCCTGGTCCAAAATAAATCCCTAAAGATTTCTGAGGAGAGTAAACAACAGGAAGGTCTCCAAAGCAGGTTAGGGAACTATTTAAAGGAGCAATTGACAAAAAAAACTTTTAGTCAAATTGAGTTGTGCTCCAAAACCATTAGCGAGGGATTGTAAAAACTGTAAAACATATAGAACAGAACTTTGAGTAGATACCATTACTACTAAATCATCAGCATATGCACAGGCCTTAAGAGAAGGGAGTTGAAAATGTTGAATACCTATAATCAAGGGGTCAGAATATATTGCACGTAGTAGTGGATCCAGGGTTAGGATGTATAACAGCGGACTTAATGGACAGCCTTGGCATACGCCTCTCAAAATTTTATGTGTGGTCCCAAAATGCCCATGCAGTAAAGGGCGAACTAACGCAGAGGCATAATATTTTTGTAAAATAGATACAAAAAACTGAGGAACACCATATTCCAATAAACAAGTCCATAAAAAATTATGGGCTACTTTATTGAATGCTTGAGCCTGATCTAAACCCAACACAAATGCTGGGATATTTCAAATGTAACAGTGATCAATTAAGTCTCTTAAGAGAAGTAAAGTGTCCGCGATTTTGTTTCCTGGTACAGAACAAGTTTGTGAGGGATGAATAACATCACTAAGTGCATTAGTTAATCTATTATTTAAGATTTTAGTGAGGATTTTGAAATTTACATTTAACAATTCAAGTGGTCTCCAGTTTTCAAGGTTCAACTTATTACCTGTTTTATAAAGGAAAAAGAGGGTACCAATATTTAGTTGTTCTGGAATTGCATGTGCTTGCATGTGCCTGTAGTAAAGCATTATAAACTTGAACCAGCTCTGTTGGGCAGTGCAACCAAAGCCATTTATAAAACTCAGAAGGTAACCCATCATATCCAGGAGCTGTATTTAAAGACAAGGAAGAAATAACAGCTTGTAATTCCAGGGCAGAGATAGGCTGCACTAAAAGCTTTTGTTGTGCCTGTGAGATCTGGGTAAATGTAAAATTTTAAATTATTTTTCAATAGTAACAGGTATTGTAAAAGCAGTACCAAACTTTTTGATGATGTAACGATCTATTTCAGACAACAGGGCTGACCTAGTATGGATATAAGATCCATCAGGCAATTCAAGTCGGTCAATATGTTTTTGTTTCCTCCTAAAATTACAATTCTCATATGGATTAATCAAATAAGATTTTTCTTGGGTTCCAAATTTTTGTTCTTGTTCTAATGATTGGAATCTGTTATACTGGAGTTTAGTGAGCTCATTTTTAATCACCTTAATACATTGGGATGTATGGCACAAAAGGGGCTCTTGAGTCTGAAGGGTTTGTAATTGATGATATAATTCCTGGTATCACTTATGTCTGTTGGTATGGTAAAGCCTGGAGTTAGTTTTTGACTGTTTAATGAAATCATGTTTAGAATCTAACCACCAACAAACAGCATCATCATACAGGCAAAAAACTGATTTTCTAGCATTTAGTAAGTCAAGCATAGGGAATTGGAGGATTTTATAAAATGATGCAGTATTTAGTCTCCAGGACCCTTTCCCATAAGAAATCTCAGCTACGTCGGACAAAGAGATACTGAGCAAACAATGATATGAAGTAGCTGTAACTTCTGTATTACAGGATTGAATATGTACCCCAGCAGAAATTAAAAAATAATCAATACGGGAAGATAATATTCCTTTATGAAATGTGTGGAGGGGCTTCGGAAGTTTGGAGTGACAAGCATCTTTTAGATTAGATTGGGTGAGAACAGATTTTAACGCAACTAAATCACGAAACACCTTTCCTGTCTTTCCTCCTCTATCCAAATATAATAAACTACAATTAAAATCTCCTCCCAGGATTACCGTTTTGGAAGTAAAAAGAAAAGGCTAAAATTCTTTCCACAAAGCAATACATCCAGTTTTAAATTGAGGAACATAACAATTAATTAGTCTGAAAAAGGAATTATAAATTATTACATCCAATAAAAAAATCCTTCCAGGCTGGACCTCCACTAATTTCAAAATTTGAACATTGTGAGAGAAAAAGCAAATAGCAAGACCGCTACATAAATCAGAACCTAAGGACCAATAACTTGTTCCCCACTTCCAGTCAGTCTGAGCTACAACAGCTTCTGTGCTAGTATAGAGTCTAGTATCCTGTAGAAATAAAACATCTAAAGGACTAGCTTCAAACATGGCAAAAGTTGCCTTACGTCGTAACCCATTCCTAATACTGTTTGTGTTCAGGGATGCTATAGATAAATCAGGCATCTAATAAGTCAGGTAGTGGGAACAGAAATTTCTTTAGCCTTGGATCTAGTACTCCATCATTTCTTTTTAACTTTAGGTTTTACAGGGTCCAAATCATCTGTTCCTGAGGAAACCTCTAAAACAGAGGATGTGTCGGAAACATCATCCATCTCAGTATCTCCCCATTTGAGTGGTGCATATTGATTTTGTAACCACAAAGGTTCAGTGCTTTGTGTTTTCAGTAACTGTTTACCGCGTCCTTGTTTCACAAGGTGAAAGGACTGAAGATCTGGGGGAGCCATGGTTTGAGTTACAGGTGTGGTAAGAGGTTCTGCCACTGAGAGGGCAGTATCTGTTCAGAAATGGAAGAGGGAGCTGGGGGTATAGAGTCTTTAGACAAAATGAGATCTGTAATGGGAACAGAAGGGGGGTTGTAGAGGAAAATTAGGAGTAGATTGTGGTCTGGAAGACTTGTGGACATCTGAATTGACATAAAAGTCATGTTCGGCAAAGTCAGCATCCAAAGTATTATGGGAGGCCCAGGAACATTCAGTGAAAGTGTGACCCTCGGTATCACAAAGACTACATTTTGGAATAGCAGTACAATGAGCTCCCGAGTGACCCAGCATACCACACATAGAACAATGAATTTTATCACAGCTGCTGCTAACATAACGAGGAGAACCACATTTAAAACAGGTTCTAGGCATCCCAGGATAAAACAGAATACCCCTATCCCTGCCTAAAAAGAAAGTACTTGGTAAATGTACAATTCCAGCAGAGGACATTCGTAATTGAACCTTAAAGCGCCACCCGCCCATCCAAAACCCTTCAGTGTCAATGATGGGATCTGGGAGACCTTGAATTTCGCAGTTTTGTTCCAACCAATAAATGATGTTCTTTACATTAACCCCCTCATTTCTAAAAAGAATAGTAACAGTTTTCAGGGTAGGAACAGTTAAAGGTAGTACAAAAAAATGTGTCCAAATCTCAGAGTCCTTCACTGCTGAATAAATTTGCCAAAATGTGTCCAATAAAGCTGCAGTTCGAAAACTAACGTCAAAACTGTGCTCTCCTGGAGCATGAATAAATGCAAATATCTCAGATGGAGAAAATCCCAGGGATTGTTTGATCCAAAAATGACCTACGAAAGCTCTGTCAGGTGGAGACTCTAGGCTGCTGGTGTATCTGATGCGAATAGCATGTCAGCATTTTGTGTTGACTGGTGACTTGTGGAAGAGGCTTGCAAAACTGGGAGTTTGCTTGGTTGTTGTTGCTGTAGGATTAGCAGGATCCTCAAACGTTTTCGAGGGAGTATCGTCTGCATCCAGAATTATTTGACTGTCTGAAATGTCAGGTAGAGGAGGTGAAAGCAGAGTTTGCTCTACAGAGTCCAGAGGTGAACTAGGCTGTGCATTCGCTGCAGGGGTCAATAAGTTTGAATCTGGGGACTCACCGTGGCAACCATCTTGAAGTTCAGGAGCAAGTTGTGAACAAGGGACTGAAGAGGAAGAACCAGGCAAAGGAATATTAGGGTCAGGTGACCATCTTCCAGCATCATTAGGAACCCAGCCATCTTGTTCTAATGCCTCGTTTGGCGAACAATTTTCTTTTTCAAAACCAAGATGAGAATCTTTAGACTCTGCTCCTGAAACGGAGCTCACTTCAGAGTTCGTCAATGGAAATTTTTTCCCTTTTGTAGACACAGGGCTCATACTCAACCATTTCCTTTTTTTCTTTTCCTCCTTGATTAAATGCTTCTGGTGAGTAAAATTCAATTTGGCTGAAGACAACAGTTCAGCTAACCTTTTTTTCTCAGTAAGCAGGTTATCTTGTAAAATTTGTTCAGCTTCATCCAATTCTAGAAGGACAGATGTGTCCAAAACTGACGATATAACCTCAGTATTCCTTCCATCTAGCGTACAGTGCATCTCAGGTGCTGGACCTGTAGGAGCAGAGATGCATCCTCCTGCAGGTACACCAGCCAACTCAACTGATGGAGAGTCCATCAGCAAGGGTCCCCCACTGGTGAGCTGGGGAATTTCCCTTGTGTCCTGGCCAAATTTCCCTCATTCACTAAAAATACCACCAACAGCTTAATCTGGTTCAAGGTCAGTTGGCATTCATCTGTATCCCCCTTCCCCAGGTCATGCCTGAAAATAGGCAGGATTTGTCTAGTGCACTTACCCATTCAACAAAAACTAAATAAATAAAATAAAAATAAAAGAGAAGTGCATAGACTTCAGAAAGTACAAGGAGTCAGGGAACGAGGCGGACAAAACAGAATACAAACAGACACTAAAAGCATCAGGAAAAGTGATAAGAAATGCAAAGGCTCAAACAGAGGTTAGGATAGCTCAGAAAGTAAAAAAGGGTAACAGAGCCTTCTACAAGAAAAAAAGGAAGACCAAAGAGGGCATTGTTAGAATCACAAAAAAGGACAGACAACCCCCACAGCAAGATGGGGAGAAGGCAGAGGCACTCAGTGAGTACTTCTGCTCAGTCTTCACACAGGAAACAGATGGAAATAGACCAACAATAGGCATAAAGAAGTGTCCAATTGAAGGAATAGACATGGGTCCCTTCACAAAGGAAAGGGTCCTAAAGGAAATAGACAAGTTAAAGGTAGATAAAACTATAGGCCCAGATGGGATACATCCAAGAATACTAAAAGAACTTGGGAGACAATTGGCAGCCCCCTTAGCAGTGCTCTTCAACAAATTGTTGAGGAGTGGGGAGGTGCCAGAGGATTGGAAGAGAGCAACAGTAGTACCACTCCACAAGAGTGGAAGCAAGGAACAGCCAGGAAACTACCGTCCAGTTAGTCTAATGTCAATCATGGGAAAACCAATGGAGTCCCTGCTGAAGGAAAGAATTGTAGCTTTTTTGGAGCAAACAGGTCAGCTCAACAAAAATCAACATGGTTTCACAGCAGAGAGGTCCTGCAAGATAAACCTGGTTAATGTTTTCAATTGGGTCACCAAAACAGTGGATCAGGGTGGGGCAGTGGATGTGGTTTACTTGGACTTCAGCAAAGCTTTTGACTCTTCCTCACAGGAGACTAGTCAAAAAACTGGAGAACATGGGAGTCGGGACCAAGGTAATGAACTGGGTCAAAAACTGGCTATTTGGGAGAACCCAGAGAGTATTAGTAAATGGCAGTCTGTCAGAAGAGGGGAGTGTGACTACAGGGTCCCACAGGGCTCACTTCTGGGGCCAGTCCTCTTCAACATATTCATCAGTGACATTGCAGATGGACTGAAGGGAAAGGTGTGCCTGTTTGCAGATGACACCAAAATCGGCAACAGGGTGGACACACCAGAGGGACAATCATAGCATGGAAGCTGATCTCTGAAAACTGAAGGAGTGGTCCAGAACCTGGCAATTGAAATTCAGTGCCAAAATGTGCAAGATCACGCACCTGGGAAAATGCAACCCAGGGAAACTGTACTCAATGGGAGGAGAGCAGCTGGTGGCTACTAGGAAGGAGTGAGACCTGGGGGTGATCATATCAGATGACCTCAAGGTCAATGAACAATGTGAAAAGGCAACACTGAAAGCTAGTGGCATCCTGGGATGCATAGGGAAGGGCATCACAAGCAGAAGGCATAAAGTAATCATGCTCCGTGTCAGTCCCTGGTAAGATCTCACCTGGAGTACTGTGTCCAGTTCTGGAGGCCACACCTCAGGAAGGACATAGATAGGCTGGAGACAGTACAGAGAAGAACAACAAAGATGGTGCAGGGCTTGCATCAGAAACCGTACAAGGCAAGACTAGATGACCTCAAATTAGACTCCCTAGAACAACACAGGAATCATGGGGACATGATTGAAACATTTAAATACCTTAAAGGCAACAACAGGGTGCACATGCAGAACCTCTTTCAGCTAAAAGACTACAACAGGACTAGAGGGCATGACCTTAGACTTAAGGGAAGAAAGTTCAGGAGCAATATGAGGAAATTCTTCTTCACAGTGTGCCTTGTGGAACCATGGAATAGCCTGCCGGAGGGGGTGGTGGGAGCCAAGATGGTGGAGGAATTCAAGCGGGCATGGAACAGATAATGTGGGATACTCAAGCAGGCAGCTAAGTAAGGGGGGGGTGGTTGGAAACCAAGGGCAGACTTGATGGATCATATGGTCCCCATCTGCCAACAACTTCTGTTTCTATGTTTCTGTGGTGTGGGAAAAAATTGACTGTTTCTTTCCCACTGAAAGGTAGAACAAAATTGCAGCCAGGTGAAGCTTGTGGGAAGATGGTTTCAAGCTTGACACCTGCAAGTGTACTAGGTAATCCAGCAGCTGAGGGTCTGAAGCTGAAAGGGGATCAACCTTTTTGCTCTTGCACCAGAGGGAAAACCTTTTCCATTTGGCTTCATAAGTCTTCTTAGTTTTCGTTTTTTTAGCCATTCTCAGGATCTTAAGGACTTGTTCAGAGTACTGAGAGGCTGGAAACTCTAACTCCTCAAGAACCAGGCCTTGAGGTGAAGAGATTATATGTCTGAGTAATGCACTCCTGTTTGAGGAAGGATCAGCAGGGAGTGAGTTGGCGGCAGGTGAATTGGCCTGCTGCGGGACAGTGAGAGAAGGAGAGGATACCAGGCTTGCTTGGGCCAATCTGGAACCACCAGTATCATTGAAGCAGGCTGTTGTCTGAGTTTCAGCAATACTCTGAGTATCAGGGGAAAGGGAGGGAATGTGCATAGGAACCTCTATGACCAGTCCAGGATCAAGGCATCCAGAGGAAGCGTTCCCGGGACTGGGGGCCTGCAACAGTACTGTGGAAGTTGAAGGTTGAGGGGAGAGGCAAACAGATCCACTTATGGTGTTCCCCACTACCTGAACACTGTGGCTAGTACTTGCTTGTTCAGAGCCCATTCGCTCTGGCCTTGACTGATGTGACTTAGAGCATCTGCCAGGATATTGTGTTTGCCCAAGAGGTGAATAGCTGAAAGGCTGACTCCCAGGGAGAAGGCTAGAGACCAGAGCTTCAGAGCTTCTGAACAGAGTATTTCTGATCTGGTACCACCCTTCTTGTTTATGTAAAACATTGCAGTGGTACTGTCAGTTTGAATTTGTACCACCTTCCCTTTTATGCTGGGAGCAAATGCTTCAAGAGCTAGAAGGGTTGCTCTGAGTTCCAAAAGGTTTATGTGTAACTGTAACTCTTCGAGAGTCCAGGTGTCACTTACTGAGGCACTGTCCAGATGTGCTCCCCACCCCAGGAGGGAGGCATCTGTGGTGATCACCTTTGTGGGTAGTGGAGCCTGGAAGGGTACCCCTGCTGCCAAATTTGCAGGGTTCTTCCATCAAAGTAGGCTCTGGAGGAACTGATCCGTCACAGGTATCAGCTTCGAAAAATTATTGCTTCTCTGAGACCAGCAAACTCTGAGGTAGGCTTACAGGTATTGCATCCTGTACCTGACCCCTGGGACCACTGCAGTCATTGAAGCCATGTGCCCCAAGAGCCTGAGGAAATGTCTGGCTGGTCTTGGTTGTCCCTGGATGAAAGAATCTGCCACTGAAAGGAAACTTTGAATTATTTCCTGTGGGAGGAAGGCATATTCTTTCTGAGTGTCCAGCTGGGCTCCTATGAAGGTGAGCAGCTGGGTGGGTTCTGGGTGAGACTTCCTTAGATTTACCAGGAATCCCAGAGACTCTAAAGTGCGCTCTGTCGGGGAAAAGGACTCCTTGACCTGCAAAGGAGACTTTGCCACTATTAGCCAGTCATCTAGATAGGGATAGAAAGTGACACCCAGTTTCCTGAGATGTGCTGCTACCACTGCAAGGCACTTGGTAAAGACTCTTGGAGCAGAGGACACGCTGAAGGGCACTGTGGTGAACTGATAGTGACCCGAAGGGAGTTTGAATCTGAGAAACTTCCTGTGAGACCTCCTTATAGGTATGTGGAAGTAAGCATCCTTTAGGTCCAGGGAGGCTAGCCAGTCTCCCTGCTGTAAGGACTGCATGACTAGTGACAGAGTGACCATCTTGAATTTGGGCTTTAGCAGATGTTTGTTTAAATATCAGAGATCTAAACTAGGTCACCATTCCCCAGTTTTCTTTTGTGTCAGAAAGTACCTGGAGTAGAGGCCCTTGCCCTTCTTGTGGGCCAGGACCCTCTCTACTGCTCATAGAGCTAGAAGGTTTTTTAACTCCAATTCCAACAGTAGTACCTGTGTTGGGGTTAGAGGTTTTGACACCTGGGTACGCTTGAGGTTAGGCATCTGCTTGAACTGTAGTGGCAGACCCTTCTCCGCTATCTCCAGAACCCACCTGTCTGACGTAATGAGGGACCAGATCTGAAGATAGTGGGAGAGTCTGCCTCCTACCGGGAGCAGGAAAGCAACCTGGACACTCACATCAGGGCTTAGACTGCAAGGCTGTAGGCTGGGTAGAGGTGGCCCTTCATTGGCCCCTTCTGCCCCTCCCTCTGAAAGATCCTCTGTACTGAAAGAACTCAGATTGGGGATAAGAAGTGTAAGGCCTAGGAAAAAACTTCTGCTCCTACTGCCCCGGGGGGGGGATTTCTATGGGGCAGTAGTTTTAGGTTTAGAGGAGTGACTCTGCCAGGAGGTCCTGTACTTGTCAACCTTTTTCATGTAGTCAGTTGTTTGGAATCAAACAACATGTTTTGGTCACAGTGAAAATCCATGGCCTTAGACTGGGTGTCTAGGGTCAGACTGGTAGTTCTAAGCCAGGCAAAGTGCCTCAGAGAAATGGCGTGGGCCATTGCCCTGGAGGCAGCATCATTGTTGTCATGTGCCATGTGGAATTGGTATTTGGTAGCTTCCAGGACAGTTTTTGACGTATCCACCAGCTCCTGCACCATTGTATCTGACCCATTGCAGGCAATGGCCAGGACAGACTTCCACAGAGCTTTTTGATATTTGGCTGTGAAAGCCATATATGATCAGCAGGAAAGCTGTGGCATACAGTTTTTTTGCTATAAAGTCTATTTTCTTGGAGTCCTTTTTCGGGGGGTTAGGGGGACAAGGAGACCCCAGCTTTCTCACAAGCTGCCTGACTAGGAGGTACAGACAGGTTAGGCCCCTTAGGCTCTCGCGCCTGAGCGGCGCTTCCTGACCTACGTGCCAAAACCATCTCCTGGGTCATTGCCTGACCCCCAGGACAATCTTCTTCCGTCTCCGGGACCCTCCCTGGTGGATTCAACCTGGAGGCTGTTGCGCCTGAGCGGCGCTCCCTGACCTACGTGCCAAAACTGTCTCCTGGGTCACTGCCCGAACCCCTGGATGCTCTTCTGCCATCTCCGGGACCCTCCTTGGCGGATTCAATCCACAGGCTCTCGCACCTGAGTGGCGCTCCCTGACCTATGTGCCAAACCATCTCCTGGGTCACTGCCTGACCCCCTGGACAATCTTCTGCCATCTCCGGAACCCTCCTTGGCGGATTCAACCAGCACCTAAGTGGTGCCCCCTGACCTACGTGCCAAAACCTTCTCCTGGGTCACTGCCCAACCCCCTGGACGATCTTCTGCTGTTTCCGGGACCCTCCTTGGCAGATTCAACCTGCAGGTATGACCGCTGCTACTCGCCCTTGAGTGCCTGAACCATGATTGGTTATTTCAGTGCACATGAGCTCCCTGATTGGACTGTCCGCTACTCTGCTGCTCTCCAATTGGTGCGCCTCTTGCCATTGAATTAAACAGGGAAAAAACTCTGTGCTGGTTCCCTAGCTGTCCTTTCCCTGCTAACTGCTGCTTGAATTTACTTTCAAGGGGAACATTAAGTATTTTTCTTATCCTAAGTTAAAGCTTGCTCAGTAGTGCTTGTGTATATCTTGTACTTGTATTGGCACAATGGAACCCAAGTTATGCTTTGCTAAGCTAGATGATTTTTGCCTGCAATAACTGCTAGTGTTGTAATCTGCAACTGAATTATTGAGTTTTTCACCTCTTTCTACCTTTTTTCTTCACTCCGCCCTTGCCTCTCTCCCTAGCCAAGTACTCCTTTTAACATTTCTGCTTCTCTGTCCCAGCCTGAATTGTCTCATTGAAAGCCACCCCCCCCCGGCATCTTCAACTGCTCTTCTTATACAGAGACCGTGCACTATCGCTTAGCTCCTCTTTAGCCACAGACTTAATCACCCTCACCCCCCGCTGCTAGACTGTCATCCAGCTTCCTGCCCTGTAATTGCCTTAGCTTTTCACTCACTCTACCTAGGGCTATGTTAATTCAGCTTTCTCTCCCCTCTGTCCCTTAGGCTGTTGTGCCTGAGCAGCGCTCCCTGACCTATGCGCCAAAACCGTCTCCTGGGTCACTGCCCGACCCCCTGGATGATCTTCTGCCATCTCCGGGACCCTTCTTGGTGGACTCAACCCACAGGTATGACCGCTGCTACTCGCCCTTGAGCACCTGAACCACGACTGGTGATTTCAGTGCCCAGGAGTTCCCTGACTGGACTGTCTGCTACTCTCCGATTGGTGCGCCTCTTGCGCACCAATGAAATAACAGGATTTAACAGGGAAAAAACTCTGTGCTGGTTCCATAGCTGTCCTTTCCCTGCTAACTGCTGCTTGAATTTTCTCCCACCCCCACCACCCCCTCACAGGCCTCCTTTAAATACACCTCTGCTCTGCCCACGCAGGACCCATTGTCGCCTATTGGATATCCCAATTTAAGCCGTATCCACCTAAACTGAACTAAAAGGGATAGTGTGTTTCCACCTAACCTGCCTTAGTTTCTACCTCTATTACTAATCTCCATGAGGCAGAGGACCCTTGACTGGGTACAACTACCCATTTAGCTCTATCGCCTACTGGCTTTTACTGCCAGACCCAATGGCTTATTACACTGTCCTACTGTTACTGCTTGGCAGTAGTATACCTTATACAGTATGGCCTCACAATGTGACAGGTGCTACCTCTGACACTGCTTCCTTTCCAGTGTTCTACGCTGCCCCTCTTCACAGCACCTCCACTCTCCTGTTATTTCATTCATCTTATATTTATATCACATACATCTCGGCCCTACCCCACCTGAGCCCCTCACCCATGACTGTCTGTGCCCTCACCATTATTTCACTAAACTATCAGCCCTGGTCCACGTATACCCACCCCACAAGAGCATCCTTGGCTAACTGACAAAATTGTACACAAAGCAAAAAATATTTCTCATTTTTAATTAACTCCCTAAAGAAAATGCTGTTTCTGCTCCTTCTTTGTTCAGGCAATGTGGAACTAAACCTGGGACCACCAGCTCAATTTTCCTCTCCTTTGGATTTTGTGGATGCTCCCGGTCTCAAAATTACGCTAGTTAACATCCGAAGCCTAATCAAAAAATTCGACCAACTTCAAGCATGGGCCATGCACACTCACCCAGACCTTATCATCATTACTGAATCATGGCTTAAAAAGACTAATTTTGACCACCAAATTAACCTACCTGATTATAAACTCTTTAGGGCAGATAGGGATTCAAGGTGTGTGTGTGTGTGGTTATTTATGCCAGAACAAAGTTTGCAGTTAGTGACATAATCTGTAAATCCAAGTCCAAAGATTTTGAGATTGTCTCCTTGAAGCTTCACCTTCCTTCCTCCGAATGCATTACCATTATAGGTGGCTACAGGCCTCCATCTGGTGGCACCGAATTCCTTGTCACCCTGAAATCCCTAACCATAGCAGCCAACGCTGAAATAATAATTATGGGTGACTTCAATATGGACTGGCTCTCTGCAAAATCCTGCAGCCTTAAAACCCTCTGCGACGAGCTTGGACTTGTACAGCTAGTAACCGAACCTACAAGGATTAATATATCTAATCCTCACAATAGCTCCATTCTAGACGTCATACTAACTACACACCCTCATAAAATCTCCCACACAGCAGTGTGTTTCATAATGACATCAGTGATCACAGTATGGTGGTATGCACAAGACTGCAAGCCAAAACCAGCCAACAATCTAAGCTTAGAACTAAACGGTCCCTGCGCAAGTTCAATAGTGCAAGCTTCCTGCTTGACTTAAGTAAGGTCAGACGGCAAGATTTATTCCTTGCTAAAACCATTGATGAAGCCGGCTCTGTTCTTAATGTTAACCTTAACACCCTGGTAGACAAACATGCCCTATTCAACAAAGTAAGGATGCATAACCTTTCCCAGCCTTGGTTTACCCCAGATCTTAAAGCTGCACTCGCTAGCAGAGACAAACTTTGGGCTAAGGCAAGGCATTCTAAGAGCTCTGCCGACTGGCAGTCATTCAGAGCTGCCAGGAATGCATGTGTAAAAAACATCTGTACTGCAAAAGCTCAATTCTACATCTCCACCCTGGAGCATGCTAAAGGAAACTCTCAAAAAATTTGGAAGACTATTAAATCTATTGAAGGCTGGCCCACAGCCCCATCCATTCCATCTAAGATAATCACCAGTGGGACGCTTGTCAAAAACAAGCCCCAAATTCTTGAGGAACTTAATTCGCACTTTGTCACTGTTGGACTTGCTTTCGACTCCTCTCCCTATGCTAATCATGTTAAAAATCATGCTAGCTCTACCACTGCTACTGGCACTCCAGCCCTTACCTTTCAACTAAGCACTTTCACATTTAAAGAAGTTGAAGATGCTCTCTTTAACCTAGATACTAGAAAGAGTGCTGGTGATGATGGTCTTGAACCATATTTCCTTAAATTAGGTGCTGTTCACCTTGCCACCCCTATCCTGCATATCTTTAATTTATCCATTACTCCTGCCTCTGTCCCATCTTGTTGGAAAGCAGCCCACATTCTCTCTCTCTCTCTTCAAATCAGGAGATCCTTGTGATCTAAACAACTATAGGCTTATCTCCATCTTGCCTATCCTTTCTAAAATTCTTGAGAAGCTAGTCCATAATCAATTAAAACAACACATCGAATCCCACTCTCTGCTAAACCCTGCCCAATCTGGGTTCCGGTCCAATCATAGCACTGTCACTGCATTGGCAAAGGTTACTAATGACTGGATTTCTGTGGTGGATTCCAAGAAGACCACCAGTGCAGTGTTCCTTGACCTGAGTAAAGCATTTGACACTGTTGACCATCTCCTCCTAATTCAGTGCCTCGCTAAGCTAGGTGCTAATCCATCTACAGTGAAATGGTTCAGTAGTTACTTTTCTGGTAGGATACAGAAAGTCAAAGCAGATGATCTCCCCTTGGCCCCTCTTCCAATTGCTAGGGGAGTCCCCCAAGGCTCTATCTTAGGAGCGATACTTTTCTCTATCTGTATCAATGACCTTGACTCACTTATAATAAAATCAACTCTTCACTTCTTCGCTGATGACACTCTGTTATACACCTCTGGTACTACTCTATCGGAAGTTAGGGATGTTCTGCAAGCTGACTTTGCTCAACTTGAAATGAAACTTATCGAAGCAAAGCTCCTTCTAAATGCCAAGAAAACCAAGGCGATGGTCTTCTCTAGTAGCCCTACAATCAGCACCCACCCCTCAAACCCAAAGAATTTTATAGTCGCCTCACTAGGTGAACCACTAGAAGTGGTTACTAAATTCAAATACCTTGGTTTCTGGATTGATAATAAGCTCTCCTTCTATGACCACATTGGGGACTTATCCAGGTGGCTAAAAATATGGTTAGGGTTCTTTTTTAGAAACAGATCCCTCTTCCATTTTGATACTCGAACCAGGCTCGTATTGGCCACATTTCTTCCCGATTATGGTGATTTCCTTTAATCCTCTTCTAGCCTAAAGAAACTGGATGTCCTTTATCATTATGCTCTATGATTCACCACCAGCTCTCCCTTCAGAACCCACCATTGCGACCTGTATTCAACTGTTGGCTGGACATCACTTGCCATTAGACGCTTGCTTCATGCTGGGTTCTGGACCCTTAAGATACTTCTTCACAAATTGCCTAGCTACATAACGTCTCTTATCCACATCTTCTGCAGTGCTTATTCTCTCAGGAAATCAAATTTTATCCTACTTGACGTCTCACGAACTCATACTACATTTGGTCACCGAGCCATCTCATACTCCCTCCCTACCATATGGAGCCAACTCCAATCTACACTTAAGCTAACCAGCACTGTATCACTTAGTCTCTTCAAAACTTTATCCTTACCCAAATTAAAAGTTTCCTGTAGCTGCTATTAATGCCTCCCTCACCCATAGGTTAGTACCCGATATTTCGTACTGTTTATATTTAGGCCTTGCCTGTGACCATTGTACATAAGACATGTAACTATTAAACTATTTTAATGAATTTGTTTAGCTGATCATGTTGCCAATGTTAGTCCTTATTTCTGTATTAAATGGTTCTTTTGTGACTTTCACTGTATTCTGTAAGTACTTGACTTATATTCTTATTGAAATGATACCTGTATGTATTGTCCTTATGCCTATGTATGTGTACCAGGACCTGCTTGTGAATGAGCTTGCTCAATGGAGTATTTTCCTGCAATGAACTTGAAATGAATGAAATGAACTCGGTACCTGTTCTAGACAATTTATATTTTTTCAACCTGCTTGTCAACCCCTGCCACTGAAGTGGGGATCTGAAGCAGTTTCATGATATTTTTTCTGAACGCATTACAGATAGGGACAACCAGGGTCTTGGGGGTTGAAAGACCTCTGATCTCCCTATAACCCTCATCCTCGTCGACGTCTTGGGTGGGCTCCTGCATGGGGGGAGTCCAGGGTGTCCAGCATATTTTGTAAAAATGTAAACAGAGAAGATGAATCCTCCTGGTCACCCAGGGGAGCTCCGAAGGGAAGATCTGGAACTCCTGGGGCTCAAGGCCCTCAAAATCCACATCAGGGGCATTGTAAAAATGTTCTTCATCATCTGCATCACTCTCACAGTCTTCAGATAAGAGAACTGTGGAAGAGTGCTTGCAAGCCCCAGTAAATATAGGCCCCATCTTTTGTGGGGTCTGAAAAACTTGCCATGCTTTTGCCATGTCTTGCACAGACGGGAGATCCTGTGCAGACCATGGCTGTATATGTTTTGCTTTCTCTTTATGCTTTAAGCTGCCTGTTGTCTCACTTTCCCAGGAGAAACAGAAACATTTTTGTCTTGACAGAGTTTCTTTTCAGCCACTTCATCAGCAGCTTGATCAAGCTTCCTTTTTTCATCACTTTTATTATTTTTCAATTTCTGAGGAACTTCATCAGCTCCTTTGGAAGCTTTATTTTTTGGGCTGGGATCTGGAGGCTTCATCAGCACCCTGCTTACTTTTTTATTGTTATTACTTTTGGATGGCCCCTCATCGGTAGCCTTTGATTTTTCTTCAGCCATACTTATCAATTAGGTTTCTTTGCTGTGTGCCAATTCCACAAAGAGAACCCGAGATCTGGACCACAATACAACTGAGCACAGGTTTCTGTGAAATGCTGCAAAGCCAGTCCTGTGACAGTTTGATAAACTCTGTCTATTTCCCTTTATTATTATTATTATATATATGTAACCTTCCCCCACCGGCCCCCCTTGTTCAACTAGCAGGGCTGCTCCTCTCTAACCAAGGCGCCACCGAGAGGGGTTGGGGTTGTCACTATGAACACAGTTCTATTGACCCATACTTCTGCTTCATAGCCTGCCTTCCTCAGACAGGCAAACCAAGTGTGGCAACTACCTGGCTCACACCTGGGGGGACCATTTAGCATGGGCATCAACCTGGGTCCTTGGGAGAAAATGTTTGCTCAGCATTATGCTAGGTTTGTATTTCTGGTCAGGGGCACCCAAATAAATCCAGACACTGGAAGCAATAACTGTAATGTTCAAACCAGGTTGGGATTTTAGAGTGTGGCTTTTATTCACATCATAGAGAATGAGCAGTGCTACTTCCACTGGTAATGCAGATTACTGAGGTACAGAGCACATACACACAGTGAACTCTCAGGTTCTGAATGAACTATGATGGGGGACAGTTTATATGGACCTATTGGTCTTCTACTGTTCTATGCCAAGTATAAATACCAAGTGATTATAAATCTGGGTACACACGGCCCAAACTGGTACACTTCTCTTCTTTTCCTTGACTTGGCACCCCAGCCAGTACTAGGACACTTTTCCATATTGCATGGAGGTTAATGGTGGCTCCCTAAACCACCAATGAGCACATTCCGGCTCACAGGGAAATCCAAAATCCCACATCTGGGTGCTTTCCTCAGGCATTGGCCAAATGCGCTGAGGGAAAACAAAAGTGCCCAAACTGAACCTGGAGAGGTAAACCTGGTTACTTCAGATGTGGGGTCTCCCATCCTTTGCTCCCAAATCCATACTCGGCCATTCATCTGTTACAACACCTTTCTATGATACACTCTTGTAGATGCTGTCTTGAAATATTTTGCACATTTAACATTCTACTTTTCACTCTACGGAGGTGTCCTGAATTTAAAAGTTCTGTATGTGGCTATGTCTTTACTCTAGACCCCCAATTTTTGCAGATGCTTTTAAATCATACACTGTCTAAATGTTCCGTACTTGGCAAGTCTCCCTCAGACCCCACAGTAGGCAGACACTTTTACTAGAAACACAGTCTTGGTGAACAGAGTCCCTTTGTCAGAGAATAACTCACCACAGGAATGCAGGTGCCCCAGGGCTTTTTCCACAGAAAGTCTCAGGTACTCACAGAACAAACAACTCTAGGCAGCTTCACCACTCTCCATGCTGCCCCTGAATCCTGGAATTCCTCCTCATCCCTCCGGAGATAGGGCACTTGAAAACCTTTCAGGAATGGTCTCTACCACTTCCTTCTACAGGCCTTCTGTGTTCTTCTCTAGGGTGAGAACACACGACCCCTTTAACTTGAGGTAGCTCTCTTTCAGAGCTGAGTTTGAGGAGCTGCACTCTGAAGCACTCCTCCTCTCCAGACTCTCTCCATCTCTCTCTGACTAATCTCCATACATTCTACTGCTAACCCCTGCAGGTAGCATTCCATTGTGGCTTATGCTGCTGTGAGAATTCTAAGGTGACATCATCACTCCAGCTCAGCTGAAACTGAAAACAGAGTGTGACAGTGTGAAACCCATCTAACCGGCATCTCACAAGCTGCCTCTCCCTACCTGTCACTGATTCTAAGTTGGATTCTAGTAACCCCTGGGAACAAGGGGGTTACACATATATATTTTTTTGTACTGGGAATCTGTACCAATGCCAATCTTTATAGAGAACCTAGTAACACCAGTCAAAAACTGAGTAGAGGTTTCTATTGATGCTGTGAAGCCAGTCCTGTGACAGTTGACACTTCGGGTCCAGTATTATGAAATTGTGGGAATCTCTGAACTTGCCAATCCTCAGAGAACCCAGCAGCAACTGACAAAAAAATTGAAGTACAGTTGGTTGCTTTGCAGTAGAACCCACGAGGTCTGAGGTAAAAAATAAGATAAAACACAGAAACCCAACGGTTCCTCACGAATTGCGTTAAAAAAGTGAAGAACCATCAAAATTAAGCATCCGCGGTTAAAATGAATATAATTTAAGCAGATGCGGTAAAATAACATGAAAATAACACTGTTGTGGTAAAAATAATGCAAATGCGTGAAAAATCACAGCCACTACCAAAAAATGTAAAAGTACACTCAGCACACTAAAAAATTTAATTTATGAGGAAAACTTTACCAGGATAAGTGAATAGGAGGCTGTCAACAAGAAAAGTTGAGAGGCACCTCAGGGGCAATGTTGCTCAGTCAGTGAAGAAAATATTTTGAAGCCCTTCAGGCTCTCTCACTCAGCTCACTCCCCTACTGTTTTTTGATTGGCTAATGCCCAAGCTCATTTAAATAAATTATTTTAAAGGAATACCTCTGGGGCAGTTGCACCTAGCCAGCTAACTGCTATAGTTACTGATGCTAATGGACTCCTGGAGTAAAAAATCCATGGTTATTTGTTTAATCCAGTTGATCTGCATGAGAGTGCCATGATGTGCCTCTGTGCCTGTCTCTTTAAGGCCATAGCAGTGTGTATGCAGTAAATGGTCTGGGATGGGTCTGAGTGCATCAACGCTCGTGCTGGTCAGGCACTGTCCTAATTTGCTCCACTCTGTGGTTGATAGTAAAGCAGAGGAAGCTCTAGCTATTACTATAAATATTTACTTCTAATGTGTTGCTGTGTTTAAATTGGAGTGTTTGTTTTAACCTGCGTTCTTGCAGCTTATGCATCCGAATAGGAGCCACCATGTTTGGTCTGGGACTTCCAGGAATTTGGACCAATTCGGATACAAGGGACCTCGAGGGGTCCTTAGCTCAGGTGTCTAGTGGGAAAACCTGTAATTCTTGTAGTTTTATAGGTTGGGGCCTAAACTGACCAATGGGAGCACCAGAACTGTGATTGACAGCTCCCCTAAACAACTGGAATCTAGAAAAACCGGACTAGTTCAAGAACTGTTAGAAAAAAGGGCAGTTACTGTTAGAGCTGAAAGAGTGAGCAGCTCGAACCATCAAGAAGCGGCATGGGGTCATAATGTCGCAAGACACAATGTCGCAACAATATACCGTGCTGTCAATACAACGCGATATATTGCCAGTGGCATTTTTCTATGTTTTGCAGGTCTACTTCTAATTGTTAGTTATGAAGGCTCTGAATTTCCTCAACTAAAATGATCAACTCCGGGGTGGGGGTTAGATACTTAAATCACACAAAGTGTGAAATAAAGAAAAATTCCATGTGTCTGGGATTGGGATTTGATACCCGGTCCGCAGACGTACCACTTTCATTGCTGCCTGTGGCTCATCCTGTTCAGCCATGGCAGCTGCTCAGTGGATTCTCCTCCCAACAGAGGACTTATTCTCTGCCAGAGAACAATGACAGGGTGCACAACCGCTCATAGACCATTTAGCAGTTTTGCACCCGGTCGCTCTTCCCACCCGCGCTGTCTGTGTTGCGTGGTTTTGCCATACGCCATCTTACATATGGCGGATTGACCTGGTAGGTCGAGAAGTAGCTCCAGGAAAAGAGCTGAGGAGAATTGGCAGGGAGAGGCCTGACTTGCCTTCCTGCTATTGTTTCCAGCATTGGACTGCCTATAGCAGTAAATGGACTAATCCAAAAGCCAATTTCAAACTGTGGCAGTTAGCACCGAGACTCTGCAGAGTGCAGTTCGAGCTATTGGACCGAGAGGAGCTTCTGTGGCACATTCAGCCTAAGAACTGTGGTCAGACACTGTTTCTATAGACTAAGAGGTTTGCTCAGTGAATCGAACTGTCTGCCAACTGGAGGGGTCACCAACAAGCCAACTGAACTTTGCCAAAGTTGTTTATCCAGCCTTGGGCTCATGGCAAACCCAGCCCAAGCTGACTATCCTTGCACCAGTTACTGTTTTCTCAGTGAGAGAGCAGCTTGGGGATCCAGACCCTGTGCAGCAAGGAATCGCAGGTTGCGGCCACCTGGTGGGAAAGGCCGTGAAATGGAGGTGAGTCGTGCAGGCCCAGCTTCCCCATGCTCTTCAGTGCTCTGCAACAGATCTTCATATTGCCAGACCATCTTCTTCTTACTGGTGTCGTGAGTAAACTCAGGGTAGCTCCCTGCAACATTTGTTTAAACCATTTTGTGGTACCATCTGATTTCCTCTGTGTGTTACTGGGTTACTTTGGACTGGGCCAACCAACCGAGGATACAGATAGCCAAGGGTTATGTTATTGCATGTTTAACTGCCTTTCTTTCCACCAAGGGCCCCAATAACAGCTGCAACCCTGGGCAATGTTCAGGCTAGCCACTCACAGTCTAGGTACCCAGCAGCTGCAAACTATGCAGTGGGACTAAATGCATGCGTGCAAATGTGCCCTGGTTTAAATCCAGTATAGTAAGCACTCATCTAGATCTGCCCCTTCCTTGTTCACATTCCCCTTAATAAATCGATTGATTTATCTCAGTTACATTGCCTCATGAATACCTCATTGTCTGGATGAAGGTTAATGTAGTTGGGGGAAAGTGATTAACAGTGCATGCCTGGCTTAAATGCTGTTTTACAGTAGGTTCCAGGGTAATTGCAGCAAACCAGACACTGGTGGTAACTGCAAGGGGTGTGTGCATATTATTAATGCTCATTTCTAACTGTGTTAACTGCTGTGAAGGGCTGTTCCCTATTACAAGGGTACTGGGTCTGTGGGTGGTTATAGCTTCCCAGAGGGCTATACCAGGTTAGGTAGATACCCCAAATTAAACAAGGAACCTCCCGCACCATCTACTTACACACAAAATAAGCAAAATCTGAAAACAGGTAATAGACTTAATAAAGTCCTTTATTTATTCCAAAGAGCTCAGTGATTCATACCTCTCAAAGATAGAGACGCCTGCAGGAGCCCTGCATCAAATGCCTCCCCACAGGAAGATATCCCTACATATATTACTCTTGGTGAAGGCACCAAAATATTGAACCCAGGCCCCTAAAACCTGTCGTCAGAAGTACAGGCATGGGTAGTAACCTTAGAGATAGTGCCACCTAGGGGTTTTACCTTATCCTTCTCTCCAGGCCTAATTTTAGGCTGGGGGGGTAGAACTGGGGGTGGGGAAAATGACGGCTGGTGAACAGGAGATCTCAGCGGTGCCTCCAAAGATGTAGCCCAGGCACCGTATACCAGTAGGCTACTACCCCTGCCTGTTGACCTTTACACAGGTTAAGGGTCCTGGGTCCTGATATGGTAGTATTTGGGGGTTCTAGCCCCCTAAAAAAATAAAATAGCACAGTGCCTCCACCCAGAGTAAATTGCAGTGGGTCAGGTGTGTGGCTGGTACAACCCCCTGGTATGCTGTACCTACCCACCTCGCCTTCCAACCACCCCACACACTGGATGCTAAACAGTTTCCCGATACCATATACCAAATACACTTTACAGTTGGTTTCCAAAATGTACCCTTCACACAGCAATTTCAAACAACAAAACACAGCTTTATTATGGGGAAGGGCTAGGGTTGGGGTACCTGGAAAAAGGATAGCTGTGTTGGTTAGGAACAATTAGTAACAACAGAGCCTGTAGACCAGACCAACCCAGATGCCCACCCCCACTGGTACCAGTGTCTACCCTTTGTCCTTTCTTGGTACACAGGAGTTAGCAGGCCTGTTCGATTCTGTGGGTTGGCCAGCATCAGGGCCCTAGGAACAATGCAACTGAATGTTAACAACTAAGCAGTTACTCCCCTTGATTTGTCAAGGTACTCATGGCCCTGAAGATCTAGGATGTTCCTGGTGCAGGGGCTTCCACCAGTTCAACCATGGGGGAATTCAGTTCCAGAAGGGCAGAACAAATGGGCAGCAGTAAGTATTCTGAAGACTTGAGCTTGATTGAAGGTCTGGCCGCTTGTCCCCTTGATTGAAGATCTTGCAGCTTGTCACCTGCAGCCTATTCAGGCCCGTTGCAGAGCTCCTATGCAAAGCCCATCAAACCACAGAGGACCCAGACCTAGGAGTGACTCCACAGCCTGGCTTCCTCACAGGTCACGTGTGCCCTATCTCCCCCAGCATGCGCCAGTGGCCCCCTGTAGCCAGCAGACCCCACTTGGTAAGGGTTAGCAAGTTCCCCACATGGCTCTGAATTAAAGCAGCAGTTCAATGAAAAGGGTTAAAATTTGACTCCACCTATTTTTTCTTCCTAATAGATGCCAGATGCTTTCCAGTTTATTTTGGTGGAGACATTTTTGGTTTTCATTATCATTTAAGAATTTTATGAACATTTTAAAGTAATTATGACTGCTACTCTTATTCCTGAGCTGTCATGTCTTGACACCGATACCCCCACTTCTTCCCCCTCCTTTGCTGCTCCGTACCCCACTTGCACTTATTATCACTGTACCACCCCCACCTATCCACCCCTCCCCATTCTTCACCATCCCCTTTCTTTTCCCCTCACCCATGCTTTTCTGCACCCTCACCCGACAACTGACAACTGACAACTGCCTCCAGCTGCATCTTTGTGTCCCCTTTGTTTTCCCCTGTTCTCTGGTACCAGCTGCCACTATACCTAGGCCCCACTGTCTTTCCCCAGGTTTCCTACTTGGCTCCTTACCTGAGTGTTATATGATCCTGTCTCTAATTACCAAATGTTGTTGTACCGTGACTATTGTTCTCTTATTTTTTGTCATTTCACCCCTGTTTGTAATGCCTCTGACTTGGAACCTTCGTAAAAGAGCCTTGGCTCAAAGGTAATTGTAGTCCTAGAATTGAATAAATAAATAAAAAAATTAATTATTTGTCAAGAAAAAAGATGGCTGCCTCATTTTTGGATAGAAATAATACTGAGGACCCGAGGAGGATAAGAGTCCAGGCAAAAATACAAATGTACAGTACACAGCATAGGAAGCATCCAGAAAACACAAATCAGCAATTTTGCCAATACTTTTTATAACCATAGCAGAATAACTTTTTTCGTTGCACTGCTGCTTTAAGCTGGGAATCTCTTGGTTTCTATTTTCTCTCGACAGAAAACAGCTCTACTGTGCAGCCAGAACAGTTCCTCCAACTTTCCTGCTTATTCACATACCAGTGCCTTGGGGCAACAAATTACAAATGCCAATTCCACAACAGCAGTGTCTTTCCTCAGCTGGATTTCAAAAGCAGTTACAGGTCCCCGAAGCTTAGGGCACCTGTTCACCTTTTCCCTCTTACAGTCACTGAGATTCAAAATGGCATCAACCTTTTCTCGGGCTCTTATACAGTTTCTAGAAAGACTCTTTCCCAGCACAAGGTTTTTTCTCTCAGTCCCAAAACTGGTGCAGGATGGCTGCAGCAGAAGTCTCTGAAACAGCAAACTCCAAACAGATGTCTGAAACGATCAGCTCAGATGCACAGCTACTCTGAACAACAAGAATTCTTCTCTTTTATTCCACTGACAAACTCCATTTTAAGCCTTATGAAAGGCCTTAGATGAACTCTCACACAGCACTGAGCCCTCCTGACTTGATCAGAGTGCAGAACAGACTGACCCAACTACCCAATGTCCCTGGGATTTCTCCTCAAAATCTTGCCCTCTGATTGGTTCATTTCAGTCATCAAACACAATTCTTAGCCCTCTATGATTATCTATTGGTAAAGTCTCTTGGCACCTGAATACAGTACACACCTTCTCCCATAAGCCATTTCAGATAGTTATGGGTGCCTAGTTATCTGACTGGCTGTCCTTGAGGGGGTCAAAGTATCTTAACATGGCTGCCTACACACAGTTCCCACAGCAGTCCATACAGTTCCCAGCAATAAAGTTCTGGTGCAGCCACCACTCAGCCTGTCACTCAGCAAACTTGACAACACACAGGTCACAGAAAAGGCACCAAAATCTGGGGCCCATCCTTTCCCAAGAAGCCTGCTGTAATCCTTGTCACTGCAGGACAGGAGGGCCCGAGTGCATGGGTCCATTACACTATTATTTAAAAAGTGCTCAAATAATTCCTAAAAAGAGTGTGCTATAGTTAATAGTTATCTGACATTATATGGCAGTTATCGATTGTAAACCAGTTAGAATAGAAGAAAGGTGTACTGACACCAGGGGAAGAGACAGCAAACAATAGTGGCAGTACCCAAAGAAGCTTCTGTGCCAGCCAGCCTATCAAGGATTCAGAGTTGCTGCACAGATGAGAGGGGTAGTGCTGGTAGCATAAGACAGATCCTAGATAACTGGGATCTACTGACATCTCATGGTAACTTACTCATAGTTGGGGAGTATGTACTGGTACCACTGGAAGGGGATGAGAACCCCTTTTTCCCCCCCAAAGGAAACAAACTGATGGCTAGCTGTTGTGTGGTGGGTTTCCCTGAAAATATTGAGGGATACCCTGGTGGGGGACAATCTCAGAGAAGTGTCCGTGCAGAACTTCAGCACCTGAAGATGGCAGGCGAGGCTCCGGCAGGAAGGAAGGAAGACTGCCAGACAAGGTAGGAGATTCTCCTCCAGCATGTGCAAGATGACAAGAGTCAGTGGGCACCTTGGCATGAACTTAGCTGTCCAACCTGCAGGAATGATGGCCTCTGAGGGCTTGGTAGCTGGCTGGGCCTGTGTTCATACACGGCTATCCATAACTGCTGGCCACGTGCCACACTGCTTGTGCTAGGTCAAAGAGGGCTCTGTGGGTGATTGAACAGGCAGGCACTGAGCCCTTGATTATTTGCCCTGAATCCTGAAAGTGGGAAAGCAGTAATGTGAAAACATAAGATCCTGACTCATACCTTCATGGTAATGCAGCCCATCGGTTCATGGGGAAAAAAGACTAAAGCAAGAACTAATAAAGTGTAGGATCCTTATTAGGAGGTGTGTTAGCCAAGAAACATAGAAACAGAGAAGTTGTCGGCAGATGGGAACCTAATGATCAGTCAAGTCTGCCCTTGTTTTCCTACCCCCCCACTTAGCTGCTTGCTTGAGTATCCCACAATGCCTGTCCCATGCCCGCTTGAATTCCCCCACCATCTTTGCCCCCACCAACCCCTCTGGCAGGCTATTTCATGGTTCAACAACGCACAACGTGAAGAAGAATTTCCTTATATTGCTCTTGGAGCAAAGGCATGCCCTCTTGTTCTGCTATAGTCTTTTACCTGAAAGAGGTTCTGCACCTGTACCTTGTTGTTACCTTTAAGGTATTTAAATATCTCTATCATGTCCCTCCTGTGTTGCTCTAGGGAGTATAGATTGAGTTCACTGAATCAGGCTTCATATGGGTTCTGGTGCAAGCCCTGCACCATCTTTGTTGCTCTTCTCTGCACCGTCCCTCCAGAACTGGATGCAGTATTCCAGGTGAGGTCTTACCAGGGATCGATATAGAGGCATGATCACTTCATGCCTCCTGCTTGTGATGCCCCTTCCTATGCATCCCAGGATGCCAATAGCTTTTAGTGCTGCCATCTCACATTGTTTTCTGACCTTGAGGTCATCTGATATGATCACCCTCAGGTCTGCTTCCCTCCCATAAAGTACAGTATCCCTTAGTTACGTTTTCCCAGGTGCATGACTTTACATTTTTTTGGCATTGAATTTCAATTGCCAGATCTTTGACAATTCCTCCAGCTTTTGGAGATCAGATTCCATGCTTTGTTGCCCCTCTGGTATGTCAACCCTGTTGCTGATTTTGGTGTCATTACCAAACAGGCACACCTTTCCCTTCAGTCCATCAGCAATATCGCTGCTGAATATGCTGAAGAGGATCAGCCTCAGAACCAAGCTCTGCAAAACCCCACTATTCATCCATCCCTTCTCTGACAGAGTGCCATTTACTAATATCCTCTGTGTTCTCCCATTTAACCAGTTTCTGACCCAGCCTCTTACCTTAAGCCTGGCTCCCATGTTCTCCAGTTTACTGACTAGTCTCTTGTGTGGAACTGAGTCAAACACCTTACTAAAGTCCAGGTAAAGCACATTCACTGCCCCACACTGATCCACTGTTCTGGTGACACAGTCGAAGAAATCTACCAAGTTTTTCTGGCAGTACCTCACTGCTGTGAAACCGTGTTGCTTTGTGTCAAGCTGGTCACTTTCCTCCATAACAGCAAAGATTCTTTCCTTCAGTAGGGACTCCATCAGTTTTCCCACCACTGAAGTTAGACTAACGGGACAGTAGTTTCCTGTCTCTTGCTTGCTTCCCATCTTGTGGACTTGCCACTCTATTGTTGCCCTCTTCCAGTCCTCTGGAACCTCCCCACTCTCCAACGATTTGTTGAAGAGCACTGCTAAAGGGGCTGCTAGTTGCCTCCCAAGTTCCTTAAGTATTCTTGGGTGTATCCCATCTGGCTCCATAGCTTTATCCATATTTGACTTGTTGATTTCCTCTAGTACCCTTTCCTCTGTGAAGGAACTCATGTCTGTGCCTCCAAGTGGAATATGCTTTTTGCATTTTGTTGGACCACTATCATCTGCTTCCTGTGTGAAGACTGAGCAGAAGTATTCATTGAGTACTTCTGCCTTCTGTCTCTGTCATGTTCTGTGGGCTACCTGTCCTTTTTTTGTGATTCTAACTATGCCTCCCTTAGTCTTCCTTTTTTCTCGTATGTACCTATAGAATGTTTTGTCACCCATCTTCACTCCCTGAGTTAACCTCACCACTGTCTGTGTCTTGGCATTTGTTATCACTTGTTTGTTTGTTTTATTTATACTGGTAGGACCATAGGCCAAAAAAAGACCTGTTTTCATGGGCGATCAGCATACAAATAACAATTGCATACAATATAAATACATACAACTTAAAAAAAGACATATATATATATAAATATATCACAACATTATCATTCAATAACATTTACACTTACATTCTGTAAAAAGTACTCTTTCAACGTATGCCTAAAAGAACAAAGGGAAAGGTTCATACAGTCAAAAACTGATTGTATTATGTTAAGAAAAGTGGGTAACATATAGGATAGTGCCCTTTGTCCAAGGGAAGTGTGCATTTTTGGAATGCAAAGAGAAAATGTAACTGTTGACCGTGTATTTACTCGTGAGTTCTGTTTTTTAAAAATCAGAGAAAAACAATCAGGGACTCTATTAAGTATCACCTTTTTTGCTAAAATACCCAATTGAAGTTTGTATCTACCATCCAAAGGAAGCCAGCCCACTTGCTCTAAAAGATTACAATGATGGACCCTTTGTGGGGATTTCACTGCAAATCTAGTAACTGAATTAAGTAACACTTTTATCTTGGATAACAACCCCTGCCTTGCAGAATAGTTAAAAAAAAATCAATTAATGGTAGTAAAAAACTTTGAGCCAACAGAAGACGTGTAGTATCAGTGAGTAAAGGAGATAACCTATATAAGGCCCCTAGTCGCTGGTGAGTCACCTTTTCCATATGGAGAATATGAGGTTCATAAGAAAGATTCTCATCCATCAATAAACCCATGTACTTAAATTGTTTAACTTGTTCAATCAAAGTACCAGAAACAGTATACAATGACAATATAGGGTTCAATGTCAATCTTTTTTTAGTGTTTGCAAAAAACATTGATTTAGTTTTTTTTCTCATTTAAAACCAATCCATGAGCTCTGAACCAATTCTGTACCTCCAAAAAATCATCAGCTAAATCTTTCTGTACATTTTCAGAAAGAGGACCACTTGTGAGGACCACTACATCATCAGCATATAAACAAATTTGAAATCTGGTACAAACAGAAGGTAAGGTATTAAGAAAAAAACCTAAACAAAAGGGGA
The DNA here is from genome assembly GCA_016271365.2 of Neoceratodus forsteri. NCBI lineage: Eukaryota > Metazoa > Chordata > Ceratodontiformes > Ceratodontidae > Neoceratodus > Neoceratodus forsteri. Next base: position 118,035,894 of record JADMNL010000023.1, read on the forward strand.
CCCAAAACAGAACCTTGGGAAACACCAAGTGAAACTTTAGAAGGAGAAGAAAGTTGACCACTAACCCTTGTGACCTGTGTGCGATCAGCTAGGTAATTACCTAGCCAGTCCCCAACATCCTTAGAAATTCCCAAATTAACTAAAGAAGACAGCAAAATAGGGTAATCAACCAAATCAAATGCCTTGGTGAGGTCCATGAACACGGTCCCAGTAAAGTGACCCTTATCAAGGGTCTCATGCACCGTGCTCGTGAACCCCACCAAGGCAGTTGTGGTACTATGTCCTGGCCTAAAGCCATGCTGTGCAGAAGTTAAAACATTATATTTAGACAAGTACTCCATAATTTGGTCAAAAATAACCCTTTCCAATACTTTTGAGAGAGGAACCAATAAAGAAATGGGATGATAATTAGATTTATCAGAAACATCACCCGCTTTAAAAATAGGAACAATAATAGAATCTTTCCAAATCTTAGGAAAACTAGACCCACATAAATAAAAATTTAAAATAGCAGAAAGGGGAAAACAAAGAAGATCAGCAGTGGTCCTCACAAGTTGAAAATCTATACCATCCTTACCCACAGATGGTTGAGGGTCCATTGATAGAAGGTATTTCAAAACATCACCTGGTAACAAAGATCAAAAGTAAAACATTGGAATATTCAAAGCCAAATCTTCCTGGGGTACCCTAACTTGTGGCAGCGTATTCCCAAGTAGATACTTGGAGTAATCATAAAAATAATCATTGAGTTCCTGGGCAATTTCGGATGAGTCAATAATAATACCATTCTTAGTTTGTAGGCATCGAATAGCTGAAGTATGCTTATTCCCAGTAAGTTCATGTATTAACTTCCAGGTTTCACAAACATTCCTTCCCCAAAAGTCCTTCTGCCTCTCAAGGAAATAATTTATTTTTAGTCATCTGTCTATGGCTTTACATTTATTTCTAGCCTGTTTATATAAAACTAGACTACTTTGACTAGGGTCCTCCTATAAGCCTTCCACAGTCTATCTCAGATTCTAATTTACTTCATTAATTCAGATGTAACCCAGGCCTCTTTATTACCTCTAATCCTAAGCTTCTTTAAGGGTGCAAATTTATTGCAAACTAAATTAAATAAATCAATAAAATTCCCTAATGCTGTATCCACATTCAGATTCACTTTCCCTGTCTCTTAGCTTTTATTTGTATTCTGTTTTGTCAGCCTCTTTCCCTGACTCCTTGTACTTTCTGAAGGTTTTTCACTTTTCCCTCATCATGGTTTCCACCTCTTTGGAAAACCATAGTGGGTTTCTCCTCTTTTTATTCTTACTGATCTGGCAGGCACACTGTGATGTGACCATGGCTATTGCATCTTTCAGTCTTATCCAACACTCCTCGATGCTCCCTTCTGTTGTGTTACTAAGATTGTCCCTCAGGCAGGCCTTCATTTTGGTGAAGTCTGCCCTCCTGAAGTCAAGGACCTTAAGCTTAGAGTGTGTGGAGTTCTCAGTCCTGTTTACCTTGAACCATACTGTGCAATGGTCACTGTTTCCCAGGTGGTTCCCCAATCTGATGCCCAGAACCCTATCGCTATTTGTGAACACCAGGTGTAAGATCGCATTTCCTCTTGTGGGTGTCTTCACTAGTTGACTTAGAACTGCTTCCTGTGGTGTAACTAGGAATTCCCTGCATTTTTCTGATGCTGCTGTGCAGGAACTCCAATCAATGTCTGGTAGATTGAAGTCCCTTGCCAGCACCATGTCCCCTTTGTCTGACATCTGAAGAATGGTTTCCAGGGTATCCTTGTCCCTGGTTTCCTCCTGATTTGGGGGTCTATAGATTATTCCTATCCAGATGAGTGTCCAGCTTCCGACCCCGATTGTAATCCATAGATCCTCGGTTTCCCCCGTGCCTACTGGATTTCAGTAGTACTTATGGTATCTTTAGCATAAATAGCTACCCCCTCCCTTTTTCCCAGTCCTATCCCTCCTAAACAAGTTATACCATGGGATAGTCACCTCCCAGTCGTTATTATTCATGAACCATGTTTTGGTCATGGCAAACCAGTCCAGTCCTGCTTCTGCTATTGTGGCAGTGAGGTCTAGCATATTGTTAGCCAGACTGCGTGCACTGAGACATAAAGCTGTCCATTCCTAAAGTGCATCCCTATTTGTGATGCCGCCTTTTTTGTTTTTGTTTCTCCCTTTACCTTTTATTTGGCCATTGTCTGTTTCTGACAGGGTTGCATGCTTTCTGCCTTCTGCAACTGTTATCCTGGGGTGTCCTATAAGATTGGTGCTAGCTCAAGGGGGAGAGATGGCAGGCTCTACATGTGCTACTCCTAGAGCTGCTGGCTTCTCCCCATCCACTAGTTTAAATGCCCTGCATGGGCATCAAATATTTGGCCCAGTGCCCTAACCCCCTCCTTAGTCAGGTGGAGGACATCAAATTTGAAGAACTCCCTTTACCAGATGTTGTCCCAGTTTCTGATGAAGCTGATGATGTTGAGCTCACCTGTCTCCTTTCTCTGATTTTCTGCCTGTTTTTTCCCTTTTCCCCAAACAGGCAGAACCTCTGAGAAGGCAATGATGGACAAAAGGGAAACCAATTTCTCCCTGAGTTGGACAATGTGCTACTTAACCTCCTTTACCAGCTGGCTAGCAAGGCCGTTGGTCCCTAGGTGGGCCAGGATGTTAGAGCCTATACCTTCCCTTTGAATTATGCTGACTATTTGGTCAGTATCCCTCCAAGTAGACACTCCTGGGAGACATTTGACTGCTTGTTTCTGCTCAGGTGGGGATCTACACCATGAATCATGGAGTCCCCTATGATTATGAGCTTTTTCCTGTTGTCCTTGGAATTCTGTTTATAATGGCATTTTGTTACCCTGTTGCTTTCAGCTTTGTGCTGACCTGAGGCCTCCTCTCTCCTTTCTGATGGTACAGATGCAAGAGGTGTGTACCTGTTTTCCATGTTTAGAGTGTTTTATCTGTTAGGGAGATTTGCTCAGGTGCTGCCTCCTTTTTCTTTAACCAGCTGCCACTCCCCAGGCTTAGTTGTTCTTTGGGGGAGAAGCATGCTGGTTTGGTGCCAGCGATGTGGAGGTGCATTCTCATAAGAATAGTTTTCCTGTATGCAGTTACATAGGAGGTTGATCTTACCTCAAGTTTTGCAGAGCTGAGGTTTGAGGTGACATATCTCCCAGCATATGGGACAGCGGCCCTGCCTCTGGGTGATGTATCTATTGAAGAGTGTACCACAGTGCTGGCAGCCAATGATATCCATGTGTGTTGCCAGAGGATGAGAAAAGAGAGTGGAAAATAATCAAATAGGATGAATGAAAAAGAGAGTGTAAAGTAAACAATTACGATGCCAATCTCCTGTCCTGGGTTTGAGTGGATGAAAGAGAACATTTAGAGTAAAGCTAAAGAAATTATTTTTTTTGAGATGTGCAGTAAGTCCCATCCCTTCCTTACTTCTGCAGGAAAGATATCAGGGGATCAGGGGCTATATTAGAGGATGAGCATGGGGTGGATGGGAATGGGGGCAGGGTGAGTGGGTACTTCCCCTGCAGAAAATCAGTAGAGGTACTAGTAGAGAAACACAATCAACTTTTGGCAGTGGCAGCAACAAACACCAACAACCACAGCACCCTTGGATGAAAGTAAAGGTAACCTGACTCTTTAAATCTTTCTTCTATTGGAAGGTACAAAGCCTTTGTCAGCTCCACCCCCCAGTTACACTCCTAATCCCCTGGAAGAGCTGTGGAAGAAAAACAATTAGCTCCTTCAACATGAGAAAGAGGCTGCAACACCTGTAAGTCCAAAACAAAACACAAAAGCACAACTTGTAAGCACAAAACAAAATAGTAACAAAACAGTAACTCTGCTTAGCCTAAAGAGAGATCAGACTATAAAACATGTAAGCACAAAACAAAACAGTAACAAAACCTGCAAGCACAAAACAAAATAGTAACAAGACTGTAACTCTGCTTAGCCAAAAGAAGCCTTAATGTTTCTCCTTGCTCTGTTAATGTTGCTCCTTGCTCTGTCCTTTCAAGCAAACCCAGAAGACAAAAAGCTCAGGTGACGCTAGCTGCTTTTTGTCAGCAAACCTTAGTCTTCCACCTCAACACACCGACTAGCCTGAACTTTAAAATCTTCCTTCTGTTGGAAGGTACTAAGCTTTTGTCAGCTCCACCCCCAGTTACATTCCTAATCCCCAGGATGGGTGGGAATGGGGGCAGGGTGAGTGGGTACTTCCCCTGCAAAAAATCAGTAGAGGCATCAGTACAGAAACACAATCAACTTTTGTCAGTGGCAGCAACAAACACCAACAACCACACCACCCTCGGACAAAAGTAAAGGTAACCTGACCCTTTAAATCTTTCTTCTGTTGGAAGGTGCAAAGCCTTTGTCAGCTACATCCCCCCAGTTACACTCCTAATCCATTGGAAGAGCTGTGGAAGAAAAACAATTAGCTCCTTCAACATGAGAAAGAGGCTGCAACACTTGTAAATCCAAAACAAAACATGTAAGCACAACTTGTAAGCAAAAAACAAAATAATGACAAAACAGTAACTCTGCTTAGCCTAAAGAGAAATCAAACTGCAAAACCTGTAAGCACAAAACAAAACAGTAACAACACCTGTAAGCACAACCTGTAAGCACAAACAAGACAGTAACTCTGCATAGCCAAAAGAAGCCTTAATATTTCTCCTTGCTCTGTTAATATTGTTCCTTGCTCTGTCCTTTCAAGCAAACCTAGAAGACAGAAAACTCAGGTGAAGCTAGGTGCTTTTCGACAGCAATCCTTAGTCTTCCACCTCAACACACCAACTAGCCTGACCTTTAATATCTTCCTTCTGTTGGAAGGTACTAAGCCTTTGTCTGCTCCACCTCCCAATTATACTCCTAATCCCCAGGAAGAGCTGTGGAAGTAAAACAATTTGCTCCTTCAATGTGAGAAAGACTGTAACACCTATAACCCTAAAACAAAACCTGTAAGCACAAAACAAAATAGTAACAAAACAGTAACTCTGCTTAGCCTAAAGAGTGATCAGACTATAAAACCAGTAAGCACAAAACAAAACAAGAACAAAACCTGTAAGCACAAAACAAAATAGTAACAAGACCATAACTGAGTGGCTCCCCCCAGAAAAACATTGCACCTTTGTCCTCGGCAGCTTCATTGACAACATCATCAGAACTGCCACACCTCCTGCACTCACTCTGTCCCTCAAACAAGCTACCCCCTCCTACCATTTAAGATTATGTGGCTCTCATGTCCTCCAGGTTCCCAAAACCCGTACACAAATGGGTGGTCTGGCCTTCGCTGTCTTTGCATCCAGATTGTGGAACTCCCTCCCAGTAAACACTCGCTCCTCCTCTTCCCACTCCTGTTTCAAATCCTCCCTATGGGGTTTCCTCAAACTGGCATCCTCCTGTCTCTGCACTTAAGGGGCCCTCCCTAGTCCAAGCTGTCCAGCTGAGGTGATTCTAACTCAGCAATTACTGTGCGAGGAGATGAGTCTCCTGGTACTGAATGTGCTCAATCCGCTGACTAAATCTGCTGCTATCGGCTGCCTTGCCTGGAAAGGTGTTCCCTTCTTGCCTTTCTGTACATATTATGTGAATATTCTGTACTATCCCTGAGCTTTTGGACTCCAGACCACGAATATGTATTTGTGACGTTCTGTATATTGACTGCTGTCAAACACCTGTACCATACTGTTTCACATGTGATGTGATGTATTCTGTTAAATTGTTCTCGTCTGTACCTTGTAATCTCCCAGGTCACTCCTGAAACTAGGCACTTGGCTGTCTAGTGTGCTTACCTGGTAAACAAAAGCAAATAAATAAATAAATAGCCAAAAGAAGCCTTAATGTTTCTTCTTGCTCTGTTAATGTTACTCCTTGCTCTGTCCTTTCAAGAAAACCCAGAAGACAAAAAACTCAGGTGAAGCTAGGTGCTTTCTGTCATCAAACCTTAGTCTCCCACCTCAACACACCAACTAGCCTGACCTTTTAAATCTTTCTTCTGTTGGAAGGTACTAGGCCTTTATCAGCTCCACCCCCAGTTACACTCCTAATCCCCTGAAAGAGCTGTGGAAGAAAAACAATTAGCTCCTTCAATGTGAGAAAGAGACTGCAAAACCTGTAAGCCCAAAACAAAACCTGTAAGCACAACCTGTAAGAACAAAACAAAATAGTAACTAAATAGTAACTCTGCTTAGCCTTAAGACAGATCAAACTGTAAAACCTGTGAGCACACAACAAAACAGTAACAAAACCTGTAAGCACAACCTGTAAGCACAAAACAAATAGTAACAAGACAGTAACTCTGCTTAGCCAAAAGAAGCCTTAATATTTCTCCTTGCTTTGTTAATGTTGCTCCTTGCTCCGTCCTTTCAAATAAACCTAGAAGACAAAAAGCTCAGGTGAAGCTAGGTGCTTTTTGTCAGCAAATGTTAGTCTTTTAGCCAAGCTAAAGTACATCTAAGGAAAGAAGAATTGGAGGAGAAGGACCATCATGAAAATGGCCCTAGTACTAAGGAAAGTGTAGGGAGAGTCTAAGCACCATAGTATGACTGAGGTGCAGCCATCTGCACCATGATGAAAATATCAATCGCTGGAATAAGATAGGGTGACCACGTGTTTCAGAATGAGGCTGTGATTAGAGATTGGCAAGGCTGAGCCCTGCCTGCTATTTGGGTCAGGAGTAAGCCCAGGACCATGGGAAGTGAACTTTGCTTAGCTCTGAAAAAGGATCTGTAATCTGCCTTAGCTCTGAAAGAAATGCGGAAATGTATACTGTAGCACTGAACAAGGAGTGGGAACTGAGAAACTCAGAAAGAGAAGGGGCTGCTTGCAAAAATGGAGCTGAAAAACTTGTGATCTTGGCACTCACCCATGAACTTGTACAGATTTTTTCTTCAGAAAAGGATGGATGTGCTCAAATACATTTGGTGTTTGTGGTCTTCTGTGCACAGCAGGTCCTAGGGTGCTACACATACCGTAACCTGGGATGAGAAGTGTAACAGAATTCTGAAGGGATGTAAGGAAACTGTGGGAAAGCCAGAAGTACCCCTAGACACGGGAGGTTGCCTGGGCTGTGCCTGCCCCCATTCTAAGAGCTACATTAGTGAGGGGGTTCATTTATCTCTCATGGTTTGTTAACTTTGTGGCCAACTCTTCTTTACCAGCAGGACACACATGGCCAACCCTGGCAAAAATAAATGAATGAATGAATTAAATGAACACATACATGCATAAATAACTACATAAATTCTATTTTGCCCTTAATTTCCCCTTATTGTGTTCCTTTAGTTTTCCCGCCCCACTCCCCTACTGTGGCCGCACTTTTACTGACCGTGAAGACATGCGAGTGGTTCCCTTCATAACCATCACCAAAGCTGCTCTGTGATCAACCAGCAGGAGATAGTGTGAAAGCCATGTTTGCCTGCTCCCCATGCTCCAGGGAGCTGAGCACCTCACCTCTTTGATTCTACCAGCCACTGCTGACTCCAGTGCTGGATTCTGGGGTTCATGTGTGAACCCCAGACTCCCAAAGGGCAGCACAATGCACAGCTTCTGGCATGTCAACAGTCCTATAATAGTGGCCCTTTATTTATTGATTCACCATGTGGGTGCACTGGTGCCAGGGACTGTTTTTAGACACAGCCTGAGCCATAAAGATGGCAACGACATGGGACCAACCGATGGGCCAGCAGAAGCACTATGCACTTCAATGCTGCTGACCCAGGTTTGAGAACAGACTCAGGGAGCTGGATAGGGCACTGGGAGGTTGGAGTGTGCTGCCATGTGGCAGCACTCCTAGCTGGGAGACAAAGGCCCCCAGGTGGGCCTAGGGAGCCTATGTTTTTTGTCGAGTGTCATTATGTGCACTCAAGGTGATAAGAGTTTGGTAGAAAATTATTGCCCTATTAGCCTAACTCCAATTCTTTGTAAGGTACTTGAAAGAATAATTAAGGATGAACTTTCTTTGATTATACCTTCTATTGATTCTAATCAACATGGATTTATTAAAGGACGATCAGTTGTCACTAATTTAGTCAGTTTTTATGACTATGTTAGTGACAAACTTGATGATGGAATTCCATGTGATGTGATATTGTTAGATTTAAAAAAAGCTTTTGACCCAGTACCAAATTGGGCACTGATTCACAGATTATTAGTACTTCAAATTAACCCATTATTTCTTAATTGGATTATGGATTGGTTAAAGAACAGAAGACAAAATGTATCTATTGATGGATTTAGGTCCTCTTGGAATCCTGTGTTAAGTGGTGTCCCTCAGGATTCAGTTCTGGCTCCAGTTACATTTTAGATCTTTATGTCAGATTCATCATGCAACATTGAAAGTGATATCACTAAGTATGCAGATGATTGCAAAATTGTGAATGTTGCAAGACACTTTAATGATTGTGCAGTTATTCAAAATGATTCAGACATTCTGGAATTATGGTCACTCTAATGGAACCTAAGATTTAACACCTCTAAGTGTATAGTTTTACATTTTGGAAACAAAAATGCTTATCATCAGTATTATTTATATAATGAGCCTATTATGGACAAACAGAACAAAACAGATCTTGGAATTATTGTGGACATAAGTCTTAATTTTGATTTACAAATTACTAATAGTATAAATAAAGCCAATAAAATGTGGTGGTCAATCAAGCAGAATATAGTATCTATGGCACTCAAAGTCCTTTTTCCTCTTTTTCGTACTTGTGTTTGTCCTCATTTGGACTATGTGTCCCCCCGTCTGTGCAAGGATGTAAATAGGATTGAGGGGGTACAAAGAATAATTACTAAGTCCTTCTTTTCTGACAAATCCCTCTCTTATGAATGTAGACTTCAAAAACTTAATTTAATGTCTTTAGAGCAGAGCCATAAAGATGGCAACGACATGGGACCAACCGATGGGCCAGCAGAAGCACTATGCACTTCAATGCTGCTGACCCAGGTTTGGGAACAGACTCAGGGAGCTAGATCGGGCACTGGGGGGTTGGAGTTGTGCTGCCATGTGGCAGCACTCCTAGCCGGGAGACAAAGGCCCAGGGGTGACCTATTATTTACTTGGGATATTATTAATGATGTCAACCCATTAATCGAATGTGGATTGGAGTTTAAGCAACTAAATGTTAATACTAGAGGCCATCCACTTCAATTAGGGAGATGTAAATTTAGAACGAAGAAGAGAGCATCGTATTTTTCACAAAGAGTGGTGAAAACCTGGAATAGTTTGCCTTGGAATATAGTTATCAGCACTAATAAAAATACTTTTAAAAATAGGCTTGATAGGTACTTGTTGTCAAGCTCAAATGCCTCAAGCCATATGTAAGTTGAGGGGCTTTATGGGTCTGTAGGCCTTTTGTACCCTGCAATTCCTAGTATGATTCCTAGTATGTGTGGGGACACACATCCTGTGAAGGGTATCAGGGAAGGGAGACAAAGGTGCAAATGGGGGGGAAAAAAAAACAAATTACTCTACTGGTTCCTTTGGGTCCAACCCCATGAGGATCCTTAACAAAACAATAGCAGGTGGAGTGGTGATTACGAGTGGAGGACTGAGAAAAATGCCTGAAGCAGGCAAGTGGTAGTAAGTGAGCTCTATTGGAAAAGAAATGGCAACATCACAGTTGTAGCAGAGCCACAATACAGAGGAGATATTAAGATATAAGTAGTTAAAGTACAGGAGATAATGTTTAAAATCAGTTACGTTGTCTACAAAATGGAGTTAAACTCCAGAAAGATAGAATAAGTACAGTAGATGTGGCATACTAATGTTTTAATACAATGAATTAGCAGGCTGGTTGAAGTGTCCCAGTAAATACTGCAAGGTCAGTCAGGTCAAATTATAAAAGTCTGCACAGGTGGTATGTTCTGCCCTCAGGTGCTGTGGTATTTGTAACCAGATTTTATGGTGACCATCCCTTTACAGAACAGCTTGGAGAGCTATCACTTTTCCTGGAATATATCTCCAGCCACATTTCAAAACACAAAGGATGACCACCCCATGAAATCTGCAGCCTGTGAGCGGAATGTGAGTTGTAGGAACACACAAGGGTCTGAGTCACACTTATGTAAGGACATTGACTCGGTCCCAAGGAAGGAGGAGTTGTTGCACCACCCACATCAGCGGGACAAACCCGCAAGGGCAAACACTCCCATAAGTGGAAAAAATAAACTGCTTATTCTGGGGGACTCCATGATTCGAGGGGTCGAATCACACCTAAACAGGACCAACCAATTGGAGATCATGGTCAGATGTCTCCCTGTGGCCACAGCAAAAAGGGTTGCAGGCCAACTTAAGAAATACATCTGTAAGAAGGGCGATATCAGAGCCATTGTCATTCACCTAGGCACGAACGATATTGTCAGCTAGTCCGTTGAACAGGTCAAGCAGCACATCCCACAATTGAGTAACAGACTGCCCTCTTTTTCGTCCACCCTGGTCTTCTCCGAGGTACTTCCAGTATGGGAGAAAGCAGGAGGGCAGGGACAAATTCGAGTCACTGAACTCAAAGAACTAAAAGCATGGCTCTGCACGTGGTGCTCAGAAAAATGACACTCCATCATCGGTGACTGGAAGGAATTCTGGGAAAGGGCATAATTTAAATTCAATGGCCTTCATCTTATCAAGAAGGGTGTAAGGGAAATTGGACAAAAATTCACCAGTAGCTTAAACTAGAAAGTGGGGAGGTGGTGGTCAGATTGGAGCAGGAAAGCAGAACTCGTGGCACCACCCCCCTCCCAGAGACAGGCAAGGACACCTCCTATCGGCCACAAAGGCGAAAGCAAAAAGAACACAGTAATGTCACTCATGGGAAATGAAACTCATGGGAGCAAAGGAAGAAGGCTGCCAGTGTATGGAAGGCAATGGTAACACATGCCAGGAATCTAGCTAACAAAGTTCCAGAACTCTCAGCCACAATGACTGAAGCAGGACTGGACTGGGTCACAGTAACTGAGACATGGCTAAATGAGAGCCATGAATCGGATGTTGCTATCCCAGGTTACAGGTTATTCAGAAAGGACAGAGAGGGACGACGTGGGGAAGGGGTTGCATTGTATATAAAGGAAGACATAAAGGCCATGGAAGTCCAAAGAACTCAGGGAGAACTAGAGGCTCTATGGGTGACTCTCAAACCTGGCACAAACTCTGCCCTCAGACTGGGAGTGATTTATTGCCCGCCCCCCAACAGGTGACAGTGGCAGAAAAAGTTTTGCTGGAAAGCATAGCAAAAATGGCAGAAAAAGGAGAAATCATACTGACAGGGGACTTCAACCTCCCAGATGTAGACTGGTCCACCTGCATGGCATCCACACCCAAAAGCAAATATTTCCTGGACACCCTGCAAGGTGCTGGACTCAATCAACTCATCATAGCCCCCACTAGGGAAAATGCAGTCCTAGACCTGGTGCTCACAAACAGTAGCAAGGTCAAGGAGGTGGATGTGGGGTGCCACCTGGGGGCAAGTGACCACAAATCGGTCTGGTTCAAGGTCAATACTAAGGAGGAAACAAATCATTCTAAGACCTGGGTCCTGCACTTCAGAAGGATGGATTTTGATTAGATGAGAATATGCTTTAGAGATATTCTCAAAAGTAAACCAAAAGAGGGGGTGGAAGTATGTTGGACCAACATTAGAGAGGCAATAGTAGAGGTCACTGATAACATTTTCCAGACTGGTCAGTATGACAAGGAAAAGGAAAAATCCTTTCTGGTTCACAAGAGAGGTGGCAGCTGTGATAAAAGCAAAGAGGTTAGCATTCAAAAATACAAAGGCTCAAATAGCAACAAGGATAGGGACACTTACAAAAGCAGCGTGAGGGAGGTGATTAGAGTGGCAAAGGCACAAACTGAGGTGGAAATTGCATAGGGGGTAAAAGGAGGTATTGTTAGACTAGTAAGCAGTGGTGGAAAGAAGGTAGAAGAAGACGGAGAGAAGGCAGAGGTCTTAAATGAGTACTTTTGCTCTGTCTTTACAAAGGAGGAGCCTGGAAATGGGCACACCACTAAAGGAGTTAATAATTGTACAAGGGTGGTAGACACAAGCACTTTCACATTAGAGAGGGTAAGGACTGAACTCAATAAACTAAAGATAGAAAAAGCCATGGGGCCGGACAACATCCGTCTATGCATACTGAGAGAACTTATGGATGAATTGGCAGCACCTCTAGCAGATCTTTTTAGCAGATCCCTGAGAGAGAGAGAGAATTGTTCCATAAGACTGGAAAAGGGCAATAGTGGTTCCCATACATAAAGGAGGGAGCAGGGAGGTGGTGGGTAACTACCGCCCTGTCTGTCTCACCTCAGTGGTAGGCAAGATGATGGAAACCCTGCTAAAAGAAAGAATTTTAACTTTCCTGGAAGAGATTGGACAGCAGGCAATGTGGCTTCATGGTAAGAAGGTCCTGCCAGACTAATCTGATCAAGTTTTTTGACTCAGTTACTAAGATAGTAGACCGGGGGGGGGGCGTGGATGTTATCTACCTCGACTTTAGCAAAGCCTTCAACTCAGTCCCACACAGAAGGCTGCTAAATAAGCTCGAACATACAGGAAAGGACAGGAAGTGGTATCATGGGTTAGGAGCTGGCTTAGTCAGAGGAACCAGTTGGTGATAGTCAATGGGGCAGCATCGAGGGATAGGGGAGTGACCAGCGGGGTACTACAGAGGTCTGTCCTGGGTTCTTTACTCATCACTATTTTCATAAGTGACATCACTGAGGGGCTGGGTGGGAAGGTGAGTCTGTTTGCAGATGACACAAAGATCTGCAACAGAGTGGACACTGCTCAGGGAGTGGAACAAATGAAAATAGACCTGCTCAAGCTAGAAAAATGATCCAACATGTGGCAGTTAAAATTTAATGCAAAAAAAAATGCAAAGTGATGCATCTGGGCAGGAGCAACTCAGGGATGATTTGTTATCTGAGAGGGGAGCAGCTAACAACCATCAAACAGGAGCAGGATCTTGGGGTCATCATCTCTGATGACTTAAAAGTGGACAGACAATGTGAAAAAGCAGCGCAAAAAGCCAGCAGCATGCTGGGATGCATAGGAAGGGGCATCACAAGTAGAAAGAGGGAAGTGATCATGCTACTATACAAGTCCATGGTAAGGCCCCACCTTGAGTACTATGTACAGTTCTGGAGGCCTTATCTCAGGAAGGATGTGAATAGACTAGAGACGGTACAGAGGAGGGCAACAAAAATGTTACAAGGGCTCCATGAATTGCCATACGAAAGCAGATTACAGCAACTCAACATGTACTCACTGGAGCAGCACAGAGATAGAGGTGACATGATAGAGACATTCAAGTTCCTGAAGGGCATAAACAGAGTCCCTACCCAGGAACTCTTTCTGATCAATAACTCCGCAAGGACAAGGGGCCATGAAATGAAATTAAGGGGAGGGAGGTTCTAGGGTAACATGCGTAAGTTCTTCTTTATGGAAAGGGTGGTGGCTCCATGGAATAGCCTACCCGCAGAAGTCATTGACTCCAAAAGAGTAGGGCAATTCAAACCTGCTTGGGATAGGCATAAGGGGATTGTCTCTAACAAATTCTAAGGGAGGTAACACTCAGGGCAGACTAGGTGGATCTTTGGTCCCCATCTTCCGTAATCTTTCTATGTTTCTATGTTTCATTTAAGCTGCAAGAATCATGGTGATGTCAGTGTGTTTTGCAATGTAGACCATACAATGGCAAGAAAAGTTCCAGGGTTCTGATTGTTCAGTGTGTGCCTGAGACAATGATGTTATTACACAATAACATCACTGTATTGATTTGTTGGATGATTGTTTGTTGCTACTGTTAAGGAACAGAGATATACTGCTACACTAAAAATTTACTAAAACCTTTTTTAAATATTTTTTTTATTTTGTATAACATCGAGCCATTGTATAATTGCAATAAGGCACTCCAAGGTGTGTGTTATCATGTAATAACGTCACTTCTGGGGTGGTGAAAGCACTCAGCTGCACCTCGTGCTTCAACCCACCCCAGGAGTGACGTCGTTACAAGATAAGACACACTTTGTCATGCCTCATTGCTTAATTGTCATCCTGTGGATGGGGCTATAAAGTGCATTAATACAGCGGAATCCAACAAATATCCTTAAACAAATTATCAAAAAAAAGTGCTTTGTTCTTTTTCGTTAAGCATGCATATGTTCTGTATTTGAAATAATTCATTAACCTCATGAGGTTTGGCTTGCATTCTGCTGTTGTCTCAGCTCTGACTGCACGCTGAGTGAAAATGAGGCTAGTTTATGAAGGTGTTTGCGAGACCCAGAGTATAATAAATCATAGGGCAGATGTCTCTTTGTTTCAGCAGGGGTTTGTGAAGGCCTTTGTGTTAAGAACAAACAAGGGACGGGCTGCTGTGGCCCAGCACTTGATACCACTCTGACAAGAAATACTGCCAACTCATGGATTTTTCTCAAAGCAGCCACTGAACTGAACACTTAGAGTCATTGATGTTCCAGGGGGATCACTGGAAAATCTGTTCTGTTCTGTATTACAACAAAAATGATCCACTCACTAAATATTTTATAATGTTTATTTCAAAAATTGTGGTGAATATCTCAGGAAGCAGTGCCTATAACCCACCAACATTTCGGGATGTTGTTCCATCCCTTTCTCACTCTGGACAGGTCACTGCTTCTGTTCCGGTTTTATGAAATATGTACCTTAGTTTTCCATTACATAGATACATAGACAGTGTCGGCAGATAAGGGCCTATGGCCCACCTAGTCTGCCCATTTGAGTTTGTAACTTCAGTTTGTTTTCCTAGAACTCTGTTGCCCCTTACCCCTGACCTCCAGAATTCCTTTATGTCTATTCCATGAATTCTTAAATCCCGTGATTGTTTCAGCCCCCACCACTTCCTCAGGCAGGGTGTTCCACTTGTCCACCACCCGTTCTGTGAAGAAATTCTTCCTCTCATTTCCTCTGAATCGTCCTCCCTCCAACTTTATCCCATGACCTGTAGTCCTGGAACACCTTTTTCACTTAAAAATAGTGTATTCTTGCACCCTGTTCCTCCCTGTAAGATACTTGTATGTCTCTATCATGTCCCCTCTCCTCCAGGGAGTACATATTCAATTCCTTCAACCTGTCCTCATAGGACTTGTGGTGCAATCTATGTACCATCTTTGTTGCCCTCCTCTGAACCTTCTCTACCCTATCTATGTCCTTACGTAGGTAAGGTCTCCAGAACTGTACATTGTACTCCAGGTGGGGCCTCACTAGTGTCTTGTATAATGGAATCATGACCTCCCTTTTCCTGCTGGTGATGCCCCTGCCTATGCATCCCAGCATCCTGTTTGCTTTACCTGCTGCCTTGTCACACTATTTCCCTACCTGAGGGCATCAGAGATGATAACCCCAAGATCCCTTTCCTGCTTGGTGCATGCTATATCCTCACCCCCAAACTGATATATTGTGCCAGGGTTTTGTGCCCATATGCATTATCTTGCACTTCTTTGCATTGAATTTCAACTGCCAAACCCCTGACCATTCTTCAAGTTTCTGCAGGTCCTTTCTCATTCTGTCTACACCCTCTGGTGTCTACTCTCTTACAGAGCTTTGTGTCATCAGCGAATAGTGAAATTCTGCCTTCTAGGTCCTGCGTAATGTCACTGATGAAGATGTTGAATAGACCGGTCCCAGCACTGATCCCTGTGGTACCCCACTGGTCACTCTTCCCTCTGTGGAGTGACAGCCATTTACCACCACCCTCTGTGTCCTGCCACCCAGCCAGTTACCTACCCACCACACTATTGTCCTGCCCACACCCATATTCCCTAGTTTGTGTAATAGTCTTCTATGTGGCACAGTGTCAAAGCCTTGCTGAAGTCCAGATAGGCCATGTCCACTGCCCTTCCCTGATCCACGTCCCTAGTCATCCAGTCAAAAAATTCAACTAGGTTGGTCTGACATGACCTCCCCCTGGTGAAAACATGCTGCCTTGGATCCTGCAGTCCATTGACAACCAGATGTTCCACCAATCTCTCCTTCAGCAGTGCTTCCATGATCTTCCCCACTACCGAGGTGAAACTGACTGGTCTGTAGTTCCCCACTTCCTCTTTGTTCCCACTTTTGTATAAGGGGACTACATCTGCTGTCCTCCAGTCTTTGGGTACCTCCCCTGTTTCCAGGGATCGACTAAACAGGATAGCCAGAGGTTCAGCTACCACCTCTCTGAGTTCTTTAAGGACCCTGGGGTGCACCCCATCTGGCCCCATTGCTTTATCAACTCTTATTACTTCCAGTTCCTTCAGGACCCTTTCTTGTGTAAAGGTACTTGTGTCCATTTCTGCACCATTCTCACCCCTTGTACTCCCTTCAGACCCATTACCCTCCTCTTCCTCAGTAACGACTGATCAGAAATACCTGTTCAATATGTCAGCTTTACTGTTGTCATCCTCCACGAGTCCCCTATCCTCCCCCTTCAGTCTCACTGTCCCTCCCTTTGCCTTTCTTTTTTCACTTATGTACCAGTAAAAGGTTTTGTCCCCTCTACCCACTGATTTTGCAATGTACTCTTTTGTCTGAGCTTTGGCTTCCCTTACTGACCTCCCTGCCCTTCTTTGCCTCTCCTGGTACTTCGCCTTATCCCCTTCTGCCTGTGTCTTTTTGTATTGCCTGAATGCAATCTTTTTGGCTTTCACTTTCTTTGCTACCTCTTTGGAAAACCATAATTGCCTCATCTTCCTTTTCCTCTTGCTAACCTGCTTAATGTATAATTATGTTGCTCTTGTGATCCCGTTTTAAATACTGCCCACTGTTCCTCAACCCCTGATTCCTGCCCCATTCCCCTTAATGCCTCTTTCAGGTATCTTTCCATTTTCCCAAAGTCTGACCCCCTAAAATACAGGATATGTGTTTCCTTGTGGTTTGGTTCTGCTCTTTCTGTGATTTCAATCCACAATGACTGGTGGTCATTGTTCCCCAGGTGCTCCCCCACTGTTACCCCCATCACACTGTCCCTGTTTGTGAGCACGAGGTCCAGTATTGCCTTCTGCCGAGTTGATTCCATAACCAGTTGCTTGAGGAAGGCACCCTGAAGGGAGTCCAGGATAAATCTGCTCCTAGTTGATGCTGCTGCTGGGATGCTCCAGTCCACATCCGAATATTGAAGTCTCCAACCAGTACTACCTCACTTTTGTCTGCCATCCTTTGGATGGCTAGCATCAGCTCCTCATCTGTTTCTTCCTCCTGGCTGGTGGTCTATAGACCACACCTGTGCGGATGGCTGGCCCCATTTTCCTTTCCAGCTTAACCCACAGTTTCTCTTCCCCCATTTTGTTCCTCCTGGATCTCTGTGGCCCTTGTGTCATTTTTCACATACAGTGCCACTCCTCCTGCCTTCCTACCTGCCTGGTCTCTTCTGAATACATTGCAGCCAGGAATGGCCATCTCCAAGTCATGGTTATCATTACATCAGGTTTCTGTGATGGCCACAATGTCCAGGTCTGACTGCACTATGACAGTCTCCAGATCTTCCATCTTGTTGCTAAGGCTCCTGGCATTGGCACACATGGCTTTCCATGATTTGACCTCCCTAGACTGTTTAGCTGTTCTACTCTAGCCCCTTCCCTGGTTGTCCTTTATCCCTGGTTCTCTTTGCTGTCTGCCCTTCTGCTGATTTTTGCCCCTTTTATGCCGATCCACCTCTTGGGAGCTAATCTCCATCTTTTGCACACTGCTTTGTTGAGATACCCACTCCTCCGGTTCACTGGATCGTTTGGTTATTCATTCAATAAAATGTTCATCTCAGCTTTCAGCCTTACACTACAGTTGGAGATGCTGGAGAACCGCACTGAATTAAGGTTGGAAGTATGGGAGGGGAGATAAGGGTGGGGGATGGGAAGGGCTTTATTTTTGGCTCACCAAGGGGCTCCTTTGCATTTGAACTGGTTGGGGGGAGGATTAACATTTGACATGTATTTGGATGCAGAACCAGAATCAGTTCCAATTCTGTATCTGAGTTTTTCAGAATTTGGATTTTTGCCTTGAATTCTGAATTAAAAAAAAGGTCAAAATCCAATGGACCGAATTTTGTTCAATGAATTCTGAGTAACCATGGTGGAAATTATTCTGATGTCATAAAGAGAGGACTGTGATGCCTGGAGTGGACAAGTAGGCAGAGCAGATGAAGTCCAGGGGACTGTGATCCTGTGTTCACATTAAAAGGATTTTCCCATGCAGGCCCAACGGTGCAGCGGTAGGGCTACCTCTCATTATGCCAGCAACCTGGGTTCAGGAACATGCATGGGTCATCGTGGGCTGACCACAAGGGAGAATGATTGAGCATCCTAGTAGACTCTGTCTTCCTAACCATTGGGATGGATTTGCATCCCGCAGCACTACTGGCACCTGTAGATGTATGGGTGGCAGAGCACTTGGGACATAGGGAGGATGGGACGCTGTGTTGCTTATCACGTGAGCATGCTAACACTCACTCACTTCGGGGACTTTGTTCCAAAATGCCAGCATCCCTGTGGAGTTCAGGGGCACAACAAAAAGAAAGGGGAAGACTAATAATGGTAAAGCCCCCTCCTCCATCTATAGCTCCTTAAGGCAATATATCCATTCTGCCAGACAGAAGGGGTGCAGAAACAATAAATAAAAAAAACATTTTCCCTAATCTTGGAAAATTTAAAATCAAAAGCTTCAAAATCAGATTGCGGTGTATTGCCCGAACAGGTGAAGGGGTACACACATGTTTGACCTCTGTGCTAGCAGGCAATGAATGTTTGTGACTGGGTGATAGTGTGAGAGGTTTCGCTTACTGCTGTCCACATTGCCAGTACAACTGCATGTCCTGGCTGATAGTCTCAGCCAGTCAGTGGTCCAACCACACAAATGTGAGCAGAGTCAAGTTGTAGCTGAACAGTTGTTCGACATTTGAGAAAGTACGGAGCTGGACCTTTTTGCATCCCCACACAATACAAAATTACCTCTTTTTAGCTTGCTTGCTCCAGGGCATGGGTATTTTTGGCAAAATGCATTGTCCCTTTGTTGAGTCCCACAAAGCCCCGGAACAAATGGCATGTTGCTGAATCCGGACCTCCTGTCCCTGCGGCTCCAGACATGGATACTGAGGACATAGAGGTCTCTTGGTTTGGAGTTCAGGCCTAGGTCTTAGCTGTTCTGCTTCCTGCTTGGAAACCTTCCACCAGGCACACCTACTCCCTGAATTACAAATTAAATCCAGACACAGAGAGCGCAACAGAACCTCATGCACTGGAAACAAAAGTTTATAGGTGAAGACTTTGTAACAGAAAAGAGCGTCTTATAGTGAAAACACTCAGTATTTTATTAAAGTCTCCACGGTGATAGTACAAAAGTATGAACCAGTGCAAAGTAATTGCTGCAAGTAGACAAAACACCCCTAGCGCCTCGACTATCACGAGTCTTCAAAGGGGGTAACAGAACCTAACATCTGAGCACTTATAAATGCTAGATTAATTAATAATCAATGAGCCGTGTAGCTCAACATTCAAAGTGACACATCACAAATAGCATTTAAAACAACAGGAATATATCCAGTAAATTCTTAGAACAAAACCTGATATTAGATTTCAGTACTTGATTTGTATTCTTTTTTATGATAATTATAAGCACATTTATAGATTTTAGAAAGAATCAAGTTTTGAAGATCAGGGTTCAACTGGGATCCTATTGTAAAAAGGAGAAAAATAAATAAAGTTAATGCTTTAAACACAATAATAACATATCAGTTACTCTGGATCTAGCACCAATTTAAACTAAAGTGAAATGAAAACAGACACAAACAAAATTTCTAAGGCCAGCAGAGTCAGACAGAAGAAATGCCTTAATCTTTTAGAAATGGTTTGATGTCCCATTTCTCATTAAGGCCATTTGGTTTAACAGAATTCATTTTAAATATCCACATACATTTCCTTTTCAGTAATTTATTTGCTCTATCACCCCCTAAGGGCAAGTTCGATATGTGTTCAAGTCCCATACATTTGAGTTCACTGGGTGTAGAATTATGGTATAAGATAAAGTGCATACCAATAGGTGTATCCTGTCGTTTGTTTAAGATTGATTTGACATGTTCCTGGATTCTCTGTTTTAATGGTCTTACAGTTTTACCAATATACAAAAGATTGCACGTACACCATAACACATACACCACATATGGTGTGTCACTTGTAATCAGTTCTCTTATGTCAATTTTGACATCTGATTCCTTCGAATGCAAAAAGATTTTCCCTGAGTTTCCATATTTACAGACATTACATCTTTTGCAGGTAAAAAAAACATTTGTTCTTTTAGGAATCCAGGAAACAATGTCAGAATTACTAGTTTTCTTTTCCCTACTGTGTACCAATCTATCTTTTAATATTCTTTGCCCTACCAAATGTGACACAAGATTTCATGATTATAACACACAGCTGAGTAATAAAATAAGACATCATGAAGCAGATGTAATTCAAAGAAAGATTAATAAATTGAAAAGAGATGCTAACGATTTTGAATGAGGAAATATTTTGAATTGGGGTAGATTACGATCACAGAGTTGGGGAAGATCTAAGTCGAAGGTCAGATTCACAAGTAAAAATAGTGCTTTACGAACTGATTTGACCACACTAGGAACGAAAGAGTTTAATGGTAAACAGCTGCCTCAGAGGAAAGCAAATTTTCAGAAGTGCCCTGCCCCACTAGATACAACAAAGGAAAAAGAAAGACAAGGAGAGAAAAGCGTGGGGGAGGGCATAAACGCAAACAGTGGGACAGAACGGATTTTGAGGGAAAGGAAACGCAACATTGTTCACAGATATTGAACTTATTGAATAAAGATTTAAATGAATATGAGGAACGAGTATTAAGGAAAGGACTTACTTTTATTCCTACACTGCAAGTTAATCCCTTTCAAGTATTTGTAGACTTGCAGAAGTTTTTTAGAAAGCTTCATTTGAAACGTCACTTTTGGAAACAAAATCGAGAAGAAAATATGTTAGAAAGGGACTTAGTGGACACTGATATGGGGTTTATTAATCCAGATACCACGTTTTTCTCTGATGACTCTGACCTTGACTTATTATTATTAGAAATAAATCATTTTGCAGAAGAACCAGATTATTATGGATCTCGATCGGACACTGTGGTTGGAATTACATCTGATTTTGAAGTGACTGCATGTTCAAATCCCACTAGGAAAATAATGGAATTTAGACAAGATTATGACATTTTGGAAGATCTATTAATGGAACAGGATGTTAATGTTAATCTTTGCTGTAGACCAAGAGGTAATAATATTTTCAGTGCAGGACATGATTTTTAGGACAAGAAGAAAACATTTATTTCGTCCTGTATCGGAATCCTGCCCTAAATCATTTAATAATATGATACATACTTATGAAAAAGTTGTGACTAAACAAGTTTTTAACTTGTTAAATAGTGACATTGCACCTAAAAGGTATAATTTAAATTGGAAAGAACGAGAGGCTACTTAGAAGCCATTTGTCAAGATACCACAATAGTGATAAAACCTGCAGATAAGGGGGGCAATGTTGTTATTATGAATATAGAGATGTATGTGGGAATGGTTAAAAATCTATTATTGAATGAAACTAACAATAGATTACTTTCTTGTAATCCGACATCTGATTACAGGAAGAAACTGAATCTGCTTCTTAGAGAAGCAGTAGCTGAAACTTACATTTCTGAAGTAGAATTTGTCTTTTTATGGAAGGAATTTCCAGTTGTTCTGAGTTTTTATGCATTACCTAAGGTGCATAAAAACAAAGAAATGCCTCCTGGATGTCCCATTGTTTCAGGAATTGGCTTTTTGACTCAGAATTTGGGGAAATTTGTGGATTTTTTCTTACAACCATTGGTTGGTAATCTTGCTTCATACATGCAGGATAGCTCTGATTTATCGAGGAAGTTGAAAGAAATAGAATGGAGTAGAGAATCTGGCTGGTTAGGAATTGATGTAGAATCCTTATATACCAGCATACATCATGAAGATGGTATTAGAGCTATAAAAGAGCATCTGTGTCTGTATGAAGCAAGTGAAGATGTACCAATAGCATTTATTCTGGATTCTCTGAATTTATTCTGACGCACAATTTTTTTGAGTTTGAAGGTGTTTTTCACCAACAACAATGTGGCACAGCTATGGGTGCCTCTATGGCGCCAAGTTATGCAAATCTGTTTTTGGGAAGCTGGGAAATGAAGTATGTACTTAATGAAAATAAGAATCCTTTTTCAAAGAATATTGTGAAATGGTACCACTTTATTGATGACATTGTCTGCATTTGGAAAGGAGATGAGAGAGAAGTTTGTTCTTTTGTCAGTTACTTGAACGATAATGATCTAAACTTAAAATTTACATACACTTTTAGTCATGAGAGTTTGGATTTTTTGGATCTTAACATTTCAAGTGAGGATAAGGGTAACAATACTTATGACATTAAATCAAAAACATTTAGAAAGAAGACAGCTACAAACTCCTTGTTACATGCAGACAGTGCTCATCCCCCAAATTTAAAGAAATCAATTCCCTATAGCCAGTCGTTACGTATTAGAAGAAATTGCAGTACAGATACAGATTTTGAGATTCAAGCAAAAGAATTAATGTCCAGATTCATAAATAGAGGTTATGATAAACAACTTATTGATGACACCTATGAAAAAGTCAGAGTGATGGATACAGACATAATTCTAGAAAAAAGAATAAGTACAATAAAGTCTGAGGCTTGCAGTTTTGTAACATACTTTAATCATGGCAGGACAGGTAGGCAATATTACACATCAGTATTGGCCTATCCTAATGGGAGATGAAATAGTGGGCCAAGCTGTAGGTTCTAAAGCTCATGTCACATTTTGTAGGGCAAAGAATATTAAAGATAGAGTGGTACACAGTAGGGAAAAGAAAACCGGTAATTCTGACATTGTTACCTGGATTCCTAAAAGAACAAATTTTTTTTTACCTGCAAAAGATGTAATGTCTGTAAATATGGAAACACTGGGAAAATATTTTTGCATACGAAGGAATCAGATGTCAAAATTGACATAAGAGAACTGATTACATGTGACACACCATATGTGGTGTATGTGTTATGGTATACGTGCAATCTTTTGTATATTGGTAAAACTGTAAGACCATTAAAACAGAGAATCCAGGAACACGTCAGATCAATCTTAAATGACAGGATACACCTATTGGTATGCACTTTATCTTATACCATAATTCTACACCCAGTGAACTCAAATGTATGGGACTTGAACACATACCGAGCTTGCCCTTAGGGGGTGATAGAGCAAATAAATTACTGAAAAGGGAATGTATGTGGATATTTAAAATGAATTCTGTTAAACCAAATGGCCTTAATGAGAAATGGGACATCAAACCATTTCTAAAAGATTAAGGCATTTCTTCTGTCTGACTCTGCTGGCCTTAGAAATTTTGTTTGTGTCTGTTTTTATTTCTCTTTAGTTTAAATTGGTGCTAGATCCAGAGTAACTGATATGTTATTATTGTGTTTAAAGCATTAACTTTATTTATGTTTCTCCTTTTTACAACAGGATCACAGTTGAACCCTGATCTTCAAAACTTGATTCTTTCTAAAATCTATAAATGTGCTTATAATTATCATAAAAAAGAATACAAATCAAGTACTGAAATCTAATATCAGGTTTTGTTCTAAGAATTTACTGGATATATTCCTGTTGTTTTAAATGCTATTTGTGATGTGTCACTTTAAATGTTGAGCTACATGGCTCATTGATTATTAATTAATCTAGCATTTATAAGTGCTCAGATGTTAGGTTCTGTTACCCCCTTTGAAGACTCGTGATAGTCGAGGCGCTAGGGGTGTTTTGTCTACTTGCAGCAATTACTTTGCACTGGTTCATACTTTTGTACTATCACCGTGGAGACTTTAATAAAGTACTGAGTGTTTTCACTATAAGACGCTCTTTTCTGTTACGAAGTCTTCACCTATAAACTTTTGTTTCCAGTGCATGAGGTTCTGTTGCGCTCTCTGTGTCTGGATTTAATTTACAATTAGGGTTGGCCTCCCTTATTGAGAGCTGCATGGTCGTCAATTGGACTGTTTGTTCGCAGTGTGTTCCATTTGGATTTCTTCCCTGAATTACAAGCAGTTTACTGTATAATGTCAGGCAGCATCTTTGGCTCCTTCACTTGCTCTGTACAATGGGTGCTGGACTACCTCTTGACTCTTTCTTGGACAGTAACCCTCAGTAAAGGTTCACTTGTGTGCCATTTTAGCTTTCCATGCCCCTATCGGGGATGACTGTGGCCCAGCAGAATGTGGTCTGCAGGTTTCTGAAGGGCCTGTTGCATGTGGCCCCTTCGTCCACAAACCTATTCCAGTTTTGGACCTAAATTATTTCTTCAAATCACTGACTAAAACCTCTTTCAAGCTTGCATCTTCCTGCAACTTAAAGGGGAACAGTCACCACCAATGTCCCCCACACTAAAGTATTGGACTGTTCCCACTGTACACTTTGTGTGCAAAAACATTTTGGTTTACTTACTGTTTACTGTAGTATAGTAGATTGTATCAGATTAATTTTGTTTACGTCTAGCCTGACGTCTTCTGTTACTACAAAGCCCAGAATCCTCTGCAGATAAGATCAGAGCAGTAGGCTGTGAAGAGTCAACCTCCTACAGTGCATGTTAGTGTTTATATAAGCTCTGATCTTTTGTTTGCTAGTCCCACTGTCCACTATGCATAGTCACACTCACAGAGGACAGTAGGAATGAAAGAGTTTAATGGTAAACAGCTGCCTCAGAGGAAAGCAAATTTTCAGAAGCGCCCTGCCCCACTAGATACAACAAAGAAAAGCAGTCCTGGAAAACATCTGATCAGAAATGATAAACACTCTAACATGTATCACAGGCTACTGAATCTCCCACTGCTACCTACTTCTGCTCTAATGTAAGCTGCAGGCATTCTGGGATTTGTAGTAAATGAAGATGTCAGCCTACAATTAAGCAAAATTAGTCTGATATAAGCTACTGTACTACAGCATACAGTAAGTAAACCAAAATGTTTTTGGCCCCAAAGTGCACATTGGGACCAGCCCCACACATGAGTGTGGGGTCCTTTGTGCTGACTGTTCCCCTTAAAGTACCTGTTCTGGAAGACTTTATTCCTTTTGGCTAGTACATTGGCCATATGTGTGTCTAAACTGTGGGTGCTGGTTTGTAAATCACCCTCTCTGGTGTTTCAGAGGGATAGGGTGGTATTGTGGACTCATTCTATGTTCCTGCCAAATGTTGTTGTGACTGATTTCATGTTAAATCAGTCTATTGATTTACCTGTCTTCTTCCCTTCTCCTGAGTACCAGGGGGAAGAGCTGTTGCACCCTTTGGACATCACAGAATCCTTCAATACTATTTGGACCATACCACGCACTATGCCCATTCCTCTCTGCTGTTTGTCTCCTTTTCCCGTGGCACCATAGGTAAGCCTGTTTCCAAACTGTACCCCTCCAAGATACTCTCCTCCTGTATCCTGTTCTGTTATATGCAGGCTCTGCTCAGTACTGTTACAATGCATGCCAACACGGGTATGGCAGTGTCTGTTGCAGCTACTGACATTTGAAGGGCTGCTACCTGGCACAGGATCCATACTTTTACTAAGCATTACAGGCTGGATCTGGTCTCCTGTTGGAGGGTTGGCTTCAGCACTGTGGTCTTGCAAGGCTTATTCTCCTGAGATGTTGGTTCACTCTTTCACCAGCTGCCTGGCTGGGGTTGGTACTGTTTGGTAGTCATCCAAAATATTATGGCTCCATAAAGATACCCTCAAAGAAGATAGGTTAATAACTTACCAGTGACAGTAGATTTTCTGAGAGGATTTCCATAGAGCTATACCTTTAGCCCAGATGTCCCCTGGTGTGGTGTAAACATTGAAACATAGAACTTGACAGCAAATAAAGACCACTTGGCCCATCCAGTCTGCCCATTTCTCCCTACCTACACTATTACTGCAGACCGTGCCCAATTTATAGCTCTTTCTCACTCCCCCTTCCTTTCCAATATGATTCCTGTGTGCTTATTCCATGCATTTGTGAACCCCACCAGTTTTCACCCCCACCACATCCGCTGGAAGGCTATTCCAGGGATCCACCACTCTTTCTGTGAAGAAGTACTTCCTCACATCTCTCCTGAATCTACCCCCCTCCAGCTTCACAGCATGTCCCCTTGTTCTTGAGCATCTTTGTTTCAGTTATTTGGAAAGGCACTGCATACTGAGTCTGTTGTTTGTAGCAGTGTCTCCACTGTCTGCATGGTGGTCAGTGACTGCTTCCCTCCCCCTACCTCTCTGTGCATGATTGGTGGGGTTGGCACCAGTCCTGCTGGTGGTGAGTGTTTAGCAATTCCATTTACCAATGGCAGGAAACTATAGTAGTTTGGGTCCACCCACACTATATAGGCGCTGCTGTGCATTGTTGACATGCATATAGGCACGTTGACGTGGGCGGACCCATTTTTGAAGAAGCTTCATGTGAGGTCCGGACACAGATTGCTTATGGTCCAATGCATTATAACTCTATGGAGATCCTCTCAGAGATCCCATTACTTTTATTTTTTATTTTATTTATTTATAAATCAGATTTACAACCTTTGAGTCAGAGACTCATTTACAAAGGCACCTCATTGCAGGGAGGGTAGACAACAAGTGACAGTGAAATAAAACAGTGGAGGACGATACAGGTGTGGTACAGCAAGGGGAATATACACAGCAATTCCAGATAATACATAGAAGAAGATAATCAGAGGTTTGCAATTAATTACAGATTCGACCAACATTCTTAAAACAGTATAATAGGCCTGCTCTAGTGTATCTATGGAGCAAGTACCTGGGGAGAGTCAGGATTGTGGTCTCGGGGGGGAGAGGCAGTCTGAGAGAACGTTGTCAGATACAGAGAACTGGAAGAGTGCAGGCTCTAGGGCAGTCAGGGGCATCTACAGATCTGAGTGTCCGTGAGGTGTTTCCGGAGGGCAATTTTAAAAGGGCCTATTTTGGGGATGCTAGTGATATGGGGGAAGGGAGAGTTGAACCAGGAGGTTGCCCTGTAATAGAAGGACCTTTGGGCAAGTGAGGTCCTAGCTCTTGGAACCTGGAAGGTGGCCTTGACTGCGCTTCAGGTGGAAACCGTCTGGGAGGCTGGTTTTAGGGATGAGGTAACCCCAGGAGGGGCGAGCCCAAGTAGTGATTTTTTGGCCAGTATGCAGGTGTGGTAGTGCATGTGCTGATCAAAGGTGAGTAGATTTGAGAAGGAGTAGAGCTGGCATGTGTGAGTTCTGCTATGGGCACCTGTCAGGAGCCTACAGGCCTTGTTTATTGAGATCTGGACTTTGGTGAGGGCGGTGGTGTCTGCCGCAGCATAGATAGGAAGCCCGTAGTCAGAAGAAATTGTCACATGTAACAGCATGGAAGGTTTTAAGAGGAAATTAGACAAATATTGTGAACAAGAAAATATAGTTGGTATTAAAACTAGAAAATAATATAAGAAGCGAGCTAGATGGACTAATGTCTCCTATGCTCCAAACCTACCTATGAAACCTATGCCACTTGACTGACTGAGTCTGGTCGGAAGTGTGACTAATTGAGAGAAGTCAAGGGCTGTAGAGGTGTCCTTTATATGTACAGTGGTGGAGCTAAGTCACTTGACATTGAGGTCACCGAGGACGAACTGCTCAGCTTTGTGAGACAGGGTGGATAGATTGTCGGTGAGGGAGTGGAATGCTGGTCCCTGGTTCCGCAGGGGTATGTATGCAGTAGTGAGATAGAGAGGGCCCCTGCCCGGGTCAGGGGAGATTTTTATGGTGATAGCTTGGGCCCCATGATCAAGCTTGGGGGTAGGGAGAGCATAACTAAGGAGAGAGTTGAGGAGGTAGACTGCACATCTGCCCCCACGCTTGCCAACTCTGTCTTCCCTGAAGATGCTGAAACTAGGGAGGGAGACAGCTGAGTCAGGAGTTGATGCAGAGAGCCAGGTCTCCACTATGGCAATGATATTGGGCCTGTGTTGCACAACCCAGCACTGGAGTGTGGCAGTTTTCTTTGGAAGACTGCAGATGTTCATTGAGGCAATGCGTAGGCCACATCCAGCAAGAGTGGGGGGGGGTAGATGACCTAGGGCCAGAGTTGGGTGAGCGTTCCCAGAAAGCAGAAAGTAGGGTGATTAGTCTGAGTAGTGGGCTCGAAGGCAGACAGCTGCATTGGAGCTGGTGGGGATCTGGTGGAGAGGGTACAGGGACGGGCAGGAGCTGAGGGCAGGTATGGCCAGGATGGGCTGAGTCCAGTTTAACTGGTGGTTGGGGGTGGGAGAAGGTTGGTGTGGGGTGATCTGGTGGTCCAGTGTGTGTGTGGGGGGGGAGATGGGAAGGAGGGGGAGTGGGGTACAGGGTGGGAGTATGTATGGCTGAGTAGGGTGGAGAGTGAAAGAGCAAGATGACTGTGAGGAGATTGAGTGTGAGGGTCTGTTTGCCCATGGCTGAGAGATGTCTGGGGTATAAGGTGGGCAGAGGTTACTTGATGAATGTGGCTACTGCTATGGTACAGGGGCAGCGCCGAGGGGCTGTGACGCAAAGTGGACCTGGGTCACCAAAGGTTGTTGGTTTTAGGGATGGGTGACCAAAAGAGATAGACCAGGTAAGAATAAGAAGAAAGGTGAGGAGACCAGCAGTAGATTAAGCCTGAGCAAGATTGATTATGTTAAGGAGATTTGAAACAAAAATTGGAGAAAGAAACAGTACAGCTGAAAGTAAGGACTATGAGAGGCTAAGAGAATTTCCTTTGGGGAGTGATTATATTGGGCAGCAGAAAAGGGCCAATGGAAAGAGAGGTGTGTTGAGGAGGAGGGGCTAAAGTGTATTTAACAAGGGCCTGGGTGGGGGTGGGGGCGGAAGAAAATACAGTCCCAAAGGTTTGGACCTGCCGAATATTAAAAGCCGCCGTGCTGAAAGGTGCTTAAAACAGGAGCTTGGAAGCCGAAAAGGCGCTCCAATCAGCAGACAGATTCACTTCAGAGCAGACCAATCAGCTATGGACAGTAGTGTCACTGCTCCAATCAGGAGTTAGCAGATAGAGGAGCAGGATAGCGATATGTACCTCAACGATGATCCGAGTAGGGGGACCAGGAGGACGGCAGTTTAAAGCTGGTGCAGTTGGGCGGGCGGCGGCAGTGGCTGTGAAGCTCTGCCTCGTGGAAGTGGGGTGCCACTCAGGTGGTGAAGTCCTCAACAATGATCCGAGTAGAGGGACCAGGAGAATGGCTGTTTAAAGCTGGTGCAGACGGGTGGGCAGCGGCAACGGACGTGAAGCTCTGCCTCGTGGAAGTGGGGTGCTGCTCGGTGGTGAAGTCCTCAACAATGATCCGAGTAGGGGGACCAGGAGGATGGTCGTTTAAAGCTGGTGCAGTTGGGTGGGCAGTGGCAATGGCTCTGAAGATCTGCCTTGTGGAAGCGGGGTGCCGCTCGGGTGGTGAATTCCTCAACAATGATCCGAGTAGGGGGACCAAGAGGATGGCTGTTTAAAGCTGGTGCAGTCGGGCGGGCGGCAGCAGCGGCCGTGAAGCTCCACCTCATGGTAAGTATTGAATCTTTCTGAGCAGCTCAGGAAAACATCCTTGCCTCAAGAGACTCCAAAGAAGAGACAAACTTTAATGATTAACTGTAGTGCTTTGTTTCTTAAAGGACACCTAAACATTTATTTTAGTGTAACATCTAAATGAAAATGAATTCTGTGACCTGCTGGTATATGTTAAGCTCTGTTGGGCTATGCAAGTCATTACATTAAAATAATAAATTTTACTGTAACCCCTAGATGGCGCTATCCCAGGGGCTACTACCCCTGCCTGATTTGCCACTAACAGGTTGAGGGGCCTGGATCCAATGGCGGGTGCCTCCACCCAGAGGTCAGGGTTTGCAATAGTTAAACTAACTTGGTCACAGCCCTCTGGGACACTGCAACCCCCCTTTCTTCCCACTGTGGCCCACACAATATATCAGAATTACCTTCACAGTATACACTTACCCCAGGTCTGGTTCCGCACTGGGACCTCCTGTGAAATGAGATACAGTGCAACAATCACAGTACAGTACTTTAACATAGACAAATACCTCAGGCAGTATAACTTTGCTGAAACAAGCAGCTCTGATTTATTTAGGGATATAACAAGGACAGGGAAATCAGGTTAATTAGTTTATCACTCTAATATCACTTATGGCTCTGTGTACAGGCCTATCCCTATCAGCTACTGTCCCTGGGTACCCAAGCCCTAGTGGCTAGTCCAAACTGTAGGCTGGTAGGGGCCCTTTCACACAGAGAAAGGAGAATTAAACAGTCAGCAGTACAGTAATTCCATTTGGATTTAATGTGGCAAATCAACAGGAGCGACCCTGAATTAGTACTCACGACCTCCAAATAAGATAGGGTCCTTCAATGTCAGCAGGGCTCACTTGAGGTACACAAACCTCTTCACACATCCATATAAAAGAAAGCACTATACCAGGCAGGCTGCATCTGTATCCTGATCGCATTACTGCACAATACCGGGAGAACACACAGCAGATTCAGTTCCTGACAGACCAAGTGCAATTTTCAGCAATTCCTCCAGTCTTCTACAGGGTGAGCCTGGTTTCTACTCTTCAGAGATCCTTTGATTCTTTTCACAGGACGGATTCAGTCCTAACAAGCTGTTACACAAGCTGCAGACGGAACTCTGGGCCTTACCGTTTTTGACTAAAACTGCACACTGAAAAAGCACAGGGCTCCTTCCTTCTTCACTGCCAAAGCTCAACTGAAACTCCAACCGACAAAACCGGCACTTCCTTTGAGTTCCTCCCAGTTCTTGACTGGATTGGCTGTCACTCACAATAGACTGCTGCTGTTGGTCCAAAAGGTGCTGAAGTCTAAACTACATCTCCCAGAGTCACTGCCCATACAATCCTCTTGTGGCTGGCTCAGATTATGAGTCAAGTTCTGATTCGTCCAAGGACCATTTTAGACTAGCTTACCCCACACTGATTGGTCCAGTTCAGCAGTTCAAAACTAGAATGGGGAACTAGCAGACACAGTTCTGACTGCAAAGAAAGTAATAGACAAACTGTAATTTCATTATTACTCTAAATAATTTCTGGCAAACAGTTACATCTTTCAGATAGGTTCCCTTTGCACTCCTAGTGACTGCAAAATGAAGCGAATTGGCAGCAGCCTGAGTGGTACTCAATCAAAGAAACACACAGTCCCCCATACAAACCAATTATGTCTGCAAGCAGACAGCTCTAAAGAGACAGTACCAGAGGTTCTAAAACACTCACTGATAAATGGCTTAAATGCCAAACACCATTCAGGCTTGGAGCATTCAAGCAAGCTCCTGGAAGTCTTTTGGAACCCCCATTTGCAGGGGGTTACACCTTCCTGGCCTGGGAAAGCTTGACGTCCACGTCAAGCAAGTACTCATAAGTTTCAACTGCAACCATATACATTTGCATTAGGCTCGCACATGTAATCATCAGTCAATATATCATTTTACCAAGAACACATTTCTGAAACATTGCAGTACGTCACTCTTTACACAGTATTACACACATTGTACCATAACTCAAGTTATTACCTCTTGTACATGAAACCTGAAGAGGGGCCCTTCCTATCAGTTACCTTGGGGCTGGATGGGGCAAGGGCACCATATAGAGGGCAACACAAGTAACTTGGAGTTAGCACTGATGCTCAGTTTGGGCAATGAGCTCGGGACACATACACTCCTTTATGGACAACATTGAGAGGCAAGTCCACAGGCCTCCCAAGTGAATCATAACTGAGGTGCACCACAGGCTTTACAGCTCGACCAGTCTTTCTAGGGGAACTGTTATAGTCTCTGCACTCTGAGCCTCATTTTCAGCATTGTCCTCACTTGTCAGGGAGTCTCCATGGGGGTAGAGAGGCTAGAACTGGGGCACTTTCAGCTCCAGGAGTTACAGTTTCTGAGTCCACAACATTTGGCTCGCATGGAGAGCTTCGGACACTGGCAGTGGACTGTCAGGGCACTCAAAATACTCTTCTTGTTCGGTGTATCACCAGTCTGCCCTAATCTATCATTTTCCTCCCTGAAAGCTCAAACAGTTCAACCATGCACAATGATTCCATTTCATCTGATCTGATGCTTTGCACTTCACTTTCTGGGAGCATTGGCTCCAGGGATGAAGCTGAGGGCTTAGACAGTCCAGAAGGCCCAGCTTTGTCTCCAGTATTGACTAGGGATTGCCCAAACAATTGACTCAGTTCGTAAGAAGGATAGTATTCAAAGTCACTCTCACTTTCTTCCGATATGGACTGACAGTCATGCTCAACTGGGACTTGTGGAGGGAACACTTTAACTTTGCTTCTGTAGGTGCAGACTTTCTTGATCTTTCTTAGCAGCAGCTCTAGTCACTGGTCCAGAGGGGCATCTTCTAGGGCTCAGACTCAATTAAGATTTGTCCAATGGGCAGTAAATGATTTCTATGCATTGTTTTACATCTTTGAATTATTCTCAGGCCTTACTTTGTACACTGGCAGATCATCTAGTTTGCCCACTACAATGTGAGGGAGATGGTGCCATCTGTCAGCAATCTTGTGCTTGCCATGCAGTCCCAGATTTCTTAGCAATACCGATCTCCCTCCTGGAGTTCCTGTGCTTTCACCTTTTATCATACCTTTCTTTGTTGGCCAGATTTCTTTTGGCAGCCATGGTTTGAGCCAGTTGGTACGCATGAGTTAGCTGGGCCTTTAACTTTGCACATACTGTAAATAGTTGTCAGCTTGAACCCCATCAGAAGAGACCCCAAAACACACATCTACTGGTAGTCGAGCTCTCTTCCAAACATCAGGCGGTAGGGGAGAATCCAGTGGCATCACTTTTGGTGCAGTTATAAGCATGTACCAGGGTGCTAATTTGTTGGCTCCATCTAAGCTTGTCCTTTGGGTGCAGGTGCCTAGCATATCTAGCAAAGTGCGGTTGAAACGTTCAGGCTGTGGGTCCCCTGGGGTGGTAAGGAGTGGTTCTGGACTTTCCGACTCCCCACAGAGAAAGCATCTCTTTGATCAGACGACTCTCAAAGTCTCTCCTTTGATCAGAATGGATTCTTTGTGGAGCCCATAGTGAACAAAAGTTTTCTACAAGTACTTTGGCCACAGTGGATGCTTTCTGGTCTTTGGTGGGGAAAGCTTGGGCATATCTCGTGAAATGGTCAGTGACCACCAGTACATTACTGATATTTCTTTGATCTGACTCCAAACTCAGAAAATCAATACAGACCAGCTCCATGGGTGCACTGGTGGTGATGTTAACAAGGGCAGCCCTCTGGGCAAAGCTTTCCTCTGTAAGCAGCGACTACAAGTTCGAATGTGTTGCTCCACATCAGCCCCATCTTAGGCCAATAGAATCTGGATCTCACCAAGTCAAGTGTTCTGTCTATACCAAGGTGCCCCATGTGGTTGTGCAAGGACCTCAGTACTGAGTCTCGAAAGGCAGTGGGCAGCACTAGTTGTTGTTTGTCTACTTGTCCCCCTGTCTACTGTTTCTCTGTATAACAGTTTATTGATCAGTTTCAACTTAGGACCTTCTTTGTATAACAAGTGCAGTTCTCAAATCAGTGGGCGTAATTTGGACACATCTTTTCCTGCATAGAGGGCTTCTAAAGCTGCTTTGATCATGGGATCGTGGGATTGAGCCCTCGAATACTGTCATTGTCCAGCTGAGGCAGTGCACCAATGTCTATTGCAGAAAAGTGGCAATAAGCAGCAGGTATGCAATTCTCAGAGGCTCCCAAGCAATCCACCATGCAGTCCACTGCGTCCGTGGACATTTGTTCCTCCCTGTCAAACTTCGGCAGAGTGCCCGAATGTCAGGTTCTGCCAATCGGACCCAATCATTCTGGGGAACAGGCCTCCGGGAGAAGCATCAGCATCTATGTGG
Organism: Neoceratodus forsteri; assembly: GCA_016271365.2. Lineage (NCBI taxonomy): Eukaryota > Metazoa > Chordata > Ceratodontiformes > Ceratodontidae > Neoceratodus > Neoceratodus forsteri. The sequence continues at coordinate 118,069,888 of JADMNL010000023.1, forward strand.
TTCAGACCTGCTCGGTATTCGAGAGCATAGTCATATGTAGATAATGCAGAAAGCCACCTATGGCCAGTGGCATCCAACTTAGCTGAGGTCTGCACATAGGTCAAAGGATTATTGTCAGTTTTACTAGTATTTTAGCCCCATACAAGTACTCATGGAATTGGTCAACAATAGCCCACTTCAAAGCTAGGAACTCTAACTTATGTACAGGATAGTTCTTTTCGGATGGGGTCAGGCTTCTACTGGCAAAGGCCACTGGTCTCAGGCCATTCTCGTCTCTTGGTACAACACAGCCCCAACCCTTGCAAGCTAGCATCAGTGTGCAGGACGTAAGGTTTTCTTGGATCGGCATAGGCCAGCACTGGAGCATGGGTAAGTTGATCTATGATCTCATGAAAGCAGTCTCACAATCAGGAGTCCAGCGGGCTCCAAATACTTCACTCGGATGAAAATACACTCTCTCAGTCTTGAGGGGCTGACTTTTGGTATTTTTGTGGGTCGGGGATACCCTTGAGTAAGGTTAAGTAAAGGCGGATCACTCTTGAATAGTCCTTGATGAAGCGCCGATAATAACCACAGAATCCCAGGAATCTTTGCAGTTCTTTTAGATTTTGGGCTGTGGCCAGGTGGTCAAGGCCTCAACTTTACTTGGGTCGGTCTCTATTCCTCGGTGGATATTATGTGTCCCACATACTTTACTGATGTTTGAAAGAATTGACACTTATCAATGGACAGTTTAAGGCCAAAGTCCTCCAGTCGGTCCAATACCTTAAATAATCTGCTCTCATGTTCCTCCAGTGAGCTGCCAAACACAATAACATCATCTAGGTATACCAGGCACTCTAGTAAGTTCATGTCCCCACTGCACGCTCCATCAATCGTTGAAAAGTGGCTGGGGCACCTGAAATCCTTGAGGCATCCTCATGAATTCATAGAAGCCAAGCGGACAGATAAAGGCCGTCTTCTCACAGTCCTCTGGGGCCATCGGGATCTGGTAGTACCCACTGCGGAGATCCAGCACAGAGAACCACTTGCTCCCGCTTAGGCAGTCCAAAGCATCCTGAATGCGGGCATTGTGTACTGATCAGGATAGTCTGCGGTTTAAGGTGCGATAATCCACACACATCCTTACTGTTCCATTCTTTTTCCTCACTACCACAATGGGGAAGCATAAGGGCTTCTGGATTCTTGTATTACACCAGCAGCTAACATCTCTTGCAGATGCCGTCTCACATCATCTATGTCAGCAGGTGCCAGGCGCCGAGACCTCTCACGAAATGGTCTCGTCATGCAGCCGGATATTGTGCTCAGCTCCTTGCACGCATCCCACATCCCATTCCTTTAAAGAAAACACCTGGTCTCTCTGGGCAAGCTTCTCACTGATCCTCACTTTCCATTCAGCTGGCAGCGGGAGTCCGAAATCAAACAAGTCAGGCGTTACTCTGTCATTCTTCCTTGAACTCTTGCTGCTGGGTAGCACTGCAGTGTCTGCACAATGCACATTAGCCAGGATGCAACCTCTGTTTACTCGAATGTCTCTTTCAGACACATTATGAACTTGGACCATTACCCTTCTGGCATAAGCATGGGCTCTAGCGGGCAAAATACTAGGCTTGACCAGCAGTCCCTCTGGCAATTTTCCATCGCCTGGTGCATCCAACATTAATATTTTATTCTTAACATCCTTTCTGATACGGACCTCTCCTGTAAGGTACACTGGGCATTTGGCACCAGGATCAGAGACTCAGGATCCTTCTTCCATACAATTCCGACCGGTTCCTCTGGTTCTGTTTTTCAGCATCTCTCTGTGCCTCATAGGCCTTCTTAATTAAAGCCGGAACTCTTAAAGCTCTACTAGTCTTTGACCCCTGTTTTTCATAACACAACTGTGCCAGCCTTCCGAACATATGAGCATTTGTTCCAATCAACAAAGGGACACCATCATACAGTCCAGTGGGGGGACACACTAAGGCTAGGGTCTCTACTTGTTCGGCCACTCCAGCCACGGAGGTGGGGAAAGACAGCCAAATTCGGATATACCCGGAATAGGGGTAGGCCTTCTCACTTAACCCCCATACATGCAGTCCTTCTAATGGTTGTAAGGGTACATCTGACAAATGCTTCTGATACCAATCCTGGAACATAACTGTCACTTGGGAGCCACTGTCTAATACAGCTCTTGTAGGCACTCCATTCACCTTTACAGTGGTCTCCATGGAGGGACCCACTATTCTGGACCAGTCTGGAGAGGCGGTAGTGGGGGCCTGGGCAACTGACCTTGCCACAAAAGGACGTGAATTAGCATTTTGGTGCCCTCACTGGGATCATGTCGTGCACCTCTTAACCACTGATTTCTTCTCCAAGCTCTCCTTGTAGCCTATATGCAACTTTGTCAGTGTCTTTGGGGACTGGCATTCCTTTTCATGTGCCCATCTTTCCCACAATTATAGCAAAACATACTTTCTGGAGTTTGAGCTGGCCGAGGCGCCACACTGGGAGCCAGGGCGGGGTATTACTAACTGGAAACCTGGGTGCCATCTCTGTCTGGACGTGATAAGCATTTGGAGACATCTGTCAGTTTCTCCACTTCCATGGTCAAGGAATTGAGTTTGGAGCTGTTATCAGCAGGAGATACATGGGTGGGTACCCCACCCCCAAGAATGCTTGGTCGGATATAGGTCAGGGCCCGTGCTTGCAGGCGTGGCCTTCATAAAGGGACTGTTTTGAATTCCGGATCTCTCTCAACAGTTCGCCCCATTGTGGCATATCTTTTCCTTGTCAGAGCAGTCATTGACTGTCAACCTCTGCCCCTGAACTTCACTTGATGGGTCACCCTCAGTCACTCGGTCGAGCCACAGCTGTTGGTGCAGGTACCTCCTGAGGTCGCCTTTTCTCAACTCCTCGAATTTCTCTCATTAACTCATCATAGGAGGGTGGGGATTCCAGTCGATTTGCCAGGCGTAACTGAAGCAACAGCAGTTCTGAGAAGGGGCAGACTTAAGGATTCTGTCCAGTCTGGTTCGGTCCAGTTCAATCGCTGGCAAACTACCCTTTCTGAGGCATTCTTGCAACAATTTTTCCAGCCGAGACATACACAGACAACAACTCCCTTGGTACTGTTGTGCATTTCTTACTCTCCACCATAGGTCCTCATCAGAATCTGGGCTCCCATACACATTCTCCAAGGCCTCAAGATAGGTCTGTGCAGTCGCTTCAGGGTTACTGGCCCATTTAGCACGGATGGTAGCCAGGGCAGGACCTCGGAGGCTCTCACTAACCCTCTTTCGCTTTTCGCCTTCCGAGCATTGCCATTCTAGCACTTGGGGGGCAACATAGTCTATCCAGGTCTCCCAGTCATCCTCCCTTGGGGGTGGGGAGGTGCCAGAAGATCCTCAACCTTCGGTGAGAGTCGTGACTAATGGCAGGTGCAGAAATAGGAGTCTGCATTGGTTCAGCCACCATTACGGGCACTGGAGCAGGAGAGGGTGTTGGGGAGGAACACCCCAGGTGGCAAGAATAGTTTCTTCAAGTCCTCCACAGTTTTCCCTCTCCCAGCAACCATTCAGCAAATTTCTCCTCAAAGTTTCAGATAGTGGTGGGGGCTGATTCCCCCAGGTCTTTACTGTCCTTAGTTATCACTCTCCAAGCAGTGAGGGCTCCCTCTGGGGTAATGGTCTGTGGCACTTTGGAGCTATCTATGGGATCATAAACTCTACTAGGGCCAGGAAAGTGTGGGTGAGCAGATTAGCATGCCGACCCACCACCACAGGGTTTTGTAAACCTTCCACCTTGGAAAGTACTCCCTGCACAGTGTCCGTATTGATACCCAGGGGATGTCCAGGATAAGCATAGCATTTTGGGGGTCGATCTCCTCCCAGTACACCACTCCACCAGCCAGTGCACAGCCACTTCTGTCGAGGTACCCATTTTTTCTTAACAGTGGTTCGTAAATATGGCCACTAGAGGACACACAATCCAGCGGTGAGCCTCAAGATGTAACCCCTAGATGGCGCTATCCCAGGGCTACTACCCTGCCTGATTTGCCACTAACAGGTTGAGGGCCTGGATCCAATGGTGGGTGCCTCCACCCAGAGGTCAGGGTTTGCAATAGTTAAACTAACTTGGTCACAGCCCTCTGGGACACTGCAACCCCCCTTTCTTCCCACTAGTGGCCCACACAATATATCAGAATTACCTTCACAGTATACACTTACCCCCAGGTCTGGTTCCGGCACTGGGACCTCCTGTGAAATGAGATACAGTGCAACAATCACAGTACAGTACTTTAACATAGACAAATACCTCAGGCAGTATAACTTTGCTGAAACAAGCAGCTCTGATTTATTTAGGGGGATATAACAAGGACAGGGGGAAATCAGGTTAATTAGCTTATCACTCTAATAATCTACCTATGGCTCTGTGCACAGGCCTATCCCTATCAGTTACTGTCCCTGGGTACCCAAGCCCTAGTGGCTAGTCCAAACCGTGGCAGCTGGTAGGGGCCCTTTCACACAGAGAAAAGGAGAATTAAACAGTCAGCAGTACAGTAATTCCATTTGGATTTAATGTGGCAAATCAACAGGGAGCGACCCTGAATTAGTACTCACGACCTCCAAATAAGATAGGGTCCTTCAATGTCAGCAGGGCTCACTTGAGGTACACAAACCTCTTCACACATCCATATAAAAGAAAGCACTATACCAGGCAGGCTGCATCTGTATCCCGATCGCAATTACTGCACAATACCCGGGAGAACACACAGCAGATTCAGTTCCTGACAGACCAAGTGCAATTTTCAGCAATTCCTCCAGTCTTCTACAGGGTGAGCCTGGTTTCTACTCTTCAGAGATCCTTTGATTCTTTTCACAGGACGGATTCAGTCCTAACAAGCTGTTACACAAGCTGCAGACGGAACTCTGGGCCTTACACACGTTTTTTGACTAAAACTGCACACTGAAAAAGCACAGGGCTCCTTCCTTCTTCACTGCCAAAGCTCAACTGAAACTCCAACCGACAAAACCGGGCACTTCCTTTGAGTTCCTCCCAGTTCTTGACTGGATTGGCTGTCACTCACAATAGACTGCTGCTGTTGGTCCAAAAGGTGCTGAAGTCTAAACTACATCTCCCAAGTCACTGCCCATACAATCCTCTTGTGGCTGGCTCAGATTATGAGTCAAGTTCTGATTTGTCCAAGGGACCATTTTAGAGCTAGCTACCCCACACTGATTGGTCCAGTTCAGCAGTTCAAAACTAGAATGGGGAACTAGCAGACACAGTTCTGACTGCAAAGAAAGCAGGTTAGACAAACTGTAATTTCATTATTACTCTAAATAATTTCTGGCAAACAGTTACATCTTTCAGATAGGTTCCCTTTGCACTCCTAGTGACTGCAAAAATGAAGCGAATTGGCAGCAGCTTGAGTGGTACTCAATCAAAGAAACACACAGTCCCCCATACAAACTAATTATGTCTGCAAGCAGACAGCTCTTAAAGAGACAGTACCAGAGGTTCTAAAAACACTCACTGATAAATGGCTTAAATGCCAAACACCATTCAGGCTTGGAGCATTCAAGCAAGCTCCTGGAAGTCTTTTGGGAACCCCCATTTGCAGGGGGGTTACATTACCTTGTTTCACCAGAGTTGAAAATTGTATTTATTTATTTATTAGTATCTTGGATTGACACCTTTGAGCTAACAGGTCTTTACATAGGCTTCACGTCAGAGGAATAATATACAGGGAGAGCAAAACATAACTGGCACAATACTAGAACAATCACTCTACATGATTAGGAGAATGTATATTTGGAGCTAGAAAGTGCTAGTAATGTGGCATTGTACAATGTATGCAACGGGCATGATAAGATACAGGAAATAGGGAGAAGAAAAGGTGCAGAACAAGAGTTCAACATGAGGGGGAGGTTACAGTTCAGAGGGCCAAGTCTGAAAATGGACTTATGTAAACAGGAAAAACTGGAAATTAGAGAGATTAGGGGGAGGGAGGAGTAGCAGGAGGAACAGGCAGGTGATGGAAAAGGGTAGACAGATACGACAAGGGGGGAGCTAAAGAGAATCAGCCCAGAAGGCCTAGTCAAAGGAATCGCAAGACAATCATAGAAACATAGAAACATAGATTTTGACAGCAGATAAGGACCGCTTGGCCCACCCAGTCTGCCCATTTCCCTACCTAATGGATAAGCTGCAGATCCTAGTTAACCCCCAACCCCTAGAATTACCTTATGACTGTCCCATGCATGCTTGAATTCCACCACTGTTTTTGACTCCACAACCTCCTCTGGAAGGCCGTTCCATGCAACAACAACCCTCTCTGTGAAAAAATACTTCCTTAAGTTACCTCTGAGCCGCCCCTTCTATCTTCAAATTGTGCCCCCTTGTTCTTGCACACCTCTTGTTTTGAAAGATGCTACCCTCTTGGACTTTGTTGATTCCCTTGAGGTACTTGAAAGTTTCTATCATGTCCCCCCTCTCCCTCCTTTCCTCGAGGCTATACATATTTAGCTCCTTAAGTCTCTCTTCATATGTCTTCCGGTGCAGACCCTGCACCATTTTAGTTGCCCTCCTCTGGACAGCTTCCATCCTGTCTATGTCTTTGCGGAGATTGAGTCTCCAGAACTGCACGCAGTACTCCAGATGGGGTCTCACCAACTGTCTGTACAGAGGGATAATAACTTCCTGTTTTCTACTGGTGTTGCCTCTCCCTATGCATCCCAGTATCCCCCCAGCCCTCCTTGCTGCCCTCTCACATTGCTTGCCCACCTTTAGGTCATCTGATATGACTACCCCTAGGTCCCTTTCCATTTTTGTTGTTGTTAGTATCTCAGCCCCCATTGTGTACTCTTCCCCTGGGTTTTTGTTCCCCAGGTGCATTACCTTGCACTTCTTAGCATTGAATCTAAGCTGCCATACATTTGACCATTCCTCTAACCTTGCCAAGTCCTTCTCATCCTTTCTACCCCATCTTGTGCATCAACTCTGTTGCAGATCTTTGTGTCATCTGCAAAGAGACATACTTTTCCTTCAGTCCCTCTGCAATGTCACTTATAAAGACATTGAAGAGGACCAGTCTAATACTGAACCCTCAGTTCCCACTAGTAACCCCATTTCTTCAGAGTGGACTCCATTTACTATTACTCTCTGTGTCCTATTCTCCAGCCAATTCTTTACCCAGGCTGTCATCTTGGGACCCACTCCCAGGCTGGCTAACTTGTATATTAATCTTTTGTGTGGGACTGTGTCAAATGCCTTGCTAAAGTCTAGGTAGGCCATGTCCACAGCCCCTCCCTGATCTACTACTTTGGTCACCCAGTCAAAGAAATCTATCAGATTTGTCTGGCATGACCTTCCCGCTGTGAATCCATGCTGCCTTGGGTCCTGTGCCCCTCAGGCCTCTAGATACTCAACAATTCTTTCCTTCAGAAGTGATTCCATCATTTTCCCTACCACTGAGGTTAAACTAACAGGTCTGTAGTTTCCTGCTTCTGCCTTGCTCCCACTTTTGTGAAGGGGAATCACATCTGCCCTCCTCCAGTCCCCATCCTCCCATGATTTGTTAAAAAGGGTAGTTAGTGGCGTCACTAGTTCTACCCTTAGTTCTTTTAGAATTCTGGGATGAATCCCATCAGGCCCCATTGCTTTGTCCACCTTCAGTTTTAAGAGTTCTTTCAGAACCCTTTCTTCTGTAAATGGGCTGGTATCAACTTCTGTATCCAGAGTGTTTCTGCTGTTTGTTTTAGGTAATCGACACAACATGTTCAGAAGATATATTACTATTTTGGTTAGAAAGAGCTAATATATGTGGTATAGTACAATGTATGCCATGGGTAGAAAATAACAGGAAATAGGAGAAAAAAGTGCAAGACAGGGATTACAGTAAGAGGGGGCAGTTACAACCCAGACGGCCAAGTCTAAAGGTGTGAAAAAATACAGAAAATGGGAGAGGATGAGGTACAAAATAAGGATTATAAGAGGGGAAGTTACAGCCCAGAGGGCCAAGTCTAAAGGGTGGATATTTGTAGACAGGGAAGGCATGAGATATGGGGGAGGGAGGAGCGACAGGAGGGGCAGGCATGTAGATGGAAACAGGGTAGTCAGGTACAACAAGAGAGGAGAGGCAGAGAAACAGCCCAGAAGGCCTAGTCAAAGGTAGGGAGAGAAGGAAAGGTAGGGTACATAGGCAGAGAGGCATAGCAGGGCTGTAGGGGGGCAGGGGAGAGAAAGGAAGGTGAAGGACCAGGAAGGATGAGGAGAGTGAGCTAGGAGGGAGACAAAAAACCATGGGAATTGCAGGGCACTAGTAGGGACTAGTTAGTGGAAGCAGTCACAGCTGGTGTTAGCAGCCAGATGTTGTCTGAGCAGTCATTAAAAAGAGTCTAGTATAGGTGCAGCGGAAATTTATTTAGTTTTTGTTGACTGAGTAAGTGCACTAGACAAATTCTGCCTATTTTCAGGCACGACCCGGGGGAGGGGGATACAGATGAATGCCAACTGATCTTGAACCAGATGAAGCTGTTGGCGGTATTATTTTTTTTTTAGTGAATGAGGGAAATTTGGCCAGGACACCGGGGAAATTCACCCTACTCTTTTCGATAAGTGCCATGGGATCTTTAACATCTACCTGAACTACCACCAATCCAAGCAGATGGAACCTCGGTTTAAAGTCTCATCCGAAAGACAGCACCTCAGAAGTGCAGCACCCCTCTCATGCTGCACTACAGTGTCAGTACTGGGATACTAACCCAAGTGCCAGATGTGGGAACTGAACCCATAGCCCTCTGATCAGATCTGATCAGAGGTGAGTGTGCTACCTACTGAGCCACTGACACTCACAAATGTCAACATGCAGGGAGTTGAACCAGAGTGGGACATGGTGGGAGAAGGATCTTTGACCTTGGGAAGTACAACAGCATGGAATTTTGAAAACCTGGCTATTGGAGCATCTGGTGCTGTGCAGTGAGGATTAGTGAAAGGGATGAGGAGTTCCTGAACACCTGGTGGCATCAAACCAAAGCTTACTTTGTTTGTGAGCAGACATGTTTGGTACAAATGTCTGCCCTTGAAATGGAAATGGAGCCAGTTAGCCTGAGCGCATAGGTCGCAGGTATGCACATTCTCACCTGGCTACACAGAACTCCACACTGGGGAGCGGACTCAGGGAAGGCCTGTAAAGGTAATTTCAACCTGTTCCTGCTCTCAGTCTGGAAGGGTGTTACCCCATCAACACTTTGTGTTGACTCCCCACCACAAATTTTTCTGAGTCCCTACTTTGCCATCAGCAGTTTATAGTTGGCACTAGGTGGCAGCACAACTTTGCAATGCCTATATGCTCCTCCCTCCTTGAGTTTCCAATCCCTGTACCTTCTACTCTAAAGTTAGCAACGTTACATCAATACTAAGAGACCAGACCATCTCTCTGCCTTGCAGTAAGCATCTTAGCTCCACAATTTTATGAGACCAGACCTGAAAGTCTAAGATCTTGACCCAGGTCCACAAAATTGTCTTTATTTCAAGAGCAAATTAGTACCTGGAACAAACCACAGGTATACTGCTACATCTCTACTGGGTGGCAGCACACTCCTGAAGGACCTATGTACTTTCTCTCTGCCTGAGTTTTGGTCCCTGTATCTTGTACTCTGAAGTCAGCAATGCTACCTCTGTACTAGGAGACCAGACAATCTTTCTCCCTAGCAGTAAGCATCTTAGACACACAGTTTAGTAAGGCAGGACCTGAAAGTCTAAGATCCTGACCTAGGTCGACAAAATTGTTTCTACTTCAAGAACACGTTAGTACCTAATCAGTTATGTAAGTCCCAAAAGTATGATAATCATAGAGACACATCACAACTGCTATGTGGTAACCTCAATTTTCGGCTAGGGGGGCAAATAGTGAAAATCAAGGAAGTGCCTACCAGCTTGCAAACCACAATTAGTGATCTGGTATTCCAAGGGCGGTTAAGTGATACACCTGAATTATTAGCATATTTCCGTCTTCCAGTGAAGTATACCTTTTTTATATATCAGATTAGGCATATGTAACCCCCAGGGAGCGCTATCCCAAGGGCTACTACCCCTGCCTGACTTGCAGCTACCAGGTTGAGGGGCCTGAATCCGATGGCGGGTGCCTCCACCCAGAGGTCGGGGTTAAGACAGTCTGGTATGACTTGGTCACAGCCCTCTGGGTCACTGCAACCCCCCTTTCCTCCCACTAGTGGCCCACACAGGTCAGTCACAGTACCCTGACAATATACACTTACCCCAGGCTTGGTTCAATCAGCTGTCTCTGGGGACCCCCTGTAGAGTAAGATGCAATTAGACAATAACCACCTGTATAATAATTCAGCATAGACACACGGATCAGTCAGTATACTTCTGCAAAACAACCAATCTGATTTATTTAGGTGGGGAGATAACAAGAACTGGGGGAGATCAGGTTAATTAGCTTACCATTCTAATATATATATATAGATCTATATCTAGGGCACTGTGCACAGGCCTAACCTATAAGTCACTGTCTCTGGGTACCCAGGCAAATGAAGGCTAGCCTCTCACTGCAGCTGGTTGGGGCCCTGACGCAGAAAACAAGCATTTGATTCCTAAGAGAATTAAGAATAGCCAGCGGGCCCAGTTCTTGTAGCCAGACAAATCGTGCCCTCACTATGAACACCTGACAGGGAGCAACCCTGATTTAGTACTCATGACTCCAGCAGAAAGATCACCCTCACACCACTTGCAGGATCGAGCCTGGAATTCAGCCACTTCTCCACACATTTATATGAAGAGTAGAGGGGTACCATACCAGGCAGCTGCTATAGAATCCCGATTGTTTTTACTACAGAACACTGAGCCCAAACGATGCAGCTTCACTTGTCCTGACAGACCGAGCGTGATTGAAGCAGATTCTCCAGTCCTCTACAGGGTGAGCCTGGTAGGTAGCTGTACTTTTGCATAGCCTCTTCTGACCACTGCTTAGCACATTTAGTCTGACACTTGCTGGCATTCAACCCATCGAAATGTGGCCTTCCACACGTGCTTCCCGCGCGAAAGCTCAACAGTGCAGGAGCCGAGAGCTCCTTCCTTGCTCACAACCACAACGACTCTTCCCCTTGGCAGTTTGGGCAAGGACTCTCAGTTTGGGCACCACCCGATCCCATTAGTGGGCTACAGATACCAGTCACTTAAGTCGGTCCCCCTTGGTGCAGAAAGGGCGTTGTAGCCCAGAATTTAATTTCCCAGAAATACTGGCTGTATCCTCTATGGCCAGCTGGCTCCAAAATGAGTCCTGATTCTGGTTGGCTCAAAAGATCTACATTTTAGTGTCCCCCCTTTTTGCATTGGCCCATCTCAAAAGTCCAGGTCCAAAATGGAGGGGCCAAACACACAGAGTCCCAGCTGCAATGAAAGCAGGTTAAACAAACCGTAATTTCACTAATACTTTAAATCATTACAGCCAAACAGTTACAGCTGTCATATGGGCTCCCGTTGCGCTTTTCAGTGACTACAAAATGGGGCAATTGCACCGCAGCTCTGGCGGGATTCAAGCGTGGAAACACCAATCCCCCCCCATACCAACCCACTGGAGCCTGCGAGCAGGCAGGTCTTAAAGATACAGTACTGGAGGCTTAAAAGCACTCTAGCGACGCATTTTGAAGTGATTGTTCGCGCCCGGCACCAGTTAGGCAAGCTATTAAGCAGCTCCGGGAAGGCTTTTAAGAACCCCCATTTGTAGGGGGGTTACACATATATTAATTAAAATGGTTTGGTCCGGGCCTCTGGAATATTAATCATGAAGAACTCCTTCAGGAATTTCAGGCCCTGGTCTGGCAACCTCATGCAGTATCCCCCCCTAGTATCGACCTTATTTGTTAAAATTTACCCAGAAGTTATGGCTTAAGCTTCCTACTGGTCTTCAGTCTTCCCCACTTCAACCTTTCCTTGGGAAAGGATTTGGAGGGATGTTTACTTATGCACCGCTAATGATAAACACAGACTAGTACAGTTTTATATATTACACAACTTATATTACACTCCAGCCAAGTTGTATGGAATGGTGAAATTACCTGGGCCGGAATGTTTCAGATATGGCCAAGGCCAGGGCTCACCACTTCATACATTTTGGGAATGCCCAAAGGTAGCCGCCCTTTGGCACCTCATAAAAACTAAATTAGACCCACTTTTAGAGCTCCAGGACTTGTTTATGCCAGAAATGTGTCTGGTCGGAGACTGCTCTACAATTAATGTGAGAGAAAGGTGCTATCATATATCCCTCATATCCCTATCAGTTGAGAGGCTGGTGATACACCATTGGAAGGACCAAGTAGTTATCTCCTACCTTGAATGGAAAGCCAAACTCCTTAATAATTTAAGAATTGAAAAAACAATAGCTAGCCTAAGGGACAAGTTATCCTCAAATCATACTAAATGGAATAAGTTACACACTTTATGCTCTCTCCCCACTACATAACTGTGCAGTTTGCCAGAAGTCCATCAAATCCTCAACCTTCCATGTTAATAGCTAACTCTTTTGCAAACTTACTATATCCCTTCATACACCCACAATGAGATCCATAAATCTCTCAATTAGAGGTCTATTAATCTTTAGAGACACTCCCAAATGACAGGAGGCCTCTTTATTTTGACGGTTCTCACAAGGGTGGGTAGTGGGTTTGGGTGGGTTCTGGGAAGGGGTGGGGGTGGGGAGGTTGACAATAGCTCTCAATAATTACAAAAATGTGTTTATTACCGAATGCATATTGTTACCATCTGCATTCTATTATATCCTGTCTGCTTTAAGTTTGAATAAAGTATATTAAATTAAAAAAAACCAAAAGAGAACAAGTTAGTACCTGGAACAAATCACAGATGTATTGATATATCACTATCAAGAAACAGCACACCTTTGTGGTGCCTACATGTTTCCTCCCTGCCCGAGATTAGATGCCAGTGCTTTCTGCTCTGAGGTCAGCAACTCTACCTCTGTACTATGTGATCTGTCCGTCTGTCTCACTTGCATTAAATATGATAACCCCTCCCTCTGGTCCCCAGCGCTATGTCTCACCTCTGGAGCCTACTATTGTTGATCTGGGGGCTACCTTCCCTTCTCCATCCCTCAGACATCCTCTTCCCACAATATACATTCACTCCTATCATTTCCCCCAACTCCATACACCATGTGGTATCTCGAGCATCATTGAACATGAGTGGCTCACCCCACCTCAAGTAGTCCCATCCACTGTCTCCACCCACCCTTCACCCTCCTCCTCCTCCTCCTTCCTTATGCATTTCACCCTCTCCATTACCACCCCTTGTTCTGCCACATTACCCTCCCCCTTCAGAAGTCCCACACCCCAAAATACAAACTTGCTAAAGCAGCCTTTCTGCGACATGCCCTCCTCCTCCTCCAGGAAACATTCATCCTAATCCTGGGCCAACTGTCTGAATTCTGGAACTTTAACAATGGTCTCCATCAATATCTGCAGCTTGATCAAAAAGCTTGATGACCTTCAAGTCTGGGTTATTCAGCACAACCCAGATGTCCTCCCACTTGTTGAGACATGGCTCATGCCGAAAATCCCAGATACTGCTGTCCTGATACCTGGATACTCCCTATTCAGGAATGACAGGGTTTCTAAAAGAGGGGGAGACTGTGCCATATTTCTCAAGGACACAATTAAGGGGTATGCCCTTCCTCTACCCCACCTAGGCAGTTCTGCACAGATTCTCCCCATAAAAATTCTGCTGGGGACACATAACAAGGCACTTACTATCCTCTCGGTGTATATCCCTCCAGGAGAGCAAACCATGGGGTTTGACGAGGTCATGGAGATCATAAGAACTCAGCATCTTGCTTCTGAAACTATCATCTTGGGTGATTTCAGTATAAATTGGATCTTGCATTGCGTTGGTTCCCATAAGGACATGGTCTCTGCACTCCACCTAACCCAGCTCGTGGCCTCACCCACCAGAACTAATTATAAATCAGGAACAAGTACCCTGCTGGACTGTGTACTTACAAATCACCCAGAGCGTATCTCTAACATTACCATTCCCCTGGACTCTCTAAGTGAACACTCCCCAATCACCTGCAACTGGACTAATAAATTTAACAAGCCTCCCCCCCCAGAAAATTCATTGCAGAATGTTAAAGAGGGGTCACCTTTGGTGCCTCAAACAACAACTTCGTAGCATCGACTGGAGCCTACTTGATACAGCTACGGATATAAACATAGTCCTTGAGCACTTTATCAATCAATTAAATGTGGCCTGTGATACCCATGCACCTGTAAAGAAGACCAAGCTCAAAGGTATCAACAACCATTGGATTACACCTGATCTAATCGATCGCATGAAAATTAGGGACAACTTATGGCACAGAGCAAAAACTACAGGTAACCAAGCTGACCTACAGTAATATAGAAGATCAAGAAATGACTGCACCGATGCCATCCGCTCTGCTAAAATCAACCAATTTAGGGAGGTGTTAAAAAACTCCTGGGGCCACAGTAAGAATGTCTGGAACGATATAAAGGATGCCACAGGGAAAGACCATAAGAAGGCTCCAAGTACCATTAACATTAATGGTGTTCTGACATTAGATCCACTGATCATTGCTGATACATTTAACAAAGCATTTACGGATTTGAGTAGTGTCCTTCTGTACAACTTCTTTGAGGAATCCACTTCCTTCAGGGACCAAGGTTCAAAACATAAACAGTCATCCCCCCAACATTCTACTTCAAAGCAGTCCCCCTACATCAGGCTAGAAGGTATCTTCACAAGGTACTTGGGAAATCAAGGAAAAGGGGGGACACCCTTGACCTCAAGCTTGTCGCCCTCCCACTCGAAAAGATTTTGGTTCCCCTTACTAAACTACTGAACCTATCCTTATGATTGGCTCAATTTCCTCAAGTTTGGAAGTTAGCTCTGGTAACACCTGTGCATAAGAGTGGTGACAGAGCAATGCATTCCAACTATAGGCTAATTTCCATCCTTCCCCCCGCTGTCCAAAGCACTGGAACTATTGTTGCAGATCACTTAGTGGAATGCCTTGATAAATACACAATCCAATGCCTGGAACATCACGGATTTAGAAAAGGGCACAGCACCACCACCGCAGTGCTGGAATTCACCAGTATCATTCAGAACTCGTTCGAACAGGGGAGCCTCGTTAGTGCAGCCTTTATTGATTTAACTAAGGCTTTTGACACTGTCACTTATTTATTTTATTTATTTTAACATCAGTTTAATAACCTTTGAGCCAGAGGCTCATTTACAAAGGTACCTCGTCAAAAGGAAGACAGAACATACATACATGAAGCAATCCAAAAATACTGTAAGCAATAAGGTACAGGTAAATTGCAAGCAAGGCGAGACAGTCAGCAACACAAAATAACAATAGGCAAAGTCACAATGCAGGTGATTAGTGTCATAACACCATTGTCAGTTAAGCGAGATGGGGAATGCAAACCCCAAATTAGCTATCTTTTTCAATTTTGTGTCCATTAGCTTACTCCTACTACAGTAGCTTTCATCCATTGGCCTTTCAAATGAATATATTACCTGGTTCAAAAGCTACTTGTCGGACTGCTCTCAGCAGGTGAAGATTGCTAACACCACATCTGAATGCCTGCCTATTCGCTGCGGGGTACCATAGGGATCAATACTTGGACCCCTTCTCTTTAGCATTTTTCTAAGTGACCTACCTCACTCCAGCAATCAATAGATCCTTCTTTATGCAGGTGATGCTGTCATCTACACCACCCATCATGAACCACCCCACCTTGAAAATCAACTGCAACTTGCTTTTGAGCAAGTTGAGAACTGGTTCAGAACTCACAAACTGGTGATGAACTACAAAAAAATGAGGGTGATGCTGTTTAGTGGTGCCAGAAGTAAACACAAATCCTACCCTCTTATCCTCTTACTATCAGGAACTGTTCAGGTGTCCCTCTTGAACAAGTCGATCATTTCAAATACCTGGGGGTAACTATGGACTGTTTCCTTTTCCACTCCAAGCACGTCGAGAATGTGTCCAGAGCAGTTAACATCAGAATAGGGCTCCTTCACAGGCACAAGTGTTGCTTGACACCTGAAGCCCTTCAAACTGCTATCAATAGCACAATCCTTTCCATTATTGACTACGGCCTGGTCATCTACAGCTCCACACCCCTACCTCCCTCTGCAGGATAGCAGTGGCTCTCAACAAAGCCTGAAGGCTGCTCACCAATTCCCCATGCCACACACACACCTGTGACCTTTATGAACAATCTGGATGGCTACAACTTAACAAGAGAATTCACTATCAAACCTGCCTGTTAGCCAATAAAACACTTCTTGGACTCATACCTCCTGGAGTTGCAAACCTTCGAAATTTTTTCTCGGGCTCGCAGTGCACCAGAAACTCTACCCATCAAATTTTCACTGTTCCAAGATGCAGGGCCACACAGGGGCAGCGGTTCTACTCTTACTAGGCTCACCTCTGGTTCAATGACCTTGGTGCAGAACTCACTACCATACCAACACTGGGCCCTTTCAAAAAACCTTCTATGACAACATCTGCTAGAGAATAATATCTGTGACTGCACCTGAGAAAGGCTATCTGTTTCCCTGTTCTGACCTGTTCCCCCCAATTATATATCTCTGCCCCACACCTTCAACCTCTCCCTACTGTCCTTATTTCCTCATCATCTTTCCCTCAATCCCCTACCTAGGCACCTGTCCCCTTTCACTCCCCCCCTTCTCCCCTGCCCCACACTTCCCCCCCTTCTCCACCCCTCACTGTGCTTCTTCTGTCTCTAATCTTACTATGCAATTATTCCTTCCTTTTGATATGACAAAGCTGCCAATTGCTGCTCCTGTTCTCACTTCTGACCAGGCTTTCGACAGAACTATCGTTAGACATGTTGTATATTATTACCCTACCTTACTGTATCATACTGTTGTTGAATGCTTAAATCCTGTTATTGTATAATCTGTTTAGCTAGTGACTATTGGACTGTTCCTACTGTATGATTTCCCACCCTTTCAATGTGGAACCTTTGTAAATGAACAGTTTCCTACTCAAAGGTATATTATAATCCAAGATTGAAATAAATTAATAAATAAATGTGTCAGTCGGGCTGATCCAGTAAGGAGCCAGCAAGCTTTGCTGAGAGCAGTACTGATGCGGTGGAGGGACGTATCCATGGTAGATCCATATATAATGATACCATAATCAATGAGTGAGACCACTGAGCTATGCATAGCTAGGTTGAATGCTTTCGGAGGTCAGACAATATGTGTGCTGATATAGGAGTTGTCTATGTGAGTTTACAGCCTTGGCGATATTGTCAATGTGAATGGCATACGATAGAGAACAGTCGACTGTAATCCCCAGGTATTTAAAGTGCTGTACAAGCTCCAGGGGAGAACCCGCATCATTGGTGATAGGAGAGGGTAGGATCTGTGTCTATTTTGGGGGTTGGAGGACAACATTGTTTTCATCTTTTTGTAGTTCAATATGCATTTATGTTTGTTGAACCACCTTTTTACATCCACAAAGTTATTCTGGAGCTGCTTCTCTAGAGCTCTGGGATCCAGATCACTGGTGAACAAGTCATCATTGTCCGCATACAGCAGGATACAACCCTGGCAGGCAAGGGGGAGCTTGTTTAAGAAAACACTGAACAGGAGAAGTCCCAGAATGGAGCCTTGAGGGACTCCTAAGCGAACAGCTGTGCTCTCATAGAGAATGTTATCAGTCTTCACCTGCTGTGGCCAGATGTGCAGGTAACAATGTCCCTCTGTAGTTGAAAATTGCGGTGACTCCTGACCATGAAATGTTGCTGAATGTCATACATGATGGCATCATTGGAGCAGGATGGCTCCCGATCCTTTACTCCGTCCCTGTGGTGCAGTGTTTGTATTTTTAGTAATTTGCCTTTTCTGTCAATCTGATTGGAGGATTGGAGGGCCTCTTATTTATATGTACAATTATGGTGTATCACATATGTTTATATGTACTCATATTCTGATGAAAAGGAGAAGGAGCTGCAATATTTTTTAATTTTCTAAATAGCTTTCCAAGGATTAGACTCTAATGCGTAAGTATGATTATAAATCATGGGAGCATCATGTGCGCCCAGCCAATCACAGAGCTTCCATCAGTTGCATGTGAGACACTCTTATTTCTGTAATAGTTTCTAAGCACTGACGGGCTTCTAACTGGCTGCTAACACTGTCTACATTTTCAAGGAAAACGGGTAATTTAGTAAAACAAAGCAATCTATAATGACTTAGCACATTATATACTGTTACAGAAATGAGTGTCTCACATGCAACTGAAGGAAGCTCTGTGATTGGTTGAGAGCATTACATGATGCACCCATGATCTGTAATCATACTTGAGCATTAGAGTCTAATCCTTGGAAAGCTATTTAGAAAATAAAAAAAATATTGCTACTCCTTCTCCTCTTCATCAGAATATGAGTGCATATAAACATATATGAAACAACATAATTGTACATATAAATATACACGAGACACTAACTGTACACAGTAACTGTACATATAAATATACATGAGACACTAATTATACACAGTAACTGTACATATAAATATACATGAGACACTAAATGTACACAGTAACTGTACATATAAATATACACGAGACACTGTGCACAGTAACTGTACATATAAATATACATGAGACACTAACTGTACACAATAACTGTATGCATAAATATACATGAGACATTAACTTTACACAGTAACTGTACATATAAATGTACATGAGACACTAACTGTACACAGTAACTGTACATATAAATATACATGAGACACTAACTGTACACATTAACTGTACTTATAAATGTACATGAGACACTAACTGTACACAGTAATTGCACATTTAAACATATATGAGCCACCATAACTACATTTAAACACCAGACACAGTAACTGCACATTTAAACATATATTTTTTTTATTTTATTTTTTTAAATTTTATTTGTAAATACCTTTGAGTAAGAGCTCTTTTACAAAGGTTCCGCGTCGGACAAAGAAAAACAATCACAAATAGGGTTACATCATAATCAAATTGTACAAAAACAGGGTTAAATGGAAGGTTTCCTGGACAAGACTAGCAACAACCAAACAGGCAGGAATAACTTATAACACAAACGTCGTATGCAGCCCCTAGGGCCTTATCAAGTAGAACAAGGATTCAGTGGGTTACAAGAGTAGAAAGGGGAAGACAAATAATTATATGTAGGGATGGGGGGGTGAATGGCAGAGGTGAGAGTGGAATTGTGGGAGGGCGAGAGAGAGAGAGAAAAGAAGTTGGAGGGAAGAGTGGAGGGGAGAGAGGAGGAATGTAGGTGTTGAAAAAAGGAGGAGGAGGAGGAGGGTAGATAACTGTACATATAAACATATATGAGCCACCATAACTGTACATATAAACACCAAACACAGTAACTGCACATTTAAACATATATGAGCCACCATAACTGTACAGATAAATACCAGACATAGTGACTGCACATTTAAACATGTATGAGCCACCATAACTGTACATACAGTATAAACACTAGACACAGTAACTGAACATTTAAACATATGAACCACCATAACTGTACATATAAACACCAGACACAGTAAATGCACATTTAAACATATATGAGCCACCATAACTGTACATATAAACATACTGTATATGAGCCACCATAACTGTACATATAAACACCAGACACAGTAATTGTACATATAAACATATAAGAGCCACCATAACTATACATATAAACATATATGAGACACAATAGCTGTACATATAAACATATATGAGACATAATAAGTGTACATATGAACATATATGAGACTCAGTAAGTGTACATATAAACATTTATGCAATGGGGTGGAGAAAGAGTGTGATAAATCTGTTTATCTGAGTAACTGTGTACATAAATTTGATTTATGTATACAGTGCTTATGTCATCAGCTGTTTATCCACACAACGCTTATGTCATCAGCAATTTATCTATACAGTGCTTATGTCATTTAGAATGTTCGGCCTCAGTAGCAGTATTAACCATATTCAAATGCGAATAACTTTAAAACGAAAAATGACAGCATGGTACTGTGAGCACAAAAGTTATTCAGCACGGAAATATCTACAAAATGAGTGGTGTTTTATTTTTTGCTATATTTTAGATTTTTTGATAATTAGCAAAAACACAGCAGAAAATTCATATTTTGTTTTCATTTTGTCCACAAACAGATGTAAATAACTTTAAAATGAAACATGATAGCATGGTACTGTGAGCACAAAGTTTATTCAGCACAGAAATATCTACAAAATGAGTGGTGTTTCATTTATAGATACTTTTTAGTTTTTTTCAGAATTTGCGAAAAACAGCAGAAAATTCAATTTTTGTCCACTTTTTCATCAAACAAATGCAAATAACTTAAAAACAAAAAATAATAGTATGGTCCTTTGAGCACAAAAGTTGTTCAGCATAAAAATATCTACAAAATGAGAGGTGTTTCCTTTCTAGATTCCTTTTAGATTTTTTATAATCAGCAAAAAATGGCAGTCATTTCAATTTTTATTCACTTTTTTGACTAACAAATGTCCCCTACAAAAGCAAAAACAAAAGAATTGCATAAATGGAATATGCAATGGAAAACCTGTGTAATAAATGATTTATCTGCACTCGAGCAGTTTGACCTCGGACACCTCACTCGTGGCTTACACCACTCGTGAGGTTACCCGAGGTCAAACTGCTCTTGTGCAGATAAATCATTTATTACACTTGCTTCCATTGCATATCCCATACATATGAGACACAGTAAGTGTACATATAGACATACAGTGTGGGATACTACGATGGCTCACCCAGTACTGTATTACCCTCTGGCCACAGGTGGGACCATTCCACGCAGAGATAGGTGACATCAAGGATTCTTTGTTCCTTCCCCTGTGACAACCCTTTCCCAGTTGAGTACTACCTGAGTACAATACCTTCCCTCCCCAACTGGAGTAGCTAAGAGTGACCAAGAGCAGGGAAATCGGTACCAGACTGACCTTGAGACCTTCAGGAATATGAGCCAATGGTACTGCATTTAAGGAGTCTGACACTTGGGTAGATGAGCAAAAAGGTAAAAGTTTACTGAAAATGTTAGAGAAATTCTTGCAATTACAGCCATGAATAGCACAGTTAAAATTCAGATAAAAACAACAATTCATATGCATCAATCACTTTCTTATACTCTGTGTATCCCAGCAGGGTACCTCCATCCCACTATTCACGTCTAAATTACTCCTGGAGACTGCAGGCACTCATCTCCCACCAGCCCTCTGGATATCACACTTGCCCAGGATAAGTGCCCGCCTAAGCCTTAATCCCCGAGCTTTCTGTACTGTAGAACTAAGGTAATCAGTTACTACTGGGCCATACCTCCGAGCAGTCAGTTCCTGGTATGCTTCTGCCAGATACCCTCCCTGGTATCCAATTACTTGACCTTAAGAATGTACAGTGACAACTAGGCCTATCTACCTCAGTCAGCCCATTGACCCCTTCTGCCAGCTACCCCCTGATATCCAAATTCTGTTCACTCTACTGTATCTTATACTCTAAAAATCATTTAAATCAGTTAACATATTCACGCGTTCATTTCTAGACACATTTGAACTAAGCAATGGATTTAAACAATGTTGCATACTGGTATATTAAAAGTTGTGACAGAATCCCCCCCTCAGTCCTTTCAGGTTCAGTCCTTCACTTTGACAGAGTCTCTTAAAATCAGAAGAATTGAGGTAAATTCCCTGTAAAAGTGTCACTGTGGCTTTTAAAATAGTCTCCAATTTGTATCAACAAGATTTTTACTATACCGTACTCCGCTGAAAATACTGAAGACATTCTGTAGAGATGGTGCAGCTTGATACAGTTGGAGGGCCTTCTGTTGAGTCAGCAGGTGGTTGATGAGAACAGTGATTTCTTCATATTTTTAGATTCTTTTCTGTGAGGAAACTGGTTACACAGTAACAACAGGCACTTGAAGCAACAGGCTTCCTACACTAGGCCCTGTTCTCACTTACTACCATGTACTGTCCCTAATCTGGGATACAGGTGATTCCCCCATCCTTACAGTGCAATTAAACTAAACTGGTTCTGTCAGGCTTTCTTTCTTCAGTAGGCCTCTTCAGACAGACATCCCTTGGCATGGGTACCTTCCTTGCTGGTTGCTCTCCCTGCTCAGACTGCACACTGGCCGTGTAGCTCTTGTTATAGTCAAAATCTCATTAACATATTTAAATTTGTGGTCACTGAGTGGACACTGACCTGTTCAGCAGCTCAACACCAATTAAAGTTCTCCCTGCAGCAGCAGCATAAGCTACAATGGAATCCTCAATTTTGAAGCCCAACTGTCCCTGAACATTCTAAGGCTTCCCTTGTTTTTTTTCTGCTTTTGATCATTTTAAAATGCATTTTCTTTGTCACTCAAAATGAACATTTTCTCAGGGGTCAAGCACTTTCTCACTATAATGGTTGAACAGCTGACTTTCTAAGCACAGTGGTTTAAGGCTCTGAGCTGCAAATCTGGTGACATTCAGCAGACCAGACCTGGGTTTGAATCCCACAGCTTCCCCTTGCATACTGTGTTACCCTGAGCAAGTCACTTAACTTCCCTGTGCTCCCAGGTCACTCCTGTAAAAAAGCTTCCAGCTTTGTGTGATACTCCTGGTTAAACAACTAAATAAAAACAGATAAATAAATAAAAAACGCTTTCTGCTGAATTTTATCTGTTCACAATCACCCTTAGGAAAGCATAGTCGCTAAGATGTCTATTATTTTGACAGTAAAACACTTAAATAATTACTTCTGAACAGTTTCCAATGCTTTTTCCTGTCAAAACAGTCATTTATCCTTCAATTGTGCTGATCACAACAAGTTTTTTTCTCTCAGACATTAGTTACCTATTTTCCCATGCTAAGCTTCACCTCTGGTGTAACTGCCTGCATGGATTAGCTTCACCCAGGACCAATTTCCCTCAAAAGGTTAGCGACTCCCTTATTTTACATTCTACACAACTCAATTTTTTCTGTTGTATAGGCCTTTATACTGAAAATGTGTGCCAAGTTTGATTCATTTTTATTTAAAATTGGCTTGGCAGTGCGTTGCTGAATATAAATAATGTATTCTGACTTTTCTGCTTCACTTTTTGACTCTGTTCATATTCAAAATGCTCCATTTTGGATTCTGTACATATTTGTGAGCAATCAATGTTTGTGTGCTGTGCTCAGGACCCTACCGGGTCAGAATGTCATACTCTTAACAGCGTATGACATTCCAGCTAACCTGGAATAGTGCCGTGGTTGAAAGCGAATGGTGCAATACCGCTAATGCTGCTGTACATGGTATTGTACCATTCGAAC
The DNA here is from genome assembly GCA_016271365.2 of Neoceratodus forsteri. NCBI lineage: Eukaryota > Metazoa > Chordata > Ceratodontiformes > Ceratodontidae > Neoceratodus > Neoceratodus forsteri. The sequence goes on from JADMNL010000023.1 coordinate 118,093,307, forward strand.
TATCCCAGGCAGAAGATAAGACCTCTGCTGGGATTGGGTTCTGCTGAGCAGCAGCCGTGGCTCAATAGTTCAAGTTCAAGTTTATTGCAGGAAAGACTCCTTTGAGCAAGCTCATTCACAAGGAGGTCTTGAGGCACATACACATACAGTTCGCAGTTACATAGACAGGAGATATAAAATGTAGAACAATAAAGAAAAAAAATATATAATACAAGAGGTATACACAATAGAAGTCCTTATGCTATATATGCAGTACATAGACTGAGCCACTGTAGCAAGGAACCCAGGCGCTGCTTCTGGGACCAGGTTTGATTCCCGGTCCCAGAAACTTTTATTTTTTGCATGTTTCATGCAATTTTTAGTTGACCACCCCGGAGTTGAGAATCCTTATTGGGGGGTTTGGGGTGCAGCCCCCTGTAACGGGGTGTGTGGGGGGTAGAGCCCCCCACAAAAAACAGACATGCCGCATGGCAGAAATCATGCTGTAATGGCAGCACAATTTTATCATGTGGCATAATGTCTTGCGGCATTATGACTCCGTGCCATTCAGGACTCTTCTAGCCCCTGCCCCCACATGCCCTTTCATTTAATTATTTTTAATGTGTTTTTAATGCATGTGAAGCCATGAGCTCCCATGCCCAAGCACACCCTTTCTCCTGCACAAATATGCTCCTGTGAGCTTTATTTCATACCATGTGCATTTTTTATCCTGAGAAGATTCCATGAGACCCAATACCAGACTGTGCCCTTTATTTATATATTTTATTTAATTCTGAGAGCCAGTCCCTAATATTCACATTCCCTGGTGCATTTAATCTTGGCAACTATAATGTGAGGGAATGATTTATCTGGTTAATCCTGCCACGAGAGGAGTGCACTGTGCTGCATCCTTCTTGACTCTGTGTGAAGCTAGATACACTGTTAGGCTGAAGCCTGCTTTCCGTATGGCTGCAGAGTGAGGCGGCTGCCCAAGGCAAGCCTAGGATTCCTGACTGACAAGGAGCGCTCTGCTGTGGGACTGATGCTTGGTCTCTCAGTTTCCACTCACACTCAGTTTTTGGTGCCAGTAGCGCCCGGAACTGCCACTCTGCATACATTTATTTACTTTTTCAGAGCAGCAAGACTTTCTTTCAGGAGTGATTGTTAATTAAATAAAGTACAACTACAAAAAAAATCACAGGCAACTCAGGAAGTCCAACTGTACACTGGCTGTCCAGCGCTTGTGTCACTAGTCGTGACGATCCATTAACTAGCCCACTGGCCATCAGCAAATCAATTCTGTATTTTACCATTAAAACTATATTATATTTTCCACAAAACCATGCCAATCGCTATTCTTTGTGTAAAACTGCATGTGTGTGAGAAACAGCAAGCTAGGAGTCCTTTCCTCTTCCCCTCTGCGCTGCATCCCACTGTCTTCAATTACTAATATACTTACAGTGTATTTTACAAACCAATTAACTTTAAACTTCTAAATTGTATTATATTGCAATTATGGAAGCTAAGTCTTGTCTTTTTATTACTGCAGGGACTGCCCCACGTGTCTCTGGCAGCTTCTACCTATTCTGGGTTTTGAACCTGCGTCCTTAACTACTATATTTATGTTATTTATGTTTACACTTAAACTAAATAGGCTGTTACTGTTCTCTTGGTGGAACAGGCTGTCTGAGGTGGTTACAACACACTAACTGTAGATATAAACATATATGAGACACTGTACATATAAATGACAGTAACTGTACATATAAACATATATGCAACAGTAACTTTACATAGAAACAACTATGAAACATAACAACTGTACATTTAAACACATATGAAACACAGTAACTCCATCATTATGGAACCATGGCAAATACCCTTTATTTCTATCTGAGGCACCCCATTACTAAGGACTGGGTGCAAACGACCGCCCTGGCTGGAAAAATCATATTGGAGCACCTGTCATTAGCAACCTCCTCCTTTGTTGGGACCCTAGGTGACTGCACTGTATCCAAACCTGCAGCATGCAGAGGAAAGACGTTACATGGTATGAGCTACAGGAGCTATCCCTCAAACTGCTGCTCCTCCTACTTCTCATGTCTGGTGGGATCCACCCAAACCCTGGCACTGGCTCAAACATTAAGATAAAGCCTGCAAAAACTGAAAACGGGCTATCCATTGTTACCCTAAATATCTGCAGCCTCCTTCCTAAGCTGGCATCTCTTCAAGACTTTATTGGACAACATAATCCTGACATACTTGTAATTGTTGAGACCTGGCACACCTAGCACTCCAGATCATGCAATCTCGCCTCCAAGGCTACAACCTCTTCAGACTTGACCGGTAAAGAAAGGGGGGATGATGTTATCTATATAAAGAACTACCTCTCGTGCCACCTTGCCAGTTTCTCCCCAGAAAACACCCTAGTACAACTTCTCCCTGTCAAGCTTCTCCTTGGTGCCCATAACAAAGTGCTTACCATGGCTGCAGTCTATATCCCCCCAAAAGACCCACGAGCCGGGCTCCAGAGTATCCTTGAATTTGCAAGATTACAACCTCCTGATCTGAGCTCCTCCTTCTCGGTGATTTCAATATAAATTGGCTTGCCTCAGATATCGGACCCAGCAGGGATACTATCCTAACAACCAACCTAACACAGATGGTCAACTCCCCTACTAGAAAAAACTACAAGACCGGAACCAGCACACTCATTGACTGGATTCTTACTAATCGCCCGGACCAGATAAAAAACACCACCGTTCTCTCCGACTCCCTCAGTGACCACTCCCCTGTGATCTGTATCTGGACAAATAAATTCCACAAACCACCTCCTAAAACCATCCTAAGTCGAATACTACCACACAGAAACCTTGCTAAGCTAAAGACCTGCCTCCTACAACAAGACTGGTCCCCTATCTACAATACGCTGGATGTGGACGCTGCCCTAGACTTCTTCACTAAAACTTTCAACACTGCCTGTGACACCTACGCACCTTTCAAAAAACGTAAAATCAAAGCCCTCTCTAATCCCTGGCTAACATCCAAACTACTGGCTCAACTTAAAGCACGTGACCATCTTTGGGCTATAGCCAGAGCCACAGGCTCCATAACAGACTCACTTAACTATAAACAGGCGCGCAACCTATGTACTTCACAAATCAGGCAAATGAAGAGCTCTTATTTCAAGAATGCACTAGAAACCACCTGGGGTGACGGGAGATCCTTCTGGGACAATATATGTAATATTACGGGCAAACAGTCTAAATCCTCTCCCACAGCAATGAACATTGATGGCTCCACTATCCGTGACCCTAAGACTATGGCCGATGCCCTAAATAAAACCTTCACTGACCTCAGTGGTGTCCTCTCACTAGACTTCTTCCAGGACTTGTCAGTTCCAAAACTCGTATCCCAAACCACCTCACCAGACAAACCGCTATTTCACTTTAAAATAGTTAAGACATATGAAGCCTCACAGATACATAAAAAAGGCCTGCTCTAAATCTAGAAATAGCAGTGACACCATTGATCTAAAACTTCTGTCCCTCACCTTGGAAGAAGTGATCCACCCCCTCACCAAAATTCTCAACCTCTCCCTGTGCCAAAGTCAATTCCCCAACACATGGAAGGCCGCTATAGTCACACCAGTGCACGGATCAACTATCAGACTACCTGCAAAAGTACGATCTACTCTGCATTCAGCAACACGGATTTAGGAAAGGACACAGTACATCGACGGCCCTACTTGATTTCTCTAGTGAAACTCACAAAGCCTTGGATAAGGGTTATTTAACCGGAGCTGTTTTCATAGATCTCACAAAGGCCTTTGACACTGTTCACCATAGCCTTCTAATCTTCTTCTGCTCAACATTGGCTAGCTAGGGACCTGGAGCCTGGGTAAAAGTTACCTGGCACAACGCTCTCAAACAGTAAAAACTCTGAGGTTCTCTCTGACTCCAAACCGGTCCTCTCTGGTGTCCCTCAGGGCTCAATTTTAGGTCCTCTCTCTTCAGCCTATTTCTAAACTTGCTTCCCAAATCCTGCCCTGAAAAATTAATACTCTATGCTGATGATGCTGTAATTCTCTCCTCCCATAAGGATCCAAATCCACTACGACAGAGCTTGCAATTTGCTTTCTCATGTGTTGAAAAGTGGTTCCTTGAGCACAAACTGGTCCTAAATAAAAAAAAACAAAAGTCATGCTTTTCACCAGTCATCAAAACAGAAATAGGCATACTCCACTCGTCATAAAAACTTCTCTTGGAAATACACTAGAACAAGTGAACACCTTCAAATACCTTGGTATCACTTTTGACTAATGTCTTACTTTTGAGGCCCATATCGATAACACTGCAAAAACAGTGCACCAACGCATTGGAATTTTGTACCGGAACCATCAATTTTTCAACCAAGCTGTCTTGAGGATTGCTGTTCAAAGCTCCATCATCTCAATCACAGACTATGGTCTAATTGTCTATGGCTCAGCTACTACCACTGCACTAAAGCGCATCTCAACAGCACTAAACAAAACCTGTCGACTCCTCACTGGAGCACAGAGACGGACCCGCACTTGTGACCTCTACATGGAAACTGGTTGGTTGCATCTTTCCAGTCACCTCATGTATCTCACCTGCGTGATAGCAAAAAAATCAATCTTGGGACTCACTCCTCCATGTATCCGGGACCTGCTCTGCCTGAACAATGGCACTCATACCACCAGAAGATCTGACCACCAACCTTTCCTTGTCCCTAGATGCTGGACTGCTCAGGGACAAAGATCTTTTACATACCATGCCCCTACCTGGTACAATGCCCTTAACCTGCCCTCCCTATCCTCCACGACATTGGGAGCTTTCAAATCCATACTTTACACTCACCTTACTGCCTCCAGCTCCTGTGACTGCTTTGACTAAAGTCTCATCCCACTGAGTGCACTTACATTTGTTTCACTCAACCACCATGGTCTCCTCTTTGACAAAGACAACCTGAGTACCATTAACCTGGTTCTGTCTGCTCTAAACTTCTTATTTCTCCTTTTCCCTCTCAAGCTCTCCAATCCTTATTCCTTGCCCTTGACACTGCCTCTGAGTTCCTTTTTCTTTTCTGTACATAAATGTCACTGTTTAAGTTGTGGCCTTGTTAAACGGCATACTGATTGTTTGTAACACTGTCTACTCTGTTTTTGTACTTAATGACATGGAAACTTTGTAAAAGAGCCTTGGCTCGAAGGTATTAATTCCTAGAACAATAAACTTAAACTTAAACTTAACTTAAGTAACTGTACCTATAACATATATTAGCCACCATAACTGTACATATACACATATGAGACACAGTAACAGTACATTTAAACATATATATGACACAGTAACCGTACATATAAACATATATGAGACACAGTAACTATGTACGATGCCTGTTGGTGTGTGGAGGGGGGTGGCAGTGAAGTGATAGGGTTGGTAACCCTAACATCAAATTTAGCAGCTTCTGACACTTTAATAAAACCCTAACTAATGCATTAATGTAGTTTTTTGCAATGAATTTCCCTTCTTTTTGAGATAGTATAATAGTATTCTTATTTTACTGTGGGGGACCCTGCACTCCAATCCCACAAAGTTATGTGAGTGCATAGAATAAATTCAATGGATGCATGTAACTTGACTGTATACTGTTCATGAGGAGGTGTAAAAAATGGCAATGTTGAAAATCTGGAGTGAAAATATGAAAAATTGGTGAAGTTATGAGCGTGTGTAGAACCTGCACAATGCACACATGTAACACGGTAATTTTTTGAAATTTTTTCACCAAAGTTTCAACATGGGCTTTTTGGGACCTCCCCTCATGAATCCTGGCACTGTGATTTTGTTAATCCATCCCAAAAGTTGATTTCGCACAGTGACTGCACCATTCTGCGCCTGAGGTGCGAAAACACATTTCAGGCAGGATGTGAAAAATGACAGCTATATTGTTCATGAGGTGGTATGAAAAATGGTTATGTTGAAAATCTGGAGTGAAAATATTAAAATTTGGTGAATTAACGGTGCATGTATAGAAACTGCGCCAATGCACGCTTAAGTAACACGGTAATTTTTGAATTTTCCACCAGATTAGCATGGTTTTGTGGGACCACCTCATAAATTCCTGGCACTGTCATTTCATTAATCAGTCCCAAAGGTGATTCCACACAGCGACCGTGAAATCACCTTACAGGTCCGATTAATGAAATGGCAGTGACAGTGTTCATAAGATAGGGTCCCAAAAAGGCTATGTTGAAAATCTGGTGTAAAAATTCCCCAAAATAGCAACGTTATGAACCTAAGTTCAAAACGCCATTGACAGCCATTATATAGCACTTACCTTTATTCCTCAGTTCGTGGTTCAGCTTTGAAGAGTACAGACGTGTCTCGGTCCAGAAAATATCGCAGCCAATGACCTAAGTATGTGGTAAGGGGGGAGTGCGGGGAGGTGGCACAGAGGGAGGGTGGGGATGGGGAGGGACAGGGTGAGACAACGTGGGAACGCTTTTTTTCAGGATTAAAAAAAAAAGACGGGGACTGTTTTCTTTTTTTCAGGTACATGTACAGTAATTGTTGGACTCCGGGAGTGGGCTCCCCAGAGTTCAACAATAGTGGTGGGATGGACACTACTGGGGACACTGGGAGTGGGCTACCCAGTGTCCAACACTGTCAGGGGGATGGGGGCTACTGTCGACATGGGGATTGGCCTCCTACTGTCGGCAAAATTAATGGGAAGGGGACCACTGCTGTGGGGTGGGTTGGGGGAGAACATACTGGGGACACTGGAAGTTGGTTACCCAGTGTCCCACAATACTGGCCTAAAGCACACAAATAGGGACACAGGAAGTGGGCTACCCAGTGTCCCACACTGTCAGAGGGAGGGGCTACTGCTGATACAGGGATTGAGCACCCTGCTGTTGGCAAAATTAATGGGAAAGGGGATCACTCCTGTGATGTGGGTGGGGGGGTGAACATACTGGGGACACTGGGAGTGGGCTACCCAGTGTCCCACACTGAGGGGGATTGGGGGGCTACTGCCGACAGGAGGAATGAGCACCTCCATGTCAGAAAAATATGATGCAGAATACTGTATCGAACTGCCATGCTGTTCGGTAAAGAATGGCAGTTCGATGCAGGATGGTGTATCGGCAGTGATTTCAATACATGAATATTCCTCTGCCCCCTTCCCCTTTGAAGAAGTAAAAGGGGAAAAATAAGCAATCATTAGGTAAACACTTCTGTGTTTACCTAATCGAGGGCTGAGGAATTCGATTCTGGGGTCTATTTGCACCAAAGATGAGCTGGGGCTATTATTGACTGCAACCCCCACCCCCAATACTGTCACACACAAGGTAGTGTCAGGATTCTGCCACAATTTGCAGCAGACCCTACCACCAGAGCAAAAATATTTTGGGACCAGTTGCAAAAAAACTAATGTCAGGAGCGTGTTCCTTGGACCCCGATTAGGTAAGCACAACTGTTAGTGTTTATTTATTTGTTTAGTTTTTGTTGACTGAGAAGGAGGACTAGACAGTGCTTTGCTTATTGCCAGCCTTATCCCGGGGGGAGGGGGATACAGATGGATGTCAACTGAAACTGAACCAGATTTTAAGCTGCTGGTGGTATTTTAGTGAATGGGGGAATTTGGCCAGGGCACCTGGGAAATTCCCCTACTCTTTGCCTGCAGGGGGCCTTGCTTCCTGTGAACAGAGGGGACCCTTTTGTCTGCGGTACCAAGATGGCGGATGACAATGTGGTTGCTGGTGGAATTGCTGGAGACATTTTGGATTCTGACCTGACTACAGCTTCACCCATGGAGTCAAGAATACCTGTCATTATCTCTGAAGAAACTACAAGGCTGCAATCTGCAGAAAGAAATACTGAAGGTGCCACTTTAAATGAATTGCCAGACAATCATTAAGGAGACTTGCCTCAGACACCACTTTACCCAGTTTCAGGAACTCAGAGCGCTTCTAATGACATAGAAAATTATCTGTGAAGCATGTATTTTGCACACAAGGACTTTCTTATTGGTCTAATGCACTCTGATTCACAGTTTTCCTCACAGTCTTTTTCGTCAACTTACCCTGCAGCAGCCACTTCTGATATGACTCCTAGCACCAGAAATGCCACAAACTCTGCAACAGGAGCTCCTATCTCTTTGCATCTACGGGACAGTCATTGCACCACAGAGGACATTGAGAGCATTTGGTCACCCACGGCAGCGCTCCATGCTGCTGGCTGGAAGCAACATTCAGAAGGAACACCCTGGACCTCCCCAAGGGCTGTTTCAGCCCAGGAAATCATCCCTGAGGCTTGCAATGAGCTCCTATCTTCAGGAGACACACCATTACTGACAAAAACAGCTCCAGAACCAGTATCTTTCCCTAGTAATGCTTCAAGCACACCTGCTATCTCCCGAACAACACCTGACATCACAGATACTGTCACGGGTCCCAACTTAGCCAGACGTGAATCTACTTCATCCTCCTCGACTTCAGAACATAATTTAGCTGGTACATCTGAGCCATGGGGTCCACAGCCTGCAGGTGAGGGCACTAACTCGACCCCATTTAAACTCAGTGATCGGTTCAAAAACTTAGGTGAGCCAGCACAGCGAAGGAATGCTGTACGTATGAAGCTCATGGGGGACATTGCTACAAGCCCTGACAGAAGAACTGTATTGCATAGTATGTTGTGGGACTCTTTAGAGATAGGGAGAACAGAATTATTTGCCTTCATTCATGTGCATGGGGAATCTGTGTACGACTTAAGTTTTAAAAATGTGTACACTTTGGAGAAATTCTGGGAGAAATATGAGCATGTAAAACATCTGCCACTCTGGGCTCCCTTTATGGTCATCCCCGTCATGAAACCAACAGTGAAAATTGTTACCTTACTGTTTCGTAGCAACGTCCAGTACTGGCTCAGGCAGCGCTGCGATATACTAGAGGTCCCTCGACCTATTTTGGAAGAGGGCCTAGTATGGACTGGGGGATGGAAAGTAAAGGTACAACTTAAAAACACAGATAAAGGTATCTCTCATTTACCAGGCAGCTTTCACATAGGCAGGGACCGTGGCTTGTGTTTTTACCCTGGACAACCATGGACCTGTCATAAGTGTGGTTCTCACACCCACCTGAGCAGCACGTGCGACAAGCCCAGATGTACTTTGTGCTTATCCTATGGACATGTGAGTTTAGGTTGTCCAAAACCTCTATACTGCAATCTGTGTGACAAGCTGGGGCACTCCTATCACCAGTGCCCTTGGGTGGATCATAATAAGCTTGACCGCCCTCCCCAGGACCAGATAGCACTTATAACGGATTCCTAGACTCAGGCCTTACACTGCAGGGAGGCCCCGGCCCCTGCCACTTCTACCCTGGCACAAGAACCTCCTCTCCCACAAGAGCCTGAACCTACGGCCGGACAAGGGGCCATTCCCAAGTCCCCTGGCACCCCACAGCAGCAGTACCCCCTTCTGAATCAGTCCCTGCTAGTACCCAGGCTACCATGCCTCCCCCCCAAAGGACTCAGACCACTTTGTGGTAATCCCCCTAATGGGGTAAAGGCAAATGAAAAGCAGAAGCTTCCACCCCAAGAGAACAATTATCACGAGGAATAAATTTCAGGCCTTAGCCAAGAGATACAATGGGGAGACACGGAAGGGGAAGATGGAGACTCGGATTCTTCTCTAGCCTCTTCCTCCGTATGGACTTCTCCTCTGACTCTAGCTTGATCCCCCTTCAGCAGATGGAGGTAGACCCATGATAACATTACCTGACACTAGCTCGTCCAGAATGGCACTGTACTTTCTGGGATGAACCACCACCAAGGACTCTGCTGCTTCACCCTAAATGCATGCAGCGTTAAATCCTATAGAAAACAACTCTCTACAATGCAGCACCTTTCTGACTTACACCATGACATCTATTTTCTCCAGGACACCCGTTTGAAATCTCCTCATGAGCTTTCTCAAATTAAAACTCACTGGCATCAGGGCTCTTCCTTTTGGTCATATGGAAAGGATAGGTGTGATGGTCTAGGTATTTTGTTTGCAAATTTTAATTTCCAAATTTCCCGGTTGGTAGACATAATACCAGGATGAGCCATGCTTGTAGACTGTACATACCAACAACACAAACTCAGGCTCATTAATGTATATGCCCCCCAGAGCATTGCCTCCAGAACAGACTTATTTAACAAAATACACCCATACCTGTATTCCAACTGGCAAATCTATATGGGAGGTGATTTCAACTGTGGTATTACTCTCTCAGATCGGGGCGGCGCCACCCAAAAACTTTTCACAGATTCAATTGCCCAGAACAAAATTATTCAGACTGTGGCCCTCATAGATGGACATAATGCTTTACATGGTCCAGGTGCCAAAACCTTTTATAGAGGCCCATACGCTACCAGGATAGATTTTCTTTTTGTCTCATGGAATATTTCAGTCACACAGGCAAGAATCATACCCTGTGGGACTTCAGACCATCTGGGGATCTCTCTGGTTTCCCCCCCCTCAGGGAACTCCTTTCCTGGTCAACCCCACTCTAGGTGGAAATTGAATAGTTCATTGTTGACAGACCGCCATTTCAATGCATTGCACAGGCTTTCTAAGGGCTCTCAGTAACCAGACAGCACATCATTCCCCTCACAATGGTGGGAAGACACTAAGAGTGATATCAAGATTTTCCTACATACAGGGAGGAAGAGAACACTGAGTTCATATCTTCGATACCTCACCTCAGACAAAAACTACAACAGGCCATATCTCTTTCTTTCACATCCCACATGGACTACTCTCACACAATAAAGTCCATTGAGGAAGAAATGGAACAGTTCCAGTATCACCGAGCACATTCTTTACAGATGGAAGCTCATCATGGGACACAAGGCTCCGGTCCCTCCTTAGATATCTATAAAAGTTGCACTGACAGGATAAATGCAACCCACATAGAGGAACTTTTTGATCCTGCTTCCAATACCCCCCACAATTCCTTGCTGGACATAAAGTGTATCGCCAGCTCTTATCTAGCTACAATGTTTGGCACCACAACTCCTGTAGATAGTATCATACCTTTCCTTTCAGGTATTTCTATTCCTCCTCCATCCCGAGATACATTGAAACATCTCCTTGAACCTATAACACCAGAGGAAACCCAGCAGGCTATAAAACGCCAAAAGAAGCACACTTCCCCTGGATCTGATGACCTTACTGCAGAATTATATATACAGTTTATGTTATTTTTTGGCCCCTTTCTGACATTAATATATAATACCATCATAAGCACTAATTCTACTCCTAAAAGATTTTCTGATGCTGTTATGATTTTATTATTCAAGAAAGGGAACAGAGCCGATATACGGAACTGGAGACCACTAAGTCTGCTAAACGTAGACTATAAAATATTAATTTCCATCTTGCTCAATAGGATGCTGTTGCTGCTCAGATTATTTCTGAGGTGCAGACTTTTCCCCCCTCCCGGTAGATCTATCCTTTCCAACCTATCTCTCATTCGAGACATTATTTCAAACAGTACTCCCTCTTCACCTGCCCTGTTACTCTCATTGGACCAAGAAAAGGCTTTTGACCGGGTCAGCCATGTTTATTTGTTCCAGGTTCTTGCACACTACCATGTTCCCCAGAAATTCTTCTCTTGGCTTAAACTCTTATATAGTACTGCTTGGATACAACCCCATATAAATGGTTCTCCACGCCCCCTTTTTAGGCCTTAGAGGAGTGTGACAGGGCTGCCCCTTAAGTCCTCTTTTATATATTTTCCAACTGGACCCTTTATTACAAACCCTACTGCTGCACCCATCTTTACCTAGAATCTCTTCCCCCATTGGAAGACCTCTACCTCCAGTATGTGCATATGCTGATGATTTGTGCATTTGTACTACCCCCTATCTTCAGGAGATAGTACTTCCCCCTATTTTCAAAGCATTTGAGACAGCTTCAGGCTCCCAAATAAATACAGCAAAAAGCACAGCACTAGTGGTGCCAGCTTCAGCCAGCATAGACTTACCAACGTATATTGTAGATATCCGTCTGGCAATTGCTCCAATAAAAATCCTGGGCTTACATTATGGCACCTCAGATGATGCCAGCTATAACTGCAATATAGTATTAAATAGAGCAGCACACTCCCTTTCCTTTTGGAAAGGACATAGCATTGCAAAATGGAAAAGAGTGTTTTTATTGAAAACTTTAATACTTCCCCTCTTCTTACACGTGGCATCAGTGTTTCCGGTCCCTTTTTCTCTGGAGGCAAGAGTTTACAATATTTTTTTTCAAGGCTTCTGGGGCAGCCCTTTAAATCCCATAAAAGATCATACACATACATGGATTATTGTCATGGTGGGGTAAGGATGCTGAACACAATAGTATTTTTCCATAGCCTATTCCTGAAAATCATGATACCCCACTTACTCCATGAGCCACCCCTATTTTGCCATTTAATTCTATATTCTTTTACCATTAAGGTATGCCAAATATGGCAACAACTCCCACATGACATCCCTAGGAACTTCAGAAAACTAGATATCCCCAGCTTCCTCTTCCCCCCTTTTCTGAAGATCCGGCAATGGAAACTCTCCCCTGCACATATATTGACTAAAACCAGGAGACAGCTTTATAACTTTGTTTTAGATACCCATTTTTCTGACTTACCACAGATAGTCTCTATACAAGGCTCCCTTCTGGAATTAGAAATGCCTTTCTCTCCGTTAAGTGACCCCAGGATCCCCACACAATTTTGGGATATCTCCTGGCTAGCTTGTCATGGAAGACTGGGTGTCAAGAACAACCTAAAACATAAATCAGTAGAGGAGCGAATATGCCCCCGAGACTCTTGCACAGTGATACTAAACCATGCATCATTTTTTTATTGATTGCCCATATAGTCAAGTTGTTTGGACCCTCCTTTTACATAAATGAAAAGAAAAGGCACTTCAGAATGTAACATATGATATCCTGGTGTACTGGATATACCCCCCCGGATTACAGAAATATCACACAGGGACCTTACGTCTCATCTTTGCATCCTGCGCTATTATTTATGGCAGGCCAGGTGCGCCTTTCCCCTGCAACAGAAAGTATTTTCTGCAACGCAAATAGTTGCACAGATTGTTTCTAGCCTTGTGTTAATCCAAAATGCGGAAACAAAGTTGTTGACTTCTGCTGTATACAGTTCATATTGGAACAATTGTGCATGGATTGAAACTGCAGTACCCTGAAGATGTTTTTCTCTTTCCTCTCTGTATTAGTAAGCATTTATTTTGCTCCATTTAAACTGAAATGTTTCTTTTGACTTCTTTTTCCTTTTTTTCCCCCCTCACCCTTGTTTATTGGTTTTATTTGTGGGTTGATTTCATTTTGTCTTTCTTGCAAACCTTATTTACAGTTTCTGTAAAGCTGACATTGTATTTTGTTTATTGAATGTACTGCACTATTTTTTCTTTAAATAAAACATTCCCCTACTCTTGTGCCAGGGGGCTCTTCTTCCTGTGAGCAGGAATGGAGGAGCCCAGTTTGGAGCTGGACCGAAGGGGAGGAAGTGCTGATGTGGCAGAGGAGATGACCTCCTCCCCTACCATTGTTTTACCAGAGGATCAGAGTGACTTACAAATGTTGATACCAGAAAATGAAGATAATGGTGCAGTTACAGACATCTTCGTTTCTACTGAGGATTTAAACCAACTGGAGACACAAATGGATGACAGACTTCCAGGCACAGAAACTGCTTCAGCCGATAAAAAAATGCATTGCTTTTACAAATGCAACTAGAGAATCAATGGCATCTGCAGGAACAAACGTTTCCACATGCTCAGCTATCGCTGTTGCAGGCTGATGCCCTTTCTGTTACAGAGGTAAAACAGCCTGTCATTACTAATGATATTGCAGCAGCATCAAAGGCCCAAGCCGGGCCAGGTGAGTCATGGTTTGTTGTTCCTTCATCTCCTCATTTGACTGTATTAAGCGCGGGTGCTAATGGGGCTGGCAGCTCAAACGATATTCTTAACATGTGCCTAGAGCCAATCATTACCGCTACAGCTTCTAAAACTGTTATTTCCAATCAAAATGAACTTTCTACTGTTTCCTCTGTAAAGATTGTTACAGATTTCACTACCTAGACTTTGTCTAAATCATCAGGGTTTGGCTCAAACACCCTGCAGTTGTTCATATGAAAGTTTCTCGACCTGCAGGTAGTCAGGAACAAGCCATCTTTTCAAAAAAGAATATGCAAGAGGGGGCTGCTGTATTTTAATTTATGGGGAAAGGTCCTACTTTAAAAACTGGATCTAAAGAGGACACTAAAGATAAACGCATGGCTCTAGCTCAAGCAAACAGATGTATATACCCTGAAAACCGGGCACTATACCCTAACATATCCAGTTCTGCTTCTCCACCTACTACTACTATGGCATCCGGATCGAGACACTTGGCTTATGGTCACCTCAGAAGGCTGAGTGAAGCTGGATGGAAACAGAATACAGCTGGTACATGGCTCCCAGACCCTAGCTGGGACCTAAATTACATTTCATTCTGAACTCCCCTGAATGGCGCCCAACGGTACCAATTCAAGACTTGGATATTCAAAGTACTACAGTTCAAAAAGACACAACTGCTGTTGAAATACATAAGCAGGAAGCCCTTTTAGGAACCGTGCATCCTTTGAACTTGGATCCTCCTCCTTTAATGAATAGGCCTGCATTACCAACTATCTCATGGGGACAACCCCCGAGTCAGGATAATATTCCTCAAGACCAAACCCAGCTGCAAAAACCTTTGCTGTCAGAACTGTTCTCAAAAATAAAAAAAGGAAGCTGCACAATGAGGAAATGCAGTCTGGATACGCTACAAAGGGGGCCTAGAGAAATGACCAGACAGACATTTTGTAGGGAAATGTTTATTGAAGGACTCATTGCATTTCTCCCCTAGGGAGGTGTTTGCCTTTATTAGTATCTCCAGAGAGGATAATTACGATGTTAGCTTTTGTACAGCCTATGCACTTGACCTGTTTTGGGAGAGATATAGCCAAGTAAAGTTTTCTCCCACATGGACCCCCTTTCTGGTGATTTCCCCTTACAAAGCCCCTAATAAAATATGTTACCATCATGTTTTAGAATAAAGGGGTTCATATGGATGATATTACTTATTGGCTTTCACAGAAATGTGATGTTTTAAGCGAACCTGAGGCTCTTCTAGATACTGAAATGTTTTGGATAGGAGGGTGGAAATATAAAGTCAAATTGTGGCAGTCTGACTCTGGATTAATTCATATTCCAAATTCCTTCATGTTGGGGAGAGACCGCGGGGTCTGTTTTTATGCAGGCCAGCCATGGGCCTGCTACAAGTGTGGCTCTAGAATCCATCTGTCCAGTTCATATTCTTGTGATAACTGTGGGAAAGTAGGACATATTGCCATGCAGTGTGCATCACATACCAAGTGTGAGCTCTGTGATGAAATATGGCATGTTTTCATAGAATTCCCCTTGGGCTGCGCAAAAAAAAATATCTTGTGGGAGTCCTGATCTTTTAATCCAGCAAGCACAAGATTCTGCAACTAGGCAGGCCCCTCCTCCAGACCCCCTCTCCCCCTTCTCCTGCCACAACTATCATAGATTTAACTCCTGATCTGGAGCTTGTACATTCTTCCATCACAAAGGACCCGCCCCTTGACTTTCAGCACTGATGTTGCTTCCTTAGGCCCTCTGTGCTACAGTGGGATGGAACATACACCCCCTTCCCTCTCCTCTTCCTAGAAAACGCTCCTGTAGGAATACCAAACCTAAGGAAGTACCCACCCTTATCAATATTGCATCACCAAACATTTTTGGCCCTTTAGATTCCACCTGGGGGGAATCCGAGATGGATAAGGAGGATCAGGATTCTCAAAGTTTTTCAGAATCAAGATTGGGTAGGATATAGAGGTAAAAAGAAAAAGAAGAGAAAAAAATAACTTAGCCTATGTCTTTCTTAAAAGAATGTACCATTAACGTTCACAGTCTTTTTAAATGCTGTGAAGCATCAAGCAGTCTTTGATAGTCTCCACTGTTCCAAATGATATATGTTTCCTACAGGAAACATGGATGTTCACTGCAGACCAGGCAAGATTTTTTAAGGGAGAATGGGTATGGAGACCATCCTTGTGGTCCTTTGGTTTAGACAGTGCCGATGGGGTAGGGTTTTTATTCAACTCTTACTCTTTTTCACAAATGAAATTGATAGACTTATGTCAAGGGAGAGTATTAATCTTAGATGGGTTATGGAAATCTATTGATGTCAAAAATTACAATTTTGTACAGTTTATAATCCCCCAAAAACTGCAAAAAAGGGGGTTGGATGATATTTTAGAATTTGCAGCAACTATTCAATCAGGTAGTGATCTTCTGAGTACTGGAGATTTTAATATTCATTGGGATCCTATAAATTATCCTTCTACAGAGACGTTGCTGACTAATGTTGGTTTGTCCCAGCTTATTAACTCATATACTCGTATGAATATGAATAGTCAGAACCATATAATTTTAGATTGGGTTCTTGTTAATAAACAGGTAAATATTTCTGGTGTTGGTGTATTACCAGATGTAATAAGCGACCATTTGGCCACTTATTGCATATGGAGATCTAAAAGACCTAAATTGCCCCCTAGGTTAATTTCATACCGTAAGTTTGCTAATGAGGTTAGTGGTGATCTTCTTGTTGATTTACAGAATATTGATTGGACTTATTTGGATGCAATCCTGGATGTAAATATTGCTGTTGATTATTTCACTTCCACTCTTTTGGGATTACAAAATAAATATTTTCTGAGAGTGTTTAGGAGAGTTAGAGGCTCCCTTAATAAGTGGATTACTGCCCCTTTGTTACATTTAATTAAATTGAGATATGCTGCTTGGAAATTGTACAAGGTAACTAAGTTAATGAGTGATTTTAATAGTTATAGGAAGCTTAGAAATGAATGTAAAAGTAAAATTAGGCAAAGTAAATCCAGTTATTTTCAGAACCTACAAACCTCCAGTTTAAATAACCCAAAAAGGTTTTGGTCTTCTATAAATTCTTTAATTAATCCATCAAGGGAAGAATCTATTGGGGCTTTTAAAAAGAATGGTCAGATGATTTCTGATGTGCAGGCTATTTGTGATTCTTTCTTGGACAAATTTCTTTATTTGTCTAGGTATACACAGGCCTTTATTCAGGACCCATGTAAAGATAGACAATTACACGTTGTTCCTAAATCTGGTTCTTTTTCTTTTTCATTTATTGAACCATATAGGGTTTATTATCTTTTGAGACATACGTCAATTTGCTCAATTGCATGTGAACTTGAAACCTGATTCTTAAAATTGATTTCTGAATATATCACTTATCCACTTACTTATATTTATAATTTGTCTTTGCTCACTGGATGTTTCCCTGATGTATGGAAACAAACAGTGATCAAACCTATTTATAAATCAGGTGATAGAATGGATATGGACAATTATCGTCCTAGTTCTCTTTTGCCACCCTTAGGTAAGATTTTTGAGAGACTTGTGAATGAGCAATTTACTGCCTATTTACAAGATAATGGTCTTAGGACGCATGATCAGCATGGTTTTCATAAGTATCATGGGACAGGGGACGGCCTTGACCAGGTTCACGAACCACACCAGTGTAGCTATGGATGAGGGTATGCTCACTGGTGCTGTGTTTGTGGACCTGTCCAAGGCCTTTGATTTAGTGAGTCATTCTTTGTTGATTGGGACGCTTCAAAGTTACAGTATGACAGAGATTGATGTTGATTGGTTTCGTAGTTATTTGTTCAATCGTCCATTTAAGGTAGGATTAAATGGAGCTTTTTCAACTAGTAAAATCTTGTTACAGGGGCTGCCACAGGAGTCCGTTTTGGGCCCCTCTTGTTGTTTACAGTATTTGTAGATGTTGTTCCATCATTATTAAATGATACACATTGCTTGATTTATGCAGATGATATTATTTTGTATAAAAGTTCAACTTCTGTTGAACTTATAAATAAGTCTGTAAATAAAGACTTTGCCATTTTATGTGGGTGGTTAAAAGGAAATTGTTTAGCACTAAATAATACGAAAACAAAGTGTATGCTTTTTGGATCTAAAATTAGATTAAATAGATCTCAGAATCTGTCCATTTTTGATTTAATGGGTAATGAGATGGAGCAGGTTAAACAGTTTAAATATCTTGGTGTCTTTTTATATTAACATTTAAAATTTTCTGATCATGTAAAATATATTTCTCGTCAGATAAATCAGAGACCTGGTGTATTATTTAAGTTTAAATCTCTGCTGACTTTACCAGCTAGACGTGCAATAGCTGAGGGTGTCTTATTACCACAATTGAATTACAATGCATTTCTCTTTACTAATCTGTTTAATAGGGAGTTGTCTCTTCTTACTAAAGTGTTTCATGGTATTTGTAGATTTACTTTTAATTTGCCTTACTCTATTCATCATTGTGAGCTGTATAGACTATCTGCCTGGCTTCCTCCCAGGATGAGTTGTCTATACAGTTTATGTTCATTAACAGATAAAATTCTTCATCAAGGGTCTGATTCTCCGTTATATTCACTTTTTCATATTAAAATAAATTCATGGGAACTTCGTTCTGATCAACAAATTAAGTTAAGGGTCCCTAAGACCAAGACTAAAATGGGGGATGGTTCATTTACTTACTCTGCTGCTAAAAATTGGAATGAGCTTCCGATTGTGTTATATGAAAATGTTTGTCATCAAACTTTTAAAATTAGGTTAAGAAATGATTTTCTTGGTAAATTGCATTGTTGTTGTTTTTTATGATTATTTATATTTATTATTTATGTTATGTAATGTATGTTAAATGTTGTATTGTATTGTGATGTGAGTTGTTTATTGTAAACATCTTGACTGTATATTTATTCAGTCCCTAGGTCGTACATGAAAACAGGCCTTTGGCTCATTGTACTTACCCAGTAAACAAACGTTTAAAATAAAATAAATAAAAATAATGTCCACTTTATAAACATCTATGGCTCCCAAAACAAAGCCAAGAGGGTTTCTTTGCTAACTTCTATCCAACCTTATTTGGTTACCTCCTCTAAAATTTTCTTTTGTGAGGATTTTAATTGTAATATAACAGACAAGGGGAATAAGACTATGGATCCAGGGAAAAAAATTTACTGTGATTCAAATGCTTTATTTAGAGTAGTGGAGACAGGAGATTTGACTAATGGCAATACATTTACTTATAAACTTATTTACTTATAAAAGGAATAAATACACTTCCACCATAGACCACATGTTTGTTTCCCAAAATTTACCCCAAGCCACTTTTTGAACAATTCTGGTAGAATTTCGGACCATATAATTCTGGAACTTTCCTTTACAGACTTCCTTAAGAATTCAAACAAACCCAATAGGTGGAAATTGAACACTTCCATTTTAACAAACCCTATAGTAAAAAAAGGTATTATGGATTTAATAGCAGTTAAGGCCTCAGTTTGCTTTCTTTACACAAACTTGGGGGACTGGTGGTATGATACAAAATCTGACTTTAAACATTGGTTCCAACAGTATGGGTCCAAAGTAGAAAACAACACATTTTTGAAATACCTTTCACTCCGGCAACACCTACAATATCTTTTTACATTGGCAAACACTTCTCGGTATGATTATTCAGACGAAATTTCTTTAATTAAGGAAGCGATGAAGCTCTTCCAGTATGACAGGACCCACACATTGAAAGCCATGTTACAGAATGGGATAAAAAGTCACCAATAGGTGAATTTGAGGCATGTAAAGCCCAAAAAGAAACTATGAAGATGGATTCCTTAAAGGACCATGCAGAAAATCTGGTCTCTTCTGTAGATGGGTTTCATTCAGTTATAAAATCCTTCGTAACTAATCATAATTCTAGCCAGCCCCCTTCGGATGAGAATATAGGTATTTTTTTACATAGTATAAATATTCTAAAACCCACAGATAGTTCACATATTCTGCTTGCTGTCATAGGAAGGGAAGAAATGGAAAGGACTATTAGAAATCAAAAAAATGGGAAATCACCAGGAGTGGGTGGTCTCCCTTATGAATTTTATAAAACTTTCTCCCAGGAATTATCTGTTTGTTTAGAGTTGGTTTTTAATTATTTTTTTCTTTAAAAACAATTCACCCTTCTTTTGTTGCAGGTTTATTGATTTTTCTGTATAAGTCTGGAGACAAGACTGATCTCCAAAATTGGAGACCCATTACATCCTAAATGCTGACTATAAAATATTAGCTCACATTCTTAATAATAAATTGAAGCAGTTTACAAACTTGGTAATTTCTCCTTACCAATATTGTGGGCTTCCTTCCAGAAAAATCCAACATGCTCTGATGATACTCAGGGACATGATTGAACACCTCTCACTTACAGGTCAATCGGGATGTGTTGTTTCGGTCGACCAGGAAAAGGCTTTTGATCGAGTCTATCACCCCTTCTTGTTCTTAACCTTAGCAGCTTATGGAGTTCCCCCAGATATGATTACTCATTTAGCCTTATTGTATTCTTCAGCAGTAGTTTATCCATTAATCCAACAACAGGTCACACAGGGTTTTTAGGTTATCATTGGGGTCAGATAAGGGTGCCCCCTGAGTCCCATCCTTTATATATTTTCTCTAGATCCCCTACTTAGAAGATTGGTGGATAGCACACAATGGGCAGAGATTCCAGGTCCAGGAATAAGGGAAAGGCTGCAGATACATGCATATGCAGATGATATCTGCCTTTATTTTTCAGACCACACTCAATCACCTTATTTTTTACATGAAATGGCATTTTTTTTCATATTTTTCTAATGCTAGGCTTAATATCAGTAAATGTAGAGGCCTATTCATTGGCTTGGGCCTCCCTAACAATACTCAGATAAAAGACATCAGGATTTATTTTGACCCTTTAAAAATATTGGGGATTTTTTCAGCCCTCAGAATATGCCTTTATTTAATTGGGAAATAACCTTACAGCAAATAGAAAGGAAGGTGGTATGGTGGAGACACTGGAAAATGGCAAAGCTTAAAAGAATCCATATTATTAAGCAATTCCTTCTTCCCTCCATCCTTTATGTGTCCATGATTTCCCCCCTCCAGAGCAATTAGAAACTAATCTTTATAGCTTTTTATTCTAGATGCTATGGGGGAATCGGTTGAACCCTATCAAACAGTGTTATACCTGTCTATCACAGGACAAAGGAGGCATAGGAATGTTAGACCCAGGAATATTTTGCCACACTCTGTTTCTCTCTCAGACCATTAAGTGTGGGTTAAGCCCTCTGGAAGGCCCCCACAAGCAGTGGATTAGACTTACTTTGGCTAGATACCTGACAGGATGGCAAATTACTCCCCGAAAAATCACCAGGTACCTACATATCCCTAATTTTTTCAAACCAGCTGTTAGTAAATTGTTTAAATGGGGCTTAACAAAGCAGCAAATTTTACAAAATTCAGGGAAAGAACTTTATCAAATGGTTTTGGCAATAGCCCACCCTCAGGAACCCCTCTTTAGGCACTGTCCCGCTCTCAAAATAAGTTAGTATATGCCCAATTGACTAATAGAAGATTCCCAACTTATATGTGAGAACATTTATGGCTGTCACTCTATGGCAGACTAAATATAAGAGGTACAGCAAAATAAAAGGCAATAGAGGAAGGGAATTATCCGAGGTACAGCAAAATATAAGGCAATAGAGGAAAGAAATTGTCCCTATCCTGACTGTACTAATTTGGAAGAAACTATGGAACACTAACTCCTTTTCTGTTCTTATGCTAAACCTCTATGGGAGTTTTTAGTTTGGGGTGGCTGACCAAGCTAACATATGAATTTTTAATATTGGGACAATACTCCATGGTTGGAGCCCAGTATCATCATGACACTCTGTCAATTTTTGTATGTTGTTTAAAACTTTTTCTCTGGCAAAGTAGATGCTAGTGGGTACTCTACCAAAAAAGAATGCCTTATGAAACTATTTTACATCTCATTCATCAGGCCATGATGAAAGTATACATAAATGATGTGTCAGTATATTCCTCCCCAAAAGTTTTATAATGGTGGAAAGGTTTTAATAAGTTCATAAAATACAAATAAATATGGTTTATCTAAGACATACCCTAAGAGGGGTATGACTGTCTTCCTCTTTTTTATGTTAATTATTCTAGGTTTATCTATTGTTTACCATGATTCAATACTGTTTTGTATAGACAGTTCCAATTGTGTATTAAATGTAAATACTTCTGCAAACCCCCCCCATTACCCGGGGTTACAAGAATCCCAGTTAGACTTAGTGGCAGGCAGGGAAGGCAGCTTGTGAAACTCCAGTTAAATGGATTTCACACTGTCTCACTCTGTTCTCAGTCTCAGCTGAGACTGAGGGATGACATCATTTTAGAACTGTTGCAGCTGCATAAGCCACTTTGGAATGTTGCAGCTAGGGAAGTTAGGATAGAATGTTGTGAGGTTTTGAAGTGAGTCAGTGGTAGTCTGTATGTGGGCTCAGTAGAGAGAAGAGGTGTGCTGCAGCTACAGGCCCTCAGAGCCCTTAGCTCTGCCAGAGAGCTATACTTTTTAGTTTAGGTGTGTGTTCTCACCTGAAGGGGAACACAACAGTGCCTGTTTGAAGTGGTGGAGACTGCTTTCCAAGGTTCAGGGCCCCATCCCTGTGAGGATGGGGGAAGGATTCAGCCTACTTCCAGGGACAATCACCTGGCATGGCTAGAGGAACAAGAAACTGCCTAAATCTAGGTTTGTGCTGAGGCACAGATGTTTTGTTGAGATTTCTTTGAAGAGAAAAAGCCTGTGGGGCACCTGCAACCAAGGGGTGTTTGCTCTGCTAAAGAGCCAATGTGTTTTCACCTGGGACAAGATTAATTTAAGTGACTGCTACTGTGGGGTCAGGAAAATACAGCCAAGTACAGTTTTAAAAGTTGTGGGAATTGGACTGCTTAACTCTGTGGGGGTCTAGAGAAATGGACAGAGCCACTCATTAAGTATGTTTCAAGTTCAGCACATGTGGGATGGAAGAAACAGTAGATTAAATGTGATATACCTTTAAAGAGAATCTGCAAAGTAAAGTATTTTCAGAGATGAGGTGTTAAAGTCCAGAGGAATGGCCGGGTATGATTTGTGGGAGCAAGAGGTGGGAGGACCCCCCATCTGGCATTACCAGTAGTCACCTCTACGGGTTCGCTTTGGGACACCTGTTTGCTTTCTCTCAGGTACTTGGCCAGTGCCTGAAGAAAGTACCCAGACATAGAATTGTTGAAGAAGATTCCCTGATGGAGCCAGAAGTGCTCGTAGGTGGTTTAGGGAGCCACCAACAAATCTCCATGCTATATGGAAAGTGGTCCAAAGGGCTGGCAAGGGAGCTGAGCCATGGAAGGAAGGTAGTCCAAAGGGCTGGCAAGGGAGCCAAGCCAGGGAAATCAAAAAAGAGTTGAGTTAGGGCAGTGTGCCCTGTGTGTTCTTAAACCTGAGGGTTTAACAGTACTGAAGATGTGTGTGAGCTCTGGAGAAATCTGCATTTACCAGGAGTGTAGCCCTGTGGGGGTCTGTCTATGCTGTATTGTTCATTGGTGTTTGTGAATAAAAGCTACACTTCAGAATCCCAACTTCTGGTATTGGACATCTCAGTTATTGCTTTCTGTGTCCGGATTACTTGGGTGCCCCTGTGCAGAGTAGCGAAACCTAATCACCATGCCGAGTGACACCTTTCTCCCCAAGTTTCAGGTTATAAAAATGGAGGCACCGTGTCATAGGACCTAGGCCCCTCAACCTGTCACTAGCCACACAGGCAGAGGTAGTAGCCTCGCAGTTTAGCGCCGACTGGGGGTTACACTTCTTTACACTTATGGGGGGGTCAGAAAAAAAATCTTTGTTATTTATTAACTTTCTTTTTCTGGGATTTTCATCTACTGATTTTTGTGTGACTGTAATATTTATTTGATTTCTTTTTCTTTACTTTTTTGATTTGTATCTTATGTTGTGTGATTTAACACTGTTTGTAACTATTTTGATTTTGATATCATATCAATAAAACTTCCCATACTCTTTGGTAGGGGGAGCTGCTTTGCACATGGCTGCTGTCCTGTCGGATGGTCATTCTGCTGGTGAACCTGTAGGAGAGCAGATCTCCCTCCCTGCAGGTCCAGCTCAGGAGATCCGTAATGCTGATATGCCTCAATGAGGTAGTGTTTTAAATAAAGAAGGTGAACATGCTATGGAATATGCCTCTACTGCAATGGATGTGGACTGGTTGAGAAAACTTTTGAAAGAAAATAGACAGCTGGTTATGGCTGTTTTACATTCTGGTACACAACATCCAGAAGAAATGGTAACTGACTCTGTTTTTACTGAGCCGGGTAAGATGACACAAACTAGCATACCTGTGGCCTGTATTGCCTGACCTTCACTCCTCTACTGCTGTGAGTGACTCTTCATGTCAGACAGCCAATTTGACAAAGGCTGGTGAAGTTACTAATAGTCAGGGCGATGACACACATGCATCAAAGCAACAGCTGACAGATGACTCAGCGTCAGCTGTTGAAATGACAATGCTCCCTGCCACAAGCCTGGCTCCTGTTCTAGACTCTGGCGACCTACCTGTTCCTCCTACTACGCTCCCTGTGAGAGTAAGTACTGTTTCTGCTTCAGTTTCAAGGGACAGGGAAAGTTTATCAGTGGGACAACATTTGGGTTTGCGGAAAGGGAGGGCAGGCCTTTTAGGACAGCATTCCTTCCTGACTGATAGAACGCCCACATCATTGGAACTCTCGTTAAAAGAGGCTGGCTGGAAACAGCTTTGCACTGGGCAGTGGGTTCTGAATCCAGACCATAGCCCTATGGCCTTAGTGACTTTGATGTGGAATCCATAATTCAAACTGTTAAACTTTGTGACACTATACTCAGACAAACTTTTGTAACTGATTCTGATTTGGACCTGCATGCGGAGGATGTACAACCTCCTCCTGTGGACACCACCTGTCTCCTTCGTGTTCCCCTGCAATCTACATCGGACTCAGGTGATGAAGGGCCTAGTACTCATCAGCCCTCGTGAGGTGACCAGATGGATGCAGAAGCTGACCCACAGACTGCTGAGCCCACAGTACAAGATCAGGCAAAAACAAGATGGGAGGAATTCAGAAAGAAAGACCACTTCTCCTCACAACCTCCTCCTGTACAGAGGAGGAATGCAGTTCATTTACAATATCTGGGTGGGTTAGATAATGCACTGGACAGAATTTATGTGGGGAGGAAACTAATAAAGGAGTCTTTGTTTTTTTTTTACTAATGAGATATATGCGCTTATTCATGCTGCTGGGGATAACTTACATGATATTAGTTTTAAAACCCCACAGGGGTTAGATAGATTCTGGTCTAAGTATGACAAGCTGGTATACACAGCACTCTGGTTGCCTTTTAGGGCCATACCTCTAACTCAACCTCCCATTAAGAATGTTACCATCTTATTTTGAAATGAAAATGTAGTTGTACATGATTTCACCCATTGGTTACAGCAAAGGTGTGAGCTGATGGGCCCCCTCAACCTATTTTTGATGGAGAGCACTTCTGGACTGGTGGGTAGAAATATAGAGTATGTTTACGTCACACAAATCAGGGCACAGTACATCTTCCGAATAGTTTATTTTTATGGAGGGAACAAGGACACTGTTTCTATCCTGGACAACCCAGGACATGTTTTAAATGTGGTTCTTTTTTGCATTTAAGTTCAGAATGCGATCAAATAAGGTGTAATTTATGTTTGTCCTTTGGCCATTCAAGTTCTGACTGTCAAAATGCTTTACAGTGTAATCTGTGTGATGAGACTGGACATGCTTATCTTATGTGTCCATGGGCCTCTCATAATTAGCAGTGTCAGTGGCTCAGTAGGTAGCACACTCGCCTCTGAGGCTGGGAGATCAGAAGGCTGTGAGTTCCCTCCCCACATCAGGCACGTGGGTTAAAAATCCCCAATACTGACACTGTAGAGCAGCATGGGGGGGTGCTGCATTCCTGAGGTGCCATCTTTTGGATGAGACATTAAACTTATGTCCCATCTGCCTGTTCTGGTGGTGGTTCAGGTGGATGTTAAAGATCCCATGGCACTTCTCAAAAAGAGTAGGGGAATTTTGTTTTATTAGATGTGAACACAGAAAAACAAAAAAATCACAAAATGAAAAAATCCAAGAACACAAAAAATCCACAGATCATCACGTGAATCAGTCACCCACAGAAATTTTTCCAAACCTTGCCAATATGTAATTCATTATGTAAAGAATTCTCTTGGAAATAAATAGTACGAATCTCTTTCAAAATACAGCCATGAAGATCCTCATAGGAGAGTAGCTTTTCCTGCAATGTAAACAAACACCTGGTGTTCCAGACATACCATTTGATAACAGCAAATATGACATTTAATGTAAAACTATCCCAACGAGGCCATGCTCGACCAAACACCTCATAAATCAAAGTGTCACATGAAAGAGTTGCTAGCACAGGCATATCCCAGCAGGCAGCCAGGTAGTTCCAAAAAGAGTGATTATACGAACAAGTAAAAAATAGGTGTTGCATGGATTCCAATTGGGCTGAACAATCAGGTCTAGCACATTGCTTTTCAAGAATGGCTTTATGTTTGTGATTTGTTTTTACATTCAATTTGTCATGACAGCAAAGCCATAACACATCCAAGTATTTAACAGGGATCCGGTCATTCTGAAGAAGTCGTAATACATTTGGAACAAAGGACTGGGGGCATAAAGGGAAAGTACTAGGATCAGAAAAATGTGTGGCTAGAACTTGTGCATATAACAATTTCTTTGATTTATGAACCACCGTTTCAAATGAAACACCCCATTCTTTCTAAGACTGCTTGAAAGGCAGAGTAGAAAAACTTACCAGAGCAAGGGAAAAGGATTAAGACTTATTTTGGCTAAGCAGATTTACTGTGTGGTGTTGTTTTTATTTTTTACTCACAGGGATTGCTACTGTTTGTTGCTAACATTTCATTGTTTTATTTTTCTCTGTAGCAAAGTGTTTCTTACAGCGTATATCTTCTCTGAAATTATTACAGGTGGTGCTTTACAGGTTTTACAGTTTTATCTAACATTAGGATAAGCTTTCAGGGTTACTGCATTTGTTGTTGACTGATTGTTTCTGCTCTTACCTCCTTGTTCTTTCGTCCGTGGTTCTTCTTTTTCAGCAGGGAAGACCCAGCCACCCACCCCATCCCCAACCACCCCACACTACACTCCTTTTATAGGGTACCACAGTTGTGACATTTCCTGTGGCAGAGCAGGAAGGGGTGGATCAGTGGGGCCTCCACAAGGTGAGCTCATTTACAGGGGCACTAGTAATTTAACTTGTTATAACAAGTTAAACAAAACACAATCAAACCATTACTTGCATTTTTTCCTTTTTTTCCTTCTAATTACTCTGACTAGGTTATAAACCCAGCAACTTATCTGGAATGGATATCATTAACTGCAGGTACTGTGGAACAATTTTCACAAGGACAGTCTTACAGGATTTAGGACACTGTCCTACATGCTGGGCCTTTGGAGATCTTAGGGCTCAGCTCCGGGCAGCATGGGCAGAGATTGCATGCCTCAAATTTCATATTCAAGAGGAAATACATTATAAGAACCACCGCCATTTCCCCAGCATCCAACAGAAAAACCTTGACCATGAGGTAGTTGGTCCAGGAGGTTGGCAGGTGGTTAGGAGGGGCAAATCGGGTGCCCCATCACTCTCTGTTCTCCAACATATGACCTCCAAAAACCATATAAACACTACAAACAGGTATCTGCTTTTATCTCTGAAATCAAACAAAGAGGCAGAAGACACTGCAGAGCAGGACACTGCAGCACAGGAGCTAGCACAACAAAACTCATCCAAATCAGGAACCAAAACAAAAAAAGCAAAA
This sequence comes from Neoceratodus forsteri, assembly GCA_016271365.2. NCBI lineage: Eukaryota > Metazoa > Chordata > Ceratodontiformes > Ceratodontidae > Neoceratodus > Neoceratodus forsteri. The sequence continues at coordinate 118,121,259 of JADMNL010000023.1, forward strand.
AGGAAATCCAAAAAACTTCTGATCATAGGAGACTCCATGATTCGGGAGTTGATACCCATCTCAGCCAGGGTAATAGTCAGATGTCTCCCAGGTACATCAGCATGGAGAGACACTGACCGCATTACTAAATTGTTCACAAAGCAGGAGAAAACATTGATGTCCTAGTACACATGGGGACTAATGATCTTGCCAGCCGGTCAGTTGTGGAGACCAAGAACACCTGACCAGGCTGGGTGACAAACTATCATCTATTTCATCAGCATCTCCTTCTCTGAGATCCTGCCAGTCTGGGAGAGGGAGCAGATGGATGGAAGGTCAGAGAAGGGAGATAGGGGAGCTAAACATGTGGCTCAAGGGCTGGTGCCAGGAAAAGGACACAGATTTGTAGGAACTGGCAACAGTTCTAGGAGGCGAAAGTTCTTTAAATTTGATGGACTGCATCTGACTAAGGAGGAGTCAGTGCATTGGGGCAGAAGTTTGACGTCTTTGCAGAATATTTAAACTAGCAAATGGGAGAGGTGCAGCACCCCATCGTCGTATGGGAAGAACACCCCTCCCCTCAGCTAGTGGTCAAACAGGGATTCAAGCATGTTTGCAGTTCATTTGATCACCAGGTAAGAAAAAGGTTTGTCTCCCCATACAACGCGACAGGGGTATGCAAACCTCACCCAACAACCAACACACAAAAATCTGGCCAATGGAAAATCATGTACACAAATGCTCACAGCCTGGGAAATAAGATCCCAGACCTGCAGGCAATAATGTCAGAGGCTAAACTGGACATAGTAGCAATTAGTGAGACGTGGTTTACCAGTAACCACATGGGAGAACTTCAGTACCTGGCTATGTATTGTTCAGAAGAGACCGAGGTGCAAAGGGGAGGAGTGGCCCTGTATGTCAATGAAAATATAAAAGCTACAGAAATTCAGAATACACATAAGGAGCCAGAAGAACTGTGGGTCACCCTGGAAACAGAAATGGGACAGCCATAAGAACTGGGGTTGTCTACAGGCCCCAGACCAGGGAGGACATAGACACATTACTGTTAGAAGACATACAAAACATGACAGCTAAAGGGAGGTTCTGATAATGGGAGACTTCAACATGCTGGATACAGATTGGTCAATACCAGCAGGAACATCTGCAGAACTAGACACATAGTGGATTCCCTGCAAGGTGGGGGCCTCAAACAACTGGTACAGCAACCCACAAGAGACAGGGCTATCCTAGATCTAGTACTGACTAACAAGGAAGGGATCACAGATCTCAGGTAGAAGGTCACCTGGGGGCCAGTGACCATCACATGGTATGGTTCAATTTGGCTACTACATCTAAATCATCCCATTCAAGGCAAAAATATGGGACTTCAGAGGAGCTGACTTTGATAAGATGGCCAACAGAGTTAAGCTAGCCCTGGCAAAAGAAACACAGGTGAGGGTACAGGCAAAGTGGGCTAGCATTAAGGATGCAATACTTGAAACAACATCCCATTGTGTTAGACAGAAAAGGAAGTGCAAAAGAAGAAGGAAACCACTTTGGTTCTCAAATACAGTAGAAAGGTCAGAGCCAAAAGGCTGGCCTTCAGGAAATATAAGGGAACACAGCGGGATGAAGATGAGGAGGCATACCAAACTGCCCTAAGGGAAGCAGAGAAGGCAGTAAGGCAGGCAAAGTCCCAAACTGGGAAACACTAGCATGAACAGTAAAGAAGGTGACAAGACTTTCTATAGATACATTAGTGAAAGAGAAAGTCCAGAGAGGGTATTGCTAAGCTTAATGGAGAAAGGGGCATGTGAGGAAGAGGACCCTGTAAAGGCATCTATCCTAAATAGATACTTTGCTCAGTATTTACTGAAGAGAAGGTAGGGCAGGGCCCACAGCTCAGCATCATGGACACAGGGGAGGGAGGTGAGCACTACTCCCACAACAAAGAAAGGGTCCTACAAGAGCTTGCTAAGCTCAGGGTGGATAAGGCAATGGGACCTGATGGCATACATCCCAGGGTACTAAGGAGCTAAAGGTGGAACTAGCAGAGTCATTAGCAGAACTGTTTAGTGAGTCTCTGAGCACAGGAGAGGCCCAGAACACTGGAGAAGGGCTCATGTGATCCTGCTCCACAAGAGTGGTAGCAGGGAGGAGGTGGGGAACTACAGACCAGTCAGTCTTACCTCAGTAGTGGGCAAGATTATGGAGGCACTCCTTAAGAAAGGATAGTGCAACACCTGGAATCCATAGGGGCACAGGATCCAAGACAGCATGGGTTTACAAAAGGAAGGTCCTGTCAAACTAATCTCATAGATTTCTTTGACTGGGTAACCAGAGTGGTGGACCAAGGGGGAGCAGTTGATGTCGCCTACCTTGACTTCAGCAAAGCTTTTGACACTGTTCCACATAGAAGATTGATAAATAAGCTGGGTAGGCTCAGGGTGGGTCAGACATTGGTCAACTGGGTGGCAAACTGGTTGACGGGCAGAAAACAGAGAGTGGTGGTAAATGGTATACAGTCAGAAGAGATGCAAGTCACAAGTGGGGTACCTCAGGGATCAGTTCTGGGGCCAGTCCTCTTCAACATCTTCATTAGTGACCTTGCAGATGGACTAGAGGGTAAGGCTTGTCTGTTTGCAGATGACACAAGATCTGCAACAGAGTAGATGATCCAGATGGGGTGGGCAGAATGAGAAGAGATCTGGATAAACTAGCAAAATGGTCAGAAGAGTGGCAACTGGGATTTAATGCAAAGAAGTGCAAAATTATGCACATAGGAAGAGAAACCCTGAAGCCACCTATAGGCTGGGAGGGAGTTGCTAGCAGTCAAACGAAGAAAGGGACTTGGGCATCATCATCACTGATGACCTGAAATCATCCAAGCAGACCTCTAAAGCAGTAGGTAAGGCTAGAGGGTGTTAGGGTGTATTAGTAGGGTATCACAAGTCGTAAGAGGGAGGTAATAATCCCTCTTACAAGACACTAGTTAGGCCCCATCTGGAGTACTGCATGCAGTATTGGGCCACACCTTCACAAGGACATTAACCAAATTGAGGCAGTCCAGAGAAGGGTAATCCAAAATGATGCAGGGACTGCATCAGAAGACATATGAGGACAGATTAACAGAGCTCAATATGTATACCCTTGAGCAAAGGAGGAGAGAGGTGATATGATCGAGGCATTCAAACACCTTAGAGGCATTAACAAGGTGAAAGAGTCTAACATGTTTAAATATAAGAAAAATAGCAGGACAAGAGGACACAGCATGAGATTAGGGGGTTGATTAAGGGGAATGTGAGGAAATTCTTTTTCACAGAAATGGTGGTGGATGCATGGAATGGCTTACCACAAGAAGTGGTGGCTATGAATACAGTGCAGGGCTTCAAACAGGCATGGGATAGGCATAAGGGAGCAATACAAATGACTATGAATAGATAGGCCACTGACAGAGCAAAGGCCGATGGCACATTTATAAGGTAGAAAAAGAAATGGGCAGACTGGATGGGCCTTGCGGTCCTTATCTGCCATCAACTTCTATGTTAAACGGACAAACATCTCCCTATAATAAGATGGAGAGGATAAAACAGATTTAAGGACTTTCATCATCCTAGACACCCACTCTCCATACCATGAAGTTTTGCACTCCACAGCGCCATCCACCAAGTGGACTCCTTAAGACAAAGTGGTCAGAGGTTCAGAAACAAGAAGTTTAGGAAAAAGAATAATACAGGGTTTACCATATTGAGACCCCCATCAGAAACCCTAAGATATAGAGTATTCCACTTGAGGGGATTCAATCTGCTCCCCCAGATGGCTTGGAAAAACAAACCGTTAAGGGCAGCATCTCTAACTCTCATGGGGGGGGGGCAGATGCCAATATGGTGACTGACATATAAGAAAAGTGGGAGAAGATAAGACCTGACTAAATGGACACATTTCAACTTACCCATCTGATACTTATTCCAACCTGCCACCAAAGCTCTCCCCTGCTCAAGCTTTAAGTAATACCAATACTTGGTATGAAAGAACAGAATAAGGCCAGAGCCCATCGAGACTGTTCCCCACACTATGTGGGACATTATTTATCTATTATCCCTCAACCAAACATCTAATTTGTTTTTAAAGACAGTGGCACTAGTTGCCTCTACCAATTTGTGTGGCAAGGTGTTCCATACAATGGATGCTCTTATTGGAAAAAAGTTTCCCCTTTTGCTGGTTTTATAAGTTTTTACTTCAAGCTGTTTATTATGCAGTCTCAGAACATGTCTCCTTTTGGAGAGTGTTAGCCACATTTTTCCATTAGATCTGGTGAATTTATTAAATTAAAAACCATACGCATATCACCTCTTAATCTTCTAGTCTGAAGAGAGAAGAGAGAAGAGACCAGTAGCTTTTAATCTGTTCTGATAATCCAAGTTTGTTAATCTTTGAATCATTCTAGTTACTCTCCTTTGAACCTGTTCAAGAATTGATATGTCTTTTTTTTGGTTTGGATTCCAGAAAGGGGAGCCATAGTCTAGATACGGTCTAATGTACAGTATGCCCTATACAATGGAATGAGGCATTGTTCAGTGCGATTAACAAAAGTGCATTTTATTTGCCTCAAAAGTCTGTTGGTCATGCAAGCAGTTCTAACACAGTGATCATTTGATGTAAGTTTATTATTAACATATATCCCTAAATCTTTTTCACAATTTGATGAGTGAAGTGGTAGTCCGTTAATATGATATATTGTTTTTGGATTATTTACACCGAAATGCACTACTAAACATTTGTCGTGATTAAACTGCATATGATTTTCATTTGCCCAAAGTGTTAATTTTTCCAAATCCTTCTTTAATGCAGAAATATTTTCTTGATTATTAACCTTGCCCCCCAATTTAGTATCGTCTGCAAATTTAACTATGCAGTTATTTGGCCCTGTTTGTAAATCACCGATAAAGAGGTTAAACAATGTTGGTCCCAAGACTGGCCCCTGTGGTACACCACTTGTCACACTACCCGAATCAGACAAGATATCATTAATTCTGACTCTCTGAGAACGATTTGTCAGCCAGTTTAAAGTCCAGTTGACAATATCAGGTGACAAACCTAGATTGTGCATTTTAGTAATGAGTTTTTCATGTGAGACTTTATCGAAAGCTCTACTAAAGTTCAAAATAATGACATCAGTAGGGATACCCACATCTGGTAGAGTACTTATATTATTGTAAAAAGATATCAGATTGGTGGTGCAGGAATACTTGGGAGTAAACCCATGCTGATTTGAATCATGAATTACTAATTTTTTGCAATCTTGATCTATTAGAAATGTCATTACTTGTTCCATTAATTTACCAGCCACTGAGGTCAGGCTAATTGGACGATAATTTTGCATAGAACCTCTATTGCCTTTTTTAAATATGTGAGTAACTATTGCTGAATGCCAATCATTTGGTACAATGCTTTCTTGTAAGGATTTATTGAAAATAATTGATAAAGGTATAGAAATATTTATAGAGGTTTCGATCAGAAACCATGGATGAATACAGTCTGGGCCTGAACTAGTATTTTTTTTCAGTTTTTTGATAGCTCGTATAATGTCAGTTGGATAGAACCTATGATAATGATAATGTACGTGGTGAACTTTAAATGTACTAATAGGGGATTTTTGACAGAAGACGGAACAAAAGTACTTATTAAAGAGATTCGAGGTTTCTATATCAGACAGAGAAGAGCTATTGGTTATAATGGGACCAATGGTCCTTGATACATCTTTTTTACTATTTATATAGGAGAAAAGAGATTTGTGACAGTCTTTTGTGTGAGCTAGTTTAAATTCTAGCTTATTTTTTGCCAATTTAATAGAAATTTTTAATTTTTTCACAGATAGTCTGTATTTATGTAATAGAGTAGTTTTAAATGGAACAGAAATATTTTTAAGTTTCCTAAAAAGTTAAATTTTTATTTTAATCTGATTTTTAATTGTCTTGTTGAACCAAGGGTGAATTTTTCCTTTATTATTAAATTTCCTCTTAGATGGAATAAAGGTATTTTCCAAATAATGTACAATGTTTTTAAAGAAGTCCCAAGCTTGTTGTGTTGTACAATTAAGAAGATTAGATTCCCAGTTTATGTTTTGTAAGTATTCATTGATTTTAGAAAAAAATGCTTTATTATAATTTTGTGTATAGTATAACTTCCTTTGTGTAGTTTTAAACTGTTGAATTTGAAAATGAATAGATGAATGATCACTGGTCCCAAGTGGATCCCAAATTTGTAAATTGCTAATTTGTTGCTCTACGCTAGTAAATAATAGATCCAAAATATTAGGACCTTGAGTGGGTTCAGTAACAAATTGTTGTAATCCAGTACTAACTACCACATCTATTAGTCCTTTCCTGGCATAGGACTGTCCTGAGAATGAGTCCCAGTTAATATGAGAGAGGAAGTCACCAAATATTACAATATCTTGAGATTCTGAAAAATGTGTAATTTCTTTAAACATATCAGTTGTGTAATCTGAATTTGCAGATGGAGGTCGATAGATGTTACCAATAGTTATATAGGACTGCTCCTTCAATAAGATTTTAACCTATACTTTCAAAGGAAAGGAGAACACATTTCAAAAGAAGGAATATCATTTCGTATGTACATGCAAACTCCACCGCCTTGCTTATCTAATCTGTTTTTATGATATAACTTATAACCTGGAATTTCTCTGGACCAAATTGAGGATGCGTCCCACCAAGTTTCAGTTACTCCCACCATACCTATATTTAAAGTTTTACATTTTGGTTTCGAGTTCTGCTAATTTGAATTGGTTTAAAGATCTTGCATTCAAAGCTAGGAATTTACATTTAGTTGCAATAATATTTTGGTAAGTATTCAGAGACTAGGGAATAGACCCATTCTCCCCCATTGTTTTTAGTTTAAACAATGATTTATGATTTTAGTGATACTTTTCCCCATAAGTGTACTATCCCTACGACTGAGATGTAAACCGTCCCAGCAAAACAAGGAAGAATGATCTGAAAATGATTCCCAGTGGGTAATACAGGGTATATCCTGCTTAAAACACCACTTTCTCAGCCATTCATTTAGGGCTTTGATTTTCTGCATCATGGTAAATGTTGCTCTCGGGACAGGTAGAATTTCAGATATACATACCCAGCATCCCCTATCAAGTAACAGGTTACATAACGTCACATAGTCTTGTTGAAACTGATTAAATGGGGTATTGTTTATATCATTAACACTGGCATATATGATAACCAGTGGATTTTCCCCCACAGTTTGTAAAATTTTAGGCATCATGGAGGTAATGTCAGATACCCTGGCCCCAAGGAAGCTAGAACAAGTGCGGTCGCTCTTGTCACTATTGCATACCACCCTGTCAATGTGTTTAATGATTGAATCTCCCAGGACTAACACTTGTTTTGAGACAGTAGGGGTACAAGAATCAGAAACAGGTGATTGTTTAACACACTCTGGAGCGATTAACTTAATAGGTATTGATTTGGTAGCTTGAGACTTACTAGGACAAGTACTCATGGGCATTAACTCCTGATTAAAAAGTGTTTTTGAACCATTATTATCAACAGAGGGTGATGCACAGGATAAATCATGTAGCACTTCATTATTTGATATAGTCGATTGCTCAATCCTATTACAAGTTTCAATAGGGGCACTATTGCGTATTTGACTGTCTCTCCTTTTTTTAAGAGGCTTTGTGACAATGGTCCAGTCATCATTATCATGAGAAGAGGGCAGATAATCATCCACCTTATAAGAGGGGGCAGAGGCAACAGGTATACTAGTACTAGTCGTTACAATTGTCTTCTCATCAGGAGGCATAGAAATGCTACCTAAATGTGAAGGAAATTGTTCATTAGAATGAACTTGTTCATCCATAAGATCAATGTAACTTTCCAATTCCCTAATATCAGTAGAAACTGGTTTAATATTAAGCAGAAATGCTATCTCTGCTTCAAGAGTAGTAATCAGATGGCAATTAGTGCATACATACTCGCTCCCATACTTTCCCTTACTATACATCAAACATTGCAAAGGTGTATACTTACTAAGTAGAGGATATGCTAAAATTATCTTATCCAAGTTTGTCTAATGCCAGCAGTTTCAGTGTGCCCAGCGGACACAGCAGACATGCGTAAATGCAAATGTAGCTTCTTTTAGTTAGCAGCTTTCTGATCTACAAGCAAGGCAAGCAACAGGAAGTTGTAATTTGAGTCACCTGCTTTTATAGTGTCTAAGCCACGCCCCCAGTTTAGCTCTCTCTCTCTCCTCCTACTGGTTTAGCAAAGTAAGTTAATACAGTACCCTTCACAGCACAGAACACACACTGACTTTCTTTCTTTTCTTTCTTTTTTTAACCCTAAATAAGACCCCTTCTACTTCTAATAAAGTATCTGTCTTGCTTAATCTCAACAGACACTGACTCCTGCTGAGATATAAGTGTTAAATTAATAAGATAATGTAGCTTCTTTTAGTTAGCTGCCTTCTGCTCTACAAGCAAGGCTAGCAACAGGATTTGTAATTTAAATTAAGTAGGTCTTGATGGCCAGAATCAAACAAAATCCCCAAAACCTTCAGAGGCCCATCTTGATTTGATACCAGCAACACAGGGAGCAGGGGTTCCCATCCCCACATATTTAATCATACATTTAGACTTATTTAAGTTCACCCCAGAAGCAGCACCATAATAGGAACAAAAATCAAAAGCTCAGGCAATATCCTCCAAGGATTTAAGAATTAAACAAATGTCATCAGCATAGGCAGCCACCGTCCATGGCAAACGATGCCCTGATGCCAAAACTGGAGTGAAAAAATTAATATCATTCAAAAGGCACAGTAAAGGATCAAAACAAAAACAAAAAGTAAAGTGCTCAAGGGGCAACCTTGATGAACCCCTCAGCGCACCGAAATCAAGCTCCCCAGGAAGCCATTAACCAAAGCCTTCACAACCGCCAAACCATAAATATGTTGCAGCCAACTGAAAAAAATATCAGGAATGCCATAAAACTGTAAAGTAAACCATAATAAATTATGATCAACAGAATCAAAAGCTTTCTGTTGATTAAGATAAACTACATAACCATTAGTACCAGGAAAAGCCCCAGACTCAAAAACCTCACATAAAACTAACAATTGATTAGTAATCACCCTACCTGGAACAGAACAATACTGAAACTGTGAAAGCACCATAGAGGCAACCTTGGACAATCTACGAGCCAGAATTTTCATTAAGATCTTAAAATCCACATTAAGAAGACAAATGGGGCTCCAATTTTCTAAGTTGCCTTTAACACCTTTTTTATGCAAAAGTGTCAAAACACCAAGAACCATATCTAAAGAGACTGACCCTGTGTCCAACATATGAGTATACACCTGTGCTAGTTCATGCAAAATCATCGGAACAATTAATTTATACAGTTCAGCCGGAAGACCATCCAAACCAGAAGTCTTTCCTTTGGGTAAAGCCAGCACCACTTCCAGAATTTCAGCCTAGGAGTTGGCCCCAATCAAGGGATCCACCACCTCATAAGGGAGCTGAGGAATATTCAACAGTCCAAAAAACTGAGAAAAAGCCATCCAATCAGTGGTGGACTTATCAAACTGGTGTCTTAAATAATGTGAAACCACCTCCAGAATGCCAGAGGTTGTGGAAATAGTCACTCCCACAGAATCCCGTACTGCCGTCATTTGCTTTTTCAGAATTCTGTTCTGACAACTTGAAAAGGACATATAGTATCCAACTTTCCACTAGTCCCAAATCGTTGTTGCATAGTAAGAGATGCCATTTGGCGCTCATGAAAACCCCTCATAGAGTTTTGAACTATGTTTATTTGAGCTCCAAAATCATGGCCAGCAGTTTTAGCTAAGCCCATCAAAAGTTGTAAATGCTAGTACTGAATTTTATCTGAATCTGATTTCATTCTACGCAGGGATAATAACAATTTATGAAGATCTGACTTTAAACAGTACCACCAAAGAAAGGGGGTGTTGAACATCTCAAACAAAGTTTTCTGGGCCCCTACAACAGACAAGATTTGGTTTTTCACAAAAGCATCCTGGAGAAGTAAAGTATTCAATCTCCAAATACCAAGGCCATAAGACAACGCAGGAGTCCCCAGTACTACAGACAGATCTTTATGGTCCAAGTATGCCACAGAGGTGACTCGAGCAGTGGTAATAGGGAGACCCTTACAAAAAAGAAGTCAATTTGTGTGGCGTGTGTTCCTCATTGCAAAGTAGGGGTCCCCAGCTTATGAAGAACTGTATAAGCATCCACCAGATTCGCCAGTTGCACTGTGGATTTTAAAAAGGTCATTAAACTTTTTTTGTAGATGTACCACTACCCCTATCAAGACATGTAAGACCATGATTAAAATCACTCCCCCAAATTACAGGCTGAGCTGAAAACAGAAAAGGGCAGATTTGAAGAAAAACATCAACACTCTCAGCCTTCAACTGAGGTGCATAAACATTAATTAGTCTATAGTAAGAATGTTGATACATAATGTCAAGAATCAAAACCCTTCCAGGAATCAGATCTACTAATTTAAGAAGCTGAATATGCAGGGTAAATAAAATCCCTACCCCTGTACAGAGACCCACACCAAGAGACCCATAAGATGGTCCTTTATACCATTCAGGTTGTACCCGACGCATCTCAGCAGGCGTGTGCAGCTGGATATCTTATCAAAAAAATCACATCTGCATTAGAGGACAAAATATGTGAAAAAACCCTCCCCTCTTCCTAGCATTCTTAATTCTATTAACATTGACCACCAACAAAGACAATCTAGTTGTCTGACACATGAGCGTGTTCAAGGGGGGTTACATGCCTGAGATTTACCTGGACCCACTACTTTTTTCTTCTTGCCGTTATTAGTGGGAGTTCCCTTTCTAGAACCCACAATCTTATCACCACACTCCTCCAATTCACTGGATTCAGAGTCAGATAAAGGCCTCACACAGTGAGCATCCTCCGAAGAAATGTCAGAGTCATGTACCAGGTCACCAGAATCCTGAAAGAGAGGTTGGAATCTATTAGAAGTCTGGGTCTCAGAAATCTTATGAACCTTTGAAGCAGGCTGCCTCCAGCTTCTGTGCCGGGTCACTCGCTGTTCAACGTTCACCACAGGAACAGCCGGCGGAGAGGAGATGGGCATTACAGCTGAAGAATCACTAGGTTGGTCAGACAGAGGAGGAACACCGAAAGTAGGCCGGGACACCCTTTGGGAACTGCCATCGACACAACCTGCAACTGAGCAACCTCCAAAGGAGGGTTAGAACAAAATTCGGGGGTGGCAGGGTAGGAGAATCAAACAGGGGGTCCACCCCAGAGATCTCAGAGCCTGTAGACTGGAATGACTTGGTATTCAATTTAACATGTTCCCTTTGAGCCACAGCAACCAACAGCTGTGGTTCCTCAAGGTCACCTGACCCAGAATTAGCAAATGCAGTCTGAGCACATATCGTGTAGGAGTGACCAGAGAGACCACACAAATTACAACAAAGTTCTGCAGTGCACTGAGAATACATATGCCCCAACTGTCCACAAAGAGAACACCATACCTTGTCACAAGCATTACTAATATGTCCAGGGGCACCACACTTGTAGCAGGTCTTGGGCTGCCCTGGATAGAATAAGACTCCCCTGTCTCCCCCCCAAAAAAAGGAGTTGGGTAAATGTTGCAGAGAGCCCTCCACCTCTTTCAAAAGCACCCTCACCTTCCAACCCCCAGTCCATATATTTTCATCATCAAAGATGGCATCAGGGGGACCCAACACTGTACAGTGCTGTTTCAACCAATAAAGCAAATCATTCACGCTAACCCCTTCATTCCTAAATAAGACAGTGATGGACTTCTGGGCAGGTTTAGATAGGGGAATTACATCAAAGACAGCCCACACTGGAGTGTGTTTACTTTTATGATAATGGAGCCAAAAAGCTTCCAAACCACTCTGCAATTTAAACCTTACATCAAAGGAGTGATCCCCTGACACATGGATCAGAGCATACAGCTCAGCAGCATTAAAGTGTAAACTTGTTTTTAATAATACTTTCCCCACATATTTCCTATTAGGGTAAACATCCAAACCTCCCTTATAGATAATACGAACAGCATTATGTCTCTTGGCTGGTAAAACCTTTTTCTGAAAAAAAGAGGCTTGGAACGAGGCCCACCTTCTTCATCCTGAGGAGAAGCAGGACCCCATTGTCCCCATGGGAAGATAAATCAGTTGCAACAGGAGCAGAGTCCAAAGTACACTGAGAAGGATGGGGAAGCCATCTCTGAGCACCCAAAAGAGCCATATGTTTGAAATTCAGGGCAGGGTTAGGGGTAAGCTCCGAATCAGTACCAAGTGTCCAATTAGAGTCAGGTAATACTGATGGACCGACAGTAGGCAGGTCAGCATGTAGTCTATCCCCAGGAATCCGAATAGGTGCAAACCCCGACGTCCATTGCTGGGAAGCAGGAGACTTCACCCAGCCAGCCGCCACAAAGACTTCTTCACAGACCACGGCTCCACTTCAGACATCTCCGAATCAGCCCACGCTTACTGAGAAGAGGCAGTTTTAGCACAGGTATAGGCAGGAGAGCCTTTCACTGCAAACAAAAAAACAGACTCCTTATCTTGTGTCTGGGGCTGAGTCTGAAAAACGACAGAAGGACCCGGGATTGGACTGCCGAGTTGCTTGCCCGGCATGCCCATTGCAAGAGTATTCTGGTCTGACCCTTAACGACTCCCGCCAGACACAACACAGATGTTCAGGCTACCAGCGAAAATGCAACTCAGGGTGGCAGCATTTGACACAGTCTGCAGAACATTAGGGACAGAGGTCTCTGCAAGGCTGACAGCAGGCAAAACAGCTGAAGTAGAAGAGGTTGAAGTCACAATTACCTCCACAGCAGGATGTCGAGTATCAGGTCCAGAGTCAAGTGCAAAAATTGGTAACACAGCAGAGGAGACCAAGGCATCACCAGAACCACCAGTAACTGTATCAAGGCTCACTTCAGCATCAAAAAAGGTATCAGCTGCATTGAGATCTCCAAGAATAATTTCAGCCTGCACTCCAGACTCCACCACGTCCGTCCCCATCCTGACTCAGATGGAGACTGACACCAGAATTTTTTTATTTTATTTAGTTTTTGTTGAGTGGGTAAGTGCACTAGACAAATCCTGCCTATTTTCAGACACGACCCGGGGGAGGGGGATACAGATGAATGCCAACTGACCTTGAACCAGATTAAACTGTTGCTGGTATTTTTAGTGAATGAGGGAAATTTGGCCAGGACACCGAGGAAATTCCCCTACTCTTTTTTTGATAAGTGCCATAGGATCTTTAACATCCTGAACTACCACCAATCCAGGCAGATGGGACCTCAGTTTAACGTCTCATCAAAAGATGGCACCTCAGAAGTGCAGCACCCTCTCATGCTGCACTACAGTGTCAGTACTGGGATATTAACCCAAGTGCCAGATGTGGGAACTGAACCCACAGCTCTCGATCTCCTGGCCTCAGAGGCAAGTGTGCTACCACTGAGCCACTGATAACTACAAATGAAAAACAGCCCCCACCGCAGAGAGATGGGGAATTTTTTATTGAAAATTTAAAACAAAATATGCAGAAGTACATTACGGTATACAAAATCAGAAAGAAAGAAATCAAAAACAGAAATAAGTATTACAGCATGCATGAACTGCAGAAACAGAACTAATCTGCATTTGTACACAACTCCCACCTCATTCCCACTAAAAGAGTAGGGGAAGTTGTTAAACAAAACGTAAAGCATAAAATGCAAAATTGCATTACGGCATACAAAGCCTTAATAAAAAACAAAAATAAGTAGCAACAGCAAATTGTAAAATGAAAATGTTCACAGTGGTACAGAAAATCCTGACCCGTCTCCACTAAAGGTGCAGGATGGTGAGGAAGTCAAAACTGAAAAACATAAAACAGACCAAGATGTATTACTTCATACAAATCAGAATAAAAGAATATTAATATCAAAAATAAATAGTATTGAAGATATAAACTGCAAACAGAAATATTCCACATTAATACATAAACCCCATCCCATCCCCACCGAAAAGTAGGGAACTGAGCTGTCAAAAAAACAAATCAATACAAAAATACTGTGTGTCATACAAAACCAGAAAGCATGAAATAAAAAATACAAAACATCACAGTCAGGGAAGGACCCAAGAACATAAATTCCAGTATTGTTGAAAAACCCCAGGTGATAAAGAGCCTTCCTCTGAATAATAAACAGCTTGCAAGCCCTGTAAGATCTATGAAACAATCTGGGTAGGGATACTAGATTTCTGCTGTAGCAAATATGCACACGATGCCCTTACCAACTGAACTTCCATTTTAGATAAAGCTTACCATAAATAAAAATGACAAAAATCAAAAATCAAACAGAGAGTGCTGGGATGATAGCGACATAAAACAGGGGGATAAATGCCGAAAATTAAAACATCGTACGTAAGGATCGGGAGGGCCTACTCTTTCCACTTATGGAGGAGAAGGGTCCACACAGGTTGAGTATAGGGGCAATCAATAAAAAAATGTGCCATGGTCTCAGGAATAGAAGGACATGTGTCATGAGGACAAGTCCTCCCCTCCTGAGCCTTATGCTTCAGGTTGTCCCTGACTCCAAGCCTCCCATGACAGGACAACCAGGTAACAGCCCAAACTCGCCTAGGAATTTGAGTATCAGTCAATAGAAGGAAGACACTCGAGGAGTCAATAACAGTCCCAAAGGAATCCTGTAACACGAGCAAGTCTGAAAAAGACAACCCCAGGATAGACTGATACAAACGCTTCTTCGAAGTAGAAAGAATCGTGGTGGGGTTCAAACTCCACTGACAAATTTTCAGGAAAGTGGGGATTATATAATGGGGGAGATTATATTTTCGAAAATTCTGAGGTATTTCCATAATTGGAAGTTGCCAAGCATTGCACAATGGAGCAACACTATGGTGAAGAAGAGAATACCAAAATGCCGGCTGAGACTGTAAAAGATGGGGAATAGCAAATTTCATAAACAAACAGTGAAAAAACACCAAGGGGTTAATCATCCGAACCCCACCATGGCAATAATCAAGATATGTATATGATCATTTAACAGGGTTCAAGCGGCTGCCCCAGAATCCTTAGAAGAAACGTTATACAAACCTGCTTCCAGGGAAAAAGGAACTGGGTAAACTGCAGCTAAATGAAGAAACAAGGGAAGAACAAACGTCTTTAATAATAAAATCCTTTTCTGCTTTGCAATAATGTGTTTCTTCCAGGAATCTACGATCCAACAAGCTTTATCTAAAATGGAAGTTCAGTTGGTAAGGGCATCATCATTGGTACCAAAGGTCAAACCAAAATGTTTGATTGGGGTGGACTGCAGAGGGACCCCAGCAATGGAGGATTGAGAAACTGGGAGAAGCAAGGCCAAGCTCTTCCCATAATTTAATTTGGAGCCTGACACCCGTTCAAATTCTATAAGAAGGAGTAGTAAATCAGCCTCCTGAAGCTGAGGAGTGGTGAGAATACAAAGGTCATCTGCATAAGCAGATACCAGAGAAATAGCATGCCCAGAACAAAAATCTAGATGCGGGATAGATGGATTGTGCAAAATTCTGCGTAGCAAAAGGATCTATTGAAAAACATGGAGAAGAGGGACTTAAGGGGCAGCACTACTTCAGTCCAACTCAAAGGATGGACAGAGGGCCATTCCATTCTTATGCGAATGGCTCCCCCTGTCCCTCCTTTTTGAGTCCATGTAGTAGAATAGAGCAATCTAACCCACTGGATATAACACGGTGGAATACCGTAGTGAGACTGGACCATAAAGAGATAGTCATGATTCACTCTATCGAATGGCTTCTCCTGATCCAAAGAAAGAAGGAGCGAGGGAGAAGAGGAAAAGCTAAAAGCAGAGACATCCCGTATGGGTGAAAGATTGGAAGCTATAGTGTGATGAGGAATGGCACAAGTCTGAACATCAGAAATAACTTGGGATGCATTAGGAAGAAGCCGGTGAAGCAAAAAGGACGTAAAAATGTTATAGTCCACATTCAAGAGACTTAGTGGTCTCCAATTCCGAATGTCTGATCTATCCCCTTTTTTAAACAAAAGAAACATAATAGCATCTGAGAAATGTAGAGGAACAGAATAAGTTTCGATGATGGTGTTAAAGAGCAAAATAAGGATCGGAGAGAAGAAGTCAAAAAAGGCATGATAAAGCTCTGCAGTGAGGCTGTCCTGCCCTGGAGATGTGAACCTCCTTTGTTTCTTGATGGCCACTTGCACTTCTGACAGGGAGATTGGGGCAATTAACTGGGCACAGAGATTCCGAGGGGGAGAAGGAACCTGGAAATCAAAAAAGGAAGTGACGGAAGGAAGAGCCAAGGTAGGAGTCCCAAAAACACTTTCCAAGTGGGAAGAAACCTCTTCTGCTGGATGGACTGCCACTACTCTGTGTTTATAATAATAAACCACAGAGAGTCAGAGATAGTAAGACTATTGATGTGAGTGGCTGCCACCCTTTCTGAACAGTGCTTAAAAACATCAAAAGAGGCCTTAGAAGACCGAGTGCCGAAAGACGCCTCAAGATGCAAAGAGAGAGCCCTATCATGTTGATGTGCTTCCATTTGGGACTTTAAGGAACAATAAGAGGGGAATAATCATGTCCAGATTTGCAAGCTCTTGAGATAGTATCCATCAGATGCCGCCACAAAGTCAAATATTGACAATAAGAGGCTATAGATTTCCTCCTACCATGCCATATAAAAAAACATTTTAGATCCAACTTGGTGTCCTCCCACCAATGTAAGGGGGAGGCATAAGCATCCAGCACAGAAATGCAGGCCTGCAAAAAGACTTGACAATCCTCAAAAATGCAACTGTCAGACAGCAAGAAACTATTCAACTTCCAATGAGAAGAAACAGTAAGGGGATGGGAAGCAGTGGAAGGAAAACAGAGCAGTGAAATGGCCATGTGATCCGAGGTTTTGCAAGGAATGACCGCTGCTTGCTGAACTAAGATATTCTGTGAGATGAAGAAAAAATCTATATGAGTGGCCAGAAGGCCTCTATGATAGGTTTTTGCACCTGTAGGATGCACCTCATGTAGCCATCCTTAAGCAAAGCAGTCTTAAAAATTGCCGGCAATGCAGATGAGTCCCCAAAGTTTCCAAGTTGTGCCTCCTTTGTCAGCCAGTGTAAGACCACAGTTGAAATACTCTCCCATGTAAAGATGCCTTGAGGTGTGTAAATAAGGTTGCAATTGCCGAAACAAATCCGATCTGGCTGCAATACTTTGGGGAGCATAGACATTAAGAATTCTGAGCTTTAGATGATGATAGGTACAATCAAGCAGCAAGGCACGCCCAGGGATGATATCAACCAACCTCATAACAGCAAAGTCAAAACCAGAAAACAAGATACCCAATCCATCGCACTTATCCTCTCCACAGGACCAATAGGATGGGCCCCTGGTCCAGCTGGTAGTGGCCCGAGTCAGCTCGTAATGAGTCTTCAATCTAGTATCCTGAAGCAGGTAGATATCATGCAGGAGGTCCAAAAGGCAAAAGGTACTGCAAAGTGGTGAGGAGTTTCCTATGGGATTTCATGTTCCACACATTAAGTGTGAGGTATTGAAGACTCAAACCCATGGGCATGAGAAGAATTGATAGTGCGGAAAGAAAATGGGAGAAAACGGGAAAAATCAAGAAAGGATTCTCAGGTAACCACAGAATGCTGCCCGGTACCTGGTCTAGAAGGAGAGGGATCCCACTGGGAGTCAGAGGAATAGTCCATATGGAGAGAGGAGGCCTAAGAAGAATCAATCATTTTCCTCATCCACTATGTCACTCCACTGCTCCCGCTTAGTCAAGGCTTGGTAATGATTTCTAGTAAGAATTGACTGCCGGGGGGGTGGACCAGGAGCATTACACTTACTTTTCACCTTACCCTTCTTTCCCTGAGCAACCTCCATGAAGGAACCCTGATCCAGAGGGGGAAGGGGGCATGGGGTCAGGGAGGACAGAAATCTCTGGAGCAGAGTCAGCACAGGGAGGAGCTGGTGACTGCAAAATGATATCATCCACCCCAATGGTGGGAGTAGGGACCGGGACAACATCCTCTGAAGGGGGGCAACATTCAGGAACTTCTCATCCCATTGGCAAAGAACCTCAGTTTGGGAGTCAGATTTGAGAGCCACTTGATCCTGAGGAGGGCGATCCAAACTATTATGGTCAGCCCAAGGACACCTCTCTCCCTCCATTGTGCTAGGGTATACATATTGAGCTCAGTTAATCTGTCCTCATTTGTTTTCAGATGCAGACCCTGCACCATTTTGGCTGCCCTTCTCTGGACTGCCTCAATTTGGTTAATGTCCTTGTGAAGGTGTGGCCTCCAGTACTGCATGCGTACTCCAGATGGGGCCTAACCAGTGTCTTGTAAAGAGGGATTATTGCCTCCCTCTTCAGACTTGTGATACCCCTACTAATACACCCCAACATCCCTCTAGCCTTACCTACTGCTTTAGTGGTCTGCTTGGATGATTTCAGGTCATCGGTGATGATGACGCCCAAGTCTCTTTCTTCCCTTGTGACTGCCAGCAAGTCCCCTCCCAGCCTATAGGTGGCATCAGGGTTTCTCTTCCCTATGTGCATGATCTTGCACTTCTTTGCTCTAAACCGCAGTTGCCACTCTTACGACCATTTTGCTAGTTTATCCAGATCTCTTCTCATTCTGCCCACCCCATCTGGATCATCTACTGTGTTGCAGATCTTGGTGTCATCTACAAACAGACAAACCTTACCCTCCAATCCACCTGCAATGTCACTGATGAAGATATTGAAGAGGACTGGCCTCAGAACTGATCCCTGAGGTAACCCACTTGTGACTTGCATCTCTTCTGACTGTATACCATTTACCACCACTCTATGTTTTCTGCCCGTCAACAAGTTTGCCACCCAGTTGACCAACTTCTGACCCATCCTGAGCCTACCCAGCTTATTAATCAATCTTCTGTGTGGAACAGTATCAAAAGCTTTGCTGAAGTTAAGGTAGGCAACATCAACTGCTCCCGCTTGGTCCACCACTCTGGTTACCCAGTCAAAGAAATCTATGAGATTAGTTTGACAGGACCTTCCTTTTGTAAACCCATGCTGTCTTGGATCCTGTGCTCCTATGGATTCCAGGTGTTGCACTATCCTTTCCTTAAGGAGTGTCTCCATAATCTTGCCCACTACTGAGGTAAGACTGACTGGTCTGTAGTTCCCTGCCTCCTCCCTGCTACCTCGCTTGTGGAGCAGGATCACATGAGCCCTTCTCCAGTGTTCTGGGACCTCTCCTGTGCTCAGAGACTCACTAAACAGTTCTGATAATGGCTCTGCTAGTTCTACCCTTAGCTCCTTTAGTACCCTGGGATGTATGCCATCAGGTCCCATTGCCTTGTCCACCCTGAGCTAATCGAGCTCTTGTAGGACCCTTTCTTTTGTGAAGAGACTGGTGCACACCTCCCTCCCCGTGTCCATGGTGCTGAGCTGTGGGCTCTGCCCTACCTTCTCTTCAGTAAATACTGAGCAGAAGTATCTATTTAGGATAGATGCTTTTACATGGTCTTCCTCCTCACACGCCCCCTTATCTCCTTTGATCTTAGCAATACCCCCTCTGGACTTTCTCCTTTCACTAATGTATCTATAGAAAGTCTTGTCACCTTCTTTTACTGTTTGTGCTAGTGTTTCCTCGGTTTGGGCCTTTGCCTGCCTTACTGCATTCCCTACTTCCCTTAGGAAAGTTTGGTATGCCTCCCTATCTTCATCCTGCTGCATTCCCTTATATTTCCTGAAGGCCAGCCTTTTGGCTCTGACCTTTTCTGCTACTGTGTTTGAGAATCAAAGTGGTTTCCTTCTTCTTTTGCACTTCCTTTTCACACTAACACAATGGGATGTTGCTTCAAGTATTGCATCTTTAATGCTTGCACATTTTGCCTGTACCCCCTCACCTGTATTTCTTTTTGCCAAGGCTAGATTAATTCTGTTGGCCATCTTATCAAAGTCAGCTCCTCTGAAGTCCAATATTTTTGCCTTGGAATGGGATGATTTTGTTCTAGTGGCCAAATTGAACCATACCATGTGATGGTCACTGGCACCCAGGTGACCTTCTACCTGGAGATCTGTGATCCTTTCCCTGTTAGTCAGTACTAGATCTAGGATAGCCCTGTCTCTTGTGGATTGTTGTACCAGTTGTTTGAGGAACTCAGCCAGCACTAGGGGAGTTCTAAGCACCTTATCTGTGAAACTTCCCAGGACAAAGGTCCTGTGGCAGTACAGGGAGAACCAGGTAAGTTTATTGTATAGGTCACAGTGATGGATGAGATGAGGGGCACAGAGACAAATGTTATTGTAGGCTACATCCCACCTAGAGAGGTGTACCTTGGCAGTTTGCACAAACAAGATAAGCCCATAGCAGACAGTTGGGAGAAACACACCTCTGGCCAGGGCAAGGAGAGCAGCAGACATGAGGTTGTTCTTTGCTCTGTAGGCTAGGCCCAGTTTGCTGTTAACCATCCAACACACATTTTGGATATGCTGGGTGAGGTCAAGCTGGGGGTCAAGTGTCACCCCCAGGTATTTGATGGAGTCAGTAACCAATACAGAGGTTCCATCAATTCCAGTAACACACAGGGGAGCAGGGGAAGCTTTGATCTTAGCCAGGGATCCAAAAAGCATGGCCTGTTTTTTTTTTAGGCTGAGGACAAGCTTGTTTGCTGTAATCCTGGACTGGATGCTGCAAAAGTCAGCACTTAGTTGGTGGTTGATGATCTCGATGTCACAGGAATGGGTAAGGATAACCAGATCATCAGCATATAATATGGAGCTGCAATGTGAAGAGATGGGGGGGAAGATTGTTGACAAAAACGGTCCTAGAACAGACCCCTGAGGGACACCGGAAGTCAATGGGGTGGACTCCAAGAGGGCCTTACTGAATTTCGTAAGTTGCTGTCTTCCCTGGAGGTAGTTGGAGAACTACCTAAGGACCGAGGCAGACAGGCCAAGTTGAGAGCTAAGAAGAGCATGATTAACCAGGTCGAAGGCCTTGGACAGGTCAATGAAGATAGCACCAGAGAGCTTTCCTAGGTCCATAGCTCCCCCGATCTCAAATGAGACAGTAACAAGGGCAGAGGAAGGGTGTTGGGTAAATAACTTTTGACTATCTAAACTTAGTCATTCATTCAGCAGTGTAAAAAACTTATTTTGCTCTTGTGGGCTGATTCCCCCCCCCTTGTATCTTAAGAATAGGTGGTTGTTACAGTGGCACCTGTCCTGGAAATGGACTTTCTGAGATGAAGGAGGCATAGGATGGCAGCAGTCATTTTTCTCCCTTCTCTTCAGATTCCATGCGTCTTCCTGGGGCCCTTTTGTATTCATTGTACTGCTTTCAATGAGCACCCTCTCCCCAATCTAGTTCCTCCTCTTTGTATGTTCCCTACTCTGACTACCCAAGATCTCAGTGTTTGGAGGTCCCTCACGTAGCCAGTTTACTGTTATCTCTTTTAGGGCTGCTAGTGTAAGGATTCTCAGGAGAGCCATGTGGTTTTTATCTCTGAAAGTTCCCCCAGATTCCCCTTAGGTATTCATGACGGACAGACTGGATGGGCCTAGTGGTCCTTATCTGCCGACAATTCTATGTTTCTGTGAATTCCGGCCCAGAAGTCCACCACCCCTGGGCAGGCCCAAAATATGTGATAGTGCATCCTCCTTCCACCACAACCCCTCCAGCACAAATCAGAATTTCCTGCTTTAAAATGTTTGGTGATGGACGGAGTGTGGAAGAATCTAGAAATACACTTCCATCTAAACTCTCTCCACCCAGGGAAGGCCGTGGTTCTCCACCCATATAGCCAAGTTGCTTTCCATGACCCCTGAGGTATGGGGACCCCTGAATCTTCCTTCCAAGTTATCCTGAGTTGCTCCTGTGCTAGGTCTTGTTCCCGTCTTATGGCTTTATACACCCTTGTTAGCTATTAACTTACCTCTGTCCTTCAGTCTGACCACCCAGTAGATAAACATCTCTGGGGTGATAACTCTCTATCAGTTTTAGAAATTAACTGGTTAGTGGTTAGGTAGTGTCTCACCTGGAGATATCGGTGAAAGTCATTTCTGTGGAGAGTGTGTTTTCTCTGGAGCTCCACAAAGGAGAGTATTTTACTATTTGCAATGAAGGATCTATACAACATAAGCACATGGTGATTCCAGGCAAGGTATCCTGAATCTGTTCTAGGCAGCAAGAAGTTTATATACCCCACTATAGCCATCAGAGGACCTATCTTTAATAATGTCCCTGTGAGTCTCCGGGCCTTAGTCCACATTCTCAAAGTATACTTGTACCAAGGATTGCTCAGATCTTTCCAGATCTGCGCTGACATTGGGGTGTGCGAGATAGCAAACAGGGGAATGGTTATCACCTGACCTACCTCCAGCTGGTATCTCACCTCTGTTTCACCCAGGTCACTAGGGGGGAAATTTGGGCTGACAGGTAGTAAGCTTTGAGATCAAGTAGGGCTAACCCCCCCCACTCTCTCTCTGGGTTGGAAGAGGGTCTTCTGTCGCACTCTTCTTCATCCCTTACCCCATATGAATTCTAGGAGGGTCTTATTTATCTGTTTCCAGAAACATTCTGGGATGCAGATGGGAAGGGCCTGGAAAAAATAAAAATCTGGGTAGGATGTTCATTTGTATAGCGTCAATTCTGCCCCCCAGTGAGAGAGGCAGAATCTTCCATCTTGCAATGTCCGCCCTGCTCTCCGCACCAGAGTTTATTGTAATTTAGTTTGAACAGGCTATACAGTTCTGGGGAAATTCTAACCCCCAAGTATCGGACTGTATTATTTGGGTTCCCTCCAGGTCCCCCATCTGAAATGGCCCCCCACATTTATTGCTTCTGATTTCTCTAGGCTTATTTTATAGCCTGAGACCTGGGCAAATTACTCCAGCTCAGAGCGAAGCTCTGGGAGGGACACTTTTGGGGAGGTTATGTAAAAGAGGGAGTCATCTGCATACAGTGAGATCTTGTGTGGGTGATCCCCCACCTGAATTCCCTGTACGCAGTTGTTTGCCCTGATTGCTACCACAAATGATTCAATGCTTAGGGCAAACAAGAGTGGCAACAGTGGGCACCTCTGTCTGGTTCCCCTGCTGAGGTGAAATCTCTCTGAGGTGGTGCCGTTCACTCTCACTGTTGCCTGAGGTGAGGCATAGTGAGCATCTATACTGGCCTTAAATTTGGGCCCAAAACCCATCTCTTTCAGGGTTTTGCATAGGAAGCACCAGTCCACCTGGTCAAACGCCTTCACAGCATCCATGAATATGGCTAGGGAAGGAGTGTTTTTCTTTTTATGGTGCGAGAACAATTTTAGAAGGTGCCTAATAGTATCATGGATCATCCTGCACGTTATGAAGCCAGTCTGGTCCGGGTGGACTGGGCTCCCCACGCAGCCCTGCAAGCATCTGGCTATGACTGAAATGAAGATATTCTGATCTACATTGAGGAGGGAGATGGGACAGTAAGAACTGCACTCTGTTGGGTCTTTCCCCATTTTGTGAATTACTGAAATCTAGGCATATTGACAAGATGATGGGGTACCCTCTTCTTCCAGCACCTCTCCACAGACTTGTGCCAGGCTTGGAGACAGCTCGTCCTTGAAAGCTTTGCAAAATTCCCCCAGGAGTCCATCCTGACCCAGGCCCTTCCCTGTCCTGAGGTCTGCTATCACTCTGCGAATCTCTGTCACCAAGAGCAGGGCATCCAGAGACTCCATGTCCGCCCTAGAGAGTTCTTTCACCCGTGTTTTGTCGAAAAACTGGTCCACCTTGCCTTCATGGTCTTCTAGCCACTCCTGGTCTTATAGTTTACTATAGAAGTGACAGAACTCCCTAGATATAGCTTGAGGGTTCGTGAGCTGTTGTGTCCAGTCCCATCTCCTATTGAGTTTAAGGACAATCCTCCCCTCTGCCTCCTTGCATAATTGCCACACTACTAGTCTCTCAGCCCGGTTTCCTGACTCATAATACCTTTGTCTGGAGTACCTATAATCTGCTTCTCTATCCTCTCATCTAATAGCTGATTTAATTTGGCCTTGGTCACCTCTAGCTGTGCCCTTACCTCCTCGTTAATGACTATTTTGTGTTCCGCTTCTAGATCAAATATCCTTTCTAACCTGGTTTGCTCTTGTTGTCTTGTCCTTTTAACTCCTGATGCACCACTAATTATCAGGACTGCTTTGAGACCATCCCACTAGGTGGCCTTACTCATGTTCTGAAAAAGGCTGAGGGACGAGTACTGTCTCATGCATTCCTTGACTAAATCTTGATATTCTTCTCTATTTAACAGTGAGGTATTTAGGCGCCACTGTGAGTTTCCTATCCTGGGGGTAATTCTCATCTCCATGACTACCATGCCATGATCTGAGAGTGTTCTAGGCCTGATGCAAACCTACTCCACCTTGTGCAACCACTCTGAGAGACTAATAGCATATCAGTCCTGGAATATGCAGCATAGGGGGGCCGACCAGCATGTGTAGTCACGGATCCTTGGGTTGCAATATCTCCATGCATCTGTGAGTCCCAGTTCCCGTATTACCCTGTTCAGGCTTCTGGATGTCCAAGCTGTGTGTCTACCTGGGGTCCCTGACCTATTCAGTGCTGGATTCAGCACTGTATTAAAGTTCCCCCCTACTATGAATAGTTCTCCTGCAGGTGGGGTCACTCAGGGTAATATTCCTTTCAGGAAGTCTGTGTTTTCTTTATCTTGATTCAGGGCATACAGGTTAAGAAACGTGCAGGGGATGGACCTGTACGTGCCTTTGGCTATCACAAATCTGCCCTTCCTATATTGCTGCAGATGACTGAGTTCCCATGGGCAATTTTTGTGTGTCAGAATTGCCACCCTTCTTCTGTGTAGGTGATCCTGGTATGACTAATAGACAGGTGTCCTACCCATTTCCTCTTTCTCATTCTCTTCGAGAGATAGGTAGGTCTCTTGCAAAAGCAACTTCCACCTTCTGGGCCTTCAATTCATTTAGGATTCTAGTTCTTTTAATGGGGTTATTAATTCCCCTAACATTATATGTTACAATTGTACCTGTGGCTATCTCTTATGATTGCTATTGTTCTATCTCAGGTAACCATAGTAAAACTCTTCTTACCCTAGCAAATAATATATACAATTCATTTACACTTCCCTTGTCATTCTTGCACCCTTCAGGATAGTCAGTTGTTTCCTTCCTGATAGGGTGAGGCTGCTTAAATGAGTGCCTTGCACCTAATGTGCACTTTCAAGCCACTCTCTCCCTACTAAGACTTTCTGTATCTCTGTCTAGGTTCCTTCCTCCCATGTGCGTAATGTTTCTTGGCTCTGGTCTTTCCCTCCAATCCCAGGAGCACATTGTACTTAAGGGAGGGAACCAGTGCCTTACTGGGGAGACCCTGTTTTGCCCCCTTAGCAACTGCCCCTGGCCCGGGGAGAGTGTCTCACTACCTCGTCAACTCTTTGTCTTCTCTCTATGTTCCTTTCCCTTCCCTGTCGTCCCTTGACTCATTGCCATTTGAGTATTAGACTCTCATATTAGCGGTCAGACCGGCAGGCATTCATGCATTCCCCCCACTGCACCTCTCATCTCTCTCAGGTTCTATGCACTGTCTCTCACCAGGGTGTTTGTAGAGGGAGCAGGAGCCGATCCCCACCATCCCCTTCCTCAACGTTTGCCACCACCAGTGCATCAATACTACAGCTTTCTTTGGCTCACCTGCTGCCCCCTCAGTAAGCTCTCCTGGATCTCTCTAGTATATTACCGAGAAAGGCTTACCTTGGAGCCACTAAAGTACTGCCAGGTTAGGTGTCCCATCAGTTGGTCATCCCTTCACCTCCTGGGAGATGCGAGTTCCCTTTAGAGCCAGCACACAGCCCGCAGGCCCACCGATTCTAACCGTATGCACAGCGGTGCTTCCTCGATCTCGTGACTCTTGCTGGAAGTCCTCATTTTCCTCAAACCATCTGAAGGAGGGTCAATACTCCATCTGGGGCCCTCCACTACACTCTATGATGAGAGGGAGAGAAGAAGACATTAAACATTTATTAATTATGGACCATTGCCAAGGTACTTGCTTTGTAGTTCCCCCCCTTTACCCCAGTCCCCCCTCTGCACTCTGCCATGTGGTCACAGTCTTGTTAACTTCCCCCAACCTCTCCACCCCCCATTTCCCCATCTAATAAATTCTCTCAAAACTGATTAGTAGTCCAGCTCTGTTGTTCAACTCAAAGGATATTGCTGCAGTGATTGATCTGCTTTGCCGTCAGCAAAGTTTGTGAGGCCACCAGACCATTGGGTGTCTTCCGCCTCTCTGGTTCCTCTGAGGTAAGGTACTCTAAGAGCTATGCTATGGGCCTAGTCAGCAAGGCCACCAGGACTCCCAGTTTCACCAGGGTTTCTCTCGCCTCTGCCAAGGTTCGAGAAAAAGATGGACCCTCCTTCATGAACACCTTCAGTTGTGCAGGGGTGATGAGGTACATTTTGATCCCTATCGCTGCCAGGTTTTTCTTGATTTCTAGGACAGCCCTCTGTTTTTGTTGAGTGGCCACGGTCTAGTCATGGTCCTTGTAAATCCTTCAGTCATCAAAAATCAGTTCCTTTTTTGCCCAGACAGTTTGTAAAATTGCAGTCTTTGTCCTATAATCCAGGAGTTTTAATGCTATAGACTGTGGTGGAGCCTTTGGGTCTGAGGGCTTTTGAGCCAGTGCTCTGTGAGCATGAACAATGTTTAGGAGACTGTCTTGTGGCAGGTTGAGGAGCTCTTTCAGGAAAGTATCTAGGAAAACCTCGATTTTTCCCGACTCTGTGTGCCCCGGAACCCCATAGATACGCAAGTTGTCCCTCCGAGAACGTAATTCCAGGTTATCCAGCTTCTTGACTGGGCCCATGGGGCCTGAGGTAAGAGCCAGGTTGTTATATGCATGAGCAGGGCAGTCAACCAGTAGTTAAAGACACAGGGCAGCGCTAGTTCCCCCCCCTTTGGACACTGGAGTTTGCTAAGTGCTATTCTGAGTCTCTTATTTACCCAAAGGAACTAACTAGCTAACTGAGCAGTCCCAATCACAGATATCCTTCATTATAAGGGCCATCGGTATATTTTGCATTAAATAGAGTATCTTCGGGCGGGAATTTATCTGAATGGAATAGATCCTAGCCAACAGGGAGAATGAAAGAGGGGTCCACCTCACCAAGTCCGAGTTTATTTTTGAGAGTACTGAGGCATAGTCCAAGCAGTATAGATTGGAGAAATTCTGAGGAATTTTAATTCCCAGATATGTTATATATGGTTTATCCCATTTATAGGGATATCTCAGCATTCGATTTGGAGGTGGGGGGGTTGTATAAGTAGGCCTTCCGATTTGCTCTGGTTAATGGTGTATCTGTCAGTGCTTCAATTTCTTTTAGAAGAGAGGTTAAGGTTTGTAGGGATTCATTGGGGCGGGTGATCATCAGCATAATAGGCTATTTTGTGGTAAGATGATTCTGAGACTCTGTAACCATAGAGGTTAGGAGTTTATTAAAGGATCTGGGCTATGGGTTCTACAAAAATGGCAAATAGGCATGGGAAGAGGGGACAACCCTGGTGGGTACCCCAAAATTTAATTAGATCATCTTGCTGAACAAGCCTCAGTAAGGGATCTAGGCAAAAGACGTACAACAAAGGGTTTAATGGACAGCCTTGTCACACCCCTCTATTTTGTGACCTATAAAATCCCAAATGTCCATTTATCAAAAGGATGACAGTCACAGCTGCATAGGTAGTGAAAATCCAATTACAAAACGTACCCAGGATTTCATACGACCGGAGCACTGTCTCAATTAATTTATGTGGGACCCTATCAAATGCGCTTTCCTGGTCTAACGATAATATATATCCTGAAAGTTTATCCTCCTTTCCTTGTTCCATCAATTCCCTGAGAAGTGAAAGATTATTTATGACAGACAACCCAGAAACCGAGCAAGTTTGTGATACTGATGTGAGGTATGGAGCTACTGTCATATCTAAATACCTCAACTAGTATCTCTGTCAGGATTGAGCTAAACTTTTTATAAAATTCAAATGGCAAGCCATCAAGGCCTGGAGCTGTGTCATTCTTTAAGGTCCAAATTGCCTGCTCAATTTCTAATTTACTAATTGGACAGGTTAACTTGTTGAGTACTTCAATTGGTGCTTCTGGTGCATTAATAGAATTAAAACAAAACCTGCATACTACTCTCCTCAATAGGGGGCATGGTATACATGTTTTTTAAATACAAGTGTACCTCTGATAAAATTTCTTTAGTTGATGTAACCACGGTTCCCTCTTTTGTCTTAATGGCCAATGTAATTCTAGCCTCTACCCTCGAGGTGCAACTGTCAAAAGTATCACCAAAACTGGTTTTCCCCCGGGGAACAGATTCTATGTTCCAGCAACACGGAAGAAGCTCTTGAGTACTGTAGGCTCTCCATTTCCTTCTTGACATTATTAACCCGTGAAGTCAGATTAATATTTTATTTATTTTTATTTATTTAGTTTTTGTTGACCGGATAAGTGCACTAAACAAATCCTGCCTATTTTCAGGCACAACCCGGGGGGAGGGGGATACAGATGAATGCCAACTGACCTTGAACTAGATTACGATGTCGTGTGTTTATACTAGAATAAAGCTGAGCCAATTGTGACCTCAAAGTGAGATATTTTTTGTAATGTTTAGTACGGGACAATGAAGCCAATTTAACTACAGTGTTTCTGAGCTCATTTTTCGCATCAGCCCACCATAAATTTAAGTCCTCCACCATACCTGCCATTGACATATGGGCCAAAAGAAAATCCCGAATTTGTGTAATAATTGCCGAATCTTCCAATAATGATGTATTAAATTTCCAGTATCCTTTACTCTGGGAGACCCACTGTTGTAATCCTAAGACACCTGTATCTATTACATGATCAGAGGTTTCAACAGGGACAGTTGTAGCGCTGTGTACTTGTACTAGCTTAGAAATAAACAAAAAATCTATTCTGGTGACAGCCGGCCTTTAAAAAAGTATGCCATCCTTGTGGGTGAAGTAGCCTATATGTGTCTTTTAGGCCAACCGTAGCAAGGATATTGTTCAGACAGTCTGAGTCACAAAAGTCCTTATCAGTACAAGCCCCTCTATCCTGATGAGAGGTCACGCAATTAAAATCCCCACCCTATAATATATGTTTTGTGGAAATTAAGTAGGGTTTGACAGTATTAAACAATTCCACCCTAGCTTTTTTTTAGGAAGGGCATAAACATTAATGACCCTCCAAGCCATGTTCCCAACAAAAAAATCTACTAACAAGGCTCTCCCTACCTGAACATCCACTATTTTAGAGATTTTAAAACAAGCCCCTCAAAACAAAATCCCTACCGCATCACATACTTCTGTCCCAAAGGAAAAGAAAGAAGGACCCCAGCACCATAATTTTTTGCTGCTTGAACTAAAGAAGTATTTAACCTTGTGTCCTGTAAAAAACAAATATCAAATTTATAATCTTTCAACAGTGATAATGTTACAAATCCCCTTCTAGCATTTTTGATACTATTAACATTCTGGGTAGCCACATGAAGTATAGGGGACAAAGACATGGAAAAAGAAGAAGTGGATTACACCTTTTTGTCCAATCTAGCACTACATCTGGTCCGTATCCCCAGTTTTTTTTTTTTTAGTACTTCAGGGCCTGGGATATCCCCCTCAGTGTCAGAAGATAGTAGGGGTTGGGAGGAGGATTCTGATTCCCCACCTAGTTCAGAATTTGGATCACCACCTGACAAAATCTCGTAATTATTACTGAGCTCAATAGACTGAGCAGGGGAAGAGGCTTTGGCAATTTTTGATTTTGGTCTCTTCTGTCACAATGCTCTTTTCTTCGAGACCACATTCCAATTAGGTGGAGGCATAACAACACACTCTATGGTTTCTTCCTCTACAGTGTCAATAATTATGTCCTCCCCCTCCTTCTCCTTGTGGGGAGTCTGATAGGGAAGGAACAGCATTCACTGTATCCTTCTGCGTATGGTGGGGGGTTGGGGGCCTGCACTGACCCATAATACTCCTGAATAATATCAGGTTCAGCCTGTACCACCTGCTGTGGTTCAGTACTGGAAGGCTTTTGTTACTCTCTGTGTGCCCAATGTCCTTCTGTAAGAAGGGAATCTTGGCAGGGGCAGTCAGGCCAATTATTTATTTATTTAGTTTTTGTTGACCGGGTAAGTGCAATAGACAAATTCTGCCTATTTTCAGGCTTGACCTGGGGGAGGGGGATACAGATAAATGCCAACTGACCTTGAACCAGATTAAGCTCTTGGTGGCATTCTTAGTGAATGGGGGAAATTTGGCCAGGGCACCGGGGAAATTCCCCTACTCTGCAGCAGGGGGAACCCTTGGCAGTTTGGCTGTTTGCCAAGATGGCCACTGCCCCCAGGCCCTGGAGGAGGTGGTGGTGATGTGGCTCTATGCTCCATGGTTACAGCTCCTGATTCTTTGCCTGCAATGCCTACTGTTTTGCCTAGTGACTGCAGTGATGGTCTATCTGACACTGTGCTTCATTTGGATTCACCTTCAGTTGTGCACACATCTCCTGTTTCTACTGCTAGTTCTAGTGCTACACCACAGACTTTGGAACAGCGTTCTCTTACAGTACCCGTGACCTGCTCTACTGATTTGTCTCCATCGCATTTGCAATTGCTTTATGCTCAGCACCGCTCCCTCTTACAGCAAATCATGCAGGAGGATGGCACTTTGCACTCTGCTTTGCCTACTGCTTCTGAACAGCCTGTATTGCAACCTGTGATGCCATGCGTTACACTGTTGGGATCGGCCTCAGCCCCTACCTGTGCTACATCTGCAGCTCCTGGCTTGCTTTCTCCTATGGACAACCTTGGTGGTTTTCTCCCTCCTGATCCAATCTGGTCTCCTGATTCCACTTTCCATGCAGTGGGGTGGACTCAGCAGCTTCCTGGTGCAGCCTGAACTTCTCTTCAAGCAGTGAGCACACAGGAAATCATACAGGGCACCTCCATACCTGAACTGAATGCCAATACCACGCCTTCACCTCATTTTCATCCGACCACTCCACTGCATCAACTTCCTCAAACTCAGACCCGGGACCCTGCCGTTGGTCAACCGACATCTAGTGCTATGGGCCCTAAGCATGCTCAGGACTCCTCCTTGGTACCGCATCCCTCACTTTCAGTGCACTCTTCTTCTGATGATGACTCCTTGCACCACATGGATATACCTCACAAACCTTCTTTGCCTACAGGTGAGACTTTGACTGACTGTTCCTTTTGCCTCAGTGACCTTTTTCAGAACTTGGGTGAACCTGCTCAGTGAAGGAATGCAGTTCATTTAAAATATTTTGGTGCCCTTAATTCAGCTCCTGATAGGAAAACAGTGTTTCATTCCATGCTCAGAGACTCCTTAGGGATTTCTGCTAGTGAACTGTTTGCCTTTATTCATGTTAAGGGAGAGTCTATTTATGACTTGAGTTTTAAAAATGTATACACTTTGGAAAGGTTCTGGACTAAATACGAATTGGTAAAATCTCAGCCTTTATGAACCCCCTTTAGGCTCATTCCTCTTACCAAGCCTACTGTTAAGATCATTACTCTTCTTTCTTAGAATGACGGGGTGAGCATAACGGATATCCAATACTGGCTTAAGCAGTGCTGTGACATTCTCGAGGCTCCTCATCCTATTTTGGACGAGGACCTCATTGGGACAGTGGGTTGGAAGGTTAAAGTTAAATTGAAACAGACTGATAGAGGTATACTGCACTTGCCAGGTAGCTTTTATATTGGTAGGGACGGGGCCTTATATTTTTACCTGGGTCAGCCCCGTACTTGCCATAAATGTGGTGCTCGGACACACCTCAGTCATACCTGTGATAAGCCACATTGTACCATTTGCTTGGCCTATGGTCACATTAGTTTGGGATGCCCTAACCCACAGCAATGTAACCTCTGTGATGAGAATGGACACCTTAAGGGCATTAACAAGGTGAAAGAGTTTAACATGTTTCAATATAAGAAAAACAGCAGGACAAGAGGACACAGCACGAGATCAGAGGAAGGTCGATTAAGGTGTAATGTGAGGAAGTTCTTTTTCACAGAAAGGGTGGTGGATGCATGGAACGGCCTACCTCAGGAAGTGGTGGATATGAATACAGTGCAGGGCTTCAAACAGGCATGGGATAGGCATAAGGGAGCAATACAGATGAGTATGAATAGGCCATTGACAGAGCAAAGGCCAATGGCACATTCATAAGGTAGAAAACAAAATGGGCAGACTGGATGGGCCTTGCGGTCCTTAACTGCCGTAACTTCTATGTTTCTATGTTTCAAGCCTGCTTTCCTCCTTGTATTCCCTCAGGTCGCTTGGCTTGGTAGTTCTTAAGGTCCCTGCTACTCAAATGCAAATGGGGGACAGGGGCTTTGCCTCATGTGCACCTAGATTATGGAACTCCTTTCCTACCTATGTCTGCTCCTCCCCCTCCCACATCTGCTTCCAGAGCTCCCTCTGGGATTACTTGAAGCTCTCCTCGGCATGAGGCTATCTTTGCAGGCATGTATACATGCATGGGTCTAGTAGATACATAATAGTGCTACAGCAGCTCAACAAGCATATAGTGTATTACCACTGTAATAAGCCTACCGCCCTAGCTGGGTACTTGTTGTGGGACAAGTACATCTAGCACTTCCTGGTGCCCCTGTGCAGGCTCCGCTGGCTTGCCTCGCCTGCATGTGGATCTGCTATGTTTGCATGTGTATGCACTCTTTGTTATAGTATGGAGCTTATTATGCTGCCCTGTTGTTAGCTATATGTATTGTCTGTACATTTTTTTCTGTAACTGTGTTTTAATCCTTATCTGCTTGTGTTATTTTATCTGGTGCTATATATTTTTCTGTATGAACTTGTCTTTCTTTGTACTGTCCCTGGTCACACCCGAAAATAGGCATCTTTTTGTCTATTGTGCTTACCTGGTCAACAAAAGCTAAATAAATAAATAAACAAATAAATAAATAAATAACTAGGTAGAAGACCTTATAGAGTGAAGATACTTTTGTGATGCCACATGTATTGCATGACCCCATGTATATAATTGATGTATTCTGAAACAGTGCTGCTGTAATGTATGATAGCAACTTCATTTCTACAATAAAAAGAAGTTTTAAAAAAGAAACTGTCAAGTGGAGCTTAAAAAGAAAATCTAAAAAATGCTAGCTCAGTGTGGTGTGTTGAGGAGCAGAGCAGCATTGCTGCCATCTTACTGCTCCCGCCGTCATCTTGCTGCTTGGCAGGGACCTTGTGCTTGTAAGTTGTTGTTGTTGTTGTTGTTTTTTTTAGCATTTTGCTAATTAAAAAAGAAAACTATAGAAAACAACTGGTGGATATTTTGGTAAAGCTCCTCCACTTTCTAGGATCCCTTGCCATGGATGTAGTGTCGTGACACCATGCTGACATTGCGGCATCATCGCTGATTGGTCTAGGCAGTGTTTTGGTCAGAATGATAAGGAAACATGGCAGCAGCCTCAGTGAGGGAGTGAGTGAGGCAGTTGAGATCATCGGCTTCTGTGGAGAGAGGTGGCTGCAGTAACTGTGCATGTGGTTCAGCTTCATTTAATTTGTTTAAAAAAACAATGTACATATTTTTTTCAAAGCTGGCAGTTGGTGGCTATGCGATTTTGATAGAGTGAGCAAGTAAGGGAGCTGGCAATCGGGTGGGGTTTCTTACCAAGTGGTAAAGTGGTAAAAATTATTTAAAAGTAGATGATGTACTTCATAGCCTAATATTTGGCACTCTGGAGTAATCGGGCAAAGGCACAGTTAAAAAAAATGTTTAAGAAGCTTTGAGAAATACGTGTGAACTGGAGTAGAATTGTTTGTTTTACTGTCACTTTATTGTGTGGAAGACTCATAAAGCCCAGCTTGTAATTTCCTGATATGAGCCAAGTGGCTACCAAGCACTGCCCCTAAAAATCACCAAATGATGATGCAAAGTAGGGAATGGGGCTGTAGGCAGTTCATGGAGCTATTAGTGGAACTGGGGGAAGGGGAGGCTGCCTACATGTACTGAGGTTATCTTTGCAGGCACGTATACATGCATGGGTCTAGTAGATATATAATAGTGCTACAGCAGCACAACAAGCATATAGTGTATGGTGGAACCCTGTTATGCATGTAATTCCACGCCTGGCATATGGTTGTTGTGCTCCAGTAGAGACATCAAGTACCTCACTCCCAACCCCCAGTTCACTGAAAGGATGCAAAGTTTCTGAAATGGGTATGGATGCCTACACACTATAAAAGATAATGTACGGCCATCCATACACAGACAAGCCTGTGTCTTTATCTTAGGTTTTCTATGGCAACCAGTAAACCTGTCAAGCTTCACTCTTGATGTTCCTTATTGCCATGGAAACCTCTCAATGCAGACACAAGCTTGAGTATGGCTATCTATTCATTATCCTCTATATTCCAGGCATGGAATTCCATGCATAACACGGTTCTGCCGTACACTATATGTTTTTTATACAAGAATCACAGACACCCCCGCCCCCAAGTGAAAACAAAAAAAAAAGCCATTTCTTTATTCTGTTCTATGATCAAAATCAAGTTTATGGACTTTTACAAGTTAAAAGGTACAACATTGGGCACTGGTGAGTAATTTAAAATTTGAACTGTGCACAACAACTGTGCGGAGTGTGCACCTTGGAATGGGCACAACCGTTTAGAATGTGCACAACAAGGATTCTGAGCAGGCTGATTTTCATACCGAACAAAGGCTAACCATATACTATTATACAGGCATGATAGTGCATGTATGTTAGGGTTGAGTAAACACTTTAATGTTAAAACCCAATTTTTGCACCTTAATAACTTTGCCACGTTCAACTGATTTACTTGAAATTTGGAAAGCACAGATATAGTGCCAAGATCTTTGGATTCTGCAAATGTTGTGGGACTCGGTTAACTGGGGCCAAAGTTACAGAGCGGTAAAACACACAAAACATACATTAATTAAGACCTTTTTTTGCTCACCTATAACTGAACAAACATTTGCCAATGCCAAATGTTTGCTTGCATATATGTGCTGTGCAGGTGTTTGGTACTGATAGTGCACAGATGCAGATGCCCTGTGCCAAGGGAAGACTCTGCCTAAGCCACTTTGGTGCAGTGATGGGTGTGAAGAATTTATGGGACCGTCTGGTGGACTGCGGAAGCGCAGGGTCCTGTGATCCCTATGCTTCCATATAGCCACTGATACAGATGCACAAGGCAAACAGTGCACCTGTCAGCCGATGCACAAGGCACTGTGCCACCCACAGGTGGAGGAGTACAGGGCCAGGAGGACAGTTGTCTTCACTATATGGCACCTGGGCTTATGTGGACAACCCTGCACCTTTTATTCCCTGGCTGCAGATCTGTCACACAACAGCACTATTCCCCCACCCTTACACCATCCAGCTGGGTCACTAAGTTCACCCCCAAACTCAGCTCACTGGCATGGGATCACAAAGCATGGCTGCTGGGGTGAAGGCTGGCACTACATACACAGTTTGTTAAACAATTATATATATTTTTTTAATCTTGACCCCAACTTTCCAAGATACTCATTTTATGATTTGCCTTATAAACATGACATGTACATTGGCCGAAATGTCATTTCACACCAGATGTGTGAAAAAAAGGTCTCATCCAGGATTTAAGAAATGGCACATGTCACGCTCATGACGTGGTGCGTAAAATGGCCATGTTGAAAATCTGGAGTCAAAATATTGAAAATTAGCAAAGTTACGAGTGAACATTAAAATACTGTAATGTTCAGTCATAACCTTGGCATTTTACCATATTTGTACACCAAATTTTCAGGATAGCCTTCTTATTACCCCTCCTCACGAACCCGGTAGATGAAAGTTTTCAGATCCCCACCAACATGTCATTCAACACCATTGAAACATTATTCCATGCCACAGGTGCAAAAACACATTTTGGGTTCTTCAGGTGACGTCACCAAAATGGTGGGAGGCTGATTCTAGGAGCTCCATGATCACCTCCCCCTAATATTTTAAAATCCTCAGGAGAACCACTCCACTATCAGCAACTATGCTATGCTTTCAGTAGTATGGATGGCAGGGAAGCTGCAGAAAATGAAAGGTCCAAAATATTCCTCTTCTACAGGCAAAATGAGGCAAACGACTCTGAGCAGACCACAAGAAGGCCTAGCTGCTCTACTCTTGTGTAGATGCCACCCCTAGGAATCCTCAGTAAACTGGGAACAAGAGGAAATGGACCAACCTAAAAGCATGAATCAAACGCTTAAACAAATTTTAGCCACAGTTAACAAGATACATATAGCACTGGCAGATTTAAGGCAAGATGTGCGTATCTTAGATAAAAAGGTGTCAGCATCTGATACAAGAATCGTTGAATTGTCAGAAGCACAAGATGGTACAGATCGTCTACTTCTGTACTTACTGCAACGAGATCGGGAGACACAGGCCAAATTAGAAGACCTAGAAAATTGATGCCGTCGCAACAACTACAGGATCCACGGTATCCCCAAGGGAGTGGAAGAGGGCTTCCCGATGACCGGGGATTTCATTCAACAGCTACTCAGAACCGTGCTGTCTCCCTCAGCAGATGTAAATCTGGAGATAGACCGAGTGCACAGATTATTAGTACCTAAGCCGACCAATCCTGCAGCCAGGCCCCGCTCACTAATTGTTAGAATGCTCCACTATCAGAGCAAGGAATGGATTCTCCATGAAGCTTGGAGACATCGAGATCTGAAACATCAGGAGGCAATGATCTGTTTTGATCAGGACTTCTCGATGGCCTTGCAGGCAGAGAGGCAAAGAGTGCGTGGGGTAATCAAGGAGCTAAAGCAGAAAAAAGGGATAAGAGCGCAATTACTCTTTCCTGCAAGGCTAAAGCTGTACTTGGATTCAGGAACGAAGGTCTTCCGTCACTGGTAGAGGTGATCCTGATGCTCAGGGACCTGCAAATCTTGGTGCCCGACTTAGAAATCGAAATCCTAGAAAAAAAGTTGAAAGTAGAAGCCTGGAGTACAGTGACACATAGCAATATTAGAAAGTGCGATCTCCCTGGCTGTATCGCATTTGCAGCAGTAGGGGACATTGCTAAACTCTTGCAGCGAGCAGAGAGGAGAAATAAAGCACAGAATGGGGACAAGAATGTGCCATCACCAGTAAAAGGATGAGCTAAGGCCCCACATCTAAGGTACTGTGTTAATTTAATGAACTTCCCTGGATCCCCTCGGACATACTGAGGCATAGCAGCCTTGTAATGTGTGTTGAGGGAGGGGAAAACTAAGGAAACTGAAACGGGGGTAAGGGGAACTATTTTTTGAAGAGGTTAATATAACTCTAAAAGCTCAAATCCTTAAGAGAGAGAATGACATGCAAAGTTTGGATAAGAGAAGGGCAGACACAAGGAATTGAAAAGGGCAACTAGTAGGGGTGTTCACATAAGGGGAGAGTATTTAGGATGTGCTGCGATATCTAAACATGACCAGCAGAGGGCAGACCAGCATTTACTAAAACGTGGAGACAGATTGTGTGGGTAAGCCCTCAAGGGCAAATAAAATGAATAATAGCTAATTGTAGCCAAAGGTTAATGAAGGAAAGGTTGCTAAAAGCTTGGTTCACTGATAAGAGGTTTATAAATATACACAGGATTATACATTAAAATGGAATTTAGGATATATACTGTATTGCATCTTGTGTTTTAGCAAAGCAGAGGGTGAGGGGGTGGTGGTTGGGAGAATACTGGGTATTCAGCTTTTTTCTCACCTTAAGTGTTGTCTGGATTTATTAGTTGTGAACTGAAAGCCATCATTTTGGCAACAGCTACAACTCCCCTCTACATCTCTAGGGATCTAGACTAGTCACATTTGTGACTTCTTGTGGTAGTTTCTACTGCCAGAGTTTCCTAGGAAGTCAAGCATACAAGATTTCTGGTATTAAAGTTAAATGTTTTACAGTAGAAGCCAAAAGGGTTCCAAGGTTCAAGTTAAAGGTTATATGTTTATGAAAGTTTATGTGGTTTGTCGATGTGATTTCAAATTAAATAGGAATGAATGGAAGGTTCCGTGGGTACTCGGGGGGGTGGTGGGAACGAGGTCACACTCTGTTCAAAAGGACGACAGAAAATGGGTTTAAAAATGGTAAGGCACAATGACACATTTAAAGGTAATTTCTTACAATGTTTATGGGATTAACTCCCCTATTAAAAGAACCAAAATATTAATGGAACTGAGGAGAATGGAGTGCGATGTTGCTCTTCTCCAACAGACGTACCTTTTGGAGCTAGAGCACTCAAAACTAAGGCGTCAATGGGTGGGGAGAGTGGAAACTACTTCCGGTAAAAAGGCAAAAAAAGCTGGTGTGGCAATTTTAATAAAGAAGGACTCCCCAATTGTGGTACAAGAAATGGATAGTGTACACCAAGGTAGATGTATTAGAGTATCAGGTACAGTACAGGATAAATTAATACATCTGGTAAATGTCTACATGCCTAACACAGGGGCGGACAAATTTTATTTAGAAATCTTCCAAAAAATAGTGTTACTCTCCAAAGGGCTTTTGGTACTGGGAGGTGACTTCAATGTGACACTGTGCTCAGCAGTGGACCACTCCTCAGGGCAAACAGACACATCCAAGGCCGCCAGTAGAAGGCTGAGGACACTAATGGAGGATGGTGGACATCTGGAGATCACATCATAAAAATGAGAGAGACTATACATTTTACTCGGCCTCTCAAACTTCATATTCACGAATAGACTTTTTCATAACTCATACCACAGATCTCCATCTCTTCACCACATCCCTGATCCATTCTTTGACTTTATCAGATCACGCACCAATATCCACCAAGATTACATGGGGAAAAGAACCTAGAGTGACTAGTTGGAGGTTACATGTTTCATTGCTAGATGACAACAATTTTAGACAACAAATCATGCAGGATATTAAACATCTAGCTATGGACTCCCCCATGACAGATTGCACCCCTATGTTATGATGGGACACTATGAAGGCAGCAATAAGGGGTCAAATGATAAGTCTGGCCTCAGCCAAAAAGAAACTGAGGAATAAAAAAATTACTGGAACTGCAGACTATGATAAAAATATTGCAAGGAAGGAGAAAATGTTTAAAGAACTAACAAAAAAAAAAGAAAGGAGCTTAATGCCATGGAGACTGAGAAAGCAGAAGGGATTCTGCGGTTCTCAAACCAAAAATACTATGGGGGGGGCATTGAAATTATTGGCACTTAGATTGAAAAAAGCACAAGCAAACAGATATGCCTCTTTTCTTCAGACCAGGAGCAAGATCAGTGATTGGATAGATAAACTAGGGGAAATTGCTAAGGCCTTTAAAAACTACTACCAGGCACTATATGCAGAAAAGAGAGACCCCCAAGAGGTGATAAATTACATTGACTCTTTCTTGAATACCTTGAAGCTCCCTAAATTGTCCCCCACAATGCAACAAGAACGATCTGCCACCATAACAGAAAAAGAAATTCAAACTGTAGTAGATAACCTTCCATCAGGTAAATCCCCAGGTCCAGACGGACTGGCAGCAGAATTTTATAAAAAGTTTAAAAAAATACTAATACCCAAACTTGTTATTGTCCTGAATGCGATGTTAGAAGAAAATAAACCCCCTAACTCTTGGCTTGAAGCATTAATTACAGTAATTCCTAAGCCTTGCAAACTGCCAACGTGCTGTGAGTCTTATAGACCCATATCCCTACTAAACCAAGACTCTAAAATGTTAACTAAAAATATAGCTAATCGTTTACAGAAATATAAAGAGACCTTAATACACCCGGACCAAACGGGAATCATACCCCATAGGCATATGTCTGACAATATTAGGTGTCTTCCAAATATAATAGACCACAAAGACACCTCCCAAATCCCTCAAATTGCTATTTTTTTAGATGCTGAGAAAGCCTTTGATAGCTGAATTGGACCTACCTGAGGGCAGTGCTGTTAAAAATGGGGTTTGAAGGCTAGGTTTCTTCCTGCAATGGGTCATGATGGCATGCCAACATCCTTCTGCCAGAGTACAGGTTAATGGCACTATATTTGAAACCTTTGCAATAGAAAGGGGCACTAGACAAGGCTGTCCCTTATCACCGCTAATTTTTGCATTAGCAATGGAACCCCTTGGCCAAGCAATCAGGATGGAGGATAAGATCCAGGGCATTCATATAGGAAAAGCCTGGAACAAAGTTTCCCTACATGTACATGATACTCTAATATTCTTGCAGGGCCTGGTGAAGTCAATCCCTCCTCTTACAGAACTGTTAAGCCAGTTTAGTAAAATCTCTGGATTCAAAATTAATATGGACAAAAGTGAGTTTTTTCCAATAAGCGGTATTATATCTAGGGAACTATGTGAGCAGATTCTATTTAAATGGGCTAAGGATAGAGTGCGATACATGGGAATACAGATCCCAATTAAAATATCCCGGTTATATCAAATTAATTATGGATTATTGCAAAAGAAAGTTTTTGCAGACATAAATAGATGGCAGACACTACCTCTCACATTCACTAACCGGATAAATACTGTCAAAATTAATATAC
Source organism: Neoceratodus forsteri (assembly GCA_016271365.2). Taxonomy (NCBI): domain Eukaryota; kingdom Metazoa; phylum Chordata; order Ceratodontiformes; family Ceratodontidae; genus Neoceratodus; species Neoceratodus forsteri. The sequence goes on from JADMNL010000023.1 coordinate 118,161,986, forward strand.
TTCCCAGATACCTTTTTCTATTCACAAATCTACCATTACCTTTTTTAAAAAAGGACTGGAGGGAACTAAAACAAAAGCTCTCAAGGTTCATCTGGGCCGGGAGACGACCCAGAAAATTATGGTAACGCCTTACAGAAGCAAAAGAAAAGGGAGGAAGGGGAGTCCCAGACTTTTATAATTATTACAAAGCAGCTCAGACATTACCCATTCTTAACATGTTAAACCCAGGCTTTGAAGGAGGGTGGTGTCTAATGGAACAGACAGTTCATCAGGTGATACCCCTTAAGGTACTACCGTGGGTTGCCTTGTACCCAGACCTTAAACAAATGAAGAACAAGTGGACCAGACACACTATTAAAATGTGGCTGGACATACGACAGTGGTGGGAGATACCAACCCCAGTCTGAAAGTATGTCCCACTTGACTCCCTGCCAGACTTTTCAGCTATCCCTGGAGACACATTTTTCAAACACTGGCAAAGTAAAGGATTACATTTCCTAACACAATTTTTTCCAAAAGATATTTTAAAATCTTTAGCGGAATTCCAGAAAGAATCTGATCTTACTAAATAGGATTTTTTTTAGGTTTTTGCAATGTTGCCACTACATCTCCACAACAAATGGGGTGCAAGCGGTCTTATCAGATCCATCTTTTCCAATTATTACCACATTTCAAAAAAGTTGCATGGCAGACTCTAAAGGGTTTATGTCCTATGGCCCAGATATTCAAAAGGGTTGCGCCATGCGCAAGTCCAAAAATGCGCCATTCTGCGATATTCAGCAGGAGGCAGTTACGCCACTGACAACAGGTTGCGCAATAGCGCAATGCAAATGAATGCATGCTCAACAGGAGGGGGAGGAACCATGCACAAACTGCGCGGCGATATTCAATCCGGGTTGTGCAGAGTTGATGCATCTTGCAACCCCAACTGCGTACTGGCAAACCAAAAAAGGATAAGTTGAGGGCCACCCACAGGTGAGCTGCTGTATTGCAGGGCACAACACAGCAGCAGCCACCCTGGCTGGCCCCCAACTCGGTCCCTGTGCCCCCCACCAGCCCGATCGTGGGCAGAGCGTAAAAACAACCCCGCCCACACATCTCCCAAAGCCCGATCGCGGGCATACAGTAACTGTCCTCCCCACACATCTCCCAGCCCGATCTGGCATCCGATAACATGACCCGCCACACATCTCCCGAAGCCCGATGGCGGGCATAGTAACTGACTCCCCGCCCACACATCTCCTGAAGCCCGATCGTGGGCAGAGCGATGTATCAGCAACCCCCAGTGCCCAATCGCGGGCCGAATGTAAAGCCCCCACCCGATATCTCCCTGGTGGTCCAGTGGAGCATGTGTGCCCGGTCGCGGGCAGAATGTCAACACAACCCCCAAACATCTCCTGGTGTCTAGTGTCCCCCCCACCTATCCACGAAGCCCCTCACCCCGCTCCCCGGCAGCGGGCGGCGGCAGCATCACACCGCCTGCCGCCCGCTGCCCGCCAGAGCTACGGGTGCAGTCCATATTGTAGATGATAGTTCAGATGAATGAACATTATTCACAATCTGACCGTCATGTATTTGAAGGGTTGCACGCCATTGGCTGTAGCTTCGCACCAATGGGCGGCAGCCCTACCGACAGTCAGTCGGCGGGCGGCGGGCGGCAGGCGGGTGGGATGCTGCCGCCGCCGCTGCCGGGGAGCAGGGTGGAGGGGCTTCGGGGTGGTGGGGAGATACTAGACACCAGGGAGATGTTTGGGAGGTTGTAACTTTGACATTCTGTCTGCGATCGGCATTACAGTCCACTGGACCACCAGGGAGATATTCGGGTTGGGGGTTTACATTCTGCCCACGATCGGGCACTGGGGGGGGTTGATACACGTTCTGCCCATGATCGGGCTTCAGGAGCTGTGTGTGTGTGTGGGGGGAATGTATACACTGATAATGCCCGTGATCGGGCTGCAGAGTGCGTCGGTCCCCGACGGCTGCTGCCTGGCAGGGCGGCCAGGTGCAAGTCCTCGGGATCGGCGCACCTACATGCTAATAACATGCAAATGGGGCTATAAATAGATGCAAATGGCCTCCTGCACTTTGTATAAATTATGGCCTCATTTGCATGTCACCTTTGAATATCGAAATTTCATGATGGTGCATGGTACTTGCGCCACCGCAAGTTTAATGCTCAACTCTGGCAACTCATGTGTGGCGAAGTTCCACTGCGCCATGCGCAGTGGCTGTGTCTGGGGGGTGATATTCAAAGGAGTTGCTCAATAGCACAACTCCTTTGAATATCACCCCGGCCACACCCCTGCGCAACTATTTTGAGCAGCGCAGGGGCTTGCGCCTCAGAATGGCGCAGTTTGAATATCTGGGCCTATGTGTATAGAGCACTCCAAGAAGAAGTTGGGAAATTGCTGATTCAACAACTAGAACAAAAGTGGCAGGAAGAACTAAATATTCAATTATCAGAGGAGGAATGGTCTGCGATCTGGTTAGGGATTTCCAAAACAATGAGCTCTCCGAGCTGGAAAGAATTCAGGCGGAAAGTAATTTCACGGTATTTTATTACACCAGTGGTATCTGCACACTACTCAGTCCCAACAAAGATAAATAAATGTTGGAGGGGTTGTGGGAGACTGGGCACATACTCTCATATATTTTGGCACTGTCCACAGATAACTAGCTATTGGAAATTGATTGGTCAGGCTTTACAGACCATCTTTCAATGGAATTCTATAGTAAATGGGGCTCATATGGTACTGGGATCAATGCCAAGGGAAATTAGGTCTAACAACCAGAACTATTTGTATTATTTATTGTTGGCAGCAACACTGAAAGTAATTACTCAACATTGGTTACAATCTGACCCTTTAACCCTCACCATGTGGAAAGCCAATGTTGCAAAAATCAAAGACATGGAAGCCATAACTGCCCGATTTAGACTGATTACAGAGCAATATAATGCAAAATGGCTCCCATATTATAGTTACATTGAAAGTTTGGAAGGCCCTCCAGTCTTGGAACAATATCTGTTATCCTAGTGGTCAAAAGTGAAGCATATGTATGATATGGTAGGGTTAGGAAAGTAGCGAGACCAATGTACATGTATTACCACAAACTGTGAACACTGAACTATAACAAGGAAAGGGGGAAAGAAAAGTGGAAAGGAAAATGAATTCACATCAACCAGTTTTTTTAGGATTGTTTGTATATTTATTAAGAATGTTTGTATAGAATAAGTTACATTGATTTTTTATTCAGAATCATGAGACTGTTGACATTTATACAGTTTAAAACATGTTGTATAAATAAAGGATGTAGGCAAAGGGAAAAGTAGAGGCAGATCATCCCACTTGCTGGAATCTGGAACTGGATGGGTTGATCATTTAATTTTCTCAAGCCATAGGTGAGGAAATGTAACCTTTGTCTGGTTAATGGAGTACATACCTGCAATGGAATAATACAGTGGCCCAGATATTCGAACTGCGCAAGGCTGTGGCGCAAGCTTGGGCACAGTTCAACTTGGCTGCGCAGGGGTGTGGACTGGCCGATATTCAACGGAGCTGTGCCATGGCTCAGCAGCATTGAATATCACACCCTGGCCACCCCAGTGTGCATGGTGCAGTGGCACTGCACTAGCGCAAGTGGCCAGAGTGCAGCATGGGGATGCGCTAGCGCAAGTTCCATTGCACCATGCACAGCAACCGCGATATTCAAAACTTGACAGGCACATGGGGCCATAATGTATGCAAGGCACACATGGGGCCATTTGCATGTCATTATGGCCCCATTTGCATGCAGGTGCGCCAATCCCCGATGACTTGCGCCTGGTGCCCTACCAGGTAGCAGCCATCGGGGACTGAAGCCCCCTGCAGCCTGATCATGGACATTTGTTAAAAAAAACAGATTGCTTCCAATATCCCTGGTGGTCCAGTGGACCAGCTATCTGCCTGATCACAGGCATTTGTATAAAAAAAGATCGCTTCCAATATCCCTGGTGGTCCAGTGGACCAGCTATCTGCACGATCGTGGGCAATTGTTTAAAAGAAAGATCGCTTCCAATATCACTGGTGGTCCAGTGGATAGCTATCTGCCGATCGTGGGCATTTGTTTTAAAAGATTGCTTCACAATATCCTGGTGGTCCGGTGGACCAGCTATCTCTCCTGATCAAGGGCGGTTGTTTAGAAAAACATATATCCACTATCCTGGTGGTCTGGGGTACCCTCCTGCCGCCACTGGCCCCACCGCCCAGCTCCCCGGTCAGCCGGCGGGCGGCAGCACCCACCCGCCTGCTGGCCCACCACCTGCCAGCTGACACCATTGGTAAGGCTGCACTCCATTGGTTCATGCTGGCGAACCAATGGGGTGCAGCCCTACGATCAGTGTCGGTCGATGTGATGGGGAGTGAGCAGGCAAGTGGGGGTCTTCCACTGCCGGCTGACCAGGGGAGGCGGGCGGTGGGGCTCAGTGGGTGGGTGGGAGGGGCCCCTAGACCACCAGGTATAGTGGACATATGTTTTTTCTAACAAATGCCAGTGATCGGGCAGATAGCTGGTCCACTAGACCACCAGGGATATTGGAAGCGATCTTTCTTTTAAACAAATGCCCGCGATCGGGCAGATAGCGATTCACTGGACCACCAGGGATATAGGATGAGTTCTATTTTTAGACAGATGCCCGCAATCAGGCAGATAGTGGTCCACTGGACCACCAGGGATATAGGACGAGTTCTATTATTTTTACAGATGCCTGCGATAGGGCAGATAGCGGTCCACTGGACCACCAGGGATATAGGACGAATTCTGTTTTTAGACAGATGCCCACGATCGGGCATGGGGGGGTGCCACCAGGTGCAGCTGGAACTCGGGTGGTCACCCACAGGTGGCAGCTGCCGTGTTGCACCCTGCACTGCGGCAGCTCACCTGTGGGTGGCCATCAGTTGTTCCTTTTTTTTGGGCATAACTTTGCGCTGGCACAGGTAAGGGTTGTGCATGCATGGCTCTGCACATCCTGGGTTGAATATCGGGCTGTGCAGAGTATGTATGGGCATGCCCACCCTTCCTGTGCCTGCATACATTACTGATGCACTCCGGCGCATCGGGATTTGTGCCGTGCACTTTTACCTTTTGAATATTGCACTGGGGCGCATCAGTGGGTTGCGCATGGCACAACACTTTTGAATATCTGGGCCAGTGTGTATAGAAATATCTACGTCTTATGATACTCTATTTGTCTGTACATCTGTCTGTTTCATGAAGGTATTTTAAACTAATAATAAAAATTATTCAAGTTGAAAAAAAAACACATTCTGGCCAGGATTTAAAAATTTGCAGCTGTCATGTTCATGAGGTGGTGTGAAAAAATGGCTATGTTGAAAATTTAAGAGTCAATATATTTAAAATTAGCAAAGTTACAAGCGATTGTAGAAAAATGTCAATGTATGCACATAATATTGCTATTTTTACATATTTTGATCCCAGATTTTCAACATAGCCTTTTTGTGACCCCACCTCATGAACAAGGGTGGTGAACATTTTCAAATCCTGCAGAAAAGGTGATTTTACAATGCAACCACAGAATCATCTTTTGGGCCTGATTTGCATAATTCCACTGTCATTAGCCATGAAAAGGCCATGATAAAAATTTGGGGCCAAAATATGCAAAAATGACAAAGTTATACATCAAAGTTCAAAAGCCTATTGAAATTCATTGAACCACATCCACCTTAATTTCTCATATTGCAGTTGGCGGTTTCAGCAGCAAAATATGTCTTTGACTGGAGAGTGGATCTTCTTCCTGGGACATGTTCAGGTGAGTGAGGGCATGTGGAGTGGTGGGTGCAGAGTGGGACATTGGTGCAGTATGTGTGGGGAGATGTGTGTGGGGCAGATCATTGAGGGACCATTTTCTGTTTTACAGGTTTAAAAAAACTTTGAGGAATGGTTTTCTTTATTTCAGGGATTTTCTGACACTGGGACTGGGCATCCCAGTGTCAGTCTCATATTTGACGCCACTGGGGGTGGGCACCCTGGAAGCACCACCTACATAAAAGGGAACAGAGATGGGTGACCTGGAGGGAGGTCAAGAGAAGCACTACTGGGAGTGGGCACCTCGGTCCACTTACATATTTAAAAGAGAAAAAAATATATATATATATATACAGTATTTATAAAATAGGTAAGAAAAATTATCTCTGTTGGTTGGTTGAAACATATCACATGACCATGCATATATCAGAGCGCGACCACACACCTGCACTTTCACCCCTCCTCCAAAACAATTTTGCCATTTTATAAGACAGATAACCCACTCTAGGGTGTGCAGTCATGCTCTGATATACGCACACCTTGGGTGGTTGATAATACACACCAAGTCATGTGTATATCAGAGTGTGACTGCACATCTTAGAGTGGGTTATCTATCACATATATATATGTGAACCTCTGTGCACAAGCACTGAGGCAATGATTACCCCAAAGGGCATTTGGCTGGGATGCCAAGTTTCAAAGAAATACAAAATCACACATGCCCCCTCAATGCAAAGCATCATGGGGTGCAATATGCAAATCACCACACTATATTATGCTGGTTCAACTTTAAGCAGAAGTGCATGGTACCGAAAGGCCTCTCACACAGTTTGCAAAGGGTGCCAACAGGACTCAACAGTATGCTTCATCTGTTTGAAACCCCAGTGGAATGAACCAGCTACCCTAAGATGGTCTATCTGGGTTATGTTGTGGTGAACCCAATTAAAACAACAAAAACAATTAAAAGACAAAGAACCTCTCTGCGCAAGCACTGAGGCAATGGTTACCCCAAGGGGCATTTGGCCGGGATGCCACGTTTCAAAGAAATACAAAATCACACACGCCCCAACAAAGCAAAGCATCATGGGCTGCATATGCAAATCACCACAATATATTATGCTGGTTCAGCTTTAAGCAGAAATGCATGGTGCCGATATATATATATATATATATATATATATATACACACACACACACACATATATATACACATATACATATATATACATATATACACACACACACACACTGTATATTGGGAAGGGCGGGCAAGAGAGCGACTGGGAGGGTGGAGAAAGAAGCAGTACCAGGGGTAGGCACCCAGGCTGCTTAACTGATAGATAGATAGATAGATAGATAGATAGATAGATAGATAGATAGATAGACAGATGGATGAATCTTGCACAATCAGTTGCAGGCTCCTAATGCTGAAAGTCGATCAACTGTTTGCTGACCGGCTTCATGTAAATGGAAGTGGTTTTGGACCTTTCAACTACATGAAGTTTCTGCCCAGCAAGCAGTGAGTTTTGTCACGACCACAATGTGTGGTCATTGGTCTGGACTGCCGAGTCTCTTCCAGCTTGAGCTGCAATGGGTTCGGGAGTGACACACTTCTGAAATGGCATTTATTGTAACAAAACATTTATCGTACATGTGCAAGCAAACGTAAAAAGTAGAAGGATTTGAAACCTGAAACTTGCAGGTCTGATAGAGTTTTACATAAGGTGTTCACTTTTGTGGTTTTATCTCCCAAACTTAAGTAGTTTTTAAAATATTTAAGAAAAAACATTCCTTTTTTGAGCAGTTTAAAAAAATCAGTGTTCTGAAGATAACTGAATTTTTATTACCACATTGATTAATGTGGTCATTTTATTGGAATGTGTTAGTGTACCAGGTGGCAGGGCTGTTTCTTTGTCTGCGTATGCTGTTGTTGCTGTGTTTGTTTAGCAGTGATGAGCCTACATGTCAGTGCATAGCTCTGCCCCTGCTGAACGTGCTGTGCATGTGGGTTCCTCTTTCACTGAGCTGACAGCCGCCATTAGCCATTCATCAGCCTCCATGATTTTGACTGGACACTGCAGTGCCCAATCCTCTGTGCTAGCTAAATGTGATTCTTTTCTAGTCTTCCTGACACTGGAGTGCCCAGCCATGGTGCCAGTACATCTTCCCCTTCTGTCTTGATACGATCCCCCACCCTCATAACATTAATCTGCTGACACCAAGGTGCCCAATCCCCAGTGTTTTGGTGTACTGCAATCCCCGGAACCAGCAGTATGGGATACCGGGGTGCCTACCCCTGGTGCCCAGAAGTTTTAAGCTGACACTGGGGTGCTCAATCCCCAGTGTCAGTGGTTGCTGAACTAAAGAAAACTGTTTCACAACATCTTTTCCTTTTTTTGTGCGTTTAAACCTGCAATAAAGAAAATGATTCCTCGTTGTCTGCCACCATCCACCCAACCCCCCCCCAATCATTTTACCTATTCAGCACCATTATCCTCTCTGGACTGGAGACATGTCTTCACTCTTCAATGTCGAACTGGGAACAGAGAAAATCAGGTAAGAGTAATGTAGTTAAATGTGTTTTGAACTTTTACTCTTAACTTGGTCATTTTTAAGTGTTTTGTTCCCAAATTTTCAACATGGACTCTTTGGGACTCCACCTCATGAAAAAGGGAGGTGGACTTTTTCAAATCCATCCCAAAGGGTGATTTTGCTGTTGCTCCACCAAATCACCTTTCAGGCAAGTTTTGAACATTTTCACATAACAGGTTCATGAGGTGTGATCATAAGAAGGCTATGTTGAAAATCTGGGGTCAGACTATTAAAAAAACACAAAGTTATGAGTGTATGTTGAGATGTTTCTATGCTTACTCATAACTTTGGTAATTTTCAATATTTTGACCTCAGATTTTCAGTATACCCATTTTTTTCACACCACCTCATGACCATGACAGCTGTCATTTTTTCAGATCCTGGGCAAAATGATATTTCAACAGGGATCTGAAAATTTTCACCTACCGGGTTCATGAGGTGAGGTCATAAGAAGATTATTTTAACATTTGGGATCACTATATTAAAAAACAACAAAGATCTTCTTCGAGGACAACTCTTTCATCAGGCCACACCTATAGAACTATAGCCATCAGGCACTAGGACCACATGGAAACTTTTTTGCAAGCAGTCCACTAGGGGATGCTCACGATGACGTCCTATGTTGGCTCTCACTATATTAATGTGGGCAGCCCTTCCTCCTCAGTTCTTTTCCCACTGTTGACCATGCTCGTTGGACCCTGCCACAGAAACGCCATTGCTGAAATAGCCATTTTTCTTTACTTCATAAGTAATCACTTTTTAAAAGGGATTTTCAGCAGCGTGTATGTCAGCTCCAGAGCCATCGCCATCTAACCTCTTCAGATATTGCAAGTGCAGTGAGAAAATGTATTCTAAAAATTTGCACAACATTTGTGTGTATTGTCTCAGCCCAGATCATAGCGTTCAGGCATGCCCGAATTGTAAGGGCTTTAACACAGCCACCCAGAGATGCAGAAAAGGCGCTATAGAGAAACACCTTTTAAAACAGTGCTTAGCCCAAATGGAGAAGGAGCTCCACCAGGAAAGCCCCACTGCTTTGCCGGGCCACTCCTTGGGATCAAAAGCCTCCAAGCACTGGGAGAAAACATCTGGTTCTCACCACCATAAGCACAGGGAGAGACAGAAAGAAAAGGCAAAGACCTCCCCAGTGTATTTCAGGTCACCCATACTTTCAGGTGCAAACTGTTCTGGGTCTTTGACTCTTCCAGTGGCAGTGTAGCCCATTGCCCAGACTTTCAACGTGGCTTGGCTGACTTCTAGGGCCTCCAGACCTATTACAGCTGGTGTGTTGTTGTAGACACTGGGGCCATTGTCTCCCCCATTGATCTCTACCAGCGTTCCCATCTATTACATGGGCGCTGATGTTTAGTCGGTTCTCTCATCCTTTATGGACATTCTCAAATGCCTGTTACCTCCTTCTCTATCAATGAGCTTTCTGGTGATGAGGTCAACACAACAAACCCCAGCGACGATGCCTGCCCAGACGATACGCCAGGTGCCTTCCAAGCCATCGATGGCTTCCTCAGCTTCACCATTGCGTCCTCTAGACCACGTCAATGAGGACCAGGAATATAACCGAGTTTAGTCTGAAAGAAGAGAAGAAAGAAGAAGTGGAATTTGTGGACTCTTGTGACAGAACCAGTTCCACAGTCTCTACTGGGAGCGAAGACTCCTCCTTTATAACACTGATGCAGGAACTTCAATCTACAATGGGGTTTGATACAGAGGAGTGAGACATTACTAAGAAGAACTTAGTAGACTTCTCAGAACTGCCTGATACCCCACCTATAGTTATTTCTCACCTTTCTGCCAGCCCTAGAGGATGCCACCTTGGCTGTCAGGCACAGGCCAAATATGATACCTGCTATACCAAGGAAGGCAGATAAGATGTATCAGACCCCCTCAGGCAAGCCTCTTTTTGCAGGCCAGCCTGAGGCAGACTCTGTGGTCATCAATGCGGCCCATGACAGGTCTAAAATTTCAAAGCACCTTAGTTTCCCTTCCTCCTGACAAGGAGTCCAACAGGCTTGATGTCTTGGGCAAAATAACGTTTGCTTTCGCTTTTCTAGGGCTGAGGGTTGCAGATTACCAAGCTCACATGCTAAAATACCAGAATACTCTTTGGAGGAAGGCCAAGGCAGCCACCAAGGCCCTCCCAGAGAGTACTGCTAAACAGGAGATACTGAATGCCCTGTCTGCAGGTGCCAGTGTAGGTAAACATCTCCTACGCTCCACCTATTATATTTCTGATGCCTCTGCCAGGGCAGCTGCTTCTGCTATTTGTCTCAGAAGGCACTGCTGGCTCAGAGTGACTGGCTTTGCTAATGATGTACAGCAGTCCATACTGAATGCCCCCTTCTGGTGATATAAGTTGTTTGAAGCAGATGTGTAAGACAGTCTCTCCAATTTAGAGGCCTCAGGTAGAACCCTGAAATCAGAACATGTCCTCTATCATACCCAGACAAGGATGAGACAGAAGGTACCCTTTCTTTTTTTTTTTTCTATTTACTTATTTTTGCAGGGTTCTCTGCCAAATTTTGGCCCTGGTCATGGCCCCCAGTCTTCCACCATCTGTCTATTGCCGTGATCCCCCGGTCACCCCCAGCTTTCCCCTTGGAGGCCGGGGCTGCAGAACTGTTCCCCTATCCAGCCCATGGAACCAATATCTAGTTGGGGGATCCAGCAACAGGCCAATTGAACCCAAGGGAGGGCTTCATAGAGGCAGAGACACACTTGATTTTTCTTGATTTTTGGCCCACTGAAGAGTCAGACTGCAATGACATCAACGCACTGATGTGCAGACATCCGCCGGCTCTTCACCCCATGTAGATACCCCTAGCTTGCAGAACACCCAGCCTCTGCTGGGTATCACTGCAGCGCGGCGCATATCCCTCACCCACCCCGAAGGAAGGAGAGCTGTTGCAGGATGCTCAATCCTTCCTTCCCCCTGCCAGCCCCCCAGTGGTCCGAGTCCATTCCCGAACCTGGGTCACCTGCGCGGTGCGAGGTGTGGCATCCAGTGCCTCAACCCTCAGTGCCACCAGGCCGACCAGAAGGTACCCTTTAATCTGGCCATGACACTGGTCCACAACAAGACAGCAAGGCAAAGGGAGAGCAAGAACAGTCTTGCCCCTGCCAGGCTCCATCCCCAGGTGCCCTCTCAAAAGCCCCTAGAGGTGACCCTGTGGCAGCAGCTGCAGCAACTGGCTCTGCCTGACTCCTTCTGCAACCCACCACCATCTATACCTCCAGTGGTGGTAGTAGGGGGTTGCCTTTCTCTCCACATGGACCAGTGGAAAAAGGTAACTTCAGATGCTTGGGTCCTGCAAATAATAATACTAGGCCCTGTTCTAGAGTTTCTGGAACTGCCTCCAGGTCATCCTCCAGTGCATGTCCATTACCATCCAAATCACATTCCATTGCTCCTGGAAGAAATTCACACCTCCTGCAGAGCAGGGCAATAGAACCTGTCCCCCAGACCAAAGGAACACAGGGTTCTATTTTTGGTACTTCGTAGTTCCAAAATGGCCAGGAGACCTAAGACTCATTCTGGATCTCAGGGACCTGAACTTTTTTTGCAGAATACAGTAAGTTCAAAATGGTAATACTGCAAGGCCTGCTTCCACTTGCAAATAGGACTGGATTTGCTCCCTGGATATGCGGATGCTTACCTGCACATCAAGATCTGCACTGCTCACAGGAGTTGTTGTTTTAACCAGGTATAGCACACTAAGCTGAAAGCTTTTTTACAGGAGCGACCTGGGAGCACAAGGAGGTTAAGTGACTTGCTCAGGGTCACACAGTATGCAAGTGGAAGCTGTGGGATTCAAACCCAGGTCTGGTCTGCTGGATGTCACCAGATTTGCAGCTCAGAGCCTTAGACCACTGTGCTATACTGCCTCAAATACCTAAGATTCCTGTTTCAGGGGGAACACTACCAGGTAAGGGTATTGTCCTTTGTCTTGTCATCTGCACCACGGGTATTTACCAAATGTTTAACAGTTGTGGCAGCAGCCCTCCGCTGGAAGGTATATATATATTCCCATATTTAGATGACTGGCTTCTCAAAGCTCACTCCAAGGAGCAGGTTTCCCATACCCTAGACGACAACAGACACCTGTTTGATATTCTAGGGATTACTATCAATGTAACAAAGTCAGTATTGATCCCTTATCAGTATTTGCAGTAGATGGGGCAGTCCTGGACACAACCCAAGGCTTAGCCTTCCTGCCACAGGACAAGGCAGAACATCTAATGGAACAGGTTCAAATAGTCTGCAACAGCAGGTATGTCACAGCCAGGACAATCCTCAGACTCCTAGGCCTGATGGCAGCAGCCATCACCACAGTACTGCTGGCGAGACTGCACATGAGGATCCCTCAGTGGACACTGAGTCCAAGACCTAGAACAAAAAGCTCTAGTAACCTCCCGTGTCAGAAAGGTACTTCAGTGGTGGATGGAACCCAACCATTTGTTGAAGTGGGTTCCTTTCCTGATTCCCTCTCCTCATCAGATTCTCACTATAGATGCCTCGGGGGGCACATCTGGGGCCTCATCAGATACAGGGAACATGGTCAAAAGCAGAAAGCACCATCCACATAAACATCCGAGAAATTAGAGCTGTTCTGTATGGCCTACAGGCCATCCAGTCTCATCTCTCCCTGAATCTTCTATTAACTCAGATGAACAACATCAGTGTGATGCACTACTTCAACAAGCATGGAGGAACTCATTCCTATCCCCTGAGCAGGGAGGTAATGAGAGTTTGGTACATGTTTCAGGAGTTCAAAACATCCTGGCAGACAGACTAAACTGGTCACAGTCCAAGATGCAAGAATGGGACTGCTGACCTCAGTCATAGAAGACCTTTTCAAAAGGTGGGGTCATCCAGAGTTGGACATTTTTGCATCTCCACCAATGCAAAACTGACACTTTTCTGCTTACTCACTCCAGGACCTGGAGTTTTCTGGTGAGATGCGTTGTCCCTCTAATCCAGACAGTACTAATCAAACTTCAAATGGAGGGGGCAACTCTAACATTCATTGCTCCACTGTGTCCCATCACATTTGGTTCCCCTTACTGTAGCAGCTGGCAATGGAACCTCCAGTACCTCTGCCATTATGCCAGGGTCTTCTGCACAGGAGCAGAGAACTCTGGTCCATCCAGACCTCAAGTCACTCCACCTTCATACATGGCTCCTGAAGACATAGCCACTGCCAGATTTGGAGTGTCACAAAAGGTGGCTGATGTCTTAGTGGCTGCCAGAAAGCCTCCTACCAGAGTTTCTTACTCCACTAAGTTGAAGCGGTTTGCTTTGTGGGCTGCTTCTCACTAACTGGATCCTTTTACCTGTCCGGTAAATCAGGTTCTAGAGTATTTACTATCCTTGTCAGATGCAGGCCTGCAGTACTCATTTATTAAAGTGCACTTGGCTGCCATTTCAGCTTTCCATGTGCTTATTGATGGTCGTACGGTTGCTCAGCTGGAGGTGGCCTGTACGTTTTTGAGAGGCATTTTGCACTTGAAAACTCCTATCTGCAATCCTGTCCTGGCTTGGGACCTGAATTTTGTGTTAGAGAAGCTTTCTTTGGCTCCTTTTGAGCCAGCTGTAACTTGCAGCCTACACTTTCTTTATGAACATACAAAGAAGCCAGCAGAGGAAGGCCATTTGGACTATCAAGTCTGCTCGATTTGCAGGGTCCACAGCTTGAGCTAATGTCCCTGCCGTCTCTCCCCACTCTTCCCATCCTCCCTACTCATGATCCTTACTTCCTCTATGCCTGTCCCAGCCTCACTAAAAGCTGTCCACTGTCTTCAATGAGATGACCTCTTCTGGCAGCGCATTCCAAGTGTCCACCACCCTCTCTGTGAAGAAGTGCTTCCTGACCTACCTCCTAAACCTCCCACCCTCCAGCTTAAGACTGTGCCCCCTTGTATTATGGTTGCCACTCAGCTTAATGAGACGCTCCTTATCAACCTTATTTATGCCTTTTAAGTCCTTGAAGATCCCAGTCATGTCCCCCTCTCTCTCCTGTCTTCCAGGGAGTACATCATCAGTGCCCTCATCCTCTCCTCATATGCGTTACCCTGCTGACCCACTATCATCTTTGTAGCCCTCCTCTGGACCTTCTCCAGCAGGTTAATGTTCTTTTTGAGGTGTGGGCACCAGTACTGAACTCTATACTCTAGATACGGCCTTACCAGTGACCTGTACAAAGCCAGTATAGCCTTCTCTCCCCTACTACTGATCCCCCTAGATATGCATCCCAGAATCTTGTTTGCCTTTGCTGCTGCTTTCTTGCACTATGTGGAGTGCTTCAGGTCACTAGTGATCATCACTCCCAGGTCCTTCTCCTCCTCTGATGCAGACACTTGGACTCCACCCAGGTAGTACTCTGTCCTGGGATTCTTGACTCCAGTATGCATATCTTTGCATTTCTTGGCATTGAAGCCAAGGTGCCAGATCCTGGACCCACTCTCCAGCTTTTTCAGATCTTTCTGTAGGTCCTGTATCCCTTCAGCTGTGTCCACTCTCCCACAGAACTTGGTGTTATCCATGAATAGGCACATTTTGCCCTTAATGTCATCTTCAATGTCACTGATGAAGACATTGAACAACACCAGCCCTGCACTGAGCCCTACGGGACCCTACTGGTTACCTCTCTGGTGCCAGATAACTCTCACCCCACAACCACCCTCTGGGTTCTGTCCCTCAGCCAGTTTTCCACCAATCTGGTCATCTTTTCCCCAACCCCAAGATCCACCAATTTCCTGATCAACCTTTTGTGGGGCACAAAGTCAAAGGCCTCGCTGAAATCAAGATAGAGGATGTCTACCGCTTGGCCCCTCTCTACTGACACAGTCAAAGAAGTCCATCAGATTCGTTTGACATGATCTCCTTCCCCCCATGAACCCCTGCTGCCTCGCATCTTGGAGACCATGCTCCTCTAGATATTCCACCAACCTTTCCTTTAGTATGGTCTCCATATGATCTTTCTTGGAAAGAGTTACTTTTGGTTGCTATTACTTCTGTTCAATGAATTTAGGAGTTTCAGGCTCTCATGTGTGAGTCTCCTTATTTGACTTTTTCACAAAGACAGGGTGTGTTTGTGTCCCAGTCATGGGTTTCTACCTACGGTGGTGTCTGAGTTTACTTTGAATCAAAATGCCTGCCAGTTTATTTTCCTGAGCATGCCAATCCAGGGAAAGCATTGCTCTATACTTTAAATGTACTGTACATAGAATATTCAGATACTATATACACCATACGAAGGACTGCAGGAAGTCCTTGCAATTTTATGTTTCCTTCACTCTTGGGAAAGAGGGCATTCCTGTTTCTAAACAGTACTTGTCCAAACGGAGGCAGTACAGTAAGGAACTTACTGGAGTTATTCATGGCCACTCGACTAGATGCATGGTCACATCTGTTGCCTGCTTCTGGAATGTGTCTGCCGCTGAAATTTGTGCAGCTGCCACCTGGAGTATTGTCATCACCTTTACTAAACATTACAGTCTGGACATTTTCTCAAGCAAAAGGACAGGCACTGGGTTAGCTGTGCTGCAAGACCTACATTCTTAGGCCTGTAGGCTCCAGCAACCCAGACTGTTTCTTGGTCAGTACTGCTTGGTATTCATTCCATAGTTGTGGCCTGATGAAAGAGATATCCTTGAAGAAGAAGGAACAGTTACATACATACCATAACAATAGATCTTCGAGAGAATCTCTTTCTTCAGACCATGCCATCCCAAACCTCCTTCCCCCTTAGATCCTAAGGGTTCAATCTCCATAGGGCTTTGCTGGCTGGCCTCTGCTGTTCCCCTCCTCATTCCCTACAGGGAGGTCCTCTGAGCATGATCTCTGACTGGGAACTGAGGAGGGAAGGGGCCCCTCACGTTTGTATAGGGAGAGTCGACGTAGGACATTATCATGGGTGGCCCCTAGTGGATTGTTTGCAAAAAAGTTTCATGTGGTCCTAGTGCCTGATACTATAGTTCCAAAGGTGTGGCCTGATGAAAGAGATTCTCTTGAAGGTCTAATGTTACTGTAAGTATGTAACTGTTCTTTACTGAGGTACATTGACATGCTTCAACACTTGCTCATAACTTTGTTAATTTTCAATATTTTGACTCCAGATTTTCAACATAGCCCTTTATTCACACTACCTCACAAACCCGACAGCTGTCATTTTTCATATCCTGATCCAAATGTGATTTTTGCACTTGTGGCACAAAATCATGCTTCATCCAATATTTTATAAATGACACCTGTCATGTTTGTGTTGGGGCTGTCATAAAAAGACTATGTTGAAATTCTGGGGTCATAATACCAGCATCCAGACTATTATCAGATGCAAAACACAAGCCACACGAGTCCCAATACAAATGTGGATGGCTCCTTCCCTTCTCATATGGCTCAAAGGCAGCCCACTGCCAAGCCAGTCTCTCTTCCAATTGGGACTTGGGGAGGAAGTTCTGGGTAAACATCAAGGAACTGAATGGGAAAACCTTGTACCCCCCTTGCTTAATATCAATGGAGTCCTTACTCAGGACCCCCTGCTCATTGCTAACACATTCAATACAGTGTTTTTTATCTCAGCAGTGTTCTCCCCCGACTTCTTCAACAACTCCTCTAGTACTACACCAGCTCCTCCCCTCTCAGGTATCCCACCTTTTTGGTTTAGGGCTGTCTCCCATTGTGAGGCTAAATCCCACCTTATAAGGGTCCTGGGAAATCAAGATTTAGTGGGGACTCCCTGGACCTGAAGCTACTACTTCTGGCCCTCAACGCTGTCCTTTCCCCACTCACCAAAATTATCAACCTTTCCCCATGCCTTGGCCATCTCCCCTCTCAGTGGAAGTCAGCTGTGGTAACTCCCATACTAAAGGGAGGCAACCGAACCATTCACAAAAACTATCGCCCGATCTCCATCCTCCCCCCATCTCCAAAGCCCTTGAAAAAGTTTTCTCTGAACAACTCTGAATACCTTTCAAACACAAACTTCAATGCCTTCAACAACATGGTTTTAGAAAGGGACACAGCACAACCACAGCCCTCCTAGAATACATCGACTTTATCCATAAAGTGCTAGACCGTGGACACCTAGTTGGGTTTGTGTACATAGACCTAACTAAAGCAATTGACATGGTCAACCATGCCATGCTGGTTGAATCCCTTCCATCTATGGGACTATCCCTGGATGCCTCCTCCTGGTTTGCAAACCACCTTAGTGGGAGGTCACAGTAGGTAAAGATCAACAACACCCTATCCTCTAATCTCCCAGTTCGGTCAGGGGTTCCCCAGGGTTCAATCCTGGGGCCTCTCCTCTTCAGCTTATTTCTTAATATCCTACCTGTGGCCTGCTCCAGACAGATGTTGTTATATGTAGACGATACCGTAGTATACTGTAGCCAGCCTGACCCCACCTCATTATAGCTGGATCTCAAAAGATTCTTCACTGAATCCGAAGTCTGGTTTGCCAGTTATAAACTCATCTTAAATTACAAAAAAACCAAAGTCACGGTTTTCTCACATCATCAGAATAAACATCCTTAACTGTCAGCTCTCCCCTTGGAACTAGTTCACAGCTTTAAATACCTCCACATCATTCTTGACTCCTCTCTCTCTTTCCATGAGCATATAAACTTAGTCAGTACCACTATTAATACCAGAATTGGCCTCCTATACAGGCATAGACTGCGTATGCCACCAGATGCCCTCTGCCTGGCTGTTACCTGCTCAGTCCTTTCTATAGTCGATTATGGGATTGTAATCTATGGGTCGGCTGCTGACGCAGCAATCCACAGGATAAAAGTTGCCATGAACAAAGCTTGTCTATTCATGGCTGGTTGTGACAGGTTCACTCACACCTGTGAACTGTGACAAACTGGCTTAACTTTTAGGGCCGGCTTAAATATCAACCCAGCCTGCTAGCCAAAAAGATTATCTCTGGGCTCTCCTCGCTGGGGCTCCAACATTTTATTACTCCTGCCCCTATAAATAGGGCTACTAGAAGCTCCTCCAAAGTGCCCCCAGTCCCCCAAAATAGGACGATACTGGGGCAGAGGGCTTTTATGTATAGGACTCCCCTCTGGTCGAATGCCCTGCCTGGGGTAGTCTCCTCTGAAGTCAAACTAGACCCTTTCAAAGTAAATCTTAGGGAGCATCTCCTCTCCTCCTGTCTCTGTGACTGCTTCTAGCCCTTACTCTTCCCAACCTGTCTTTACTCCACCATATAAACAATGTCTTCTCTGACTGCTCCAGCCCTCCCCTTCCCACCCCACCCTCTCTCTGCTTTTTCCTCCTACCCCCACTCCTTTTCTCTGCTCTTTCTATCTGTTATGCCTGTATATCTACTGCTATTCAACTCTGGGCCGGGCCTTGCATGGCCTGTTTTTTTGGTCATATTACTGTTTAGGTTTGTAATTGATAACTTACTATTGTTACTCAAAAAATTTTCTACTTGTTTTCTTCCTGTATTTTCACTTTATCATTTGCACTTTCTATGACGTGGAGCCTTTGTAAATTAGTCTCTGACTCAAAGGTCTGTAATTCTGAATTTCAATAAATAAATAAATAAAAATACAGACAGCATTGGGCGGTATATGCGTGGTTTTTATTTTTTATTTTTATTTTATTGAAATCTAGGATTACAAATACCGTTGAGCAGGAACTGCTCATTTACAAAGGTTCCACATCGAAGGAATGGGGGGTATACATACATACAAAGGTCAATATAATAATACATAGTTACACAATAAAAAGAAGTAAGAGACTGAGGCTTAGGAAATTCCAGTAATTCAAAATGTGCCAAATGTTAGGTAGCATGACATACCAGCCAAGGGCAATCTTGGAAATAAGCACTGCAGGTGAGAGGGAAGTGGGTATGCAGGCAGGAAGGCCATTGTCGGAGGGTAGAGGGTGAGGGTAAGAGCTCTAAAGGGGAGGGAGGGGAGAGATAAAAGTCAGGAAATGCCCGGGGGGAGGAAAGGGGGTTTATAGGGCTTTTCAGGATGGTGACCTTTGGGAATGTGTGGGATTACAAACAAGACCTGAGATAAAATCTATAAGGGGACATAAAAAAATGCTTATGGGAGATATGTATAAAAAAATCCAAAAGAACAATGGTTCTCGCAGACAGTAGTATCTACTGTGGCAGTAAAGCCCTTATGTTTGTCTAATGAGGAACCTCGAGGCTTCTCCTTCCCTCCCTCTCTGTCTGTCCCCTATTTCTGAAATCTGCTGCAGCAGTCTCCTTATTCTATATTCCTTTTCCTTTTTCCACCATAGTGTCCTTCTTTGCGTCCCCTCTTTAATTCTCTTTTTGCCTTGAGACCGTATGACGTTGGGGTATGCTGCTTGCAGTGCAAGAAAGGACATTCCTTTACTTTAATAATGTGCACTATCTGCACTCGAACTGTGCTAGGTATGGTAGCGCTTGTCTGATTCTAATTTCAGAAACCCCCCTTTTTCCTGGCTAAAATAAAAATAAAGTACCTCATGTTATGTTGTAAAGGAACTCCTTGTATTTTAAGGTGAAAGGGGGGAACCGCACCTTAAATTCTCCTTCCATAGCGCCTTTGACCGTAGTGGTATAGCGCTTCAGGAATCCCCATTTAAATAGACATACAGGATAGCGGTCATCTGCAATTAATTGAAAACCTGCAGAAATGAATTAAAAGAAAAGCAAGCACCGTAAAATTCTCTACATACTGGAGCTGTGTGGTGCATTGCTTAATTTTCTTACAATTGGTACCTGCAGAGAGCAGCTTAAAATAAGAGTCTTGCATTTTTTTTTTATTTACTAGGTGACCTGACAGGCTTTTAGACCCCCTAAATACAACTAAGCCTCTGCTCTAAGTGTTGACCACGATAGTTTCATACCCGGAGGCAGTGTAAAAAAGCCGCCTGGATTTTAGTAGCTTTCTGAACTGGCTGCATGTGCTCACATTCTAAATTAAGCGAGTGCACAGGTCAGAAGCTATATGCTTGTTTTAGTACAATGCTCACACTTTATAATGGTTAAATGTTGCTGGGAAAAATGACAGCCTTTTTACAAAACTTTAAAAAAAGGTGTTTAGGAACTGTTTGCACCTTGAAGCTGTTGCTAGGTGGAAAAAGCTCTCCTAAAGGGACAGATGACCCAGGATGACATCACCCTGTAGGTGGAGCCTTGAGTCATAATAGGATATTAGATATGCAGTCTATTTTTCTACTTTAAACTGAAATATAATGTGTACAATGTGGGCATATAATATTTGTTAGAATGAAGGATATTGTGCTGTGGCTGTGTGATCCCCCTCATGTCTGTATTAGCGTAGATAGGTCTTTGTTCTTAGAATAGGAGCGTATCATACTGACCACATGATTAATTATCTTAAGTCTAACATAGTTATAAGGAGGTTCTAGACTCAGTAGAAAGAGAGAGAGAGAGAGGTGGGAGAGAACATCCTGGAGAACATAGAAGATAGTGGGAATGTGTTATGTAGTATTTCCACTCTATGTGAAAGTTATCATTGCAAGCTCTTGGTGAGCTAGATTTTTCTTTGTATTTGCCTTTTAAGTTTGCTTTTTATTTTATTTTTGTATGAGTTTCAATTTGGTTACTTTTAATAAATGACACACAAGAAGTTATTGTGTGCCACAAACTGAATTTCTGTGTCATGTCTCTGCCTATTTTGAGTTATCCATACCCACACCCTATCACAAAGTGGTGTCAGAAGTGGGATAACTGGTTGTCTGTGGCTCATAGGGAGAAACCAGTAGGGTATCTGAACTGGTGCCCGATAACTCTGTGCAGAGATGGCATCTGGAGTGGATGAAAAAAAGGCTGGGATGGTAACCAGAACTCAGATGGCCTTGATGGGGACCCTTTGAATCCAGGTCTGGATCAGACTGTCCGTAGGAAGGAACCCAAGGCTAAGGAAGAGGAGAACAGCGAGGACGAGATGGAGGAGAAATTATGACAGATACAAGCTAGAGAAGAACCACCTGAAGATCTGACAGGCTTATTGCGCTGATTGGCAGTTCGTCAGGTTGAGATGGAAAGGCAGCAAGACATAGTTGCCCAGGAGAGAAGAAGAGAAAGAAAGCAGCAAAAATTAAGGTGGGCTGAGACTGCAAAAGTTTTACAAACTATTAGGACCAATGTGGGGACTAGTGGGGATGGTGTCACCTCTAACCCTAAAGACATTAAATAAACAAAAATGACTAACGCCAATGACATAGAAGCCTACTTAACAACCTTCAAAAGGGTGGCCAGAGCTTGTAATTGGCCCCAAAATCAATGGATGGTACAGCTAGCCCCCTACCTAACTGGGAGGGCGCAACTGGCATATAGTCATAGGGACACTAGAAATGCTGATAATTATGAATTAGTAAAGACAGAGATCTTAAAGAGATATGACATAAGCACAGAGACTTATAGACAGAGGTTTCGCAAGCTAAAATACCATACTCAAGATAATCCCAGAGGGACCTTTACCCGCTTATGGGAATTATGCTGAAAGTGGTTTCAGCTAGAGGGGAAATCAGTTACAACAATAATGGAAACCTTTGTGGTAGAGCAGTTTCTACAGATCCTTCCCCACGATGTACAAATCTGGGTGAAGGAACACAAACCTGAGACAGCGGATAAAGCCATATCCTTGGCTGAGGACTTCCTAACAGTGCACCAACCATACCGGAGAGGGAATCCTCATCCCCAAGAGCCATCAACGGGAAGGACAACACCTGGGGTAAGACCTGGTCCTGCCAATAGTACTGACTTTAAAAAAGAGAATAAGACTGACTATAGAAGATGTCCCTTTGTGGCAGACATTGTTTGCAGGAACTGCCAAGGGTTGGGCCATATAGCCCTTGCAAATGGGGTTCCTAGAAATGCCAGTCTGGGTTTACCTTAGCCCATTTTGTTCTGTCCTTCTCCTGACTTGGCTTCTAATTTTTCTGGCTGCCTCCAGGGTAGCTATGTTCAGCTCCAGCCGAAAAGTGAAAAATTTAAATGTTTTAAATAATGGAACTGTTGCTGCTTGTTGGGAATATGTTGTACATGTGGGAAAAAGTGTTTAAAATTAAAACTAATACTGTTTCCTTGGCAGTTCCAGTATTGTGGGACTCTATGTGTCAGTCTGTCAGCTGCTGCAGGGAGAGCTTGCAAAAGCGCAGTAGCGACAGAAAAAGTAAAGGAGCCACATTCTTTATCTGTGCAGCGACTACAAGTGCAGCGTTTAAGCTATAGAACTGTGTGGCATTTGGGGCAAATAATTACTTCTTTCTGGCTGCACCAGGACATTATTCAGGACTGTGTCTAATCTACTATAAGGGACAGTGGGTTAAGCAGCCATTGCCAGCAGTACAGCCAATTGGAATTGCAGCAACAGAAAGCCAGGACTTGTGGGACATTCACTGCATCTCATGGAAAAGCACCCAAGTGCTTATGGGGGCTTACAGGGACATTATTTTTGGTGCAAATTCCACAACCCAATTGTGCCTCGAGTGTTCTGATTGACAGGTTCTTCAGCAACTTGGAGACATGTCACCCCATCCCTGCTACCAATCAGGAGTCGAGCTAGGAGCTCTATAAAGAGACAATGTTGCCAGTTTGTCTGGGAGATTCATTCAGAGATGCAGAGCTGAGACAGCAGCAGAGCAGGCTCCAGCCTGCTGGGAGCCCCCATGGGGGAGGGGCTCAGGCTGCCATCAGGCCTGGGCCACTTAATACAGCCCTTTCAGTCTTCAGAGGGCATTTGTTATTTTCTTCAGTTAACAGTTAACTAGTTACAGTAATTGTGCTTTCTGCAACAGCTAGTCTGGAGGTTGCCAGTACTGTCCTCCAGAGGCTAGACTTCCCTCCCACGTTGGGGAAAGATGTGGACTGAAGAATCAGATGTCCAGCAGCGGTAAGAACGCTGACCAGACCAGATGACATCATGCAGTGGTGAGAGCACTGATCAAGTACCTCAGCGGTGAGAGAGCTGAAGAAGTCTTCAGGATGCCTTCGATTGCGGATGAGACCCGTGGAGGACCTGCGTGAGTACCCTCGTACCCACCGGTGCAAGGGAGAAGTTAAGCAGGTAATCTTGGGGGCTCCATGCCCATTAAGGAATGTGTGCTGTTAAGTGTGAAGTATTGAAGTCATCAGTCTGGGCTACTAACCCCATAAGAGACTGCCTAGTTCAAGTAATGGATGCATCTTGTCTGTGGCCCAAATGGCTAAGTTGCAGATGCAGCAAGATGCTGGGCTTAGTGAATCATATAAATGTGTAGCTATGGGTTAGAGTCCTGCCATCATGGAGCTGTCTGCCAAGACGCGATTGCCACTTCATGAGGCAGGAGGCCCTAGAGCATGTTAATGTCAAAGATACCTTAAAGAGAATGCACCTGTGTCTGCACAGAATTTCGTCTAAGAGCGCTTGATATAAGTGTTAAATGGCTAGACATGCTGGATAGAACTCCGCTTGTGGATAATGTTCTTGGTATATAGAATGTACTGGATGTGACTACCTGTGACTAAAGTATGGGATGCTTGATAAAAGTGTCGTTACCAACTTACTCTGGATGGATGCCTTTTGGTATATGAAGTACTGGATGTGACCATATTTAAACTGCATTTAGGATGCTTGACAAAAGCATCACCCTTATTGCTTTGGATGGGACTTCCAAATATTGTGCTAAATGTTCTGGATGTAAGATCCACATAGTTTATTCTGGAATGTTCAGAAGTCTGCAAGTGCAGGGCAATCCCTGCTTTGTTCACAAAGTGCAGGGCAATCCTCGCTGTGGTTGTAAATAGTAATTTGCTACTTTACAAAATCTGTTTTCAAGTTGCCCTCCTCAAATTAATAGCCGCCACCTCGACCAGCTGCAACTCTATCAGGTCTGCAACATCTTGGACTGTGGTATCTGTTTAACCAGTATGGTATGAGATTGCGGGGTTTCTGCTGTATCTGGGACTGGTACCAGTGTGGGAATTATTAATAATTATGTTTAACATCTGATTTATCAGCAGCTAGATAGCCAGGGCTCTGGATGTCTTAAGTCGAATGGTAAAATGTGATTTATGTCTGCTTTAAATATGTAGCCACCCAGCTGGAAGGTTCACCAGCAAAATTCCAAAATGATCTCTGTACATGTGTAAATATGGTAAGATAACCTCTACTCCTCCTGTTTCCGTTTCCTAGCTCCTTTATTACCCCCGAAGTAAATATCTTGTTGTTGTTGTTTGAAATCCTGTATGAGCATATTATTAGAGAGAGTCTTTAATTCAAAATGTGGAAATGTGGGGAACTGTGTATTGGGGCATGTCTGGGGAAGGTAACTGGTCATTGTGGGTGGTGTAGCAGCTCAGGGGGCTACACACAGTACCCTCTCACCCACGTAAAGCACCCTGAGTGGAGGCACTGCGCAAAGGTTTTATAAGTTAGCGAACCCAACCCCCTTAGCCTATGTTCAGGGTAGTAGGCAGGGGTGTAACACTGGGGGTGGTGCCGCCCAGGTGTTACACAGGTATTGTCCCAACAAATGGTTAGACACTGCTCATCTGGCATTATTAAATACTGGTTATTTAATGACTGCAATTGAACTAGAAGATCATACTGTGATGGGCTTGATAGATTCGGGCAGTAAAAACACGTTGGTAAGATCTGAACTACTCCAAACAAAGACTGGTATTCGACCAGGACCTGACATGCATGTTGTTTGTGTGCATGGAGATTCTCATCAGTATCCTACCGTTAAAATTGATGTAACGATTAATGGGAATAGTTCAGAGGTAACAGCAGGAATACTCCCCAAATTACCTGTACCCATTCTGATTGGCCATAACTACCCTGAGTTTAATACTCTCTTAAAAAACAGAGGGTCCATATCAGCAGTGACCACAAGGGCCCAGAGAAAACAGTTGCAACAACTAAAGGATGTATTCCTGTTTCAAGAGGATCTTTTTGACCAACCTGGTAAACCAAAAAGGTCTTGAAATGCCAAAAAAAAGATTACAAAAGAGATGGAAAGAAAAACAGAATGCACTGCCTGAGACTTTGTCTTCCATTTTTGTCAAATGTGACCTAGCTAAAGAGTAAATGAATGATCCCACATTAACCTCTTTATTTCAACAGGTTGGAAAAATTCAAGTTCCAGGTACCCCTAGGATTATTGTACAAAATGGTATCTTATATAAAGTATGTACAAAAGAAGATACTGGAGAACAGGTAGAGCAATTAATAGTCCCCACCCCTTACAGGCAAAACCTGGGACATGATATACATTTGGCAGGTCATGCAGGGCGTGATAGAACTTGTCAGTCCCTTGTCAGTGTCAGTGGCTCAGTAGGTCGCAGTACGAACCTCCCCTATCATCCCCAGACTGATGGGCTTGTTGAACGCTTCAGTCAGACTTTAAAACGAATGCTGATGAAGTTTGTTCACGAAGAGGGAAAAGACTGGGACAGATTTTTACCATTTCTGTTATTTGCTTATCGTGAGGTACCCCAGGCCTCCACGGGCTATTCCCCTTTTTCCCTGTTATTCGGTAGAAACCCTCATGGCCCACTAGATGCAGTGAAGAAATTATGGGAAGAAGGGAAGGAGATGAAGCAGACTGGGATAGCTGAATATATGAAGCTATTAAGAAAGAAATTGGTTACATATGTTCAGAAGGCTCATGAAAATAGGGTAAAATCTCGGACTTCCGGTGACGCAAGCGTTGCTAATGGCCACTTGAAGCTGAAGCTCTGCCTGACTTGATGAAATCCTAAGCCATCCTGGCATCCAAAAAAGAGACAAAGGGCCAGAAAACCCGCAAAAGCTAGCCTACATATGGCAACGAGACAAAAACTGAAAGAATTTGAAGCACCAAGAGCGTGCAAAGAGCTGAATCAGCGGACCCTAGCCTGGCAGCCCCCGTTAACAACCGAACAGGGCTCGCGGAGCGAAATGACTACACCAGAATGGGAACCTATAGAAGCTGGTGACGAGGAACCAGAATTTATCATTACTTCCAAACAACTTTGCATCCAGCTAAGTACAATCGGTGAAACATTGAGACGTATTGAAACAGCTGTGGCTGATACAAAAAAAGAGACCTCAGGGTAGTCGAAAGACGCGTGGGAGCAGTTGAGACCTGTCTGATGGAATATTGTAATGAAACTGATGTGCATAACTCCGCATTGCTAAACCTTCATTACAGAGAAATACAATTAAATAAAAGGCTGGAGGAACTTGAAAACAGGCACCGATGGAATAATATCAGAGTTTACGGACTTCCTGAAAAAACAGAGTCAGGGGACATGACACTCTTCATGGAGAGCCTACTGCGGGAGCTGCTGGATTGGCCCAAGGAGGAATCACTGGGCATAATTCGGGCCCACAGAGCACTTACACCCCCACCAACAAATGCCAATGCCAGACCGAGATCGATAATTATGGCATTCCTAGACTTCAGAGTAAAAGAAAAAGTCCTGAAAATGGCCTGGGGGCGTAAGGAGGTGATATTTGGAGACCAGCGTTTATATTTTGACCATGATTTTGCAGCATCAACGTCATTACAACGTCGACTGATACTAACTGCCATGAAAACCCTAAGGCAGAAAGGAATGAGAGTTTACCTGGACTATCCAGCCCGACTTCGGGTGAAAACAAGTGAAGGGGTAATAAAGTGCTTTGCAGACATTATGGAGGCGAAGGATTTCCTGGTAGACCACAGGATCCAGCTAGACGAGCTGCAGTATCGCTTTCCAAGACAGGAGCTGGAGGTCCTGACCTGGCAGTTAACTGCGGGAAGGAAAGCTGAAGCTCAAAGTGTAGAAGTGTGGCAAAAGGTTCGCAGGGCAGTCAAACCAATCCAGCACCAGCCGAGAAGGCAGCTACGGCGGCGGAATTCCAGATGCAACCCCAAAACAGTAAGGGAGCAGGCTGAAGCGTGGCTGAACAACTCAGAGGGACTTTCTATTTTGCAGAGACCTGCTAGCCTGGACTACAATAATGGATAATAAAATCTTAAGTCCTGAGGGAGAGTATAAAAGCTGGAACATTAAGATATGCCTAGGATAAAGTCTAAGAGCCTGATTGGGGGGAAGGGAGGGAAGTAACGAGATATGCAACCAAGTAATCCTTAAAATTATATAACTTCTAACCCAACTCTTGGGAGGATTATACCCTCTCGAGGTATGAAACAATGGCATTGCGCATACCCAGGAGCCCCTGAAGGGGGCAGACTTCTACCAGAGGCTCTATGCTGTGGAGAGATGCCCTGATCATGAGGTTAACATTGCCCAATATTTGAGAGGGATTCACCTCCCGGTCTTAGACCAGTTAGGAAGGGATAAGCTGGGGGCCCCGATTACTATGCAAGAACTTAAAAAGCAAATTTCATTACTCAAAAATACAAAGGCTCTGGGAATGGATGGGTACTCCGCAGAATTTTATAAGACCTTCCAGATAGATCTCCTCCCGATTCTATTGGAGACGTTTAACGCTGTCCTGGTAGGGGGCCTACCGATTCCTCCATCATGGAATTATGCAAAGATATCGGTACTGTTAAAACCAGATAAACCACCTGAGGAATGTGGATCATACAGACTCATTTCCCTGTTAAATACAGATCTAAAATTGTTCACGATTAAACTAGCTCGGAGGCTCCAAATGGTTATTGGGGATCTTATACACCCGGATCAATCCGGTTTCAAATCCAGAAGATTCCTACAGGATAACATTAGACGTCTCCTAAATATAATCTCTTCCCAGAAAACAGTTACAACCCTCAGCCTGGCTATAAGTATCGATGCCGAAAAGGCATTCAACAGGGTGGATTGGGTTTTCCTCCAATCAGTTCTTAAGAAGTTTAATCTGGGAGATAACTTTATAGGCGCAGTAGCAGCACTGTACTCTCAGCCAGAGGCGGTGATTAATGTGAATGGATGCATTTCAGACAGATTCCCCCTATTTAGAGGGACCCGTTGAGGATGCCCACTCTCCCCACTGTTATTTGCTCTCTCCTTGGAGCCTTTAGCGGAGCAAATTAGACAGGATTCTCGAATAGTAGGTATAAAAGTGGGCTTTCAGATCCATAAACTTTCCCTATATGCTGATGACGCACTTATCTACCTTGGGGACCCAGTTAGCTTGCTTTCACCCCTTACACAAATCTTAGACCAATTCCAACAAATAGCGGGATACAAAATCAACCCCTCAAAATCTGAAGCCTTGAGGCTTAGTGGGCCTCTCCCACCGGAGTTGCAATCTAATTTTCAGTTTGCATGGGTGCCGAACAACACCATTAGATATTTGGGAATAAGAGTCCCGGTGGACACTTCCCAGCTTTTTTCTGCAAACTATCCCAGACTATGGGATGCCATTAGACAGGATCTAGGGAGATGGAGACTGCTTCCGATGTCTCTTTTAGGGAGGGTACATTCTATCAAAATGAACGTGTTACCACGCTTATTGTTTTTATTCCAGACAATGCCTATTGCCCCCCCTAAATTATACTTAAAGGAATTAGAACGCCTTATAACACGTTTTATATGGCTCGGTAAAAAGCCCAGATTAAGAAAGGCGCTCCTTTGTACCAGGCGGAACAAGGTGGATTAGGTCTACCCAACATTAGAGACTACTACTTAGCTGCTCAGGCCCTGGCTGTATGCATGGATGAAAGAGAGGGTGAACAATAGATGGTTCCTGATGGAGCTAGAACAGGCACACAAACGACCTCTTTGGACCCTGCCAACTGCTACTGTTTCCGTGAGCGTGGTCTGCAGGGTTTGCAACCCATGGACTAGATATACCCTACGAGCCTTGCTGGCTCTACGGAGATGATTAAAGGTTCCGGGGGGACTAGATCCCCTATCTCTCATATGTCACCATGAGAATTTCAGCCCTCCTAGTTTAGATGCAGGTTACCATTTTTGGGAACGTCAAGGCCTTACAAGGTTTACTCACCTGTTGGAGGGTGAGATTTGTACCACATTCCAGAAACTAAAACAGAAATATGGACTCAGAAAGGAGGATCATTTTAGATTTTTACAAGTGAGACATTTCATACACCAAACTCCACATATACAGCAGCTATTATGACCCTTAACAGAATTGGAACAACTTTTTTATAGCTGGATCACTCTAAGTGCTAAGATGAAACCTATCTCCCAGACTTGTAGGTTAATGACAGACCTGTATTCAGGACCAGTCGAGCTAGTTAGGCATAGATGGGAGGGGGATTCAGGTATACAGTTGGAGGCCTCCGAGTGGCAGAAGGCAGGATTATTACCATGCTTATTACAGCTTCACCCTCCTGGGGTGAATACCACTGGAAGGTGCTAATGCGCTTTTTTAGAACCCCCACAGTCACACAACATTTCCACTCAGATAACACAAACTGATGTTGGAGGGAATGTGGAAGGATCGGTTCGCATTTTCACACCTTCTGGGGATGCCCGGAGTTAGAAGGTTTCTGGCAACAAGTACATAAACAGATCTAGAATGTTCTGGAGGCTTGCCTCCCAGGTACATTTGAGGCCCTAGGCTTGGATTTCCCGAGTAATGAGTTCCTGAGACTACCTCGACCTCGAAGGAGACTATATCACATCTTCAGGCTGGCAGCTTTAAAATGCATTACACTTTGTTGGCGATCTGTAAAACCGCCGACTATCCTGACCTGGAGAGATAGAGTAAATGAGTTAGAACAAGTGGAAAGGATAACAGCAGCCTTGAGGCTCAGTATGGAGAGATTTAATTTGATATGGAATGTCTGGCATGTGAAAGGTCACATGCTGACCTCCTAGAGGGCTAAGGCCCCAAATCAATCCTGCTCTCTTGCCTTTTGGCCCACAAACCCTGAGTGGAAAGAGTAGATTGAAGCGAAGGTCCCGACCCATACAGGAGAAGATAGACTAATAAGCTCATATGCACACACTGCCTATTAATTGGTTTGATTATTGATTTTTCTTTCCCATTCATTTAGTACAGTTGAATGATCTTGGCATGGTGAGAATCATTATGTCTGCACAGCCATTTGGAGAAATTGGGAGTTAAAGGTTATTTAGATTGAAAGGAGGAATCAAAAATCAAGGAAGGAGGGGGGAGAAAATAGGGGTGCCAGAAACAATTAAGTGCTAAACAATAGAATTAATTACATGAAGATAGAGAAGTGATAACAATGGAACGCATGGACATCTTCTACAAAGGGACAGTTGGCTTGGCTGCCTCGGTTCTTTCTACCCATAAAACGTTGTGTATAAGCTATAATATTGATTCCAATAGTCATGATGACAATGTATGATCATCGGTACTCAGTTAAGATTGTGAAAATGTGACAATAGTCAGTGATGGCTGTGCTCATGTATTTTGATGTAATGTCACTGTGCATCAATAAAAATTTAAGTAACAAAAAAAAAAGAAAATAGGGTAAAATCTCAACAATCTCAGAAAGTGACTTATGACCATGGAACAACAGGTGACAAACATTTCCAGATTGGGGATCAAGTGTTGTTATTACTACCCTCTTCAAGTAATAAACTGCTTATGAAATGGCAGGGTCCATATCATATTTTGAGACAAATGGGACCAGTAAATTATGATGTTGCCACCCCTGATATCAGACCTGGTAAAAAGGTGTACTATGTAAATTTATTAAAACAATGGTATGAGAGACCTAACAAAGAGAATAGCCTCATGGTAGTGCCAGACACAGAGGAAACAGACTTCGATGTCACCTATGGACGACTCAAAGACATTAAATGACCTCAAGGTGTGCATAGCAATCCCAAATTAGACCAGAAACAACAGGAGGAGCTACAGAATCTTATACAGTCATTTGTGGCAACATTCACTAGCACACCTGGTAGGGCTCGAAATGTGGAACATCAGATTAGAACACACATGGGTCCGATTAGGAAAAGACCTTACAGACTCCCTGAAAGGGTTTGAAAAGACGTTCAGGAGGAAATTGTTAAAGTACTGGCCCTCAAGATAATTGCACCCTCAAAAAGTGCACAGGGGTCACCTGTTGTAGAGGTACCAAAAAAGGAAGGCGGTATCAGGCTGTCCCTTGATTTCAGAGGACTTAATCAAGTTGCCCAGTTTGATGTGTATCCCATGCCTCGTGTAGATGATATTCTTGACAGAATCGGTAATGCCAAATATATTTCCACACTAGATCTCACAAAGGGATATTGGCAAATTCCCTTGGCAGGTATGGACAAAGAAAAAAATACCTTCAGTGCACCTACAGTGCTATTCCAATTCTGTACCATGCCATTTGGACTCCACGGAGCCCTGGCCACATTTCAGGGCTACATGGACCAGATATTGGCACCATACACTACATTTTGTGCAGCCTATTTGGACGATATAGTAGTTTTTAGCAAGGATTGGGACTCCCATATGACACATCTCCGAGCTGTAATTAATGCTATCAAGATGGCCGTAATGACCATAAACCCAACCAAGTGTGCCCTAGCAATGAATGAAACCGAATATTTAGGGTTTTTACTAGGAAATGGGCTTATGAAACCATAAGTGGATAAAGTCGAGCCTGGAGCTAATAGCCAAGGCCAACAACAAAAAAACAAGTTAGGTCATTCTTAGGTCTGGCAGGATACTACAGACGTTTTATCCCCAATTTCTCCACTATCGCCACACCTCTAACAGACCTTACTAAGAAAAAATGAGGAAACAATATAACATGGTCTGAGGCATGTGAACAGGCCTTTGTAAAAATCAAAGCAGCACTTTGTTCTTCCCCAGCACTGAAGAGACCTGATTTCGACCACCCTTTTGAAGTGCATACTGATGACTCATGGACAGGCATAGGGGCTGTACTCAGTCAAACCATTAATGGGGAAGAACAAGGGTATACATATCTATATCTATATCTGTATCTATATCTATATCTATATTGGTATACGTTAATCTGTTCTCATATGTCTTCTGATGCAGTCCCTCACCATTTTGGTTGCCCATCTCTGGACTGCCTCCATTTGGTTAAAGTCCCTCACTATGGAGCTCCACTCTAGGGTCCCAATACAAAAACATAGAAATAATAAGTACTGTATATCACTGTAGTACTTTCTTCATTATCTCCCGAAAACTCCATGACAGAGAAAAGAAATATAGTACCGTGGAGTTGGAATGTTTGGCAGCCAAATGGGCAATTTAATTTTTACGTTTTTACCTGTGAGGGCCCCCTTTACATTGGTTACAGATCATAATCTCAAATGAAGGATAAGAACAATAGGATTATGAGATGGTATGTAGCATTGCAGCCCTTTACCTTTACTGTACAACACAGAACGGGCACCTCACATGCAAACACAGATTTTCTGTCTAGGCAAGGGCTACAGAATACTTAAGTGAGTTGGTAAAGATTATCATGCTAATAGATGTTATTTGAGACACCCCAGAGTAATGAATGAAGAAAGTACTACAGCGATATATAGTACTTATTATTTCTATGTTTTTGTATTGGGACCCTAGGGTGGAGCTCCATAGTGAGGGACTTTAACCAAATTGAGGCAGTCCAGAGAAGGGCAACCAAAATGGTGCAGGGACTGTATCAGAAGACATATGAGGACAGATTAATGGAGCTCAATATGTATACCCTTGAGCAAAGGAGGCAGTGAGGTGATATAATCGAGACATTCAAACACCTTAAGGGCATTAACAAGGTGAAAGAGTCTAACATGTTTAAATATAAGAAAAATAGCAGGACAAGAGGACACAGCATGAGAATAGAGGGAGGCCAATTAAGGGGGAATGTGAGGAAATTCTTTTTCACAGAAAGGGTGGTGGATGCATAGAACGGCCTACCTCAGGAAGTGGTGGCTATGAATACAGTGCAGGGCTTCAAACAGGCATGGGATAGGCATAAGGGAGCAATGCAGATGAGTATGAATAGATAGGCCACTGACAGAGCAAGGGCCGATGGCACATTTATAAGGTAGAAAAAGAAATGGGCAGACTGGATGGGCCTCACGGTCCTTATCTGTCATCAACTTCTATGTTAGGGAGGGCGGAGCTCCATCCTACCCCAAGGATAAGGGGTAGGTTGTCTTAGAAACCTAAATAGGTTTCTGCTTAACCATGGGAGTGTGTGGCAGTAAAGCCTCTATGTTTGTCTAATGAATGAGGAACATCGAGGCTTCTCCCTCTCCATCTGTCCCCTATTTCTGAAATCTGCTGCAGCAGTCTCCTTATTCTATATTCTTTTTCCTTTTTCCACTATAATAGGGTGGCCTCCTACTAAAGTGTCTCTCTTTGCTTCCCCCTTTTTAATTCTCTATTTGCCTTGAGACCCTATGATGTTGGGGTATGCTGCTTGCAGTGCAAGAAAGAAGGACATTTCTTTACTTTAATAATGTACACTATCTGCACTTGAACTGCACTAGATATAGTAGTGCTCATCTGATTCTAATTTCAGACCCCCCCTTTTCACAGCTAAAAGAAAAAGAAAGTACCTCGAGTTATGTTTTAAAGAGACTCCCTGTATTGTAAGGTGAAAGGGGAGAACCGCACCTTAAATACTCCTTCCTTAGCGCCTTTGACCGTAGCGGTATAGCGCTTCAGAAATCCCCATTTAAATAGACATACAGGATAGTGGTCATCCGCAAATAATTGAAAACCTGCAGAAATGAATTAAAAGAAAAGCAAGCATCATAAAACTCTACATACGGTGGCTCTGCGGTGCATTGCTTCATTTTCTTATGATTGGTACCTGCAGAGAGCGGGTTAAAATCAAGAGTCTTGAGGATATTTTTTTTTTTTATTTGCTAGGTGACCTGACAGGCTTTTAGACCCCCTAAACACAACTAAGCCTCTGCTCTAAGTGTTGCCCACAATAATTTCATACGCGCAGGCAGTGTAAAAAAGCTGCCTGGATTTTAGTAGCTTTCTGTACCGGCTGCGTGTGCTCACAGTCTGAATTAAGCGAGTGCACAGGTCAGAAGCTATATGCTTGTTTTAGTACAATGCTCACACTTTATAATGGTTAAATGTTGCTGGGAAGAACAATAGCCTTTTTACAAAACTTTAAAAAAAAGGTGTTCAGGAATTGTTTGTGCCTTGAAGCTGTTGCTAGGTGGAAAAGGCTCTCCTAAAGGGACAGGTGGCCCAGAAAGAGGCATATTTATAGGGAGATAGTTCAGGATGACATCACCCTGTAGGCGGAGCCTTGAGTCATAATGGGCTATTAGTTATGCAGGCTATTTTCTACTTTAAACTGAAATATAATGTTTACAATGTGATCATATAATATTTATTAGAATGAAGGATATTATGCTGTGGCTGTGTGATCCCCCTCATGTCTGTATTAGCATAGATATGTCTTTGTTCTTAGAATAGAAGCAGATCATACTGACCACATGATTAATTATCTTTAGTCTAACATAGTTATAAGGAGGTTCTAGAATCAGTAGAAAGAGAGAGAGAGAGAGAGAGAGAGAGAGAGAGGGAGAGAACAGGTCTATCTTTTCTCCTGGAGAACATAGAAGATGGTAGGAATGTGTTAGGTAGTATTTTCACTCTATCTGAAAGTTATCATTACAAGCTCTTGGTGAGCTAGGGTTTTCTTTGTATTTACCTTTGAAGTTTGCTTTTTATTTTATGTTTGTATGACACACAAGAAGTTATTGTGTGCCATAAACTGAATTTCTGTGTCATGTCTCTGTCTATTTTGAGTTATCTATACCCACACCCTATCACATTTACCTGGAACACCCTGCCTGACTCAGTTGTAACTTGTAACACTACCAGCAAATTTAAAAGAGCCCTAGATGAGTTCCTGGCTGACCAGCCATTCGATTTCAGGGTTTAGCTGCATGGTCCAGGTCACAAAAGGCTAATGCTATAAGATCTGTTAAATATCTTATGAATCATATAATGTCACAAAAAAAAATTATAAAGTAATGCTGTTTGCAGAGAAAGCCATTGGCCCACTGGTGACCATGTTGCCTTCCCTCGCCAGTGACCCGAGTTTGGATGCGAGCTCAGTGAGCTGGCTGAATGGGACAAGGCTGGGGGGAAGGGGCTGAGCATTCAGCACTGTCCCTAGCCTGGGGAAGGACAGAGCTGTTTTCTGACACACACACAACACCTTGTGGCAGGCCAGGGAGCCTTCCTTCACAAGGGGTTGATGTGCTTGTCAAGGCCTGATGTGCCCATGCCCTGCATCTACAAATGTAGGGTGGCAAGAAAAATGGAGAAAAAGTACCTGGCAGGAAGAAAATTGGGTTACTGTATGCACCGCACCAACAAGAGGCCCTCTTCTGCTGCCACTGTCCCAGCCATCACCCTTCATCTAAGAACTTACCTTCTACCTTTGGTCCCCCCCCCGATTCCCCCATGATGGGGATAGGAGAGAGAGATGGATGTCCACCGCTCCCCCTTGACTGTCAGTCACTTTGCCAGTGTGTCACCATGTCCATGTTGCAGGTTGTGCAAAAGATGGTGGCATCATCCTGCCCTGGTGGTGGTCGATGAGTGGAGCAAATTGCCCACCCACACCCCGAGAGGAGAGTTGGTGCAGGGATGCTGAATCTTGCCCACAACCCACATGCTGGCCTCCATGAGTGACCCAAGTCCATTCACGAACCTGGATTGGTGCCACGGTACCGGTATCTACCCTACCGACCAACCCATTTTAAACCCCTCAAATAAAACTACAACCCCTTTCCACCCTACACAGATGATTCTTATTTTTTGGCTTATACTAAGCTATTTTCCACTTTATGTCTATAGGTTCTGTGGGCATCAGCACCGGCATTGGAGGACACTGACCACGTGAATCAGATAAGTATTGTGTTATGCAGGTGTCTAGCCAGGAATTGTAAACATGTACTCAAAACTGATGCACTGTTGCCCCCTCCCCCGTTATGTAAACATAAACCAAAATATGCAGTGCCATGCCACATCAACAATAGGACCACCCCTCCCCCCCGTTTGCCATGTCTAAGTTCAAGAACTCAGTTTCTTCCTGTAATCTTCCTTCCTTTGGTTTTCTGCTTGCCTAGTAAGTTCTTGTTTCTATATTTGGCTGGTGGCCAGTGCCCCATAGTGAACAACAAAGGCAGAAGTCTCAGCACGACACAGACACGTGACTCACAACATCCTTGCTTTCCTCTTTTTGTTGCCCCTGCGTGATTTTTTTACTGTGCTCTGGTGAATACAGTGCGTATGCCTGCTGGCACCCCTAGTTTTATGTTTAGAATACCTTGTTTGTCCCAGTTAATCACTAAAGAGCTGCAGATTCTTTGTGTCCCCATTGCTATTCTTAGTTTGCAGGTATGACGGGATGTTCCCTCCAGCATCCCACAATCCATGGGAACCAGATAAGAAATCTTTATTACTAGTACTGTATCTGAGCTAGTAGTTATAATACTTGAACCATTACACCATACCATCGTATGGTGTAATGGTGCAACTGCAAGTATTAAGAAGCTGTTGTCTTTCATTTGTTAGTTGGTTGGTGAAGCAGGTCTAGAAATAACACCAATATTCTATTTCATTTAGCAGAGGTCATGGAGGGACCTGCACTACTGAGGATATGATTCCACTATCAGAAGAAGAAGAAAGGAAATTGATTTAAAAAAAAACTATGGTAATGCAGACATTGAGGTTGAAGAATGTAAAGCACACAAAGCAGGGAAATGAAAGACATTCTGTAATCCTCATTCCTTTGTTTTCTGCTTGCCTAGTAGGTTGCCTAGATTCTTGTGGTGTCAGTGTCAGAATCAGTGGTGGGGTCTTCTTTGGGGTTGTTAAGTCTAATGCCCATCCCCTTCATTGAACAAAAAAGGTGAGACAATCTGTTTTCTACATGAAGAAAGCTAGGACAGATTCTGTTTACAACATGTAGTGATCCATACTACCTTCGAAAAGTGCATCACTATGAGGCACAGGCTTTTTGGGGGGGCGCTCAGATACATATGCCCACATTAACAGAAGGATTTGGGATCCAAAGCCCCTATTATTCCCTCATCTTCAGTGACGTTTTCATCATTGACCAGCCCTGCCTGCCCAATTCCCTATTTATGTGGTCCAAGGGGGCAACTTCCCATAAGTACACCACAACCCATCCCCATTCTCACAGATTCTCCAAAAAGCACTTCCAGACTCTCTCAAATTTATCTTGATTTACAGACAGGCTATAGAAAGCCCTCTGAATTTTCACTAAGTCTATTAATAAGTTCAGTAAATTGTCATATACTGGACGGTTGCAATCCTTCCATTGCTGTAGTATTAATTTATTTGCAGTGATTAAAATCAAATCCATCAGCCTCTCTTGATCTACCATTATGTCCAGATCTTGCTAATTTCCAACAAAACAATTCCTGGATCAAAAGGGAATTGAATCCCTATCACTTTATTTATTAATCCAGTTGTTCTCTGCCAAAAGACTGATTGCTGAGGGCACGCAACAAACATATGTATTAGTGAAGCTTTTTCTGTTTGACATCTGGGATATCTATCTGCTATCATAGGGTTAAACTGATTTAACCTACTGTAACCAGAGAGTAATACACCCTATGGATGATATTACATTTTATCTGTCTAAGTCTGCAGTTCTGAGAGACTAGAAAGGACCTTCTTAGGATTTTTTCCCATAATTCTTCTGTAATCTGTTTTCCTATGTTTCTCCCAAGTTGTCCTCAAACCTGTTAAATTAGTAGTTTTCTCTCCTGAATATACTTGTAGATTTTGCCAATTAGTTTCAAAGGGGAGATGATCTGTTCCATTAGTTTTTCCATGGGTGTTCATGGCGATTCCTCTAGGGTCCCTAGATGCTTTTTTATTACTTCTCTAATCGGTAAATACTGCAAAAAATTGATCAATCTACCTTCTAAAGTTTCCCTCAGTTGTACCCATGAGAGACTATGACCATCTCGGTATAAATGTTTCAGAAAACTTAAAGTTTTATTTTAACCATAAATTAGGTAGTTTGTGAAGGGGCAAGTTCTAGTTATAGAATAAAGGCAACAGTGTTCATAACTTGCCTTGAAAGCCTAATACTCTATTTATCTGCTGCCATGCATTGGCAATTGTCTTAGTTCTGAGCATTTCTGGTGTACACCTTTCTTATGGAAATCTAATCCTAGTGTCAGTTTCAATCTTTTGCCAGGTGCTAACTGCGCTTCTATCAGCATCCATGATGTGTCTATATTTGTGATCCATCTGTGAGGCAAGGTAATAGCAATACAGATTAGGTAGATCCAGTCCTCCTTCTTCTTGAGAATTGTATAATTTATCTAATCCCAGCCTTAGCCTTTTATTTAGCCATCAAATCCTACAAAGTTGTCTCTCCCAGTTCTCAAAAAAAATGTCTTTAATGTAATCAGTAATGCCTGAAAATAGAATATGATTCTTGGAAGAATATTAATTCTTACCACATTTATTCTCCCTATTAGTGACAGTAGGAGAAGTGCCCATCTATCCGCGTCCTGATATATTTTCTCCATCATAGGAGTAAAATTCAGTTACACAATTTTTTTCATATCTTTATGCAACCACACCCCTAAGTAATGTAGCTTTTCAGATGGTCTCCTATATATGTGTGTAACCGATTATATATAATTTTATCCCTTCCCAACGGCAGAACTTCACATTTCTGCCAGTTTACCTTGTAGCCTGAATAGGAACCAAATTCTGTGACTGAATTTAGTAAATTAGGAAGGGTGCTTAATACATCTGTGATATATAATATTTATCATCTGCATAAAGTGAGATGTAGTGTCTCTGGTCATTAAACAGCATTCCCCTTATATTAATACTATTCCAGATTGCAATTGCCAGGGGCTTAATGTACAAAGCAAATAATAAAGGTGAGGTTGGGTAGCCCTGTCTCATGCCACTTGATAAAATACATTTATGAGATATTTTAAAGTTTGTTTTGACCTGTTCAATGGGTTTATTACATATTAATGCTATCCAAATTACTGAACTGCCATTCAAAACCAAACTTAATCAAAACAGCTTTTAGGTCTACTCTGTTGAAAGCTTTTTCAGCGTTCAACTTTAGTAGTGCTGTATCTTCTTCTGATACCTGCTCCATAATTCCCAATATTTTTCTAATGTTATTTGCAAACCTTCTCCCAGAAATGAAACCGGTTTGATCAGAAGTAATGACCTTAGATACTATTGTCCACAGTCTTTTTGCCAGAATTTTTGTTAATATCTTACAGTCGCTATTTAACTAGGAAACAGGTCTGTAGGAGCTGCACAGCTCATGATCTTTTCCTTTTTTCAATATAAGTGATATTATGGCTTTATTAAATGTAGCTGGCCAATTCCCAGTATATTTATTGTACATCCTTGAACAAATTATGTAATAAAGTTACTATCTGGTTTTTCATTGTCTTACGTAATTCATTGCTGAAACCATCAGGTCCCAGTGATTTACCATTGGATAGATAGAAACATGGAAACTTAGAATTTGACGGCAGATAAGGATCGCTTGGCCCACCCAGTCTGCCCATTTCCCTACCTAATGGATAAGCTGCAGATCCTAGTTAACCAGCAGCCTACTTCTTCCTACCCCAACCCCCTAGAATTGCCTTATGACTGCTCCATGCATGCTTGAATTCCACCACTGATTTTGACTCCACAACCTCCTCTGGAAGGCCGTTCCATGCATCCACAACCCTCTCTGTGAAAAAATACTTCCTTAAATTACCTCTGAGCCGCCCCCCCCTCTATCTTCAAATTGTGCCCTCTTGTTCTTGCACACCTCTTTTTTTGAAAGATGCTACCCTCTTGGACTTTGTTGATTCCCTTGAGGTACTTGAAAGTTTCTATCATGTCCCCCCTCTCCCTCCTTTCCTCGAGGCTATACATATTAAGCTCCTTAAGTCTTCTTCATATGTCTTCCGTGCAGATCCTGCACCATTTTAAGGTCTCCTCTGGACAGCTTCCATCCTGTCTATGTCTTTATGGAGATTGGGTCTCCAGGAACTGCACGTAGTCTCCAGATGGGGTATCACCAGCTGTCTGTACAGAGAGATAATAACTTCCTATTTTCTACTGGTGATGCCTCTCCCTATGCATCCCAGTATCCCCCCAACCCTCCTTGCTGCCCTCTCACATTGCTTGCCCACCTTTAGGTCATCTGATATGACTACCCCCAGGTCCCTTTCCATTTTTGTTGTTGTTAGTATCTCACCCCATTACGTACTCTTCCCTGGGTTTTGTTTCCAGGTGCATTACCTTGCACTTCTTAGCATTGAATCTAAGCTGCCATACATTTGACCATTCCTCTAACCTTGCCAAGTCCCTTCTCATCCTTTCCACCTACCTTGTGCATCAACTCTGTTGCAGATCTTGTGTCATCTGCAAAGAGACATACTTTTTCCTTCCAGTCCTCTGCAATGTCACTTATAAGACATTAAGAGGACCGGTCTAATACTGAACCCTCAGGCACCTCACTAGTAACCCCCTTTCTTCAGATGGACCCCATTTACTATTACTCTGTGTCCCATTCTCTAGCCAATTTTTTACCTAGGCTGTCATCTTGGGACCCACTCCCAGGCTGGCTAACTTGTATATTAATCTTGTGTGGGACTGTGTCAAATGCCTTGCTAAAGTCTAGGTAGGCCATGTCCCAGCCCCTCCCTGATCTACTCCTTTGGTCACCCAGTCAAAGAAATCTATCAGATTCATCTGGCATGACCTTCCTGCTGTGAATCCATGCTGCCTTGGGTCCTGTGCCCCTCTGGCCTCTAGATACTCGACAATTCTTTTTTCTTCAGAAGTGATTCCATCATTTTCCCTATCACTGAGGTTAAACTAACAGGTCTGTAGTTTCCTGCTTCTGCCTTGCTCCCACTTTTGTGAAGGGGAATCACATCTGCCCTCCTCCAGTCCTTGGGTACCACCCATCCTCCCATGAGTTGTTAAAGAGGGTAGTCAGTGGTGTCACTAGATCTACCCTTAGTTCTTTTAGAATTCTGGGATGAATCCCATCAGGCCCCATTGCTTTGTCCACCTTCAGTTTTAAGAGTTCTTTCAGAGCCCTTTCTTCTGTAAATGGGCTGGCATCAACTTCTATATCCAGAGTGTTTCTACTGTTTGTTTTAGGTACCTCCCCCTCTTCATTTGTAAATATTGAGCAAACATATTTGTTTAGTATCTCTGCCTTTTCACAGTCACCCCTCTGCCCACCCTCCCTCCCCTTATTATGCCTCACTATCCTTCCCTTGGTCTTCCTTCACTCCCTGATGTACCTATAAAAGGTTTTATCCCCCTTCTTAACTGAGTTGGCTATCTTTACCTCGGTTTGGGCCTTTGCTGTTCTGACTGCCTTCCCAGCTTCCTTTTGCTTTAACTGATACCGTTCCCTGTCCTGCTCCTTCTGTGATTCCTTGTACTTCCTGAATGCTTTTTTTTCTCTTGAACCTTCACTGCCACTTCCTTTGAGAACCATAGTGGTTTCTTACATCATTTCAATTTGTTTATTTGCTTCACACAAAGGCTTGTTACCTCTGTGATGGCAGTTTTTATTATTCACCATTGTTCTTCCACCTCTCCTTCCTGCCCATTTGCTAGTGCATTCCTTAGGTACTCACCCATTTTGGCAAAGTCAGCCCTCCTGAAGTCCAGTACTTTTGCCTTTGTATGGCTTGACTCTATTGCTGTGTTTATTGTGAACCATACTGTTCGATGGTCGCTAGTTCCCAGATGGCTACCCACTTCTACATCTGTGATCCTCTCTCCATCTCTATTTGAGAGAACCAGGGTTCAACATTGTTCTCCTCAGTGAGCTCCACACTAGTTGTCTAAGGCATGCCCCTGTAGGGCATCTAGAATAACCTCACTTTCAAGTGGCAGCTGCAACTGCACTTCAGTTAACATCTGGCATATTCAGATCACCCATCAGCAATATCTCCCTTTTTCTGCCATTCTAAGTATGCTTTCTATCATTTCCTTGTCCATTTCCTCCCCTGAGAAGGGGGTCTGTATACAACCCCTGTGCGGATTGTGGTACCATTGCCGGTCTCCAAATTTACCCACAGTGCTTCTTCTCCTCCCTGTTTACCCTTTTGTTCTGTTGCTTTAATTCCTTCCCTTATGAAAAGAGCTCCTCCTCCTCCTCCTCTTTTACCCTCCCTGTCCCTCCTGTAGATAGTGTATCCTGGTATGTTTACGTCCCAGTCATGGTTTTGTGTGTACCATGTTTCTGTGACTGACATGACATCCAGATGTTCCTCCTCCATCAAGGCCACTAATTCAGGAAGCTTGTTATTCAGACTATGGGAATTGGTACTCATAGATCTTCTATAACCTCTAATATTTCTTCCAGTGAAATTTCTTTATTCATAAATTCATGATCCTTAATATATATAGTTAGAATTTGAAGCTGTTCTATATAAAATATTGTTTCTTCTCTGGAGGTGGATGCTTCTGAGCTATATAAATTCCTATAAAATTCCTCAAAAACTTTAGAGACTTTTTTCTGGATCATAAACTGTATTATTTGGATGATCTCTAATGCACGTTATCTTATTGTAATTTTGTTCACATCTTAGTTGATATGCCAACAGTTTATCTGGCTTGGCTCAAAAAAAAATAGTATCTGGACCTTGCTCTTATTGTTTCAGTCTGGGCCTCTTCTTTTTTCTCAATATTATATTTTTCTCTTAACTGTAATACTGTTGTGAGGTCTTCCTATCAGTTTGAGCATGTCTGCCTTCTGCTCCTATTAATTGTGCTTCTAATTCACTTAATCTTTTCCTTTGTTCTCTTCTGAGAAAAAATACCCTGTGATATGCATATTCCTCTTAAGTAGGCCTTAAATGCATCCCATATTACACTCATGGCTGTTTCTGCATTCTTGTGTCCCAAAAGATTTTTTTATTTCCTGAGATAGTTTTCTCCTAAATGTTTCATTCTTTAAAACTATAGGATTCAACTTCTAAAGGTAATCCTTCTTTATTGTCTGTTTTATTCTTTTGGTAACCGGGTAAGGCTCATTAGGCATACGTGCCTGTTTTCAAGGGTGACCCAGGAGCACTGGGGTGGTTAAGCGACTTGCTCAGAGTTACACAGTATTCAGGTGGAGGCTGTGGGACTCAAACCCAGGTCTGTTGGATGTACCAAGTTCATTACTCTAACCGCTAGGCTATACTACCAGCTTGTTGGAAGTTGCATTGTAAGAAGAACAGGTGCAGTGTCTGAAATTTTAATGGGACCATATTTAACTCTTTCTATTTTATATATCAGTAGTTCTGAGGTTAAAAAGAAATTGATATGCCAATAAGTACTGCGTACACCAGAAAAAAATAATACTCCTTCTGCATTAGATATTTGATTCTGAATGGATCTTTAAGTGCCAATTATTCCAAGAATCCTGTGACTATTTCAACTGTCTTTCCTTTCCTTTCCTTTCCTTTCCTTTCCTTTCCTTTCCTTTCCTTTCCTCTTGTCTGGTCTAGCACCCCAAAGTTGTATTAAAATCACCGCCTACGATATATGGGGTTGGAAACTGAGCAATTTTCTCAAATACATTTGTGAAAAAATCTGGATCTTCTTCATTTGGGGCATAAACATTGATTAAACTAAATATCAGATTTTCATATTTAACGTTTAGCATTAGAAATCTGCCAGCTGAATCCACCATTTGACCCAATATTTTACAGTGCAAATTTCTAGAGAATAATCACTACACCTCTTGCATTCATATTGTATGATGTGCCAAATCCTTCCTCCTGAAAGAGATTTCAGAAATATTTCAGATCCCTATCCATATAATGCGTCTCTTATAGCAGTAGACAGTTAACTGAGTTGTTCCTGACTTCTTGAATAATTTTCCTTATTCTGACCCTGTCTCTA
The DNA here is from genome assembly GCA_016271365.2 of Neoceratodus forsteri. NCBI lineage: Eukaryota > Metazoa > Chordata > Ceratodontiformes > Ceratodontidae > Neoceratodus > Neoceratodus forsteri. The sequence goes on from JADMNL010000023.1 coordinate 118,206,179, forward strand.
GCTCCCTTGATGTTCCAGGACATACACTTAAAACTTTCCATCTATTTTTGTAACTACATCTCCAAGATTCAGTATATCTCACATGTGTTGTGCCCCTGTCCTGTAGATAAGGCATCCCCAAGTTGCCACCCTGGACCCCCCCCAAATTTAATTGATTCTGACATTGAAGATGACTGTCTTTCTTGAGAAGCATTATGATTATCACTCAATTTTTCTTTTTCCCTTGTTGAGTTTTTTGGTGACTATGCCTTTGCTCTCTGAACCAGAAATGTACTACTTTTTCTGCCTCTCTTGGTGAATTAAATACATATGTAGTGCCCTGGAAAAGGCACACACATTTTTGCTGGAGGTAACAATAAAAATTTTATCTGTTTTTCCCTTAACAGATCCATAACCAGGTTATAGGATTTTTTGCCTTTGTAGTGTATCTTGGGGGAGGTCTGGAAAAATCTGTAGTGTAAGTCCTCTTATATGAATTCCTTTTTCTGCTCTTGCTTTATATAATATTTTCTCTTTATCTTGATAATAATGTGGTTTGACATAGAGGAACCTTTGATGTTTTCGTTTATAATTTTGGTTTAGGGCTGCTCTGTGCCTCTGGTATTATTTTCCCTGTGTTTTTATTTCTTCTCATAGCTTCAGCTAGTAAATCTTGGAAGTATTTAATAGGATTATCTCCTTCTGCTCTTTCCGAGACGCCCCCTATTTTTAAGTTGCCTCTTCTATTTCTTGACTGAAGTTCTATTTTTGCTTCAAGAAGTTCCAGTTCCTTCATATGAGTGGTGATGGTGGTCATCACGGAAGATGTAGTATCTTCTTGTTTACCTATCCTATCCTCTCCTCTGCTTCTTGCATTCTGGTGGATAGAGCTTCTACTTTCTTAGTTACTGCATTTATTGCCTCTGTCAATGCTCCCAGGTTTTTTTTTATCTCTGTAAATCCAGCCTTCCTCTCCTCCCTCATTTCTTTCAACAAGTTGTGCTGGTCTTCAATGGTTTCTTGTGTCCTCTCTCCTGATGCTTGAAAAAGATTAGCTGTTCCTTCCATCTCCATTCTTTGGGCTTCCTGCATTTTGTTTCTGCTTCCCAGCATTTTAAATCTCTCCTCTATATTAATCTGTGCACTTTTTTTAACCTGTGCAGCATCTTTTCTTGCTGTTTGTGAAAGAGGTGGGCTTTCACTTACAGTAATAGAGCTCCTTGGGACTGCTTTTACTGTTGCTGCTTTCTCAGCCTCATTGTTTTAGTTATAATATCCCATTATTGAGGATTTTTTATGAAGGGGCTTCTCCACCTTTCAAAGTTAAATGCAGTTTGCATTTTTAAATTGCTTGGGGATAAAGGTGAGATTGGCTCTATCAATTTTATAGCCTTGTCTAAAACTCTTTCAGGAGAAACATAGAAACATAGTAGATGATGACAGAAGGGGACCACAAGGTTCATCTAGTCTGCCCAAGATTTATGCTTTCTATCCCCCCATTTAGATAGTAGATGGTGTGGTGTAACAAAGTTTCACTTGCCTTGTTCTGCACCTCACCACAGTCAAAAGGCAAATGACAGGATCCTTCTTCACTGGGGCAGTCCAGGTGGAGAACACTCCACCAATGACATCACTCTGGAAGCTTCTGATAGGTGTAGTGGAAGGCAAAAAGTGTGCAGAGGTTTTTACCAACATTCTTATTTCCATGGTATTTATTTACTTGCAATTTTTGACCAGGGAAGGCACACTAAGCTTTGACAGCTTGTTTCCAGGTACATCCTGTGGGGTAGGTTGTTTGCATTGACCTGTTTTATTGAATGTTGGCTATGACATCAGGGAAACTCCCTTTCTGTTCTTCAGTAAGTACCATGGGATTTTTAACTTCCACTTGGACAGTGACCAGAGGTGGGCAGAAGAGACCTTGGTTTAACACCTCAGCCACATGACAGCAACCCACTAGTGCAGCACCACTATCCTATTGCACTGCAGTATCAGCTATGGGTATTACCCCAAGTACCATGAGTGGGGCTAGAACCCACAGCCTTCCGATTTTCTAGCCCCAGAAGCAAGCATGCTAACTACTGAGCCACTGACACTGATAAAGATAGGGCTGCATCAAATAGTTCCTCAGAGTTTCTCTTGTTTTGGGTAATGTTCACAAAGTGATTACAATCAATACAATAGATACCACAGCCCTTTAATAAACCCATGTGCATGTGTGGTTGGAATACAGTTGAATGCAGAGGTCCAGTACAACTGTCTCTGAGGGTGCTTCATGGTGATCTGTATGTGCAGAGGGAGCACACCATGGTTTTTCCAGTCCCTCTGCATTGCTGAATGCACAGATTTCTTCTGCCATGTGTCAAACCCATCTCCAAAATGTTGGCTATGTCCTTTGTAGAGATGTTGACCAATGGCGTGCTTAAACTAACACATAGGGATGCATTGCATAGTGCTTTGTAGAGAAGACTCTAAATAAAAGGTGTCAGAGTGGCTCAGTTGGTAGCACATCTACCTCTAGTCCTGCATCGGGATTGGGTTCACACCATAAATGCTAGCACCTGAGTGCAGTACTAGGGGGTTTCTATACTGTCAGGGTGTGCTGTCTTTCTGATGAGATGTCTTTCTGGTGGTTGTTAAAGATCCCATGGTGCTTCTTGAAGCAAATAGTGGAATTTCCACAGTGTCTTAGCCACATTTCCCTCATTTGCTAAAATACCACCACCAGCTTAATTTAATTCAATTTCAGTTGGTTCGCATCTGTAACTCCTCCCCCCCGGCTGGGACAAGGCTAAAAATAGGCAGTGTCGTCTAGCCCTCCTTTCCTGGTCAACAAAAAATAATTATATAAAAATTCTTTACTGGCCACAGCCATCTTATCCCTTTTCTTCAGTCTGGTACCATGTGACCTTGCTACAAATCATCTCATTGTCACAAGATGAAACTGTGACCACATCTTATCCAGTAAGTGATCTCTGCACCCTGCAGTGGGCCAGTTATGGCTATAACCACTGTGTTACATTCCCACCCTGATAAGAGAAGGTAAACACCATATCATGAATAAATTGGTTTAACACCTCAGCCACATGACTTGGGAAATGTACACACAGCTGAAGGGACTTGTAGAGGAAACCTCCATTCATTGTCTTCCCAGCAGAGACACAAATTGTGCCATTTCTGCTGCACCTGCTTGAGTGCTTTTTGAATACAGTACACGTTCTGTTTGACTGAGATCCACACAGAACTGCAGTTGATGTTACCAATTGGAATCAGTTGAGGGAGATTCAATACAGGCATCCTGGAGTTTTCTAATAACTCTGATGTGCCAGTTGCTACTTTGTTTCTTCTCTGAGGTTACGTACAGGCTGTACTACCTGTACTTACCCTCTGGGAGTGCAAGGCCAACAACCAGTTTGTTGGACCATTAGAAAGCTCTGGGATGAGGTAGGCCAGTGTAGTGGTGTGGCTACCAGTTGTGAAGTTAACAGCCTAAGTTAAGGAATGAGCTCAGACCAATGGCGGATGGCCACGGGGAGGAAGAGCTAACATCCCAGAAGATGCTGTCTTCCTCTGTGGTTGGTAGCTTCTGATGAGACAACACTGTCATCTTGGTGATCACAGAAGCATGGCAGTGATAGCACAGTGGAGGGGGGGCATCAGTTGTGTTGTGCTCAGGGATGTTCTGCATACATGAGCATGGAGCCCCTAGTGGCCAGCATCCCAGAGGCGGGGAGCCAAGAAACAAAAGAGCCTGACTCAAGTGCAATAATCATAGGTATGCTCGGGTGCTGACCCAGTCTTCTGTCCACTTGCTGCTGTGCCCCAGGAACTACTGTTTTTGGTTGCAGGAGGAGGTTGGATCTGTGTGTGGAGTGGGGAGGGTAGGTAGCATGGTTGGAAAGAGCAGGAGGTATGCAGCAGAGATGCCAGTGAGTGGGGCTGGGCCTGTCCCATGAGAAGGGCCTGAGTGAAACAGAGGAAGCATGAAGAATACATTATAGAACAAGAAAGCTCCCAGATGCCTGTGGTCTGACTGAATCCAGCTGCAGCTGATTCACATTGGTGACATCAGGCATAGGGTTTTGGGATGTTGTACAAGCAACATTTGTTGTTATTTTCGCAGAAAGGGCTACACAGCACTAAATCTGCATTACCTTCCCTGTCTAATGTTACTTTCTACAAATAAGCAAGCCAAGCAAGGTGGTAAATACTGGTAAGTGTTCCCCAAATCTGGATTGCATGTGCTCTTCCCCTACATTTCAGCATTGCAGCCAAAGTATCTCACAGCACTTTACAAACAACGATTTAGTACAAAATCTCTTTCAACTGGCCGATGGTTTGAGAGGTAGAGGAGGGCATCATCTGTGTACTGTGATCATGCATACTGCTGTCCCTCCCCTCCCCTGTGCCAATACTGAAATGGCTAACCACAAGGTCTGACCTAAACACTATTGCAAGCAACTCAGCAGGGGAAAGCATGTCAGCTTCTCCAGTTCTGAGGCATTGGGCCAGGTAGGAACAGACAAGTTGGAACCAGAATCAGAACCAAACTAAGATCTACAGGAAAAAAAAATGATTCAAGCAATTCAAAAACATAGAGTAATGTTACACTGCAGCTTGGGCTGTGCTGCATTCAAAGACCACTGTCACTGTACCTGTCATGACACCACTGTCAATGTACCTGTCACAACACTGTTCTGTCCCGTTAACCCTCCCCCAGGTCCTGCCCTCACCAACATCTCCCAAGCATCTCACTTCGATAGCAGGGACTCCAGGGGAAGGGCTGTCTTCCCCCAAAGCAGTCCACTGTGGCTTGGAATAAGTGTTGGTGGGCACCAGGTCCCAGGAGAAGCCTGTGAAGCCCTAGGCATCACATAGAATCTCCTTGATGAAGCGTGCACAGAGCACGTGGGTTTTATGCCACTGACTTCAGCAAGTGTGCATTTAGGCATAAGCAGGGCCATGAGCAGGGGGTGCAAGACATGTGGTTTCAGTAGGATCCGCACTTCAGGGGGCCCACTGCCTCAGAGGTCAGCATAAGAACAGTTTTGCTGTGACAGACAAACTGGCAATGTTTTAACATAGAAACATAGAATTTGATGGCAGGTAAGGACCACTTGGCCCACCTAGGTTACCCATTTCCCTACCTGATGGATAAGCTGCAGATCCTAGTTTTTTGTACACTGCTTATCCATTTGAAATTGGGGCTGTCAGTTGTGGCAGCAGTGGGTCTGTGCTACAGATTCCAGCTCTTGTTTCATGGGGTGAGGGGGTGCAGAACAAAGAAGCAATAGGGCCCATTAATCAAAACATCTGATTCTGGTGCTGGTGTCCCCAGGAGTAGCAGGGACAAATTAAACTGTTCAGTTCCTAGATCATGGTGCCAGCAAGGGGAAAGGGGGGCAGCATTGACAAACTACAGATGCTCAGCAGGACTGCTGCAAAAGAACCTATGCTATTAACATATTACACATGTTAAAAGTTATTATGCTTATTGGTGGGGAAGTAGGGTTCCACAAAATGTTCTGTAGGGGGCTCTTACAGTTATTGGTACAGCCCTGGACTTAAACAAAACTTTTTCTATTTTGGCAGTTACTGTTTGTACTACCAATTTTTCGTTTAATCAAAATGTGCCAGATTTGGCTGGTCTAACCTCTGAGTACAAGCAGTGTGAGTTTTCCAAAGTGCTTCTTGCTTTTTTGCTTCTGCACCCACTGATAAGTGTAAGACTGCACTGTCCCTATGTTCCCATCATGTAGATGGACATGTCTGTTTCCCCTGCATTTTGTCCCTTGGGTCTTCCTTCCTCCCCTGGCATGGGTGTTGCCCATTGAATGGAGGAAGTAAGCTGCCTTGGCCCACTGCAGGGGTCACTGTGGTACCGGTGCCCAACTGCATCCTCCTGCAACTGCAGTGCACTGCTGAGCAGCAGTTCCAGTGTCCCAGCCTGCCTCCTGATGTGGTGTCTCATGTTTGCTCCCAAACTCAGGTCGTTTGCATGGCAGAATGGTGCACTGCGGCCAGGCCATCACGGTGCCTGAGACTAACCACTTATAAATGGAATATGTAATGTGCAGTATCACTAAGAAAATAGTGACATGCCAACTGAAAGAGCGTATGTAAAACAGGTGTGTGTTATAGCAGCAGTATGTGTTAGTGAATAGAAAATTCATCATATAGTTTTTTATTAACAAAGTATTTCTGGCAAAAACATGAAAATATTAATTTTTGCTTTCATTGTGTTTCACTCCTGGAAGTTCTTAAAAGTTCCTGGTCTTTGGCCACACCCTCTATAAATAAACTAAACATTTTGGTGCAGCACTGGGCTGTTTACTATTACAAATGTGTGCATGCCCTCCTTATACATCCACTGTTCCATCTGCCTGTTCTAGTGGTTGTTCAGATGGACGTTAAAGATCCCATGGCACTTCTTGAAAAGAGTAGAGCAAGCTCCCTGGTGTCCTGGTCAAATTTCCCCCATTCACACACACAAAAAAACCCCCACCAAGGTACCGATATTCAGACAGGTGCCAAGTGTGGCACAAATATTTGCGCTGCACTTTGCAATTGCCCAGGGATCCTAGGATGCTATATTCAGTCAGGCACTACCTGACTGAATATAGGGCCATATCCGGGCAGCACTAAGTCAGGGAACAACGCCCTGACATGGAACCTGAAGTTGGCCCCAACAGTTGATAGTGCTGGGTTGCTATCCTCATGAAAATGAGCCTATTGGGCATGCGAGGCACTAAGGAGCCATCTGCATGCACGTTATGGGCTCATTTGCATGGGTAGCAGAGTCAGGTAGTGTGGTGCCACCCCCTCAGGACAGGATAGCCATAGTTATGTCTGGTACTAGTGATCCCCCACCCTCCGATCACCAGCCCCAAGTGTATTATTATAATCCCTGATGCTAATGGTCCCCCCACCCTCTGGTTGCCAGCCCCAAGTGTATTTTTATAATCCCTGGTACTAGTGGTCCTCCCACCCTCTGATCACCAGCCCCAGCTGTACAATAACAAGAATACCCAGTGGAATTGGTTACCCACCCTCCAATTACCAGCCTTACATGAAAAAAGAATACACAGTACTAGTGGTCCCCCCTCCCCCAACCATTGGCCAGAAATTAAAAACAAACCATTCTAGCATCCAGTGTCCCCCCTCCATGGCACCGGTCACCCCCTACTCACTGAATCTATATGCCTGCTGCCGCAGGTGCCTATGGTGATCAGCATAGCCCTCCTCACATCTCCTCAGCTGGCAGCCATATGTACAGGCAGGGATTGTGACTCATATTCATAGGACAGGGTGTTTTATAAATATGAGGCATGCTCCCTTATTGTACATATGATGGCCAGCTGAGGAGGTGTGAGGAGGGCTGTGCTGGTCGCTGTAGGAACCTGCAGCACCATGCATACAGATATGGTGAGTGCGGTGGGGTGCCCAGTGCTGCGGGTTGGGGGAACTACTGGATGCCAGGATGGTTTGTTTTTTAATTCCTGGCTTGTGGTTGGGGGGAGTGGGACCACTGGCACCATGGATTCTATTTCGCAGTGAGGGGTTGGCGATTGGAGAGCGGGGGAGGGCCCACTACCACCAGATAAAACTGGGGCTGGTGATCAGAGGGTGGGGGGGACAACTAGCACCATGGATTACAATAATAATACACTTGGGGGTGGTGATCGGAGGGAGGGGAGACCACTAGCACCAGGTAATTTTATTTTTCATATGGGGCCCACGACTGGAGGCGGAGGAAGAGAAGCCACGGATCACAGGGGCAGGTATACTTCCCCCAGTGGCCAACTGGCTGGTTGGCTGTATTAACTCTGGCAGCTGCTAGGATTGCACGGAATAGGAGGAGGTTTTCATCAGCAATATTTGTGTGGTGTAAAAGGAACACACAAACCCTCTTGCACCATGCAAATCCACTGAATATGAGCTTGCGCTGATATTCCTGTCCCTGCCCCATTATTTGCATACCACCACCATTTTGTTTGTGTGGGCACTATCCCTGTTTGCCTGCGCAGCAGAGCCCTTTGAATATTGGGCTCCAGCGCAAAGTCCAGTTTATGTAAACAAACACCGGTTAGCACCCGTGCAAACTTCAGAATATCAGGCCCCAACAGCTTAATCTGGTTTAGTGTAAGTTAGTTTCCACCTGTATCCTTCCCCTCCATCCCATGACGAGGCTGAAAAAGAGGCAGAATTGCCTAGTACTCCTTCCTGGTCAACAAAAATTTAACTAAACTAAATAAATAAAATAAACTATTACTTTTTATATTGGAAATATTTTTTTTTTCCCTTTCACTAATTAGAAGATTCCTACCAGATGATACTTGGTGTGATCTGGGGAACAATGGTCTTCCTGGTGGCTGAATAGGTAGTACTGTTCCTCTTCTTGCATCATCGGCCCTATGACCTCACTGTCTGTGACATTGCAGCTGACCGAGAAAGGACAATCAGCTGCTTCAAGATTAGTTACTTCTGATGTAACTCTAAGCGAGGTCACAATACTGATGAGGTGTCTAAGTACGGAAACTTTTATTTTTATGGTGCCCATTCCAAGGGGCTCAGAGCACCGTGCAATAAAATCACCAAGTAACACAAACAAAAAATGAATAAAATAAAATAAAAAATCAATAATCAAGTTATAAATATGTGCAAAATGCAATTTTTTTTAATCTTAAAATAACTAAAACAATGGTGGCATCAGATCAGTAACTTATTAGAAATAACTGAAAGCTTCCTGAAACAATGTGAGTAGACAAACCAGGAGGAGCGGAGAAAATGAGAAGTGATTGAGAAAAGCTGGAAGAATGGTCAAGGGCTTGGCAGCTGGGTTTTAATGCAAAGAAGTGCAAAGTAATACACTTGGGGCATAAGAACCTGGGGGCAACATACCAACTGGGAAGAGAGATATTAACAGTTACAAAACAGGAAAAGGCCCTGGGGGATGATAATTTCTGATGACTTGAAGGTAGCGAAGCAGTGCAACAAAGCAGCAGGGAAGGCTGGACAGATGCTGGGTTGCATAGGAAGGGGAATCACCAGCAGAAGGATACATGTATCTGCATGATTCTGAATCTGTGTGGCTAGGTGTATACTATATCTGCGTGATTCTGAGGGTATGACGCTATGTGTATATTGTATCTGCTTGATTCTGAATCTGTGTCACTAGCTGGATACTATATCTGCCTGATTCTGAATGCATGTGGCTTTGTGCATATTTTATCTGCTTGATTCTGAATATGTGAGGCTATGTGTATACTGTATCTGCCTGATTCTAAATCTGTGTGACTAGATATATACTGTATCTCTGCCTTCTTCTGAATGTATATGGCTATGTGTATACTTTATCTGCATGATTCTGAATCTATGAGGCTTTGTGTATACTTTATCTTCCTGATACTAAATCTATGTTGCTAAGTGTATACTGTATCTGCTTGATTCTGAATGTATGTGGCTTGTAGATACAGCGCCTGCTTGATTCTCAATCTATATAGCGAGCTGTACACCACATCTGCCTGTAGTCACATACATTCAGAATCAAGCAGATACAGTATACAGCTAGCCACATAGATTCAGAATCAAGCAGATACAATATACACATAGCCACATACTTTCAGAATCAGGCAGATAAAGTATACACATAACCACATGTATTCAGACTCACACAGATACAGTATACACCTTGCCACATTGATTCTGAATCAAGCAGATACAGTATATACCACAACAAATACATTCAGAATCAGGCAGATATGGCAAAATCAGTGGGTAGAGGGGACAAAACCTTTTACAGGTACATAAGGGAAAAAAGAAAGGCAAAGGGAGGGATAGTGATACTGAAGGGAGAGGATGGGGGCTGTGTGGAGGATGACAACAGTAAAGCTGACATATTAAACAGGTATTTCTGCTCAGTCTTTACTGAGGAAGAGGAGGGTAATGGGTCTGAACAGAGTACAAGGGGTGAGAATAGTGCAGAAATGGACACAAGTCCCTTTACACGAGAAAGGGTCCTGAAGGAACTGGAAGAATAAGAGTTGATAAAGCAATGGGGCCAGATGGGTGCACCCAGGGTCCTTAAAGAACTAAGAGAGGTGGTGGCTGAACCTCTTGCTATCCTGTTTAGCTGATCACTAGAAACAGGAGGCACCAAAGACTGGAGGATAGCAGATGTAAACCTTTTACAAAGGTGGAACAAAGAGGAAGCGGGAACTACAGACCAGTCAGCCTCACCTCAGTAGTGGGGAAGATCATGGAAGCACTACTGAAGGAGAGATTGGTGGACATCTGGTTGTCAATGGACTACAGGACCCAAGACAGCATGGTTTCACCAGGGGGAGGTCATGTCAGACCAACCTCATTGAATTTTTTGACTGGGTGACTAGGGAGGTGGATCAGGGGAGGGCAGTGGACATGGCCTATCTGGACTTCAGCAAGGCCTTTGACACTGTGCCACATAGAAGACTATTGCACAAACTGGGGAATATGGGTGTGGGCAGGACAGTAGTATGGTGGGTAGGTAACTGGCTGGGAAGCAGGACACAGAGGGTGGTGGTAAATGGCTGTCACTCCACAGAAGGAAGAGTGACCAGTGGGGTACCACAGGGATCAGTGCTGGGACCGGTACTATTCAATATCTTCATCAGTGACATTGCGCAGGACCTAGAAGACAGAATTTCACTGTTCGCTGATGACACAAAGCTCTGTAATAGAGTAGACACACCAGAGGGTGTAGACAGAATGAGAAGGGACCTGCAGAAACTTGAAGAATGGTCAGGGGTTTGGCAGTTGAAATTGATGCAAGGAAGTGCAAGATAATGCATATGGGGCACAAAACCCTGGCACAATATATCAGTTGGGGGTGAGGATATAGCATGCACCAAGCAGGAAAGGGATCTTGGGGTAATCATCTCTGATGACCTCAAGGCAGGGAAACAGTGTGACAAGGCAGCAGGTAAAGCAAATAGGATGCTGGGATGCATAGGCAGGGGCATCACCAGCAGGAAAGGAGGTCTTAATTCCACTATACAAGACACTAGTGAGGCCGCACCTGGAGTACACTGTGCAGTTCTGGAGACCTTACCTACATAAGGACATAGACAGGGTAGAGAAGGTTCAGAGGAGGGCAACAAAGATGGTGCATGGATTGCATTACAAGTCCTATGAGGACAGGTTGAAGGCACTGAACATGTACTCCCTGGAGGAGAGGAGGGAGAGGGATATGATGATCATACAAGTATCTTACAGGGAGGAACAGGGTGCAGGAATACACTATTTTTAAGCGAAAAAAGATGTTCCAGGACTAGAGGGCATGGGATGAAGTTGGAGGGAGGACGATTCAGAGGAAACGTGAGGAAGAATTTCTTCACAGAACGGGCGGTGGACAAGTGGAACACCCTGCCAGAGGAAGTGGTGGGGGCTGAAACAATCACGGGATTTAAGAATGCATGGGATAGACATAAAGGAATTCTGGAGGTCAGGGGTAAGGGGCAACAGACTTCTTGGAAAACATAAACTGAACTTACAAACTTAAATGGGCAGACTGGGTGGGCCATAGGCCCTTATCTGCCGACACTGTCTATGTATGTATGTATCTATGATACAGTATACACCTAGCCACACAGATTTAGAATCAGGCAGATATAGCACTCACCTAACCACGTAGATTCAGAATCAGACGGATACAGTATACAAATAGCCTCACATATTCAGAATCAAACTGTTACAGTACACATATAGTCACATACATTCAGAATCAAGCAGATATAGTATACAGCTAGCCACAAAGATTCAGACTCAAGCAGATATATTATACACATAGCAACATACATTCAGAATCAGGCAGATACAGTATGCACCTGGCCACACAGATTCAGAATCAGGCGGATACAGTATACAAATAGCCTCACATATTCAGACTCAAGCAGTTACAGTATACACAGTCACATACATTCAGAATCAAGCAGATACAGTATACAGCTAGCCACATAGATTCAGAATCAAGCAGATGCAATATACACATAGCCACATACTTTCAGAACCAGGCAGATAAAGTATACACATAGCCACATATATTCAGAATCACACAGATACGGTAAACACCTTGCCACATAGATTCAGAATCAAGTAGATACAGCATATACCAAGCCACATACCTTCAGAATCAGGCAGATATGGAATACAGCTTGCCATATAGATTCAGAAACAGGCAGATACAGTAGACACATAGCGACGTAGATTCAGAATCAAGGAGACAGAGTATGCACATATCCACGTAGATTCAGAATCATGCAGATAGAATATATACATAGCCATGGAAATACAGAATCAAGCAGGTACAGTATACAACTAGCTGCTTAGATTCGCACATAGCGACATAAGTTCAGAATTAGGCAGATACAGTAGACACATAGCCGCGTAGATTCAGAATGAATCAGATATAGTACATGCATAGCCACAATGATTCAGATTCAAGCAGATACATTAAACACATGGCCACACAGACACAGAATCAAGAAGGTACAGCATACACCTGGCCATGTAGATTCAGAATCAAGCAGATATAGTACTTGCATAGCCACACAGATTCAGAACCAAGCAGATAGAGTAAACACATAGCCATGAAAATTCAGAATTAAGCAGATACAGCGCACACATAGCCACATACATTCAAAATCATCCAGATGCAGTATACACCTAGCCGCGTAGATTCATAATCAGGCAGATAAAGTATACACCTAACCACTTAGATTCAGAATCAAGCAGATACAGTATACACACAGCCACATATATTCAGAATCAAGGAACTACAGTATACACAGAGACACATAGATTGAGAATCAAACAGGTACAGTATAGACCTAGCTGCACAGATTCAGAATCAGGCAGATACAGTATATACCTTACCACGTAGATTCAGAATCAAACAGAAAGCTCCAAGTCTTACAACAATTTGCCCCAGAAATTCTTGCCTCTAGCTCAATCAGCTCCTTCAACTGCACCCTGAAGGACCTCTTCCTCAAATCTACCACCTATGTGTGCCTTGGACATTCTCCCCTCTGATTATACTAAAATGTTTTATAGTGTATGGCAGAACGCGACTGTGTATGGAAATCCATACACATGAAAAAGTTGTTCTGCTGCATTAGTGTTGTGCATACTAATGCAGAATGAATTTTCATTCTGAGTTAGTAGGCACGTCACAATACAGCCAAATCCAAATAGCACTGTTCATTGGAGAGGGGGTGGTTGATGAGCGGCATGCACAAGCCGACTCAGGGAGCGGCAAAATGAGAAAAGATGATCCAGTGGTAAGTACTGATCTAAGGGAAAAACTAAAGTAAGCATACTTCTTTTTTGGGACCATACACTATATAGAAAAGTGTATGGGAGCCCCCATACACAACCCGCAATTCTAATACCTTGTAGTTTCCATGACGATAGGGACCTCTCGAGTTTCGTTCTTGATGTCCTCATTGTCAATGGAAACCACTCGGTATTAGAATAGCATGGTTTCGTATGGGCTCCCATACACTATCCGATATTTTTATTTATTTATTTTAGTCTTTGATAACTGGGTAAGACCCACTACGCACAACTGCCTGTTTTCTCAGGGGGAGCCTGGGAGCACTGGGCGGTGAAGTGACTTGCTCAGAGTCACACAGTATGCAAGTAGAGGTTGTGAGAATCAGACTTAGGTCTGATCTGCTGGATGTATCAAGCTTGTTCAGACCTCGTTCCTCAAACCTCTAGGCTATACGACCAGCCCAATGTTATATCTTATATGTTATTGTCCCTCCAGTCAAACATTTTGTGTTATTTTCCCTCCTTTCCAACTCTCCCCTTCATCTCCTCTCCTCTACCCTGTTTCTGCCCCTGTGTCTTCCCCGGCCCCCAATGTCTGCCTAAATCAAAACCTGCCTAGGCATTTTCCAAATCTTGTTCCCCATGACAGTCTGCCTTTGTATGAAATGTTTTCCTTGTATATAAACATTCTGTAATCAAATGTATTACATGTATATACTATATTATTCCGCACATCACTGTATGATGTTTTAACTTATTTGATCTGTACTTTTGTGTCCAATTGTTTTGTTAAAATATCTGTACAACTGGACGTTTGTGAAAATGGGCATTTTTGCTCACGTACCATCCAGTATAAAATAAAAATTGATTGACTGATTTGATTGATTCATATTCAAGTGCATACAGTGACACATAGCCACATAGATTCTTAATCAGGCAGATGCAGTATATACATAGTCATGTAGATACAGAATCAAACCGATACATTATACACATAGTGACATACATTCAGAATCAGGCATATACAGTATACACCTAGCCACACAGATTTAGAATCAGGCAGATACAGTATACATATCGCCACATACATTTAGAATCAGACTGATACAGTATACACTTAGCCACACAGATTTAGCATCAGGCAGATACAGCACACACCTAACCACGTAGATTCAGAATCAAGCAGTTCCAGTATACACATAGCCACGTAGATTCAGACTCAGGCAGATACAATATACATCTAACACGTAGATTCTGAATCAAGCAGATACAGTATATACATAGCCACATAGATTAAGACTGAGGCAGATACAGTATACACACAGCAGCATAGATTCAGAATCAGGCAGATACAGCGAACACATAGCCACATACATTTGGAATCAGACAGATACAGTATATACCTAGCCACATAGATTCAGAATCAAGCATATACAGTATATACCTAGCCACACAGTTTCAGAATCAGGCAGATATAGTATACAAATAACCTCACATATTCAGAATCAAGCAGTTACAGTATACAAAGTCACATACATTCAGAATCAAGCAGATACAGTATACAGCTAGCCACATAGATTCAGAATCAAGCAGAGACAATATACACATAGCCACATACTTTCAGAATCAGGCAGATAAAGTATACACATCGCCACATATATTCTGAATCACACAGATACAGTATACACCTTGCCACACAGTTTCAGAATCAAGCAGATACAGTATATACCACGCCACATACATTCAGAATCAGGCAGATATGGTATACAGCTTGCCATATAGATTCAGAATCAAGGAGATACAGTATATACAAGCCACATACATTCAGAATCAAGCAGATGCAGTATACACATAGCAACATAGATTTAGAATCAGGCAGATAAAGTATACACAAAGCCTCATAGATTCAGAATCATGCAGCTACAGTATATGTATAGCCATATACATTCAGAAGAAGGCAGAGATACAGTATATATCTAGTCACACAGATTTAGAATCAGGCAGATACTATATACACATAGCCTCACAGATTCAGAATCAAGCAGATAAAATATGCACAAAGCCACATACATTCGGAATCAGGCAGATATAGTATTTAGCTAGTGACATAGATTCAGAATCAAGCAGATGCAATATACACATAGCCATATAGCCTCAGAATCACGCAGATACTGTATACACCTAGCCACACAGATTCAGAATCATGCAGATACAGTATACACATAACTACATGCATTCTGAATCAGGCAGATACAGTATACACCTAGCCACATAGATTTAGAATCAGGCAGATACAGTATACATATAGCCACATACATTCAGAATCAGACAGATACAGTATACACCTAGCCACACAGATTTAGAATCAGGCAGATATAATACACACCTAGCCATGTAGATTCAGAATCAAGCAGATACAGTATACACATAGCCATGTAGATTCAGACTCGGGCAGATACAATATTCATCTAAGCACGTAGATTCAGAATCTAGCAGGTACAGTATACACATAGCCGCATAGATTAAGACTCAGGCAGATACAGTATATACACAGCAGCATAGATTCGGAATCAGGCAGATACAGCAAACACACAGCCACATACATTTGGAATCAGACAGATACAGTATATATCTAGCCAAATAGATTCAGAATCAAGCAGGTACAGTATATACCTAGGCAAATACATTCAGAATCAAACAGATATGGCATACAGCTTGCCACGTAGATTTATAATCAAGCAGAAACAGTATACACATAGCAACATAGATTTTGAATCAAGCAGATTCAGTATACACCTAGCCACACAGATTCAGAATCTGACAGATACAGTACACAAATAGCCTCACATATTCAGAATCAAGCAGTTACAGTACACACATAGTCACATACATTCAGAATCAAGCAGATACAGTATACAGCTAGTGCATAGATTCAGACTCAAGCAGATACAATATACACATAGCTACATACATTCAGAATCAGGTAGATACAGTATGCACCTAGCCACACAGATTCAGAATCAGGCAGATACAGTATACAAACAGCCTCACATATTCAGAATCAAGCAGTTACAGTATACACAGTCACGTTCATTCAGAATCAAGCAGATACAGTATACAGCTAGCCACATAGATTCAGAATCAAGCAGATACAATATACACATAGCCACATACTTTCAGAATCGGGTAGATAAAGTATACACATAGCCACACATATTCATAATCACACAGATACAGTATACTCCTTGCCACTTAGATTCAGAATCAAGTAGATACAGCATATACCAAGCCACATACATTCAGAATCAGGCAGATATGGTATACAGCAAGCCATATAGATTCAGAATCAGGCAGATACAGTAGACACATAGCGACGTGCATTCAGAATCAAGGAGGTAGAGTATGCACATAGCCACGTAGATTCAGAATCATGCAGATAGAATATACACATAGCCATGGAAATACAGAACCAAGCAGGTACAGTATACACCTAGCTGTGTAGATTCAGAATCAGGCAGTTACAGTATACACATAGCCACATAAGTTCAGAATTAGGCAGATACAGTAGACACATAGCTGCGTAGATTCAGAATGAAGCAGATATAGTACATGCATAGCCACAATGATTCAGAATCAAGCAGATACATTAACTCATTGTCTCCTAGCAGACGCCTGCAGTCGTCAGTAAAAAAAACACTGGTGTGTCCTGAGCATGTCTGCAGAAGTCGGCTACTGACTCCCAGTGTGCCCAAGCAAAGTCTGGAGAAGTCACTTATATATTTTAAGATATAGTGTAACAGAATATAATATATATTTGACTGCATAGCACCATTGAAAAGGTAATGTTATGCCGAACAACTCTGTCACTGATAGTTTGTGCATATCATGTATACTTTAGGAGTTATTTGCATTTGTTTATGGTATGGTGTGTATGGCTTATGTTGCCTGTTTTAGTGAAAAAAATATTTTTTTTTGCTGTTTCAACCAGCTTAAAAACAAAAACAAAATTACATATTATTATTTGCATACCACCATTGGGAAGGTAATTTTGTGCTGAACAACTTTGCCACTGATATTTTGTGTATATCATGTATACTTTAGGAGTTATTCACATTTGTTTATAGTATGGTGTGTATGGCTGACACGTTTTCCATCAAGATTCACCTAAGCAGCTTGAATAAAATTCATTTTTTGGCACATCAGCAGGTATAAAATAAAAACCGTATTGATTACAACTGGTTGCATAGCACCATTGGAAAGGCATTTTTGTGCTAATCAACCTTCATGCTGATACTTTGTGTGTATCATGTATACTTTTGGAGTTATACCCATTTGTTTATGATATGGTGTGTGTGGTTGAGATTCAGCCCTCAAATCTCACCAAAGCACCTTGACTAAAATGGGGAAAAATTACGTTTTATAGTAAAAAGCTATCTTTTTTTTAACTAACATAATATTAAAACACCATCTAATGTCTGTATGCTTAATTTGGTTTTGATATTTTACATATTTTCCAACAAAAAATGGCTTATGTTGCACTTTTTTAGTGAAAAAAATATTTAGTTTGCTCTTTCGACCAGCATAGAAAAAAAAACAAAATTACTTATTATTACATGCATGCCACCATTGGAGAGGCAATTTTGTGCTGAATAACTCTGCCACTCATACTTTGTGTCTGGCATGTACAGTTATTGAGCTATTAACATTTGTTTGCAACATGCTGACTATGGCTTGATTTTGCTTAGAAAGGCCCAGGATTCACTGTTAAAAGTATACAGGAGATTCAGGAGGCAAGTGGTGTAATCTCAGAGTGAGCTTGTGGAGGCAATGAGTTAAACACATGGCCACACAGATACAGAATCAAGAAGGTACAGTATACACCTGGCCATGTAGATTCAGAATCAAGCAGTTAGAGTATACACATAGCCACATAGATTCAGACTCAAGCAGTTGCAGCATACACAGAGTTGCGTAAAAGCAAAATCAAGCAGCTATAGTATATACATGGCCATGTAAATTCAGAATCAAGCACAGGTAGTACATGCATAGCCACATAGATTCAAAACCAAGCAGACAGAGTAAACACATAGCCATGTAAATTCAGAATTAAGCAGATACAGTATACACTTAGCCACATACATTCAAAATCAACCAGATGCAGTATACACCTAGCTGAGTAGATTCATAGTCAGGCAGATAAAGTATACACCTAACCACTTAGATTGAGGATCAAGCAGATACATATATACACACAGCCAAATAGATTCAGAATCAAGGAACTACAGTATACACAGAGCCACATAGATTCAGAATCAAACAGATACAGTATAGACCTAGCTGCACAGATTCAGATTCAGGCAGATACAGTATATACCTAACCACGTAGATTCAGAATCAGACAGATAGCTCCAAGTCTTACAACAATTTGCCCCTGAAATTCTTGGCTGTAGCTCAATCAGTTCCTTCAGCTGCACCCTCAAGGACCACCTCCTCAAATCTACCACCTGTGTATGCCTTGGACATTCTCCCCTCTGATTATACTAAAATGTTTTATAGTGTATGGCAGAACGTGATTGTGTATTTAAATCCATACACATGAAAAAGTTGTTCTGCTGCACTAGTGATGTGCATACTAATGCAGAACTAATTTTCATTCTGAGTTAGTAGGCACGTCACAATACAATCACACCCAAATAGCACTGTTCTTTGGATAGGCGGTGGTTAATGAGCGGCACAGATTTAGAATCAGGCAGATACAGTATACACAAAGCCTCACAGATTCAGAATCAAGCAGATAAAATATGCACAAAGCCACATATATTCAGAATCAGGCAGATATAGTATCCAGCTAGTGACATAGATTCAGAATCAAGCAGATACAATATACACATAGCCACATACCCTCAGAATCACACAGATACAGTATACACCTAGCCACACAGATTCAGTGTCAGGCAGATACAGTATACACATAGCTTCACAGATTCAGAATCAAGCAGGTACTGTATACACATAGCCACATACATTCAGAATCAGACAGATTAAGTGTACACTTAGCCATATAGATTGAGAATCAAGCAGATACGGGGGGGGAGTCACGTGCTGCAGAGCACTAGGTGGCTGCCTTTCTCTAGAGCTCTGACCGTGCAACCTCCTAAATAGTGAATAAAAACCGTTATTTGCACTTGAACATCTCGGTTTTCCTGTTTTACCCATGGGAGAAGAGGTACCCTTGTTTGGCTGATTCCGATGGAAGTGGAGATGAAGAAAACCATGCCGAGACATACCCCACAGGCTTCCCCACAGAAGGCCTCCAAGAAATCCAAGGCCTCATCTGCTCACCAGACCCAGTCTTCGGCTGCAGATGGTATGGAAGTTGAACCGCTCACCCTAGCCAGATTCTTAGAATTTCAACCTTTTAAGGTTGAAATGAAAGAGTTTGCAGGGGAAATTAAAAGTTTAACTCATGGCCTGGAAGACCTTTCACAGTGGACGTTCGATAATGAGACCCATATTCGTTCCCTAGAAGGAAAGAACGAGAGGTTGGAACCTGATCTAGCAGCTATGAGGCAGCATATTTCCAAGCTTGAAACAAAAGTTGAAGAGTTAGAGGGTCATAGCCGCTGCAATAACGCGATCATTATTGGTTTACCAGAGAAAGAGGAGGGGGGAGACCCAATTAAGTTTGTGCAGAAGTTTGTAGAAAAAATTGCTGGGCCCTCGCCATTTGGGAATGCCTATACAATTGAGAGGGCTCACTGTGTCTTGCGACCTTTACCCCCTAAAGGAGCCCCCCCGCGCACCTTCATTTTTCGTTTTCTTAATTATCAGGAGTGCCAGCACTTCCTGTTAAAAGTCAAAGATATAAAAGAGCTGCAATGGGAAGGGGCGAAGTTAAGAGTTGTTCAAGACCTGCCTTAACTGTCCAGCAAAAGAGCATCATTCCACCCAATTGTTAAAAAGCTAATTGCAGCGGGCATTAAATTTGAAATGGACTACCCTAAGTTCCAAGTTTTGTTGGTGGGTTCCTGGAGTGCCTACGAGAATCCAGAAACAGCATCAATTGCCCTCAAAGCAGCGCTTCCGGACCTATTTAAAAATCCCTGAGTCTGATACGGGGCTGCTGTTGGTTAAAGAATGACCCTGGGTTGCTAATTTATGCCTGCTTCAGCAATGAGTTCTCGGATGTGCCCCTACTAGGTCTTCCCTGCGATATGGTCAAGTGCTTTTGTAGAGAGTTAATGGGATGTATGGACATTTTCTCCTCCCTGCTTATAATTCTGGCCCCCTCTTTTCATCAGACACTGCCTCCCCGATTGGTACCTGTAGTTCTGTTTGTGGCTGCAGCCGGTTCCTGGTGTTGATGGGCTCTGTTTCTTGGGTCCGATGTTGCACCAAATTAAAGGAATCCTAGGAATCTGGTCATTGGTCCAGCAAAGGAAGGTCCCTGTGCTAAGGAAAAGTCAATGAGCTGGTGCCAGTGGCTATTGCACCTTGTGATCACTAGATGGAGCCAGAGACCATGATGTCATTCTCAATGAATGCCTCAGCTTAAGCTTATCCAGTGCAGAGACACTCGAGCATTTTTATACAGCACGATGGGGACTTTCAGGCTTGTTTTCATCTCTTTTAAGGGGGGAGTGTCAGAATTTTGATTAAGGAGTGCTGCGAGCACTTAACAGTTTGATTTTGGGACTGGCTTAGTGGGTGTTTCATAAGGGGTCTATGGTTAAAACTTCATATAACGTGGGGTGTAAATATTACCTTAACAGATAGGGAGAAGCTGATGTTGGGGAGATGTTGCTAGAATTTGTCTTGGTAATTTCAAGGAAGGGGAGTTAGTTAGACATTTAGGTAAGGTTAGTTGATTGTTATTGCTGTTATTAGTTCCTACACCTTTTTGGTAAGTTCCAGACAATTGCTGTTTTGTTAAGACAGCCTTTTCTTTTCAATGTGTTACAAGGACAACAAAGTTTATAACTTGGCATGGGCTTTACAGTTTATATGTGGGGTGGGAGGATGGGCGGAAGGGGAGGAGGTGGTAATACTGTGTGGACTGTTGTCACGGACCATGGTAGATCGGGAGGGGTCTGGGTGGAGGGGAAAGAGGGTTTTGGGGTATTTTGTTGGTATGGTGTGGGGAGGATTTGGGCTAAGGGTAGTTGGTACGGTGGGGGGGAGGGTAATGGGGAGGGAAGCACAGCACACATGAGGCTTGGGACAGGGAAGGATGGTCCGGTTACAAAGAGTATAATGGATATAGTGCTAATGGGTGATTAAGTAATGGCCAGAGATATTAGATTTATTAGCTGGAATGTTAAGGGAGCTTGCCATAAGTCTAAGCAATATAGGATTTTAAAACACTCAGATTATGTGAAAGCGGATATAATGTTTGTTCAAGAGACCCACTTACTTAATAGTGAAGTTAACCAGATGAGGAGGTTACAGGTGGGCCAGCTATTTGCGTCAGAAGGTAATACTCAGAGTTGAGGAGTGATGGTGATGATTCATAGGTCAGTCCTGTTTAAACCACTTCAAATAATCCAAGATACATTAGGGAGGTATGTTTTTATAAGAGGAAACCTGCACACTCTGGAAATAATGTTGGGGTCTATTTATGGCCCTAATGTTGATACCCCAGGCTTTTTTGTGCAGATAATGGAAGTACTCATACCATTCCTTAATATGCCCATTATTATAGGAGGGGACCTAAATTTAGTAATGGATCCGTCAATAGATAGATCAGGTCCTTCTAGAAAAGGTCTCTCCCCAGCCCAAAGAGTGGTCAGGGAATTGTTAGACCAAATTGGTCTTTGTGATATGTGGAGGATTCTTCACCCGAAAGACCGGGAATTCACTTTCACCTCCCAGGTGCATGGCACCAGGTCTAGGATTGACTATGTCCTGATCTCGAACACTCTCATATCAGGTGTACTGGATGCGGGTATAGCGGCTGGGTTACCCTCCGATCATTTGGTTAGCACTTGCTTAGTATCGTTTCTTTCTTTTCCTAAAAAAAGGGGGTAGATGGAAGCTTAATAATCAGTTGTTAAAAGACCCGGAGGTTGTTAAATTTATCTCTTCCCAGATAATGGAGTTTATATCTCTCAATTACAACTCCAACAGACAACCTGATATGGAGTGGGGTGCACTCAAGGTTTATTTGAGGGGGATCCTTATAGGGCTGACCTCTCGGAGAAAGCAAGACAGAGAGAGAATCAGATTTCTGAATTACTTTCTCAGATCCGAGAAAAGGAGACTAGGCACTCTTCCTTCTCGTCTGAAGAATATAGGCAGGACTTAACTAAATTGTGAGATTCATACCTCAGTTTGCTAGGGGAATAAGCTGAGTGGGCTATTATTAAAACAAGGCGGTGTATTCCGACCAAGGGGAGAAAGCTGGCTGCATGTTGGCTAGATGGGTAAAACAACTGGAATCTGCTAGATTAGTTGCAGCTATTCACTCAATTGATGATGGCTTTATCAAAACATCACCTCAGGAAATTGTGGGCGAATTTAAAAAATACTTTGAGAAGTTATATGGGGCAATGAATGATCCTTCATCAGAGGAGAAGCTGCAACTTTATTTAGGAGGGTTGAACTTGCCTTCTCTATCGGAGTATCATCAGACTAGGCTTACAGCTGCTATAACACAAGGGGAAATAGAACGTATCATTAAGTCCCTCCCTTCTGATAAAACCCCAGGCCCAGATGGGTTCTCCGCTAATTTTTATAAAGTATTTTCTAAAGAATTAATCCTTTCTTTGTTGAGCTTGTTTCAATATATACTAAGTGGGCTGGCAACGGATGTCTCATTGTTTGAGGCATTAATAGTACTTTTACAGATAAACCCCCAGACTCTGTGTCAAGTTATAGACCCATTTCACTCCTTAATCATGATATTAAAATTCTTACAAAATTATTGGCAGATCGTGTTAGTGAAGTTCTTCCCGAGTTAATTGGGGTTGAGCAAGTGGGATTTATGAAGGGGAGATCTTTTGTGGACCACCTGTGGACTCTGGCACATGTTTTCTCGGTCTCCAGGGAGGCTGACCATCCTATGGTTTTGGTTTCTCTGGATGCCTAGAAGGCATTCGATAGGGTCCACTGGAGATATCTTCTAACCGCTTTGGAATCATTTGGATTCCCCCAGGAATTCCGGTCACGGATTGGCTCTATTTATAAATTCCCCGCTGCAAGAATTTCCTGTAATGGCTTTATCTCATACCCCTTTAAGCTGTTTGTGGGTACTAGGCAAGGTTGCCCATTGTCCCCACTCCTTTTCAATTTATACCTAGAGCCTCTTATTAGGCAGATCATGCAAGCCCAGGAGGTTCAGGGTATTCAGGTGTATGGGCATACTACTAAACTATCAGCGTATGCAGATGACTTATTGCTCTAAATTTCCTATCTGATCTCTTCCATTCCTGCCTTATTAGAAATTATTCAGGGGTTTAGTGAAGTTGCTAATTATAAACTTAATATTGGAAAAACATTGGTATTTCCCCTGAATCATAAAACTTTTAAACATGAGATTGCTGCATTCGGGTTAGCTTGGAGTGCAGATGCAATAAAATATATAGGGCTTACCATTACAAGATCACCGGCCCGTACGCAACAGTTAAACTTAGATTCCCTGGTTCATGTGATTGAAACAGATCTTAAAAGATGGGCTTTGCTTCCATTATCGATGTGGGGGAAAATCAATTTAATCAAAATGAATGTATTTCCCTTTTTGTTTTACCCAATAAATATGTTAAATGCTTGGCTCCCAGGAAAATTCATGGTATAATTGCCGGATTTATTTGGAATTATAAGAAACCCAGAATAGCTTATCATAAATTAGCCACTCCCAAGTCGATTGGGGGTTTGAGATTGCCTCATATAGGGTTGTATTATTGGGTCAGTCATACAAATACTGTAAGTATCTTAGATTGATGAAGCCGATTGATCCCCAGGAGCAAGGCACTTATGTTCCATTTTGGTTAAAGGTGGAGATATCCCATATACTCGAGCTGGGCCTATCTCCCAGGGCTTTGCTGCACTGCAATCCAAGCTCTCTACCCATGGCCCTCTGAAATTCTCCTATCGAGATATCCATTAAAGTTTATTTGCAATTATGTGCCTTTTTGAAATATAGTCACATTAAAGAACCCATCTCAGCCATTAAAGGGCAATCTCAACCTCCAATTGGATGGTAAATCCATTAGGGGTAGTTGGCTCCCACAATTGGAGGATGGTCTAGTTGGCGATTTACTTTCGGCAGAAGGGTGATGGCTATCGTCTTCTGTTATTTTGAATAAATTTCAAATCCCACAAGCCGATATATTCGAAGTTTTCCAACTTTGGCATCTCCTGGTTTGGGCATAATTTCCCCGATCACTCCATCTCGGGGCTTCTATGTAGAGATAAGACCATTAGCAGGAATGGCTCATGCTATTTCCAGCATATATAGCGCGCTTTTTAGCTGGGTTCATTCTCAAAACTTGGCTCCAGTGAGTTACTGGTCCTCACTTTTTCCAGATACAGAGTAGGATTGGACGATTATCTAGCATAGTTGCCATACATATATGTCGCAAGACAGGCTTAGACTAATGCAATTCAAGTTACTGCATAATACTTATTTTTCCCCTCTCAAGCTGGCAAAGTTAGGCATTGTGTCCTCCTCCACTTGCTACAGATGCCAGCAGGGTAGTGGGGATCTGCTTCACATTTTTTGGAATTGTTCCAAGGTAGCTCCACTCTGGACTAGGATTAGACAAGAGATGGATCCCCTGCTGGGTCTGAATGATCTGTTTACTGCGGAGATATGTGTGTTAGGTTATGTTTCCACTATCTCTGTACGGAATAGGAAGTACCATATTAGCCTAATTTCCACTTCAGTTAAGAAAGTGGTCCTGAGGCACTGCAAGATTACCTATGGCGAGTGGATACAAGAGTTACTCACTAATCTTAGAATGGAAAGGGTTATTGCTAGTCTCCAGAACAAGCTAAAAAAGTTTAATCTGATTTTGGGCCCCTATGTACCTTGTATTCTTTACGATCCAAGGAGTGATTCTTCCCCATTTTAGGAGTATAGGTTGAGGATATGTGTGCTGTGTGGGGATTTTGGTGGGAGGAGGATGGGGGAGGGGTGGGGTGGATTTGGTGGGGGGTGAATACATCCTGGCAATGTCATGCGCAAGTACTGATGTAATTACTGTTATGTGCTTTTATAGATGGATGTATTCTTTGTGTTGGAAAATTTCAATAAAATGTGAATGGGAAAAAAAAAATCAAGCAGATACATTATACACATAGCCATAAACATTCAGAATCAGGCAGATAAAATATACATCTAGCCACATAGATTTAGAATTAGGCAGATACAATAAACAGCTAGCCACATAGATCCAGAATCAAGCTGATACAATAAACACATATCCACACACATTCAGAATCAGGCAGCTACAGTATAGGCCTAGCCACACAGATTCAGAATCAGACAGATACAGTATACACATAGCTTTATAGATTCAGAATCAAGCATATGCAGTATACACATAGCCACATACATTCAGAATTAGGCAGATACAGTATACAACTAACCATGTAGATTCAGAATCAAGCAGATACAGTATACACGTAGCCATGTAGATTATACATGTAGTCATGTAGTGTATGGAAATCCATACACACGAAAAAGTTGTTCTGTTGTGACTAGTGATGTGCATACTAATGCAGAACTAATTTTCGTTCTGGAGTTAGTAAGCACATCACAATACAACCACACCTAAATAGCACTGTTCATTGGATAGGGGTGGTTGATGAGCGGCATGTGCGAGCCGACTCAGCGAGCGGCAAAATGAGAAAAGATGATCCAGTGGTAAGTACTGATCTCAGGGAAAAACTAAAGTAATCATACTTCTTTTTTGGGGCTATACACTATATAGAAAAGTGTATGGGAGCCCCCATATACAACCCGCTATTCTAATGTTCGTAGTTTCCATGACATGGGACCCTCGGCTTCGCCTCGAGGTCCTCAATGTCAATGGAAACCACTTGGTATTAGAATAGCATGGTTGTGTATGGGCTCCCATAAACTATCCTATATTTTTATTTATTTATTTTAGTCTTTGATAACTGGGTAAGACCCACTAGATACAAGTGCCTATTTTCTCAGGGCAAACTGGGAGCACTGGCCAGTGAAGTGACTTGCTCAGAGTCACACAGTATGCAAGTGGAGGTTGTGAGAATCAAACTCAGGTCTGATCTGCTGGATGTATCATGCTTGTTCACACCTCGTTCCTGTAAACTCTAGGCTATACGAGCAGCCCAATGTTATATCTTATATGTTACGGTCCCTCCCATCAAATATTTTGTGTTATTTTCCCTCCTTTCCAATTCTCCCCTTCCTCTCCTCTCCCCAGTTTCTGCCCCTGTGTCTTCCCCGGCCCCCAGTGTCTGCCTCAATCAAAACTTGCCTAGGCATTTTCCCAAAGCTTGTTCCCCATGACAGTCTGCCTTTGTATGAAATGTTTTCCTTGTATATAAACCTTCTGTAATCAAATGTATTAAGTGTATATACAGTATTATTCCTCACTTTACTCTATGATGTTTTAACATATTTGTTCTGTATATTTGTGTCCAATTGTTTTGTAAAAATATCTGTACAGCTGGATGTTTGTGAAAACGGGTATTTTTGCTCACATACCATCCAGTATAAAATAAAAATTGATTGACTAATTTGACTGATTCAGACTCAAGTGCATACAGTTACACATAGCCACATATATTCTTAATCAGGCAGATACAGTATACACATAGTCATGTAGATACAGAATAAAACAGATACATTATACATATAGTGACACAGACTCAGAATCAGGCAGATACAGTATATACATAGCTACGTACATTCAGAATCAGGCAGATACAGTATATACCTTAGCCACATAGATTTAGAATCAGGCAGGTGCAGTATACATATAGCCACATACATTCAGAATCAAACATATACAGTATACACCTAGCCACACAGATTTAGAATCAGGCAGATACAGTACACACCTAACCACGTAGATTCAGAATCAAGCAGATACAGTATACATATAGCCATGTAGATTCAGACTCAGGCAGATACAATATACATCTAAGCATGTAGATTCAGAATCAGGCAGATACAGTATACACACAGCAGCATAGATTCAGAATCAGGCAGATACAGGAAACACATAGCCACATACATTCAGAATCAGACAGATACAGTATATAGCTAGCAAAATAGAGTCAGAATCAAGCAGATATAGTATATACCTAGGCACATACATTCAGAATCAAAGATATACGGTATACAGCTTGCCACATAGATTCGGGAATCAAGCAGATACAGTATACACATAGCCTCACAGATTCAGAATCAAGCAGATAAAATATGCACAAAGCCACATACATTCAGAATCAGGCAGATATAGTATCCAGCTAGTGACATAGATTCAGAATCAAGCAGATACAGTATACACTTAGCCACATACCCTCAGAATCACGCAAATACAGTATACACCTAGCCACACAGATTCAGAATCAGGCAGATACAGTATACACATAGCTTCACAGATTCAGAATCAAGCAGATAAAGTATACACATAGCCACATGCATTCAGAATCAGACAAATAAAGTGTACACTTAGCCATATACATTCAGAATCAAGCAGATACATTATACACATAGCCGTAAACATTCAGAATCAAACAGATATAGTATACACATAGCCACAAACATTCAGAATCAGGCAGATAAAATAAACATCTAGCCACATAGATTTAGAATTAGGCAGATACTGTACAATCTACAGCTAGCCACATAGATCCAGAATCAAGCAGATACCATAAACCCATAGCCACATACATTCAGAATTAGGCAGATACGGTACACAACTAGCCATGTAGATTCAGAATCAAGCAGATACAGTATACACATAGTCACGTAGATTCAGAATCAGGCAGATACAGTATACACCTAGCCACATAGATTTAGAATCAGGCAGCTACAGTATACACGTAGCCACATACATTCAAAATCAGACAGAAGATGCACCTAACCACATATATTCAGAAACAAGCAGAAACAGTATACAGCTAGCCCCATAGATTCAGATACAGCATACACATAGCCACATACTTTCAAAATCATCCAGATGCAGAATACACCAAGCCACATAGATTCATAATCAGGCAGATAAAGTATACACCTAACCACTTAGATTCAGAATCAAGCAGATACAGTATACACACAGCCACATAGATTCAGAATCAAGGAACTACAGTATACACAGAGCCACATAGATTCAGAATCAAACAGATACAGTATAGACCTAGCTGCACAGATTCAGAATCAGGCAGATACAGTATACAGTGGCGTGAAAAAGTATTTGCCCCCTTCCTGATTTTCTCTATTATTGCATATTTGTCACACTGGATGTTTTCAGGTCTTTAGACAAAATATAATATTAGATAAAGGGAAGCTGAGTGAACAAATAACACTTTTCTTTTTTACTTATTTCATTTATTTAATGAAAAAAGTTAACCAACACCAACTGGCACTGTGTGAAAAAGTAATTGCCCCCTAGTTAAATCAACCCAATTAAAGGGATAATTAGAGTCAGTTGATTGAACACAGCCAGGCTTGATTACAGCCAGCCCTGCTCAATATAAACCTCACTTATTTTGGCCCTTACCATCAGAGTCACATGCCAGCACAAAGATTCAACAAGCACATTATGCCATGATCAAAGGAAGTTCCTGAAAAGATCAGAAAAATTTGTTGCCCTCTATCAGTCTGGAAAGGGTTACAAAGATATTTCTAAGGCTCTGGGACTCCATCGAACCACAGTGAGAGCCATAATCTCCAAATGGAGAACACTTGAACAGTAGTGAACCTTCCCAGGAGTGGCTGCCTGCCAAAATTACTCCAAGGGCACAGTGTAAAATCATCCAAGAAGTCTCAAAGGATCCTAAAACAACATCCAAAGAACTGCAGGCTACTCTTGCCTCAGCTAAGGTCAGTGTTCATGACTCCACAATCAGAAAGAGACTGGGCAAAAATGGGCTTCATGTGAGAGTAGCAAGGCGGAAACCACTGCTAACCAAGAAGAACATAAATGCTCATCTCTCATTTGCCAAGAAGCACCTGGATGATCCACAAGCCTTTTGGGAAAATGTTCTATGGACAGATGAGTCCAAAGTGGAACTTTTTGGACAACATGGATCCCATAATGTCTCGTGTAAAGCAAACACAGCATTCCACAGTAAGAACGCCATACCAACAGTCAAACATGGTGGTGGTAGTGTGATGGTGTGGGGATGCTTTGCTGCCTAAGGACCTGGATGACTTGCCATAATTAAAAGGAACCATGAATTCTGCTCTGTACCAGAAAATTCTTAAGGAGAATGTCCAGTCATCCTTCCGTCAGCTGAAGCTGAAGCATAGTTGGTCATGCAGCAAGACAATGATCCAAAACACAAAAGCAAGTCCACATCAGAATGGCTAAAAGAAGTAAAATTAAAGTTTTGGATTGGTCTAGTCAAAGTCCAGACTGAAACCTAATAGAGATGCTGTGGCAGGACCTGAAACGAGCAGTTCATGCTTGAAAACCTACCAAATGTTACTGAATTAAAGCAGTTCTAGCGAGGAAGAGTTGGTTAAAATTCCTCCACAGCGATGTGAAAGACTGATATTGAATTATAGGAAGTGTTTGGTTGCAGTCATTGCAGCTAAATGTGGCATAACCAGTTATTAAGTGTAAGGGGCAATTACTTTTTCACACAGTGCCAGTTGGTGTTGGTTAACTTTTTTTCATTAAATAAGTGAAATTAAAAAAAAAAAACAAGTGTTATTTGTTCACTCAGGTTCCCTTTATCTAATATTATATTTTCTCTAAAGACCTGAAAACATCCAGTGTGACAAATATGCAATAATAGAGAAAATCAGGAAGGGGGCAAATACTTTTTCACGCCACTGTATATCTAACCACGTACATTCAGAATCAGACAGATAGCTGCAAGTCTTACAACAATTTGCCCCTGAAATTATTGCCTGTAGCTCAATCAGTTCCTTCAGCTGCACCCTGAAGGGCCACCTCCTCAAATCTACCAACCCTGTGTGCCTTGGACATCCTCCCCTCTGATTATACTAAAATGTTTTATAGTGTATGGCAGAACACAATTGTGTATGGAAATCCATACACATGAAAAAGTTGTTCTGCTGCACTAGTGATGTGCATACTAATGCAGAACGAATTTTCATTCTGAGTTTGTAGGCACATCACAATACAGCCACACCCAAATAGCACTGTTCATTGGATAGGGGTGGTTGATGAGCTGCATGTGCGAGCCGACTCAGCGAGCGGCAAAATGAGCAAAGATGATCCAGTGGTAAGTACTGATCTCGGGGGGGGGGGAAAAACTAAAGTAATCATACTTCTTTTTTGGGGCCATACGCTATATAGAAAAGTGTATGGGAGCCCCCATACACAACCCACTAGTCTAATGCCTTGTGGTTTCCATGACAATAGGGACCTCTCAGGCTTCGCTCTTGAGGTCCTCTTTGCCAATGGAAACCACTCGGTGATAAAATAGCATGGTATGGGCTCCCATACACTATCCTATATTTTTTTTATTTATTTTAGTCTTTGATAACTGGGTAAGACCCACTATTCACAAGTGCCTATTTTCTCAGGGTGAACTGGGAGCACTGGGCAGTGAAGTGACTTGCTCAGAGTCACACAGTATGCAAGTGGAGGTTGTGAGAATCAAACTCAGGTC
This sequence comes from Neoceratodus forsteri, assembly GCA_016271365.2. NCBI lineage: Eukaryota > Metazoa > Chordata > Ceratodontiformes > Ceratodontidae > Neoceratodus > Neoceratodus forsteri. Next base: position 118,237,271 of record JADMNL010000023.1, read on the forward strand.
TGATCTGCTTGATGTATCAAGCTTGTTCACACCTCGTTCCTCTAACCTCTAGGCTATACGAGCAGCCCAGTGTTATATTTTATATGTTATTGTCCCTCCCATCAAATTTTTGTGTTATTTTCCCTCCTTTCCAACTCTTCCCCTTCCTCTCCTCTCCCCTGTTTCTGACTCTGTGTCTTCCCCGGCCATCAGTGTCTGCCTCAACCAAACCCTGCCTAGGTATTTTCCAAATCTTGTTCCCCATGACAGTCTGCCTTTGTATGAAATGTTTTCCTTGTATATAAACCTTCTGTAATCAAATGTATTAAGTGTATATACTGTATTATTCCTCACATCACTGTATGATGTTTTAACATATTTGTTCTGTATATTTGTGTCCAATTGTTTTGTAAAAATATCTGTACAACTGGACGTTTGTGAAAACGGGCATTTTTGCTCACATACCATCCAGTATAAAATAAAAATTGATTGACTGATTTGACTGATTCAGACTCAAGTGCAATACAGTTACACATAGCCACATAGATTCTTAATCAGGCAGATACAGTATACACATAGTCATGTAGATACAGAATCAAACAGATACATTATACACATAGCGACATAGACTCAGAATCAAGCAGATACAGTATACACATAGCTACATACATTCAGAATCGGGCAGATACAGTATACACCTAGCCACATAGATTTAGAATCAGGCAGATACAGTATACATATAGCCACATACATTCAGACTCAGACAGATACAGTATACACCTAGCTACACAGATTTAGAATCAGGCAGATACAGTACACACCTAACCACGTAGATTCAGAATCAAGCAGATACAGTAGACACATAGCCATGTAGATTTAGACTCAGGCAGATACAATACCATACCCACTCCGTCCCTGGCTGCTCACACCATACCGGCAGCCTGCGACCCCATCACAGCAATGCTACAATGAGGCACACGCCACCACACGTAATGTCAATGAGCGGGAGTTTGGGATGCTGAAGGCATGTTTCCATTGCTTGGACACCTCCGGTGGTGCCCTACAGTACAGCCCCTCAAAGGCTTGTGGGCTATTCCTGGCCTGTTGCATCCTGCACAACATGGCCAACGAATGTGGGATAGCCGTACAGGTCAAAGAGGGGGACAGCGATGGGGACATGGGGACGATGAGGATGCCAGTGACAATAGTGATGAGCAGCCCCCCTGGACAACGGGACCCTCGATTGCTCCGGCTGGCACAGCTGCACCGGGAAACCATCACGGAGGAGCACTTCAGCCAACCCAGGTAAGTCATGGGGCCATGTGCAACCACCAGTGGCTAAGGCACAACCCACAAACATGCATGGACACACACCAGGGGTGCATGCCATCAAGGGAAGTAGCCGGGCATGGAACCACACACACCACCAGGGATGGGTGAGGTCTAACATGGCACGTGGACAGACACACACACACACACACACACACACACACACACACAATGCACCAGACATGCACAAAGGGTAGGAGGCACACCAACCCAGAATGCCACCCCTAGCCACACACATGTCCACAGACCATCACGCCCACTGCCTGTCATTGTGCATGTGTCAGATGCTGGGCACCATTGCACATTGGTGTACAGCGGAATGCAGGCATCATCATGCACATGCAACTGCAGACAGCAGCTGGGAGGGTGTGCAGATGGACTGTGTGTCTGCGTGCAGGGCCGGGTACTCACCCGTGCATTGCCTGCTGACTGACACAATGCACACAGGGCAGCATCAGACAGTAGCTGTATTGGGAGACAGGTCAGTCATGTGCCACAGTGCCCCGGCCACTACGGATGCATGGATGGCTCTGCCGAGTCCCACCAGCACTTACAGGCTGACCACTGGCCTCATGGGGTGGCACCGATGGTCCCCCAGGGGTTCCACTATGTGAACGCGACCGTGCTTGCGCAGGGGTCTGCAGCACACTGAACATGCCTGCACCAGGCGTGCTCGGGATGCCCACAGCTGAACCCGGTGTTGACAAGGAGGGTGTTGCACGACACCGGGAATGGGGGGTGGACATTGCACTGCGTGGTGTCTGCACTGCATGGGCAAATAACTGTGTGCCCCCTGTGGCCATGGCAGCTGTGATTGTATGTGTCAGCCTGTCAATGGCAGCGGTCACATCCTCCCGCATCGGAACCATCCCTGTCAGGAGCAGAGTGGTTTCTCTGCTGCGACGCTCCTCTGCCCACTCCAGAGCTGCACTCAGTGCATCCACCGCCATCACAAGCCGCATCTGCTGATTGACTGATGCTTGCAGTATGCGGCTGTGCACATCCCAAGAGGTCATCTGCCTGATCGGCATTCTGTCCCTCAGAGTGTGCATGGCCCTGATGCTCAGCACCCCTTGAGGGTGGGTGCTGCACACCAGAACCAGGCCTGGGCATGTCCACAGGCAGTGCACTGATGCCGCCCCCTGACTCTGTACCCCCAAGCCCATTGGACGACTGTTGATGCTGCCCCTCTGGCTGCTGCTCCCCAGGGCTCACTGGTGCCACTGCAGTGGCTGCAACAGTCCCACTGTCCTGTACACACACCAGTGCTGCCCCACCGGTGCTGACAGGCACAGGCTGGGACTGTGATGACACGCAGCCCTCCATGGCAGCATCACCCACAGCCATGGCCACGATGTTACCTGCTGTGTGGCCATCCTGTGGCACACATGTGTCACTGCCCAAGACGTTAGCGACATCATCATCAGTGACAGACCCGGCACCAGCCCGAGTCACAGCATGCTGGCATCCATGGACGCTGGCACACTGGGACACGGGCAGGGCCTCCTCCACACCTGTTCCAACAACATCAATCTGGACATCCAGGCGGGCCCACTGTCACACTGAGCCGCGTATTCCTGTGGAGGTGGATTGGCCCCCCTCCATCTCCATCTGACTGGCCTCAGTGGAGAGGCCCACCACCGCTGACCCATGCAGATGCTCAGGAGCTGTAAGGAAAACAGTCACTTACTGCATGTGACCTACCCTGTCCCCCAATAGAGAGACCATGACCTACATGCAGTGATGGGCTACCACCCATCTGGAATCCACCACCTGGAACACCCTCAATGGCACAACGCTGCATGCTGCCAGCAACCCTCTCCTCCTGTGGGGTCAGGTGTAGCACCTCTGGCTGTTCCCCCACCTGTTGCAGCTCGTGCTGCCCTGATGGAAGCCACCTTCTCCTTAATCCTCCTCCTGTCTGTGCCCATCTTCTTCTTGCACTCCTGCGTGGAGCACTGGTGGCTGCCATGCAGGTTCACAGCACGTGCCACTTCCTCCCATGCAGCAGCACGGGCCTGTGGTGTTCCCTGGCGTCCACTGAGAGGTGGCTCCTGGTCCAGGTAGGCCTCAAACAGGGCATCCGTCTCGGTCTTTGTGAAATTTGGCCTCCTCTTCCTCCTCCCACAACTCTGTTCCTCTTCTCCCACAACTCGCTCGGTCATGATTCAGCCTGTGAGAATGACAGTTGTTACCTGTGACTGTGCAGTCCCATGCATGTCCCAAAATCCACAGTCCACACTCCCAAACAGCATGCAACTCACCAATAGACTGCAGTAACCGACTATGGCCAGTGCAGCCCAATGTCGCACTTTTACAGCACAACCCATGCAAATGAGGTGAGGTGCAACTTTAAGTGGATGCAAATTGCAGTGCTGCACCGTTGAATAGCTGATTAGCCACAGAGATTCAGAATCAGGCAGATACAGTATACATATAGCCTCGCTTATTTGGAATCATGCATATACAGTAAACCCATGGCCACATACATTCAGAATGAGGCAGATACAGTATACAGCTAGTCACACAGATTCAGAATCAAGCAGATATGTTTACTCCCCTCGCAGCAACATTTCACCAGCGAGGTCCGCCACAGTGACTACAGCACCTAGCCACAGTGGGAGACCTGCTGGAATCTGGTGCTGCCTGTCAGGGGTCCTGCACCCTCCCAAATAAGCTCCGACAGGAGTTGAGAATCTTTAAGTGGGGAGGGTGTGGGGAGCACAGCCCCCATATGGAGGGTTCGGGGTCGATCCCCTGGAAGAAAACAAAGCAAATGATAGTGAACCAGCAGCTGACTGCAGAATGCGTTCGACCTGCCGGTGTGGATGACAGGCTTTTTGACAGAAATACTGTCGGATTCCTGTTGTGGATCCAGGTTGATACGGTACACAAATAGCCACATACATTCAGCATCAAGCAGATACTGTATACACATAACACATAGATTTAGAATTGTGCAGATACAATATACAGTTAGCCACATAGATCCAGAATCAAGCAGATACAATATACACATAGCCACATACATTCAGAATCAGGCAGATTCAGTATACAGCTAGCCAGAAAGATTCAGAATCAAGCAGATAAGTAAACAGCTAGTGACATAGATTCAGAATCAAGCAGATACAATATGCACATAGCCACTTCCACTCAGAATCACGCAGACACAGAATACACCTAGTCACACAGATTTAGAATCAGGCAGATACAGTATACAACTAGCCACACAGATTAAGATTCAGGCAATTACAGTATACACATAGCCACGTAGATTCAGAATCAGGCAGATCCAATATACACCGAGCCACATAGATTTATTATCAGGCAGATACAGTATACACATAGTCACATACATTCAAAATCACCCAGACATAGTATACACCTCATCACATATATATTGAGAATCAAGGAGATACTGGATACACCTAGCCACATACATTCAGAATCAGGCAGAGACAGTATATTCCTAGCCACACAGATTCAGAATCATGCAGATACATTACACACTCGGCCACATCAATTCAGAATTAGGCAGATACAGTATACACCTAACCACATTGATTAAGAATCAAACAGATACAGTATGACCTATCTACATACATTCAGAATCAGGCAGATACAGTATACAGCTAGCCAAATATATTCAGAATCAAGCAGATACAGTATATACAAGCCACATACATTTAGAATCAAGCAGGTACAGTATACACATAGCCAGAAACATTTAGAATCAGGCAGATATATTATACATCTAGCCACATAGATTTAGAATTCGGCAGATACAATATACAGCAAGCCACACAGATCAGGAATCAAGCAGATACAATATATACATAGCCACATGTATTCAGAATGAGGCAGCTACAGTATATACACCTAGCCACAAAGATCCAGAATCAGGCAGATACAGCATACACAGAGCTTCACAGATTCAGAATCAATCATATACAGTACTCACATAGCCACATAAATTCACACTTAGGCAGATACAGTATACACCTAACCATGTAGATTCAGAATCAAGCAGATACAGTATACACATAGCCATGTAGATTCAGAATCAGGCAGATACAGCATACACCTAGCCACATACATTCAGACTCAGGCAGATACAGTATACAGTTAACCACATAGATTCAGAATCAAGCAGATACAGAGTACACCTGGCCACATACATTTAGAATCAGGCAGATACAGTATACACCTAGCCACACTGATTCAGAAACAGGCAGACACAGTATACACACAGTCACATCAATTCAGAATCAGGCAAATACAGTACACACCTAATGACATTGATTAAGAATCAAGCAGACACAGTATACAGTTAGCCAAATATATTCAGAATCAAGCAGATATAGTATGCAGCTAGCCACATATATTGAGAATCAAGCAGATATTGTATACACCTGGTCGCATACATTGAGAATCAAGCAGATACAGTATACAGTTAGCCACATATATTCAGAATCAAGCAGATACTGTATACACCTAGCCACACTGATTCAGTACCAGGCAGGTGCAAAAGAAACATCGCCACATACAATCAGAATCAGGCAGATACAGTGTACAACTAGCCACACAGATTCAGAATCAGGTAGATACAGTATACACATAGCCTCACATATTTGGAATCAAGCATATACGGTATACACATGGCCACATATATTCAGAATGAGGCAGATACAGTATAGAGCTAGTCACACAGATTCAGAATCAAGAATATACAGTATATGCAAGCCACATACATTAAGAATCAAGCGGGTACAGTATACACATAGCCAGAAACATTCAGAATCAGGCAGATATATTATACATCTAGCCACATAGATTTAGAATTCAGCAGATTCAATAAACAGCTAGCCACATAGATCTGGAATCAAGCAGATACAGTATACACATAGCCTCACGTATTCAGAATCAGGCCACTACGGTATATATCTAGCCACAAAGATTCAGAATCAAGCAGATACAGCATACACAGAGCTTCACAGATTCAGAATGAAGCATTTACAGTATACACATAGCCACATACATTCAGAATTAGGCAGATACTGTATACACCTAACCATGTAGATTCAGAATCAAGCAGATACAGTATACACATAGCCATGTAGATTTAGATTCAGGCAGATACAGCATACACCAGGCCACATAGACTTAGAATCAGGCAGATACAGTATACACCTAGCCACATACATTCAGACTCAGGCAGATACAGTATACAGTTAGCTACATAGAGTCAGAATCAAGCAGACACAGTATACACACAGTCACATTAATTCAGAATCAGGCAAATACAGTACACACCTAACCACACTGATTAAGAATCAAGCCGATACAGTATACACCTAGCCAAATACATTCAGAATCAGGCAGATACAGGATGCAGCTAGCCACATATATTGAGAATGAAGCAGATATACTATACACCTCGCCACATACATTGAGAATCAGGCAGATACAGTATAGAGCTATCCACATAGATCCAGAATCAAGCACATTCAATATACACATAGCCACATATATTCAGAATCAGGCAGCTACAGTATACACCTAGCCACACAGATTCAGAATCAGGCAGATACAGTATACACACAGCTTCACAGATTCAGAATCAAGCATATACAGTATACACATAGCCACATACATTCAGAATTAGGCAGATGCAGAATACACCTAACCATGTAGAATCTGAATCAAGCAAATACAGTATACACATAGCCATGCAGATTCAGAATCAGGCAGATACAGTATACACCTAACCACAGAGATTTAGAATCAGGCATATACAGTATAGACATAGCCACATGCACTCAGAATCAAACAGATACAGTATACAGCAAACCACATAGATTAAGAATCAAGCAGATACAGTATACATAACTATCCACATACATTCAGAATCAGGTAGATACAGTATACTGCTAGCCACATAGATTCAGAAACAGGCAGATACAGTATACTCCTGGCTACAAACATGCAGAATCAGGCAGATAAAGCACACACCTAGCCACACAGATTCAGAATCAGGCAGATACGTTTACTCCCCTTGCAGTGACATTTCACCAGCGAGGCTCCCTCAGTGACTTCAGCACCTAGCCGCGGTGGGAGACCCGCTGGATCCCGGTGCTGCCTGTCAGGGGTCCTGCACCCCTCCAATCATCTCCGACAGGAGTTGATAATCTTTAAGTGGGGAGGGTGCGGTGCAGACCCCTCATGTGGGGGGTTCAGGGTAATGCCCCTGGAAGAAAACAAAGAAAATGATAGTGAACCGGCAGCCGACTGCAGAATGCGGTCGACATGCTGGTGTCGCTGACAGGGTGTTCGAAATAAATACAGTCGGACTCCTGTCGTGGATCCAGGTTGATACAGTATATAAATAGTCACATACATTCACAATCAGGCAGATACAGAATACACATAGCCACATATTTTCAGAATCAGACTGATACAGTATACACCTAGCCACATAGATTCAGAATCTAGCAGATACAGTATATACATAGCAACGTATGTTCAGAATCTAGCAGATACAGTATATACATAGCGACGTATGTTCAGAATCAAGCATATACAGTATGCACATAGACACAGATGTTCAGAATTAGGCAAATACAGTATACAGCTAGTCACATAGATTCAGAATCAAGCTAGATACAGTTTACAAATAGTCACATACGTTCACAATCAGGCAGATACAGAATACACATAGGTGCATATATTCAGAATTAGACTGATACAGTATACAACTAGCCACATAGATTCAGAATCAAGCAGATACAGTATATAACTAGCCACATACATTCAGAATCAAGCAGATATGGTATACAGCTTGTCACAAATATTCAGACTTAAGCAGATAGTATATACCTAGCCACATACATTCAGAATCAAGCAGATATAGTATACACATAACCACATACATTCAGAATCAGACAGATGCAGTATACACCTAGCCACATATATTCAGAATCAAGCAGATACAGTATACACACAGACACATACATTCAGAATCAGGCAGATAAAGTATACACCTAGCCACATAGATTCAGAATCAGGCAGATATGTTTACTCCCCTTGCAGTGACATTTCCCCAACGAGGTCCCCCACAGTGACTACAGCACCTAGCCATAGTTGGAGACCCACTGGACCCCAACGCTGCCTGTCAGGGGTCCTGCATCCCCACAATCAGCTCCGACAGGAGTTGAGAATCTTTAAATGGGGAGGGTGCGGGGGTGGGGCCCCTCATGTGGGGGGTTTGGGGTGATGCCCCTGGAAGAAAACAAAGAAAATAATAGCAAACCAGCAGCCAACTGCAGAATGCAGTCAACATGCCAGTGTCGCTGACAGGGTGTCTGACAGAAATACTGTCGGACTCCTGTTGTGGATCCAAGTTGTTACGGTATACAAACAGCCACATACATTCACAATCAGGCAGATACAGAATACACATAGCCACATTTATTCAGAATCAGACTGATACAGTATACAGCTTGCCACAAAGATTCAGACTCAAGCAGATAGTATATACCTTAGCCACATACATTCAGAATCAAGCAGATGCAGTATACACATAGCCCACATACATTCAGAATCAGACAGCTACAGTATACACCTTGCCACATACATTCAGAATCAAGCAGATAGTGTACACATAGCCACATAGATTTAGAATTACACAGATGCAATATACAGCTAACCGCAGAGATTACGAATCAAGACGATACAATATACACATAGCCACATACATCAGAATAAGGCAGATTCAGTACAGAGCTAACCACATAGATTCAGAATCAAGCAGATACAGTAAACAGCTAGTGACATAGATTCAGAATCAAGCAGATACAATACACACATAGTCACATCCACTCAGAATCACGCAGATACAGTATACATCTATTCGCACAGATTCAGAATCAGGCAGATACAGTACACACATAGTTTCACAGATTCAGAATCAAGCAGATACAGTATACACCTGTCCACATACATTCAGAATCAGGCAGATAAAGTATCAATCAATCAATCAATCAGTCAAGTCTTTATTTAACCAGGCGTTCATCGTTGAGCAGAAGCTCATTTTCAAGATGGACCTGGGTGGAGCATGAACAATTGTATATACAGGTCAACACAGGTATTTACAAGGCAATACAGATAATACTCTTTACAGAGAGGAAGAAAAAGAAGTTCATATGTACATAGAATTATACAGATATTGTACAGATTACACGGTATTTACATACATAGAAGTGTCAATAGGAAGATAAAGCAGGTTATCTAAGGTTGCAGGAGGAAGTAACGGAAGAAAAAAATAAAAATATACACCAGGTAGAGGTGAAGGTAGGGGGAAGGGAGGGAGGTAGGGGGAGAAAAGCTAGAAGGGCAAGGTGCACAGAAAGGAGTTGGTAAAATGGGATTTAGAGAAGGTGGATGGAGAAAAGGAGTATATGTGAGCCCCGGGATTGAATGCTATACAGTACGGGTCATGGTAGGATGTCACAACCCAGGGTAGTGAGCTTCTATCCGAGGTTGGGAAAGGAAGAATAAGGGGATGGACGGGCCTAGTGTTGATACAGGGGGATAAAAGAGAGAGAGAACAATTAGGCTGGTAAGGAGCAAGCTGGGGGGTCAGTACTAAAAATTGGGTCTAGGTGTAGCTATATACCTGTGCAGTCACCGGTACTGGGTCTGAGTGGGTGAAGCAGTTACATACTTCTCTGATTGTACAGAAATAAAGCATCTTGAAGGCATTTATACCAATTAGAGTGCTTAATTTGAGGTTTTTTTGCAGATCGTTCCATAAGGTAGGTAGCACAAAGCTTATCTCTGCCCTGCCGAAGAGGGGTTTTGCTTTGGGTACTTCATGTGTAATAGCTGAGTAACTTCTTAACACATATTTCCCAATTATACTCAGGGGAAGATAGCAGGAGATATAGTAAGGCAGCTTATTAGAGATGGCTCTATAGGTCCAGAGAGCAGCGTTTCTGTGGTGCCTGAACTTTAGTGATGTCCACCCCACTGCCGCATATAGGGTGCAGTGATATGTGTCAAAGGGGAGTCCCATTATAAACCTCAGTGCTCGATGGTAGAGTGTGTCCAGTTTAGCCATGTAAGAGTTGAGGCGTTGGCTGTAGAGGAAGTCAGCATAATCAACCAATGATAGGAAAATGGATTGGACCAGTTGTTTCTTGGCATCTCTGGTGAGAAATTGGTTGATTCTAAAAAACAATCCAAGCCTTGCCGAAGTCGTTTTAGCAAGTCCTCGATATGTTCAATGAAGGAGAGTCTTTGGTCTATCCAAACTCCCAGATACTTGAATTTTCTAACAAATTCTAGTTTTTCACCTAGAACAGTGGTAATTTGGGGAACTGTCCCACTGGACACAGGGTTAGCTGTACATGTAAAAGGGGAGAGGACCATCGCTTTAGTTTTTTTGGCATTAAGGAGTAGCTTTTTTTGGAGGAGTTGGCTTTGCAAAAGGTTGAATTCTGACTGTAGGTCATTGCAGGCAGCCTCAGGTGTTAGGTGACTCACGTAGAAAACTGTATCATCTGCAAACAGATGGCTGTTGGCTTCTTTTATACAGTAGTCGATGTTATTAATGTAGATTGCAAAAAGTAAGGGCCCTAATATAGAACCTTGAGGTACCCCTCTTTGCAGAGTTTTTAAGGGGGACAGGCCTCCTTCAGCTTTAACTTGTTGAAGGCACCCTGTAAGATAGTCAGTAAACCAATGCCGAGAGCAGGGGTCCACACCTATGGTTTGAAGGGAGGAGCTAAGCAGACTATGGTCGACGGTGTCAAAAGCCTTGCTTAGATCAAGGAAAACAGCACAAATAAAGTTTTTGCTCTCAAGATTACGCAGCCAGTCGTTAGTAACTTTGGCGAGAGCTGAGATAGTGCTATGTTTAGCTCTGAATCCGGAATGCATAGGATTTAACAGTTCCCTAGACTCAAGGTGAGTCCTCAGCTGTGCATTTACATTTTTCTCTAGGAGCTTGGAGAGGACCGGAAGGAGGGAAATTGGTCTGTAGTTATTGAGATCACCAGGGTCACCTGATTTGAACAGTGGTATGACATGTGCTGTCTTCCATATAGGTGGTAAGGTGCCCTGAGACAGGGATAAGTTAAAAAGGTGGGTGATGGATATTGCTAGTAAATGGTAGGCAATTTTTAGTAAGTAAGGGTCAAGGGTGTCAGACCCAGCACTTTTTCTAGCATCCAACTGAAGCAAGAGGTCCTCTACCTCTTTCAGTGTGGTAGGTTGAAGCGAGAAAGGCAGCGAAACTATCGGAGTTTCAGGCAGTTGGCTGGCAGTCTGGGAGCGAAGTAAGTTTGCAGGGGAGTTATCAAATGCCATGCCTGCAGTAGCAAAGTGGTTATTGAATGCATCAAGTATATCCATCTTTTCGGTTATAGTCAAGTTGCCAGAGGTAATCTTGGTCGGGAGTGAATTTCCTGGGGAGTGGCCTAGCAGATCATTGATTGTGTTCCAGAGCTTGATTGGGCTCTTTGTGGCAGAGTCGAGTTTGGATTTGAAGGAGATGGCCTTCGATTTTCTGATTGTTTTGGTACATAAATTTCGTAGTCTCCTGAACTGGTTCCAATCCTCTGCAGTGTTCAGTCTGCGCGCTTTTTTTCCAGAGCTTATCTCTTTCTAGAAGCAAGGACTTGATCTGAGGGGTGAACCATTTACAGGTTTTGGTCCTAGTTCGAACTTTAATCAGGGGAGCATACTTATTAAGGGCCTTTGATAGAATGTTGGGAAGATATTGTAAGCTGACGTAATCGTTTTGGCAAGGTAGAAATCTTACCACTCAGGGGAGTACTTAAGCTTGTCTAGGTAGGCATGTTCATTGAAGTTGCACCTGGATCTCTTCATAGAGAACTTGCTGATGGGTGCTGGGTTGTTGGTGGATCTTACTCCTGCAATAAAACAATGGTCGCTGGTGTCTGAGAAGAAGACATCAGCGTGGAAGAAGAGATGAGGTTTGCTCACCATTAGCATATCCAAAAGTGTACTTTTATTGGGGTTCTTCATGCTTGGGCTTGTTGGTTCAGTAATAAGTTGCATCAGCCCATGTTCATCACAGAAGGATGCAAGGGGGGGGCAGCTGTGTTAGAGAGCCAGCAAAGTTGAGGTCTCCTAAAATAATAGTTTCTGGCAGCCCCTGTCCCAACTTGTCACTTAGATATGACACAAGCTGTAGGCCAGCAGACGGTGGTCTGTAGCATCCTATTACGCAGAGTGCAGTAGTCTGTGTAATTTCCACTTTGAGAATTAGGCATTCAAATTCGCTGGCGACAGATGCCGAGGATAAGCAGAAGGCAGAAAATGTGTCTTTAAAGTAGATAGCTACCCCTCCTCCTCTGGCATGCCTATCAGCTCTGAATAAGGCATAGTTGGGTATGTTTACTTCTCTATCAGTGCTGCTGGGTCTAAGCCAAGTTTCAGAAATCACAAGTATGTCAGGAGAGGTATGATTTACCCAGGTTTGTATTAAGGTTATCTCTTTAAGGAGGCTACATACGTTAATATGCAAGAAGCTTATTCCTTTTAAATTTACTAGTTCTGCTGGCAAAGCAATAGTTTCTGGGGGGCCAGGGTTGAGTTCTACGTTGCCTGAACATAGCAGGAGGATAAGTAGAATTTTTCTAAGAGCGCTAATTATAAGTTTGTAATTCCTGCCTTTCTCCCATCTAGTAGATCTGATGTTTTTAGGGACTGGAAAGTAGCCACCATAGAAGAGCTGATCTGTTGTAGCAAGAGCTAATACCCCTACCACAATAGGTGGGGAGAAGATAGAAGTTTGCGTGGTGGGAGGTGGGCCTTGTGGTGGGGGAATGTTATAAGTACTACTGGTATGTGTGGTCCAAGAGCAGGGTTCGAGGTATTGGTACTTGGAATCACGGAGGCAATTAAAGGATAAGTTGCCATGTGGTATACAGCACAAGGTGCCATTGTAGACCAAACATGATGGTAGTTCAGGTGTCCAATGCTGGGCAGCTGGTATCAGCAGAAGAAGGGGCAGTATAAGGAGCCATATAGGGCCCGACATGATGGTACCTCAAAAAAGGAGCCACTTAATTAGCCTAGGGGCCAGTGGGGTTGCTGGATTAATGCAGTTTATCAGTAGCTTTCTGATCCAGGTCGACCCAAATTTGATAGCATTAAAAATATTTAGTGGTGAAGGCACAGCCAAGGAGAGCCTATGCATTTTAGTAAGGCAAAGCCCTGAGAGTTGGATCCCGTAGGCTGGACAGAGAAGAGGGGGATCACGAGCTAAGTCTCTATCGGTGGGGCACTGCGCCAGGGGACGTAGACTAATATTTTTGCAGGAGGTACTGTATTTAATAATCAGTGGAGGTGGGGAGGGGTGGTTGAAAAAGTTGCGAGCAGTTATACCTTGTAGGGCCTTGGGTCCATGTCCTGCGGCTCCTGCTGGCTAGAGGGGCGCTATTGCCTGCAGCCAGGAATCCTGGCTTAGGAGCTGGGAGCCTGGGCGACAGTCCCTCGGCTGAGAGAGAGAAGGAGAGTGAGGGTTAATAAAGGGATTCACATAAAGGGTTAGACAGAACAGCAGGGAGTCCAAATTTGCAGAACAAAGGACGTATTACTTTGGCACCCAAAAGTGTCTAGGGCCAGTGCACGATGCAGGGAAAGGGCTGTAGACACTAGATTTCTTTTCAAACCACAATTCAAGTCCTTTCAATTACAGACTGGGTTAACACTTGACTTTTAACATTTGTCCCAACATAAACATTTTAGGGTTTAAAATCAAAAGAGCAGAAGCCGGCTTCCGCCAGGGACTAATCAGAGTGTGGTCTGAGGGGGCGCTCACAATCTGGTTGGTTGCAGCAGTTGCCGTACCTTGTAGGACCTTGGGTCCATGTCTGCAGTCTCGAGCATCAGCTAGAGGGGCGCCAACCGCCTGGTAGCCAGGAATCCCGTGGCTTAGGAGCCGGGAGCCTGGGTGGCAGTTCCTCGGCTGAGGGAGAGAAGGAAAGTGAGGATTAATAAAGGGCATTCATATAAAGGGTCAGACAGAACAGCGGGGAGTCCAAAATTTGCAGAACAAAAGGACGTGTATGGTACCAGCAATGCCAAAAGAGGTAGTGAGGAGCAGTAGTACCCCAAGGTAGTTTGTTTGGTGTTGCTGGCCTGCTTAACTGCTAGCTGGTTTATAGTTGAAAGGGTATATAGTCGAATTAGGGTGAGGTCCCTAACAATAGGGCAGGTAGAGCAGTAATTGAGAGGAGTTAGATGGAGTGGCTGGAGAAAAGGTTGAGAGGAAATCTGTGATCCTGTGGGTGGGACTGCTTTAAAAAGGGGCAGTGAGAAAGTGGGTCAAGTCAGGTATTGAAGACAGGGAGGCCAATAGCATTAAAATGTGAAGCAGTGGAGTAACCAATCTGCTGCTAGGCTGAGGAAGGGTTGAGGAGGGAGGGGGTGGTGAAAAAATTCAGTCCAGAACAAAGCACAGAAAGAGATTTCCCTGAGATCAGGAAGCACCAGGAATTTGGAAAATCAGCCAAGGAGTAAAGCTGCCAATCAGTGCCTGGTTCCTCCACTGGGCATCCAGTCAAAACAGGGCATTCAAAACCACGAGTTTCGGAGGTCCAGTGCGTACCTGAATCTGTCCAGGGATCATTCTGGTGGTCTGTTAGCTGTGGCCTGCTCGGAGAAAGCCAAGGCCACAGAAGCAGCTTGGGAAGCCCAGAGATGGGCTGCCTGAATCTGTCTGGGGGTCAGTCAGGTGGTCTGTTAGCTGTGGCCTGCTCGGAGAGAGCCAAGGCCACAGGAGCAGCATGGGAAGCCCACAGATGGGCTGCCTGAATCTGTCCGTGGGTCAGTCAGGTGGTCTGTTAGCTGTGGCCTGCTCGGAGAGAGCCAAGGCCACAGGAGCAGCTTGGGAAGCCCACAGATGGGGTGCCTGAATCTGTCCAGGGGTAAGTCGGGTGGTCTGTTAGCTGTGGCCTGCTCGGAGAGAGCCAAGGCCACAGGAACAGCTTGGGAAGCCCA
This sequence comes from Neoceratodus forsteri, assembly GCA_016271365.2. Taxonomy (NCBI): domain Eukaryota; kingdom Metazoa; phylum Chordata; order Ceratodontiformes; family Ceratodontidae; genus Neoceratodus; species Neoceratodus forsteri. Next base: position 118,252,610 of record JADMNL010000023.1, read on the forward strand.
CAGATGGGCTGCCAGTATACACCTAGCCACACAGACTCAGATTCAGGCAGATACAGTATACACATTGCCCCGTAGATTCAGAATCAGGCAGATACAATATACACCTAGCCACATAAATTTATAATCAGGCAGATACAGTATACACATAGCCATGTACATTCAAAATCACACAGACACAATATACACCTAACCACATATATTCAGAATCAAGCAGATACAGGATACACCTAGCCACATATATTCTGAATCAGGCAGATATAGTATATTTCATGCCACACAGATTCAAAATCAGGCAGATTCTGTATACACACGGCCACGTTGATTCAGAATAAGGCAGATACAGTATACACCTAACCACATTGATTAAGAATCAAGCAGATACAGTATACACCTAGCCATATACATTCAGAATCTGGCAGATACAGTATATACAAGCCACATACATTCAGAATCAAGCGGGTTCGGTATACACAAGTGACAAACATTCAGAATCAGTCAGACATAATATACATCTAGCCACAAAGATTTAATATTCGGCAGATACAATATGCAGCTAGCCACACTGATCCAGAATCAAGCAGATGCAATATACGCATAGCCACAGATATTCAGAATCAGGCAGCTACAGTATACACCTAGCCACACAGATTCCGAATCAGGCAGATACAGTATACACGTAGTTTCACAGATTCAGAATCAAGCATATACATTATACACATAGCCACATGCATTCAGAATTAGGCAGATACAGTATACACCTAACCATGCAGATTATGAATCAAGCAGATACAGTATACACATAGCCACGTACATTCAAAATCAGGCAGATACAACATACACCTACCCACATAGACTTGGAATCAGGCAGATACAGTATACACCTAGCCACATACATTCAGAATCAGGCAGATACAGTATGCACCTAGCCACACAGATTCAGAATGAGGCAGACACAGTATACACACAGCCACATCAATTCAGAATCAGGCAGATACAGAACACACCAAACCACACTGATTAAGAATCAAGCAGATACAGTATACACCTAGCCAACTACATACAGAATCAGGCAGCTACAGTATACCGTTAGCCACATAGGTTCAGAATCAAGCAGAAAAAGTACACACCTGACCATATACGTTCTGAATCAGGCAGATACAGTATACACCTAGCCACACAGATTCAGAATCAGGCAGACATAGTATACACACAGCCACATCAATTCAAATTCAGGCAGATACAGTACACACCTAACCACACTGATTAAGAATCAAGCAGATACAGCATACACCTAGCCAAGCATTCAGAATCTGGCAGATACAGTATGCAGCTAGCCACATACATTAAGAATCAAGCAAATAAAGTATATACCTGGCACATACATTCAGAATCAAGCAGATACAGTATACACCTAGCCACACAGATTCACTACCAGGCAGATGCAATATAAACATAGCCACATACAATCAGAATCTGGCAGGTACTGCATACACCTAGCCTCACAGATTCAGAATCTGGCAGATACAGTATACACATTGCCTCACATACTTGGAATCAAGCATATACAGTATACACATTCCACACATATTCAGAATGAGGCAGAGACAGTATAGAGCTAGTCACACAGGTTCAGAATCAAGCACATAAGTTTACCCCCTCACAGTTACATTGCACCAGTGAGTTCCCCCCCAGTGACTACAGCGAAAGCCACGGTGGGAGATCTGCATGAACACTCCAGTGCCTGTTGGGGGTGCTGCACCCCCCAAATAAGCTCCGACAGGAGTTGAGAATCTTTAAGGGAGGAGGGTGCAGGGGGCACAGCCCCCCATGTGGGGGGTATAGGGGAAATGAACCACATAGAAAACAAAGAAAATGATAGTGAAGCAGCAGCCGATTGCAGAATGTGGTCGACCTGCTGGTGTCGCTGACAAGGCGTTCGACTGAAATACTGTCGGACTCCTGTCATGGATCCAAGCAGATACAGTATACAAATAGCTACATACATTCACAATCAGGCAGATACAAAATACACATAGGTGCATATATTCAGAATCAGACTGATACAGTATACACCTAGTCATATAGATTCAGAATCAAGCAGGTACAGTATATAACTAGCCACATACAGTCAGAATATGGCAGCTATGGTATACAGCTTGCCATAAAGATTCAGACTCAAGCAGATAGTACATACCTAGCCACATACATTCAGAATCAAACAGATACAGTATACATATAACCACATACATTCAGAATCAGACAGGTACAGTATATACCTACCCACATACATTCAGAATCAAGCAGATACATTATGCACATAGCCACACACTTTCAGAATCAAGCAGATACAGTATACATATAGCCACATAGATTTAGAATTAGGCAGGCACAATTTACAGCTAGACACATAGATCCAGAATCAAGCAAGTATAATGTACACACAGCCACAGACATTCATAATCAGGCAGATACAGTATACACATAACTTCACCGATTCAGTATCAAGCATATACAGTATACACTTAGGCACAGACATTCAGCATTAGGCAGATACAGTATACAATTAACCATGTAGATTCAGAATGAAGCAGATAGAGTATACACATAGCCAAGTAGATTCAGACTCAGGTAGATAAAGTATACACCTAGCCACATAGAATTAGAATAAGGCAGATACAGTATACACATAGCCACATACACTGAGAATCAGACAGATACAGTATACACCTAACCACATAGATTAAGAATCAGGAAGATACAGTATACACACCTAGCCACTTATATTCAGAATCAGGCAGATTCAGTATACACCTAGCCTCATAGAATTAGAATAAGGCAGATACAGTATTCACATAGCCACATACACTCAGAATGAGACAGATACAGTATACACCTAACCACATAGATTAAGAATCAATAAGTCACAGTATACACTCACATAGCCACATACATTTAGAATCAGGTAGATACAGTATACGGCTAGCCACATCGATTCAGAATCAAGCAGATGCAGTACACACCTGGCCACATGAATTCAGAATCAGGCAGGTAAAGGATTCACCTTGCCACAAAGATGGAAATTCAGGCAGATGTGCTATTGACATCGCCGCATACATTCAGAATCAGGCAGATACAGTCTACACCTAGCCACACAGATTCAGAATCAGCCAGATACAGTATACAGCTAGTGACATAGATTCAGAATCAAGCAGCTACAATATACACATAGCCGCATCCACTCAGAATGACACAGAATCAGAATACACCTAGCCCACAGATTCGGAAACAGGCAGGTGCAGTACACACATAGCTTAACAGATTGAGAATCAAGCATGTACAGTATACACATAGCCACATACATTCAGAATTAGGCAGATACAGTATACAGCTAACCATGTAGATTCAGAATCAAGCAGATACAGTATACACAGTCATGTAGATTAAAAATCAGGCAGATACAGTATACACCTAGCCACATAGATTTAGAATCAGGCAGATACAGTATACACATAGCCACATACATTCAGAATCAGGCCAACACAATATACACTTTACCACATATATTCAGAATCAAGCAGATACAGTGTACACCTAGCCACATACATTGAGAACCAGGCAGATACAGTATACACCTGGCCACATACATTCAGAATCAGGCAGGTACAGAATACACCTAGCCACACAGAGTCAACATGAGTCAGATACGGTATACACACAGCCTCATTGATTCAGAAACTGGCAGATACAGTATACACCTTACCACATTGATTATGAATCAATCAGATACAGTGTACACCTATCCACATAGATTCAGAGTCAGGCAGATACAGTGTACAGCTTACCACATATATTCAGAGTCAAGCAGATACAGCATACACCTTGCCACATACCTTCAGAATCAGGCAGATACACTTTACAACTAGCCACATAGATTCAGAATGAAGCAGATGCAGTATGCACCTGGCCACATACATTCAGAATCAGGTAGGTACAGAATACACCTAGCCAGATGGATTCAACACCAGGCAGATACAGTATACACACAGCCACCTTGATTCAGAATCAGGCAGATGCATTATACACCTAACCACACTGATTATAAATCAATCAGATACAGTATACACCTAACCACACAGATTCAGGATCAGGCAGATACAGTATACAGTAGGCCACATATATTCAGAAAGAAGCAGATACAGTATACACCTGGCCACATACATTCGGAATCAGGTAGATTCAGTTTACAGCCAGCCACATATATTCAGAATCAAGCAGATAGAGTATACACTGAGCCACCGAGATTCAGTACCTGGCAGAAGCAAAATAAACATAGCCACATACATTCAGAGTCAGGCAGATACAGTATAGACCTAGCCACACAGATTCAGAATCAGGTAGATACAATATACACATAGCCTCACTTATTTAGAATCAGGCAGATACAGTATACACATGGCCACATACATTCAGAATGAGTCAGATACAGTATACAGCTAATCACAGAGATTCAGAATCAAGCAGATACTGTATGCAAATAGCCTCATACATTCACAATTAGGCAGATATAGAATACACATAGCCACTTATATTCAGAATCAGGCAGATACAGTATACACCTAGCCACACACATTCAGAATCAGGCAGATACAGTGTACAGCTTGCCACAAAGATTCAGACTCAAGCACATAGTATATACCTAGCCACATACATTCAGAATCAAGCAGATACAGTATACACATAGCCACATACATTCAGAATCAGTCAGATACAGTAAGCAAATAGCCACATACATTCAGAATCAAGCAAATACATTATACACATAGCCACAAACAATCAGAGTCAAGCAGATACAGTATACTCATAGCCATGTACATTCAGAACCAGACAGATACAGTATACACCTAGCCGCACAGATGCAGCATCAGGCAGATAGAGCTTACGCATAGCTTCACAGATTCAGAATCAATCATATACAGTATACACATAGACACATACATTCAGAATTAGGCAGCTACAGCATGCACCTAACCATGTAGATTCAGAATCAAGCAGATACAGTATACACATAGCCCCGTAGATTCAGGATCGGGCAGATACAATAAACACCTAGCCACACAGATTTATCATCAGGCAGATACAGTATACACAGAGCCACATACATTCAAAATCACACAGACACAATATACACCTAACCACATATATTCAGAATCAAGCAGATACAGGATACACCTATCCACATACATTCAGAATCAGGCAAATATGGTATATTTCAAGCCACACAGATTCAAAATCAGGCAGATTCTGCATACAAATGGCCACATCGATTCAGAATAAAGGAGATACAGTATACACCTAAGCACAATGATTAAGAATCAAGCAGATAGAGGATACACCTAGCCATATACATTCAGAATCTGGCAGATACAGTATATACAAGCCACATACATTCAGAATCAAGTGGGTTCAGTATACACAAGTGACAAACATTCAGAATCAGGCAGACATGATATACATCTAGCCACATAGATTTAATATTCGGCAGATACAATATACAGCTAGCCACATTGATCCAGAATCAAGCAGATACAATATACACATAGCCACAGATATTCAGAATCAGGCAGCTACAGTATACACCTAGCCAGACAGATTCTGAATCAGGCAGATACAGTATACACATAGTTTCCCAGATTCAGAATCAAGCATATACAGTATACACATAGACACATACATTTAGAATTAGGCAGATACAGTATACACCTAACCATGTAGATTCAGAATCAAGCAGCTACAGTATAGACATAGCCACGTAGATTCAAAATCAGGCAGATACAACATACACCTAGCCACTTAGGCTTAGAATCAGGCAGATACAGTATACACCTAGCCACATACATTCAGAATCAGGCAGATACAGTATACAGTTAGCCACATATATTGAGAATCAAGCAGATAAAGTATACACCTGGACACATACATTCAGTACCAGGCAGATGCAATATAAACATAGCCAAATACAATTAGGATCAGTCAGGTACAGCATACACCTAACCTCACTGATTCAGAATCCGGTAGATTCAGTATACACATAGCCTCACATACTTGGAATCAAGCTTATACAGTATACACATTCCACATATATTCTGGATGAGGCAGATACAGTGTAGAGCTAGTCACACAGATTCAGAATAAAGCAGGTAAGTTTACCCCCTTGTAGTGACATTGTACCAGCGAGGACCCCCCCACCACTACAGTGAAAGCCATGGTGTGAGATCTGCTGGAACACTCCGGTGTCTGTTGGGGTCCTGCACCCCGAAATAAGCTCCGACAGGAGTTGAGAATCTTTAAGTGAGGAGGGTGCGGGGGCACAGCCCCCATGTGGGGGATCCAGGGGAAATGCACCACGTAGAAAACGAAGAAAACAATAGTGAAGCAGCAGTCGATTGCAGAATGCGGTCGACCTGCTGATGTCACTGACAAGGCGTTCGACAGAAATACTGTCGGACTCCTGTCATGGATCCAAGCAGATACAGTATACAAATAGCAACATACATTCACTATCAGGCAAATACAGAATACACATAGCCACATATATTCAGAATCAGACTGATACAGTACTCGCCTAGACACATAGATTCAGAATGAAGCAGATACAGTATATAGATAGCGACATGCATTCAGAATCAGGCAGATACAGTATACAGCTTGCCACAAAGACTCAGACTTAAGCAGATAGTATATACCTAGCCACATACATTCTTAATCAAGCAGATACAGTATACACATAGCCACATACATTCATAATCAGACAGCTACAGGATACACGTAGCCATATAGATTCAGAATCAAGCAGATACAGTATACACATAGCCACATAGATTTAGAATTATGCAGATACAATATACAGCTAGTGTCATAGATCCTGAATCAAGCAGATACAATGTACACATAGCCACAGACATTCAGAATCAGGCAGATACAGAATACAGCTAGCCACACAGTTTCAGTATCAAGCAGATCCAGTATACAGCTAGTGACGTAGATTCAGAAGGAAGCAGATACAATATACACACATATCTGCATCCACTCAGAATGATGCAGATACAGAATAAACCTAGCCCACAGGTTCCAAATCAGGCAGATACAGTATACACATAGCTTAACAGATTCAGAATCCAGCATATACAGTATACACATAGCCACATACATTCAGAATTAGGCAGATAAAGTATACAGCTAACCATGTAGATTCAGAATCAAGCAGATACAGTATACACATAGTCATGTAGATTGAAAATCAGGCAGATACAGTATACACCAAGCCACATAGATTTAGAATCAGACAGATTCAGTATACACATATCCGCATACATTCAGAATCAGGCAAACACAATATACACCTTACCACAAATATTCAGAATCAAGCAGATATACTATAGACCTGGCCATATACATTCGGAATCAGGCAGGTACAGAATACACCAAGCCACACAGAGTCAACATCAGGCAGATACGGTATACACACAGCCACATCGATTCAGAATCTGGCAGATACAGTATACACCTAACCACACTGATTATGAATCAATCAGATACAGTATACACATATTCACATAGATTCAGACTCAGGCAGATACAGTATACAGTTGGCCACATATATTCAGAATGAAGCAGATACAGTATACACCTGGCCACATACATTTAGAATCAGGCAGATACAGTATACAGCTAGCCACATACATTCAGAATCTGCTGATACACTTTACAGCTAGCCACATAGATTCAGAATGAAGCAGATACAGTATGCACCTGGCCACATACATTCAGAATCAAGCAGGTACAGCATACACCTAGCCAGATGGATTCAACATCAAGCAGATACAGTATACACACAGCCATATTGATTCATAATCAGGCAGATACATTATACACCTAACCACATTGATTATAAATCAATCAGATACAGTATACACCTAGCCACATGGATTCAGAATCAAGCAGATAGAGTATACAGTTGGCCACATAAATTCAGAAAGAAGCAGATACAGTATACACCTGGCCACACACATTCAGAATTAGGCAGATTCAGTATACACTTAGCCACACAGATTCAGTACCTGGCAGAAGCAAAATAAACATAGCCGCATACATTCAGAGTCAGGCAGATATAGTATACACCTAGCCACACAGATTCAGAATCAGGTAGAAACAGCATACACATAGCCTCACTTATTTAGAATCAGGCAGATACAGTATACACATGGCCAAATACATTCAGAATGAGTCAGATACAGTATACAGCTAGTCCCACATATTCAGGATCCAGCAGATACTGAATACAAATAGCCTCATACTTTCACAATTAGGCAGATATAGAATACACATAGCCACATATATTCAGAATCAGACTGATACAGTATACACCTAGCCACATACATTCAGAATCAGGCAGATACAGTGTACAGCTCACCACAAAGATTCAGACTCAAGCACATAATATTTAACTAGCCACATATATTCAGAATCAAGCAGATACAGTATACACACAGCCACATACATTCAAAATCACACAGACACAATATACACCTAACCACATATATTCAGAATCAAGCAGACACAGGATACACCTAGCCACATACATTCAGAATCAGGCAGATATAGTATACTCCTAGCCACACAGATTCAGAATCAGGCAGATACTGTATACACACGGCCACATTGATTCAGAATAAGGTAGATACAGTATACACCTAACCACACTGATTAAGAGTCAGGCAGATACAGTATACACCTAGCCATACACATTCAGAATCTGGCAGATACCATATATTCAAGCCACATACATTCAGAATTAAGCAGGTACAGTACACACACAAGTGACAAACATTCAGAATCAGGCAGACATAATGTTCATCTAGCCACATAGATTTAATATTCGGCAGATACAATATACAGCTAGCCACATTGATCCAGAATCAAGCAGATACAATGTACACATAGCCACACATATTCAGAATCAGGCAGCTACAGTATAGGCATAGTTACACAGATTCCGAATCAGGCAGTTACAGGATACACATAGCTTCACAGATTCAGAATCAAGCATATACAGCATACACATAGCCACATACATTCAGAATTAGGCAGATACAGTATACACCTAACCATGTAGATTCAGAATCAAGCAGCTACAGTATACACATAGCCATGTAGATTCAAAATCAGGCAGATACAGCATACACCTAGCCACTTAGACTTAGAATCAGGCAGATACAGTATACACCTAGCCACATACATTCAGAATCAGGCAGATACAGTACACAGCCACATAGATTCAGAATCAAGCAGATAAAGTATACATCTGGCCACATACAGTCAGAATCAGGCAGATAGTGTATATACCTAGTCACACAGATTTAGAATCAGGCAGACACAGTATACACACAGCCACATCAATTCAGAATCAGGCAGATACAGAACACATCTAACCACACTGATTAAGAATCAAGCTGATACAGTATACACCTAGCCAAATACATTCAGAATCAGGCAGATACAGTATGCAGCTAGCCACATACATTGAGAATCAAGCAGATAAAGTATACACCTGGGCACATACATTCAGAATCAGGCAGATACAGTATACAGCTAGCCACATATATTCAGAGTCAAGCATATACAGTATACACCTACCCACACAGATTCAGTACCAGGCAGATGCAATATAAACATAGCCACATACAATCAGAATCAGGCAGGTACAGCATACACCTTGCCATACAGATTCAGAATCTGGCAGATACAGTATACACATAGCCTCACATATTTGGAATCAAGCATATACAGAATACACATGGCCACATATATTCAGAATGGGGCAGATACAGTACAGAGCTAGTCATACAGATTCAGAATCAAGCAGATAAGTTTACTACCCTCGCAGTGACATTGCACCAGTGAGGTCCCCCCCAGCGAGTACAGTGCCTAGCCACGGTGGGAGACCCACTGGAACCCTCCGGTGCCTGTCAGGGGTCCTGCAGACCCCAAATCAGCTCCAACAGGATTTGAGAAACTTTAAGTGAGGAGGATGTGGGGGTGCAGCCCCCATGTGGGGGGTCCAGGGGAAATTCACCCCATAGAAAACAAAGAAAATTATAGTGAAGCAGCAGCTGACTGCAGAATGCGGTCTACCTGCTAGTGTCGCTGACAAGGCGTTCGACAGATGTACTGTCGGACTCCTGTCATGGATCCAAGCAGATATGGTATACAGATAGATACATACATTCACAGTCAGGCAGGTATAGAATACACATAGCCACATATATTCAGAATCAGACTGATGCAGTATACACCTAGCCACATAGATTCAGAATCAAGAAGACACAGTATATACATGGCAACGTACATTCAGAATCAGGCAGATATGGTATACAGCTTACCACAAAGACTCAGACTCAAGCACATAGTATATACCTAAAAGACAAAGAACCTCTGTGCGTAAACACTGAGGCAAGGGTTACCCCAAAGGGCATTTGGCTGGGAAGCCAAGTTTCAAGAAAATACAAAATCACACATGCCCCCACAATGCAAAGCATCATGGGCTGCATATGCAAATCACCACAGAATGTTATGCTGGTCCAACTTTAAGCAGAATTGCATGGTGCCGAAAGGCATCTCACACAGTTTGCAATGGGTGCTAACAGAAGACATAGACACGTGTTTCATCCTACCAGGACTCATCAGTATGCCTCGTCTGTTTGACACCCCAGTTCACCACATGGGTTCACCACAATATATCCCAGGCACACTGCCTTAGGGGTAGTTGGTCCATTTCACTGGGGTGTCAAACAGCCACACCGATTCAGAATCAGGCAGATAGAGCATACGCCTAGATTCACAGATTCAGAATCAAGCATATACAGTATACATATAGGCACAGACATTCTGAATTAGGCAAATACAGTATACAGCTAGTCACATAGATTCAGAATCAAGCTATATAGAGTTTACAAATAGCCACATACATTCACAATCAGGCAGATACAGAATACACATAGCCGCATATATTCAGAATCAGACTGATACAGTATACACCTTGCCACATAGATTCAGAATCAAGCAGATACAGTATATAACTAGCCACACATATTCAGAATCACTCAGAAATGGTATACAGCTTGTCACAAAGTTTCAGACTCAAGCGGATAGTATATACCTAGCCACATACATTCAGAATCAAGCAGATACAGTGTACACATAACCACATACATTCAGAATCAGACAGATACAGTATACACCTAGCCACTTACATTCAGAATCAATCAGTCACAATATACACATAGCCACACACATTCAGAATCAAGCAGATACAGTATACACCTAGCCGCATAGATTTAGAAGTAGGCAGATACAATATACAGCTAGCCACATAGATCCAGAATCAAGAAGATGCAATATACACATAGCCACATACTTTCATAATCAGGCAGCTACAGTATTCACATAGCTTCACCAATTGAGAATCAAGCATATACAGTATACACATAGGCACAGACATTCAGCATTAGGCAGATGCAGTATACACCTAACCATGTAGATTCAGAATGAAGCAGATAGAGCGTACACATAACCAAGTAGATTCAGACTCAGGCAGATAAAATATACACCTAGCCACATAGAATTAGAATAAGGCAGATACAGTATACACATAGCCACATACACTCAGAATCAGACAGATACAGTATACACCTAATCACATAGATTAAGAATCAAGAGGATATAGTATACACAGCTAGCCACTTATATTCAGAATCAGGCAGATATAGTATACACCTAGCCACATAGAATTAGAATAAGGCAGATACAATAGACACATAGCCATGTACAATCAGAATCAGACAGATACAGTGTACACCTAACCACATAGATTAAGAATCAAGAAGATACAGTACACACACCTAGCCACATACATTCAGAATCAGGTAGATGCAGTATACGGTTAGCCACATAGATTCAGAATCAATCAGATGCAGTGCACACCTGTCTGCATGAATTCAGAATCAGGCAGATAAAGGATACACCTTGCCACACAGATTCAAATTCAGGCAGATGCACTATTGACATAGCCGTATACATTCAGAATCAGGCAGATACAATATACACATAACCACACATATTCAGAATCAGGCAGCTACAGTATACACCAAGCCACACAGATTCCAAATGAGGCAGATACATTATACACATAGCTTCACAGATTCAGAATCAAGCATATACAGTATACACATAGCCACGTAGATTCAAAATCAGGCAGATACAGCATACACCTAGCCACATAGACTTAGAATCAGGCAGATATAGTATACACCTAGCCACATACGTTCAGAATCAGGCAGATATAGTATACAGTTAGCCACAAGGATTCAGAATCAAGCAGATAAAGTATACATCTGGCCACATACACTCAGAATCAGGCAGATACAGTATACATCTTGCCACACAGATTCAGAATCAGGCAGACATAGTATACATACAGCCACATCAATTTAGAATCAGGCAGATACAGTACACAACTAACCACACTGATTAAGAATGAAGCAGATACAGTATACACCTAGCCACATACATTCAGAATCAGGCAGATACAGTAAGCAGCTAGCCACATATATTCAGAATCAAGCAGATACAGTATACACCAAGCCACACAGATTCAGTACCAGGCAGATGCAATATAAAAATAGCCACATACAATCAGGATCAGGCAGGTACAGCATACATCTAGCTTCACAGATTCAGAATCCAGGAGTTACAGTACACACATAGCCTCACATATTTGGAATCAAGGATATACATGGCCACATTTATTCAGAATGGGGCAGATACAGTGTAGAGCTAGTCACACAAATTCAGAATGAAGCAGAAAAGTTTACCCCCTCACAGTGACATTGTACCAGCGAGGTCCCCCCAATGACTACAGTGACTAGCCATGGTGGGAGACTCGCTGGAACCCTCCGGGTGCCTGTCATGGGTACTGCACCCTCCAAATCAGCTCCGACAGGAGTTGAGAATCTTTAAGTGAGGAGGATGTGGGGCACAGCCCCCAAGTGGGATGCCCAGGTGAAATGCACCTCGTAGAAAACAAAGAAAACAATAGTGAAGTAGCAGCTGACTGCAGAATGCGGTCAACCTGCTGGTGTCGCTGACAAGGCGTTCAACAGAAATACTGTCGACTCCTGTCATGGATCCAAGCAGATACAGTATACAAATAGCCACATACATTCACAATCAGGCAGATACAGAATACACATAGCCACATATATTCAGAATCAGACTGATACAGCATACACCTAGCCACATAGATTCAGAATCAAGCAGATACAGTTTATACATAGCGACGTACATTCAGAATCAGGCAGATACGGTATACAGCTTGCCACAAAGATTGAGACTCAAGCAGATAGTATATACCTAGCCACATACATTCATAATCAAGCAGATACAGTATACACATAGCCACATACATTCATAATCAGACAGCTACAGTATACACCTAGCCATATACATTCAGAATCAAGCAGATACACTATACACATAGCCACATAGATTTAGAATTATGCAGATACAATATACAGCTAGTCACATAGATCCAGAATCAAGCAGATACAATATACACATAGCCACAGACATTCAGAATCAGGCAGATACAGAATACACCTAGCCACATAGATTCAGTATCAAGCAGATACAGTATACAGCTAGTGACCTAGATTCAGAATCAAGCAGATACAATATACACATAGCCGCATCCACTCAGAATGATGCAGATACAGAATACTCTGAGCCACACAGGTTCTGAATCAGGTAGATACAGTATACACATAGTTTCACAGATTCAGAATCAAGCAAATACAGTATACACATAGCCACATACATTCAGAATTAGGCAGATACAGTATACACCTAGGCACATAGATTTCAAATCAGGCAGATACAGTATACACATAGCCACATGCATTCAAAATCAGGCAAACACAATATGCACCCAACCACATATATTCAGAATCAACCAGATACAGTATACACCTAGCCACATACTTTCAGAATCAGGCAGATACACTATACAGCTTGCCACACAGATTCAGAATCAAGCAGATGCAGTATACACCTGGCCACATACATTCAGAATCAGGCAGGTATAGAATACACGGAGCCACATTGATTCAACATCAGGCAGATGCAGAATACACACAGCCACATTGATTCAGAATCAGGCAGATGCAGTATACACCTAAACACATTGATCATGAATCAATCAGATACAGTATACACCTAGCCACATAGATTCAGACTCAGGCAGATACAGTATACAGTTGGCTACATATATTCAGAATGAAGCAGATACAGTATACACATGGCCACATACATTCAGAATCAGGCAGATACAGTATACAGTTAGCTGCATATATTCAGAGTCAAGCAAATAGTGTATACCTCTGGCCAAATACATTCAGAATCAGGCAGGTACAGAATACACCTAGCCACACAAATTCAACATCAGGCAGATACAGTATACACACAGCCACATCTATTCAGAATTGGGCAGATACAGTATACACCTAACCACATTGATTAGGAATCAATCAGATGCAGTAGAGACCTAGGAACAAAGATTGAGAATCAGGCAGACACAGTATACAGTTGGCCACATATATTCAGAATGAAGCAGATACAGTATACACCTGGCCTCATACATTCAGAATCAGGCAGATACAGTATACAGCTAGCCACATATATTCAGAATCAAGCAGATATAGTATACACTTTGCCACACAGATTCAGTACCAGGCAGAAGCAATATAAACATACTGTAACCACATAGATTCAGAGTCAGGCAGATACTGTATACACTTTGCTGCACAGATTCAGAATCAGGCAGATACAGTATACACATAGCCTCACATATTTACAGTCAGGCAGATTCAGTATTCACATGGCCACATACATTCAGGATGAGTCAGATACAGTACACAGCTAGTCACACAGATTCTGGATCAAGCAGATACTGTGTGCAAATAGCCACATACATTCACAATTAGGCAGATATAGAATACACATAGCCACATGTATTCAGAATCAGACTGATACAATTTACCCCTAGCCCCATAGATTCAGAACCAAGCAGATATAGTATATACCTCACCACATACATTCAGAATCAGGCAGATACAGAGTACAGCTTGCCACAAAGATTCAGACTCAAGCAGATAGTATATACCTAGCCACATACATTCAGAATCAAATATATACAGTATACACATAGCCACATACATTTAGAATCAGACAGATAGAGTAAGCAAAGAGCCACATACATTCAGAATCAAGCAAATACATTATACACAAAGCCACTAACACTGAGAATCAAGCAGATACAATATACACATAGCCACATACATTCACAATCAGGCAGATACAGTATGCACATGGCCGCATATATTCGGAATCAGACTGATACAGTGTACACCTAGCCACATAGATTCAGAATCAAGCAGATACAGTATATAACTAGCCACACACATTCAGAATCAGGCAGATATGGAATACAGCTTGCCACAAAGATTCAGACACAAGCAGACAGTATATACCTAGCCACATACTTTCAAAACCAAGCAGATACAGTATACACATAACCACATACATTCAGAATCAGACAGATACAGTATATACCTAGCCAGATACATTCAGAATCAAGCAGATACATTATACACATAGCCACACACATTCTGAATCAAGCAGATACAGTGTACACATAGCCACATAAATTTAGAATTAGGCAGATACAATATACAGCTAGCCACATAGATCCAGAATCAAGCAGATGCAATATAAACATAGCCACATACATTCATAATCAGGCAGATACAGTATACACATAGCTTCACCAATTCAGAATCAAGCATATATAGTATATACATAGGCACAGACATTCAGAATTAGGCAGATACAGTATACACCTAACCATGTAGATTCAGAATGAAGCATATAGAGTATACACAGAGCCAAGTAGATTCAGACTCAGGCAGATACAGTATACACACAGCCACATGAATTCAGAATCAGGCAGATACAGTGTACACCTAGCCACATAGGCTCAGAATCAGGCAGATAATGTATACACATATATGTATACTGTATCTGCATGATTCTAAATCTGTGTGGCTAGGTGTATACAGTATCTGCCTGATTCTGAATGGATGTAGCTATGTGTATACTGTATCTGCCTGATTCTGAGTCTATGTAGCTATGTGTATAATGTATCTGTTTGATTCTGTTTCTAAATGACTATGTGTATGCTGTATCTGCCTGATTCAGAATCTGTGTGGCTATGTGTAATTATATGCACTTGAATCTGAATCAATCAAATCAGTCAATCAATTTTTATTTTATACTGGATGGTATGTGAGCAAAAATGCCCATTTTCACAAATGTCCAGTTGTACAGATATTTTTATAAAACAATTGGACTCAAAAGTACAGAACAAATAAGTTAAAACATCATACAGTGAGATGAGGAATGATACAGTATATACTCTTAATATACTTGATTGCAAAAGGTTTAAATACAAGGAAAACATTTCATACAAAGGCAGACAGTCATGGAAACAAGCTTGGGAAAACAGCTAGGCAGGTTGTGATTGAGGCAGACACTGGGGGATGGGGAAGACACAGGGGCAGAAACAGGGGAGAGTAGAGGGAGGAGAGGAAGGGGGAGTTGGAAAGGAGGGAAAATAACACAAAATATTTGATGGGAGGGACAATAACATATAAAATATAACCTTGGGCTGGCCGTATAGCCTAGAGGTTAGAGGAATGAGGTGTGAACAAGCTTGATACATCCAGGAGATCCGACCTGAGTTTGAGTCTCACAACCTCCACTTGCATACTGTGTGACTCTGAGCAAGTCACTTCACCACCCAGGTCACCCCTGAAAAAACAGGCACTTGTGCCTAGTGGGTCTTACCCGGTTACCAAAGACTAAAATAAATAAATAAAAATATAGGATAGTGTGTGGGAGCCTATACACAACCAAGCTATTCTAATACCGAGTGGTTTCCATTGACAGCGAGGTCCTCAAGAGCGAAGCTCAAGAGGTCCCTATCGTCATGGAAACTACAAGGTATTAGAATAGCGGGTTGTGTATGGGGGCTCCCATACACTTCTCTATACAGTGAATGGCCCCAAAAAAGAAGTATGATTACTTTAGTTTTTTCCCAAGATCAGTACTTACCACTGGATCATCTTTTGTCATTTTGCCGCTTGCTGAGTTGGCTCGTACGTGCAGCTCATCAACCACCCCCATCCAATGAACAGTGCTGTTTGGGTGTTGTTGTATTGTGATGTGCCTACTAACTCAGAATGAAAATTTGTTCTGCATTAGTATGCACATCACTAGTGCAGCAGAACAACTTTTTCATGTGTATGGATTTCCATACACGATCGTGTTCTGCCATACACTATAAAACATTTTAGTATAATAAGAGGGGAGGATGTCCAAGTCACACACAGGTGGTAGATTTGAGGAGGTGGTCCTTGAGGATGCAGCTGAAGGAACTGATTGAGCTACAGCCAAGAATTTCAGGGGCAAATTGTTCTAAGATTTAGGGCTCTCTGTCTGATTCTGAATCTACGTGGTTGGGTGTATACTGTATCTGCCTGATTCTGAATCTGTGCAACAAGGTGTATACTGTATCTGTTTGATTCTGAATCTTTGTGGCTCTATGTATACTGTATATGCTTCATTCTGATTCTAAGTGGTTAGGTGTATACTTTATCTGCCTGATTATGAATCTACGCGGCTAGGTGTATACTGCATCTGGTTGATTTTGAATGTATGTGGCTATGTGTATGCTGTATCTGTTTGATTCTGAATCTACATGGCTATGTGTTTACTGTATCTGCTTGGTACTGAATCTCTATTACTATGCATGTACTATATCTGCTTGATTCTGAATCTACATGGCCATGTATATACTGTAGCTGTTTGATTTTGCATTCATGCAACTCTGTATGCTGCAACTGCTTGATTCTGAATCTATGTGGCTAGATGTATACTCTGTTTGATTCTGAATCTACATAGCCAGGTGTATACTGTACCTTCTTGCTTCTGTATCTATGTGGCTATGTGTTTAATGTATCTGCTTGATTCTGAATCATTGTGGCTATGTATGTATTATATCTGCTTCAGTCTGCATCTACGTGGCTATGTGTATACTGTAACTGCTTGATCCTGAATCTACGCAGCTAGGTGCATACTATACCTGCTTGATTCAGTATTTCTGTGGCTATTTGTATATTCTATCTGCATGATTCTGAATCTACATGGCTATGTGTATACTGTATCTACCCGATTCTGAATTTACATGGCAATGTGTATACTATACCTGCTTGATTCTGTATGTATGTGGCTAGGTGTATACTCTAGCTGCTTGATTCTGTAGCTGCATGGCTATGTGTATACTCTGTCTGCTTGATTCTGAATCTATGCGGCTATGTGTATACTGTATCTGCCTGATTCTGAATTTACGTGGCTATGTGTATACTCTGACTACTTCATTCTGAATCTACATGGTTAGGTGAATACTGTATCTGACTAATTCTGAATGTCTGTGGCTATGAGTATACTGTATATCCTTGATTCTGAATCTGAGAAGCTATGTGTATGCTGTATCTGCCAGATTCTGAATCAGTGTGGCTAGCTGAATACTGTATCTGCCTGATTCTGAATGTATGTGGCTATGTGTATATTCTATCTGCTTGATTCTGTATCTATGTGCTATGTGTATACTGTATATGCTTGATTCAGAATGTTTGTTGCTATGTGAATAATGTATCTGCTTGATTCTGAATCTATGTGGCTATGTGTATACTGTATCTGTCTGATTCTGAATGTATGAGGCTATGTGTATACTGTATCTGCTTGATTCTGAATGTATGTGGCTAGGTGTGTATACTGTATCTTCTTGATTCTTAATCTTTGTGGTTAGGTGTATACTGTACCTGTTTGATTCTGCATGTATGTGGCTATGTGTATACTGCATCTGCCTTATTCTAATTCTATGTTGCTTGGTGTATACTGTATCTGCCTGATTCTGAAAGTAAGTGGCTAGGTGTGTATACTGTATCTTCTTGATTATTAATCTTTGTGATTAGGTGTATACTGTATCTGTCTGATTCTGAGTGTATGTGGCTATGTGTATTCTGTATCTGCCTTATTCTAATTCTATGTGGCTATGTGTATACTGTATCTGCCTGATTCTGAATTGATGTAGCTGTGTGTATACTGTATCTGCTTGATTCTGAATCTACATGGCCATGTATATACTGTAGCTGTTTGATTTTGCATTTATGCAACTCTGTGTATGCTGCAACTGCTTGATTCTGAATCTATGTGGCTATCTATATACTTTGTTAGATTCTGAATCTACATAGCCAGGTGTATACTGTACCTTCTTGCTTTTGTATCTATGCAGCTATGTGTTTAATGTATCTGCTTGATTCTAAATCATTGTGGCTATGCATGTACTATGTCAGCTTCATTCTGAATCTATGCGACTATGTGTAAACTATAACTGCTTGATCCTGAATCTATGCAGCTAGGTGTATACTATATCTCCTTGATTCTGTATTTCCATGGCCATTTGTATATTCTATCTGCATGATTCTGAATCTACATGGCTATGTGTATACTGTATCTGCCCGATTCTAAATTTACAAGGCAATGTCTATACTATACCTGCTTGATTCTGTATGTATGTGGCTAGGTGTCTACTCTAGCTGCTTGATTCTGTATCTGCATGGCTATGTGTATATCTCTGTCTGCTTGATTCTGAATCTACACTGCTATGTGTATACTGTATCTGCCCGATTCTGAATTTACATGGCTATGTGTATACTCTGACTACTTGATTCTGAATCTACATGGTTAGGTGAATACCGTATCTGACTAATTCTGAATGTCTCTGGCTATGTGTACACTGTATATCCTTGATTCTGAATCTGAGAAGCAATGTGTATGCTGTATCTGACAGATTCTGAACCTGTGTGGCTAGCTGTATACTGTATCTGCCTGACTGCGAATGTATGTGGCTATGTGTATATTCTATCTGTTTGATTCTGAATCTATGTGGCTATGTGTATACTGTATCTGCTTGATTAAGAATGTCTGTTGCTATGTGTATAATGTATGTGCTGGATTCTGAATCTATGTGGCTAGGTGTATACTGTATCTGTCTGATTCTGAATGTATGAGGCTATGTGTATACTGTATCTGCTTGATTCTGAATGTATGTGGCTAGGTGTATACTATATCTGCTTGATTCTGAATCTGTCTGGCAAGCTGTATACTGTATCTTCCTGATTCTGCATGTATGTGGCTAGGTATATACTGTATCTACTTGATTCTGAATCTATGTGGCTAGGTATGTACTGTATTTGTCTGATTCTCAATGCATGTGGCATGCATTAAGCATACTGTATCTGCCTGATTCTGAATGTATGTGGCTATGTGCATACTGTATCTGCTTTATTCTGAATTTGTGTGGCTAGTTGTATACTGCATCTACCTGACTCTGAATCTGTAAGGTAATGTGTATACTGTATCTACTTGATTCTGAATCTGCGTGGTTAGGTGTATACTGCATCTGCATGATTCTGCATGCATGTGGCTATGTGTGTACTGTATCTGCTTGATTCTCAACCTGTGAGGCTATGTGTATTCTGAATCTGCTTGATTCTAAATTGGTGTTGCTATGTTTATACTGTATTTGCTTGATTCTGAATATATGTGGCAAGCTGTAAACCGTAGCTGCCTGATTCTGAATGAATGTGGCTAGGTATATTCTATCTGCTTGATTCTGAATCTATGAAGCTATGTGTATACTGTATCTGCTTGATTCTCAATCTATGTGGTTAGGTCTATATTGTATCTGCCTGAGTCTGAATCTATGTGGCTATGTGTATACTACATCCGCCTGATTCTGAATCTATGTGGTTAGGTGTATTCTCTATCTGCCTGATTCTAAATTGATATGGCTTGGTGTATACTGCATCTTCCTGATTCTCATTCAGAATCAGACAGATACAGTATACACCTAGCCACATAGATTAAGAATCAGGCAGATACAGTATACACCTAACCACGTAGCTTCAGAATCAAGCAGATACAGTATACTCATAGCCACATAGATTCAGACTCAGGCAGAATCAATATACATCTAACAGCAGATACAGTATACACACAGAAGCAAAGATTCAGAATCAGGCAGATACAGTAAACGCATAGCCACAGAGAATTAGAATCAGACAGATACAGCATACCCATAGCCACATACATTTGGAATCAGACAGATACAGTATATACATAGCCACATATATTCAATATCTAGCAGATACAGTATATCCCTAGTCACATACATTCAGAATCAATGAGATGCGGTATGCAGTTTGCCACATAGATTCGGAATCAAGCAGATACAGAATACAGATAGCAAAAATGATTTAGAAACAAGCAGATTCAGTATACACCTAGCAACACAGATTCAAGTTTCAGGCAGATACAATATACATCTAACCACATAGATTCAGTTTCAATCAGATACAGTATATACATAGCCACATAGATTCAGACTCAGGCAGATACACTATACACACAGCAGCATAGATTCAGAATCAGGCAGATACAGTAAACGAATAGCCACATAGATTTAGAATCAGGCAGATACAGCATACACATAGCCACATTCATTTGGAACCAGACAGATACAGTATATACCTAGCCGCACAGATTCAGAATCAAGCAGATACAGTGTATACCTTGACACATGCCTTGAGAATTAAACAGATATGGTATACAGCTCGCTACATAGATTTGGTATCAAGCAGATAGAGTATACACAAAGCAACAAAGATCTAGAATCAAGGAGATACAGTATACACCAAGCCACACAGATTCAGAATCAGGCAGATACAGAATACAAATAGCCTCACATATTCAGAATCAAGCACTTACAGTATACACATAGCCACATACATTCAGAATCAAGCAAATACAGTATACAGCTAGCCACCCAGATTCAAAATTAAGCAGATACAATATACACATAGCCACATACATTCAGTTTCAGGCAGATACAGTATGCCCCTAGCCACACAGATTCAGAATCAGGCAGATACAGTATACAAATAGCCTCACATATGCAGAATCAAGCAGTTAGAGTATACACATAGTCAAGTACATTCAGAATCAAGCAGATACAGTATACAGCTAGCCACATAGATTCAGAATCAAGCAGATACAATATACACATAGCCACATATATTCAGAATCACACAGATACAGGATACACCTTGTCAGATAGATTCAGAATCAAGCAGATACAGTATACACATAGGCACAGACATTCAGAATTGGCCAGATGCAGTATACACCTAACCATGTAGATTCAGAATGAAACAGATACAGTATACACATAGCCACGTAGATTCAGACTCAGGCAGATACAGTACACACCAGTCACATTGATTCAGAATCAGGTAGATACAGTATACACCTAGCCACAAAGATTTATAATCAGGCAGATGCATCATTCACTTAGCCACATACACTCAGACTCAGACAGATATAGTATACACCTAACCACATAGCTTAAGAATCAAGCAGATACAGTATTCACACCTAGCCATGTACATTCAGAATCAAGTAGATACAGTGTACAGCCAGTCACATAGATACAGAATCAAGCAGATTCAGTATATATATAGCCACATAGATTTAGAATCAGGCTGATACAGCATTCACATAGCCACATACACTCAGAAACAGACAGATACAGTATACAGCTAACCACATAGATTAAGAATGAAGCAGATGCAGTATACACAGCTAGCCATGAACATTTAGAATCAGGTAGATACAGTATACGGCTAGGTACATAGATTCAGAATCAGGCAGATACAGTATACACCTGGCCACATGCATTCAGAATCAGGGAGATACAGTTTACAGATAGCCGCATACACTGAAATTCAGACAGACCCAATATACACCTAACCACATATATTCAGAATCAAGCAGATACAGTATACACCTAGCCACATACATTCATAATCAGGCAGATACAGTATACATATGGCCACATCAATTCAGAATCAGGCAGATTCAGTTTACTCCTAACCACACTGATTAAGAATCAGGCAGATACAGTATACACCTAGCGACATACATTCAGAATCAGTCAGATACAGTATACAGCTAGCCACATATATTCAGAATCAAGCAGATGCAGTATATACAAGCCAAATACATTTAGAATCAAGCAGATACAGTATATACTAGCCACACACATTTAGAATCAAGCAGTAACAATATACACATAGCCACAAACATTAAGAATCAGACAGATATAATATACATCTAGTCACATAGATTTAGAATTCAGCTGAGACAATATACAGCTAGCCACATAAATCCAGAATCAAGCAGATACAATATACACATAGCCACATACATTCAGAATCAGACAGCTACAGTATAGACCTAGCCACACAGATTCAGAATCCGGCAGATACAGTATACACATAGCTTCACAGATTCAAAATGAAGCATATGCAGTATACACATAGGTATTAATTAATAATACACCAACAATATCTGATAAAGCTACTGCCGATATTTTTGTTCTGTTTTCTCACACACAGACACAGTTCAGTCTGCAATACCCAAACAACCGAATAATCATAATTACTTGATAACTACTAACCAAATTAAATTGGCTTTAAAAACTCTAAACGAAAATGGAAGTCCCAGACCAGATATGATTAGTCCCAGATTTCTGACAGAAACCATTGATACAATATCTACACCATTGGCTATTATCTTTAACAAATCTCTCAATGAATCATCAGTTCCCACTGACTGGTTGACAGCATACGTGACACCAATTTTTAAAAAGGGGAATAGATCAGATGCAGAAAACTACAGACCCATAAGCCTGACTTCTGTGCCATGTAAAATACTGGAAAAAATAATTAAAATTTTAATGGAAGATTAAATACTATACTTAAACCTTCAAGACACCACACAATATGGTTTCAAACAAGGACACTCAACAACTGCTAACTTAATTGCCTTCTACAATCAAATTCACAATAAATTAGATGTAAGAATCCCCATGGATGTTATTCTCTTGGATTTCAGCAAAGCTTTTGATCGTGTATCTCACACAAAATTAATCAACAAACTGATATCACTAGGAATTTCTGTACAACTAACCAATTGGGTGAAAAACTGGTTAACAGACAGGACCCAACAAGTCAGAATTAATGGAGTATTGTCTAATAGGGGTGAGGTGACTAGTGGGGTGCCACAGGGTTCCGTGCTCGGACCTGTCCTGTTCAATGTCTTTATATCTGACATGCAGGTTAGTTCAAACACCCACCTATCAAAATTTGCTGATGACACCAAACTGGGAGGAAGGGTTGACACTCCAGATAATATAAATCAACTGTGTACAGATTTACACCTAATTGAAGAATGGGCAACATTAAATGGTATGGAATTTAACAATAACAAATGTACTGTACTTCATCTCAGTAACAACAATCCACATCATATTTATAAACTAAATAATACACTTTTAAAAACAACAAAGTGTGAAAGAGATCTTGGAGTAAATATTAACAACAAATTATCCTCAAGTGACCACTGTAACAAACTAGCAAAAAACTCAAATGGATTACTCAGAAGAATAAACCGCACATTTGCATCAAAACTCGAAAACTGTATTATTCCGCTGTACAGGACCAATATTAGACCACATTCTGATTATGGGTCACCATTCTGGAGCCCATATCTCAAAAAGGACATAGCCACTATTGAAAGCATCCAAAGAACAGCAACAAGGATGATACCTCATTTGGCACACCTACCATATGTTACTAGACTTAAAAAATTAAAACTTTACTTGTTAGAAATCAGGCGATTAAGGGGAGATCTCTTATTTCTTTACAAAATTTTGAAACAACCAAAAATGATGCAACACTGTGGATTAAATTACACAAAAAGAAAACTAGTTCCCAGATTACACAATAAACAATTAATTGTCCCAAAAGCAAATACTAACAAAAGACTACACATTTTTATAACCAGAGTCCCCAGAATATGGAATAAACTACCCAATGATCTTGTTAACATCACTAATTTTGAGACATTTAAGTTCAAATTAGACTTATGGCTGAACACCATTGGCAAACAATGATCCACAATATTGTGGGAGATACTCTCGATGGGCACCATGCCTCCTTGTATCTCATCCAACCAAGTAATACCAAGCAAGTAACACATAGCCACATACATTCAGAATTAAGCAGATACAGTATACAACTAACCATGAAGATTCAGAATCAAGCAGATACTGTATACACATAGCTATGTAGATTCAGAATCAGGCAGATGCAGTATGCACGTAGACATATAAATTTAGAATCAGGCAGATACGGAATACACACAGCCACATACATTCAAAATGAGACAGACAAAATATACACCTAACCGTATCTTTTCAGAATAAAGCAGATACAGTATACACCTACCTACATACATTCAGAATCTGACAGATACAATATACGGCTACCCCCATAGATTCAGAATCAAGCAGATACAGTATGCACCTGGCCACTTACACTCTGAATCGGGCAGATACAGAATACACCTAGCCACACAGAATCAGAATCAGACAGATGCAGAATACACACAGCCACATCAATTCAGAATCAAGCAGATACAGTATAGCCCTGGCCACATACATTCAGAATCAGGCAGATAACAGTATACAGCTAGCAACATACATTCAGAATCAAGCAGATACAGTATACACCTAGCCACACAGATTCAGTACCAGGCAGATGCAATATAAAACATAGCCACATACATTTATAATCGAGCAGATACAGTATACACTTAGCCACACAGATTCAGAATCAGGCAGATACAGTATACACATAGCCCCATATATTTCGAAACAATCAGATACAGTATACACGAGGCCACATTAATTTTTTTATTTATTTTATTTCACTTTTGTAAACCAGGTAGGTACACTAGACAAGACAATTGCCTATTTTCAGGTACGACCCAGGAGAGTACAGGTATAATAGATTTAGGTACATTCAATGAGATTGTACAAATTAGACATGTTACAGTTCATGTGAGGATACATATTCAACACAGAATATGAAACATGGTAAGGCATAGATTATACAGTATTAACATAACAAAAATAAACACCTTGTGGGAGATAAGAGCAGTAATGTTACAGATTCAACACATTCATTCTGAATGAGGCAGATAAAGTATACAGCTAGTCACAGATTCAGACTCAAGCACATACAGTATACAAATAGCCACATACATTCACAATCAGGCAGATACAGGATACACATAGCTACATATATTCAGAATCAGACTAACGTAGTATATACCTAGCCACATAGATTCAGAATCAAGCAGATTCAATATATACCTAGCCACCTACATTCAGAATCAGGCAGATATAGCATACAGCTTGTCACAAGGACTAAAACTCAAGCAGATAGTATATACCTAGCCACATACATTCAGAATCAAGCAGATACAGTATACACATAGCCACATACATTCAGGGCCAGAGAGATACAGTATACACCTATCCACAAACACTCAGAATCAAGCAGATACAGTATACACATAGCCACTTAGATTTAGAACTAGGCATATTCAATATACAGCTAGCCACATAGATCCAGAATCAAGCAGATGCAATATACTCATAGCCACATACATTCAGAATCAGACAGATACAGTATACATCTAGCCACACAGATTCAGAATCAGGCAGATCGAGCATACGCATAGCTTCACAGATTCAGAATCAAGCATATACAGTATACACATCGGCACAGACATTAGGCAGATGCAGAATACAACTAACCATGTAGATTCAGAATGAAGCAGATACAGTATACATATAGCCACAAAGATTCAGACTCAGGCAGATACAGTATACACACAGCCATATCAATTCAGGATCAGGCAGATACAGTATACACCAAGCCACATAGATTTAGAATCAGGCAGATACAGCATTCACCTAGCCACATACACTCATAATCAGACAGATACAGTATACACCTAGCCGCATAGATTAAGAATCAAGCATGTACAGTAAACACAGCTAGCCACATATATTCAGAATCAGGCAGATACAGTATATGGCTAGTCACATAGATTCAGAATCAGGCAGATACAGTATACACCTGGCCACATACATTCAGAATCAGGCAGATACGGTATACACCTAGACACAAAGATTCAGATTCAGGCAGAGACAGTATACACATAGCCACATAGATTCAGAATCAGGCAGGTACAACATACACCTAGCCACATAGATTTAGAAGCAGGCAGATACAGTATACACATAACCACATACATTGAAAATCAGACAGACACAATATACACCTAACCACATATATTCAGTATCAAGCAGATACAGTATAAAGCTAGCCACATGCATTCTGAATCAGGCAGATACAGTATACATACGGTCGCATCGATTCAGAATCAGGCAGATACAGTATACACCAAACCACACTGATTACGAATCAAGCAGATACAGTATTCACCTAGCTACATGCATTCAGAATCAGGCAAATACAGTATACAACTAGCCACATATATTCAGAATCAAGTAGATACAGTATATACAAGCCACATACATTTAGAATCAAGCGGGTACAGTATACACATAGCCACAAACATTCAGAATCAGGTAGATATAATATACATCTAGCCACATAGATTTAGAATTCGGCCGATACAATATGCAGCTAGCCACATAGATCCAGAATTAAGCAGATACAATATACACATACATTCAGAATCAGGCAGGTACAGTATGCACCTAGCCACACAGATTTAGAATCAGGCAGACACAGTACACAAATAACCTCACATATTCAGAATCAAGCAGTTACAGTATACACATAGTCACATACATTCAGAATCAAGAAGATACAGTATACATCTAGCCACATAGATTCAGAATCATGGAGATACAATACATACATAGCCACATACTTTCAGAATCAGGCAGATACAGTACACACATAGCCATATATATTCAGAATCACACAGATGCACTATACACCTTGCCACATACATTCAGAATCAAAGAGATACCATACATACAAGCCACATACATTCAGATTCAAGCAGATACATAATACAGATAGCAACATATATTTAGAATCAGGCAGATAAAGTATACACAAAGCCTCATAGCTTCAGAATCATGCAGATTCACTATACACATAGCCACATACATTTTGAACAAGGCAGATACGGTATACACCTAGTCATACAGATTTAGAATCAGGCAGGTACCGTATACAGATAGTCACACAGATTCAGAATCAAGCAGATCAACTATGCACAAAGACATATAAATTTAGAATCAAGCAGATATAGTATTGAGCTAGTGACATAGATTCAGAATCAGCATATACAATATACACATAGCCACATTCACTTAGAATCATGCAGATACAGTATACACTTAGCCGCACAGATGCAGAAACAGGCAGATACAGTATACACATAGCTTCACAGATTCAGAATCAAGCAGATACAGTATACACATAGCCACATACCTTCAGAATCTAGCAGATACAGTGTACACTTAGCCATATACATTCAAAATCAATCAGATACATTATACACATAGCCGCAAACATTCAGAATCAAGCGTATACAGTATACACATATCGACAAACATTCAGAATCAGGCAGAGAAAATATACATCTAGTCACATAGATTTAGAATTAGGCAGATACAATATGCAGCTAGCCACATAGATTGAGAGTCAAGCAGATAGAATATTCATATAGCCACATACACTCAGAATCAGGCAGCTACAGTATAGACCTAGCCACACAGATTCAAAATCAGGCAGATACAGTATAAACATAGCTTCACAGATTAGAATCAAGCATTAGCAGTATACACATGGCAATATACATTCAGAATTAGGCATATACAGTATACAACTAACCATGTAGACTCAAAATCAAGCAGATACAGTATACACATAGCCACATGGATTCAGAATCAGGCAGATACAGTATACACCTAGCCTCATTGATTTAGAATCAGGCAGATACAGTATGCACATAGCCACTTACATTGAAAATCCGACAGATAAAATATACACATAACCACATATATTCAAAATCAAGCAGATACAGTATACACAGAGACACGAAGATTCAGACTCAGGCAGATACAGTAAATGAATAGCCACATAGATTTAGAATCAGGCAGATTCAGTATACAAGTAGCCTCACATATTCAGAATCAAGTAGTTACAGTATACACATAGTCAGATACATTCAGAATCAAGTAGATACAGTATACAGCTAGCCACATAGATTCAGAATCAAGCAGACACAATATACACATATCCACATACTTTCAGAATCAGGCAGATACAGTATACACATAGCCACATATATTCAGAATCACACAGATACAGGATATGCCTAGCCAGATAGATTCAGAATCAAACAGATACAGTATATACCTAGCCATATACAGTGAGAGGCAAGCAGATATGGTATATGGCTTGCCATATAGAATCAAAATCAAGCAGATACAGTATATACAAGCTGCATACATTCAGAATCAAGCAGATACAGTATATCCATAGCAATATAGATTTAGAATAAGGCATATAAAGTATACACAAAGCCTCATATATTCACAATCACACAGATACAGTATACACATAGCCACATACTTTCAGAACAAGGCAGATACAGTATACACCTAGTCACTCAGATTTAGAATCAGGCAGACACAGTATACATATAGCCTCACAGATTCAGAATCAAGCAGGTAAAATATGCACAAAGCCACATATATTCAGAATCAGGCAGATATAGTATCCAGCTAGTGACATATATTTAGAATCAAGCAGATACAATATACACATAGCTACATACATTTAGAATCATGGAGATACAGTATACACATAGCTTCACAGATTCAGAATCAAGCAGATACAGTTTATACATAGCGACATATATTCAGAATTGGACAGATACAGTGTACACTTAGACATATTCTTTCATACCTGTAAACAGGAGTTTATTTCCTTTGGGATGAGGTGGGCCCCCAAATCCATCAAATATTTGGGGATTCATTTTACGACTGAACCCTCTTTTCTGAAGAAGCTTAATTTGGACAATATCAAAAATCTTGTCCAGCAGGATCTGCAGTGGTGGTCTACCCTTCCCATTTCCCTCTGGGGCTGGATCAACATTATTAAAATGAACATCCTTCCCCGGATCTTTTATCCCCTTAATTTGTTAAATCTATGGCTGCCCATTACTTACCTTCAGCAATTTCATACTATGTTCTCCAACTTTATCTGGCGTGGAAAGGGCGTTAGACGCCCTTACACTAAGTTATCTCTTCCTAAAGAGAAAGGTGGTCTTCGGCTTCCTAATCTTTTACTTTATCATTGGGCGCCCACCTCTCTAAACTAGGGAAGTGGCTTTCTATAGACCCCAACCTACCATGCCGACCTGGCTCCAGATTGGCTCACTTCTCTCGGGACTAAACTTGATACCTATGCTGTATTTTTTACTCCACCGCAGCAGTTGTGACTGGATGACCGATAACACAATTCTGACATCCCTTAAGTCACTGGCTCAATGTTTATTGTCTCTTAGCATTCCTGTTGTCTCAGATCTGGGCCAGTCGGTGATCCTTAATCCCAATGTCAAGTTGGGTAACTCATGGCTTACTCCTGAATGGCTCCCACAGCTTAGGGAGACCAGATTGGAGCATTTTTATAATCAGGGATTCCTTCTGTCTTCTGGTGATATACTTGATAAGTTTGACATTCCTAGGAGGGAGATTTTCAAAGTGTATCAACTAAGACATTTCTTTGCCGGGAAATTTGGTTCCTCCTTTAGTGAATCTGTGGCCTATCCCTTCCTCTCCCAGATCATAAACCTTGCTTCTCAGCCCCACTCTATCTCCTTAATTTACTCCTTCCTTTTAAATTATAAATTTCCTGAGTTTGTTGAGGGCTCTAATGTCTGGACATATCTGTTGCCTGATGCTTCCCTAAGTTGGCCCCGTATATGGAAGGACCTTCATAAGTATTTTACACAGGATAGATTAAGGCTAACTCAATACTATATTATAAATAATTTGTACTATACCCTGCAAAACTTTTTAAGCTTAAAAAACTTCCCCATCCTACTTGTTCTAGGTGCTTGCAAGAAGAAGGGAACCTCCTTCATGTGTTTTGGGCCTGTACCAAGGTTGCTCCCCTGTGGTCCCTTATCCAGGACAATCTGGACCCCCTTCTGGGTTTGTCGAGTTTTTTCACCCCTGAGATTTGTATCCTGGGTGAATACTCTCACATAGATAGTGTGGAGCATCGCTACCATATGGCTTTGGTGTCCATGGCAGTCAAGAAGTTGGTTCTGAGACACTGGACCGATCAGTTGGCCCTGACCTATGCAGAATGGCTGATTGAGCTCACTGCTTTTCTTCATTCGGAGAGTTTAATTGCCAGTCTGCATTGTCATGTGGATCTGTTTCAGAAGAGATGGGGTAAATTACAAGCACTATGTCTGCATTAATAATAAGCCTAGGACCTGATCCCTGTAGTCTGCACAGATAATGTAGTTTTGGTCACCTGTTGTACTTAGTAACTTTACTGTTATGAGAGACTTCAGTTATTAATGATGGACGTTAGATATATCCAGATCACTAGTAATACTGAGAAGGCACACCAGTATAGGGGTGGGGAGGTGGTGGGTGAAGTTGGGGTGGGTATTTTGGAATTTGTGGTTTTATTATGTACACGATTGGGAGGGGGAGCTGGGGACTTCGATTGGGGGTTTGGGGGTTTGGGGGTGCTTGGGTGGGTTTTGTTTGTACCGGTGTATTTTCATATTTTATTGTCCGGGCATGTTTTGTATGTTTTGTAATTTTGTATCTGAAAATTCAATAAACTTAAATTTCAAAAAAAAAAAAAAAAAAAGACATATTCTTTCAGAATCAAGCAGATAGATTATACACGTAGCCACAAACATTCAGAATCAAGCAGATAAAATATACATCTAGCCACATAGATTTAGAATTAGGCAGATACAGTATATATCTAGCCACATAGACTTAGAATCAGGCCGGTACAGCATTCACATAGCCACATACACTCAGAATCAGACAGATACAGTTTACACCTAACCACATAGATTAAGAATCAAGCAGATGCAGTATACACACCTAGCCATGTACATTCAGAATCAGGTAGATACAGTATATGGCAAGCCACATAGATTTAGAATTAGGCAGATACAGTATACACCTGGCCACATACATTCAGAATCAGGCAGATACAGTATACCCATAGCCGCGTACATTGAAAATAAGACAGACCCAATATACACCTATCCACATATATTCTGAATTAAGCAGATACAGTATGCACCTAGCCACATACATTCATAATGAGGCAGATACAGTATACCTACGGCCACATCAAATCAGAATCAGGCAGATGCAGTATACATATGGACAGATACAATCAGAATCAGGCAGATACAGTATACACCAAACCACACTGATTAACAATCAGGCAGATGCAGAATACACCTAGCAGCATACATTCAGAATCAATCAGATACAGTATACAGCTAGCCACATATATTTAGAATCAAGTAGATACAGTATAAACAAGCCACATAGATTTAGAATCAAGTGGGTACAGTATACACATAGCCACAAACCTTAAGAATCAGGCAGATATAATATACATCTAGTCACATAGATTTAGAATTCAGCTGATACAAAATACAACTAGACACATAGATCCAGAATCAAGCAGATACAATATACACATAGCCACATACATTCAGAATCAGACAGCTACAGTATAGACCTAGCCACACAGAATCAGAGTCAGGCAGATACAGTATACACATAGCTTCACAGATTCAGAATGAAGCATATGCAGTATACACATAGCCACATACATTTAGAATTAGGCAGATTCAGTATACAACTAACCATGAAAATTCAGAATCAAGTAGATACAGTATACACATAGCCACGTAGATTAAGAATCAGGCAGATGCAGTATACACCTAGACATATAGATTTAGAATCAGGCAGATACAGAATACACACAGCCACATGCTTTCAAAATCAGACAGACAAAATATACACCTAACCGTATCTATTCAGAATAAACTAGATACAGTATACACCTAGGCACATACATTCAGAATCAGGCAGATACAATATACAGCTAGCCCCATATATTCAGAATCAAGCAGATACAGTATACACCTGGCCACATACATTCAGGATTAGGCAAATACAGA
The DNA here is from genome assembly GCA_016271365.2 of Neoceratodus forsteri. Taxonomy (NCBI): domain Eukaryota; kingdom Metazoa; phylum Chordata; order Ceratodontiformes; family Ceratodontidae; genus Neoceratodus; species Neoceratodus forsteri. The sequence goes on from JADMNL010000023.1 coordinate 118,286,105, forward strand.
ATACACATAGCCACACAGAATCAGAATCAGACAGATACAGTATATACACAGCCTCATCAATTCAGAATCAAGCAGATACACTATATCCCTGGCCACATACATTCAGAATCAGGCAGATACAGTATACAGCTAGCAACATACATTCAGAATCAAGCAGATACAGTATGCACCTAGCCACATTGATTCAGTACCAGGCAGATTAAATATAAACATAGCCACATACATTCATAATCAAGCAGATACAGTATACACTTAGCCACACAGATTCAGAATCAGGCATATATAGTATACACATAGCCTCACATATTTAGAATCAATCAGATACAGTATACACATGGCCACATGCATTCAGAATCAGGCAGATACAGTATACAACTAATCACAGATTGAGACTGAGGCACATACAGTATACAAATAGCCAGATACAGTCACAATCAGGCAGATACAGGATACACATAGCTACATATATTCAGAATCAGGCTGACACAGTATACACCTAGCCACATAAATTCAGAATCAAGCAGATTCAGTATATACCTAGCCACCTACATTCAGAATCAGGCAGATATGGTATAAAGCTTGCCACAGAGATTCAAACTCAAGCAGATAGTATATACCTAGCCACATACATTTGGAATTAAGCAGATACAGTATACACATAGCCACACACATTCAGGATCAGAGAGAAACAGCATACACCTAGCCACAAACACTCAGAATCAAGCAGATACAGTAAACACATAACCACTTAGATTTAGAATTAGGCAGATACAAAATACAGTTAGCCACATACATTCAGAATCAGGGAGATACAGTAAACACGTAGCCACACAGATTCAGAATCAGACAGATAGAGCAGACACATAGCTTCAGAGACTCAGAATCAAGCATATACAGTGTACACTTAGGCACATACATTCAGAATTAGGCAGATGGAGTATACAACTAACCATGTAGATTCAGAATGAAGCAGATACAGTATACACATAGCCACATAGATTCAGACTCAGGCAGATACAGTATACACACAGCCACATTAATTCAGAATCAGGCAGATACAGTATTCACCAAGCCACATAGATTTATAATCATGCAGATACAGCATTCACCTAGCCACATACAGTCAGAATAAGACAGATACAGTATACACCTAGCCACATAGATTAAGAATCAAGCAGATACAGTAAATACACATAGCCACATTCATTCAGAATCAGGCAGATACAGTATATGGCTTGCCACACAGATTCAGATTCAGGCAGATACAGTATACACCTGGTGACATGCATTCAGAATCAGGCAGATAAGGTATACACCTAGCCACAAAGATTCAGATTTAGGCAGATACAGTATACACACAGCCACATAGATTCAGAAGCAGGCATGTACACCTAGCCACATAGATTTAGAATCAGGCAGATATAGTATACACATAACCACATACATTGAAAATCAGACAGACACAATATACACCTAACCACATATATTCAGAATCAAGCAGATACAGTATACACCTAGCCACATACAATCTGAATCAGGCAGATACAGTATCCACATGGCCACATTGATTCAGAATCAGGCAGATACTGTATACACCAAACCACATTGTTTCAGAATCAAGCAGATACAGTACACCTAGCAACATACATTCAGAATCAGGCAGATACAGTATACACCTAGCCACATACAATCTGAATCAGGCAGATACAGTATCCACATGGCCACATTGATTCAGAATCAGGCAGATACTGTATACACCAAACCACATTGTTTCAGAATCAAGCAGATACAGTACACCTAGCAACATACATTCAGAATCAGGCAGATACAGTATACAACTAGCCACGTAAGTTTGATAAGTTAGTTCAAGCTGTGAGACTTACATCCATAATGCTTGCCCATTTACGCTAAAATTTAGTAGTTTTGTAAAAGAGATGTTTGTCTAAGCTTGTTTTAAATATATCAATGCTTGAGCTACCCACCACACTTGCAGGTAAATTATTCCATGCTGGCACCACCCTTACAGTAAACCAGTGCTTCCTTTTATTTATGTTCCATTTAGGCAATACAAATTGCAACTTGTGTTTTCTGGTGCTACAGCGTCCTGTGTTATAGGTCATTTTAAGTCTGCTCTCAATGTATCATCATGTGATATTTTATACATCATGCAGAGATCTCCCCTTAATCATCTGTAGTGCAGTGAGTATAAATTTAACTTGGTTAATCTCTCATCGTAGGGTAAGTTTTTTAGTCCGAATAGTGATCTAGTCGCTCTGCGCTGCACACCCTCCATTCTCTCAATGTCCTCTCTATACTGTGGGGACCACAGTTGTGCACAATACTCCAGGTGAGGCCTCACCAGGGTCTGGTACAAGGGCATGATAACATTATGATGTCTACTAGAAATATGTCTCAAAATGCAGTTCAAAATCTCGTTAGCTTTTTTAACTTGTTGATTGCAATGTGAATTGAACTTTAAATCTGACGTAATTTTAATGCCCAAGTCCCACTCTTCAGATGTTGTTAATAAGGTATTGTTCCCTATATTGTATGAATGATTGTTGTTTGTTCTACCCAAGTGCATAATTTTACATTTGGAGATGTTAAGTTCCAATTTGCTAGCTTTTGTCCACTTATAAACTTCATTTATAGCTTGTTGCAAGGAAAATGAATCAACCATAGTAGACACTGTGACGCCTAGTCTGCAATCGTCTGCAAATTTTGAAATCCATATAGAAGGATTGCTAAGATGTAAGGATGAATATATATATTAAAAAGACAAGGGTCCAGCACCAAGCCCTGCGGCACCCCGCTGGTCACGGCAGACCACTCGGACATCACGTCCCTTATCACCACCCTCTGTCTCCTGTCAGACAGCCAATTAGCTATCCATTTCACAATGTTGTGGTGAATGCCTATTTTAATCAGATTTTGTATTAGTTCTGTATGTGGTAATTTGTCAAAAGCTTTAGCAAAATCCATAAAAACCACATCCACTGGTCTGCCCTGGTCCAATTCTGAGTTAACATTTTCATAAAAGGATAGTAAATTTGTTTGGCATGATCTAGATTTAATAAATCCATGCTGCACAGGATCAGAAAAATTGTTTGATGAGATATAATCAATCACAATATCCTTTAAAATGCCCTCCATGACTTTGCCCAATAATGATGTTAAACTAATGGGTCTAAAATTAGCTGGATCAGATCTAGATCCCTTTTGTGAAGGGGTACAACCAAAGCATTCCTCCAGGCTTGAGGAACCTCAGCTCTATCTAGGATGATTGATATAAAAGCTCAAAGGTTTAGCTAGTTGATCAGCAAGTTCCTGTAGAATTTAGGTGAATATTGTCTGGGCCTGGAGATTTATTGATGTCTAAATTAATCAGTCTGCTTTTTACCTCAGCAGGAGTTATTTTGATAGCCCCAGGTGACAGTGTGCATTTATTAACAATAGCAGATGTATTACCAGGATTAAAGACTGAACAAAAATAACCATTTTGTGTATTTACTAGCTCCTGTTCATTTAGCATAAAACCCCATTTTTGTCATTAAAGGGTCCCATTATTGATTGTTGATTTTTTTTTTGCTATTTATGTATGAAAAAAATATTTTTTATTGTCTTTAATCCTATTGGCTAGAGTGAACTCCATTTGTGCCTTTGCTTTTTTAATTGTTAATTTAACCAATTTGGCACATTCCTTATACGCTGTGTAGTTCTTATGGATTTTTTCTTTCATATATTTTTTAAATAGTTTATCCTTGCAGTTAATCAAGCATTTTATTTGCTTGTTTAACCAAATTGGACTAGATTTTGCACCACTCATTTTAGGTTTATTAATTGGAATATATTGGGCTATTAATTTATTATATTATATATATTCAGAATCAAGTAGATACAGTATATACAAGCTACAAACATTTAGAATCAAGCAGGTACAGTATACACATAGCCACAAACATTCAGAATCAGGCAGATATAATATACATTTAGCCACATAGATTTAGAATTTGGCCGATACAATATACAGCTAGCCACGTAGATCCAGAATTAAGCAGATACAGTATACAAATAGCCTCTCATATGCAGAATCAAGCAGTTACAGTATACACATAGTCACATACATTCAGAATCAAGAAGATACAGCATACATCAAGCCACATAGATTCAGATTCATGGAGATACAATACACACATAGCCACATACTTTCAGAATCAGGCAGATGCAGTATACACATAGCCATATCTATTCAGAATCACACAGATGTACTATACACCTTGCCACTTAGATTCAGAATCAAACAGATACCATATATACAAGCCACATACATTCTGATTCAAGCAGATACAGTATACACATAGCAACATATATTTAGCATCAGGCTGATAAAGTATACACAAAGCCTCATAGCTTCAGAATCATGCAGATTCAGTATACACATAGCCACATACATTCTGAACAAGGCAGATACAGTATACACCTAGTCACTCAGATTTAGAATCAGGCAGATACTGTATACAGATAGTCTCACAGATTGAGAATCAAGCAGATCAACTATGCACAAAGATGCATATATTCAGAATCAGGCAGATATAGTATCCAGCTAGTGACATAGATTCAGAATCAAGCAGATGCAGAATACACATAGCCACATGCACATAGAATCATGCAGATACAGTACACACCTAACAACACAGATGCAGAATCAGGCAGCTATGGTATACACATAGCTTCACAGATTCAGAATCAAGCAGATACAGTATACACATAGCCAGATATCTTCAGAATCAGACAGATACAGTGTACACTTATCTGTATACATTCAAAATCATGCAGATACATTATACACATAGCCACAAACATTCAGAATCAAGCGTATACAGTATACACATAAGGACAAACATTCAGAATCAGGCAAATAAAATATACATCTAGTCACATAGATTTAGAATTAGGCAGATACAATATACATATAGATGTAGCCACATAGATCGAGAATCAGGGAGATGGAATATACATATTGCCACATACATTCAGAATCAGGCAGTTACTGTATAGATCTAGCCACACAGATTCAGAATCAGGCAGATACAGTATAAAAATAGCTTCACAGATTCAGAATCAAGCATTAGCAGTATAGACATGGCAATATACATACAGAATTAGGCATATACAGTATACAACTAACCATGTAGATTCAATATCAAGCAGATACAGTATACACATAGCTACGTAGATTCAGAATCAGGCAGATACAGTATACACCTAGCCACATAGATTTAGAATCAGGCATGTACAGTACGCACATAGCCACATACATTGAAAATCAGACAGATAAAATATACACATAACCACATATATTCAGAATCAAGCAGATACAGTATACACATAGCCACGAAGATTCAGACTTAGGCAGATACAATATACATCTAACTATGTAGATTCAGATTCAAGCAGATACAATATACACTCAGCACACTCTTGCTGATGACACAAAGCTCTGTAACAGAGTAGACACACCAGAGGGTGTAGACAGAATGAGAAGGGACCTGCAGAAACTTGAAGAATGGTCAGGGATTTGGCAGTTGAAATTCAATGCAAGGAAGTGCAAGATAATGCATATGGGGCACAAAAACCCTGGCACAATATATCAGTTGGGGGGGTGAGGATATAGCATGCACCAAGCAGGAAAGGGATCTTGGGGTTATCATCTCTGATGACCTCAAGGTAGGGAAACAGTGTGACAAGACAGCAGGTAAAGCAAATAGGATGCTGGGATGTATAGGCAGGGGCATCGCCAGCAGGAAAAGGGAGGTCATAATTCCGCTATACAAGACACTAGTGAGGCCCCACCTGGAATACAGTGTACAGTTCTGGAGACCATACCTACGTAAGGACATAGACAGGGTAGAGAAGGTTCAGAGGAGGGCAACAAAGATGGTGCATGGATTGCATCACAAGTCCTATGAAGACAGGTTGAAGGAACTGAACATGTACTCCCTGGAGGAGAGGAGGGTGAGAGGTGATATGATAGAGACATGCAAGTATCTTACAGGGAGGAATAGGGTGCAGGAATACACTATTTTTAAGCGAAAAAGATGTTCCAGGACTAGGGGGCATGGGATGAAGTTGGAGGGAGGATGATTCAGAGGAAATCTGGCTATATCATCCCATTCCAAGGCAAAAATATGGGACTTCAGAGGAGCTGACTTTGATAAGATGGCCAACAGAGTTAAGCTAGCCCTGGCAAAAAGAAACACAGGTGAGGGGGTACAGGCAAAGTGGGCAAGTATTAAGGATGCAATACTTGAAGCAACATCCCATTGTGTTAGACAGAAAAGGAAGTGCAAAAGAAGAAGGAAACCACTTTGGTTCTCAAATACAGTAGCAGAAAGGTCAGAGCCAAAAGGCTGGCCTTCAGGAAATATAAGGAATACAGCAGGATGAAGATAGGAGGCATACCAAACTGCCTTAAGGGAAGCAGGGAAGGCAGTAAGGCAGACAAAGTCCCAAACTGAGGAAACACTAGCACGAACAGTAAAAGAAGGTGACAAGACTTTCTATAGATACATTAGTGAAAGGAGAAAGTCCAGAGGGGGTATTGCTAAGCTTAATGGAGAAAAGGGAGCATGGGAGGAGGAGGACCATGTAAAAGCATCTATCCTAAATAGATACTTTTGCTCAGTATTTACTGAAGAGAATGTAGGGCAGGGCCCACAGCTCAGCACCATGGACACGGGGAGGGAGGAGTGAGCACTACTCTTCACAAAAGAAAGGGTCCTACAAGAGCTTGCAAGCTCAGGTGGATAAGGCAATGGGACCTGATGGCATACATCCCAGGAACTTAAGGAGCTAAAGGTGGAACTAACAGAGCCATTAGCAGAACTGTTTAGTGAGTCTCTGAGCACAGGAGAGGTCCCAGAAGACTGGAGAAGGGCTCATGTGATCCCGCTCCACAAGAGTGGTAGCAGGGAGGAGGCAGGGAACTACAGACCAGTCAGTCTTACCTCAGTAGTGGGCAAGATTATGGAGGCACTCCTTAAGGAAAGGATAGTGCAACACCTGGAATCCATAGGGGCACAAGATCCAGGACAGCATGGGTTTACAAAAGGAAGGTCCTGTCAAACTAATCTCATAGATTTCTTTGACTGGGTAACCAGAGTGGTGGACCAAGGGGGAGCAGTTGATGTCACCTACCTTAGCAAAGCTTTTGACACTGTGCCACATAGAAGATTGATAAATAAGCTGGGTAGGCTCGGGGTGGGTCAGAAGTTGGTCAACTGGGTGGCAAACTGGTTGACAGGCAGAAAACAGAGAGTGGTGGTTAAATGGTATACAGACAGAAGAGATGCAAGTCACAAGTGGGGTACCTCAGGGATCAGTCCTGGGGCCAGTCCTCTTCAACATCTTCATTAGTGACCTTGCAGATGGACTAGAGGGTAAGGCTTGTCTGTTTGCAGATGACACCAAGATCTGCAACAGAGTAGATGATCCAGATGGGGTGGGCAGAATGAGAAGAGATCTGGATAAACTAGCAAAATGGTCAGAAGAGTGGCAACTGGGATTTAATACAAAGAAGTGCAAGATCATGCACATAGGGAAGAGAAACCCTGAAGCCACCTATAGGCTGGGAGAGGAGTTGCTGGCAGTCACAAAGGAAGAAAGAGACTTGGGTATCATCACTGATGACCTGGAATCATCCAAGCAGACCTCTAAAGCAGTAGGTAAGGCTAGGAGGGTGTTAGGGTGTATTAGTAGGGGTATCACAAGTCGTAAGCGGGAGGTACTAATCCCTCTTTACAAGACACTAGTTAGGCCCCATCTGGAGTACTGTGTGCAGTATTGGAGGCCACACCTTCACAAGGACATTAACCAAATTGAGGCAGTCCAGAGAAGGGCAACAAAATGGTGCAGGGACTGCATCAGAAGACATATGAGGACAGATTAACAGAGCTCAATATGTATACCCTTGAGCAAAGGAGGGAGAGAGGTGATATGATCGAGGCATTCAAACACCTTAAGGGCATTAACAAGGTGAAATAGTCTTACATGTTTAAATATAAGAAAAATAGCAGGACAAGAGGACACATCATGAGATTAGAGGGGGGCCGATTAAGGGGGAATGTGAGGAAATTCTTTTTCACAGAAAGGGCGGTGGATGCATGGAATGGCCTACCTCAAGAAGTGGTGGCTATGAATACAGTGCAGGGCTTCAAACAGGCATGGGATAGGCATAAGGGAGCAATACAAATGAGTATGAATAGATAGGCCATTGACAGAGCAAAGGCCGATGGCACATTTATAAGGTAGAAAAAGAAATGGGCAGACTGGATGGGCCATTCAGTCCTTATCTGCCATCAACTTCTATGTTTCTATGTTTCTATGAAACATGAGGAAGAATTTCTTCACAGAACGGGTGGTGGACAATTGGAACACCCTGCTAGAGGAAGTGGTGGGGGCTGAAACAATCACGGGATTTAAGAATGCATGGGATAGACATAAAGGAATTCTGGAGGTCAGGGGTAAGGGGCAACAGACTTCTAGGAAAACATAAACTGAACGTACAAGCTCAAATGGGCAGACTGGGTGGGCCAAAGGCCCTTATCTGCCGATACTGTCTATGTATCTATGTAGCAGCATAGATTCTGATTCAGACAGATACAGTAAACGAATAGCCACATAGATTGAGAATCAGGCAGATACAGCATACACATAGCCACATTCATTTGGAATCAGACAGATACAGTATATACCTAGCCACGCAGATTCAGAATCAAGCAGATATAGTATATACCTTGCCCGACGCATTGAGAATTAAACAGATATGGTATACAGCTTGCCACATAGATTCGGAATCAAGCAGATACAGTAAACACATAGCCACATACATTCAGATTCAGGCAGATACAGTATGCACCTAGCCACAAAGATTCAGAATCAGGCATATACAGTACATACATAGTCACATACATTCAGAATCAAGCAGATACAGTATACAGATAGCCACATAGATTCAGATTCAAGAAAGATAGAATATACACATAGCCAAATACTTTCAGAATCAGGCAGATACAGTATACACATAGCCACATATATTCAGAATCACACAGATACAGGATACACCTTGCCATATAGATTCAGAATCAAGCACACACAGTATATTCAAGCCACATACTTTCAGAATCAGGCAGATACAGTATACACATAGCAACATATATTTAGAATAAGGCATATAAAGTATACACAAAGCCTCATAGATTCACAATCATGCAGATACAGTATACACATAGCCACATACATTTAGAACAAGGCAGATACAGTATACACCTAGTCACTCAGGTCTAGAATCAGGCAGATACAGTATACACATAGCCTCACAGATTCAGAATCAAGCAGATAACATATGCACAAAGCCACATATATTCAGAGCAGGCAGATACTGTATTCAGCTAGTGACATAGATTTAGAATCAAGCAGATACAATATACACATAGCCCCACACACTTAGATCACACAGATGCAGTATACACCAAGCCACACAGATTCAGAATGACGCTGATACTGTATACACATAGCTTCACAGATTCAGAATCAAGCAGATACAGTATAGACATAGCCACATACATTCAGAATCAGACAGATACAGAGTACACTTAGACATATACATTCAGAATCAATCAGATACATGAAATACATAGCCACGAACATTCAGAATCAAGAGGATACAGTATACACATAGCCACAAACATTCAGAATCAGGTAGATAAAATATACCTCTAGCCACACAGATTCAGAATCTGGCAGATACAGTGTAAACATGGCTTCACAGATTCAGAATGAAGCATATGCAGTATACACATAGCCACATACATTCAGAACTAGGCAGATACAGTATACAACTAACCATAAAGATTCAGAATCATGCAGATAAAGTATACTCATAGCCACGTAGATTCAGAATCAGGCAGATACAGTATACACCTAGACACATAGATTTATTATCAGGCAGATACAGAATACACATAGCTACATACATTCAAAATCAGACAGACACAATATATAACCATATATATTCAGAATGAAGTAGATACAGTATACTCCTAGCCACATACATTCAGAATCAGGCAGATACAATATACAGCTAGACCCATAGATTCAGAATCCAGCAGATACAGTATATACCTGGCCACATACATTCAGAATCAGGCAGATACAGAACACACCTAGCCACACAGAATAAGAATCAGACAGATACAGTATACACACAGCCACATCGATTCACAATCAGGCAGATACAGTATACAGCTAGCCACATATATTCAGAATCAAGCAGATGCAGTATACTCCTGACAACATGCATTCACAATCAGGCAGATACAGTATACAGCTGTCTCACAGATTCAGAATCAAGCAGATATAGTGTGCACATAGCCTCGCATATTTAGAATCAATCAGATACAGTATACACATGGCCACATACCTTCAGAAAGAGGCAGATACAGTATACAGCTAGTCACACAGATTCAGACACAAGCACATACAGTATTCAAATAGCCACACATTCAAAATCAGAGAGATACAGAATACACATAGCCACATATATTCAGAATCGGACTGATACAGTATACACCTAGTCACATAGATTAAGAATCAAGCAAATTCAGTATATACTGAGCCACATACATTCAGAATCAGGCAGATATAGTACACAGCTTGCCACAAAGATTCAAACTCAAGCAGATAGTATATACCTAGCCACATACATTCAGAATCAAGCAGATACAGTATACACATAGCCACATACATTCAGAATCAGACAGATACAGTATACACCTAGCCACATAGATTTAGAATCAGATACATTTTACACATAGCCAGATCACTCAGAATCAATCAGATACATTATACACATAGCCACACAGATTTGGAATTAGCCAGATACAACATACAGCTAGCCACATAGATCCAGAATCAAGCAGGTACAATATACACATAGCCACATGCATTCAGAATCAGGCAGATACAATATACCTCTAGCCACACAGATTCAGAATCAGGCAGATAGAGCATACACATAGCTTCACAGATTCAGAATCAAGCATATACAGTATACACATAGGCACAGACATTCAGAATTAGCCAGATGCAGTATTCACCTAACCATGTAGATTCAGAATGAAACAGATACAGTATACACATAGCCACATAGATTCAGACTCAGGCAGATACAGTATACACCAGCCACATTGATTCAGAATCAGGCAGATACAGTATACACCTAGCCACAAAGATTTAGAATCAGGCAGATACATCATTCACTTAGCCACATACACTCAGAATCACACAGATACAGTATACACCTAACCACATAGCTTAAGAATCAAGCAGATACAGTATTCACACATTGCCACGTACATTCAGAATCAGGTAGATACAGTGTACAGCTAGCCACATAGATACAGAATCAAGCAGATTCAGTATGTACCTAGCCACATACATTCAGAATCAGGCAGCTATAGTATACAGCTTGCCACAATGATTCAAACTCAAGCAGATAGTATATACCTAGCCACATACATTCTGAATCAAGCAGATACAGTATACACATAGCCACATATATTCAGAATCAGACAGATACAGTATGCACCTAGCCACATACATTCAGAATCAAGCAGATACATTATACACATAGACACAAACACTCAGAATCAATCAGATACAGTACACATAGCCACATCAATTTAGATTTAGGCAGGTAGAATATACAGCTAGCCACATAGAACCAGAATCAAGCAGGTACACTATACACATAGCCACATACATTCAGAATCAGGAAGATACAGTATACACCTTGTCACACAATTTCAGAATCAGGCAGATAGAGCATACACATAGCTTCACAGATTCAGAGTCAAGCATATATAGTATACACATAGGCACAGACATTCAGAATTAGGCAGATGTAGTATACACCTAACCATGTAGATTGAGAATGAAGCAGAAACAGTATAGACATAGCCACGTAGATTCAAAATCAGGCAGATACAGAGTACACACAGCCACATCGATTCAGAATCAGGCAGATACAGTATATACCTAGCCACATAGATTTAGAATCCGGCCGATACAGTATTCACATAGCCACATACACTCAGAATCAGACAGATACAGTATACAGCTAAGCACATAGATTAATAATGAAGCAGATGCAGTATACACAGCTAGCCATGTACATTTAGAATCGGGTAGATACAGTATACGGCTAGGCACATAGATTCAGAATCAGGCAGATACAGTATACACCTGGCCACATGCATTCAGAATCAGGGAGATACAGTTTACAGATAGCCGCATACACTGAAATTAAGACAGACCCAATATACACCTAACCACATATATTCAGAATCAAGCAGATACAGTATACACCTTACATACATTCATAATCAGGCAGATACAGTATACATACGGCCACATCAATTCAGAATCAGGCAGATTCAGTTTACGCCTAACCACACTGATTAAGAATCAGGCAGATACAGTATACACCTAGCGACATACATTCAGAATCAATCAGATACAGTATACAGCTAGCCACATATATTCAGAATCAAGCAGATGCAGTATATACAAGCCAAATACATTTAGAATCAAGCAGATACAGTATATACATGCCACACACATTTAGAATCAAGCAGTAACAATATACACATAGCCACAAACATTAAGAATCAGGCAGATATAATATACATCTAGTCACATAGATTTAGAATTCAGCTGTGACAATATACAGCTAGCCACATAGATCCAGAATCAAGCAGATACAATATACACATAGCCACATACATTCAGAATCAGACAGCTACAGTATAGACCTAGCCACACAAATTCAGAATCAGGCAGATACAGTATACACATAGCTTCACAGATTCAAAATGAAGCATATGCAGTATATACACAGGTATTAATCAATAATACACCAACAATATCTGATAAAGCTACTGCCGATATTTTTGTTCTGTTTTCTCACACACAGACACAGTTCAGTCTGCAATACCCAAACAACCGAATAATCATAATTACTTGATAACTACTAACCAAATTAAATTGGCTTTACAAACTCTAAACGAAAATGGAAGTCCCAGACCAGATATGATTAGTTCCAGATTTCTGACAGAAACCATTGATACAATATCTACACCATTGGCTATTATCTTTAACAAATCTCTCAATGAATCATCAGTTCCCACTGACTGGTTGACAGCATACGTGACACCAATTTTTAAAAAGGGGAATAGATCAGATGCAGAAAACTACAGACCCATAAGCCTGACTTCTGTGCCATGTAAAATACTGGAAAAAATAATTAAAATTTTAATGGAAGATGAAATACTATACTTAAACCTTCAAGACACCACACAATATGGTTTCAAACAAGGACACTCAACAACTGCTAACTTAATTGCCTTCTACAATCAAATTCACAATAAATTAGATGTAAGAATCCCCATGGATGTTATTCTCTTGGATTTCAGCAAAGCTTTTGATCGTGTATCTCACACAAAATTAATCAACAAACTGATATCACTAGGAATTTCTGTACAACTAACCAATTGGGTGAAAAACTGGTTAACAGACAGGACCCAACAAGTCAGAATTAATGGAGTATTGTCTAATAGGGGTGAGGTGACTAGTGGGGTGCCACAGGGTTCCGTGCTCGGACCTGTCCTGTTCAATGTCTTTATATCTGACATGCAGGTTAGTTCAAACACCCACCTATCAAAATTTGCTGATGACACCAAACTGGGAGGAAGTGTTGACACTCCAGATAACATAAATCAACTGTGTACAGATTTACACCCAATTGAAGAATGGGCAACATTATATGGTATGGAATTTAACAATAACAAATGTACTGTACTTCATCTCGGTAACAACAATCCACATCATATTTATAAACTAAATAATACACTTTTAAAAACAACAAAGTGTGAAATAGATCTTGGAGTAAATATTAACAACAAATTATCCTCAAGTGACCACTGTAACAAACTAGCAAAAAACTCAAATGGATTACTCAGAAGAATAAACCGCACATTTACATCAAAACTCGAAAACTGTATTATTCCGCTGTACAGGACCTATGTTAGACCACATTCTGATTATGGGTCACCATTCTGGAGCCCATATCTCAAAAAGGACATAACCACTATTGAAAGCATCCAAAGAACAGCAACAAGGATGATACCTCATTTGGCACACCTACCATGTGTTACTAGACTTAAAAAATTAAAACTTTACTTGTTAGAAATCAGGCGATTAAGGGGAGATCTCTTATTTCTTTACAAAATTTTGAAATAACCAAAAATGATGCAACACTGTGGATTAAATTACACAAAAAGAAAACTAGTTCCCAGATTACACAATAAACAATTAATTGTCCCAAAAGCAAATACTAACAAAAGACTACACTTTTTTACAACCAGAGTCCCCAGAATATGGAATAAACTACCCAATGATCTTGTTAACATCACTAATTTTGAGACATTTAAGTTCAAATTAGACTTATGGTTGAACACCATTGGCAAACAATGATCCACAATATTGTGGGAGATACTCTCGATGGGCACCATGCCTCCTTGTATCACATCCAACCGTAATACCAAGCAAGTAACACATAGCCACATACATTCAGAATTAAGCAGATACAGTATACAACTAACCATGAAGATTCAGAATCAAGCAGATACTGTATACACATAGCTATATAGATTCAGAATCAGGCAGATGCAATATGCGTAGACATATAAATTTAGAATCAGGCAGATACGGAATACACACAGCCACATACATTCAAAATGAGACAGACAAAATATACACCTAACCGTATCTTTTCAGAATAAAGCAGATACAGTATACACCTAGCTACATACATTCAGAATCTGGCAGATACAATATACGGCTACCCCCATAGATTCAGAATCAAGCAGATACAGTATGCACCTGGCCACTTACACTCTGAATCAGGCAGATACAGAATACACCTAGCCACACAGAATCAGAATCAGACAGATGCAGAATACACACAGCCACATCAATTCAGAATCAAGCAGATACAGTATAGCCCTGGCCACATACATTCAGAATCAGGCAGATACAGTATACAGCTAGCAACATACATTCAGAATCAAGCAGATACAGTATACACCTAGCCACACAGATTCAGTACCAGGCAGATGCAATATAAACATAGCCACATACTTTTATAATCGAGCAGATACAGTATACACTTAGCCACACAGATTCAGAATCAGGCAGATACAGTATACACATAGCCTCATATATTTAGAAACAATCAGATACAGTATACACAAGGCCACATTAATTTATTTATTTATTTTATTTCGCTTTTGTTAACCAGGTAGGTACACTTGACAAGACAATTGCCTATTTTCAGGTACGACCCAGGAGAGTACAGGTATAACAGATTTAGGTACATGTGAAGATACATATTCAACACAGAATACGAAACATGGTAAGGCATAGATTATACAGTATTAACATAACAAAAATAAACACCTTGTGGGAGATAAGAGCAGTAATGTTACAGATTCAACACATTCATTCTGAATGAGGCAGATAAAGTATACAGCTAGTCACAGATTCAGACTCAGGCACATACAGTATACAAATAGCCACATACATTCACAATCAAGCAGATACAGGATACACATAGCTACATATATTCAGAATCAGACTGACACAGTATACACCTAGCCACATAGATTCAGAATCAAGCAGATTCAATATATACCTAGCCACCTACATTCAAAATCAGGCAGATATAGCATACAGCTTGCCACAAAGATTCAAACTCAAGCAGATAGTATATACCTAGCCACATACATTCAGAATCAAGCAGATACAGTATACACATAGCCACATACATTCAGGGCCAGAGAGATACAGTATACACCTATCCACAAACACTCAGAATCAAGCAGATACAGTATACACATAGCCACTTAGATTTAGAACTTAGGCAGATACAATATACAGCTAGCCACATAGATCCAGAATCAAGCAGATACAATATACTCGGAGCCACATACATTCAGAATCAGGCAGATACAGTATACACCCTAGCCACACAGATTCAGAATCAGGCAGATCGAGCATACACATAGCTTCACAAATTCAGAATCAAGCATATACAGTATACACATTGGCACAGACATTAGGCAGATGCAGTATACAACTAACCATGTAGATTCAGAATGAAACAGATACAGTATACACATAGCCACAAAGATTCAGACTCAGGCAGATACAGTATACACACAGCCATATCAATTCAGAATCAGGCAGATACAGTATACACCAAGCCACATAGATTTAGAATCAGGCAGATACAACATTCACCTAGCCACATACACTCATAATCAGCCAGATACAGTATACACCTAGCCACATAGATTAAGAATCAAGCATGTACAGTAAACACAGCTAGCCACATATATTCAGAATCAGGCAGATACAGTATACGGCTGGTCACATAGATTCAGAATCAGGCAGATACAGTATACACCTAGCCACACAGATTCAGTACCAGGCAGATGCAATATAAACATAGCCACATACATTTATAATCGAGCAGATACAGTATACACTTAGCCACACAGATTCAGAATCAGGCAGATACAGTATACACATAGCCTCATATATTTAGAAACAATCAGATACAGTATACACAAGGCCACATTAATTTTTTTATTTATTTTATTTCGCTTTTGTTAACCAGGTAGGTACACTAGACAAGACAATTGCCTATTTTCAGGTACGACCCAGGAGAGTACAGGTATAATAGATTTAGCTACATGTGAGGATACATATTCAACACAGAATACGAAACATGGTAAGGCATAGATTATACAGTATTAACATAACAAAAATAAACACCTTGTGGGAGATAAGAGCAGTAATGTTACAGATTCAACACATTCATTCTGAATGAGGCAGATAAAGTATACAGCTAGTCACAGATTCAGACTCAGGCACATACAGTATACAAATAGCCACATACATTCACAATCAAGCAGATACAGGATACACATAGCTACATATATTCAGAATCAGACTGACACAGTATACACCTAGCCATATAGATTCAGAATCAAGCAGATTCAATATATCCTAACCACCTACATTCAGAATCAGGCAGATATAGCATACAACTTGCCACAAGATTCAAACTCAAGCAGATAGTATATACTAGCCACATACATTCAGAATCAAGCAGATACAGTATACACATAGCCACATACATTCAGGGCCAGAGAGATACAGTATACACCTATCCACAAACACTCAGAATCAAGCAGATACAGTATACACATAGCCACTTAGATTTAGAACTAGGCAGATACAATATACAGCTAGCCACATAGATCCAGAACAAGCAGATACAATATACTCGGAGCCACATACATTCAGAATCAGGCAGATACAGTATACATCTAGCCACACAGATTCAGAATCAGGCAGATCGAGCATACACATAGCTTCACAAATTCAGAATCAAGCATATACAGTATACACATTGGCACAGACATTAGGCAGATGCAGTATACAACTAACCATGTAGATTCAGAATGAAGCAGATACAGTATACACATAGCCACAAAGATTCAGACTCAGGCAGATACAGTATACACACAGCCATATCAATTCAGAATCAGGCAGATACAGTACATACCAAGCCACATAGATTTAGAATCAGGCAGATACAGCATTCACCTAGCCACATACACTCATAATCAGACAGATACAGTATACACCTAGCCACATAGATTAAGAATCAAGCATGTACAGTAAACACGGCTAGCCACATATATTCAGAATCAGGCAGATACAGTATACGGCTGGTCACATAGATTCAGAATCAGGCAGATACAGTATACACCTGGCCACATACATTCAGAATCTGGCAGATACGGTATACACCTAGACACAAAGATTCAGATTCAGGCAGATACAGTATACACATAGCCACATAGATTCAGAATCAGGCAGGTACAACATACACCTAGCCACATAAATTTAGAATCAGGCAGATACAGTATACACATAACCACAAACATTGAAAATCAGACAGACACAATATATACCTAACCACATATATTCAGTATCAAGCAGATACAGTATAAAGCTAGCCACATACATTCTGAATCAGGCAGATACAGTATACATATGGTCACATCGATTCAGAATCAGGCAGATACAGTATACACCAAACCACACTGATTAAGAATCAAGCAGATACAGTATACACCTAGCTACATGCATTCAGAATCAGGCAAATACAGTATACAACTAGCCACATATATTCAGAATCAAGTAGATACAGTATACACAAGCCACATACATTTAGAATCAAGCCGGTACAGTATACACATAGCCACAAACATTCAGAATCAGGTAGATATAATATACATCTAGCCACATAGATTTAGAATTTGGCCGATACAATATACAGCTAGCCACATAGATCCAGAATTAAGCAGATACAATATACACATACATTCAGAATCGTGCGGGTACAGCAGGTACCTAGCCACACAGATTTAGAATCAGGCAGACACAGTATACAAATAACCTCACATATTCAGAATCAAGCAGTTACAGTATACGCATAGTCACATACATTCAGAATCAAGAAGATACAGTATACATCTAGCCACATAGATTCAGAATCATGGAGATACAATACATACATAGCCACATACTTTCAGAATCAGGCAGATACAGTACACGCATAGCCATATATATATTCAGAATCACACAGATGCACTATACACCTTGCCACATACATTCAGAATCAAAGAGATACCATACATACAAGCCACATACATTCAGATTCAAGCCGATACATAATACAGATAGCAACATATATTTAGAATCAGGCAGATAAAGTATACACAAAGCCTCATAGCTTCAGAATCATGCAGATTCACTATACACATAGACACATACATTTTGAACAAGGCAGATACAGTATACACCTAGTCACACAGATTTAGAATCAGCCAGGTACCGTATACAGATAGTCACACAGATTCGGAATCAAGCAGATCAACTATGCACAAAGACATATACATTTAGAATCAAGCAGATATAGTATCCAGCTAGTGACATAGATTCAGAATCAGCAGATACAATATACACATAGCCACATTCACTTAGAATCATGCAGATACAGTATACACTTAGCCACACAGATGCAGAAACAGGCAGATACAGTATACACATAGCTTCACAGATTCAGAATCAAGCAGATACAGTATACACATAGCCACATACCTTCAGAATCTAGCAGATACAGTGTACACTTAGCCATATACATTCAAAATCAATCAGATACATTATACACATAGCCGCAAACATTCAGAATCAAGCGTATACAGTATACACATATCGACAAACATTCAGAATCAGGCAGAGAAAATATACATCTAGTCACATAGATTTAGAATTAGGCAGATACAATATGCAGCTAGCCACATAGATTGAGAGTCAAGCAGATAGAATATACATATAGCCACATACACTCAGAATCAGGCAGCTACAGTATAGACCTAGCCACACAGATTCAAAATCAGGCAGATACAGTATAAACAAAGCTTCACAGATTAGAATCAAGCATTAGCAGTATACACGTGGCAATATACATTCAGAATTAGGCATATATAGTATACAACTAACCATGTAGACTCAGAATCAAGCAGATACAGTATACACATAGCCACGTGGATTCAGAATCAGGCAGATATAGTATATATCTAGCCTCATTGATTTAGAATCAGGCAGATACAGTATGCACATAGCCACTTACATTGAAAATCAGACGGATAAAATATACACATAACCACATATATTCAAAATCAAGCAGATACAGTATACACAGAGACACGAAGATTCAGACTCAGGCAGATACAGTAAACGAATAGCCTCACATATTCAGAATCAAGTAGTTACAGTATACACATAGTCAGATACATTCAGAATCAAGTAGATACAGTATACAGCTAGCCACATAGATTCAGAATCAAGCAGACACAATATACACATATCCACATACTTTCAGAATCAGGCAGATACAGTATACACATAGCCACATATATTCAGAATCACACTGATACAGGATATGCGTAGCCAGATAGATTCAGAATCAAACAGATACAGTATATACCTAGCCATATACAGTGAGAGGCAAGCAGATATGGTATATGGCTTGTCATATAGATTCAGAATCAAGCAGATACAGTATATACAAGCTACATACATTCAGAATCAAGCAGATACAGTATACCCATAGCAATATAGATTTAGAATAAGGCATATAAAGTATACACAAAGCCTCATAGATTCACAATCACACAGATACAGTTTACACATAGCCACATACTTTCAGAACAAGGCAGATACAGTATACACCTAGTCACTCAGATTTAGAATCAGGCAGACACAGTATACATACAGCCTCATAGATTCAGAATCAAGCAGATAAAATATGCACAAAGCCACATATATTCAGAATCAGGCAGATATAGTATCCAGCTAGTGACATATATTTAGAATCAAGCAGATACATTATACACATAGCTACATACATTTAGAATCACGGAGATACAGTATACACCTAGCCACACAGATTCAGAATCACGCAGATACAGTATACACATAGCTTCACAGATTCAGAATAAAGCAGATACAGTATATACATAGCGACATACATTCAGAATCGGACAGATACAGTGTACACTTAGACATATTCTTTCAGAATCAGGCAGATAAAATATACATCTAGCCACATAGATTTAGAATTAGGCAGATACAATATACAGCTAGCCACATAGATTGAGAATCAAGCAGATAGAATATACATATAGTCACATACATTCAGAATCAGAACCTAGCCACACAGATTCAGAATCAGGCAAATACAGTATAAACATAGCTTCACAGGTTCAGAATCAAGCATTAGCAGTATACACATGGTAATATACATTCAGAATTAGGCATATACGGTATACAACTAAGTAGATTCAGAATCAAGCAGATACATTATACACATAGCCACGTACTGTAGATTCAGAATCAGGAGGATACAGTATACACCTAGCCACATAGCTTTAGAATCAGGCAGATACAGCATTCACATAGTCACATACACTCAGAATCAAACAGATACAGTATACACTTAACCACATAGCTTAAAAATCAAGCAGATACAGTATACACACCTAGCCATGTACATTCAGAATCAGGTAGATACAGTATACGGCTAGCAACATAGATACAGAATCAAGCAGATTCAGTATATACCTAGCCACATACATTTAGAATCAGGCATATATAGTATACAGCTTGCCACAAAGATTCAAACTCAAGCAGATAGTATATACCTAACCACATACATTCTGAATTGAGCAGATACAGTATACACATAGCCACATATATTCAGAATCAAGAAGATACAGTATACAGTTAGCCACATAGTTTCAGAATCATGGAGATACAATACACACATAGCCACATACTTTCAGAATGAGGCAGATACGGTATATACTGTACATAGCCATATATACTGAGAATCACACAGATGCACTATACACCTTGCCACATTGATTCAGAATCAAACAAATACAGTATATACAAGCCACATACATCCAGATTCAAGCAGATACAGTATACACATAGCAACATATATTTAGAATTAGGAAGATAAAGTATATACCACACCACATAGCTTCAGAATCATGCATATTCATTATAAACATAGCCACATACATTCTGAACAAGGCAGATACTGTATACAGCTAGCCCCATAGATTCAGAATCAGGCAGATACCGTATACACCTGGCCACATACATTCAGACTCAGGCAGTTACAAAACACACCTAGCCACACAGATTCAGAATCAGGCAGATACAGTTTACACATAGGCACATCGATTCAGAATCAGTCAGATACAGTATACACCTAACTACATTGAGTAAGTGTCAAGCAGTATACAGCTAGCCACATACATTCAGAATCAGGCAGATACAGTATACAGCTAGCAACATATATTCAGAATCAAGCAGTATACAAATAGCCATTTACACATAGCCACACAGATTCAGTACCAGGCAGATGAAATATAAACATACCCACATACATTCATAATCAGGCAGATACTATATACATTTAGCCACACAGTTTCAGAATCAGGCATATATAGTATACACATAACCTCACATATTTAGAATCCATCAGATACAGTATATACATGGCCACATGCAGTATATTCAGAATGAGGCAGATAAAGTATGTAGCTAGTCACACAGATTCAGAATCAAGCACGTAGAGTATTCAGATAGCCAGATACATTCACAATCAGACAGATACAGAATACACATAGTCACATAATTCAGAATCAGACTGATACAGTATACACATAGCCACATACATTCAGTATCAAGCAGATACAGTATATACCTAGCCACATACATTCAGAATCAGGCAGATACAGTATACAGCTTGCCACAAAGATTCAGACTCAAGCAGATAGTATATACCTAGCCACATACATTCAGAATCAAGCAGATACAGTATATACATAGCCACATACATTCAGAATCAGAGAGATACAGTATACACCTAGTCACATACAGTACATTCAGAATCAAGCAGATACGGTATATACATAGCCACATACTTTCAGAATCAGGTGGATACAGTGTACAAATAGCCTCACATATTGAGAATCAAGCAGTTACAGTATATACATAGTCACATACAATCAGAATCAAGCAGGCACAGTATACACCTAGACACATACATTCAGAATCAAACAGATACATTATACACATAGCCACTAACTCTCAGAATCAAGCAGATACACTATTTGCCTAGCCACATAGATTTATAATCAGGCAGATACCGTATACTCATACCCACATACATTCAGAATCAGGCAGATAGAGTATATTCCTAGCCACACAGATTCAGAATCAAGCAGAAACAGTATACACACGGCCACATCAATTCAGAATCAGGCAGATAAAGTATACATCTAAACACATTGATTAAGAATCAAGCAGATACAGTGTACACCTAGTCACATATATTCAGAATCAGGCAGACACAGTATACCGCTAGTCACATATATTCAGAATCAAGCAGATACAGCATATACAAGCCACATACATTGAGAATCAACTGGGTACAGTATACACATAGCCACAAACATTCAGAATCAGGCAGATATAATGTACATCTAGTCACATAGATTTAGAATTCGGCAGATTCAAAATACAGCTAGCAACATAGATCCAGAATCAAGCAGATACAATATACACATAGCCAGATATATTCAGAATCAGGCAGATCCAGCATACACCTAGCCATATAGACTTAGAATCAGGCAGATACAGTAAACACATAGCCACATACACTCAAACTCAGACAGACACGATATACACCTAACCACATATATTCGGACTCAAGCAGATACAGTATACACCTAGCCACATACATTCAGAAATAGGCAGAGAGAGTATACAGTTAGTCGCATAGATTCAGAATCAAGCAGATTCAGTATACACCTAGCCACATACATTCAGAATCAGGCAGATACAGTATACAGCTTGCCACAAAGATTCAGACTCAAGCAGATAGTATATACCTAGCCACATACATTCAGAATCAAGCAGATACAGTGTATACATAGCCACATACTTTCAGAATCAGGCGGATACAGTATACAAATAGCCTCACATATTGAGAACCAAGCAGTTACAGTATATACACAGTCACATACAATCAGAATCAAGCAGACACAGTATACACCTAGACACATACATTCAGAATCAAGCAGATACATTATACACATAGCCACTAACTCTCAGAATCAAGCAGATACACTATACGCCTAGCCACATAGATGTATAATCAGGCAGATACCGTATACTCATACCCACATACATTCAGAATCAGGCAGATAGAGTACATTCCTAGCCACACAGATTCAGAATCAGGCAGAAACAGTATACACACAGCCACATCGATTCAGAATCAGGCAGATAAAGTATACATCTAATCACATTGATTAAGAATCAAGCAGATACAGTGTACACCTAGCCACATATATTCAGAATCAGGCAGACACAGTATACTGCTAGCCATATATATTCAGAATCAAGCAGATACAGCATATACAAGCCACATACATTGAGAATCAACTGGGTACAGTATACACATAGCCACAAACATTCAGAATCAGGCAGATATAATGTACATCTAGTCACATAGATTTAGAATTCGGCAGATTCAAAATACAGCTAGCAACATAGATCCAGAATCAAGCAGATACAATATACACATAGCCAGATATATTCAGAATCAGGCAGCTAAAGTATACACCTAGCCACAGAGATTCAGGATCCGGCAGATACAGTATATACATAGCTTCACAGATTCAGAATCAAGCATGTACAGTATACAAATAGCCACATACATTCAGAATTAGGCAGACACAGAATACACCTAACCATGTAGATTCAGAATCAAGCATATACAGTATACACATAGCCACGTAGATTCAGAATCAGGCAGATCCAGCATACACCTAGCCATATAGACTTAGAATCAGGCAGATACAGTAAACACATAGCCACATACACTCAAACTCGGACAGACACGATATACACCTAACCACATATATTCAGACTCAAGCAGATACAGTATACACCTAGCCACATACATTCAGAAATAGGCAGAGAGAGTATGCAGTTAGTCACATAGATTCAGAATCAAGCAGATTCAGTATACACCTAGCCACATACATTCAGAATCAGGCAGATACAGTATATGCCTAGCCACACAGATTCAGAATCAGGCAGACACAGTATACACACAGCGAAATCAATTCAGAATGAGGCAGATACAATATACATATAACCACACTGATTAAAAATCAAGCAGATACAGTGTACACCTAGCCACATACATTCAGAATCAGGCAGATACAGTATACAGCTAGCCACATATATTCAGAATCAAGCAGATATAGTATAAACCTGGCCACATACATTCAGAATCAGGCAGATACAGTATACAGCGAGCTACATATATTCAGAATCAAGCAGATACAGTATACACCTAGACACACAGATTAAGTACCAGGCAGATGAAATATAAACTTAGCCTCATACAATCAGAATCAGGCAGATAAAGTATACACCTAGCCACACATATTCAGAATTAGGCAGATACAGTATACACATAGCCTCACATATTTGGAATCAAGCCCTTACAGTATACACATGGCCACATACATTCAGAATGAGGCAGCTACAGTATACAGCTAGTCACACAGATTCAGAATCAAGCAGATGTGTTTACCCCCCCTCGCAGGGGTATTTTGGCAGCGAAGTCCCCCACAGTGACTACAGCACCTAGCCACAGTGGGAGACCCGCTGAAACCCAGAGCTGCCTGTTGTTGGTCCTGCACCCCCCCAATCAGCTCCGACAGAAGTTGAGAAACTTTAAGTGGGGAGGGTGAAGGGGGATTGGGGGGGCAATGCCCTGAAGAAAACAAAGAAAATGATAGCGAGCTGGCAGATGACTCCAGAATGTGGTCGACCTGCTAGTGTCGCTGACAGGGCGTTCGGCAGAAATACTGTCGGACTCCTGTCGTGGATCCAAGCAGATACAGTACACAAATAGCCACATACATTCAGAATCAGGCTGATACAGAATACACATAGCCACATATAATCAGACTGATACAGTATACATCGAGCCAGATAGATTAAAAATCAAGCAGATACGGTATATACATAGCGATGTACATTCAGATTCAGGCAGATATGTTATACAGCATGGTACAAGGATTCAGATTCAAGCAGATAGCATGTACCTAGCCACATACTGTACATTCAAAATCAAGCAGATACAGTATAGACATAGCCACATACATTCAGAATCAGACAGCTACAGAATACACCTAGCCACATACATTCAGAATAAAGCAGATACAGTATACACATAGCCACACAGATTTAGAATTACACAGATACAATATACAGCTAGCCACGTAGATCCAGAATCAAGCAGGTACAATATACACATAGCCACATACATTCAGAATCAGGCAGATTCAGTAAACAGCTAGCCACATAGAGTCAGAATAAAGCAGATACAGTATACACATAGCCACCTCCACTCAGAATCATGCAGATATAGAATACACCTAGCCACGCAGATTCAGAATCAGGCAGAAACAGTATACACATAACTTCACATATTCAGAATGAAGCAGATACAATATACACCTGTCCACATATATTCAGAATCAGGTAGATAAAGTATACACCTAGCCACACAGATTAAGATTCAGGGAAATACAGTATACACATAGTCACGTAGATTCAGAATCAGACAGATATAATATACACCTAGCCACATAGATTTATAATCAGGCAGATACAGTATACACATAGCCACATACATTCAAAATCACACAGACACAATATACACCTAACCACATATATTTAGAATCAAGCTGATACAGGATACACTTAGCCACATACATTCAGAATTAGGCAGATACAGTATACAGCTAGCCACATATATTCAGAATCAAGCAGATACAGTAAATACAAGCCACATACATTCAGAATCAAGAGGGTAGAGTATACACATAGCGAGAAACATTCAGAATCAGGCAGACACAACATACAGCTAGCCACATAGATCTGGAATCAAGCAGATACAATATATACATAGCCACACATATTCAGAATCAGGCAGTTACAGTATACAGCCAGCAAGACAGATTCAGAATCAGGCAGATACAGGATACACACAGCTTCACAGATTCAGAATCAAGCAGATACAGTATACACATAGCTAAGTAGATTCAGAATCAGGCAGATACAGCGTACACCTAGCCACATAGACTTAGAATCAGGCAGATGCAGTATAGATATTGCCACATACATTAAAAATCAGACAGACACGATATTGGGTAAAAAGAGAGAGTACATCGTTTAAGCAGGAGTAGCACACTAATCCGAAGCTTGTTTTCAGATGAGACTTGGGAGCACAAGGAAGTTAAGTGACTTGCTCAGGATCACACAGTATGCACCTAGGCAGATGTGGGATTCAAATCCAGGTCTCCAGATTTGCAACTCAGAGCCTTAACCCACTGTGCTATAATGCTTCCTATAAATACACCTATACCACATATATTCAGACTCGAGCAGATACAGTATACACCTAACCTTGTAGATTCGGAATCAGACAGATATAATATACACCTAGCCACATAGATTTATAATCAGGCAGATACAGTATACACATAGCCACATACATTTAAAATCACACAGACACAATATACACCTAACCACATATATTTAGAATCAGGCAGATACAGGATACACCTAGACACATACATTCAGAATAAGGCAGGTACAGTATACAGCTAGCCACATATATTCAGAATCAAGCAGATACAGTAAATACAAGCCACATACATTCAGAATCAAGAGGGTAGAGTATACACATAGCGAGAAACATTCAGAATCAGGCAGACACAATATACAGCTAGCCACATAGATCTGGAATCAAACAGATACAATATATACATAGCCACACATATTCAGAATCAGGCAGTTACAGTATACAGCTAGCAAGACAGATTCAGAATCAGGCAGATACAGCATACACACAGCTTCACAGATTCAGAATCAAGCAGATACAGCATACACATAGCCAAGTAGATTCAGAATCAGGCAGATACAGCGTACGGCATGCCATATAGACTTAGAATCAAGCAGATACAGTATACATATAGCCACATACATTAAAAATCATACAGACACAATATTGGGTAAAAAGAGTGAGAACATCGTTTAAGCAGGAGTAGCACACTAAGCCAAAGCTTGTTTCCAGATGAGACCTGGGAGCACAAGAAAGTTAAGTGACTTGCTCAGGATCACACAGGTTGCACCTAGGCAGATGTGGGATTCAAATCCAGGTCTCCAGATTTGCAACTCAGAGCCTTAACCCACTGTGCTATAATGCTTCCTATAAATACACCCATACCACATATATTCAGACTCAAGTAGGTATAGTATACACCTATCCACATACATTCAGAATCAGGCAGATACAGTATACACCTGGCCACATACATTCAGAATCAGGCAGATATAATATAGACCTAGCCACACAGATTCAGAATCAGGCAAACACAGTATACTCATGGCCACATCAATTCAGAATCAGACAAATACAGAATACACCTAACCACCAGATTTAGAATCAGACAGATACAGTATACAAATAGCCACGCACATTCACAATCAGGCAGATACAGAATACACATAGCCACATATATTCAGAGTCAGACTGATACAGTATACACCTAGCTACATAGATTCAGAAGCAAGCAGATACAGTATATACACAGCGACGTACATTCAGAATCTGACAGATACAGTATACACCTAACCACATAGATTAAGAATCAAGCAGATACAGTATACACAACTAGCCACATACATTCAGAATCAGGCAGATACAGTATATGGCTAGCCTCATAGATTCAGAATTAGGAAGAAACAGTCTACACCTGGCCACATACATTCAGAAACAAGCAGATAAAGTATACACCTAGCCACACAGATCCAGATTCAGGCAGATACAATATACACATAGCCATGTAGATTCAGAACAGGCAGATACAACATACACCTAGCCACATAGATTTATAATCAGGCAGATACAGTATACACATAGCCACATACATTCAGAATCATATACAGTAGATACAGTATACGGCTAGCCACATAGATTCAGAATCAGGCAGATACAGTATGCACCTTGTCACAAAGATTCAGACTCAAGCAGATAGTATATACCTAGCCACATACATTCAGAATCAAGAAAATACAGTATACACTTAGCCACAAACATTCAGAATCAGACAGCTACAGTATACACCTAGCCACATACATTCAGCATCAAGCAGATACTGTATACACATAGCCACATAGATTTAGAATTGTTCAGATACAATATACAGCTAGCCACATAGATCCAGAATCAAGCAGATACAATATACACACACCAACATACATTAAGAATCAGTCAGATTCAGTATACAGCTAGCCACATAGATTCAGAATCAAGCAGATAAAGTAAACAGCTAGTGATATAGATTCAGAATCAAGCAGATACAATATACACATAGCCACATCCACTTAGAATCATCAGATACAGAATACACCTTGCCACACAGATTCAGAATCAGACAGAAGTAGTATACACCTATCCACATATATTCAGAATTAGGCAGATA
Organism: Neoceratodus forsteri; assembly: GCA_016271365.2. NCBI lineage: Eukaryota > Metazoa > Chordata > Ceratodontiformes > Ceratodontidae > Neoceratodus > Neoceratodus forsteri. Next base: position 118,315,513 of record JADMNL010000023.1, read on the forward strand.
AAGTATACTCCTAGCCACACAGATTAATATTCAGGCAAATACAGTATACACATAGCCATGTAGATTCAGAATCAGGCAGATACATTATACACCAAGCCACATATATTTATTATTAGGCAGATACAGTGTACACATAGCCACATACATTCAAAATCACACAGACACAATATACACCTAACCACATATATTCAGAATCAAGCAGATACAGGATATACCTAGCCACATACATTCAGAATCAGGCAGATGCAGTATATTTCTAGCCACACAGATTCAAAATCAATCCGATGCATCATACATACAGCCACTTCAATTCAGAATTAGGCAGATACAGTATTCACCTAACCACATTAAGAATTAAGCAGATACAGTATACACCTAGCCACATACATTCAGAATCAGGCAGATACAGTATACAGCTAGCCACATATATTCAGAATCAAGAGGGAACAGTATATACATTTTTTTTTATTTAGTTTTTGTTGACCGGGTAAGTGCACTAGACAAATCCTGCCTATTTTCAGGCACAACCCGGGGGAGTGGGATACAGATGAATGCCAACTGACCTTGAACTAGATTAAGCTGTTAGTGGTATTTATAGTGAATAAGGGAAATTTGGCCAGGACACCGGGGAAACTCCACTACTGGCTGCTGGTCAGTGGCTGGTGGGGATCTTTCTGATGTCACTCTGCAGTATGGCAGATGGGTTTGAGCATCGAGAGGAGATGGAGGTCGGAGTTAGCAAGGTATCTGACAAACCGCAAAACGCTAGTTCAGAGGATGTTTGCCGCATGTCGACTAGCGTTTCTCAGCTGGAAGCAGCACCGGAGACTACCTTAACCATTCCGGATTCGGCTGGTGATATTTCAGCTCTTAAAAATGATACAGTTCAAAATATGGATTTACCTTCCGAATGTATTCCTATTTTGACGCCGTTGGATGGCGTTATTTCAGAGTGCATCACTAATACGGAACCTCTAAAGGAACTGGGTTTTCAGGAAAAAGCTTCCCGGAGGACTGAGTTTGGTGGCGGACTAAAAATGTCACAAGTTATGTGACGGCAGTTCGGTCTACCAGGTGCAGGCCAAGACGAAGGCATCCAGGACTGGTCTGAAGATGTGGCCTTGTCAGAAGCAGGATGGAAATGAACAGAGTCAGGAAAATGGATACCGGATTTATCATGGACCGCTTCTCCTTCTTCAACTATGCATGCCACCGATAACCAAATACTGAGCTCAGGTACTGAGTTTGTGCACAATAAATCCTTATTTAAAAGCAACAAAGGGGAGGGTGGGGAGAGTATTTTGGCTTTTGCTAAGCCAAGTACCTCCACAGCAACTCTTTCTAGTAACATAAGAAATAATGCTGGTTTGCACTTTCATACTGGTATTGACACTGACTCTCAGGAGCAAGTTAAAAAAAACCCTATGTCTGAACTGTTTAAAAATAAATTGGAACAAGCTCCTCGGCGTAACACAGTGAGGTTAAGATATAAAGGGGGTCTCCAGGAACATCCCGATAGATATTATGTCTTTAAACAATTGTTAAAAAACTCTATGGGGTTTTTTGCTAAAGATATTTACGCATCAATTCACATTTCAGGGGAAGACTCCTTTGATATTAGTTTTCAAACTAATGCACATATGGAAAGATTTTGGGAAAAATATTCCTTACAAAAAAATACACCCTTATGGTCATCTTTTTTTGCTATTCCACTCACTAGGCCTCTGGTTCGTTTTGTTACAATAATGTTCAGGAATGAAGGAGTAAATGTTAGTGATATTTATCATTGACTTCAGTCGAAATGTAAGATTTTAGGCCCTCCTGAAGCTTTACTTGATACAGAGGGAATTTGGACAGGAGGCTGGAAATTTAAAGTTAAACTTTTTCAGGTTAATTCAGAGATTGTGCATTTACCAAATAGTTTTTTTCTGGGTAAAGATAGAGGAGTTTGTTTTTATGGGGGACAGCCGAGGGCCTGCTACAAATGTGGGGATCGAACCCATATTAGCAGTGTATGTGACGTTTTGAAATGTCCTTTGTGTGGCGGGTTTGGTCATTCAATCGACATGTGCACTAATATATTCCAATGTAATTTATGTGATGAAAAGGACATGCGTTCATCAATGTCCTTGGGCTAGACGCAATTGTTCAGAAGGTTTAGACCATGATGGCTATTATGTAATGCCCAAACTAAAAATAAGAGCTCGAGTGAGCCTATTTCCCCAAGTTCTCCTATTATTTCTGCTCCTCCAACTATAAATAAATCTTTTGACTCGAGTAGAACTAATGATGATTTAGCTGCTCCTGAAGAACACCAGGCCCCAGTTGAGAAATCCACTTCTCGGCCTTCAGTTGTCAGTAAGCAAAATTCTGGATTAATCATGCCACCGCCTTTTGAGACAGTTAAAAACAGGCATTTTACCAGAGCTTCCCTAAAACAAATTCCTGTAAACCCTCTTCCCACTGAGAATTTTTTTTTACCCTTACAGGATGAAATTAGGGATTCAGATCTTGAACTGGATACATCTCACATCTCAGAAATAGTAACAGACGACAAGACAGTAAGGCCACTGAGTTAGCAAAGGATAAGAAAGGAAAAAAGGAAAAAAAGAAAAGTGAGCCAGAAAATAGCATTTGAATGAATCCATGACCTCTTTAAGGTTAGCTTCTTATAATGTGTAGTTTAAAAGCTTTTCAAAGACAGTTGTCTATTTTATGTATTTGGGTTCTTTAAAATTAGATGTAATTTTTTTACAAGAAACTAGACTTTCTTCTCTTTATGAGGTTAATCAAGTAAAGAAAAATGGATTTGGGGGCCATCTTTTTGGACCTTTGGATCAGAAATGGCAGATGGTCTTGGTGTACTATTTGGAAATTCGGTTTTTTAGATTTCCAAAGTAATTGATTTGAAACCAGGTAGGATTTTGATTTTAGATTGCTCTCTGGGTGATTATTATTTTCGTTTTGTCAATATATATTGCCCTCAGACTAAAACTGGTCGTATAGAATCATTTGAAGAAATTAAACCTTTTCTATTTACTAAAAGACACATAATTTGGGAAGGGGATTTTAATTGTTCCCTAGATATAAAATTTTGCAAAACTGCCGGAAAAAAAATATACTGTGACACAAATGCCCTTTATAATATTATTAAAGATACAGGTCTTCAGGATGTGTATAGAAGTATGTATTCACAAGCTGGTGAAACTTACCATAGACATACTTATGCTACTCGCATTGATATGTTTTTTATTTCACATTATTTACATCCTATATCTTGTTCAGTTGCACCTACGGAATTTTCAGACCACCTTATTTTGTTCTGTACTCTTTCTTTAAAGAATTTGCTGCCGAAATTATATTCAGTGATACAAAGGTGGAGACTGAATACGTCCTTTTTAAATAATCTAGTTTATTTTTCTAAATTAGAATTCTTTTTTGCAGCAAAATTCTCTACTTTTGAACTATTTCCATCTCCTTATGAGTGGTGGTTACAGACCAAACATGAAATAAAAAAACTATTTCAGGGTTGGGGTAAGAATAAAGTGGATTCTGATTATAGGCACTATTTGCTTCACAGAAATCAATTGTATAAATTGATGTCTTTTCCTCCTAAAGACCATTCTCTATATACTGCTCAAATCATAGAAATAAAAAAACAGATGAGGTTGTTCCAATATGATAGGGTGAAATCTTTGGATTTAGAATTTAGATTTGGCACAAAAAACTGCCCCATGTCAGATCCTTATCAGGCTTGTAAAACACATCTAGCTGACACTTTAATGTCGGGTCTACTTAATTCAAATAATGAGTTGATCACTGCGGATCTAGACATGTTAGATTTTGTACAGCACCATATACAAGAATATTTTTCATGTCCGGTAACATTATCAATGGATTCATTTCCAAAACAGAATTTCGGTATCTTACCCATGGTTCCTGAAAGTCTGTTAAAACTTTTAACAAATCCTATTTCTACTCAGGAAGTGACAGATGTCATTAAACAACTAAAAACCGAGTCTTCTCCAGGGATTGATGGGATCCCAAATGAATTTTATAAAACTTGCATACTTTATATGGGATTTTTTTTGCCCTTAGTGTTCAATTCAATTTTGTTTTCAGATAAATCTTGTAAAGATTTTTCTATCTCACTAATGAAATTCATTTACAAAAAAGGTGATAAAACTCTCTTATCCAACTGGCAACCAATCAGTCTTTTGAACAGTGATTATAAGATATTATCTAAAATTTTAAATATTCGTTTAGAGAAAGTTGCAGAGATTCTTATACATCCTACACAGACATGTACTATTTCTAAAAGAAAAATTCAACACAATCTTTTCTTAATTAGAGATCTTTTTGCAAATAGAGTTCGGTTTCAAAAATCTGAATTGGTGGCAGCATTAGATCAAACTAAAGCTTTTGATGCAGTATGTCACTCGTATCTTTATTTTGTTCTATTACATTATGGGATTCCACACATTTTTGTGCAATGGATATCCAAATTGTATAGCCAGGCAGTTACTATTCCTCTTGTGAATGGTTTTATTGGCACGGAAGTTAAAATTAGTAGGGGTGTTAGACAAGGTTGCCCTCTAAGTCCCCTTTTATATACATTTGTTTTAGATCCTGTTATTAGACACATCATCTTGGAGAAAACAATAATTGGTATTTCTCCCTATCCTCATTTAAATAAAATTAAGGTTACAGCCTTTGCAGATGATGTTACTCTTTTATTAGCAGATACAGTTTCATTACAAAAAGCCTTAGATATTTTTATTTTTTTTTTGGTCAATTCTCTGGAGCTTCTCTTAATATACACAAGAGTTTTGTATTACAATTAGGTCAAACCATCCCTGATTTATCTAATTGTTCTAATATTTCCTTATCAAATTTGCCTCAGAAAATATTAGGGATATGGTTTGGGACTGAAGATATGGTGCTTTATAATTGGGAAAAGCAGCTATTGATTGGGGAAATAAAGGTAAATCAATGGAAAAACTGGAAATTCGGAAAACAAAAAAGGGTTATGATTATTAAAAAATTTCTATTACCAGTTTTTATTTATATTAGTCATCTTTTTCCTCCACCAATAGCTTGTGAAACCAGATTGTATAGTATTTTTTTCAGATGCTCTGGGGAAATAGGCTTAATCCAGTAAAAAGGGATTTCACCTATCTTAAAAGAAGAAATGGGGGGCTACAGATGATCAATCCTGTTATTTTTTTACATTCCATCTTTTTGTTTTCCTCCTTCCCTTTTATTTGGCATGAAGCTTGTTTACCGTGGCAATTTTGGGTAAAATCAATATGGCATAAGTACTTTTTTAAATGGTCATTATTTCCTCCCAAAGTTTTAGTTTCAGACGAACTTCCAAAATATGGCCTTCCCACCTTTAAAAAATTGTTTCAATGGAAGACTCCTTTACAAAAGTTACGCTCCTTAAATAGAAAATCCTTATATGAGTATGTTGTTTATGATTTGCAGAAAGTTATTCTTATATTTCCTAACTGTACCCCAATAAACATGAAATATGCTCTATACAAACTAACTGATTTTAGAATTCCAGTCAAAATTTGTGATGTTATTTGGATTTCAACACATGGGAGGTCGGGGGTTAGAGGTAATCTGAAATATAAACCTGTGAGTGATAGGTGTTGTTTAAGGCCTGGATGCTTTAATATGGAAGAAAGTCAAAGTCATTTTTTTATAGATTGTACTGATAGTAAGGATTTCTGGGAATTTGCAGCTTTACATTGGTGTATGCCTCATTTAAGTTCTCTGACTTATGGTACTCTTGTGTTAGGTGATTATTCAGGGGTTTGGGATAAATATCATAGGAGCACTTTAAATGTTTTTTTTGCCCTTTTACAATACTTTTTGTGGCAAGCACGTTGTCATTTTGTATTACAACAACATCATACAGCTCACTCAGTAATTATTTCTTATGTTGAAACTGAGTTAAATGCACTTAAAATAAGAGATGTGAAGAATTTTTCGAGCACCAAAGTTGCTAATTTACGGAAGTCTTTTCCAAATTTTTAAAACAAAAGAAATAATTGTTTGTGTTGATTTCAATTTCCTGATTTGTTTCGAGTTGTATTTCGGTGGTTTCCTTTGTTCATTTATATTGTTTAAGATGATGAAATGCTCTTTCTGTGATGTTTTGTTTATTGTTCAATAAAACTTCCCCTACTCTTTTCGATAAGTGCCATGGGATCTTTAACATCCACCTGAACTACCACCAATCCAGGCAGATGGGACCTCGGTTTAACGTCTCATCCAAAAGATGGCACCTCAGAAGTGCAGCACCCCTCTCATGCTGCACTACAGTGTCAGTACTGGGATATTAATCCAAGTGCCAGATGTGGGAACTGAACCCACAGCCCTCTGATCTCCTGGCCTCAGAGGCAAGTGTGCTACCTACTGAGCCACTGACACTGGCACATAGCCAGAAACAGTCAGAATCAGGCAGATATATTATATATTTAGCCACATATATTTAGAATTCGGCAGATACAATATGCAGCTAGCCGCATAGATCCGGAATCAAGCAGATACAATATATAGATAGTCACACATTTTCAGAATCAGGCAGCTACAGTATACACCTAGTCACAAAGATTCAGAATCAGGCAGATACAGCATTCATTATACACACAGCCACATCAATTCAGAATTAGGCAGATACAGTATTCACCTAACCACATTAAGAATTAAGCAGATACAGTATACACCTAGCCACATACATTCAGAATCAGGCAGATGCAGTATACACCTAGCCACACAGATTCAGAATCAGGCAGACACAGTATACACACAGTCACATCAATTCAGAATCAGGCAGATGCAGTACACACCTAACCACATTGATTAAAAATCAAGCAGCTGCAGTATACACCTAGCCAAATACATTCAGAATCAGGCAGATACAGTATACAGCTAGCCACATATATTCAGAATCAAGCAGATACAGTATACACCTAGCCACACAGATTCAGTACCAGGCAGATGCAATATAAACATAGCCACATACAATCAGAATCAGGCAGATACAGTATACACCTAGCCACACAGATACAGAATCAGGCAGATACAGTATACAACTAGCCACATATATTCAGAATCAAGCGGGAACAGTATACACATAGCCAGAAACAAAATCAGGCAGATATATTATACTTTTAGCCACATAGATATAGAATTCGTCAGATACAATATACCGCTAGCCACATAGATCCAGAATCAAGCAGATACAATATATAGATAGCCACACATATTCAGAATCAAGCAGCTACAGTACACACCTAGCCACAAAGATTCAGAATCAGGCAGATACAGCATGCACACAGCTTCACAGATTCAGAATCAGGCATATACAGTATACACATAGCCACATACATTCAGAATGAGACAGATACAGTATACACCTAACCATGAAGATTTAGAATCAAGCAGATACAGCATACACCTAGCCATATAGACTTAGAATCAGGCAGATACAGTATACACCTAGCCACATATATTCAGAATCAGGCAGATACAATATACAGTTAGCCACATGTATTCAGAATCAAGCAGATACAGTAAACACCTGGCCACATACATTCAGAACCAGGCAGATTCAGTATACACCTAGCCACACAGATTCAGAATCAGGCAGACACAGTATACACACAGTCACATCAATTCAGAATCAGGCAGATGCAGTACACACTTAACCACATTGATTAAAAATCAACCTAGCCAAATACATTCAGAATCAGGCAGATACAGTATGCAGCTAGCCACATATATTGAGAATCAAGCAGATATAGTATACACCTTGCCACATGCATTCAGAATCAGGCAGATACAGTATACAGCTAGCCACATATATTCAGAATCAAGCAGATACAGTATACACCTAGCCACACAGATTCAGTACCAGGCAGATGCAATATAAACATAGCCACATACAATCAGAACCAGGCATATACAGTATACACCTAGCCACACAGATTCAGAATCAAGCATATACAGTATATACATAGCCTCACATATTTGGAATCAAGCATATACAGTATACACAAGGTCACATATATTCAGAATGAGGCAGATTCAGTATACAGCTAGTCCCACAGATTCAGAATCAATCAGATAAGTTTAGCCCCCTCGCAGTGATGTTGCACTTGCGAGGTCCCCCCCAGCGAGTACAGTGCCTAGTTGTGGTGGGAGACCCACTGGAACCCTGCGGTGCCTGTCAGGGTGTCAGGGGTCCTGCACCCACAAATCAGCTCTGACAGGAGTTGAAAATCTTTAAGTGAGGAGAGTGTGGGGGGGCAGCCCCACATTTGGGGGGTCCTGGGCAATGCACCCCATAGAAAACAAAGAAAATGATAGTGAAGAAGCCGCCAACTGCAGATTGCGGTTGACCTGCTGGTGTCGCTGAGAGGGCATTCGACAGAATTACTGTCGGACTCCTGTAGTGGATCCAAGCAGACACAGTATACAAATAGCCACATGCATTCACAATCAGACAGATACAGAATACACATAGACACATATATTCAGAATCGGACTGATACAATATGCACCTAGCCACAAAGATTCAGAATCAAGCAGATACAGTATATGCATAGCGACGTACATTCAGAATCAGGCAGATACGGTATAAAGCTTGCCACAAAGATTCAGACTCAAGCAGATAGTATATACCTAGCCACATACATTCTGAATCAAGCGGGTACAGTATACACATAGCCACAAACATTCAGAATCAGGCAGATATAATATACATCTAGCCACATAGATCCAGAATCAAGCACATACAATATACACATAGCCATATATATTGAGAATCAGGCAGCTACAGTACACACATAGCTTCACAGATTCAGAATCAAGCATAGACAGGATACACATAGACACATACATTCAGAATTAGGCAGATACAGTATACATCTAACCATGTATTTTTAGAATCATGCAGATACAGTATATACATAGCCATGTAGATTCAGAATCAGGCAGATACAGTATACACCTAACCACATAGATTTAGAATCAGGCAGATACAGTATACACATAGCCACATACACTCAGAATCAAATAGATACAGTATACACCTAACCACATAGATTAAGAATCAAGCAGATACAGTATACACAACTAGCCACATAGATTCATAATCAGGTAGATGTAGTATACCTCTAGCCACATAGATTCAGAATCAGGCAGATACAGTATACACCTGGCCACCTACATTCAGAATCAGGCAGATAAACTATACACCTAGCCACACAGATTCAGAATCAGGGATATGTTTACTCTCATGATGACATTTCCAGCGACATCCCCACAGCGACTACAGCACCTAGCCATGGTGGTAGACCCACTGGAACCGGTGCTCCTGTCAGTCCTGCACCCCCCCAATCAGCTACAACAGGAGTTGAGAATCTTTATGTGGGGAGAGTGCGGGGGTGGAGCCCTTTGTGTGGGGGATTCAGGGGTGATGCCCCTGGAAGAAAACAAAGAAAATGATAGCGAACCAGCAGCTGACTGCAGAATGCGGTTGACATGCTGGTGTAGCTGACAGGGTGTTTGACAGAAATACTGTCGGACTCTTGTCATGGATCCAAGTTGATACAGTATACAAAGAGCCAGATACATTCACAATCAGGAAGATGCAGAATACACATAGCCACATATATTCAGAATCAGACTGATACGGTATACACCTAGCCACATAGATTCAGAATCATGCAGATACAGTATATACTTAGCGACATAAATTCAGAATCAGGCAGATACGGTATACAGCTTGCCACAAAGATTCATACTCAAGCAGATAGTATATACCTAGCCAGATACATTCAGAATCAGGCAGATACAGTATACACATAGCCCACATACATTCAGAATCAGACAACTACAGTATACACCTAGACACATACATTCAGAATCAAGTAAATACTGTTCACACAGGCACATAGATTTAGAATTACACAGATACAATATACAGCTAGCCAAATAGATTCAGAATCAAGCAGATACAATATACACATAGCCACATACATTCAGAATCAGGCAGATTCAGTGTAGACCTAGCCACATAGATTCAGAATCAAGCAGATACAGTAAACAGCTAGTGATATTGATTCAGAATCAAGCAGAAACAATATACACATAGCCACATCCACTCAGAATCACGAAGATACAGTATACATCTATTCGCACAAATTCAGAATCAGGCAGTTACAGTACACACATAGCTTCTCAGATTCAGAATCAAGCAGATAAAGTATACACCTATCCACATACATTCAGAATCAGGCAGATAAAGTATACACCTAGCCACACAGATTCAGATTCAGGCAAATACAGTATACACATAGCCCCGAAGATTGAGGATCAGGCAGATACAATACACACCTAGCCACATAGATTTATAATCAGGCAGATACAGTATACACATAGCCACATACATTCAAAATCACACAGACACAATATAGACCTAACCACATATATTCAGAATCAAGCAGATACAGGATACACCTAACCACACACATTCAGAATCAGGCAGATACAGTATATACACGGCCACATCGATTCAGAATAAGGCAGATGCAGTATACACCTAACCACATTGATTAAGAATCAAACAGATCCAGTATACACCTAGCCATATACATTTGGAATCGGGCAGTTACAATATATATACAAGCCTCATATATTCAGAATCAAGCCGGTAGAGTATATACAGTCGACAAACATTCAGAATCAGGCAAACTTAATATACATCTAGCCACATAGATTTAAAATTCAGCAGATACAATATACAGCTAGCCACATTGATCCAGAATCAAGCAGATACTATATACACATAGCCACACATATTCAGAATCAGGCAGCTACAGTATACACCTAGACACCCCGATTCCAAATCAGGCAGATACAGTATACACATAGCTTCATGGATTCAGAATCAAGCATATACAGTATACTCATAGCCACATACATTCCAGGCAGATACAGTATACACCTAACCATGTAGATTCAGAATCAAGCAGATACAGTATACACATAGCCACGTAGATTAAAAGTCAGGCAGATACAGCATACACCTAGCCACATAGACTTAGAATCAGGCAGATACAGTATACACCTAGCTACATATATTCAGAATCAGGCAGATACAGTATACAATTAGCCACATAGATTCAGAATCAAGCAGATAAAGTATACACCTGGCCACATACATTCAGAATCAGGCAGATACAGTATACACACAGCCACATCAATTCAGAATCAGGCAGATACAGTACACACCTTGCTACATACTTTCAGAATCAGGCAGATACAGTATACAGTTAGCCATATACATTCAGAATCAAGCGGGTACAGTATACACATAGCCACAAATATTCAGAATCAGGCAGATATAATATACATCTAGCCACATAGATTTAGAACTCGGCAGATATAATATATAGCTAACCACATAGATCCAGAATCAACACATACAATATACACATAGCCACATATATTCAGAATCAGGCAGCTACAGTATACACATAGCTTCACATATTCGGAATCAAGCATATACAGTATACACATACCACATACATTCAGAATTAGGCAGATACAGTATACACCTAACCATGTAGATTCAGAATCATGCAGATACAGTATACTCATGTACGTAGATTCAGAATGAGGCAGATACAATATACACCTAACCATATATTTAGAATCAGGCAGATACAGTGTATACATAGCCATACATTCAAAATCACACAGACACAATATACACCTAACCACATATATTCAGAATCAAGCAGATACAGGATACACCTTGCCATATACATTCAGAATCAGGCACATACAGTATATTCCTAGCCACACAGATTCAGAGTCAGGCAGATACAGTATACACATTTCCACATCGATTCAGAACAAGGCAGATGCAGTATGCACCTAACCACACTGATTAAGAATCAAGCAGATCCAGTATACACCTAGTCACACAGATTTAGAATCAGGCAGACACAGTATACCCACAGACACATCAATTCAGAATCAGGCAGATACAGTACACACCTAACCACATTGATTAAGAATCAAGCAGATATAGTATATACCTAGCTAAATACATTCAGAATCAGGCAGATACAGTATGCAGCTAGCCACATATATTAAAAATCAAGCAGATAAAGTATACACCTGGGCAGATATATTCAGAATCAGGCAGATACAGTATACAGCTAGCCACATTCATTCAGAATCAAGCAGATACAGTATACACCTAGCCACACAAATTCAGTAACAGGCAGATGCAACATAAACATAGCCACATACAATCAGAATCAGGCAAGAACAGCATACACCTAGCCTCACGGATTCAGAATCTGGCAGATACAGTATACACATAGCCTCACATATTTGGAATCAAGCATATACAGTATACACATGGCCACATATATTCAGAATGAGGCAGATAGAGTATACAGCTAGTCACACAGATTCAGAATCAAGCAGATAAGTTTACCCCCCTTGCAGTGACATTGCACCAGTGAGGTGCCCCCCAGCGACTACAGCACCTAGCCACCATGGGTGATCCGCTGGAACCCTGTGGTGCCTGTCAGGGGTCCTGAACCCCCCAAATCATCTCCGACAGGAGTTGAGACTCTTTAAGGGAGGAGTTTGTGGGGTCACAGCTCCCCATGTGGGGGCCCAGGGCAAATGCTCCCTGTAGAAAACAAAGAAAATGATAGTGAAGTGGCAGCCAACTGCAGAATGCGGTCGACCTGCTGGTGTTGCTGACAGGGCATTTGACAGAAATACTATCGGACTCCTGTCATGGATCCAAGCAGATACAGTATACAAATAGCCACATATAATCACAATCAAGCAGATACAGAATACACATAGCCACATATATTCAGAATTATACTGGTACAGTATACACCTAGCCACATAGATTCTGAATCAAGCACCTACAGTATATACATAGTGACGTAGCTTCAGAATCAGGAAGATACGGTATACAGCTTGCCACAAAGATTCTGACTCAAGCAGATAGTATATACCTAGCCACATATATTCATAATCAAGCAGACACAGTATACACATAGCCACATACATTCAGAATCAGACAGCTACAGTATACACAACTAGCCACATAGATTCATAATCAGGTAGATGTAGTATACCTCTAGCCACATAGATTCAGAATCAGGCAGATACAGTATACACCTGGCCACCTACATTCAGAATCAGGCAGATAAACTATACACCTAGCCACACAGATTCAGAATCAGGGGGATATATATACTCCCGTCGCAGTGACATTTCACCAGCGACATCCCCCACAGCGACTACAGCACCTAGCCATGGTGGGAGACCCACTGGAACCCGGCGCTGCCTGTCAGGGGTCTTGCACCCCCCCAATCAGCTACAACAGGAGTTGAGAATCTTTATGTGGGGAGAGTGCGGGGGTGGATCCCTTTGTGTGGGGGATTCAGGGGGTGATGCCCCTGGAAGAAAACAAAGAAAATGATAGCGAACCAGCAGCCGACTGCAGAATGCGGTTGACATGCCGGTGTAGCTGACAGGGTGTTTGACAGAAATACTGTCGGACTCTTGTCATGGATCCAAGTTGATACAGTATACAAAGAGTCAGATACATTCACAATCAGGAAGATGCAGAATACACATAGCCACATATATTCAGAATCAGACTGATACGGTATACACCTAGCCACATAGATTCAGAATCATGCAGATACAGTATATACTTAGCGACATAAATTCAGAATCAGGCAGATACGGTATACAGCTTGCCACAAAGATTCATACTCAAGCAGATAGTATATACCTAGCCAGATACATTCAGAATCAGGCAGATACAGTATAAACATAGCCCACATACATTCAGAATCAGACAACTACAGTATACACCTAGACACATACATTTCAGAATCAAGTAAATACTGTTCACACAGGCACATAGATTTAGAATTACACAGATACAATATACAGCTAGCCAAATAGATTCAGAATCAAGCAGATACAATATACTCATAGCCACATACATTCAGAATCAGGCAGATTCAGTGTAGACCTAGCCACATAGATTCAGAATCAAGCAGATACAGTAAACAGCTAGTGATATTGATTCAGAATCAAGCAGAAACAATATACACATAGCCACATCCACTCAGAATCATGAAGATACAGTATACATCTATTCGCACAAATTCAGAATCAGGCAGATACAGTACACACATAGCTTCTCAGATTCAGAATCAAGCAGATAAAGTATACACCTATCCACATACATTCAGAATCAGGCAGATAAAGTATACACCTAGCCACACAGATTCAGATTCAGGCAAATACAGTATACACATAGCCCCGAAGATTGAGGATCAGGCAGATACAATACACACCTAGCCACATAGATTTATAATCAGGCAGATACAGTATACACATAGCCACATACATTCAAAATCACACAGACACAATATAGACCTAACCACATATATTCAGAATCAAGCAGATACAGGATACACCTAACCACACACATTCAGAATCAGGCAGATACAGTATATACACGGCCACATCGATTCAGAATAAGGCAGATGCAGTATACACCTAACCACATTGATTAAGAATCAAACAGATCCAGTATACACCTAGCCATATACATTTGGAATCGGGCAGTTACAATATATACAAGCCTCATATATTCAGAATCAAGCCGGTAGAGTATATACAGTCGACAAACATTCAGAATCAGGCAAACTTAATATACATCTAGCCACATAGATTTAAAATTCAGCAGATACAATATACAGCTAGCCACATTGATCCAGAATCAAGCAGATACTATATACACATAGCCACACATATTCGGAATCAGGCAGCTACAGTATACCTAGCACCCCGATTCCAAATCAGGCAGATACAGTAACACATAGCTTCATGGATTCAGAATCAAGCATATACTGATATACTCATAGCCACATACATTTCAGGCAGATACAGTATACACCTAACCATGTAGATTCAGAATCAAGCAGATACAGTATACACATAGCCACGTAGATTAAAAGTCAGGCAGATACAGCATACACCTAGCCACATAGACTTAGAATCAGGCAGATACAGTATACACCTAGCTACATATATTCAGAATCAGGCAGATACAGTATACAATTAGCCACATAGATTCAGAATCAAGCAGATAAAGTATACACCTGACCACATACATTCAGAATCAGGCAGATACAGTACACACACAGCCACATCAATTCAGAATCAGGCAGATACGGTACACACCTTGCTACATACTTTCAGAATCAGGCAGATACAGTATACAGTTAGCCATATACATTCAGAATCAAGCAGGTACAGTATACACATAGCCACAAATATTCAGAATCAGGCAGATATAATATACATCTAGCCACATAGATTTAGAACTCGGCAGATATAATATATAGCTAGCCACATAGATCCAGAATCAAGCACATACAATATACACATAGCCACATATATTCAGAATCAGGCAGCTACAGTATACACATAGCTTCACATATTCGGAATCAAGCATATACAGTATACACATAGCCACATACATTCAGAATTAGGCAGATACAGTATACACCTAACCATGTAGATTCAGAATCATGCAGATACAGTATACTCATAGCCACGTAGATTCAGAATGAGGCAGATACAATATACACCTAGCCACATATATTTAGAATCAGGCAGATACAGTGTATACATAGCCACATACATTCAAAATCACACAGACACAATATACACCTAACCACATATATTCAGAATCAAGCAGATACAGGATACACCTTGCCATATACATTCAGAATCAGGCACATACAGTATATTCCTAGCCACACAGATTCAGAGTCAGGCAGATACAGTATACACATTTCCACATCGATTCAGAACAAGGCAGATGCAGTATGCACCTAACCACACTGATTAAGAATCAAGCAGATCCAGTATACACCTAGCCACACAGATTTAGAATCAGGCAGACACAGTATACCCACAGACACATCAATTCAGAATCAGGCAGATACAGTACACACCTAACCACATTGATTAAGAATCAAGCAGATATAGTATATACCTAGCCAAATACATTCAGAATCAAGCAGATACAGTATGCAGCTAGCCACATATATTAAAAATCAAGCAGATAAAGTATACACCTGGGCAGATATATTCAGAATCAGGCAGATACAGTATACAGCTAGCCACATTCATTCAGAATCAAGCAGATACAGTATACACCTAGCCACACAAATTCAGTACCAGGCAGATGCAACATAAACATAGCCACATACAATCAGAATCAGGCAAGAACAGCATATACCTAGCCACACGGATTCAGAATCTGGCAGATACAGTATACACATAGCCTCACATATTTGGAATCAAGCATATACAGTATACACATGGCCACATATATTCAGAATGAGGCAGATAGAGTATACAGCTAGTCACACAGATTCAGAATCAAGCAGATAAGTTTACCCCCCTTGCAGTGACATTGCACCAGTGAGGTGCCCCCCAGTGACTACAGCACCTAGCCACCATGGGTGATCCGCTGGAACCCTGTGGTGCCTGTCGGGGGTCCTGCACCCCCCAAATCATCTCCGACAGGAGTTGAGACTCTTTAAGGGAGGAGTTTGCAGGGTCACAGCTCCCCATGTGGGGGCCCAGGGCAAATGCTCCCTGTAGAAAACAAAGGAAATGATAGTGAAGTGGTAGCCAACTGCAGAATGCGGTCGACCTGCTGGTGTCGCTGACAGGGCATTTGACAGAAATGCTATCGGACTCCTGTCATGGATCCAAGCAGATACAGTATACAAATAGCCACATATATTCACAATCAGGCAGATACAGAATACACATAGCCACATATATTCAGAATTATACTGGTACAGTATACACCTAACCACATAGATTCTGAATCAAGCACCTACAGTATATACATAGTGACGTAGCTTCAGAATCAGGAAGATACGGTATACAGCTAGCCACAAAGATTCTGACTCAAGCAGATAGTATATACCTAGCCACATATATTCATAATCAAGCAGACACAGTATACACATAGCCACATACATTCAGAATCAGACAGCTGCAGTATACACCTAGCCACATACATTCAGAATCAAGCAGATACAGTATACACATAGCCACATAGATTTAGAATTACACAGGTACAATATGCAGCTAGCCACATAGAACCTGAATCAAGCAGATACAATGTACACATAGCCAAAGACATTCAGAATCAGGCAGATACAGAATAAAGCTAGCCACATAGATTCAGTATTAAGCAGATACAGTATACACATAGCCTCACATATTTGGAATCAAGCATATACAGTATACACATGGCCACATATATTCAGAATGAGGCAGATAGAGTATACAGCTAGTCACACAGATTCAGAATCAAGCAGATAAGTTTACCCCCTTGCAGTGACATTGCACCAGTGAGGTGCCCCCCAGCGACTACAGCACCTAGCCACCATGGGTGACCCGCTGGAACCCGGTGGTGCCTGTCGGGGGTCCTGCAGCCCCCAAATCATCTCCGACAGGAGTTGAGACTCTTTAAGGGAGGAGTTTGCAGGGTCGCAGCTCCCATGTGGGGGTCCAGGGTAAATGCTCCCTGTAGAAAACAAAGAAAATGATAGTGAAGTGGCAGCCAACTGCAGAATGCGGTCGACCTGCTGGTGTCGCTGACAGGGCATTTGACAGAAATACTATCGGACTCCTGTCATGGATCCAAGCAGATACAGTATACAAATAGCCACATATATTCACAATCAGGCAGATACAGAATACACATAGCCACATATATTCAGAATCAGACTGGTACAGTATACACCTAGCCACATAGATTCTGAATCAAGCACCTACAGTATATACATAGTGATGTAGCTTCAGAATCAGGAAGATCCGGTATACAGCTTGCCACAAAGATTCTGACTCAAGCAGATAGTATATACCTAGCCACATATATTCATAATCAAGCAGACACAGTATACACATAGCCACATACATTCAGAATCAGACAGCTACAGTATACACCTAGCCACATACATTCAGAATCAAGCAGATACAGTATACACATAGCCACATAGATTTAGAATTACACAGGTACAATATGCAGCTAGCCACATAGAACCTGAATCAAGCAGATACAATATACACATAGCCAAAGACATTCAGAATCAGGCAGATACAGAATAAAGCTAGCCAAATAGATTCAGTATCAAGCAGATACAGTATACAGCTAGTGACATAGATTCAATATACACATAGCCATATCCACTCAGAATGATGCAGATACAGAATACACCTAGTCACACAAGTTCCGAATCAGGCAGATACAGTATACACATGGCTTCAGAGATTCAGAATCAAGCATATACAGTATACACATAGCCACATACATTCAGAATTAGGCAGATACAGTATACACCTAACCATGTACATTCAGAATCAAGCAGATACTGTACTGTGTGGTTAGGTGTATACTGTATCTGCATGATTCTGAATCTTCATGGTTAGTTGTATACTTTATCTGCCTAATTCTGAATGTATGTTAACTATGTGTATACTGCATATACACTACAGTATATGCGTCATTCTGAATCTGTGAAGCTATGTGTATACTGTATCTGCCTGATTCTGAATCTGTGTGGCTAGGTATATACTGTAGCTGTCTGATTCTGATTGTATGTGGCTATGTGTATATTGCATCTGCTTGATTCTGGATCTATGTGGCTAGCTGTATATTGTATCTGCCAAATATTAAATCTCTGTGGCTAGACGTGTATTATGTCTGCCTGATTCTGAATGTTTGTTGCTTGTGTCTATTGTACCCGCATCATTCTGAATGTATGTGGCTTGTTTATGCTGTATCTGCCAGATTCTGAATGTATATGGCTAGGTGTACACTGTATCTGCTTGATTCTTAATCAGTGTGGTTAGGTGTATACTGTATCTGCCTGATTCTGAATCTGTGTGGCTAGGAATATACTATATCTGCCTGATTCTGAATGTATGTGGCTACGTGTATCCTGTATCTGTTTGATTCTGAATATATGTGGTTAGCTGTATATTGGGTCTGTGTGATTTTGAATGTATGTGGCTATGTGTATACTGTATCCGCCTGAATCTGAATCTGTGTGGCTATGTGTATACTTTATCTGTCTGATTCTGAATGTATGTGGACAGGTGTATACTGTATCTTCTTGATTCTGAATCTGTGAAGCTATGTGTGTACTGTATCTGCCTGATTCTGAATTTGTGCGTATAGGGGTATACTTTATCTCCGTGATTCTGAGTGGATGTGGCAATGTGTATATTGTATCTGCTTAATTCAGAATCTATGTCAGTAGCTGTTTACTGTTTCTCCCTGACTCTGAATCTATATGGCTAACTCTATACTGAATATGCCTGGTTCTGAATGTATTTGGCTTTGTGTATATTGTATCTGCTTGATTCTGAATCTATGTGGCTAGCTGTATATTGTATCTGTGTAATTCCAAATCTATGTGGCTATGTGTACAGTATCTGCTTGATTCTGAATGTATGTGGCTAGGTGTGTACTGTAGCTGTCTGATTCTGAATATATGTGGGCTATGTGTATCCTGTATCTGCTTGATTCTAAATGTATGTGGCTAGGTACAGTATATACTATCGGCTTGAGTCTGAATCTTGGTGGCAAGCTGTATACCGTATCTGCCTGATTCTGAATGTACGTCGCTATGTATATACTGTATCTGCTTGATTCTGAATCTATGTGGCTAGGTGTATACTGTATCAGTCTGATTCTGAATATATGTGGCTATGTGTATTCTGTATCTGCCTGATGTGAATGTATGTGGCTCTTTGTATACTGTATCAACTTGGATCCACGACAGGAGTCTGACAGTATTTCTATCGAAAGCCCTGTCAGCGACACCGGCATGTTGACCGCATTCTGCAGTCGGCTGCTGGTTCGCTATTGTTTTGTTTGTTTTCTTCTGGGGGCATCGGCCCAGAGCCCCCCACATGAGGGGCACCGCCCCCGCACCCTCCCCACTTAAAGATTCTCAACTCCTGTTTGAGCTGATTGGGGGGGTGCAGGACCCCTGACAGGCAGCCCCAGGTTCCAGTGGGTCTCCCACCATGGCTAGATGCTGTAGTCGCTGTGGGGGACCTCGCTGATGAAATGTCACTGCGAGGGGAGTAAACATATCTGCCTGATTCTGAATCTGTGTGACTAGGTGTATACTTTATCTTCCTGATTCTGAAAGTATGTGGCCAGGTGTATACTGTGTCTGCCTGATTCTAAATTTATGTGGCTAGCCGTATACTGTATCTTTCTGATTCTGAATGCATGTGGCTAATTGTGTACACTGTATCTGCCTGACTCTTAATCTATGTGGTTAGGTGTATCCTGTATCTCTTTGATTCTGAGTGTATGTGGCTATGTGTATACTGTATCTACTTGATTCTAAATCTATGTGGTTAGGTGTATACTGTACCTGCAGGATTCTGAATCTATGTGGTTATGTGTATGCTGTATCTGCTTGGTTCTGAATTTACATGGTTAGGAGTATACTGTATCTGCCTAATTCTGAATGTATGTGTCTATGTGTATATTGCATATGCTTGATTCTGAATCTGTGAAGGTATGTGTATACTATATCTGCCTGATTCTGAATCTGTGTCGCTAGTTGTAGACTGTATCTGCCTGATTCTGAATGTTTGCGGCTATGTTAATAGTGCATCTGCCTGAAATTCACCCAGTGTGGTAAGGTGTATCTTTTATCTCCCTGACTCTGAATTCATTTGGCCAGGCGTGTACTGCATCTGCTAGATTCTGAATCGATGGGGCTAGCCGTATACTGTATCTACCTGATTCTGAATGTATGTGGCTAGGTGTGTATACTGTATATTCTTGATTCTTAATCTATGTGGTTAGGTGTATACTGTATCTGTCTGATTCTGAGTGTGTGTGGCTATGTGTATACTGTATCTGCCTTATTCTAATTCTATGTGGCTAGGTGTATACTGTATCTGCCTGAGTCTGAATCTACTTGGCTTTGTGTATACTCTATCTGCTTCATTCTGAATCTACATGGTTAGGTGTATACTGTATCTGCCTAATGCTGAATGTCTGTGCCTATGTGTATACTGTATATGCTTGGTTCTGAATCGGTGAAGCTATGTGTATACTGTATCTGCCTGATTATGAATGTATGTGGCTATGTGTATATTGCTTCTGCTGGATTCTGGATCTATGTGGCCAGCTGTATATTGTATCTGCCTAATTCTAAATCTATGTGGCTATGTGTGTAATGTATCTGCTTGATTCAGAATGTGTATGGCTATGTGTATAATGTATCTGCTTGATTCTGAATGTATGTGGCTAGCTGTATACTGTATCTGTCTGATTCTGAATCTATGTGATTATGTGTATAATGTATCTTCTTGATTCTGAATGTATGTGGCTAGTTATATACTATCTGCTTGAGTCTGAATCTTTGTGGTAAGCTGTATACCATAGCTGCCTGATTCTGAATGTATGTGGCTAGTTATATACTGTATCTGCTTGATTCTGAATCTATGTGGCTAGGTGTAACCTATATCAGTCTGATTCTGAATATATGCGGCTATGTGTATTCTGTATCTGCCTGACTGTGAATGTATGTGGCTATTTGTAAACTGTATCTAGCTTGATTCTGAATCCATGTGACTAGCTGTATACTGTATTTGCCTCTTTCTGAATGTCTGTGCCTATGTGTATACTGTATATTTTTGATTCTGAATCTGTGAAGCTATGCATATGCTCTATCTGCCTGATTCTCAATCTGTGTGGCTAGGTGTATACTGTATCCACCTGATTCTGAATGTATGGGGCTATGCGTGTATCCTGTATCTGCTTGATTCCGAGTGTTTGTGGCTATGTGTATAATGTATTTGCTTGATTCTGAATGTATGTGGCTATTTGCCTACTGTATCGGTCTGATTCTGAATATATGTGGCTATGTGTATACTGTATCTGCTTGATTCTGAATCTATGTGGCTAGGTGTATACTGTATCAGTCTGATTCTGAATAAATGTGGCTATGTGTATTCTATATCTGCCTAATTGTGAATGCATGTGGATATTTGTATACAGTAGCTGCCTGATCCGGAAACTGTGTGACTAGCTGTATGCTGTATCTGACTCATTCAGAATGTATGTGGCCATGTGTATACTGTATCTGCCTGATTCTAGATATGTGAGGCTATGTGTATACTGTATCTACCTGATTCTGAATCTGTTTGGTTAGATGTATACTTTATCTGCCTGACTCTGAATGTATGTGGCTATGTTTATATTGCTTCTGCCAGGTACTGAATCTGTGTGACTAGGTATATACTGTATCTGCTTGATTCTGAATATTTGTGGCTGGCTGTATACTACATATGCCTGATTCTGAATGTATGTGGCCAGGTGTATACTGTATCTGCTTCATTCTGAATATATGTGGCCAACTGTATATGGTATCTGCCTGATTCTGAATCTATGTGGCTAGGTGTATACTGT
This sequence comes from Neoceratodus forsteri, assembly GCA_016271365.2. Taxonomy (NCBI): domain Eukaryota; kingdom Metazoa; phylum Chordata; order Ceratodontiformes; family Ceratodontidae; genus Neoceratodus; species Neoceratodus forsteri. Next base: position 118,338,131 of record JADMNL010000023.1, read on the forward strand.
ATCTGATTGATTCATAATCAGTGTATTTAGGTGTATACTGTATCTGCCTGATTCTGAATTAATGTGGCTGTCTGCATACTGTATCTGCCTGGTGTTGAATCCATGTGGCTAGGTGTATTCTGTACCTGACTGATTCTGAATGTATGTGGCCAGGTGTATACTGTATCTGCTTGATTCTGAATCTATGTCATTAGCTGTATAGTGTATCTGTCTGATTCTGAATGCATGTGGCAAGGGGTATACTGTATCTGCTTCATTCTGAATATATGTGACTAGCTGTATACTGTATCTGCCTGATTCTGAATGTATGTGGACAGGTGTATACTTTATCTGCTTGATTCAGAATCAATGTGGTTAGGTGTACACTGTATCTGCCAGATTCTCAATCGATGTGGCTATGTGTATACTGTATCTGCCTGATGTTGAATCTGCGTGGCTCGGTGTATTCTGTACCTGCCTGATTCTCAATGTACGTGGCCAGGTGTATACTGTATCTGCATGATTATGAATCTATGTGGCTAGCTGTATAGTGTATAGTGTATCTGCCTGATTCTGGATGTATGTGGCTAGGTGTATACTGTATCAGCTTGATTCTGAATATATGTGGATAGGTGTATATTGTGTTTGCCTGATTTTTAATGTATGTGGCTATGTGTGTACTGTATCTGTCTGATTCTAAATCTTTGTGGCTAGGTGTGTACTGTATCTGACTGATTTTGAATCTATGTGACTGTGTATACTGTATCTGCTTGATTATGAAGATATGTGGCTAGGTATATACTATATGCTTGAGTCAGAATCTTTGTGCCATGTAGATTCAGAATCAGGCAGATGCAGTATACACCTAGACATATAGATTTAGAATCAGTCGGATACAGAATACACACAGCCACATACATTCAAAATCAGACAGACACATATACACCTAACCATATCTACTCAGAATGAAGCATATATAGTATACACCTAGCCACATACATTCAGAATCAGTCAGATACAATATACAGCTAGCCCCATAGATGCAGAATCAAGAAGATACAGTATACACCTGGCCACATATATTCAGAATCAGGCAGATACAGAATACACAGTGCCACACAGAATCAGAATCAGTCAGATACAGTATACATACAGCCACATCGATTCACAATCAGGCAGATACAGTATACAGCTAGCCAGATATATTCAGAATCAAGCAGCTACAGTATACGCCTGGCCACATACATTCTGAATCAGGCAGATACAGTATACAGCTAGCAACATACATTCAGAATCAAGCAGATAGAGTATACACCTAGCCACACAGATTCAGTACCAGGCAAATGAAATATAAACATAGCCACATACATTCATAATCAAGCAGATACAGTATACACTTAGCTGCAGAGATTCAGAATCAGGCAGATATAGTATACACATAGCCTCACATATTTAGAATCAATCAGATACAGTATACACATGGCCACATACATTCAGAATGAGGCAGATACAGAATACAACTAGTCACTGATTCAAACTCAAGCACATACAGTATACAAATAGCCACATACATTCACAATCAGGCAGATACAGAATAGACATAGCCACATATATTCAGAATCAGACTGATACAGTATACACCTAGCCACATAGAATCAGAATCAAGCAGATTCAGTATATACCTAGCCACCTACATTCAGAATCAGGCAGATATAGTATACAGCTTGCCACAAAGATTCAAACTCAAGCAGATAGCATATCCCTAGCCACATACATTCAGAATCAAGCAGGTACAGTATACACATAGCCACATACATTCAGGATCGGACAGATAGAGTATACACCTAGCCACAAACACTCAGAATCAAGCAGATATAGTATACACATATTTTTAGAATTAGGCAGATACAATATGCAGCTAGCAACGTAGATCCAGAATCAAGCAGATACAATATACTCATAGCCACATACATTCAGAATCAGGCAGATACAGTATATACCTAGCCACACAGATTCAGAAACAGGCAGATGGAGAGTACACATAGGTTCACAGATTCAGAATCAAGCATATACAGTATACCCATGGACACAGAGATTTAGAATTAGGCAGATGTAGTATAGACCTTACCATGTAGATTCAGAATGACGCAGATACAGTATACACACAGCCACGTAGATTCAGACTCAGGCAGATACAGCATTCACATAGCCACATACACTCAGAATCAGACAGATACTGTATACCCCTAACCACATAGATTAAGAATCAAGCAGATACAGTATACACCTGGCCACATACATTCAGAATCAGGCAGATAAGGTATACACCTAGACACAAAGATTCAGATTCAGGCAGATACAGTATACACATAGCCACATACATTCAGAATCAGGCAGGTACAATATACACCTAGCCACATAGATTTAGAATCAGACAGACACAGTACACATAGCCGCATACATTGAAAATCAGACAGACACAATATACACCTAACCACACTGATTAAGAATCAAGCAGATACAGTATACACCTAGCCACATACATTTAGAATCAGGCAGATACAGCATACAGCTCGCCACATATATGTAGAATGAAGCAGATACAGTATATACATGCCACATACATTTAGAATCAAGTGGGCACAGTATACACATAGCCACAAACATTCAGAATCAGTCAGATATAATATACATCTAGCAACATAGATTTAGAATTCGGCCGATACAACATACAGCTAGTCACATAGATCCAGAATCAAGTAGATACAATATACAGATACATTCAGAAGCAGGCGGATACAGTATGCACCTAGCCACACAGATTCTGAATCAGGCAGATACAGTATACAAATAGCCTCACATATTCAGAATCAAGCTGTTACAGTATACACATTGTCACATACATTCAGAATCGAGAAGATACAGTATACAGCTAGCCACATAGACTCAGAATCATGGAGATACAATACACACATAGCCATATACTTTCAGAATCAGGCAGATACAGCATAAAAATAGCCATATATGTTCCAAATCACACAGTTGCACTGTACACATTGCCACATTGATTCAGAATCAAACAGATACAGTATATACAAGCCACATACATTCAGATTCAAGCAGATACAGTATACACATAGCAACATATAGAAACATAGAAACATAGACTTTGATGGCAGATAAGGACCACTTGGCCCACTACGTCTGCTCATTTCCATACCTACTGGATAAGCTGCAGATTCTAGTTAACCAACAGCCTACTTTCTGCCACCCCACTACAATTGCCTTGTCTCTGTCCCATGCATGTTTGAATTCCCCCACTGTTTTAGCCCCAACAACCTCCCCAGGAATGCAGTTCCACGCATCCACCACTCTCTGTGTGAAAAAAGATTTCCTCACATTACCCCTGAGCCATCCCCTTCTATCTTTAAATTGTGTCCCTTGTTCTTACACATCTCTTTTCTGAAAGATGCTATCCTCCTGGACTTTGTTGATTCCCTTGAGGTACTTGAACATTTCTATCATGTCCCCCTGTCCCTCCTTTCATCAGGGTATACATATAAGCTCTCTCAGTCTCTCTTCATATGATTTCTGATGCAGACCCTGCACCATTTTATTTGCCCTCCACTGGACTGCTTCCATCCTGTCTATGTCCTTGCGTAGATGAAGTTTCCAAAACCGCACACAGTACTCCAGATGGGGTCTCACCAACTGTCTGTACAGAGGGATAACCATGTTCCTTTTTACGTTCACTTGCACGCATGCGCAAGGAATGTTTTGGGAGAGTAGCACACTTTGGAGGTGTGCCTGTCCCTTGCAATCCAGTACTCTGTTGAGCAGGCATGGCGGTCCTGCACCAATGGGTGCTGGAGCTCTGTATGACAGCGGTGGTCCTCTGCTTCAAAGAAAACCACTGCTGTCATACCGAGCACTGCGTCACACCGCCTCCCTCGCGTCACGTGCTTCCCCCCATGTCACGCTGCCCCCCCCAAAGCTTTGGTGGCAGCTGGGAGCCCACCCAGCATGGCAAATGTTGTTTGCCGACAGGGTGCCCAATCCCCGTGCATCCACGGCCCCAAGCCATCCTTCTGCCATGCTGAGGCCCACCCAGCGTGGCAAGCGTCCGTTTTTTGCCGACTGGGGTGCCCAATCCCTGTCGGCTCCACGGCCCCAAGCCATCCTTCTGCCATGCTGGGCCCACCCAGCATGGCAAACATCCTTTTTGCGGCCAGGGGTGCCCAATCCCCACGTCGGCTCCTCAGCCCCCAGCAGTAGTTTGCCGGCAGGGGTGCCCAATCCCGTCAGCTCCTCGCCCCCAGCCATCTTCTGCCATGCTGGGAGCCCACCCAATGTGGCAAACATCCCACGTAGTCCTTTTTTAAACCTGTAAAGAAAAACGGTCCCACGTAGTCTCCCAGTTCCTCCTCCACAACCCGCACCCACCCACTGCGCACCCAGCCTCCCCACCCCCCACCCCATACTTACCTCCGGAGCTTGGCGGGACGATCTTCCATGGACCGGGAACACGTCTGCACTCTTCAAAGCCGACCATGAACTGAGGAAATGCCGGTAAGCTGTATAATGGGCTAGATAGGGGAGTTTCAACTTTATTGCATATCTCAGGCATCTTTTGGAATTTTTGCACCAAATTTTCAACATGGGGTTTTTGGGACCCCTTCTCATGAATGATGTCACTGTCATGGTGTTATTGGGGCCCAAAGGGTAATTTCACAGTCACTGTGCAAAATCACCCTTCGGGCCTGAATAGCACCATGACAGCTGTTATCGTCATAATGCAGTACAAAGTAAAAAATGACATTTATGAAACAGCCATTGTGCAGTTCCTACGAACTTGTAAGTTCACGAATTTTCAATATTTTCACTCCAGATTTTCAACATTTCCATTTTACCACACCTCCTCATGAGCAGTACAGCTGTCATTTTCCATCCTGCCCAAAATGTGTTTCGCCCATGTGCGCACACAATGACACAGTCGCTGTGTGAACTCAGTGTATGAGACAATTAAGAAAATCACAGTGTCACTGTTCATGAGCAGAGATCTTAAAATGGCTATGTTGAAATTTAGTAAACAAATTCTAAAAATAACTGTTTCTGACGTCGTTGTGCAGTTCGGCCTTACGCTACGTAAGTTCGAATTTTCAATATTTTCACTCCAGATTTTCAACATTGCCATTTTACACACCTCCTTATGAGCAGTACAGCTGTCATTTTCATCCTGCCCAAAACATGTTTCCGCCATGTAGTGCACAATGGCGCAGTCAGTGTGCAAAATCAATCTATGACACAGTAAGACAATCACAGTGACACTGTTCATTGTGAGAGGTTTTAAAATGCCAATGTTGACAATTTAATGCGAAAAAATTCCTGACAATGACTGTTTCTGAGCGTGCATTGCACAGTTCCCATGCACGCTCGTAGGTTTGCGAATTTTCAATATTTCCATTCCAGATTTTCAACATTGCCATTTTACCCCACTTCCTTATAAGCAGTACAGCTGTCATTTTTCACATCCTGCCCAAAACGTGTTTCCGCCTATGTAGCACACAATGGGGGTAACAAAAAGGTCATGCTGAAAATTTATTGTGCAAATACCAGCAATCGCACAGGGCATTAGGGTAAAGCACCATACATGCCAAACATCACTGTAAATACCTGCAAGCGAACGTTCGGCATTGACAAATGCTTGTTCTACTTGTGATGCCTCTTCCTATACTTCCCAGTATCCCCCTGGCTCTCCTCACTGACTTCTCACATTGCTTACCCACCTTTAGATCATCCGATATGACTACCCCCAAGTCCCGTTCCATTTTTGTTGTTGTTAGTACCTTCCCTGCTATTGTGTACTCTTCTCCTGGGTTTTGTTTCCAGGTGCATTACTTGCATTTCTTTGCATTGAATCTAAGTTGCCATATGTCTGACCATTCCTCCAACCTTGCCAAGTCCTTCTCATCCTTTCTACCCCTCCTTGTGTATCAACTCTGTTACAGATCTTTGTGTCATCTGCAAAAGGCATTCCTTTCCTTTCAGACCCTCTGCAATGTCACCTATAAAGATGTTAAAGAGGACTGGACCCAGTACTGAGCCCTGAGGTACTCCACTAGTGACCCCCCTTTCTTCGGAATGTGTGCCACTCACTATTACCTTCTGTGTCCTGTTGTACAGCCAGTTTGCAACCCAGGCTACCACCCGGGGACCCACTCCCAAGCTGGCTAACTTGATTATTAATCTTTTGTGTGGGACTGTGTCAAATGTCTTGCTAAAGTCTAGGTAGGCCATATCCACAGCCCCTCCCTGGTCTATTACTTTGGTCACCCAGTCAAAGAAATCTATTAGATTCATCTGACATGACCTTCCTGCTGTAAATCCATGCTGCTTTGGGTCCTGTGCCCCGCTGGCCTCTAGGTACTGAACAATTCTTTGTTTCAGAAGTGAGTCCATCATTTTCCCTACCACTGAGGTCAAACTTACAGGTCTGTAGTTTCCTGCTTCTGCCTTGCTCCCACTTTTGTGAAGGAATCACATCTGCCCTCCTCAGTCCTCAGGTACCACCCATCCTCCCATGATTTGTTAAAAAGTGTGGTCAGTGGTGTCACTAGGTCCTCCCTTAGTTTTTTAGGATTCTGGGGTGAATCCCATCACTCCCCATTGCTTTGTCCACCTTGAGTGTTAGGAGTTCTTTCAGGACTCTTTCTTCTGTAAATGGACTGGTGTCACCCACCCTACCCAGAGTGCTTCTATTGTCTGGTTTAAGTAACTCCTCCTCATCTTCTTTTGTGAATACTGAGCAAAAGTATTCATTCAGTATCTCTGCCTGTTCACTGTCTCCCTCTGCCCACCTACCCTCTCCCTTATTAATCTTCAGTATTCCTCCCTTAACCTTTCTATGCTCCCTAATGTACCTATAAAAGGTTGTATCGCCCTTTTTAACTGACCTGGCTATTTTTTACTCAGTTTGGCCTTTTGCTATTCTGACTGCCTTCCCCACTTCTCTCTGCTTTAATTGATACAGTTCTCTGTCGTACTCCTTCTGTGATGCCTTATACTTTTTGAATGCAGCCTTTTTCTCCTTAACCTTCCCTGCCACCTCCATTGAGAACCATAGTGGTTTTTTACTCTGCTTTGTTTTCTTTATCAGTTTCACAAAAAGGCTTGTTGCCTCCATGATGGCAGTTTTGGTTTTTCTCCATTGTTCTTCCACCCCTCCTTTTTGCCCATTTGCTAGTGTATTCCTCAGGTATTCACCCATTTTGCCAAAGTCAGCCCTTCTAAAGTCCAGTATGCTTGTTTTTGTATGGCTTGTCTCCATGGTTGTGCTTATTGTGAAGCGGTCACTTGTTCCCAGATGTCTACCGACTTCTAAATTTGTGATCCTCTCTCCATTTGAGAGTACCAGGTCTACTATTGCTTCCTCCCAAGTGGGTTCCAACACTAGCTGTCTAAGACCTGCCCCCTGCAGGGCATAGAGAATGACCCTGCTCTTGGATGTGGCTGCAGTACATGTCATCCAGATAATGTCTGGCATATTCAGGTCCCCCATTAACAGTATCTCCCCTTTTTCAGCCATTTTGAGAATGTCCTCTATCATTTTGTTGTCCATTTCCTCCCCTTGAGAGAGGGGGGTCTGCATACAACCCCTGTGAGGATTGTGATGCCATTCCCTGTCTCCAAGGTGACCCAGAGTGCCTCTAGCCCTCTCCCAGTACTTTTCAGTTCTGTAGCTTTGATCATTTCCCTTATGATATATTTAGAATCAGGCACTTAAAAAATACACAAAGCCTCATACCTTCAGAATCATGCAGATTCAGTATACACATAGTCACACAGATTTAGAATCAGGCAGATACTGTATACAGATAGTCTCACAGATTCAAAATCAAGCAGATCAAATATGCACAAAGACAGATACATTCAGAATCAGGCAGATATAATATTCAGCTAGTGACATAGATTCAGAATCAAGCAGATACAATATACACATAGCCACATACACTTTGAATGACTCAGATACAGTATACACCTAGCCAGACAGATGCAGAATCAAGCAGATACAGTATGCACATAGCTTCACAGATTTAGAATCAAGCAGATACAGTATACAGATAGCCACATACATTCAGAATCAGACAGATACAGTGTACACTGAGCCATATACATTCAGAATCAAGCAGATACATTATACACATAGCCACAAACATTCAGAATCAAGTGGATACAGTATACACAGAGCGACAAACATTCAGAATCAGGCAGATAAAATATACATCTAGTCACATAGATTTAGAATTAGGCAGGTACAATATACAGTTAGCCACATAGATCGAGAATCAAGCAGATAGAATACACATAGCCACATACATTCAGAATCAGGCAGCTAGAGTATAAACCTAACCACACAGATTCAGAATCAGGCAGATACAGTATAAACATAGCTTCACAGATTCAGAATCAAGCATTAGCAGTATACACATTGCAATATACATTCAGAATTGGGCAACTGCAGTATACAACTAACCATGTAGATTCAGAATCAAGCACATATGGTATACACATAGCCACGTAGATTCAGAATCAGGCAAATACAGTATACACCTAGCCACATAGATTTAGAGCCAGGCAGATACAGTATGACACATAGCCACATACATTGAAAATCAGACAGATACAATAAACACATAACAACATATGTTCAGAATCAAGCAGATAGAGTATACACCTAGCCACATACATTCAGAATCAGGCAGATAAAGTATACAGCTAGACCCATAGATTCAGAATCAGGCAGATACAGTACACACACAGCCACATCGATTCAGAATCAGTCAGATACAGTATACACCTAACTACATTGATTAAGAATCAAGCAGGTACACTATACAGCTAGCCACATATGTTCAGAATCAGACAGATACAGTATACAGCTAGCCACATATATTCAGAATCAAACAGATAGAGTATACACCTGGCAACATACATTCAGAATGAGGCAGATATAGTATACAGCTAGCAACATATACTCAGAATCAAGCAGATACAGTATGCACACAGCCACACAGATTCAGTACCAGGCAGATGAAATATAAAGATAGCCATATACATTCATAATCAGGCAGACACAGTATACACTTAGCCACACAGTTTCAGAATCAGGCATATAGAGTATACACATATCCTCAGATATTTAGAATCAATCAGATACAGTATACACATGGCCACATACATTCAGAATGAGGCAGATAAAGTATGCAGCTAGTCACACAGAATCAGAATCAAGCACATACAGTATACAGATAGCCACATACATTCACAATCAGATAGATACAGAATACACATTGCCACATATATTCAGAATCAGACTGATATAGTATACACCTAGCCATATAGATTCAGAATCAAGCAGATACAGTACACAGGTTGCCACAAAGATTCAGACTCTAGCAGATAGTATATACCTAGCCACATACATTCAGAATCAAGCAGATACAGTATAAACTTTGGGCTGGCAGTATAGCCTAGAGGTTAGAGGAACAAGGTGTGAACAAGCTTGATACATCCAGCAGACCAGACCTGAGTTTGATTCTCACAACCTCCACTTGCATACTGTGTGACTCTGAGCAAGTCACTTAACCACCCAGTGCTCCCAGGTCGCCCCTGAAAACAGGCACTTGTGCCTAGTGGGCCTTACCCGGTTACCAAAGACTAAAATAAAAAAAATTAAAAAAACATAGTCACATACATTCAGAATCAGACAGATACAGTATACACCTAGCCCCATACATTCAGAATCAAGCAGATACATTACACACATAGCCACAAACTCTCAGAATCAAGTAGATGCACTATACAAATAGCCATATAGATTTAGAATTAGGCACATACAATATACAGCTAGCCATATAGATCAAGAATCAAGCAGATACATTATACACATAGCCACAAACTCTCAGAATCAAGCAGATACACTACACACATAGCCATATAGATTTAGAATTAGGCAGATTTAGCATACACCTAGCCACACAGACTCAGAATGAGGCAGATAGATCATACACATAGCTTCACAGATTCAGAATCAAGCATATACAGAATACAAATAGGCACAGAAATTTAGAATTATGTAGATGCAGTGTACACCTAACCATGTAGATTCAGAAGGAAGCAGATACAGAATACACATAGCCATGTAGATTCAGACTCAGGCAGATACAGTATATACACAGCCACATTGATTCAGAATCAGGCAGATACAGTATACACCTAGCCACATAGATTTAAAATCAGGCAGATACAGTATAGACATAGCCACATAAACTCAGAATCAGACAGATACAGTATACACCTAACCACATAGAATAAGAATCTAGCAGATACTGTATACACACCTAGTCACATACATTCAGTATCGGGTAGATAGAGTATATGGCTAGCCACATATATTCAGAATCACACAGATACAGTATACACCTGGCCCCATACTTTCAGAATCAGGCAGATAAGGTATACACCTAGCCACACAGATTCAGATTCAGGCAGATACAGAATACAAATAGCCACGTAGATTCAGAATCAGGCAGGTAAAATATACACCTAGCTACATAGATTTAGAATCAGGCAGACACAGTATACACATAGCCACATACATTCAAAATCAGATGGACACAATATACACCTAATCACATATACTCAGAATTAAGCAGATATAGTATACACTAAGCCACATACATTCAGAATCAGCCAGATACAGTATACACACGGCCACATCAATTCAGAATCAGGCAGATACAATATACACCTAACCACATTGATTAAGAATCAAGCAGATACAGTATACACCTAGCCACATACATTCAGAATTAGGCAGATACAGTATACAGGTAACCACATATATTCAGAATCAAGCAGATACAGTAAATACAAGCCACATACATTAAGAATCAAGCAGGTACAGTATACACATCACCACAAACATTCAGAATCAGGCAGACATAATATATATCTAGCCACATAGATTTAGAATTCGGCGACACAATATACAGCAGCCACATAGATCCAGAATCAAGCAGATGCAATATACACATAGCCATATAGATTAAGAATCAGGCAGATACAGTATACAGCTAGCCAAATATATTCAGAATCAAACTGATACAGTATACACCTGGCCACATACATTCAGAATCATGCAGATACAGTATACAGCTAGCAACATATATTCAGAATCAAGCAGATACAGAATACACATAGCCACACAGATTCAGTACCAGGCAGATGAAATATAAACATAACTACATACATTCATAATCAGGAAGATACAGCATACACTTAGCCACAAAGTTTCAGAATCAGGCATATATAATATACACATATCCTCACATATTTAGAGTCAATCAGATACAGTATGCACATAGCCACATACATTCAGAATGAGGCAGATAAAGTATGCAGCTAGTCACACAGATTCAGAATCAAGCACATACAGTATTCAAATAGCCACATACATTCACAATCAGAAAGATACAGAATACACAGTCACATATATTCAGAATCAGACTGATACAGTATACACCTAGCCACATGGATTCAGAATCAAGCAGATACAGTATATACCTTGCCACGTACATTCATGTCAGCGTGTCTCAGTTGGTAGCACATCCGCCTCTGGACCAGAAGGTCGTGGGTTCTCGTCCCACACCGGGATTGGACTTGCACCTAAAAATCGCTGGCATCCGAGTGCAGTATTGGGGGGTGCTGTACTGCTGGGGTGTGCCGTCTTTCGGATGAGACGTTAAACCGAGGTCCCTTCTGCCCATCCTGGTGTTGTCCTGGTGGGTGTCCAGGTGGAAGTAAAAGAACCCAGGGCATTCTTCACAAAGAGTAGGGAACATTCCTGGTGTCCTGGCCAACATTCCTCTTCCCATAAACCGGTTCATGCAATTATCCAGGCTGTGTGTGGGTGATGATGTGCGATATAGCCGCCACCACACATTCAGTCACTTCACTACCAGTCTAGCATTGCTTGTAAAGTGCTTTGGATGTATGAAAAGTGCTATATAAATGCTGATTCTTCTTCTTCTTCAGAATCAGGCAGATACAGTATACAGCTTGCCAGAAAGATTCAGACTCAAGCAGATATTATATACCTAGCCACATACATTCAGAATCAAGCAGATACAGTATAAACATAACCACATACATTCAGAATCAGACAGATATAGTATACACCAAGCCACATACATTCAGAATCAAGCAGACACAAAGTATACATTGCCACAAACTCTCAGAATCAATCAGATACTCTATACACATATTCATATAGATTTAGAATTAGGCACATACAATATACAGCTAGCCACAATGATCCAGAATCAAACAGGTGTAATATACACATAGCAACATAGATTCAGAATTAGGAAGATACAGTATACACCTAGCCACAAAGATTCAGAATGAGGAAGATAGAGCATACACATAGCTTCACATATTCAGAATCAAGCATATACAGAATACACATAGGCACAGAAATTTAGAATTATGTAGATGCAGTGTACCCCTAACCATGTAGATTCAGAATGAAGCAGACACAGTATACACATAGCCACGTAGATTCAGACTCAGGCAGATACAGTATACACACAGCCACATTGATTCAGAATCAGGCAGATACAGTATACACCTAGCCACATAGATTTAGAATCAGGCAGATACAGTACAGACATTGCTACATACACTCAGAATCAAACAGATACAGAATACACCTAACCACATAGATTAAGAATCAAGCAGATACTGTATACACACCTAGCCACATACATTCAGTATCGGGTAGACAGAGTACACGGCTAGCCACATAGATTCAGATTCAGGCAGATATAGTATACACCTGGCCCCATACTTTCAGAATCAGGCAGATAAGGTATACACCTAGCCACACAGATGCAGATTCAGGCAAATACAGCATACAAATAGCCACATAGATTTAGAATCAGGCAGGTAAAATATACACCTAGCACACAGATTTAGAATCAGGCAGACACAGTATACACATAGCCTCATATGTTCAAAATCAGACGGACACAATATACACCTAATCAGATACAGGTACATTCAGAATTAAGCAGATATAGTATACACCTAGCCACATCGATTCAGAATCAGGCAGATACGGAGTACACCTAACCACATTGATTAAGAATCAAGCAGATACAGAAAACACCTAGCCACATACATTCAGAATCAGGCAGATACAGTATACAGGTAGCCACATATTTTCAGAATCAAGCAGATACAGTATATACAAGCCGCATACATTCAGAATCAAGCAGGTACAGTATACACATAGCCACAAACATTGAGAATCAGACAGATATAATATACATCTAGGCACATAGTTTTAGAATTCGGTGATACAATATACAGCAGCCACATAGATCCAGAATGAAGCAGATGCAATATACACGTAGCCATATACATTAAGAAGAAGGCAGATACAGTATACTGCTAGCCACATATATTCAGAATCAGGCAGATACAGTATACAAAGAGCCTCACATATTCAGAATCAAGCAGTTACAATATACTGCTAGCCACATAGATTCGGAATCAAGCAGATATAATATACACATAGCCACATACTTTCAGAATCAGGCAGATACTGTATACACAGTCACATATATTCAGAATCACACAGATGCAGTAAACACCTTTCCACATAGATTCAGAATCAAGCAGATACAGTATATACCTAGCCACATACATTCAGAATCAGTCAGATATGGTATACAGCTTGCCATATAGATTCAGAATCAAGCAGCTACAGTATATACAAGCCACATACATTCAAAATCAAGCAGAAACAGTATACACATAGCAACAAATATTTAGAATCAGGTAGATAAAGTATACACAAAGCCTCATAGCTTCACAGTCATGCAGATATAGAACATACATAGCCACATACATTCAGAACAAGGCAGACACAGTATACACTGAGTCACACAGATTTAGAGTCAGGCAGATACAGAAAACACATAGCCACATCCACTCAGAACCACAGAGATACAGTATACACCTAGCCACCCAGATTGAGAATCAGGCAGATACTGTATACGCATAGCTTTGCAGATTCAGAATCAAGCATTTGCAGTATACACATAGCCACATACATTCAGAATTAGGCTGATACAGAATACAACTAACCATGTAGATTCAGAATCAAGCACACACATTATACACCTAGCCACATAGATTTATAATCAGGCAGATACAGTAGACACATAGCCACATACATGCAAAATCAGACAGATACAATATACACCTAATCACTTATATTCAGAATCAAGCAGATACAGTGTACACCTAGCCACATACATTCAGAATCAGGCAGATACAGCACACAGCTAGCCCCATAGATTCAGAATCAATTAGATACAGTATACACCTTGCCTCATACATTGATAATCAGACAGATGCAGAATACACCTAGGCACACAGATTCAGAATAAGGCAGATACAGTATACACACAGCCACATCGATTCAGAATCAGTCAGATACAGCATACACCTAACTACATGGATTAAGAATCAAGCAGATACAGTATAAACCTAGCAACATACATTCAGAATCAGGGAGATACAGTATACAGCTAGCCACATTAATTCAGAATCAAGCAGATACAGTATACTCCTGGCCACATACATTCAGAATCAGGCAGATACAGTACACAGTTAGCAACATATATTCAGAATCAAGCAGATACAGTATTCAGCCAGCCACATACATTCAGTACCAAGCAGATGAAATATAAAGATAGCCACATACTTTCATTATCAGGCAGATACAGTATACACTTAGCCACACATATTCAGAATCAGGAAGATATAGTGTACACCTAGACACATACATTCAGAATCAGGCAGATACAGCATACAGCTAGCCCCATAGATTCAGAATCAAGCAGATACAGTATACACCTTGCCACATACATTGATAATCAGGCAGATACAGTATACACCTAGCCACATACATTGATAATCAGGCAGATACAGAATACACCTAGGCACACAGATTCAGAATCAGGCAGATACAGTATACACATAACCTCACATATTTGGAATTAAGCATATACAGTATACACATGGCCACATATATTCAGAATGAGGCAGATACAGTATACAGCTAGTCACACAGATTCAGAATCAAACACATATAGTATACAAACAGCCACATACATTCTCAATCAGGCAGATACAAAATACACATAGCGACATATATTCAGAATTAGACTGATACAGTATACACCTAGTGGCATACTTTCAGAATCAAGCAGATACAGTATATACCTAGCCACATACACTGAGAATCAGGCAGATTCAGTATACAGCTTGCCACAAAGATTGAGACTGAAGCAGATAGTATATACCTAGCCACATACATTCAGAATCAAGCAGATACAGTATACACAGAGCCAAATACACTCAGAATCAGACAGGTACAGTATACACCTAGCCACACACATTCAGAATCAAGCAGATATGTTATACATGTATTATTCAGAATTAAGCAGATATAGTATACACCTAGCCACATACATTCAGAATCAGGCAGACACAGTATACATGAAGCCACATCGATTCAGAATCAGGCAGAAACAGTATGCACCTAACCACACTGATTAAGAATCAAGCAGGTACAGCATACACCTAGCCACATACATTCAGAATCAGGCAGATAAAGTATGCAGTTAGTCACACAGATTCAGAATCAAGCACATACAGTACACAATACTCAGAATCAAGCAGATATAGTATACTCCTAGCCACACAGATTGAGAATCAGGCAGATAGAGCATAAGTATAGTTTCACAGATTCAGAATCAAGCATTTACAGAGTACACATAGGCATTGAAATTTAGAATTATGTAGATGCAGTGTACACCTAACCATGTAGATGCAGAAAGAAGCAGATACAGTATACTCATAGCCACATAGATTCAGACTCAGGCAGATACAGTATACACACAGCCACATCAATTGAGAATCAAGCAGATACAGTATACACCCAGCCACATAGATTTAGAATCAGGCAGATACAGTATAGACATAGCCACATACACTCAGAATCACACAGATACAGTATACACCTAACCACATAGATTAAGAATCTAGCAGATACTGTATACACACCTAGCCACATACATTCAGTTTCAGGTAGATAGAGTATATGGTTAGCAACATAGATTCAGAATCAGGCAGATACAGTATACACCTGGCCCCATATTTTCAGAATCAGGCAGATAAGGTATACACCTAGCCACACAGATTCAGATTCAGGCAGATACAGTATACAAATAGCCACATAGGTTCAGAGTCAGGCAGGTAAAATATACACCTAGCCACCTAGATTTAGAATCAGGCAGACACAGTATTGAGATAGCCGCATACATTCAAAATCAGATGGACACAATATACACCTAATCACATATATTCAGAATTAAGCAGATATAGTATACACCTAGCCACATACATTCAGAATCAGGCATATACAGTATACACATAGCCACACTGATTCAGAATCAGGCAGATACAGTAAACCCCTAACCACATTGATTAAGAATCAAGCAGATGCAGTATACACCTAGCCACATACATTCAGAATCAGGCAGATGCAGTTATAAAGCTAGCAACATACATTCAGAATCAGGCAGATACAGTATACAGCTAGCCACATAGATTCAGAATCAGGCTGATAAAGTATACACAAAGCCTCATAGCTTCAGAATCATGCAGGATTCAGTATACACATAGCCACATATTTTTCGAAGAAGGCAGGTACAGTATATATCTAGTCACACAGATTTAGAGACAGACAGATATAGTATACAGATAGTCTCACAGGTTCAGAATCAAGCAGATCAAATATGCACAAAGACACATACATTCAGAATCACGCAGATATAGTATCCAGCTAGTGACATAGATTCAGAATTAAGCAGATACAATGTACACATAGCTACATACACTTAGAATCATGCAGATACAGTATACACCTAGCCAGACAGATGCAGAATCAGGCAGATACAGTATACACATAGCTTCACCATTTCAGAATCAAGCAGATACAGTATACACATAGCCACATACATTGAGAATCATACAGATACAGTGTACACTTAGCCATATAGATTCAGAATCAAGCAGATACAGTATACACATAGCGACAAACATTCAGAATCAGGCAGATAAAATATACATCTAGTCACATAGATTTAGAATTAGACAGACACAATATACAGCTATCCACATAGATTGAGAATCAAGCGGATACAATATACACATAGCCACATACATTCAGAATCAGGCAGCTACAGTATAGGCCTAGCCACACAGATTCAGAATCAGGCAGATACAGTATAAACACAGCTTCACCAAATTCAGAATCAAGCATTAGCAGAATACAGATTGCAATATACATGCAGAATTAGGCCTATACAGTATACAACTAACAATGTAGATTCAGAATCAAGCAGATACAGTACACAAAAAGCCACATCAATTCAGAATCAGGCAGATACAGTATGCACTTAGCCACATAGATTTAGAATCAGGCAGATACAGAATGCACATAACCACTTACATTGAAAATTGGACAGATACAATATACACATAACCACATATATTCAGAATCAAGCAGATACAGTATACACCTAGCCTCATACATTCAGAATCAGGCAGATACAGTATACAGCTAGCCCCATAGATTCAGAATCAAGCAGATACAGTATACACCTGGCCACGTACATTCAGACTCAGGCAGATACAGAATAATCCTAGCCACACAGATTCAGAATCAGGTAGATATAGTATACACACAGCCACATTGATTCAGAATCAGGCAGATACAGTATACCCCTAACCACATTGATTAAGAATCAAGCAGATGCAGTATACACCTAGCCACATACATTCAGAATCAGGCAGATACGGCATACTGGTAGCCACATATATTCAGAATCTAGCAGATACCGTATATACAAGCCACATACATTCAGAATCAAGCGGGTACAGTATACACATAGCCACAAACATTCAGAATCAGGCAGATATAATATACATCTAGCCACATAGTTTTAGAATTCAGCGATACAATATGCGGCAGCCAGATAGATCGAGAATCAAGCAGATACAAAATATACATAGCCACATACATTCAGAATCAGGCAGATACAGTATACAAAGAGCCTCACATATTCAGAATCAAGCAGTTACAGTATACACATATTCACATACTGTACATTCAGAATCAAGCAGATGCAGTATACTGCTAGCCACATAGATTTAGAATCAAGCAGATATAATATACACATAGCCACATACTTTCCTCATGTAGGCCTGTTGGATAAGCTGGGAGAATTGGGGGTGGGGAACCAGATAATCAGATGGCTAGGCAGTTGGCTCCAGGACTGGACCCAGAGGGTCATAGTTGGCGGGATAGTCTCATCCCCAAGGAGGGTCATTAGTGGGGTCCCACAGGGATCAGTCCTTGGGCCCCTCCTGTTCAATGCCTGTGTCTCTGACATAAGGACAGGTATCAGGAGTGAGATGAGTCTCTTTGCGGATGACTGAAAACTGGGGGCGGTGGTGGATGGGGAGGAGGTGAGGTTTTCCCTACGGGGGACCTGGAGGGTCTGGAAAGATGGTCTAGAAAGTGGAAGCTGAGGTTCAATGCAGGGAAATGCAAGATACTGCACCTGGGGGCCAGAAACCTGGGCCAAGTGTACACCCTGGGAGGGGAAATGCTACAAGTCTCGATGGCTGAAAGGGACCTGGGGATGGTGGTGGATGTCAAGATGAACAACTTGAAGACTTGTTGGAGGATAGCAGCCAAGGCTAACAGGATGCTGGGATGCATCACTAGGGGGATCACCTCCAGAAGAAGGGAAGTATAACTACCCTCTGTATAACTACTTGGTGACACCTCACCTCGAGTACTGCATGCAGTTTTGGAAGCCACACTTAAAGAGGGACATTAAACTCCTGAAGAGGGTCCAGAGGAGGGCAACCAAAATGATTTGGGGTTTGGGGGACAGGACCTGTGAGGAGAGGCTTGAAGAGCTAAATATGCACACATTGGAAGAGAGAAGGGACCGAGGGGACATGATAGAGGTCCTCAGGTACATGAAGGGGGTAAATGGGGAGGAACAGTCAGGGTGCTTCTAAGGAAGGAGGAGGGGGCCACTAGAGGGCATGGGTGGAAGCTGGAGGGGGAAGATTCAGGGGAGAAGGAAGGAAGTGCTACTTCACTGAGAGGGTGGTGGAGCCATGGAATTCACTGCCTAGGGGGCTGGTGGAGGCAGAGACGGTGGAGAGGTTCAAGAGGGGGTGGGACAGGTACAGGGGAGCGGTTCTGGAAACAAAATCCAATGCAGCGAGAATATCCAGAACTGGGAAGGGAGAAGCCAGAGAAGGTGAGGGGGCAGCAAGGTCAGCCCCCAGGGTGTTGGCTGACCAAACGAGCAGATGCGAAAGACCATTGGGCCTATTCTGCTGGCATTTTAGTATGTTAGAATCAGGCAGATATAGTATACACATAGTCACATATATTCAGAATCACACAGATGCAGTAAACACCTTTCCACATAGATTCAGAATCAAGCAAATATGGTATATACCTAGCCACATACATTCAGAATCAGTCAGATATGATATACAGATTGCCATATAGATTCATAATGAAGCAGCTGCAGTATATACAAGCCACATACATTCAAAATCAAGCAGATACAGTATACACATAGCAACAAATATTTAGAATCAGGCAGATAAAGTATACACAAAGCCTCATAGCTTCACAATCATGCCGATATAGTATATACATAACCACATACATTCAGAACAAGGCAGATACAGTCACACAGATTTAGAATCAGACAGATACGAAATACAGGTAGCCTCACAGATTCAGAGTCAAGTGGATAAAATATGCACAAAGCCACATACATTCAGAATCAGGCAGATATAGTATCCAGCTAGTGACATATATTCAGAATCAAGCAGATATAATATACACATAGCCGCATATTCTCAGAACCACAGAGATGCAGTATACACCTAGCTACACAGATGCAGAATCAGGCAGATACAGTATTCACATAGCTTTACAGATTCAGAATGAAGCAGATACAGCATACACATAGCCACGTAGATTCAGACTCAGGCAGATACAGTAGACACATAGCCACATACATGCAAAATCAGACACATAAAATATACACCTAACCACCTATATTCAGAATCAAGCAGATACAGTGTACACCTAGTCACATACATTCAGAATCAGGCAGATACAGCACACAGCTAGCCCCATAGATTCAGAATCAAGCAGATACAGTATACACCTTGCCTCATACCTTGATAATCAGACAGATACAGAATACACCTAGGCACACAGATTCAGAATAAGGCAGATACAGTACACACACAGCCACATCGATTCAGAATCAGTCAGATACAGTATACACCTAACTACATGGATTAAGAATCAAGCAGATACAGTATAAACCTAGCAACATACATTCAGAATCAGGGAGATACAGTATACAGCTAGCCACATTAATTCAGAATCAAGCAGATACAGTATACTCATGGCCACATACATTCAGAATCAGGCAGATACAGTACACAGCTAGCAACAAGTATTCAGAATCAAGCAGATACAGTATTCACCTAGCCACATACATTCAGTACCAAGCAGATGAAATATAAAGATAGCCAGATACTTTCATAATCAGGCAGATACAGTATACACTTAGCCACACAGATTCAGAATCAGGAAGATATAGTGTATACCTAGACACATACATTCAGAATCAGGCAGATACAGCATACAGCTAGCCCCATAGATTCAGAATCAAGCAGATACAGTATACACCTTGCCACATACATTGATAATCAGGCAGATACAGAATACACCTAGGCACACAGATTCAGAATCAGGCAGATACAGTATACACATAGCCTCACATATTTGGAATCAACCATATACAGTATACACATGGCCACATATATTCAAAATGAGGCAGATACAGTATACAGATAGTCACACAGATTCAGAATCAAGCACATATAGTATACAAACAGCCACATACATTCTGAATCGGGCAGATACAAAATACACTTAGTGACATACATTCAGAATTAGACTGATACAGTATACATCTAGTGGCATACTTTCAGGATCAAGCAGATACAGAATATACCTAGCCACATACACTGTGAATCAGGCAGATACAGTATACTGCTAGCCACAAAGATTGAGACTGAAGCAGATAGTATATACCTAGCCACATACATTCAGAATCAAGCAGATACAGTATACACAGAGCCAAATACATTCAGAATCAAACAGATACAGTATACACCTAGCCACAGACATTCAGAATCAAGCAGATACATTATACACATATTATTCAGAATTAAGCAGATATAGTATACACCTAGCCACATACATTCAGAATCAGGCAGACTCAGTATACGTGAAGCCACATCGATTCAGAATCAGGCAGATACTGTATACACCTAACCACACTGATTAAGAATCAGGCAGGTACAGTATACACCTAGCCACATACATTCAGAATCAGGCAGATAAAGTATGCAGCTAGTAACAAAGATTCAGAATCAAGGACATACAGTACACAGACATTTAGAATCAAGCAGATACAGTATACACCTAGCTACACAGATTGAGAATCAGGCAGATAGAGCATATGCATAGCTTCAGAGATTCAGAATCAAGCAAATTCAGAGTACACATAGGCACTGAAATTTAGAATTATGTAGATGCTGTGTACACCTAACCATGTAGATTCAGAATGAAGCAGATACAGTATACACATAGCCACGTAGATTCAGACTCAGGCAGATACAGTATAGACATAGCTACATACACTCAGAATCAGACAGATACAGTATACACCTAACCACATAGATTAAGAATCTCGCAGATACTGTATACACACCTAGCCACATACATTCAGTTTCAGGTAGATAGAGTATACGGTTAGCCACATAGATTCAGAATCAGGCAGATACAGTATACAACTGGCCCCATACTTTCAGAATCAGGCAGATAAGGTATACACCTAGCCACACAGATTTAGATTCGGGCAGATACAGTATACAAATAGCCAGGCAGGTAAAATATACACCTAGCCACCTAGATTTAGAATCAGGCTGACACAGTATTCACATAGCCACATATATTCAAAATCAGATGGACACAATATACACCTAGTCACATATATTCAGAATTAAGCAGATATAGTATACACCTAGCCACATACATTCAGAATCAGGCATATACAGTATACACACGGCCACATTGATTCATAATCAGGCAGATACAGTATACCCCTGACCACATTGATTAAGAATCAAGCAGATGCAGTATACACTTAGCCACATACATTCAGAATTAGGCAGATACGGTATACTGGTAGCCACATACTGTATATTCAGAATCAAGCAGATACAGTACATACAAGCCACATACATTCAGAATCAAGCAGGTACAGTATACACAAAGCCACAAACAGTCAGAATCAGGCAGATATAATATACATCTAGCCCCATAGTTTTAGAATCTGATAAAATATACGGCAGCCAGATAGATCGAGAATCAAGCAAGTACAAAATATACATAGCCACATACATTCAGAATCAGGCAGATACAGTATACAAAGAGCCTCACATATTCAGAATCAAGCAGTTACAGTATACACATAGTCACATACATTCAGAATCAAGCAGGATACAGTATACTGCTAGCCACATAGATTTAGAATCAAGCAGATACAATATAATATAGCCACATACTTTACTCATGTGGGCCTGTTGGATAAGCTGGAGAAATGGGGAGGGAACCAGATAATCAGATGGCTAGGCAGTTGGCTCCAGGACCAGACCCAGAGGGTCATAATTGGCGGGATAGTCTCATCCCCAAGGAGGGTCATTTGTGGGGTCCCACAGGGATCAGTCCTTGGGCCCCTCCTGTTCAATGCCTATGTCTCTGACAAAATGACAGGTATCAGGAGTGAGATGAGTCTCTTTGTGGATGACTCAAAACTGGGGGCATTGGTGGATGGGGAGGAGGTGAGGGTGGCCCTACAGGGGGACCCAAAGGCTCTGGAAAGATGGTCTAGAAAGTTGAAGCTGAGGTTGAATGCAGGGAAATGCAAAGTACTGCACCTGGGGGCCAGAAACCCAGGCCAGGTGTACACCCTGGGAGGGTAAATGCTACAAGTCTCAATGGCTGAAAGGGACCTGGGGATGGTGGTGGATGTCAAGGTGAACAACTTGGAGACTTGTAGGAGGACAGCAGCCAAGGCTAACAGGATGCTGGGATGCATCACTAGGGGGATCACCTCCAGAAGGAGGGAAGTGATACTCCCTCCGTATAACTACTTGGTGAGGCCGCACCTCGAGTACTGCATGCAGTTTTGTTGGCCACACTTAAAGAGGGACATTAAACTCCTGGAGAGGGTCAAGAGGAGGGCAACCAAAATGATTTGAGTCTTGGGGACAGGACCTATGAGGAGAGGCTCGAAGAGCTAAATATGTACACATTGGAAGAGAGAAGGGACCGGGGGGACATGATAGAGGTCTTCAGGTACATGAAGGGGGTAAATAGGGGAGGAACAGTCAGGGTGCTTCAGAGGAAGGAGGAGGAGGACACTAGAGGGCATGGGTGGAAGCTGGAGGGGGGAAGATTCAGGGGAGAAAGAGGACGTGCTACTTCACTGAGAGGGTGGTGGAGCCATGGAATGCGCTGCCTAGGGGCTGGTGGAGCAGAGACGGTGGAGAGGTTCAAGAGGGGTGGGACAGGTACAGGTTAACAGTTCTGGAAGCAAAATCCAATGCAGCAGAATATCCGAACTGGGAAGGGAGAAGCCAGAGAAGGTGAGGGCAGCAAGGTCAGCCCTCAGGATGTTGGCTGGACCAAATGAGCAGACGGAAAGACCGTTAGGGCCTATTCTGCTGGCATTTTAGTATGTTAGAATCAGGCAGATACAGTATACACATAGTCACATATATTCAGAATCACACAGATGCAGTCAACACCTTTCCACATAGATTCAGAATCAAGCAGAACAGGTATATACCTAGCCACATACATTCAGAATCAGTCAGATATGGTATACAGATTGCCATATAAATTCATAATGAAGCAGCTGCAGTATATACAAGCCACATACATTCAAAATCAAGCAGATACAGTATACACATAGCAACAAATATTTAGAATCAGGCAGATAAAGTATACACAAAGCCTCATAGCTTCACAATCATGCAGATATAGTATGTACATAGCCGCACACATTCAGAACAAGGCAGATACAGTCACACAGATTTAGAATCAGACTGATAAAGAATACATGTAGCCTCACAGATTCAGAGTCAAGCGGATAAAATATGCACAAAGCCACATACATTCAGAATCAGGCAGATATAGTATCCAGCTAGTGACATATATTTAGAATCTAGCAGATACAATATACACATAGCCACATACACTCAGAACCACAGATATATAGTATACACCTAGCTACACAGATGCAGAATCAGGCAGAAACAGTATTCACATAACTTTACAGATTCAGAATGAAGCAGATACAGTATACACATAGCCACGCAGATTCAGACTCAGAGAGATACAGTATACACACAGCCACACATATTCAGAATCAGGCAGATACAGTGTACACCTAGCAACATAGGTTTAGAATCAGGCAGATACAGTATAGACATACATCCAGAATCTGACAGATACAGTATACACCTAACCACATAGATTTAGAATTAGACAGACACAATATACACACCAAGCCAGATAGATCAAGCGGATACAATATACACATAGCCACATACATTCAGAATCAGGCAGATACAGTATAGGCCTAGCCACACAGATTCAGAATCAGGCAGATACAGTGTAAACACAGCTTCACAAATTCAGAATCAAGCATTAGCAGTATACAGATTGCAGTATACATGCAGAATTAGGCCTATACAGTATACAACTAACCATGTAGATTCAGAATCAAGCAGATACAGTATACAAACAGCCACATCAATTCAGAATCAGGCAGATACAGTATGCACTTAGCCACATAGATTTAGAATCAGGCAGATACAGAATGCACATAACCACTTACATTGAAAATCGGACAGATACAATATACACATAACCACATATATTCAGAATCAAGCAGATACAGTATACACCTAGCCTCATACATTCAGAATCAGGCAGATACAGTATACAGCTAGCCCCATAGATTCAGAATCAAGCAGATACAGTAAACACCTGGCCACGTACATTCAGACTCAGACAGATACAGAATAATCCTAGCCACACAGATTCAGAATCAGGTAGATATAGTATACACACAGCCACATCGATTCAGAATCAGGCAGATACAGTATACCCCTAACCACATTGATTAAGAATCAAGCAGATGCAGTATACACCTAGCCACATACATTCAGAATCAGGCAGATACGGCATACTGGTAGCCATCATATATTCAGAATCTAGCAGATACCAGATATACAAGCCACATACATTCAGAATCAAGCGGGTACAGTATACACATAGCCACAAACATTCAGAATCAGGCAGATATAATATACATCTAGCCACATAGTTTTAGAATTCAGCGATACAATATGTGGCAGCCAGATAGATCGAGAATCAAGCAGATACAAAATATACATAGCCACATACATTCAGAATCAGGCAGATACAGTATACAAAGAGCCTCACATATTCAGAATCAAGCAGTTACAGTATACACATAGTCACATACTGTACATTCAGAATCAAGCAGATACAGTATACTGCTAGCCACATAGATTTAGAATCAAGCAGATATAATATACACATAGCCACATACTTTCCTCATGTGGGCCTGTTGGATAAGCTGGGAGAAATGGGGGTGGGGAACCAGATAATCAGATGGCTAGGCAGTTGGCTCCAGGACTGGACCCAGAGGGTCATAGTTGGCGGGATAGTCTCATCCCCAAGGAGGGTCATTAGTGGGGTCCCACAGGGATCAGTCCTTGGGCCCCTCCTGTTCAATGCCTATGTCTCTGACATAAGGACAGGTATCAGGAGTGAGATGAGTCTCTTTGCGGATGACTGAAAACTGGGGGCGGCGGTGGATGGGGAGAAGGTGAGGGTTTCCCTACGGGGGACCTGGAGGGTCTGGAAAGATGGTCTAGAAAGTGGAAGCTGAGGTTCAATGCAAGGAAATGCAAGATACTGCACCTGGGGGCCAGAAACCCGGGCCAAGTGTACACCCTGGGAGGGGAAATGCTACAAGTCTCGATGGCTGAAAGGGACCTGGGGATGGTGGCGGATGTCAAGATGAACAACTTGGAGACTTGTTGGAGGATAGCAGCCAAGGCTAACAGGATGCTGGGATGCATCGCTAGGGGGATCACCTCCAGAAGAAGGAAGTATAACTACCCTCTGTATAACTACTTGGTGACACCTAATTCTAGTACTGCATGCAGTTTGGAAGCCACACTTAAAGAGGACATTAAACTCCTGAAGAGGGTCCAGAGGAGGCAACCAAAATGATTTGGGGTTTGGGGACAGGACCTGTGAGGAGAGGCTTGAAGAGCTAAATGCACACATTGGAAGAGAGAAGGGACCAGGGGACATGATAGAGGTCCTCAGGTACATGAAGGGGGTAAATGGGGAGGAACAGTCAGGGTGCTTCTAAGGAAGGAGGAGGGGGCCACTAGAGGGCATGGGTGGAAGCTGGAGGGGGAAGATTCAGGGGAGAAGGAAGGAAGTGCTACTTCACTGAGAGGGTGGTGGAGCCATGGAATTCACTGCCTAGGGGGCTGGTGGAGGCAGAGACAGTGGAGAGGTTCAAGAGGGGGTGGGACAGGTACAGGGGAGTGGTTCTGGAAGCAAAATCCAATGCAGCGAGAATATCCAGAACTGGGAAGGGAGAAGCCAGAGAAGGTGAGGGGGCAGCAAGGTCAGCCCCCAGGGTGTTGGCTGACCAAACGAGCAGATGTGAAAGACCATTAGGCCTATTCTGCTGGCATTTTAGTATGTTAGTATGTTAGAATCAGGCAGATATAGTATACACATAGTCACATATATTCAGAATCACACAGATGCAGTAAACACCTTTCCACATAGATTCAGAATCAAGCAAATATGGTATATACCTAGCCACATACATTCAGAATCAGTCAGATATGATATACAGATTGCCATATAGATTCATAATGAAGCAGCTGCAGTATATACAAGCCACATACATTCAAAATCAAGCAGATACAGTATACACATAGCAACAAATATTTAGAATCAGGCAGATAAAGTATACACAAAGCCTCATAGCTTCACAATCATGCCGATATAGTATATACATAGCCACATACATTCAGAACAAGGCAGATACAGTCACACAGATTTAGAATTAGACAGATACGAAATACAGGTAGCCTCACAGATTCAGAGTCAAGTGGATAAAATATGCACAAAGCCACATACATTCAGAATCAGGCAGCTATAGTAACCAGCTAGTGACATATATTCAGAATCAAGCAGATATAATATACACATAGCCACATACACTCAGAACCACAGAGATACAGTATACACCTAGCTACACAGATGCAGAATCAGGCAGATGCAGTATTCACATAGCTTTACAGATTCAGAATGAAGCAGATACAGCATACACATAGCCACGTAGATTCAGACTCAGGCAGATACAGTAGACACATAGCCACATACATGCAAAATCAGACAGATGCAATATACACCTAACCACTTATATTCAGAATCAAGGAGATACAGTGTACACCTAGTCACATACATTCAGAATCAGGCAGATACAGCACACAGCTAGCCCCATGGATTCAGAATCAAGCAGATACAGTATACACCTTGCCTCATACCTTGATAATCAGACAGATACAGAATACACCTAGGCACACAGATTCAGAATAAGGCAGATACAGTACACACACAGCCACATCGATTCAGAATCAGTCAGATACAGTATACACCTAACTACATGGATTAAGAATCAAGCAGATACAGTATAAACCTAGCAACATACATTCAGAATCAGGGAGATACAGTATACAGCTAGCCACATTAATTCAGAATCAAGCAGATACAGTATACTCATGGCCACATACATTCAGAATCAGGCAGATACAGTACACATTTAGCAACATATATTCAGAATCAAGCAGATACAGTATTCACCTAGCCACATGCATTCAGTACCAAGCAGATGAAATATAAAGATAGCCAGATACTTTCATAATCAGGCAGATACAGTATACACTTAGCCACACATATTCAGAATCAGGAAGATATAGTGTATACCTAGACACATACATTCAGAATCAGGCAGATACAGCATACAGCTAGCCCCATAGATTCAGAATCAAGCAGATACATTATACACCTTGCCACATACATTGATAATCAGGCAGATACAGAATACACCTAGGCACACAGATTCAGAATCAGGCAGATACAGTATACACATAGCCTCACATATTTGGAATCAACCATATACAGTATACACATGGCCACATATATTCAGAATGAGGCAGATACAGTATACAGCTAGTCACACAGATTCAGAATCAAGCACATATAGTATACAAACAGCCACATACATTCTCAATCAGGCAGATACAAAATACACTTAGTGACATACATTCAGAATTAGACTGATACAGTATACACCTAGTGGCATACTTTCAGAATCAAGCAGATACAGAATATACCTAGCCACATACACTGTGAATCAGGCAGCTACAGTATACAGCTAGCCACAAAGATTGAGACTGAAGCAGATAGTATATACCTAGCCACATACATTCAGAATCAAGCAGATACAGTATACACAGAGCCAAATACATTCAGAATCAGACAGATACAGTATACACCTAGCCACACACATTCAGAATCAAGCAGATACATTATACAAGTATTATTCAGAATTAAGCAGATATAGTATACACCTAGCCACATACATTCAGAATCAGGCAGACTCAGTATACGTGAAGCCACATCGATTCAGAATCAGGCAGATACTGTATACACCTAACCACACTGATTAAGAATCAGGCAGGTACAGTATACACCTAGCCACATACATTCAGAATCAGGCAGATAAAGTATGCAGCTAGTAACAAAGATTCAGAATCAAGGACATACAGTACACAGACATTTAGAATCAAGCAGATACAGTATACACCTAGCTACACAGATTGAGAATCAGGCAGATAGAGCATATGCATAGCTTCAGAGATTCAGAATCAAGCAAATTCAGAGTACACATAGGCACTGAAATTTAGAATTATGTAGATGCTGTGTACACCTAACCATGTAGATTCAGAATGAAGCAGATACAGTATACACATAGCCACGTAGATTCAGACTCAGGCAGATACAGTATAGACATAGCTACATACACTCAGAATCAGACAGATACAGTATACACCTAACCACATAGATTAAGAATCTCGCAGATACTGTATACACACCTAGCCACATACATTCAGTTTCAGGTAGATAGAGTATACGGTTAGCCACATAGATTCAGAATCAGGCAGATACAGTATACAACTGGCCCCATACTTTCAGAATCAGGCAGATAAGGTATACACCTAGCCACACAGATTCAGATTCGGGCAGATACAGTATACAAATAGCCACGTAGGTTCAGAATCAGGCAGGTAAAATATACACCTAGCCACCTAGATTTAGAATCAGGCTGACACAGTATTCACATAGCCACATATATTCAAAATCAGATGGACACAATATACACCTAGTCACATATATTCAGAATTAAGCAGATATAGTATACACCTAGCCACATACATTCAGAATCAGGCATATACAGTATACAAACGGCCACATCGATTCAGAATCAGGCAGATACAGTATACCCCTAACCACACTGATTAAGAATCAAGCAGATGCAGTATACACTTAGCCACATACATTCAGAATTAGGCAGATATGGTATACTGGTAGCCACATACTGTATATTCAGAATCAAGCAGATACAGTATATACAAGCCACATACATTCAGAATCAAGTGGGTACAGTATACACAAAGCCACAAACAGTCAGAATCAGGCAGATATAATATACATCTAGCCCCATAGTTTTAGAATTCGGTGATAAAATATACGGCAGCCAGATAGATCGAGAATCAAGCAGGTACAAAATATACATAGCCACATACATTCAGAATCAGGCAGATACAGTATACAAAGAGCCTCACATATTCAGAATCAAGCAGTTACAGTATACACATAGTCACATACATTCAGAATCAAGCAGGTACAGTATACTGCTAGCCACATAGATTTAGAATCAAGCAGATACAATATACATATAGCCACATACTTTACTCATGTGGGCCTGTTGGATAAGCTGGGAGAAATGGGGGTAGGGAACCAGATAATCAGATGGATAGGCAGTTGGCTCCAGGACTGGACCCAGAGGGTTGTAGTTGGCAGGATAGTCTCATCCCCAAGGAGGGTCATTTGTGGGGTCCCACAGGGATCAGTCCTTGGGCCCCTCCTGTTCAATGCCTATGTCTCTGACAAAATGACAGGTATCAGGAGTGAGATGAGTCTCTTTGTGGATGACTCAAAACTGGGGGCATTGATGGATGGGGAGGAGGTGAGGGTGGCCCTACAGGGGGACCTGAAGGCTCTGGAAAGATGGTCTAGAAAGTGGAAGCTGAGGTTGAATGCAGGGAAATGCAAAGTACTGCACCTGGGGGCCAGAAACCCAGGCCAGGTGTACACCCTGGGAGGGTAAATGCTACAAGTCTCAATGGCTGAAAGGGACCTGGGGATGGTGGTGGATGTCAAGGTGAACAACTTGGAGACTTGTAGGAGGACAGCAGCCAAGGCTAACAGGATGCTGGGATGCATCACTAGGGGGATCACCTCCAGAAGGAGGGAAGTGATACTCCCTCCCAGATAACTACTTGGTGAGGCAGACTCCTCGAGTACTGCATGCAGTTTTGTTGGCCACACTTAAAGAGGGACATTAAACTCCTGGAGAGGCTCAAGAGGAGGGCAACCAAAATGATTTGAGTCTTGGGGACAGGACCTAAGAGGAGAGGCTCGAAGAGCTAAATATGTACACATTGGAAGAGAGAAGGGACCGGGGGGACATGATAGAGGTCTTCAGGTACATGAAGGGGTAAATAGGGGAGGAACAGTCAGGGTGCTTCAAAGGAAGGAGGAGGAGGCCACTAGAGGGCATGGGTGGAAGCTGGAGGGGGGAAGATTCAGGGGAGAAAGAGGACGTGCTACTTCACTGAGAGGGTGGTGGAGCCATGGAATGCGCTGCCTAGGGGGCTGGTGGAGGCAGAGACGGTGGAGAGGTTCAAGAGGGGGTGGGACAGGTACAGGTTAACAGTTCTGGAAGCAAAATCCAATGCAGCGAGAATATCCGGAACTGGGAAGGGAGAAGCCAGAGAAGGTGAGGGGGCAGCAAGGTCAGCCCTCAGGATGTTGGCTGACCAAATGAGCAGACGTGAAAGACCGTTAGGCCTATTCTGCTGGCATTTTAGTATGTTAGAATCAGGCAGATACAGTATACACATAGTCACATATATTCAGAATCACACAGATGCAGTCAACACCTTTCCACATAGATTCAGAATCAAGCAGATACAGTATATACCTAGCCACATACATTCAGAATCAGTCAGATATGGTATACAGATTGCCATATAAATTCATAATGAAGCAGCTGCAGTATATACAAGCCACATACATTCAAAATCAAGCAGATACAGTATACACATAGCAACAAATATTTAGAATCAGGCAAATAAAGTATACACAAAGCCTCATAGCTTCACAATCATGCAGATATAGTATATACATAGCCACACACATTCAGAAGAAGGCAGATACAGTCACACAGATTTAGAATCAGACAGATAAAGAATACATGTAGCCTCACAGATTTAGAGTCAAGCGGATAAAATATGCACAAAGCCACGTACATTCAGAATCAGGCAGATATAGTATCCAGCTAGTGACATATATTTAGAATCAAGCAGATACAATATACACATAGCCACATACACTCAGAACCACAGATATATAGTATACACCTAGCTACACAGATGCAGAATCAGGCAGAAACAGTATTCATATAGCTTTACAGATTCAGAATGAAGCAGATACAGTATACACATAGCCACATAGATTCAGACTCAGAGAGATGCAGTATACACACAGCCACACATATTCAGAATCAGGCAGATACAGTGTACACCTAGCAACATAGGTTTAGAATCAGGCAGATACAGTATAGACATACACTCAGAATCTGACAGATACAGTATACACCTAACCACATAGATTAAGAATCAAGCAGATACTGTATACACACCAAGCCACATAGATTCAGTATCAGGTAGATAGAGTATACGGCTAGCCACATATATTCAGAATCAGGCAGATACAGTATACACCTGGCCCCATACTTTTCAGAATCAGGCAGATAAGGTATACACCTAGCCACAGAGATTCAAAATCAGGCTGATACAGTATACACCTTGCCACATGCATTGATAATCGGGCAGATACAGAATACACCTAGGCACACAGATTCAGAATAAGGCAGATACAGTATACACAGAGCCACATTGATTCAGAATCAGTCAGATACAGTATACACCTAGCTACATGGATTAAGAATCAATCAGATACAGTATAAACCTAGCAACATACATTCAGAATCAGGCTGATACAGTATACAGCTAGCCACATTTATTCAGAACCAAGCAGATACAGTATACTTCTGGCCACATATATTCAGAATCAGGCAGATACAGTACACATTTAGCAACATATATTCAGAATCAAGCAGATACAGTATTCACCCAGCCACACACATTCAGCACCAAGCATATAAAATATAAACATAGCCACATACTTTCATAATCAGGCAGATACAGTATACACTTAGCCACACATATTCAGAATCAGGAAGATATAGTGTACACCTAACCACATACATTCAGAATCAGGCAGATACAGCATACAGCTAGCCCCATAGATTCAGAATCAAGCAGATACATTATACACCTTGCCACATACAATGATAATCAGGCAGATAGAGAATACACCTAGGCACACAGATTCAGAATCAGGTGGATACAGTATACACATAGCCTCACATATTTGGAATCAACCATATACAGTATACAAATAGCCACACACAATCACAATCAGGCAGATACAAAATACACATAGCCACATATATTCAGAATTAGACTGCTACACTATACACCTTGCCACGTACATTCAGAATCAAGTAGATATAGTATATACCTAGCCACATACATTGAGAAGCAGGCAGATACAGTATACAGCTAGCCATAAAGTTTGAGACTCAAGCAGATAGTATATACCTAGCCACATACATTCGGAATCAAACAGATAAAGTATACATAGAGCCAAATACATTCAGAATCAGACAGATACAGTATACACCTAGCCACACACATTCAGAATCAAGCAGATACATTACACACATAGCCACATACACTCAGAATCAAGCAGATACAGTATACCCCTAGCCACATAGATTTAGAATTGGGCAGATACAATGTACACCTAGCCACTTAGATCCAGAATCAAGCAGATACAATGTACACATAGCCACATACATTCAGAATCAGGTAGACACAGTGTAAGAAAGGAACTGAATATGTACTCCGTGGAGGAGAGGAGGGAGAGAGGGGATATGATAGAGACATACAAGTATCTTACAGGGAGGAACAGGGTGCAGGAATACACTATTTTTAAGCAAAAAAGATGTTCCAGGACTAGAGAGCATGGGATGAAGTTGGAGGGATGATGATTCAGAGGAAATGTGAGGAAGAATTTCTTCACAGAACGGGTGGTGGACAAGTGGAACACCCTACCAGAGGAAGTGGTGGGGGCTGAA
Source organism: Neoceratodus forsteri (assembly GCA_016271365.2). Classification (NCBI taxonomy): domain Eukaryota; kingdom Metazoa; phylum Chordata; order Ceratodontiformes; family Ceratodontidae; genus Neoceratodus; species Neoceratodus forsteri. Next base: position 118,372,177 of record JADMNL010000023.1, read on the forward strand.
ACAATCACGGGATTTAAGAATGCATGGGATAGACATAAAGGAATTCTGGAGGTCAGGGGTAAGGGGCAACAGACTTCTAGGAAAACATAAACTGAACTTACAAGCTCAAATGGGCAGACTGGGTGGGCCATTGGCCCGTATCTGCTGACACTGTCTATGTCTCTATGTATCTATGATACAGTGTACATCTAGCCACATAGATTCACAATCAGGCAGATAGAGCATACACATAGCTTCAACGATTCAGAATCAAGCATATACAGTATACACATAGGCACAGACATTCAGAATTAGGCAGATGCAGGATACACCTAACCATGTAGATTCAGAATGAAGCAGATACAGTATACACATAACCACGTAAATTAAGACTCAGGCAGATACAGTATACACACAGCCACATCGATTCAGAATCAGGCAGATACAGTATACACCAAGCCACGTAGATTTAAAATCAGGCAGATACAGTATACACATAGCCACATACACTCAGAATCAGACAGATACAGTATACACCTAACCACATAGATTAAGAATCAAGCAGATACAGTATACACATTGACACATACATTTAGGATCAAGCAGAGACAGTACACACATAGCCACAAACATACAGAATCAGGCAGATATAATATACATGTAGCCACGTAGATTTAAAATCAGGCAGATACAGTATACACATAGCCACATACACTCAGAATCAGACAGATACAGTATACACCTAACCACATAGATTAAGAATCAAGCAGATACAGTATACACATTGACACATACATTTAGGATCAAGCGGGAACAGTACACACATAGCCACTTAGATTTAAAATCAGGCAGATACAGTATACACATAGCCACATACACTCAGAATCAGACAGATACAGTATACACCTAACCACATAGATTAAGAATCAAGCAGATACAGTATACACATTGACACATACATTTAGGATCAAGCGGGAACAGTACACACATAGCCACAAACATACAGAATCAGGCAGATATAATATACATCTAGCCACGTAGATTTAAAATCAGGCAGATACAGTATACACATAGCCACATACACTCAGACTCAGACAGATACAGTATACACCTAACCACATAGATTAAGAATCAAGCAGATACAGTATACACATTGATACATACATTTAGGATCAAGCGGGAACAGTACACACATAGCCACATCGATTCAGAATCAGGCAGATACAGTATACACCAAGCCACGTAGATTTAAAATCAGGCTGATACAGTATACACATAGCCACATACACTCAGAATCAGACAGATATAGTATACACCTAACCACATAGATTAAGAATCAAGCAGATACAGTATACACATTGACACATACATTTAGGATCAAGCGGGAACAGTACACACATAGCCACAAACATACAGAATCAGGCAGTTATAATATACATCTAGCCACATAGATTTATAATTTGGCTGATACAATATACAACTAGCTACATAGATCCAGAATCAAGCAGACAGAATATACACATACATTCAGAATCAGGCATATACAGTATGCACCTAGCCACACAGATTCAGAATCAGGCACATACAGTATACAAATAGCCTCACAGATTCAGAATCAAGCAGTTACAGTATACACATAGTCACATACATTCAGAATCAAGAAGATACAGTATACCGCTAGCCACATAGATTCAGAATCATGGAGATACAATACACACATGGCTGCATACTTTCAGAATCAGGCAGATACAGTGTACACCAAGCCACATAGATTTAAAATCAGGCAGATACAGTATACACTTAGCCACATACACTCAGAATCAGACAGATATAGTATACACCTAACCACATAGATTAAGAATCAAGCAGATACAGTATACACATTGCCACATACATTTAGGATCAAGCGGGTACAGTACACACATAGCCACAAACATACAGAATCAGGCAGATATAATATACATCTAGCCACAGAGATTTAGAATTTGGCTGATACAATGTACAGCTAGCTACATAGATCCAGAATCAAGCAGACAGAATATACACATACATTCAGAATCAGGCAGATACAGTATGCACCTAGCCACACAGATTCAGAATCAGGCACATACAGTATACAAATAGCCTCACATATTCAGAATCAAGCAGTTACAGTATACACATAGTCACATACATTCAGAATCAAGAAGATACAGTATACCGCTAGCCACATAGATTCAGAATCATGGAGATACAATATACACATGGCTGCATACTTCCAGAATCAGGCAGATACAGTATACACATAGCCATATATATTCAGAATCACACAGATGCACTGTACACCTTGCCACATAGATTCAGAATCAAACAGATACAGCATATACAAGCCACATACATTCAGATTAAAGCAGATACAGTATACACATAGCAAAAGATATTTAGAATCAGGCAGATGAAGTATTCACAAAGCCTCATAGCTTCAGAATCATGCAGGATTCAGTATACACATAGCCACATATTTTCAGAACAAGGCAGGTACAGTATACACCTAGTCACACAGATTGAGAGTCAGGCAGATACAGTATACAGATAGTCTGACAGGTTCAGAATCAAGCAGATCAAATATGCACAAAGACACATACATTCAGAATCAGGCAGCTATAGTATCCAGCTAGTGACATAGATTCAGAATTAAGCAGATACAATGTACACATAGCCACATACACTTAGAATCACGCAGATACAGTATACACCTAGCCATACAGATGCAGAATCAGGCAGATACAGTATACACATAGCTTCACAGTTTCAGAATCAAGCAGATACAGTATACACATAGCCACATACATTGAGAATCATACAGATACAGTGTACACTTAGCCATATAGATTCAGAATCAAGCAGATACAGTATACACATAGCAACAAACATTCAGAATCAGGCAGATAAAATATACATCTAGTCACATAGATTTAGAATTAGGCAGATACAATATACAGCTAGCCACATTGATCGAGAATCAAGCGGATACAATATACACATAGCCACATACATTCAGAATCAGGCAGCTACAGTATAGATCTAGCCACACAGATTCAGAATCAGGCAGATACAGTATAAACATAGCTTCACAAATTCAGAATCAAGCATTAGCATTATACAGATTGCAATATACATGCAGAATTAGGCATATACAGTATACAACTGACCATGTAGATTCAGAATCAAGCAGATACAGTATACAAACAGCCACATACATTCAGAAATAGGCAGATACAGTATACACCTAGCCACATAGATTTAGAATCAGGCAGATAGAGTATGCACATAGCCACATACATTCAAAATCAGATGGATATAATATACACATAACCACATATAGTCAGAATCAAGCAGATACAGTATACACCTAGCCACATACGTTCAGAATCAGGCACATACAGTATACACCTGGCCACATACATTCAGACTCAGACAGATACAGTATACACACAGCCACATTGATTCAGAATCAGGCAGATACGGTATACACCTAGCCACATAGATTTAGAATGGAGCAGATACAGTATACACCTAGCCTCATACATTCAGAATCAGGCAGATATAGTATACAGGTAGCCACAAATATTCAGAATCTGGCAGATATAATATACATCTAGCAACATAGATTTAGAATTAGGTGATACAATATACAGCTAGCCACATAGATCCAGAATCAAGCAGATACAATATACACATAGCCACATACATTCAGAATCAGGCAGATACAGTACACACCTAGTCACACAGATTCAGAATCAGGCAGATAGGGCATACACATAGGTTCTCAGATTCAGAATCAAGCATATATAGTATACACATAGGTACAGACATTCAGAATTAGGCAGATGCGGTATACAGCTTGCCATATAGATTCAGAATCAAGCAGATGCAGTATATACAAACCACATTCATTCAAAATGAAGCAGATACAGTATACACATTACAACATATATTTAGAATCAGGCAGAAAAAATATACACAGCGCCTCATAGATTAAGAATCATGCAGATAGAGTATACACATAGCCACATACATTTAGAACAAGGCAGATATAGTATAAACCTAATCACACAGATTTAGAATCAAGCAGATACCGTATACTCATAGCCTCACAGATTCAGAATCAAGCAGATAAAATATGCATAAAGCCGCATACATTCAGAATCAGGCAGATATAATTTCCAGCTAATGACATAGATTCAGAATCAAGCAGATACAATATTCACATAGCCACATACACTCACAATCATGCAGATACACTGTAGACCTAGCCACATAGATGCAGAATCAGGCAGATACAATATACACATAGCTTCACAGATTCAGAATCAATAGATACAGTATACACATAGCCACATACATTCAGAATCAGACAGATACAGTGTACAGTTAGCCATATACATTCAGAATGAAGCAGATACATTATACACATAGCCAGATACTTTCAGAATGAAGCAGATGCAGTATACTCATAACAAGATAGATTTAGAATCTGGGAAGTATAGTATACACCTGGCCACATAGATTTAGAATCAGGCAGATGCAGTATAGAGCAAGCCACATAAATTCTGAATCAGGATACAGAATCAATACAGATACAGTATACAGAATCGAACTGGTATATTTCACACATAACGACATAGGCTCAGAATCTGGCAGATACTGTAAAGAGATAGCCAGATGCACTTTGAGACAAGAAGATACAGTATACATCAAGCCACATAGATTTAGAATCATGCAGATGGAGTATGCACATAGCCACACACAGTCAAAATCAGATGGATACAATATACACATAACCACATATATTCAGAATCAAGCAGATACAGCATACACCATACACCTAGCCTCATACATTCAGAATCAGGCAGATACAGTATACAGCCAGCCCCATAGATTCAGAATGAGGCAGATACAGTATACACCTGGCCACACACATTCAGACTCAGGCAGATATAGAATACACCTAGCCACACAGATTCAGAATCAGGCAGATACAGTATACACACAGCCACATCGATTCAGAATCAGTCAGATACAGTATACACCTAACTACATTGATTAAGAATCAAGCAGATACAGTATACCCCTAGCCACATACATTCAGAACCAGGCAGATACAGTATACCACTAGCCACAGATATTCAGAGTCAAGCAGATACAGTATACACCTAGCCACACAGATTCAGTACCAGGCAGATGAAATATAAACATGGCCACATACACTCATAATGAGGCAGATACAGTATACACTTAGCCACACGGTTTCAGAATCAGGCAGATATAGTACACACATAGCCTCACATATTTAGAATCAATCAGATACAGTATACACATGGCCACATACATTCAGAATCAGGCAGATAGAGTACACAGCTTGCCACAAAGATACAGATTCAAGAAGACAGTATATACCTAGCCACATACATTCAGAATCAAGCAGATGCAGTATACACATAGTCACAAACACTCAGATTCAAGCAGATACAGTATACACATAGCCATATAGATTTAGAATTAGGCAGATACAATGTACAGCTAGCCACATAGATCCAGAATCAAGTAGATACAATATACACATAGGAACATACATTCAGAATTAGGCAGACACAGTATACACCTAGCCACTCAGATTCAGAAACAGGCAGATAGAGCATACATATAGCTTCACAGATTCAGAATCAAGCATATACAGTATACACATAGGCACAGAAATTCAGAATTAGGCAGATGCGGTATACACCAACCATGTAGGGTCAGAATGAAGCAGATACAGTATACACATAGCCACATACATTCAGAACAAGGCAGGTAAAGTATACACCTAGCTACGTAGATTTAGAATCAAGCAGATAAAGTATACACATAATCACATACATTCAAAATCAGAAAGACACAATATACAGCTAACCACATATATTCAGAATTAAGTAGCTACAGTATACACCTTGCCACATCGATTCAGAATCAGTCGGATACAGTATACACCTAACCACATTGGTTAAGAATCAAGCAGATACAGTATACACCAAGCCGCATACATTCAGAATCAGGCAGATACAGTATACAGCTTGCCATATAGATTCAGCATTAAGCAGATACAGTATATATAAGCCACATGCATTCAGAATCAAGCAATTACTGACTACACATAGCAACAGATACTTAGAATTAGGCAGATAAAGTATACACAAGGCCTCGCAGCTTCAGAATCATGCAGATACAGTATAGACATAGCCACATACATTCAGAACAAGACAGATACAGTACACACCTAGTCACACAGATTTAGAATCATGCTGATGCAGTATACACATAGCAACAAACATTCAGAAACAGGCAGATCAAATATACATCTAGCCACACAGATTTAGAATTAGGCAGATAAAATATACAGCTGGCACATAGAGAATCAGGCAGATGCAATATACACATAGCCACGTAAATCAGGCAGCTACAGTATAAACATAGCTTCACAGATTCAGAATCAATCATTAGCAGAATACACATAGCCCCATAGATTCAGAATCGGGCAGATACAGTATACACTTGGCCACATACATTCAGACTCAGACAGATACAGTATACACACAGTCACATTGATTCAGAATCAGGCAGATGCAGTATACACCTAGCCACATAAATTTAGAATCAAGCAGATACAGTATACACCTTGCCACATGCATTCAGAATCAGGCAGATATAGTATACAGGTAGCCCCATATATAATCAGAATCAAGCAGATACAGTATATACAAGCCACATACATTCAGAATGAAGCGGGTACAGTACACACATAGCCACAAATATTCAGAATCTGGCAGATATAATATACATCTAGCAACATAGATTTAGAATTCAGCGATACAATATACAGCTAGCCACATAGATCCAGAATCAAGCAGATACAATATATACATAGCCACATACATTCAGAATCAGGCAGATACAGTACACACCTAGGCACACAGATTCAGAATCAGGCAGATAGAGCATACACGTAGCTTCTCAGATTCAGAATCAAGCATATATAGTATACACATAGGCACAGACATTCAGAATTAGGCAGATGCGGTACACACCTAACCATGTAGATTGAGAATGAAGCAGATACAGTATACACATAGCCATTGTATGCTGCGTTGTTTAAAGATACGAACGAGACCGGGTCCGGTGACGGAAGAAATTTTATTTTTACCTACATACAATGGTAATGCTAGACACAGATCATTTCTTCAGTGTGACAATGGAATGCACAAGCTTATATACTGATTATTTAGGCGTGGTCATTTCCCTGGAACAGGTAATTATTAGCTTACTGACACAAATGGCCATAGGTGCTTGGCAAGCATTCTTTAGGAAATAACTAGGAGAGACCAAGCCCAATTATGGTCTGACTGAGTCAGCAATGTTTTTAGTCCGCCTCCATTACGTGCTATCTCTGCTTGCCCAGATAAGGGGACATGGCTTTATGTTTGCTTATGTGCTTGCTCTGTTCCTTCTTCTTATGACTCACCCAAACCACAGCTCAAGGCTACATCTAGTCTTACGTTATAATATTACAAGGGTGCCAACAAAGGTTATATAGGGATAGGGCAATATGGGGACAGACTCCTCTGCCCCCCATTACATTCCCCCCTTTGGCACCATATTGCCAAATTTGAAAATCAGACACGTAGTAGACAAACGTTATACGATGTAATTACCCCTGCTGGGTCTGGTCAGACTAGAGCACGTGATTTTGATGCATGATATAAATATGTAGAGTGCAAGCAATATTATAACAATTCCATGTAGGATTGAGCTTCCCCAGTCACCAAAGATGCTTTTATCCATTGGAAAATGTCCCAACCGCTATCTGTTGGAGCATGCTCACTGAGAATACGCTGTTGTAATTTTTGTACCCCCTCAATTACTTGTTCCAGTTCCTCCGAGTTGTCTGGTATATAGGTACAACATTCTTCTCCAATAATATACATACTCCACCTTGTGCTGCTAATACATAATCAAGCTGCTCTATTTTGTAATGTAATGATTCTAAGTGCCTTAATTTCTGCTGTTAATAAAGCGGTTGATAGTAATGTTTCATTGACTAATGTTTCTAATTCATAGCTTAGCTGATCAATATAATGCATTGCTTGGACCGACCCCCACCAGGGAAAAATTCCAGCTCCAAATTTCTCTCCTACTGATATTCGTTTGGAGTCTTGTGGCACTTCCTGTAACTCCCTTTTAATATGGTTTGTTGGTTTAGGGTGGCTTGAGGTTAACATTATGTGCATATTGGCCCTAGTTTGAGGTCCCTAAGTAACAGCATCCTTCCCATCCAAGTGGTAAGTAAGTGTAAGCTTTAAATCCACATACCCAATATAGCCCTGTGACAGAGCCAAGCCCTGTGTTACATAAGTCCCGGGGGAAATACAAATTTGTTGCATTGGCTAAATAGGTGCTGTTGGTTCAGCTACTGTTATTACTAGTACTGTTGCCAGTGTCATTACAAACTGTGACAGTTAGGGTTTTAATGTATCTAACGTCAGGGTAATACTTGGAGGTACAGTTTTGGGTTGATCCAACATAACTTGAACTTGTCTTAGAGCTCACATTTTTACATATACAATAAGGAATTGCTGGTGTCTTTCTATGGTCAAGATGAATAGCAGTTGGCCCATCAGTTGTCATGTTTGGTGGGCTGTACCAGTTATGTGGTAGTACAGAGTTATTAAAAACAGATGCATTTACATTAGACAATACATACTGTACAACGTTTGAGTCATTGATTTTTGCCATTGTGAACAATAGTTGGTATGTATCATACCAGTCCAAAGGATTTGGTCTCAAGTGGAGTCCAACAGCTGATGAAAAGGGTGAGTGTGTACACATATAACAGTCAGTCACATTGCATTATTTTCATACAGTCTCATTAAAGTCCACCAGGTGTTTGTGGTATGGAGTGAATCTCCGCTCCGTTTATATATTTTGAGAGTCACTTCCTGTACTCCACAAGAAGAAAATTGCCCCCGCCACACACATAATTATGGTGACGGCAGTTTAAAGTTCATGGTGTCCTGTTAATTCCTTTTGTCAGCTGCAATAAAAAATAAAATTGTGCATTTATATTGAACATTTAGGTATTGTGTACTTTATTTGTCCCAATACCAGGTTAAGCCTAGTTATGAGATCTTGAACTTTGTCCGACCCAGCTCCTGGTCTATATTTTGTATGGGCTCCTGGATCCTTCCTTTGTGGGCTCCGTCCTCTCCCGCTGCCTGTTTGTCTTGGTTCTTGACCCTCTCTGCCTCCACCCTTTGCCCAACAGTCACTCATGACGTGTTCGGCCTTTTTGCAGTTAAAACACATCCTAGATTCTCCCTTTGTTCCCCCTTCATTTTTCCAGGTCATCGCTGCTACCTCTGCTTTCCTCTCCTTCTCATTTAAATAAGTTTCCAACAAGGTTATACGTTCTTCCTGGTTTGGCGCCATTTTAACTACCGTCCTAAGGGTGGGGTCTAGGTCGTATGCTCTTACCCACAGGTCTCTAAATGTGGTGTCATCCTCTGAAGGGCAATCCTGCCCTCCATATCTCTGATATACTTCAAAAAGCCTGGGAATGAACACTCGGAGGCCCTCCCCCGATTGTGGGTTTGTTTGTAAAATCCTGTCCCAGTCTACTTCTTGCTTGGTGGATTCTCCCCTTGCCTTTCTTATGGCCTCTACTACCTCACTGTAATCTTCCCAGGAGTTGACATTGCTCTCAGCTTCTCGGTGTGTACCCTGCACTGTTGAGGGGCATTACCTCCGCTATGGTGTGAGGCAGTTTAAACATCACCAACCAGCAGACATCCTGATTTGTTAACCTACAAGTGCTAGTTAACTGTTTTAGTTTCTGTCTCAGCTCTGACAAATTGGTTTTATGGTCTATTGGCCCTATCATTGTACCCAGTTTTGTCATCTCATCTATAGATAAATCTTTGATCTTAGTTTTTGGCTCCGGGTCTCGGGGTTTCTGCTGGGTTATATTCTTCTTTACCTTTTTTTTCTTTTCGGGCACTTCTACCCAATTACCTCCCTCCATCTCATACTCCTTTTCCTCTACCTCCTCTGTCCATTCTTCCTTACCTTCGGGTCCCTCCTCCTGTACCTGCGCCATCCTGGCATCCCCATCTTTCTCTAAGAGGTCTTCCAACTGTTTTGCCTTAGTCTCCCATTTCTTTTCTTCGGCTTTATATTTATCAGCCTCCTCTTTCCTTTTCTCCCCGTTCCTTCCTCAGTTTAGCTTTTGCTTGTCTTGCTACTAGGTTAACTAGTTGTTCTTCTAGTTGGTGTCTTGTGACAGTCAACATTGTGCCCCCCGAGGCGCTCTGTCCGTGGGTGGTCATGGGTGCCATCTTTAAGGAGGCTGAGACCTGTGCTTTTAATTCCTCACACTGGTTTTTTAGTTTTTGAATAGTCTCAGTCACCTCCTTTAGCTCAGTATACAACTGCCTGGTCTCTGTCACGTGTTCCTGTGATTGTTGATCTAACTTTATGTGTAGCAAGGAATTATCCCTACTAAATAAACACAGATCATCCTGAGCTTTGGCCTGTTGGCTCTGTTTTTGCCCCAACTGGGTTTTAATGGCATCAAGTTCAGTTAAGGGGACGTGCTGCTGCAATTTTGCTTGCAATAATTCTAACTCTTCTTCCTGTTTTTTGTTTACGTATTTTAAACCTGCATTCTCTGTTACTTGTTTTCCCAGCCTGCACACTACGGTTTGATTATACTGATACAAGCCTTGTAAGGCATTAGCAAAATTTCCTTTCTCTCTTGACCTTCTTGTTTCTGTCTGCTACCTGTTCTGAGAAATAGACCTGTGCGGGGGATGTCTTCCGTATGCAGAGATCTCATACGGCCCTATTTACAATACTTCCCACAATTTCCTATTATAGTTTCCATGCTCATTTTGTTCCTTTGGTCTACTGGATATTTTCAACAGGGTCACCCATGCACTGATGCCTCCATTTACTTAGCCAAGGTTCGACCCTTCTGTGCACCCGGCTTGCAAGTCCCAGCAGCCACACTCATATACCTTGCCCCATGAGTTCTTACAAGGTTATACCTTATAGAGTGAAAAACTACTACTTTAAATACTTTTAGTCAGAACAAGAGGATCGAAACAAGAGGTTAATACATCACCTAGTGTGCAGACTGGGTCCCTTCTGTCCTTGTAGGTGTAGTTGATTTAGTCAGCGGACCGAGTCTCGATCCACCTTCAGCCAGGCAAACTAGCCGCTGTTCCTCAGTGTTAAACATGGAGCTGGCTCGTCTGTCCCACGGTCGACTGCTCCAGCACCTATGGTTTGTTAGCAACAGCGATCCGAGTCACGGCACCAAAAATGTAAGCTGCGTTGTTTAAAGATACGAACGAGACCGGGTCCGGTGACGGAAGAAATTTTATTTTTACCTACATACAATGGTAATGCTAGACACAGATCATTTCTTCAGTGTGACAATGGAATGCACAAGCTTATATACTGATTATTTAGGTATGGTCATTTCCCTGGAACAGGTAATTATTAGCTTACTGACACAAATGGCCATAGGTGTGGCAAGCATTCTTTGGGAAGTAACTAGAGAGACCAAGCCCAATTATGGTCTGACTGGAGTCAGCAATGTTTTTTTAGTCCGTCCTCCATTACGTGCTATCTCTGCTTGCCCAGATAAGGGGACATGGCTTTATGTTTGCTTATGTGCTTGCTCTGTTCCTTCTTCTTATGACTCACCCAAACCACAGCTCAAGGCTACATCTAGTCTTACGTTATAATATTACAAGGGTGCCAACAAAGGTTATATAGGGATAGGGCAATATGGGGACAGACTCCTCTGCCCCCCATTACAGCCATGTAGATTCAGACTCAGGCAGATAGAGTACACACACAGGCACATCGATTCAGAATCAGGCAGATACAGTATACAGCAAGCCACATAGCTTTAGAATCAAGCAGACACAGTATACACATAGCCACATATACTCAGAATCAGACAGATACAGTATACACCTAACCACATAGATTAAGAATTAAGCAGATACAGTATACACACATTGCCACATACATTCAGAATCTAGTAGATACAGTATATGGATAGCCACATAAATTCAGAATCAGGCAGATACAGTATACATCTGGACACATACATTATGAATCAGGCCGATAAGGTACACACCTAGCCACACAGATTCAGATTCAGGCAGATACAGTATACACAGAGATGTAGTTTCAGAATCAGGCAGGTGCAACATACACCTAGCCATGCAGATTTAGAATCAGGCAGATACAGTATACACATAGCTCCATACATTCAAAATCACACAGACACAGTATACACCTAACCACATATATTCAGAATCAAGCACATACAGTGTACAGTTAGCAACATACATTCAGAATCAGGCAGATATATTATGCACCTAGCCACATATATTTAGAATCAGGCAGATACAGTATACAGCTAGCCACTTATATTCAGAATCTAGCGGATAGAGTATGTACAAGCAACGTACATTGAGAATCATGCAGGTACAGTATGCACATGGCCACAAAGATTCAGAATCAGGCAGATATCATATACATTTAGTCATGTACATTTAGCATTCAGCAGACACAATATACAGCCAGCCACATAGATCCAGAATCAAGCAGATTCAATACACACATAGCCTCATACATTCAGAATCAGGCAGATACAGTATGCACCTAGCCACAGAGATTCAGAATCAGGCAACTACAGTATACAAATAGCCTCACAAATTCAGACTCAAGCAGTTACAGTATACACAGTCACATACATTCAGAATCAAACAGGTACAGTATAGAGGTAGCCAGATAGATTCAAAATCAAGCAGATGCAATATACAGATAGCCACATACTTTCAGAATCTGGCAGATACAGTATACACATAGCCACATTTATTCAGAATCACAAAGATACAGTGTACACCTTGCAACACAGGTTCAGAATCAAGCAGATACAGTATATACCTAGCCACATACATTCAGAATCAGGTAGATGCGGTATACAGCTTGCCATATAGATTCAGAATCAAGCAGATGCAATATACACATTGTAGCACATATTTAGAATCAGGCAGAAAAATTATACCCAAAGCCTCATAGTTTAAGAATCATGCAGATACAGTATGCACATAGCCACATACATTTAGAACAAGGCAGATACAGTATACACACCTAATCACACAGATTTAGAATCAGGCAGATACAGTATACATATAGCCTCACAGATTCAGAATCAAGCAGATAAAATATGCATAAAGCTGCATACATTCAGAATCAGATGGATACAATACACACATAACCACATATATATTCAGAATCAAGCAGATACAGTATACACCTAGCCACATACATTCAGAATCACACATATACAGTATACAGCTAGCCCCATAGATTCAGAATCAGGCAGATACAGTACACACCTGGCCTCAAACATTCAGACTCAGGCAGATACAGAATACAGCTAGCCACACAGATTCAGAATCAGGCCGATACAGTATACAAACAGCCACATCGATTCAGGATCAGTCAGATACAGTATATACCTAACTACATTGAGTAAGAGTCAAGCAGATACAGTATACACCTTGCCAGATACATTCAGAACCAGGCAGATACTGTATACAGCTAGCCACAGATATTCAGAATCAAGCAGATACAGTATACACCTGGCCACATACATTCAGAATCAGGCAGATACAGTATACACCTAGCCACACAGATTCAGAACCTGGCAGATGAAATATAAACATGGCCACATATATTCATAATGAGGCAGATACAGTATACACTTAGCCACACAGTTTCAGAACCAGGCAGATATTGTATACACATAGCCTCACATATTTAGAATCAATCAGACACAGTATACACATGGCCACATACATTCAGAATGAGGAAGATATAGTATGCAGGTAGTCACACAGATTCACAATCAAGCACATACAGTATACAAATAGCCACATACATTCACAATCAGACATATACAGAATACACATAGCCACATATATTCAAAATCAGACAGATGCAGTATACACCTAGCCACATAGATTCAGAATCAAGCAGATACAGTACATTCCTAGTCACATAAATTCAGAATCAGGCAGATAGAGTACACAGCTTGTCACAAAGATACAGATTCAAGCAGATAGAATATACCTAGCCACATACATTCAGAATAAAGCAGAAACAGCATACACATTGCCACATAGATTCAGAATCAGACAGATACCTTATACACCTAGCCACATACATTCAGAATCAAGCAGATGCATTATACACATAGCCATATAGATTTAGAATTAGGCAGATACAATATACATCTAGCTACATAGATCCAGAATCAAGTATATACAATATACACATTGGAACATACATTCAGAATTAGGCAGACACAGTATACACCTAGCCACACAGATTCAGAATCAGGCAGATAGAGCATACACATAGCTTCACAGATTCAGAATCAAGCATATACAGTATACACATAGGCACAGAAATTCAGCATTAGGCAGATGCAGTATACACCTAGCCATGAAGGTTCAGAATGAAGCCGATGCAGTATACACATAGCCACGTAGATTCAGACCCAGACAGATACAATATACACACAACCACATTAATTCAGAATCAGGCAGATACAGTGTACACATAGCCTCATAGATTTAGAATCAGGCAGCTGCAGTATTAGACATAGCCACATACACTGAGATTCAAACAGATACAGGATACACTTAACCATATAGGTTAAGAATCAAGCAGATACAGTATTCACACCTAGTCACATACATTCAGTATCAGGTGGATAAAGAATATGGCTAGCCACATAGATTCAGAATCAGATTGATAAGGTATATACCTAGCCACACATTCAGATTCAGGCAGATACAGTATACACATAGCCACGTAGATTCAGAATCAGGCAGGTAAAATATACACCTAGCCACATAGCTTTAGATCCAGGCAGATACAGTATACACATAGCCATATACATTCAAAATCAGACAGACACAATATACACCTTGCCACACATTATCAGAATTAAGCAGATAAAGTATACACCTAGCCACATACATTCAGAATCAGGCAGATGCAGTACACAGGTAGCCACATAGATTCAGATTCAAGCAGATACAGTATATACAAGCCATATGCATTCAGAATCAAGCAGGTACAGTACACGCTTAGCCACAAACTTTCAGAATCAGGCAGATATAACATACATCTAGCCACATAGATTTAGAATTCGGCAATACAATATACAGCTAGAAACATAGATACAGAATCAAGCAGATACAACATACACATAGAAACATACATTCAGAATCAGGCGGATACAGTACACACCTAGCCACACAGATTCATAATCAGGCAGACAGAGCACATGCATAGCTTCTCAGATTCAGAATCAAGCATATATAATATACACATGGGCACAGACATTCTGAATTAGGCAGATGCCGTACACACCTAACCATGTAGATTCTGAATGAAGTAGATACAGTATACACATAGCCATGTAGATTCAGGCTCAGGCAGATACAGTAGACACACAGGCACATCGATTCAGAATCAAGCAGATACAGTATACACCAAGTCACATAGATTTAGAATCAGGCAGATACAGCAAACACATAGCCACATATACTCAGATTCAGACAGATACAGTACACATAACCACATAGATTAAGAACTAAGCAGATTCAGAATACACACATTGCCACATACATTCAGAATCTGGTAGATACTGTATAAGGCTAGCCACATAAATTCAGAATCAGGCAGATACACCTGGACACATAAATTAAGAATCAGGCCGATAAGGTACACACCTAGCCACACAGATTCAGATTCAGGCAGATACAGTATACATATAGCCACGTAGATTCAGAATCAGGCAGGTGCAACATACACCTAGCCACATAGGTTTAGAATCAGGCAGATACATTGTACACATAGCCAAATACATTCAAAATCACACAGACACAACATACACCTAACCACATATATTCAGAATCAAGCACATACAGTATACACTTAGCCACATAACATTCAGAATCAGGCAGATACAGTATGCACCTAGCCACATAGATTTAGAATCAGGCAGATACAGTATATAGCTAGCCACGTATATTCAGAATCAAGCGGATACAGTATATACAAGCAACATACTTTCAGAATCAAGCGGGTACAGTATGCACATAGTCACAAACATTCAGAATCAGGAAGATATAGTATACATTTAGTCACATAGATTTAGAATTCAGCAGATACAATATACAACTAGCCACATAGATCCAGAATCAAGCAGATACAGTACACCTAGCCACACAGCTTCAGAATCGGGCAGATACAGCATACACATTGCTTCACTGATTCAGAATCAAGCAAATTCACTATACACACAGGCACAGAGCATCAGAATTAGGCAGATACAGCATATACCTAACCGTGTTGATTCAGAATGAAGCAGATACAGTATACGCATAGCCAAGTAGGTTCAGACTCAAGCAGATACAGTATACACACAGCCACATCAATTCATAATCCGGCAGATACAGTATACACCTAGCCACACAGAATTAGAATCAGGCAGATACAGTATATACTTAGCCACATACACTCAGAATCAGCCATATACAGTATACACCTAACCACATACATTAAGAGTCAAGAAGATGCAGAATACACACCTAGCCACTTACATTCAGAATCAGGTAGATACAGTATATGGCTAGTCACATTGATTCAGAATCAAGCTGATGCAGTACACACCTGGCCACATGAATTCAGAATTAGGCAGATACAGTATACACCTGGACACATACATTAAGAATCAGGCTGATAAGGTACACACCTAGCCACACAGATTCAGATTCAGGCAGATACAGTATGCACATAGCCACATAGATTTAGAATCAGGCAGATACAGTATATAGCTAGCCATGTATATTCAGAATCAAGCAGATACATTATATACAAGCAACATACATTCGGAATCAAGTGGGTACAGTGTGCACATAGCCACAAGCATTCAGAATCAGGAAGATATAGTGTACATTTAGTCACATAGATTTAGAATTCAGCAGATACAATATACAGCTAGCCAGATAGATCCAGAATCAAGCAGATACAATATACACTTTGCCTCATACATTCAGAATCAGCCAGATACAGTATGCACCTAGCCACACAGTTTCAGAATCAGGCAGATACAGTATACAAATAGCCTCACATATTCAGACTCAAGCAGTTACAGTATATACATAGTCACATACATTCAGAATCAAGCAGGTACAGTATAGAGCTAGCCAGATAGATTCAGAATCAAGCAGATACAATATACAGATAGCCACATAGTGTCAGAATCAGGCAGATACAGTATACACATAGCCACATATATTCAGAATCACACAGATACAGTGTACACCTTGCAACATAGGTTCAGAATCAAGCAGATGCAGTTTATACCTAGCCACATACATTCAGAATCAGGCAGATGCGGTATACAGCTTGCCATATAGATTCAGAATCAAGCAGATGCAGTAGCTACAAGTCACATCCATTCAGAATCAAGCAGATACAGTATACACATTGCAACATATATTTAGAATCAGGCAGAAAAATTATACACAAAGCCTCATAGATTAAGAATCATGCATTTACAGTATACACATAGCCACATACACTTAGAACAAGGCAGATACATTATACACCTAATCACACAGATTTAGAATCAGGCAGATACAGTATACACATAGCCTCACAGATTCAGAATCAAGCAGATAAAATATGCATAAAGCCACATACATTCAGAATCAGGAAGATATAGTATCCAACTAGTGACATAGATTCAGAATCAAGCATATACAATTTTCACATAGCCACACACACTCACAATCACACAGATACAGTATAGACCTAGCCACACAGATCCAGAATCAAGCAGATACAGTATACACATAGCTTCATATATTCAGAATCAACAGATACCGTATACGCTTAGAAATGTACATTCAGAATCAGTCAGATGCAGTGTACACAGAGCCATATACATTGAGAATGAAGAAGATACAGTATACTCATAGCAAGCTAGATTTAGAATCTGGGAGGTATAGTATACACCTGGCCACATAGATTTAGAATCAAGGAAATGCAGTATATATCAAGCCACATAAATTCTGAATCAGGATACAGAATTAGTACAGATACAGTACACAGAATCAAACTGGTACATTTCACACATAATGACATAGGTTCAGAATCTGGCAGATACTTTAAAGATGTAGCCAGATACACTTAGAGGAAGAAGATACAGTATACATCAAGCCACATAGATTTAGAATCAGTCAGATAAGTATACACATAGCCACATATATTCAGGCTCAGACTGATACAGTATACACCTAGCCATATGGATTCAGAATAAAACAGATACAGCCTATACCTAGAAACATACATTCAGAATCAAGCAGATACAGTATACAGCTTGCCAGAAAGATTCAAACTCAGGCAGATAGTATATACCAAGCCACATACATTCAGAATCAAGCAAATACAGTATACACATAGCCACATACATTCAGAATTAGACAGATACAGTATACACCTAGCAACATACATTCAGAATCAAGCAGATACACTATACACATAGCCACAAACACTCTGAATCAAGCAGATACAGTATACATGTAGTCACATAGATTTAGAATTAGACAGATACAATGTACAGCTAGCCACATAGGTCCAGAAACAAGCAGATACAATATACACATAGCAGCATACATTCAGAATCAGGCAGATGCAGTATACACCTAGCCACATACATTCAAAATCAAGCAGATACAGTATACACATAACCACATACATTCAGAATCAATGGATGCAGTATATACATAGCCAGATATATTTAGAATCAAGCAGATAGAGTCTACGCATAGCAAGATAGATTAAGAATCTGTGAGGTACAGTATACACCTAGCCACACAGATTTAGAATCAGGCAGATGCAGTATACAGCTAGAGACATAGATTCTGAATCAGGATACAGAATCAATACAGACACAGATGCAGTATACAGAATCAAACAGGTACATTTCACACATAGCGACATAGGCTCAGAATCAGGCAGATACTGTATACAAGTAGCCAGATACATCGAGAATCAGGAAGATACAGTATACATCAAGAGACATTGATTTAGAATCAGGCAGATACTGTATACACATAGCCACATAAATTCAGAATCAGACAGATACTGTATACATCTAGCCACATAAATTAAGAATCAGGCAGATAGAGTATACACCTAACCACATAGATTCACAATCAAGCAGATACAGTATACACATTGTCATGTAGATACAGATTCAAACAGATACATTGCACACATTGTGACCTAGACTCAGAATCCGGCAGATACAGTATACACATAGCTACATTCATTCAGAATCAGGCAGATACAGTATACACCTAGCCACTTAGATTTAGAATCAGGCAGATGCAGTACACATGTAGCCATATACATTCAGAATCAGACAGATACAGTATACACCTAGCCACAGAGATTTAGAATGAGGAAGATACAGTATAGACATAGCCACGTAGATTCAAACTCAGGCAGATACAATATACGTCTAATCACGTAGATTTAGAATCAAAGAGATACAGTATACCCATAGCCAATTGTTTCAGATTCAGGGAGATACAGTATACACACAGCAGCACAAATTCAGACTCAGGCCGATACAGTAAACACATAGAGACATAGTTTTAGAATCAGGCAGACACAACATACACAGAGCCACATACATTCGGAATCAAACAGATACAGTATATACCTAGCCTCATAGATTCAGAATCAAGCTGATACAGTATATACCTAGCCACTTACATTCAGAATCAAACAGATTTGTTATACAGCTTGCCACATATATTTGGAATCAAGCAGATACAGTATACACATAGCAACATAGATTCAGAATCAGGCAGATACAGTATACACCTAGCCACACAGATTCAGAATCAGGCAGATAGAGCATACACATATAGTCTCATATATTCAGAATCAAGCAGTTACAGTATACACATATTCACATATATTCAGAATCAAGCAGATACAGCAAACAGGTAGCCTCATAGATTCAGAATCAAGCAGATACAATATACACATAGCCACATACATTCAGAATCAGACTGATACAGTATGCAAATAGCGTCACATATTCAGAATGAAGGAGTTGCAGTACACACATACTCACATACATTCAGAATCAAGCAGATACAGTATACAGCTAGCTATATAGACCCAGAATCAAGCAGATACAATATACACATAGCCACATACTTTCAGAATCAGGCAGATACAGTATACACATAGCCACATATTTTCTGAATCACACAGATATAGTATATCCCTTGCCACATAGATTCAGAATCAAGCAGATAGAGTATATACATAGCCACATACATTCAGAATCAAGCAGATACAGTATACAGCTTGCCAAAGAGTTTCAGAATCAAGCAGATACAATTTGCAAATAGCCACATACATTCACAATCAGGCAGATACAGAATACACATTGCCACATATATTCAGAATCAGACTGATACAGTATACACCTAGCAACATAGAGTCAGAATCAAGCAGATGTGGCATACAGCTTGCCACAAAGATTCAGACTCAAGCAGATAGTATATACCTAGCCACATACATTCAAAATGAAGCAAATACAGCATACATATAACCACATACATTCAGAATCAGACAGATACAGTATACACCTAGCCACACACATTCAGAACCAAGCAGATACAGTATACACATAGCCACATAGATTTAGAATATGGCAGATACAATATACAGCTAGCCACATAGAATCAGAATCAAGCAGAACCAATATACACATAGCCACATACATTCAGAATCAGGCAGATACAGTATACATCTAGCCACACAGATTCAGAATCAGGCAGATACAGCATACACATTGCTTCACTGATTCAGAATCAAGCATATTCACTATACACATAGGCACAGACCATCAGAATTAGGCAGATACAGCATATACCTAACCGTGTTGATTCAGAATGAAGCAGATACAGTATACGCATAGCCAAGTAGGTTCAGACTCAAGCAGATACAGTATACACACAGCCACATCAATTCATAATCCGGCAGACACAGTATACACCTAGCCATATAGAATTAGAATCAGGCAGATACAGTATATACTTAGCCACATACACTCAGAATCAGTCATATACAGTATACACCTAACCATATACATTAAGAATCAAGAAGATACAGAATACACACCTAGACACTCACATTCAGAATCAGGCAGATACAGTACATAGCTAGTCACATTGATTCAGAGTCAAGCTGATGTAGTACACACCTGGCCACATGAATTCAGAATCAGGCAGATACAGTATGCACCTGGACACATACATTAAGAAACTGGCCGATAAGGTACACACCTAGCCACACAGATTCAGATTCAGGCAGATACAGTATACACATAGCCACGTAGATTCAGAATCAGGCAGTTGCAACATACACCTAGCCACATAGATTTAGAATCAGACAGATACAGTGTACACATAGCCACATACATTCAAAATCACACAGACACAATATACACCTAACCACATATATTCAGAATCAAGCACATACAGTATACACTTAGCCACATATATTCAGAATCAGGCAGATACAGTATGCACCTAGCCACACATATTTAGAATCAGGCAGATACAGTATATAGCTAGCCATGTATATTCAGAATCAAGTGGATACAGTATATAAAAGCAACATACATTCGGAATCAAGTGGGTACAGTGTGCACATAGCCACAAACATTCAGAATCAGGAAGATATAGTGTACATTTAGTCACATAGATTTAGAATTCAGGAGATACAATATACAGCTAGTCACATAGATCCAGAATCAAGCAGATACAATATACACATTGCCTCATACATTCACAATCAGGCAGATACAGTATGCACCACCTAGCCACACAGTTTCAGAATCAGGCAGATACAGTATACAAATAGCCTCACATATTCAGACTCAAGCAGTTACAGTATATACAGTACATGGTCACATACATTCAGAATCAAGCAGGTACAGTATAGAGCTAGCCAGATAGATTCAGAATCAAGCAGATACAATATACAGATAGCCACATAGTTTCAGAATCAGGCAGATACAGTATAAACATAGCCACATATATTCAGAATCACACAGATACAGTGTACACCTTGCAACATAGGTTCAGAATCAAGCAGATGCAGTACATACCTAGCCACATACATTCAGAATCAGGCAGATGTGGTATACAGCTTGCCATATAGATTCAGAATCAAGCAGATGCAGTATATACAAGCCATATCCTTTCAGAATCAAGCAGATACAGTATACACATTGCAATATATATTTAGAATTAGGCAGAAAAATTATACACAAAGCCTCATAGATTAAGAATCATGCATATACAGTATACACATAGCCACATACACTTAGAACAAGGCAGATACATTATACACCTAATCACACAGATTTAGAATCAGGCAGATACAGAATGCACATAGCCTCACAGATTCAGAATCAAGCAGATAAAATATGCATAAAGCCACATACATTCAGAATCAGGAAGATATAGTATCCAACTAGTGACATAGATTCAGAATCAAGCAGATACAATTTTCACATAGCTACACACACTCACAATCATGCAGATACAGTATAGACCTAGCCACACAGATCCAGAATCAAGCAGATACAGTATACACATAGCTTCATATATTCAGAATCAACAGATACAGTATACACTTAGCCATGTACATTCAGAATCAGACAGATGCAGTGTACACAGAGCCATATACATTGAGAATTAAGAAGATACAGTATACTCATAACAAGATAGATTTAGAATCTGGGAGGTATAGAATACAGCTGGCCACATAGATTTAGAATCAGGGAAATGCAGTATATAGCAAGTCACATAAATTCTGAATTAGGATACAGAATCAATACAGATACAGTAAACAGAATCAAACTGGTACATTTCACACATAATGACATAGGTTCAGAATCTGGCAGATACTGTAAAGATGTAGCCAGATGCACTTAGAGTGAAGAAGATACAGTATACATCAAGCCACATAGATTTAGAATCAGTCAGATAAGTATACACATAGCCGCACATATTCAGACTCAGACTGATACAGTATACACCTAGCCATATGGATTCAGAATAAAACAGTTACAGCCTATACCTAGAAACATACATTCAGAATCAAGCAGATACAGTATACAGCTTGCCAGAAAGATTCAACTCAGGCAGATAGTATATACCAAGCCACATACATTCAGAATCAAGCAAATAGAGTATACACATAGCCACATACATTCAGAATCAGACAGATACAGTATACACCTAGCAACATACATTCAGAATCATGCAGATACACTATACACATAGCCACAAACACTCAGAATCAAGCAGATACAGTATACACATAGTCACATAGATTTAGAATTAGACAGATACAATGAACAGCTAGCCACATAGGTACAGAATCAAGCAGATACAATATACACATAGCAACATACATTCAGAATCAGGCAGGTGCAGTATACACCTAGTCACATACATTCAAAATCAAGCAGATACAGTATACACATAACCACATATATTCAGAATCAATGGATACAGTATACACATAGCCAGATATATTTAGAATCAAGCAGATAGAGTATACACATAGCAAGATAGAATAAGAATCTGTGAGGTACAGTATACACCTAGCCACACAGATTTAGAATCAGGCAGATGCAGTATACAGCTAGAGACACAGATTCTGAATCAGGATACAGAATCAATACAGACACAGATACAGTATACAGAATCAAACAGGTACATTTCACACATAGCGACATAGGCTCAGAATCAGGCAGATACTGTAAACAAGTAGCCAGATACTTCAAGAATCAGGAAGATACAGTATACACCAAGACACATTGATTTAGAATCAGGCAGATACTGTATACACGTAGCCACATAAATTCAGAATCAGATAGATACAGTATACACCTAGCCACATAAATTAAGAATCAGGCAGATAGAGTATACACCTAACCACATAGATTCAGAATCAAGCAGATACAGTATACACATTGTCATGTAGATACAGAATCAAACAGATACATTGCACACATTGTGACCTAGACTCAGAATCCGGCAGATACAGTATACACATAGCTACATTCATTCAGAATCAGGCAGATACAGTATACACCTAGCCACTTAGATTTAGAATCAGGCAGATGCAGTACACATATAGCCATATACATTCAGAATCAGACAGATATAGTATACACCTAGCCACAGAGATTTAGAATGAGGAAGATACAGTATAGACATAACCACGTAGATTCCAACTCAGGCAGATACAATATACATCCAATCATGTAGATTCAGAATCAAAGAGATACAGTATACCCATAGACAATTGTTTCAGACTCAGGGAGATACAGTATACACACAGCAGCACAAATTCAGACTCAGGCAGATACAGTAAACAGGTAGCGACATAGATTTAGAATCAGGCAGACACAACATACACAGAGCCACATACATTTGGAATCAAACATATGCAGTATATACCTAGCCTCATAGATTCAGAATCAAGCTGATACAGTATATACCTAGCCACTTACATTCAGAATCAAACAGATTTGTTATACAGTTTGCCACATATATTCGGAAACAAGCAGATACAGTATACACATAGCAACATTGATTCAGAATCAAGCAGATACAGTATGCACCTAGCCACACAGATTCAGAATCAAGCAGATACAGTACACATGTAGTCTCATATATTCAGAATCAAGCAGTTACAGTATACATATAGATACATACATTCAGAATCAAGCAGATACAGCAAACAGGTAGCCACATAGATTCAGAATCTAGCAGATACAATATACACATAGCCACATACATTCAGAATCAGACTGATACAGTATGCAAATAGCGTCACATATTCAGAATCAAGAAGTTGCAGTAGACACATACTCACATACATTCAGAATCAAGCAGATACAGTATACAGCTAGCTATAAAGACCCAGAATCAAGAAGATACAATATATACATAGCCACATACTTTCAGAATCAGGCAGATACAGTATACACATAGCCACATATTTTCTGAATCAAATAGATATAGTATATCCCTTGCCACATAGCTTCAGAAAAAAGCAGATAGAGTATATACCTAGCCACATACATTCAGAATCAGGCAGATATGGTATACAGCTTGCCAAAGAGTTTAAGAAACAGGTAGATACTGTGTATACAAGCCACATATATTCAGAATCAAGCAGATACAGTATACACATAGCAACATAGATTTAGAATCAGGCAGATAAAGTATACATAAAGCCTCATAGATTCAGAATCATGCAGATACAGCATACACATAGCCACATATTTTTCAGAATCAGACTGATACAGTATACACCTAGCCACATAGATTCAGAATCAAGCAGATATGGTATACACCTTGGCATGAAGATTCAGACTCAAACATGTAGTATATACCTAGCCACATACATTCAGAATGAAGCAAATACAGCATACATATAACCACATACATTCAGAATCAGACAGATACAGTATACAGCTAGCCACATGCATTCAGAATCAAGTAGATAGAGTATACATATAGCCACATAGATTTAGAATATGGCGGATACAATATACAGCTAGCCGCATAGAACCAGAATCAAGCAGAAGCAATATACACATAGCAACATACATTCAGAATCAGGCATATACAGTATACACTTAGCAAACAGATTCAGAATCTGGCAGATACAGCATACACATAGCTTCACCGATTCAGAATCAAGCATACACACTATACACATAGGCGCAGACCTTCAGAATTACGCAGATACAGCATACACCTATCCATGTTGATTCAGAGTGAAGCAGATACAGTATACACATAGGGAAGTAGATTCGGACTCAGGCAGATACAGTATGCGCACAGCCACATCAATTCATAATCCGGCAGATACAGTATACACCTAGCCACATAAATTCCGAATCAGGCAGATACAGTATACAGCTAGCCACATATATACACAACCAAGCAGATACAGTATATACCTAGACTCACAGATTCAGTATCAAGCAGATGGAATATAAACACAGCCGCATACATTCAGAATCGGGCAGATACAGTATGCCCATAACACACAGATACAGAATCAGGCAGATACAGTATACATGTAGCCTCACGTATTTAGAATCAAGCAGATACAGTAAACACATGGCCACATAGATTCAGAATGAGGCAGATACAGTATACAGCTAGTCACATAGATTCAGAATCAAGCAGATACAGTTTACAAATAGCCACATACATTCACAGTCAGGCAGATACAGAATACACATTGCCACATATATTCAGAATCAGACTGATACAGTATACACCTAGTAACACACATTCAGAATCAAGCAGAAATGGTATACCGCTTGCCACAAAGATTCAGACTCAAGCAAATAGTATATACCTAGCCACATACATTCAAAATGAAGCAAATATAGCATACATATAACCACATACATTCAGAATCAGACAGATACAGTATACACCTAGCCACACACATTCAGAATCAAGCAGATATAGTATTCACATAGCCACATAGATTCAGAATATGGCATATACAATATACAGCTAGCCACATAGAACCAGAATCAAGCAGAACCAATATACACATAGCTACATACATTCAGAATCAGGCAGATATAGTATACACCTAGACACACAGATTCAGAATCAGGCAGATACAGCATACACATAGCTTCACTGATTCAGAATCAAGCATATTCACTATACACGTAGGCACAGACCATCAGAATTAGGCAGATACAGCATATACCTAACCATGTTGATTCAGAATGAAGCAGATACAGTATACACATAGCCAAGTAGATTCAGACTCAGGCAGATACAGTATACACACAGCCACATCAATTCATAATCAGTCAGATACAGTATACACCTAGCCACATCAATTCATAATCCGGCAGATACAGTATACACCTAGCCACATAGAATTAGAATCAGGCAGATGCAATATATACATAGCCACATACAATCAGAATCAGTCAGATACAGTATAGACCTAACCACATACATTAAGAATCAAGAAGATACAGAATACACACCTAGCCACATACATTCAGAATCAGGTAGATACAGTATATGGCTAGTCACATTGAGTCAGAATCAAGCTGATGCAGTACACATCTGGCCATATGAATTCAGAATCACTTAGAAAAAGCTTTCTCCTTGCCACACAAATTCAGATTCAGGCAGATGCAATATACACAAAGCCGCATACATTCAGATATAGTCTACACATAGCCTTACTGATTCAGAATCAAGCAGATGCAGTATACACATAGCCTCACAGATTTACAATCAAGCAGATGCAGTGTAAACATAGCCACATGCATTCAGAACTAGGCAGATACAGTATACAGCTAGCCAGATCGATTCAGAATCAAGCAGATACAATATACCCATAACCACATACATTCAGAATCAGGCAGATGCAGTATACACCTAGCCACACAGATTCAGAATCAGGGAGATATAGTATACATATAGCTTCACAGAATGAGAATCTAGCAGAAACATTATACACACAATCACATACATTCAGAATCAGGCAGATACAGTATACACCTAGCCACATACATTCAAAATCAAGCAGATACAGTAAACACATAACCATATACATTCAGAATCAATGAATACTGTATACATATACCAGATATATTTAGAATCAAGCAGATACAGTGCACATAGCAAGACAGATTTAGAATCCGTGAGCACAGTATACACCTAGCCACATAGATTTAGAATCAGGCAGATGCAGTATACAGCTAGCCACATAGATTCTTAATCAGGATTCAGAATCAGTACAGAAACAGATACAGTGTACAGAATCAAACAGGTACATTTGTCACATAGCGACATAGGCTCAGAATCAGGCAGATACTGTACACACGTAGCCAGATACATTGAGAATCAGGAAGATATAGTATACACCAAGACACATAGCTTTAGAATCAGACAGAGAGAGTATACTCATAGCCACATAAATTAAGAATCAGACAGATACAGTATGCACCTAGCCACATAAATTTAGAATCAGGCAGATAGAGTATACACCTAGCCACACAGATTCAGAATCAAGCAGATACAGTGTACAGATTGTCATGCAGATACAGAATCAAACAGATACATTATACACATTGCGACCTAGAATCAGGGAGCTACAGTATACACATAGCTACATACATTCAGAATCAGGCAGATACAGCATACACCTAGCCACGTAGATTTAGAATCAGGCAGATACAGTACACATATAGCCACATACATTCAGAATCAGACAGATACAGTATACACCAAGACACATAGATTTAGAATGAGGCAGATACAGTATACACATAGCCACATAGATTCAGACTCAGGCAGGTACAATATACATTTAACCACGTAGATTCAGAATCAAAGAGATGCAGTATACACATAGCCAATTTGTTTCAGACTCAGGGAGATACAGTATACAGTACACACAGCAGCATATATTCAGAATCAGGCAGATACTGTACAGTAAACACATAGCCACATAGATTTAGAATCAGGCAGACACAGCATAAACAGAGCTGCATACATTCAGAATCAGAATGATACAGTATATACCTAGCCTCATAGATTCAGAATCAAGCAGATACAGTATACACATAACAACATAGATTTAGAATCAAGCAGATACAGTATACAGCTAGCCACATAGACTCAGAAACAAGCAAATACAATATATAAATAGCCACATACTTTCAGAATCAGGCAGATACAGTATACACATAGCCACATATATTCTGAATCACACAGGAACAGTATACACCCTGCCACAGAGATTCAGAATCAAGCAGATAGAGTATATCGCTAGCCACAAACATTCAGAATCAGGCAGATACGGTATACAGCTTGCCAAAGAGTTTCCGGAATCAAGCAGATACTGCATGTACAAGCCACATATCTTCAGAATCAATCAGATAGAGTATACAAACACCAACATAGATGTAGAATCAGGCAGATAAATTATACATACAGCCTCATAGATTCAGAATCATGCAGATACAGTATATATGTAGCTACATTAATTCAGAGGAAGGCAGATATGGTATACTCCTAGTCATACAGATTTAGAATCAGACAGATACAGTATACACATAGCCACATAGATTTAGAATTGGGCAGATACAATAAACAGCTAGCCACATAGAGCCAGAATAAAGCAGATGGAATATACACATAGCCACATACATTCAGAATCAGGCAGATACAGCATACACCTAGTGATACAGGTTCAGAATCAGGCAGATACAGCACCCACAAAGCTTCACCGAGTCAGAATCAATCATATACAGTATACACATAGGCACAGACATTCAGAATTAGGCAGATACTGTATACACCTAACCATGAAGGTTCAGAATGAAGCAGATACAGTATTCTTACAGTCAAGTAGATTCAGACTCGGGCATATTCAGGATACACACAGCCCCAATAATTCAGAATGAAGCAGATACAGTATACATCTAGCCACATGGAATTAGAATTAGGCAGATACAGTATACACATAGCCACATACACTCAGAATCATACAGATACAGTATACAGCTAACCACATAGATTAAGAATCAAAAAGTACAGTATACACAACTAGCCACATACATTTCAGAATCAGGTTGATACAGTATATGGCTAGCCACATCAATTCAGAATCAAGCAGATGACCTGGCCACATGAATTCAGAATCTGCCAGATAAAGAATACACCTTGCCACATAGATTCAGATTCAGACAGATGCAATATTCACAGAGGCGCATACATTCAGAATCAGGCAGATACAGCATACATCTAGTGATACAGGTTCAGAATCAGGCAGATACAGCACCCACAAAGCTTCACCGAGTCAGAATCAATCATATACAGTATACACATAGGCACAGACATTCAGAATTAGGCAGATACTGTATACACCTAACCATGAAGGTTCAGAATGAAGCAGATACAGTATTCTTACAGTCAAGTAGATTCAGACTCGGGCATATTCAGGATACACACAGCCCCAATAATTCAGAATGAAGCAGATACAGTATACATCTAGCCACATGGAATTAGAATTAGGCAGATACAGTATACACATAGCCACATACACTCAGAATCATACAGATACAGTATACAGCTAACCACATAGATTAAGAATCAAGAAGATACAGTATAGACAACTAGCCACATACATTCAGAATCAGGTTGATACATTATATGGCTAGCCACATCAATTCAGAATCAAGCAGATGACCTGGCCACATGAATTCAGAATCTGCCAGATAAAGAATACACCTTGCCACATAGATTCAGATTCAGACAGATGCAATATTCAAGGAGGCGCATACATTCAGAATCAGGCAGATACAGTCTACACCTGGCCACAATGATTCAGAATCAGGCAGATACAGTATACACAAAGCCTCACATTTTTAGAATCAAGCAGATACAGTATACACATAGCCACATACACTCAGAATTAGGAAGATACATTATACACCTAACCATGTAGATTCAGACTCAAGCAGATACAGTATACACATATCCACATTGATTCAGAATTATTTATTTATTTAGCTTTTGTTTACCGGGTAAGTACACTAGACAAGTAGTATGCCTATTTTCAGGAACGACCGGGAGGCATAAAACATACAGTATACTACATGGCAACATTGGAGAAACAGCATGAATTAGCAGATGCAGTACACTAGCCTGGACTGATTTAGAATCAGGCAGATAAGTGTACACATAACCACATAGATTCAAAATCAGACAGACAATCTACACTGAACAACACAAATTCAGAATCAAGGAGATACAGTATACACCTAGCTGCATACATTCAGAATCAGCCAAATAGATTCAGAATGAAGCAGACACAGTATACACCTGCTACATACCTTCAGAATCAGGCGGATACAGTATACACTAGCCACACTGATTCAGAATCAGGCAGATGCAGTATACACACAGCCACATAAATTCAGAATCAGGGAGATACAGTATACAGCTTACCACATTGATTAAGAATCTAAGAGACACTGTATGCACCTAGCCACATACATTCAGAATCAGGCAGATACAATATACAGCTAGCCACATATATTCAGAATCAGGCAGATACAGTATAGAGCTAGCCACATATATACACAACCAAGCAGATACAGTATACACCTTGCCACACAGATTCAGTACCAAGCAGATGGAATATAAACATAGCCGCATACATTCAGAATCAGGCAGATACAGTATGCCTCTAACACACAGATACAGAATCAGGCAGATACAGTATACACGTAGCCTCACATATTTAGAATCAAGCAGATACAGTCAACACATGGCCACATACATTCAGAATGAGGCAGACACAGTATACAGCTAGTCACATAGATTCAGAATCAAGCAGATACAGTTTACAAATAGCCACATACATTCACAATCAGGCAGATGCAGAATACACATTGCCACATATATTCAGAATCAGACTGATACAGTATACACCTAGCAACTTAGATTCAGAATCAAGCAGATATGGTATACAGCTTGCCACAAAGATTCAGAGTCAAGCACATAGTATATACCTAGCCACATACGTTCAAAATGAAACAAATTCAGCATACATATAACCACATACAGTCAGAATCAGACAGATACAGTATACACCTAGTCACACACATTCAGAATCAAGCAGATAGAGTATACACATAGCCACATAGATTCAGAATATGGACGATACAATATACAGCTAGCCACATAGAACCAGAATCAAGCAGAACCAATATACACATAGCTACATACATTCAGAATCAGGCAGATATAGTATACACCTAGCCACACAGATACAGAGTCAGGCAGATACAGCATACACATAGCTTCACTGATTCAGAATCAAGCATATTCACTGTACACATAGGCACAGACTATCAGAATTAGGCAGATACAGCATATACCTAACCATGTTGATTCAGAATGAAGCAGATACAGTATACGTATAGCCAAGTATATTCAGACTCAGGCAGATACAGTATACACACAGCCACATCAATTCATAATCACGTAGAAAAAGCTTTCACCTTGCCACACAAATTAAGATTCAGGCAGATGCAAAATTCACATAGCCGCATACATTCAGAATCAGGCAGATATAGTCTACACCTAGCCTTACAGATTCAGGATCAAGCAGATGCAGTATACACATAGCCTCACAGATTTACAATCAAGCAGATGCAGTGTAAACATAGCCACATGCATTCAGAATTAGGCAGATACAGTATACAACTAGCCAGATCGATTCAGAATCAAGCAGATACAATATACCCATAGCCACATACATTCAGAATCAGGCAGATGCATTATACACCTAGCCACACAGATTCAGAATCAGGGTGATATAGTATACATATAGCTTCACAGAATGAGAATCAAGCAGGAACATTATACACACAACCACATACATTCAGAATCAGGCAGATACAGTATACACCTAGCCACATACATTCAAAATGAAGCAGATACAGTATACACATAACCATATACTTTCAGAATCTATGGATAGAGTATACATAAAGCCAGATATATTTAGAATCAAGCAGATACAGTGCACATAGCAAGATAGATTTAGAATCCATGAGGTACAGTATACACCTAGCCACATAGATTTAGAATCAGGCAGATGCAGTATACAGCTAGAGACATAGATTCTGATTCAGGATTCCGAATCAATACAGAAACAGATACAGTATACAGAATCAAACAGGTACATTTCACACATAGTGACATAGGCTCAGAATCAGGCAGATACTGTATACACGTAGCCAGATACATTGAGAATCAGGAAGATATATTATACACCAAGACACATAGCTTTAGAATCAGGCAGATAGAGTATGCACCTAGCCACATAAATTTAGAATCAGGCAGATAGGGTTTACACCTAGCCACATAGATTCAGAATCAAGCAGATACAGTGTACAGATTGTCATGTAGATACAGAATCAAACAGATACATTATACACATTGTGACATAGAATCAGGCAGATGCAGTATACACATAGCCTCACAGATTTACAATCAAGCAGATGCAGTGTAAACATAGCCACATGCATTCAGAATTAGGCAGATACAGTATACAACTAGCCAGATCGATTCAGAATCAAGCAGATACAATATACCTATAGCCACATACATTCAGAATCAGGCAGATGCATTATACACCTAGCCACACAGATTCAGAATCAGGGTGATATAGTATACATATAGCTTCACAGAATGAGAATCTAGCAGGAACATTATACACACAACCACATACATTCAGAATCAGGCAGATACAGTATACACCTAGCCACATACATTCAAAATGAAGCAGATACAGTATACACATAACCATATACTTTCAGAATCTATGGATACAGTATACATAAAGCCAGATATATTTAGAATCAAGCAGATACAGGGCACATAGCAAGATAGATTTAGAATCCATGAGGTACAGTATACACCTAGCCACATAGATTTAGAATCAGGCAGATGCAGTATACAGCTAGAGACATAGATTCTGATTCAGGATTCCGAATCAATACAGAAACAGATACAGTATACAGAATCAAACAGGTACATTTCACACATAGTGACATAGGCTCAGAATCAGGCAGATACTGTATACACGTAGCCAGATACATTGAGAATCAGGAAGATATAGTATACACCAAGACACATAGCTTTAGAATCAGGCAGATAGAGTATGCACCTAGCCACATAAATTTAGAATCAGGCAGATAGGGTTTACACCTAGCCACATAGATTCAGAATCAAGCAGATACAATGTACAGATTGTCATGTAGATACAGAATCAAACAGATACATTATACACATTGTGACATAGAATCAGGCAGATGCAGTATACACATAGCTACATACATTCAGAATCAGGCAGATACAGCATACACCTAGCCACATAGATTTAGAATTAGGCAGATAAAGTACACATATAGCCACATGCATTCAGAATCAGACAGATACAGTATACACCAAGCCACATAGATTTAGAATGAGGCAGATACAGTATACACAAAGCCACGAAGATTCAGACTCAGGCAGCTGCAATATACATCCAACCACGTAGATTCAGAATCAAAGAGATGCAGTATACACATAGCCAATTTGTTTCAGACTCAGGGAGATACAGTATACAGTACACACAGCAGCATATATTCAGAATCAGGCAGATACTGTTCAGTAAATACGTAGCCACATAGATTTAGAATCAGGCAGATACAGCATAAACAGAGCTGCATACATTCAGAATCAGAAAGATACAGTATATACCTAGCCACATACTTTCAGAATCAAACAGATTCGGTATACAGCTTGCCACATAGACTCAGAATCAACCAGTTACGGTATACACATAACAACATAGATTTAGAATCAAGCAGATACAGTATACAGCTAGCCACAGAGACTCAGAAACAAGCAGATACAATATATAAATAGCCACATACTTTCAGAATCAGGCAGATACAGTATACACATAGCCACATATATTCTGAATCACACAGGTACAGTATACACCTTGCCGCAGAGATTCAGAATCAAGCAGATAGAGTATATCGCTAGCCACAAACATTCAGAATCAGGCAGATATGGTATACAGCTTGCCAAAGAGTTTCAGAATCAAGCAGATACTGCATGTACAAGCCACATATCTTCAGAATCAATCAGATAGAGTATACACACAGCAACATAGATGTAGAATAAGGCAGATAAATTATACATACAGCCTCATAGATTCAGAATCATGCAGATACAGTATACATGTAGCCACATTCATTCTGAGGAAGGCAGATACGGTATACACCTAGTCATACAGATTTAGAATCAGACAAATACAGTATATACATAGCCACATAGATTTAGAATTGGGCAGATACAATAAACAGCTAACCACATAGAGCCAGAATAAAGCAGATGGAATATACACATAGCCACATACATTCAGAATCAGGCAGATACAGCATACACCTAGTGATACAGGTTCAGAATCAGGCAGATACAGCATCCACAAAGCTTCACCGAGTCAGAATCAATCATATACAGTGTACACATAGGCACAGACATTCAGAATTAGGCAGATACTGTATACACCTAACCATGTAGGTTCAGAATGAAGCAGATACAGTATACATACAGTCAAGTAGATTCAGACTCGGGCATATTCAGGATACACACAGCCCCAATAATTCAAAATGAAGCAGATACAGTATACACCTAGCCACATGGAATTAGAATCAGGCAGATACAGTATACACATAGCCACATACACTCAGAATCATACAGATACAGTATACAGCTAACCACATAGATTAAGAATCAAGAAGATACAGTATACACAACTAGCCACATACATTCAGAATCAGGTTGATACAGTATATGGCTAGCCACATCAATTCAGAATCAAGCAGATGACCCGGCCACATGAATTCAGAATCTGCCAGATAAAGCATACACCTTCCCACATAGATTCAGATTCAGACAGATGCAATATTCACAGAGCCGCATACATTCAGAATCAGGCAGATACAGTCTACACCTGGCCACAATGATTCAGAATCAGGCAGATGCAGTATACACAAACCCTCACATTTTTAGAATCAAGCAGATACAGTATACACATAGCCACATACACTCAGAATTAGGAAGATACATTATACACCTAACCATGTAGATTCAGACTCAAGCAGATACAGTATACACATATGCACGTTGATTCAGAATTATTTATTTATTTAGCTTTTGTTTACCGGGTAAGTACACTAGACAAGTGGTATGCCTATTTTCAGGAATGACCCAGGAGAGCACAAAACATGCAGTATACAGACATGGCAACATTGGAGAAACAGCATGAATTAGGCAGATGCAGTATACACCTAGCCAGACTGATTTAGAATCAGGCGCAGATAAGTGTACACATAACCACATAGATTCAAAATCAGACAGATAATCTACACTGAACAACACAAATTCAGAATCAAGGAGATACAGTATACACCTAGCTGCATACATTCAGAATCAGCCAAATAGATTCAGAATGAAGCAGACACAGTATACACCTGGCCACATACCTTCAGAATCAGGCAGATACAGTATACACCTAGCCACACTGATTCAGAATCAGGCAGATACAGTATACACACAGCCACATAAATTCAGAATCAGGGGAGATACAGTATACAGCTTACCACATTGATTAAGAATCTAAGAGACACTGTATGCACCTAGCCACATACATTCAGAATCAGGCAGATACAATATACAGCTGGCCACATATATTCAGAATCAGGCAGATACAGTATAGAGCTAGCCACATATATACACAACCAAGCAGGTACAGTATACACCAAGCCACACAGATTTAGAATGAGGCAGATACAGTATACACATAGCCACGAAGATTCAGACTCAGGCAGCTGCAATATACATCTAACCACATAGATTCAGAGTCAAAGAGATGCAGTATACACATAGCCAATTTGTTTCAGACTCAGGGAGATACAGTATACAGTACACACAACAGCATATATTCAGAATCAGGCAGATACTGTTCAGTAAACATGTAGCCACATAGATTTAGAATCAGGCAGATACAGCATCAACAGAGCTGCATACATTCAGAATCAGAAAGATACAGTATATACCTAGCCTCATAGATTCAGAATCAAGAAGATACAGTATATACCTAACACATACATTCAGAATCAAACAGATTCGGTATACAGCTTGCCACATAGACTCAGAATCAAGCAGATACAGTATACACATAACAACATAGATTTAGAATCAAGAGATACAGTATACAGCTAGACACATAGACTCAGAAACAAGCAGATACAATATATAAATAGCCACATACTTTCAGAATCAGGCAGATACAGTATACACATAGCCACATATATTCTGAATCACACAGATACAGTATACACCTTGCACAGAGATTCAGAAGCAATCAGATAGATTATATTGCCAGCCACATACATTCAGAATCAGGCAGATACAGTATACAGCTTGCCAAAGAGTTTCGGAATCAAGCAGATACTGCGTGTACAAGCCACATATCTTCAGAATCAAGCAGATAGAGTATACACACAGCAACATAGATGTAGAATCAGGCAGATAAATTATACATACAGCCTCATAGATTCAGAATCATGCAGATACAGTATACATGTAGCCACATTCATTCAGAAGAAGGCAGATATGGTATACACCTAGTCATACAGATTTAGAATCAGACAGATACAGTATACACATAGCCACATAGATTTAGAATTGGGCAGATACAATAAACAGCTAGCCACATAGAGCCAGAATAAAGCAGATGGAATATACGCATAGCCACATACATTCAGAGTCAGGCAGATACAGCATACACCTAGTGATACAGGTTCAGAATCAGGCAGATACAGCACCCACAAAGCTTCACCGAGTCAGAATCAATCATATTCAGTATACACATAGGCACAGACATTCAGAATTAGGCAGATACTGTATACACCTAACTATGAAGGTTCAGAATGAAGCAGATACAGTATTCTTACAGTCAAGTAGATTCAGACTCGGGCATATTCAGGATACACACAGCCAATAATTCAGAATGAAGCAGATACAGTATACAGCTAGCCACATGGAATTAGAATCAGGCAGATACAGTATACACATAGCCACATACACTCAGAATCATACAGATACAGTATACAGCTAACCACATAGATTAAGAATCAAGAAGATAGAGTATACACAACTAGCCACATACATTCAGAATCAGGTTGATACAGTATATGGCAAGCCACATCGATTCAGAATCAAGCAGATGACCTGGCCACATGAATTCAGAATCTGCCAGATAAAGCATACACCTTGCCACATAGATTCAGATTCAGATTCAGACAGATGCAATATCCACAGAGCATAGATTCAGAATCAGGCAGATGCAGTATACACAAAGCCTCACATATTTAGAATCAAGCAGATACAGTATACACATAGCCACATACATTCAGAATTAGGAAGATACATTATACACTAACCATGTAGATTCAGACTCAAGCAGATACAGTATACACGTGTCACGTTGATTCAGAATTAGGCAGATGCAGTATACACTAGCCAGACTGATTTAGAATCAGGCAGATAAGTGTACACATAACCACATAGAGTCAAAATCAGACAGACAATCTACACTGAACAAGCATAAATTCAGAATCAAGGAGATACAGTATACACCTAGCCGCATAAATTCAGAATCAGGCAGATACAGTATACAGCTAGCCAAATAGATTCAGAATGAAGCAGACACAGTATACACCTGGCCACATACCTTCAGAATCAGGCAGATACAGTATGCACCTAGC
The DNA here is from genome assembly GCA_016271365.2 of Neoceratodus forsteri. Classification (NCBI taxonomy): domain Eukaryota; kingdom Metazoa; phylum Chordata; order Ceratodontiformes; family Ceratodontidae; genus Neoceratodus; species Neoceratodus forsteri. The sequence goes on from JADMNL010000023.1 coordinate 118,410,854, forward strand.
CACACTGATTCAGAATCGGGCTGATACAGTATACACACAGCCACATAAATTCAGAATCAGGGAGATACAGTATACACCTTACCACATTGATTAAGAATCTAAGAAATGCTGTATGCACCTGGCCACATACATTCAGAATCAGGCAGATACAATATACAGCTGGCCACATATATTCAGAATCAGGCAGATACAGTATAGAGCTAGCCACATATATACACAATCAAGCAGATACAGTATACACCTAGCCACACAGATTCAGTACCAAGTAGATGGAATATAAACATAGCTGAATACATTCAGAATCAGGCACATACAGTATGCCCCTAACACACAGATACAGAATCAGGCAGATACAGTATACATGTAGCCTCACATATTTAGAATCAAGTAGATACAGTCAACACATGGCCAAATACATTCAGAATGAGGCAGACACAGTATATAGCTAGTCACATAGATTCAGAATCAAGCAGATACAGTTTACAAATAGCCACATACATTCACAATCAGGCAGATACAGAATACACATTGCCACATATATTCAGAATCAGACTGATACAGTATACACCTAGCAACATAGATTCAGAATCAAGCAGATATGGTATACAGCTTGCCACAAGATTCAGACTCAAGCAGATAGTATATACCTAGCCACATACGTTCAAAATGAAACAAATTCAGCATACATATAACCACATACATTCAGAATCAGACAGATACAGTATACACTTAGCCACACACATTCAGAATCAAGCAGATAGAGTATACACATTCCACATAGATTCAGAATATGGAAGATACAACATACAGCTAGCCACATAGAACCAGAATCAAGCAGAACCAATATACACATAGCTACATACATTCAGAATCAGGCAGATATAGTATACAACTAACCACACAGATTCAGAGTCAGGCAGATACAGCATACACATAGCTTCACTGATTCAGAATCAAGCATATTCACTATACACATAGGCACAGACTATCAGAATTAGGCAGATACAGCATATAACTAACCATGTTGATTCAGAATGAAGCAGATACAGTATACGCATAGCCAAGTAGATTCACACTCAGGTAGATACAGTATACACACAGCCACATCAATTCATAATCCATCAGATGCAGTATACACCTAGCACATTGATTCAGAATCACATAGAAAAGCTTTCACCTTGCCACACAAATTCAGATTCAGGCAGATACAATATTCACATAACTGCATACATTCAGAATCAGGCAGATATAGTCTACACCTAGCCTTACTGATTCAGAATCAAGCAGATGCAGTATACACATAGTCTGACAGATTTACAATCAAGCAGATGCAGTGTAAACATAGCCACATGCATTCAGAATTAGGCAGATACAGTATACAGCTAGCCAGATCGATTCAGAATCAAGCAGATACAATATACCCATAGCCACATACATTCAGAATCAGGCAGATGCAGTATACACCTAGCACATAGATTCAGAATCAGGAGATATAGTATACATATAGCTACACAGAATGAGAATCTAGCAGGAACATTATACACACAACCTCATACATTCAGAATCAGGCAGATACAGTATACACCTAATACATACATTCAAAATCAAGCAGATACAGTATACATAACCATATACTTTCAGAATCTATGGATACAGTATACATAAAGCCAGATATATTTAGAATCAAGCAGATACAGTGCACATAGCAAGATAGATTTAGAATCCATGAGGTACAGTATACACCTAGCCACATAGATTTAGAATCAGGCAGATGCAGTATACAGCTAATACATAGATTCTGAATCAGGATTCAGAATCAATACAGAAACAGATACAGTATACAGAATCAAACAGGTACATTTCACACATAGCGACACAGGCTCAGAATCAGGCATATACTGTATAAACGTAGCCAGATACATTGAGAATCAAGAAGATATAGTATACACCAAGACACATAGCTTTAGAATCAGGCAGATAGAGTATGCACCTAGCCACATAAATTTAGGATCAGGCAGATAGAGTTTGCACCTAGCCACATAAATTCAGAATCAAGCAGATACAGTGTACAGATTGTCATGTAGATACAGAATCAAACAGATACATTATACACATTGCGACATAGAATCAGGCAGATACAGTATACACATAGCTACATACATTCAGAATCAGGCAGATACAGCATACACTAACCACATAGATTTAGAATCAAGCAGATTCAGTTCACATATAATCACATGCATTCAGAATCAGACAGATACAGTATACACAAGCCACATAGATTTAGAATGAGGCAGATACAGTATACACATAGCCACGAAGATTCAGACTCAGGCAGATACAATATACATCTAACCACATAGATTCAGAATCAAAGAGATGCAGTATACACATAGCCAATTTGTTTCAGACTCAGGGAGATACAGTATACAGTACACACAGCAGCATATAGTGAGAATCAGGCAGATTCTGTACAGTAAACACATAGCCACATAGATTTAGAATCAGGCAGATACAGCATAAACAGAGCTGCATACATTCGGAATCAGAAAGATACAGTATATACCTAGCCTCATAGATTCAGAATCAAGCCGATACAGTATATACTAGCCACATACATTCAGAATCAAACAGATTCGGTATACAGCTTACCACATAGACTCAGAATCAAGCAGATACAGCATACACATAACAACATAGATTTAAAATCAAGAGATACAGTATACAGCTAGCCACATAGACTCAGAAACAAGCAGATACAATATGTAAATAGCCACATACTTTCAGAATCAGGCAGATACAGTATACACATAGCCACATATATTCTGAATCACACAGATACAGTATACACCTTGCCACAGAGATTCAGAATCAATCAGATAGATTATATTGCTAGCCACATGCATTCAGAATCAGGCAGATACAGTATACAGCTTGCCAAAGAGTTTTGGAATCAAGCAGATACTGCATGTACAAGCCACATATCTTCAGAACTTAGCAGATAGAGTATACAGACAGCAACATAGATGTAGAATCAGGCAGATAAATTATACATAAACCTCATAGATTCAGAATCATGCAGATACAGTATACATGTAGCCACGTTCATTCAGAAGAAGGCAGATACGGTATACACCTAGTCATACAGATTTAGAATCAGGCAGATACAGTATACACATAGCCACATAGATTTAGAAATAGGCAGGTACAATAAACAGCTAGACACATAGAGCCAGAATACAGCAGATGGAATGTACACATATCCACATACATTCAGAATCAGGCAGATACAGCATACACCTAGTGATACAGGTTCAGAATCAGGCAGTTACAGCACCCACAAAGCTTCACCGAGTGAGAATCAATTATATACAGTATACACATAGGCACAGACATTCAGAATTAATCAGATACTGTATACACCTAACCATGTAGGTTCAGAATGAAGCAGATACAGTATACATACAGTCAAGTAGATTCAGACTCGGGCAGATTCAGTATACACACAGCCCTAATAATTCAGAATGATGCAGATACAGTATACACCTAGCCACATAGAATTAGAATCAGGAAGATACAGTATACACATAGCCACATACACTCAGAATCATTCAGATACAGTATACAGCTAACCACATAGATTAAGAATCAAGAAGATAGAGTATACACAACTAGCCACATACATTCAGAATCAGGTTGATACAGCAGATGGCTAGCCACATCGATTCAGAATCAAGCAGATGACCTGGCCACATGAATTCAGAATCTGCCAGATAAAGCATACACCTTGCCACATAGATTCAGATTCAGATTCAGACAGATGCAATATCCACAGAGCCGCATAGATTCAGAATCAGGCAGATGCAGTATACACAAAGCCTCACATATTTAGAATCAAGCAGATACAGTATACACATAGCCACATACATTCAGAATTAGGAAGATACATTATACACCTAACCATGTAGATTCAGACTCAAGCAGATACAGTATACACGTGTCCACGTTGATTCAGAATTAGGCAGATGCAGTATACACCTATCCAGACTGATTTAGAATCAGGCAGATAAGTGTACACATAACCACATAGATTCAAAATCAGACAGACAATCTACACTGAACGACGCAAATTCAGAATCAAGGAGATACAGTATACACCTAGCCGCATACATTCAGAATCAGGCAGATACAGTATACAGCTAGCCAAATAGATTCAGAATGAAGCAGACACAGTATACACCTGGCCACATACCTTCAGAATCAGGCAGATACAGTATACACCTAGCCACACTGATTCAGAATCAGGCAGATACAGTATACACACAGCCACATAAATTCAGAATCAGGGAGATACAGTATACAGCTTACCACATTGATTAAGAATCTAAGAGACACTGTATGCACCTAGCCACATACATTCAGAATCAGGCAGATACAATATACAGCTGGCCACATATATTCAGAATCAGGCAGATACAGTATAGAGCTAGTCACATATATACACAACCAAGCAGGTACAGTATAACAAACCACACAGATTTAGAATGAGGCAGATACAGTATACACATAGCCATGAAGATTCAGACTCAGGCAGCTGCAATATACATCTAACCACATAGATTCAGAGTCAAAGAGATGCAGTATACACATAGCCAATTTGTTTCAGACTCAGGGAGATACAGTATACAGTACACACAACAGCATATATTCAGAATCAGGCAGATACTGTTCAGTAAACATGTAGCCACATAGATTTAGAATCAGGCAGATACAGCATCAACAGAGCTGCATACATTCAGAATCAGAAAGATACAGTATATACCTAGCCTCATAGATTCAGAATCAAGAAGATACAGTATATACCTAGCCACATACATTCAGAATCAAACAGATTCAGTATACAGCTTGCCACATAGACTCAGAATCAAGCAGATACAGTATACACATAACAACATAGATTTAGAATCAAGAGATACAGTATACAGCTAGACACATAGACTCAGAAACAAGCAGATACAATATATAAATAGCCACATACTTTCAGAATCAGGCAGATACAGTATACACATAGCCACATATATTCTGAATCACACAGATACAGTATACACCTTGCAGAGATTCAGAAGCAATCAGATAGATTATATTGCCAGCCACATACATTCAGAATCAGGCAGATACAGTATACAGCTTGCAAAGAGTTTGAATCAAGCAGATACTGCGTGTACAAGCCACATATCTTCAGAATCAAGCAGATAGAGTATACACACAGCAACATAGATGTAGAATCAGGCAGATAAATTATACATACAGCCTCATAGATTCAGAATCATGCAGATACAGTATACATGTAGCCACATTCATTCAGAAGAAGGCAGATATGGTATACACCTAGTCATACAGATTTAGAATCAGACAGATACAGTATACACATAGCCACATAGATTTAGAATTGGGCAGATACAATAAACAGCTAGCCACATAGAGCCAGAATAAAGCAGATGGAATATACGCATAGCCACATACATTCAGAGTCAGGCAGATACAGCATACACCTAGTGATACAGGTTCAGAATCAGGCAGATACAGCACCCACAAAGCTTCACCGAGTCAGAATCAATCATATACAGTATACACATAGGCACAGACATTCAGAATTAGGCAGATACTGTACACCTAACTATGAAGGTTCAGAATGAAGCAGATACAGTATTCTTACAGTCAAGTAGATTCAGACTCGGGCATATTCAGGATACACACAGCCCCAATAATTCAGAATGAAGCAGATACAGTATACAGCTAGCCACATGGAATTAGAATCAGGCGAGATACAGTATACACATAGCCACATACACTCAGAATCATACAGATACAGTATACAGCTAACCACATAGATTAAGAATCAAGAAGATAGAGTATACACAACTAGCCACATACATTCAGAATCAGGTTGATACAGTATATGGCAAGCACATCGATTCAGAATCAAGCAGATGACCTGGCCACATGAATTCAGAATCTGCCAGATAAAGCATACACCTTGCCACATAGATTCAGATTCAGATTCAGACAGATGCAATATCCACAGAGCATAGATTCAGAATCAGGCAGATGCAGTATACACAAAGCCTCACATATTTAGAATCAAGCAGATACAGTATACACATAGCCACATACATTCAGAATTAGGAAGATACATTATACACCTAACCATGTAGATTCAGACTCAAGCAGATACAGTATACCGTGTCCACGTTGATTCAAATTAGGCAGATGCAGTATACACCTAGCCAGACTGATTTAGAATCAGGCAGATAAGTGTACACATAACCACATAGATTCAAAATCAGACAGACAATCTACACTGAACAACGCAAATTCAGAATCAAGGAGATACAGTATACACCTAGCCGCATACATTCAGAATCAGGCAGATACAGTATACAGCTAGCCAAATAGATTCAGAATGAAGCAGACACATATACACCTGTACATACCTTCAGAATCTGGCAGATACAGTATGCACCTAGCCACACTGATTCAGAATCGGGCTGATACAGTATACACACAGCCACATAAATTCAGAATCAGGGAGATACAGTATACACCTTACCACATTGATTAAGAATCTAAGAGATGCTGTATGCACCTGGCCACATACATTCAGAATCAGGCAGATACAATATACAGCTGGCCACATATATTCAGAATCAGGCAGATACAGTATAGAGCTAGCCACATATATACACAATCAAGCAGATACAGTATACACCTAGCCACACAGATTCAGTACCAAGTAGATGGAATATAAACATAGCTGCATACATTCAGAATCAGACAGATACAGTATGCCCCTAACACACAGATACAGAATCAGGCAGATACAGTATACATGTAGCCTCACATATTTAGAATCAAGTAGATACAGTCAACACATGGCCAAATACATTCAGAATGAGGCAGACACAGTATACAGCTAGTCACATAGATTCAGAATCAAGCAGATACAGTTTACAAATAGCCACATACATTCACAATCAGGCAGATACAGAATACACATTGCCACATATATTCAGAATCAGACTGATACAGTATACACCTAGCAACATAGATTCAGAATCAAGCAGATATGGTATACAGCTTGCCACAAAGATTCAGACTCAAACAGATAGTATATACCTAGCCACATACGTTCAAAATGAAACAAATTCAGCATACATATATCCACATACATTCAGAATCAGACAGATACAGTATACACTTAGCCACACACATTCAGAATCAAGCAGATAGAGTATACACATTGCCACATAGATTCAGAATATGGAAGATACAACATACAGCTAGCCACATAGAACCAGAATCAAGCAGAACCAATATATACATAGCTACATACATTCAGAATCAGGCAGATATAGTATACAACTAACCACACAGATTCAGAGTCAGGCAGATACAGCATACACATAGCTTCACTGATTCAGAATCAAGCATATTCACTATACACATAGGCACAGACTATCAGAATTAGGCAGATACAGCATATAACTAACCATGTTGATTCAGAATGAAGCAGATACAGTATACGCATAGCCAAGTAGATTCACACTCAGGTAGATACAGTATACACACAGCCACATCAATTCATAATCCATCAGATGCAGTATACACCTAACATTGATTCAGAATCACATAGAAAAAGCTTTCACCTTGCCACACAAATTCAGATTCAGGCAGATACAATATTCACATAACTGCATACATTCAGAATCAGGCAGATATAGTCTACACCTAGCCTTACTGATTCAGAATCAAGCAGATGCAGTATACACATAGTCTGACAGATTTACAATCAAGCAGATGCAGTGTAAACATAGCCACATGCATTCAGAATTAGGCAGATACAGTATACAGCTAGCCAGATCGATTCAGAATCAAGCAGATACAATATACCCATAGCACATACATTCAGAATCAGGCAGATGCAGTATACACCTAGCCACATAGATTCAGAATCAGGAGATATAGTATACATATAGCTACACAGAATGAGAATCTAGCAGGAACATTATACACACAACCTCATACATTCAGAATCAGGCAGATACAGTATACACCTAGCCACATACATTCAAAATCAAGCAGATACAGTATATACATAACCATATACTTTCAGAATCTATGGATACAGTATACATAAAGCCAGATATATTTAGAATCAAGCAGATACAGTGCACATAGCAAGATAGATTTAGAATCCATGAGGTACAGTATACACCTAGCCACATAGATTTAGAATCAGGCAGATGCAGTATACAGCTAGCCACATAGATTCTGAATCAGGATTCAGAATCAATACAGAAACAGATACAGTATACAGAATCAAACAGGTACATTTCACACATAGCGACATAGGCTCAGAATCAGGCATATACTGTATAAATGTAGCCAGATACATTGAGAATCAAGAAGATATAGTATACACCAAGACACATAGCTTTAGAATCAGGCAGATAGAGTATGCACCTAGCCACATAAATTTAGGATCAGGCAGATAGAGTTTGCACCTAGCCACATAAATTCAGAATCAAGCAGATACAGTGTACAGATTGTCATGTAGATACAGAATCAAACAGATACATTATACACATTGCGACATAGAATCAGGCAGATACAGTATACACATAGCTACATACATTCAGAATCAGGCAGATACAGCATACACCTAACCACATAGATTTAGAATCAAGCAGATTCAGTACACATATAGCCACATGCATTCAGAATCAGACAGATACAGTATACACCAAGCCACATAGATTTAGAATGAGGCAGATACAGTATACACATAGCCACGAAGATTCAGACTCAGGCAGATACAATATACATCTAACCACATAGATTCAGAATCAAAGAGATGCAGTATACACATAGCCAATTTGTTTCAGACTCAGGGAGATACAGTATACAGTACACACAGCAGCATATAGTGAGAATCAGGCAGATTCTGTACAGTAAACACATAGCCACATAGATTTAGAATCAGGCAGATACAGCATAAACAGAGCTGCATACATTCGGAATCAGAAAGATACAGTATATACCTAGCCTCATAGATTCAGAATCAAGCCGATACAGTATATACCTAGCCACATACATTCAGAATCAAACAGATTCGGTATACAGCTTGCCACATAGACTCAGAATCAAGCAGATACAGCATACACATAACAACAAAGATTTAAAATCAAGAGATACAGTATACAGCTAGCCACATAGACTCAGAAACAAGCAGATACAATATGTAAATAGCCACATACTTTCAGAATCAGGCAGATACAGTATACACATAGCCACATATATTCTGAATCACACAGATACAGTATACACCTTGCCACAGAGATTCAGAATCAATCAGATAGATTATATTACTAGCCTCATACATTCAGAATCAGGCAGATACGGTATACAGCTTGCCAAGAGTTTGGAATCAAGCAGATACTGCATGTACAAACACATATCTTCAGAACTTAGCAGATAGAGTATACAGACAGCAACATGATGTAGAATCAGGCAGATAAATTATACATAAACCTCATAGATTCAGAATCATGCAGATACAGTATACATGTAGCCACGTTCATTCAGAAGAAGGCAGATACGGTATACACCTAGTCATACAGATTTAGAATCAGGCAGATACAGTATACACATAGCCACATAGATTTAGAATTAGGCAGGTACAATAAACAGCTAGACACATAGAGCCAGAATACAGCAGATGGAATGTACACATATCCACATACATTCAGAATCAGGCAGATACAGCATACACCTAGTGATACAGATTCAGAATCAGGCAGTTACAGCACCCACAAAGCTTCACCGAGTGAGAATCAATTATATACAGTATACACATAGGCACAGACATTCAGAATTAATCAGATACTGTATACACCTAACCATGTAGGTTCAGAATGAAGCTGATACAGTATACATACAGTCAAGTAGATTCAGACTCGGGCAGATTCAGTACACACAGCCCTAATAATTCAGAATGATGCAGATACAGTATACACCTAGCCACATAGAATTAGAATCAGGAAGATACAGTATACACATAGCCACATACACTCAGAATCATACAGATACAGTATACAGCTAACCACATAGATTAAGAATCAAGAAGATAGAGTATACACAACTAGCCACATACATTCAGAATCAGTTGATACAGCATATGGCTACCACATAGATTCAGAATCAAGCAGATGACCTGGCCACATGAATTCAGAATCTGCCAGATAAAGCATACACCTTGCCACATAGATTCAGATTCAGATTCAGACAGATGCAATATCCACAGAGCCGCATAGATTCAGAATCAGGCAGATGCAGTATACACAAAGCCTCACATATTTAGAATCAAGCAGATACAGTATACACATAGCCACATACATTCAGAATTAGGAAGATACATTATACACCTAACCATGTAGATTCAGACTCAAGCAGATACAGTATACACGTGTCCACATTGATTCAGAATTAGGCAGATGCAGTATACACCTAGCCAGACTGATTTAGAATCAGGCAGATAAGTGTACACATAACCACATAGATTCAAAATCAGACAGACAATCTACACTGAACAACGCAAATTCAGAATCAATGAGATACAGTATACACCTAGCTGCATACATTCAGAATCAGGCAGATACAGTATACAGCTAGCCAAATAGATTCAGAATGAAGCAGACACAGTATACACCTGGCCACATACCTTCAGAATCTGGCAGATACAGTATACACCTAGCCACACTGATTCAGAATCGGGCTGATACAGTATACATACAGCCACATAAATTCAGAATCAGGGAGATACAGTATACACCTTACCACATTGATTAAGAATCTAAGAGATGCTGTATGCACCTGGCCACATACATTCAGAATCAGGCAGATACAATATACAGCTTGCCACATATATTCAGAATCAGGCAGCTACAGTATAGAGCTAGCCACATATATACACAACAAGCAGATACAGTATACACCTAGCCACACAGATTCAGTATCAAGCAGATAGAATATAAACATAGCTGCATACATTCAGAATCAGGCAGATGCAGTATGCCCTAACACACAGATACAGAATCAGGCAGATACAGTATACACGTAGCCTCACATATTTAGAATCAAGCAGATACAGTCAACACATGGCCACATACATTCAGAATGAGGCAGACACAGTATACAGCTAGTCACATAGATTCAGAATCAAGCAGATACAGTTTACAAATCCACATACATTCACAATCAGGCAGATACAGAATACACATTGCCACATATATTCAGAATCAGACTGATACAGTATACACCTAGCAACATAGATTCAGAATCAAGCAGATATGGTATACAGCTTGCCACAAAGATTCAGACTCAAGCAGATAGTATATACCTAGCCACATACGTTCAAAATGAAACAAATTCAGCATACATATAACCACATACATTCAGAATCAGACAGATACAGTATACACTAGCACACACATTCAGAATCAAGCAGATAGAGTATACACATTGCCACATAGATTCAGAATATGGAAGATACAATATACAGCTAACCACATAGAACCAGAATCAAGCAGAACCAATATACACATAGCTACATACATTCAGAATCAGGCAGATATAGTATACAACTAACCACACAGATTCAGAGTCAGGCAGATACAGCATACACATAGCTTCACTGATTCAGAATCAAGCATATTCACTATACACATAGGCACAGACTATCAGAATTAGGCAGATACAGCATATACCTAACCATGTTGATTCAGAATGAAGCAGATACAGTATACGCATAGCCAAGTAGATTCACACTGAGGTAGATACAGTATACACACAGCCACGTCAATTCATAATCCATCAGATGCAGTATACACCTAGCCACATTGATTCAGAATCACATAGAAAAAGCTTTCACCTTGCCACACAAATTCAGATTCAGGCAGATGCAATATTCACATAGCTGCATACATTCAGAATCAGGCAGATATAGTCTACACCTAGCCTTACTGATTCAGAATCAAGCAGATGCAGTATACACATAGTCTGACAGATTTACAATCAAGCAGATGCAGTGTAAACATAGCCACATGCATTCAGAATTAAGGCAGATACAGTATACAGCTAGCCAGATCGATTCAGAATCAAGCAGATACAATATACCCATAGCCACATACATTCAGAATCAGGCAGATGCAGTATACACCTAGCCACACAGATTCAGAATCAGGGAGATATAGTATACATATAGCTACACAGAATGAGAATCTAGCAGGAACATTATACACACAACCTCATACATTCAGAATCAGGCAGATACAGTATACACCTAGCCACATACATTCAAAATCAAGCAGATACAGTATATACATAACCATATACTTTCAGAATCTATGGATACAGTATACATAAAGCCAGATATATTTAGAATCAAGCAGATACAGTGCACATAGCAAGATAGATTTAGAATCCATGAGGTACAGTATACACCTAGCCACATAGATTTAGAATCAGGCAGATGCAGTATACAGCTAGCCACATAGATTCTGAATCAGGATTCAGAATCAATACAGAAACAGATACAGTATACAGTATACAGAATCAAACAGGTACATTTCACACATAGCGACATAGGCTCAGAATCAGGCAGATACTGTATAAACGTAGCCAGATACATTGAGAATCAGGAAGATATAGTATTCACCAAGACACATAGCTTTAGAATCAGGCAGATAGAGTATGCACCTAGCCACCACATAAATTTAGGATCAGGCAGATAGAGTTTACACCTAGCCACATAGATTCAGAATCAAGCAGATACAGTGTACAGATTGTCATGTAGATACAGAATCAAACAGATACATTATACACATTGCGACATAGAATCAGGCAGATACAGTATACACATAGCTACATACATTCAGAATCAGGCAGATACAGCATACACCCTAACCACATAGATTTAGAATCAAGCAGATACAGTACACATATAGCCACATGCATTCAGAATCAGACAGATACAGTATACACCAAGCCACATAGATTTAGAATGAGGCAGATACAGTATACACATAGCCATGAAGATTCAGACTCAGGCAGATACAATATACGTCTAACCACATAGATTCAGAATCAAAGAGATGCAGTATACACATAGCCAATTTGTTTCAGACTCAGGGAGATACAGTATACAGTACACACAGCAGCATATAGTCAGAATCAGGCAGATACTGTACAGTAAACACATGGCCACATAGATTTAGAATCAGGCAGATACAGCATAAACAGAGCTGCATACATTCGGAATCAGAAAGATACAGTATATACCTAGCCTCTTAGATTCAGAATCAAGCCGATACAGTATATACCTAGCCACATACATTCAGAATCAAACAGATTCGGTATACAGCTTGCCACATAGACTCAGAATCAAGCAGATACAGCATACACATAACAACATAGATTTAAAATCAAGAGATACAGTATACAGCTAGCCACATAGACTCAGAAACAAGCAGATACAATATGTAAATAGCCACATACTTTCAGAATCAGGCAGATACAGTGTACACATAGCCACATATATTCTGAATCACACAGATACAGTATACACCTTGCCACAGAGATTCAGAATCAATCAGATAGATTATATTGCTAGCCACATACATTCAGAATCAGGCAGATACGGTATACAGCTTGCCAAGAGTTTTGGAATCAAGCAGATACTGCATGTACAACCACATATCTTCAGAACTTAGCAGATAGAGTATACAGACAGCAACATAGATGTAGAATCAGGCAGATAAATTATACATAAACCTCACAGATTCAGAATCATGCAGATACAGTATACATGTAGCCACGTTCATTCAGAAGAAGGCAGATACGGTATACACCTAGTCATACAGATTTAGAATCAGGCAGATACAGTATACACATAGCCACATAGATTTAGAATTAGGCAGGTACAATAAACAGCTAGACACATAGAGCCAGAATAAAGCAGATGGAATGTACACATATCCACATGCATTCAGAATCAGGCAGATACAGCATACACCTAGTGATACAGGTTCAGAATCAGGCAGTTACAGCACCCACAAAGCTTCACCGAGTGAGAATCAATCATATACAGTATACACATAGGCACAGACATTCAGAATTAGGCAGATACTGTATACACCTAACCATGTAGGTTCAGAATGAAGCAGATACAGTATACATACAGTCAAGTAGATTCAGACTTGGGCAGATTCAGTATACACAGCCTAATAATTCAGAATGATGCAGATACATTATACACTAGCCACATAGAATTAGAATCAGGAAGATACAGTATACACATAGCCACATACACTCAGAATCATACAGATACAGTATACAGCTAACCACATAGATTAAGAATCAAGAAGATACAGTATACACAACTAGCCACATACATTCAGAATCAGGTTGATACAGTATGGCTAGACACATCGATTCAGAATCAAGCAGATGACCTGGCCATGAATTCAGAATCTGCCAGATAAAGCATACACCTTCCCACATAGATCCAGATTCAGACAGATGCAATATTCACATAGCCGCATACATTCAGAATCAGGCAGATACAGTTTAAACCTGACAACACGGATTCCAAATCAGGCAGATGCAGTATACACAAAGCCTCACATATTTAGAATCAAGCAGATACAGTATACACATAGCCACATACATTCAGAATTAGGAAGATACATTATACACCTAACCATGTAGATTCAGACTGAAGCAGATACAGTATACACATATCCACGTTGATTCAGAATTAGGCAGATGCAGTATACACCTAACCAGACTGATTCAGAATCAGGCAGATAAGTGTACGCATAACCACATAGATTCAAAATCAGACAGACAATCTACACTGAACAACACAAATTCAGAATCAAGGAGATACAGTATACACCTAGCCACATACATCATTCAGAATCAGGCAGATACAGTATACAGCTAGCCAAATAGATTCAGAATGAAGCAGATACAGTATACACCTGGCCACATACCTTCAGAGTCTGGCAGATATAGTATACACCTAGCCACACTGATTCAGAATCAGGCACATTCAGTATAGACACAGCCACATGAATTCAGAATCAGGGAGATACAGTATACACCTTACCACATTGATTAAGAATCTAAGAGATGCAGTATGCACCTAACCGCATACATTCAGAATTAGGCAGATACAATATACAGCTGGCCACATATATTCAGAATCAGGCAGCTACAGTATAGAGCTAGCCACATATGTACACAACCAAGCAGATACAGTACACATAGCCACACAGATTAAGTACCAAGCAGATGGAATATAAACATAGCCGCATACATTCAGAATCAGGCAGATACAGTATACCTAACACACAGATACAGAATCAGGCAGATACAGTATACACGTAGCCTCACATATTTAGAATCAAGCAGATACAGTCAACACATGGCCACATACATTCAGAATGAGGCAGACACAGTATACAGCTAGTCACATAGATTCAGAATCAAGCAGATACAGTTTACAAATAGCCACATACATTCACAATCAGGCAGATACAGAATACACATTGCCACATATATTCAGAATCAGACTGATACAGTATACACCTAGCAACATAGATTCAGAATCAAGCAGATATGGTATACAGCTTGCCACAAAGATTCAGAGTCAAGCAGATAGTATATACCTAGCCACATATGTTCAAAATGAAGCAAATTCAGCATACATATAACCACATACATTCAGAATCAGACAGATACAGTATACACCTAGCCACACACATTCAGAATCAAGCAGATAGAGTATACACATAGCCACATAGATTCAGAATATGGCAGATACAATATACAGCTAGCCACATGCAACCAGAATCAAGCAGAACCAATATACACATAGCTACATACATTCAGAATCAGGCAGATATAGTATACACCTAGCCACACAGATTCAGAGTCAGGTAGATACAGCATACACATAGCTTCACTGATTCATAATCAAGCATATTCACTATACACATAGGCACAGACCATCAGAATTAGGCAGATACAGCATATACCTAATAATGTTGATTCAGAACAAAGCAGATACAGTATACACATAGCCAAGTAGATTCAGACTCAGGCAGATACAGTATACACACAGCCACATCAATTCATAATCATTCAGATACAGTATACACCAAGCAGCATCAATTCATAATCCGGCAGATACAGTATACACCTAGCCACACAGAATTAGAATGAGGCAGATGCAATATATACTGTAGATAGCCATACTCTCAGAATGAATCAGATACAGTATAGACCTAACCATACATTAGAATCAGAAGATACAGAATACACACCTAGCCACATACATTCAGAATCAGGTAGATACAGTATATGGCTAGTCACACTGATTCAGAATCAAGCTGATGCAGTACACACCTGGCCGCATCAATTCAGAATCACGTGGAAAAAGCTTTCACCTTGCCACACAAATTCAGATTCAGGCAGATGCAACATTCACATAGCCGCATACATTCAGAATCAGGCAGATATAGTCTGCACCAAGCCTTACTGATTCAGAATCAAGCAGATGTAGTATACACATAGCCTCACAGATTTACAATCAAGCAGATGCAGTATAAACATAGCCAGATGCATTCAGAATTAGGCAGTTACAGTATACAGCTAGCCAGATCGATTCAGAATCAAGCAGATACAATATACCTATAGCCACATACATTCAGAATCAGGCAGATGTAGTATACACCTAGCCACACAGACTCAGAATCAGGAAGATATAGTATACAGAGCTTCACAGAATGAGAATCTAGCAGAAACATTATACACACAACCACATACATTCAGAATCAGGCAGATACAGTATACACCTAGCCACATACATTCAAAATCAAGCAGATACAGTATACATATAACCATATACATTCAGAATCTATGGATACAGTATACATATAGCCAGATATTTTTAGAATCTAGCAGATACAGTGCACATAGCAAGATACATTTAGAATTTGTGAGGTACAGTATACACCTAGCCACATAGATTTAGAATCAGGCAGATGCAGTATACAGCTAGCCACGTATATTCTGAATCAGGATTCAGAATCAATACAGAAACAGATACAGTATACAGAATCAAACAGGTACATTTCACACATAGCGACATAGGCTCAGAATCAGGCAGATACTGTATACAAGTAGCCAGATACATTAAGAATCAGGAAGATATAGTATACACCAAGACACATAGCTTTATAATCAGGCAGATAGAGTATATGCATAGCCACATAAATTAAGAATGAGACAGATACAGTATGCACCTAGCGACATAAATTTAGAATCAGGCAGATAGAGTATGCACCTAGCCACATAGATTCAGAATCAAGCAGATACAGTGCACATATTGTCATGTAGATACAGAATCAAACAGATACATTATACACATTGCGACATAGAATCAGGCAGACAGTATACACATAGCTACACACATTCAGAATCAGGCAGATACCGCATACACCTAGCCACATAGATTTAGAATCAGGCATATACAGTACACATATAGCCACATACATTCAGAATCAGACAGATACAGAATACACCAAGCCACATAGATTTAGAATGAGGAGATACAGTATACACATAACCACGAAGATTCAGACTCAGGCAGTTACAATATACATCTAACTACATAGATTCGGAATCAAAGAGATGCAGTATACACATAGCCAATTTGTTTCAGACTCAGGGATATACAGTATACACACAGCAGCATACATTCAGAATCAGGCAGATACAGTAAACACATAGCCACATAGATTTAGAATCAGGCAGATACCGCATAAACAGAGCTGCATACATTCGGAATCAGATAGATACAGTATATACCTAGCCTCATAGACTCAGAATCAAGCAGATACAGTATATACCTAGCCACATACATTCAGAATCAAATAGATTCGGTACACAGCTTGCCACATAGACTCAGAATCAAGCAGCTACAGTATACACATAACAACATAGATTTAGAATCAAGCAGCTACAGTATACAGATAGCCACATTGACCCAGAAACAAGCAGATACAATATATACATAGCCACATACTTTCATAATCAGGCAGATACAGTATACACATAGCCACATATATTCTGAATGACACAGATACAGTATACACCTTACCACAGAGATTCAGAATCAAGCAGATAGATTATTTTGCTATCCACATACATTCAGAATCAGGCAGATATGGTATACAGCTTGCCAAAGAGTTTCAGAATCAAGCAGGTACTGCATGTACAAGCCACATATCTTCAGAATCAAGCAGATAGAGTATACACACAGCAACATAGATGTAGAATCAGGCAGATAAATTATACATAAAGCCTCATAGATTCAGAATCATGCAGATACAGCATACATGTAGCCACATTCATTCAGAAGAAGGCAGATACGGTATACACCTAGTCATACAGATTTAGAATCAGGTAGATACAGTACACATAGCCACATAGATTTAGAGTTAGGCAGATACAACATACAGCTAGCCACTTAGAGCCAGAATAAAGCAGATGGAATGTACACATAGCCACATACATTCAGAATCAGGCAGATACAGCATACACCTAGTGATACAGGTTCAGAATCAGGCAGATACAGCACCCACATAGCTACACCGAGTCAGAATCAATCATATACAGAATACACATAGGCACAGACATTCAGAATTAGGCAGATACTGTATACACCTAACCATGTAGGTTCAGAATAGAGCAGATACAGTATACATACAGTCAAGTAGATTCAGACTTGGGCAGATTCAGTATACTCACAGCCCCATGAATTCAGAATGAAGTAGATACAGTGTACACCTAGCCACATAGAATTAGAATCAGGAAGATACAGTATACACAACTAGCCACATACATTCAGAATCAGGTTGATACAGTATATGGCTAGCCACATCGATGCAGTATCAAGTAGATTACCTGCCCACATGAATTCAGAATCTGCCAGATAAAGCATACACCTTGCCACATAGATTCAGATTCAGACAGATGCAATATTCACATAGCCGCATACATTCAGAATCAGGCAGATACAGTCTACACCTGGCCACATCGATTCAGAATCAGGCAGATGCAGTATACACATAGCTTCACATATTTAGAATCAAGCAGATACAGTATACACATAGCCACATACATTCAGAATTAGGAGATACATTATACACCTAATCATGTAGATTCAGGTTCAAGCAGATACAGTATACACATATCACATTGATTCAGAATTAGAGCAGATACAGTATACACCTAGCCAGACTGATTTAAAATCAGGTAGATAAGTGTACACATAATCACATAAATTCAAAATCAGACAGACAATCTACACTGAACAACACACATTCAGAATCAAGGAGACACAGTATACACCTAGCCACTTACATTCAGAATCAGGCAGATACCATATACTGCTAGCCAAATAGATTCAGAATGAAGCAGATTCAGTATACACCTGGCCAAATACCTTCAGATTCAGGCAGATACAGTATACACCTAGCCACACTGATTCAGAATCAGGCAGATACAGTATACACACAGCCACATAAATTCAGAATCAGGGAGATACAGTATACACCTTACCACATTGATTAAGAATCAAACAGATACAGTATGCACCTAGCCACATACATTCAGAATCAGGCAGATACAATATACAGCTGGCGACAAATATTCAGAATCAGGCAGATACAGTATAGAGCTAGCCACATATACACAATCAAGCAGATACAGTATACACCTAGCCACACAGATTCAGTATCAAGCAGATGGAATATAAACATAGCCGCTTACATTCAGAATCAGGCAGTTACAGTATGCCCCAGACACACAGATACAGAATCAGGCAGATACAGCATACTGTAAGGCCACATATTTAGAATCAAAAGATACAGTAAACACATGGCCACATACATTCAGAATGAGGCAGATACAGTATACAGCAAGTCACATAGATTCAGAATCAAGCAGATACAGTTTACAAATAGCCACACATTCACAATCAGGCAGATACAGAATACACATTGCCACTTATATTCAGAATCAGACTGATACAGTATACACCTAGCAACATAGATTCAGAATCAAGCAGATATGGTATACAGCATGCCACAAAGATTCAGACTCAAGCAAATAGTAAATACCTAGCCACATACATTCAAAATGAAGCAAATACAGCATACATATAACCACATAGATTCAGAATCAGACACAGTATACACCTAGCCACACACATTCAGAATCAAGCAGATAGAGTATACACATAGCCACTTAGATTTAGAATATGGCAGATACAATATACAGCTAGCCACATACAACCAGAATCAAGCAGAACCAATATACACATAGCTACATACATTCAGAATCAGGCAGATACAGTATACACCTAGCCACACAGATTCAGAATCAGGCAGATACAGCATACACATAGTTTCACTGATTCAGAATCAAGCATATTCACTATACACATTGGCACAGACCATCAGAATTAGGCAGATACAGCATATACCTAACCATGTTGATTCAGAATGAAGCAGATACACTATACACATAGCCAAGTAGATTCAGACTCAGGCAGATAGGGTATACACACAGCCACATCAATTCGTAATCCATCAGATACATTATATACCTAGCCACATCAATTCATAATCCGGCAGATACAGTACACAAGTAGCCACATTGAATTAGAATCAGGCAGATGCAATATATACATAGCCACATACACTCAGAATCAGTCAGATACAGTATACAGCTAAGCATATACATTAAGAATCAAGAAGATATAGAATACACACCTAGCCACACACATTCAGAATAAGGTAGATGCTGTATAGTGCTAGCCACATGGATTCAGAATCAAGAAGATGCAGTACACACCTGGCCACATGAATTCAGAATCAGGTAGAAAAAGCTTTCTCCTTGCCACACAGATTCAGATTCAGACAGATGCAATATTCACATAGCCGCATACATTCAGAATCAGGCAGATATAGTGTACACCTGGCCACACAGATTCAGAATCAGGCAGATGCAGTATACACATAGCCTCACATATTTAGAATCAAGCAGATACAGTATACACATAGCACATACATTCAGAATCAGTGGATACAGTATACACATAGCCAGATATGTTCAGAATCAGGAAGATACAGTATACTGCTAGCCAGATCTATTCAGAATCAAGCAGATACAAAATACACATAGCCCAATACATTCAGAATCAGGCAAATGCAGTATGCACATAGTCAGTTAAATTCAGAATCAAGTAGATGCAGTATACACATAGCAAGATAGATTTAGAATCCGGGAGGTATAGTATACAGCTAGCCACATAGATTTAGATTCAGGCAGATGCAGTATACAGCAAGGTACACAGAATCTGAGTCAGGATAAAGGATCAATAGAGATACAGTATATAGAATCAAACATGCTTTTCCCACATAGCGACATCGACTCAGAATCAGCCAGATACTGTGTACACGTAGCCAGATACATTGAGAATCAGGAAGATACAGAATATACCAAGCTACATAGATTTAGAATCAGGCAGATACTGTATACACATAGCCGCATTAATTCAGAATCAGACTGATACAGTATCCACCTAGCCACATACATTTAGAATCAGGCAGATACAGTATACACCTTACCACATAGATTCAGAATCAAGCAGATATAGTATACACATAGCCACATAGATACAGACTCAGGCAGATACAATATAGACCTAACCACATAGACTGAGAAACAAGCAGATACAGTATTTACATTGCCTCATAGATTCAGAATCAAGCAGATACATTATATACCTAGCCACATACATTCAGAATCAGGCAGATAAAGTTTACAGCTTACCACACAGATTCAGATTCAAGCAGATACAGGACACAAATCACCTCACAGATTCAGAGTCAAGCAGATACAGCATACACATAGCCACAAACATTCAGATCAGGTAGATGCAGTATACACCTAGCCACGTAGATTTAGAATCAAGCAGGCACAGTTTACACATAGCCACATACATTCCGAATTAGGCAGATACAGTATACTCATAGCCACATGTAATGAGAATCAGACAGATACAGGATACACCTTGCCACATAGATTCAGAATCAATCAGATGCAGTATATTCCTAGCCACATGCATGCAGAATCAAGAAGATACAGTATACAGCTTGCCTCATAGATTCAGAATCAACCAGATATAGTATACACCTAGCCACATACATACAGAATTAGGCAGATACAGTACACACAGAGCCTCATACATTCAGAATCAGACAGATGCAGTATGCAACCAGCCACATAGACTCTGAATCAAACAGATACATTATAAACATAGCCACAAACATTCTAAATCAAGCAAATACAGTATACACATAGCCACATAGATTTAGAATCAGGCAGATACAGCATGCACAGAGCCACATACATTCAGAATCAGACAGATACAGTATACACCTAGCCTCATAGATTCAGAATCAAGCAGATATAATATACACATAGCCACACACATTCAGAATCAGGCAGATACGTATACAGCTAGCCACACTGATTCAGAAGCAGGCAGATACAGAATACACATAGCTTCTCAGATTCAGAATCAAGCATATACAGTATACACATAGCCACAGAGATTCAGAATTAATCAGATACAGTATTCACCTAACCATGTAGATTCAGAATCAACCAGATAGAGTATACACACAGCCACATCGATTCAGAATCAGGCAGATAAAGTATGCACCTAACCACATTGATCTAGAATCAGGCAGCTACAGAATACACATAGCCACATACACTCCGAATCAGAAAGATACAGTATGCACCTAGCCACGTGGATTCAGAATCAAGCAGATATATTATGCACATAGTCAGATACATTCAGAATCAGGCAGATACAGTATACGCATTGCCACATGCATTGAGAATCAGATAGATCCAGTGTACACCAAGCCACATAGATTCAGAATCAAGCAGATACAGCATATGCCTAGCCATATACATTCAGAACCAGGCAGATGTAGTATGCACACAGCCACAGACATTTAGAATTAGTCAGATACAGTATTCAGCTAACCATGTAGATTCACTACTAACCAGATACAATATAAACATAGCCACATGGATTCAGGCTCAGGCAGATACAGTATACACAGAGCCACATACATTCAGTGTCAGACAGATACAGTATACACCTAACCACATACATTCAGAATCAAGAAGATACATTATACACATAGCCACATACATTTAGAATTACACAAATATAATATACAGCTAGCCACATAGATCCAGAATCAAGCAGATACAATATATGCATAACCACATAGATTCAGAATCAGGCAGATACAGTATATACATAACCACATACATTCAAAATCAGACAAACACACTATACACCTAACCACATATATTCAGAATCAAGCAGATACAGTATTATTCTAGCCACATGCATTCAGAATCAGGCAGATACAGTATACAGCTAGACACACAGATTCAGAATCAGGCAGATACAGCATACACATAGCTTCACAGATTCAGAATCAAGCATAGACTTTATACACATGGGCACAGATATTCAGAAACAGGCAGATACAGTATGGACCTAACCATGTAGATTCAGAGTGAAGCAGATACAGTTTGCACAGAGCCACATAGATTTAGATGCAGGCAGATTCAGTATACACACAGACACTTCGATTCAGAATTAGACAGATACAGTATACACCTAGCCACATTGATTTAGAATCAGGCAGATACATAATACACATAGCCACATACACCCAGAATCAAACAGATACAGTAAACAGCTAACCACATAGATTAAAAATCAAGCAGCTACAGTACGCACACCTAGCCACACATATTCAGAATCAGGTAGATTCTGTAGATGGCAAGCCACATAGATTCAGAATCAAGTAGATAGAGTATACACCTAGCGACACAGATTCAGATTCAGGCAGACACAGTATACACATAGCCACATGTATTGAGAATCAGACAGATGCAGTATACACTTAGCCACGTATATTCAAGATCAAACAGATACAGTATATTCCTAGCCACATACATGCAGAATCAGGAAGATACAGTATACAGCTTGCCACATAGATTCAGAATCAAGCAGATATAGTATACACCTAGCTACATACATTCAGAACCAAGCTGATACAGTACGCACATAGCCTCATACATTCAGACTCAGACAGATACAGTATACTACTAGCCACATAGACTCAGAATCAAGCAGATACATTATACACATAGGCACAAACATTCTGAATCAAGCAGATACAGTATACACATAGCCACACAGATTTAGAATCAGGCAGATACAGCATACACAGAGCCACATATATTCAGAATCAGACAGATACAGTATATACCTTGCCTCACAGATTCAGAATCAAGCAGATATAATATACACATAGCCACACACATTCAGGATCAGGCAGATACAGTATACAGCTAGGCACACAGATTCAGAATCAGGCAGATACACCAACACATAGCTGCTCAGATTCAGAATCAAGCATATACAGTATACCAATAGCCACAGAGATTCAGAATTAGTCAGATACAGTATTCACCTAACCATGTAGATTCAGAATCAACCAAATACAGTATACACAGAGCCACATTGATTCAGAATCAGGCAGATACAGTATGCACCTAACCATATAGATCTAGAAGCAGGCAGCTACAGTATACACATAGCCACATACACTCAGAATCACATAGATACAGTATACGCCTAGCCATGTGGATTCAGAATTAAGCAGATAGATTATGCACATAGCCGGATACATTCAGAATCAGGCAGTAGCAGAATACACATAGCCACATGCATTGAGAATCAGACAAATACAGTATACAGCAAGCCATATAGATTCAGAATCAAGCAGATACAGAATATGCCTAGCCACATACATTCAGAATCAGGCAGATACAGTATGCACATAGCCACAGACATTCAGAATTAGTCAGATACAGTATTCACCTAACCATGTAGATTCAGTATTAACCAGATACAATGTACACATAGCCATATGGATTCAGGCTCAGGCAGATACAGTATACACACAGCCACAAACATTCAGTGTCAGACAGATACAGTATACATCTAGCCATATACATTCAGAATCAAGTGGATACATTATACACATAGCCACATACATTTAGAATTACACAAATATATTATACAGCTAGCCACACAGATCCAGAATCAAGCAGATACAATATACACATAGCCACATAGATTCAGAATCAGGCAGATACAGAATACAGCTAGCCACACAGATTCAGAAGCAGGCAGGTACAGCATACACATAGCTTCTCAGATTCAGAATCAAGCATATACAGTATACACAGAGATTCAGAATTAATCAGATGCAGTGTTCACCTAACCATGTAGATTCAGAATCAACCAGATACAGTATACACACAGCCACATTGATTCAGAATCAGGCAGATAAAGTATGCACCTAACCACGTAGATCTAGAATCAGGCAGCTACAGAATACACATAGCCACATACACTCAGAATCAGATAGATACAGTATACACCTAGCCACGTGGATTCAGAATCAGGCAGATATATTATGCACATAGTTGGATACATTCAGAATCAGGCAGATACAGTATACACCAAGCCACATAGATTCAGAATCAAGCAGATACAGCTTATGTCTAGCCATATACATTCAGAATCAGGCATATATAGTATGCAAATAGCCACAGACATTCAGAATTAGTCAGATGCAGTATTCACCTAACCATGTAGATTCACTACTAACCAGATACAATATACACATAGCCACTTGGATTCAGGCTCAGGCAGATACAGTATTCACAGAGCCACATACATTCAGTGTCAGACAGATAAAGTATACACCTAACCACATACATTCAGAATCAAGCAGATACATTATACACATTTATTTATTTTATTTATTTAGTTTTTGTTAACCGGGTAAGTGCTCTAGCAAACAGGTGACTATTTTCAGGCACGACCCACATAGCCACATGCATTTAGAATTACACAAATATAATATAAAGCTAGCCACATAAATCTAGAATCAAGCAGATACAATATACACATAGCCACATACATTCAGAATCAGGCAGATACAGTATACAGCTAGCCACATAGATTCAGAATCAGGCAGATACAGCATACAAATAGCTTCATAGATTCAGAATCCAGCATAGACAGTATACACATAGGCACAGATATTCAGAATTAGGCAGATGCAGTATACACCTAATCATGTAGATTCAGAATGAAGCAGGCAGAGTATACACATAGCCATGTATATTCAGATTTAGGCAGATACAGTATACACATGGCCACATTGATTCAGAATCAGGCACATACAGTATACACCTAGCCACATTGATTTAGAATCAGGCAGATATAGTATATACATGGCCACATATGTTCAAAATCAGACAGACACATTATACACCTAACCACATATATTCAGAATCAAGCAGATACAGTATTCTTCTAGCCACATGCATTCAGAATCAGGCAGATACAGAATACACATAGCCACATGCACTGAGAATCACACAAATACAGTATACACCAAGCCACATAGATTCAGAATCAAGCAGATACAGTATATGCCTAGCCACATACATTCAGAATCAGGCAGATACAGTATGCACATAGCCACAGACATTCACAATTAGTCAGATACAGTATTCACCTAACCATGTAGATTCAGTATTAACCAGATACAATATACACATAGCCACATGGATTCAGGCTCAGGCAGATACAGTATACACACAGCCACAAACATTCAGTGTCAGACAGATACAGTATACACCTAGCCACATACATTCAGAATGAATGGGATACATTATACACATAGCCACATACATTTAGAATTACACAAATATAATATACAGCTAGCCACATAGATCTAGAATCAAGCAGATACAATATACACATAGCCACATACATTCAGAATCAGGTAGATACAGTATACAGCTAGCCTCATAGATTCAGAATCAGGCAGATACAGTATACAGCTAGCCACACAGTTTCAGAATCAGGTAGATACAGCATACATATAGCTTCTCAGATTCAGAATCAAGCATATACAGTATACACATAGCCACAGAGATTCAGAATTAGTCAGATACAGTATTCACCTAACCATGTAGATTCAGAATCAACCAGATACGGTATACACACAGCCACATCGATTCAGAATCAAGCAGATAAAGTATGCTCCTAACCACATAGATCTAGAATCAGGCAGCTACAGTATACACGTAGCCACATACACTAAGAATCACATAGATACAGTATACACCTAGCCATGTGGATTCAGAATCAAGCAGATAGATTATGCGCATAGCTGGATACATTCAGAATGAGGCCGATACAGAAAACACATAGCCACATGCATTGGGAATCAAACAATTACAGTATACACCAAGCCACATAGATTCAGAATCAAGCAGATACAGTATATGCCTTGACACATACATTCAGAATCAGGCAGATACTGTATGCACATAGCCACAGAAATTCACAATTAGATACAGTATTCACCTAACCATGTAGATTCAGTATTAACCAGATACAATATACACATAGCCACATGGATTCAAGCTCAGGCAGATACAGTATACACACAGCCACAAACATTCAGTGTCAGACAGATACAGTATACATCTAGCCACATACATTCAGAATCAAGTGGATATATTATACACATAGCCACATACATTTAGCATTACACAAATATAATATACAGCTAGCCACATAAATCCAGAATCAAGCAGATACAATATACACATAGCCACATAGATTCAGAATCAGGCAGATACAGTATACAGCTAGCCACACAGATTCAGAAGCAGGCAGATACAGCATACACATAGCTTCTCAGATTGAGAATCAAGCATATACAGTATACACATAGCCACAGAGATTCGGAATTAATCAGATACAGTATTCACCTAACCATGTAGATTCAGAATCAACCAGATACAGTATACACACAGCCACATCGATTCAGAATCAGGCAGATAAAGTATGCACCTAACCACATTGATCTAGAATCAGGCAGCTACAGAATACACATAGCCACATACACTCAGAATCAGATAGATACAGTATGCACCTAGCCACGTGGATTCAGAATCAAGCTGATATATTATGCACATAGTTGGATACATTCACAATCAGGCAGATACAGTATACGCATAGCTACATGCATTGAGAATGAAACAGATCCAGTATACACCAAGCCACAGAGATTCAGAATCAAGCAGATACAGCTTATGCCTAGCCAAATACATTCAGAAACAGGCAGAAATAGTATGCACATAGCCACAGACTTTCAAAATTAGTCAGATACAGTATGCACCTAACCATGTAGATTCACTGCTAACCAGATAGAATATACACATAGCCACATGGATTCAGGTTCAGGCAGATACAGTATTCACAGAGCCACATACATTCAGTGTCAGACAGATACAGTATACACCTAACCACATACATTCAGAATCAAGCAGATACATTATACACATAGCCACATACATTTAGAATTACACAAATATAGTATACAGCTAGCCACATAGATCCAGAATCAAGCAGATACAATATACACATAGCCACATACATTCAGAATCAGGCAGATACAGCATACAAATAGCTTCATAGATTCAGAATCCAGCATAGACAGTATACACATAGGCACAGATATTCAGAATTAGGCAGATGCAGTATACACCTAATCATGTAGATTCAGAATGAAGAAGACAGAGTATACACATAGCCATGTATATTCAGACTTAGACAGATACAGTATACACACAGCCACATTGATTCAGAATCAGGCACATACAACACACCTAGCCACATAGATTTAGAATCATGCAGATAAAGTACACAACTAGCCACACAGATTCAGAATCATTCAGATACAGTATACACATGGCCACATTGATTCAGAATCAGGCAAATACAGTGTACACCTAGCCACATTGATTTAGAATCAGGCAGATACAGTATATACATAGCCACATAAGTTCAAAATCAGACAGCCACACTATACACCTAACCACACATATTCAGAATCAAGCAGATACAATATTCTTCTAGCAACATGCATTCGGAATCAGGCAGATACAGTATACACCTAGACACACAGATTCAGAATCAGGCAGATACAGCATACACATAGCTTCACAGATTCAGAATCAAGCATAGACATTATACACATGGGCACAGACATTCAGAAATATACAGATACAGTATACACCTAACCATGTAGATTCAGAGTGAAGCAGATACAGTATACACAGAGCCACATAGATTCAGACGCAGGCAGATACAGTATACACACAGACACATCGATTCAGAATTAGACAGATACGGTGTACACCTAGCCACGTTGATTTAGAATCAGGCAGATACATAATACACATAGCCACATACACCCAGAATCAAACAAATACAGTATACAGCTAACCACATAGATTAAGAATCAAGCAGCTACAGTATACACACCTAGCCACACATATTCAGAATCAGGTAGATTCTGTACACGGCTAGCCACACAGATTCAGAATCAAGCAAATAGAGTATACACCTAGCGACACAGATTCAGAATCAAACAGATACAGTATATTCCTAGCCACATACATGCAGAATCAGGAAGATACAGTATACAGCTTGCCACATAGATTCAGAATCAAGCAGATATAGTATACACCTAGCTACGTGCATTCAGAATCAAGCTGATACAGTACGCACATAGCCTCATACATTCAGACTCAGACAGATACTTTATACTACTAGCCAAATAGGCTCAGAATCAAGCAGATACGTTATACACATAGCCACAAGCATTCTGAATCAAGCAGACACAGTATACACATAGCCACATAGATTTAGAATCAGGCAGATACAGCATAACCAGAGCCACATGTATTCCGGAATCAGACAGATACAGTATATACCTTGCCTCATAGATTCAGAATCAAGCAGATATAATATACACATAGCCACACACTCAGGCACAGGCAGATACAGTATTCACAGAGCCACATACATTCAGTGTCAGAGAGATACAGTATACACCTAACCACATACATTCAGAATCAAGCAGATACATTATACACATAGCCACATGTATTTAGAATTACACAAATATAATATAAAGCTAGCTACATAGATCCAGAATCAAGCAGATACAATATACACTTAGCCACATACATTAAGAATCGGGCAGATACAGCATACAAATAGCTTCATAGATTCAGAATCCAGCATAGACAGTATACACATAGGCACAGATATTCAGAATTAGGCAGATGCAGTATGCACCTAATCATGTAGGTTCAGAATGAAGCAGGCAGAGTATACACATAGCCATGTATATTCAGACTTAGGCAGATAGAGTATACACACAGCCACATTGATTCAGAATCAGGCACATACAGTACACCTAGCCACATAGATTTATAATCAGGCAGATAAAGTACACAACTAGCCACATTGATTCAGAATCATTCAGATACAGTATACACATGGCCACATTGATTCAAAATCAGGCAAATACAGTATACACCTAGCCACACTGATTTAGAATCAGGCAGATACAGTATATACATAGCCACATATGTTCAAAATCAAACAGTCACACTATACACCTAACCACATATATTCAGAATCAAGCAGATACAGTATTATTCTAGCAACATGCATTTGGAATCAGGCAGATACAGTATACACCTAGACACACAGATTCAGAATCAGGCAGATACAGCATACACATAGCTTCACAGATTCAGAATCAAGCATAGATATTATACACATGGGCACAGACATTCAGAAATAGGCAGATACAGTATACACCTAAGCATGTAGATTCAGAGTGAAGCAGATACAGTATATACAGAGCCACATAGATTCAGATGCAGGCAGATACAGTATACACGCAGACACATTGATTCAGAATTAGACAGATATGGTATACACATAGCCACATTGATTTAGAATCAGGCAGATACATAATACACATAGCCACATACATCCAGAATCAAACAGATACAGTATACAGCAACCACATAGATTAAGAATCAAGCAGCTACAGTATACACACCTAGCCACACATATTCAGAATCAGGTAGATTCTGTACAAGGCTAGCCACACAGATTCAGAATCAAGCAGATAGAGTATACACCTAGCGACACAGATTCAGATTCAGGCAGATACAGTATACACATAGCCACATGTATTGAGAATCAGACAGTTGCAGTATACATCTAGCCACATATATTCAGAATCAAACAGATACAGTATATTCCTAGCCACATACATGCAGAATCAGGAAGATACAGTATACAGCTTGCCACATAGATTCAGAATCAAGCAGATATAGTATACACCTAGCTACATGCATTCAGAATCAAGCTGATACAGTACGCCTATAGCCCCACACATTCAGACTCAGACAGGTACAGTATACTACTAGCCAAATAGACTCAGAATCAAGCAGATACATTATACACATAGCCACAAACATTCTGAATCAAGCAGATACAGTATACACATAGCCACACAGATTTAGAATCAGGCAGATACAGCATAACCAGAGCCACATATATTCGGAATTAGACAGATACAGTATATACCTTGCCTGATAGATTCAGAATCTAGCAGATATAATATACACATAGCCACACACATTCAGGATCAGGCAGATACAGTATACAGCTAGGCACACAGATTCAGAATCAGGCAGATACACCAAAACATAGCTTCTCTGATTCAGAATCAAGCATGTACAGTATACCAATAGCCTCTTGATTCAGAATCAGGTAGATACATATGCACCTAACCACATAGATCTAGAATAAGGCAGCTACAGTATACACATAGCCACATACACTCAGAATCACATAGATGCAGTATAGACCTAGCCATGTGGATTCAGAATCAAGCAGATAGATTATGCACATAGCCGGATACATTCAGAATCAGGCAGATACAGAATACACATTGCCACATGCATTGAGAGTCAAACAAATACAGTATACACCAAGCCACATAGATTCACAATCAAGCAGATACAGTATATGCCTAGCCACATACATTCAGAATCAGTCAGATACAGTATGCACGTAGCCACAGACATTCACAATTAATCAGATACAGTATTCACCTCACCATGTAGATTCAGTATTAACCAGATACAATATGCACATAGCCACATGGATTCAGGCTCAGGCAGATACAGTATACACACAGCCACATGCATTCAGTGTCAGACAGATACAGTATACACTTAGCCACATACATTTAGAATTACGCAAATATAATATACAGCTAGCCACATAAATCCAGAATCAAGCAGATACAATATAGACATAGCCACATACATTCAGAATCAGGCAGATACAGTATACAGCTAGCCACATAGATTCAGAATCAGGCAGATACAGTATACAGCTAGCCACACAGATTCAGAAGCAGGCAGATACAGCATACACATAGCTTCTCAGATTCAGAATCAAGAGTATACAGTATACACATAGCCACAAAGATTCAGAATTAGTCAGATACAGTATTCACCTAACCATGTAGGTTCAGAATCAACCAGATACAGAATACACACAGCCACATCGATTGAGAATCAGGCAGATAAAGTATGCACCTAACCACATAAATCTAGAATCAGGCAGCTACAGAATACACATAGCCACATACACTCAGAATCAGAAAGATACAGTATACACCTAGCCACGTGGATTCAGAATCAAGCAGATATATTATGCACATGGTCAGATACATTCAGAATCAGGCAGATACAGTATACGCATAGCCACATGCATTGAGAATCAGACAGATCCAGTATATACCAAGCTTGATAGATTCAGAATCAAGCAGATACAGCATATGCCTAGCCATATACATTCAGAATCAGGCAGATATACTATGCACATAGCCACAGACATTCAGAATTAGTCAGATACAGTATTCACCTAACCATTAGATTCACTACTAACCAGATACAGTATACACATAGCCACATGGATTCAGGCTCAGGCAGATACAGTATTCACAGAGCCACATACATTCAGTGTCAGACAGATACAGTATATACCTAACCATATACATTCAGAATCAAGCAGATAGATATACACATAGCCACATACATTTAGAATTACACAAATATAATATACACTAGCCACATAGATCCAGAATCAAGCAGATACAATATACACATAGCCACATACATTCAGAATCAAACAGATACAGTACGCACATAGCCTCATACATTCAAACTCAGACAGATACAGTATACTACTAGCCACATAGACTCAGAATCAAGCAGATACATTATACACATAGGCACAGACATTCTGTATCAAGCAGATACAGTATACACATAGCCACATAGATTTAGAATCAGGCAGATACAGCATACACAGAACCATATATATTCGGAATCAGACAGATACAGTATATACCTTGCCTCTTCGATTCAGAATCAAGCAGATATAATATACACATAGCCACACACATTCAGGATCAGGCAGATACACCAACACATAGCTTCTCAGATTCAGAATCAAGCATATACAGTATACCAATAGCCACAGAGATTCAGAATTAGTCAGATACAGCATTCACCTAACCATGTAGATTCAGAATCAACCAGATGCAGTACACACAAAGCCACATCGATTCAGAATCAGGCAAATACAATATGCAACTAACCACATAGATCTAGAATAAGGCAGCTACAGTATACACATAGCCACATACACTCAGAATCACATAGATACAGTATACACCTAGCCATGTGGATTCAGAATCAAGCAGATAGATTATATACCAAGCCGGACACATTCAGAATCAGGCAGATACAGAATAAACATAGCCACATGCATTGAGAATCAGACAAATACAGTATACACCAGGCCACATAGATTCAGAATCAAGCAGATACAGTATATGCCTAGCCACATACATTCAGAATCAGGCAGATACAGTATACACCTAGCCACATACATTCAGAATCAAGTGGATACATTATACACATAGCCAAATACATTTAGAATTACGCCAATATAATATACAGCTAGCCACATAAATCCAGAATCAAGCAGACACAATATACACATAGCCACATACATTCAGAATCAGGCAGATACAGTACACACCTAGCCACTTAGATCCAGAATCAGGCAGATACAGTATACAGCTAGGCACACAGATTCAGAATCAGGCAGATACACCAACACATAGCTTCTCAGATTCAGAATCAAGCATATACAGTATACCAATTGCCACAGAGATTCAGAATTAGTCAGATACAGTATTCACCTAACCATGTAGATTCAGAATCAACCAGATACAGTATACACAGAGCCACATCGATTCAGAATCAGGCAGATACAGTGTGCACCTAACCACATAGATCTAGAATCAGGCAGCTACAGTATAGACATAGCCACATACACTCAGAATCATATAGATACAGTATACACCTAGCCATGTGGATTCAGAATCAAGCAGATAGATTATGCACATAGCCGGACACATTCAGAATCAGGGAGATACAGAATACACATAGTCACATGCATTGAGAATCAGACAAATACAGTATACACCAAGCCACATAGATTCAGAATCAAGCAGATACAGTATATGCCTTGACACATACATTCAGAATCAGGCAGATACAGTATGCACATAGCCACAGACATTCAGAATTAGTCAGATACAGTATTCACCTAACCATGTAGATTCAGTATTAACCAGATACAATATACACATAGCCACATGGATTCAGGCTCAGGCAGATACAGTATACACACAGCCACATACATTCTGTGTCAGACAGATACAGTATACACCTAGCCACATACATTCAGAATCAAGTGGATACATTATACACATAGCCACATACATTTAGAATTACACAAATATAGTATACAGCTAGCCACTTAGATCCAGAATCAAGCAGATACGATATACGCATAGCCACATACATTCAGAATCACACAGATACAATATACAGCTAGCCACATAGATTCAGAATCAGGCAGATACAGCATACACATAGCTTCTCAGATTCAGAATTAAGCATATACAGTATACACATAGCCACAGAGATTCAGAATTGGTCAGATACACTATTCACCTAACTATGTAGATTAAGAATCAACCAGATACAGTATACACCAAGCCACATAGATTCAGAATCAGGCAGATACAGCATATGCCTAGCCATATACATTCAGAATCAGGCAGATATAGTATGCACATA
Organism: Neoceratodus forsteri; assembly: GCA_016271365.2. NCBI lineage: Eukaryota > Metazoa > Chordata > Ceratodontiformes > Ceratodontidae > Neoceratodus > Neoceratodus forsteri. The sequence continues at coordinate 118,446,344 of JADMNL010000023.1, forward strand.
GCCACAGACATTCAGAATTAGTCAGATACAGTATTCACCTAACCATGTAGATTCTCTACTAACCAGATACAATATACACATAGCCACATGGATTCAGGCTCAGGCAGATGCAGTATTCACAGAGCCACATACATTCAGTGTCAGACAGATACAGTATACACCTAACCACATACATTCAGAATCAAGCAGATACATTATACACATAGCCACATACATTTAGAATTACACAAATATAGTATACAGCTAGCCACATAGATCCAGAATCAAGCAGATACAATATACACTTAGCCACATACATTCAGAATCAGGCAGATACATTATACAGCTAGCTACATAGATTCAGAATCAGGCAGATAGAGCATAAAAATAGCTTCATAGATTCAGAATCCAGCACAGACAGTATACACATAGGCACAGACATTCAGAATTAGGCAGATGCAGTATACACCTAATCATGTAGATTCAGAATGAAGCAGGCAGAGTATACACCTAGCCATGTATATTCAGACTTAGGCAGATACAGTATACACACTGCCACATTGATTCAGAATCAGGCACATATAGTACACCTAGCCACATAGATTTAGAATCAGGCAGAAAAAGTACACAACTAGCCACACAGATTCAGAATCAGGCAGATACAGTATACACATGGCCACATACATTCAAAATCAGACAGACACACTATACACCTAACCACATATATTCAGAATCAAGCAGATACAGTATTCTTCTAGTCACATGCATTTGGAATCAGGCAGATACAGTATATACCTAGACACACAGATTCAGAATCAGGCAGATACAGCATACACATAGCTTCACAGAATCAGAATCAAGCATAGACCTTATACACATGGGCACAGATATTCAGAAATAGGCAGATACAGTATTCACCTAACCATGAAGATTCAGAATGAAGCAGATACAGTATGCACAGAGCCACATAGATTCAGACGCAGGCAGATACAGTATACACACAGACACATCGATTTAGAATTAGGCAGATACAGTGTACACCTAGCCACATTGATTTAGAATCCGGCAGATACATAATACACATAGCCACATACACCCAGAATCAAACAGGTACAGTATACTGCTAACCACATAGATTAAGAATCAAGCAGCTACAGTATACACACCTAGCCACACATATTCAGAATCAGGTAGATTCTGTACACGGGTAGCCACATAGATTCAGAATCAAGCAGATAGAGTATACACCTAGCAACACATATTCAGATTCAGGCAGATACAGTATACACATAGCCACATGTAGTGAGAATCAGACAGATGCAGTATACACCTAGCCACATATATTCAGAATCAAACAGATACGGTATATTCCTAGCCACATACATGCAGAATCAGGAAGATACAGTGTACAGCTTGCCACATAGATTCAGAATCAAGCAGATATAGTATACACCTAGCTACATGCATTCAGAATCAAGCTGATACAGTACGCACATAGCCTCATACATTCAGACTCAGACAGATACAGTATACTACTAGCCAAATAGACTCAGAATCAAACAGATACATTATACACATAGGCACAAACATTCTGAATCAATCAGATACAGTATACACATTGCCACACAGATTTAGAATCAGGCAGATACAGCATACACAGAGCCACATATATTCAGAATCAGACAGATACAGTATATACCTTGCCTCATAGATTCAGAATCAAGCAGATATAATATACACATAGCCACACACATTCAGGATCAGGCAGATACAGTATATTGCTAGGCACACAGATTCAGAATCAGGCAGACACACCAACACATAGCTTCTCAGATTCAGAATCAAGCATATACAGTATACCAATAGCCACAGAGATTCAGAATTAGTCAGATACAGTATTCACCTAACCATGTAGATTCAGAATCAACCAGATACAATATACACAGAGCCACACCGATTCAGAATCAGGCAGATACAGTATGCACCTAACCACATAGATCTAGAATCAGGCAGCTACAGTATACACATAGCCACATACACTCAGAATCACATAGATACAGTATGCACCTAGCCATGTGGATTCAGAATCAAGCAGATAGATTATGCACATAGCTGGACACATTCAGAATCAGGCAGATACAGAATACACATAGCCACATGCATTGAGAATCAGACAAATACAGTATACACCAAGCCACATAGATTCAGAATCAAGCAGATGCAGTATATGCCTAGCCACATACATTCAGAATCAGGCAGATACAGTATGCACATAGCCACAGACATTCACAATTAGTCAGATACAGTATTCACCTAACCATGTAGATTCAGTATTGACCAGATATAATATACACATAGCCACATGGATTCAGGCTCAGGCAGATACAGTATACACTCAGCCACATACATTCAGTGTCAGACAGATACAGTATACACCTAGCCACATACATTCAGAATCAAGTGGATATATTATACACATAGCTACATACATTTAAAATTACACAAATATAATATACAGCTAGCCACATAGATCCAGAATCAAGCAGATACAATATACACATAGCCACATACATTCAGAATCAGGCAGATACAGTATACAGCTAGCCACATAGATTTAGAATCAGGCAGATACAGCATACAGATAGCTTCATAGATTCAGAATCCAGCATTGACAGTATACACATAGGCAGAGACATTCAGAATTAGGCAGATACAGTATACACCTAACCATGTAGATTCAGAATGAAGCAGGCAGAATATAAACATTGCCATGTATATTCAGACTCAGGCAGATACAGTATACACACAGCCACATCGATTCAGAATCAGGCACATACAGTACACCTAGCCACATAGATTTAGAATCAGGCAGATACATTATACACATGGCCACATTGATTCAGAATCAGGCACATACAATATACACCTAGACACATTGATTTAGAATCAGGCAGATACAGTATATACATAGCCACATACATTCAAAATCAGACAGACACACTATACACCTAACCACATATATTAAGAATCAAGCAGATACAGTATTCTCCTAGCCACATGCCTTTGGAATCAGGCAGGTACAGTATACACCTAGACACCCAGATTCAGAATCAGGCAGCTACAGCATACACATAGCTTCACAGTTTCAGAATCAAGCATAGACATTATTCACATAGGCACAGAGATTCAGAAATAGGCACATACAGTATACACCTAACCATGTAGATTCAGAATGAAGCAGATACAGTATACACAGAGAGACAAAGATTCAGACACAGGCAGATACAGTATACACACAGACACATCGATTCAGAATTAGATAGATACAGTATACACCTAGCTACACTGATTTAGAATCAGGCAGATACAGTATACACATAGCCACATACACTCAGAATCAAACAGATACAGTATACAGCTAACCACATAGATTAAGAATCAAGCAGCTACAGTATACACACCTAGCCACATATATTCAGAATCAGGAAGATTCTGTATACGGCTAGCCACATAGATACAGAATCAAGCAGATACAGTATACAGCTAGCCACACAGATTCAGATTCAGGCAGATACAGTATTCACATAGCCATGAAGATTGAGAATCAGGTAGATACAGTATACACCTAGCCAAATAGATTTAGAATTAGGCATGTACAGTATACACAGAGCCACATAATTTCAAAATCAGAGAGTCATAATATACACGTAACAACATATATTCAGAATCAAACAGATACAGAATACACCTAGCCTCATACATTCAGAATTAGGCAGATAAAGTATACAGCTAGCCACATAGATTCAGAATTAAGCAGATACAGTATACAGCTAGTGACACAGAATCAGAATCCAGCAGATACAATAAACACATAGCCACATCCACTCAGAATCACGCATATACAGAATACACCCAGCCACATTCATTCAGAATCAGGCAGATACAGTATACACATAGCTTCACAGATTCAGAATCAAGCAGTTAGAGTATACAGATAGCCACATACATTCAGAATCAGACAGATACAGTGTACACCTGGCCACATAAATTCAGAATCAAGTAGATACATTATACACATAGCCACAAACATTCAGAATCAAGTGGATACAGTATACACATAGCCACAAACATTCAAAATCAGACAGATATAATGTACATCTAGCCACATAGATGTAGAATTAGGCAGTCACAATCTACATCTAACAATACATATTTAGAATCAAGCATATATAATATACACATAGCCACATCCACTCAGAGTCACTCATATACAGAATAAACCTAGCCACATACATTCAGAATCAGGCAGACACAGTATACACATCGCTTCAGAATCAAGCAGTTAGAGTATACACTTAGTCACTTACATTCAGAATCAGACAGATTCATTGTACACTTAGCCACATACATTCAGAATTAATCAGATACAGTATACACATAGCCACAAACATTCAGAATCAGGCAGATAAAGTATATACCTACCCCCACTGATTCAGAATCAGACAGATACAGTATACAGACAGCCACATCAATTCAGAATCAGGGGAGATACAGTATACACCTTACCACATTGATTAAGAATCAAAGAGATACAGTATGCACCTAGCCACATACATTAAAATCAGGCAAACACAGTATACACATAGCCATGTAGATTCAGACTCAGCCAGATAAAATATACATCTAACCCTGTAGATTCAGAATCAAGCAGATACAGTATACTCATAGCCACATAGTTTCAGACTCAGGGAGATACAGCATACACACAGCAGCATAAATTCAGAATCAGGCAGATACAGTAAACACTTAGCCACATAGATTAAGAATCAGGCAGATACAGCATACACAGAACTACATACATTTGGAATCAGAAAGATACAGTATATTCACCTAATATCCTCATAGATTCAGAGCCAAGCAGATACAGTATATACCTAGTCACATACATTCAGAATCAAGCAGATACAGTATACACATAGCCACAAACATTCACAATCAGGCCGATGTAATGTACATCTAGCCACATAGATTTAGAATTTGGCAGATGCAATATACAGCTAGGCACAAAGATCAAGAATCAAACAGATACAGTATACACATAGCCACATACATTCATAATCAGGCAGCTGGAGTATAGGCCTAGCCACACAGATTCAGAATCAAGCAGATACAGGTATAATGGTGGGGGGACAGGGGCCTAATAAAGGTATAAAGTTGGGGGTAGAGTGACCATAATAAAGGTATAAAGGAGGGGGGACGGGGAGGTTATAGAGGAATAAAGGTGGGAGTTACAGCGGCCTTTAAAAAGGTATAAAGATGGGGATCACAGGGGCCATAATAAAGGTATAATGGTGGGGGTACAGGGGCCATAATAAAGGTATAAATGTATGGGGTACAGGGGCCTTTAAAGAGGTATAAAGGTGGGGGTACAGGCTCCATAATAAAGGTATGAAAGTGGGGTTTGGGGAACATAATAAAGCATAATGGTGGGGGATATAGTGGCCTTTAAAGAAGTATAAAGGTGGGAGGTTCAGGTGCTGTAATAAAGGTATAAATGTGGGGAGTACAGAGCAGTAATAGAGGTATAAAGTTGATTTAGGGCCATAATATAAGGTATAAATGTGAGGGGGTACAGTGACGGATATAGAGGAATAAAGGTGGGGGGGTTACAGGGGCCTTTAAAGAGGTATAAAGGTGGGGGTACAGCAGCCATAATAAATGTATAAAGGTGGGAGTTACAGGGTCCTTTAAGGCGTATAAAGGTGGGGCATACAGAGGCCATAATGAAGGTATAAAGGGGGTGCATGGGCCATAATAAAGCTATATTGGTGGGGGGGTACAGGAACAGTTATAGAGGTATAAAAGTGGTGGTACAGGGGCCTTTAAAGAGGTATAAAAGTGGGGGTGTAGGGGCCCTAATAAAGGTATAAAGGTGTGGTATTCGGGGCCGATTATAGAGAAATAAATGTGGGGGTTGAGGGGCCTTTATAGAGGTATAAAGATCGGTTGTACACGTGCCATAATAAATGTATAAAGGTAGGGGGGTATGGGGTGGTAATAGAGGTATAAAGGTGTGGGGTACAGAGGCCTTTAAAGAGGAATAATAGTGGTGGTACTGGAGCCATAATAAAGGTGGCGGGTACAGGTGCCTTTAAAGAGGTATTAAGGTGGGGGGGTACAGGGTCCATAATGAAGGTACAAAGGTGGGTGGTACAGTTGCCATATTTAAGGTATAAAGGTGGGTGGTACAGGGGCGGTTATAGAGGTATAAAGGTGGGTGGTACAGGGGTCTTTAAAGAGGTATAAATTGGGGGATACAGGGTCCATATTCAAGTTTTAAAGGTGGTTGGTGCAGGGGTCTATGAAGAGGTATAAAAGTGGGGTGCACAGGGGCCTTATTAAAGGTATAAAGGTGAAAGGTATGGTAGCCATAATAAAAGTATAAAGGTGGTTGGTACAGGGGCGGTTATAGAGGTATAAAGGTGGGGTGTACAGGGGCCTTTAGAGAGATATAAAGGTTGGGGGTACAGGGTTATAATGAAGGAATAAAGGTGGCGGTATAGGACACAATGAAGGTATGCAGGTGGGGGTACAGGGTCCTTAATAAAGGTATAAAGGTGGGGGGTACAGGGGCAGATATAGAGATATAAAGGTTTGGTGTACTGGGGCATTGAAAGAGGTATAAAGTTGGAGGTACAGGGGTAATAATAAAGGTAGAAAGGTGGGGTATATGGGCAGTTATAGAGATACAAAGGTGGGGAGTAAAGGGGCCTTTACAGAGGTATAAAGGTTGGTGGTACAGGGGCCTTAAAAGAGGTGTAAACGTGGAGGTACCAGTGCCATAATAAAGGTATAAAGGCGGAGGTATAGGGTCCTTTAAAGAGGTATAAATGTGGGGGGTATAAGGGCCATCATAAAGGTGTAAATGTTGGGGCTACAGGGTCCATAATGAAGGTACATATGTGGGGGTTACAGGGGCCATAATAAAGGTGTGAAAAGGGGAAAGCAGGTGCAGTTACAGAGGTATAAAGGATGGGGTACAGGGGCCTTTAAAGAGGTATTAAGGTGGGGGTTACAGGGGCCATAATCAAGGTATAATGGTGGGGGTTCAGTGGCCTTTCAAGTGGTATAATGGTGGGGGGTAAAGAGGCAACATAAAGGTATAAATGTTGGGGGTACAGGGGTGGTTACACAGGTATAAAGGTGGGGTTAAAGGGGCATTTAAAGAGGTGTAAAGATGTGTGGTACAGTGGCCATAATAAAGGTATAAAGGAGGGGTGCACAGGGGTGGTTATAGAGGTATAAAGGAGTGGGGTACGGGGCTATAATGAAGTTATAAATGTGGAGGGTACGGGGGCCCTAATAAAGGTAAAAAGGTGGGGGATACAGGTGCCTTTAAAGAGGTATAAAGGTGGGGGTACAGCGGCATTAACAGAGGTATAAAGGTGGATGTACAGGTGCCATAATAAAGGTATAAAGGTGGGGGGTACAGGGTCCTTTGAAGATATATAGATATGGGGTTACAGGACACATAATAAACTTATAAATGTGGGGGTACAGGGGCCTTTAAATATGTATAAATGTTTGGGGTACAGGGGTCATAATGAAGGTGTATAATTGGGGGACAGGGGCCATAATAAAGGAGTAAATGTGGGGGGTACAGGGGTGGTTCCAGAGCTATAATGATTGTGGTACATGGGGCCTTTTAAGAGGTATTAAAGTGGGAGTTACAATGGCCATAATTAGGGTATAAAGGTGGAGGGTAAAGTGGCCATAATAAAGGTATAAATGTGGGGGGTACAGTGGCAGTTATAGTGGTATACTGGTTGGGGTACAGATGCCTTTAAAGAGGTATTAAGGTGGGGGATACCGGGGCCATAATAAAGGTATAAAGGTGGGGGCTACAGGGTCCTTTAAAGAGGTATAAGTGTGGGGGGTACAGGGGCCATAATAAAGGTTTAAAATTTGGGGTTACAGGGGCCATAATAATGGTGTAAAAGTGGAGGATATAGAGGTGGTTATACGGCTATAATGGTCGGGGGTACAGAGGCCTTTAAAGAGGTATAAAAGTGGGGGTACAATGGCCATAATTAAGGTATAAAGGAGGGGGGTACAGTGGCCATTATAAAGGTATAAAGGTGCCGGGTTACAGGTGCGGTTATAGAGGTATGAAGGATGGGGATACAGGGGCCTTTAAAGAGGTACTAAGGTGGGGGTTACAGGGGCCATAATAAAAGTATAAAGGTGGGGGTTCAGTGACTTTTCAAGAGTTATAAAGGTGGGGGGTACAGAGACCATAATAAAGGTATAAATGTGGCGGAACAAGGTCAGTTATAGAGGTATATAGGTGGGGTACAGGGGAGTTTAAAGAGCTATAAAAGGGGGTGTGCAGGGGCCTTTAAAGAGGTATAAAGTTAGGGGGTACAGGTGCCATAATAAAGGTATAAAGGTGGGGATATAGGGCATTTAAAGAAGTACAAAAGTGGTGGGTAGCGGCAGTAATAAAGGTATAAAAGTAAAAGTACAGGGGCCTTTGAAGAGGTATAAAGGTGGTTGATTTAGGAATACAATGAAGGCATAATGGTGGGGGGGAGAGGCCAAAACAAAGGTATAAAGGTGGGGGGTGTAGGGGCTGTTCTAGAGGTATAAACATGTCTTGTACAGGAGCCTTTAAAGAGGTATAAAGGTGATGGTACAGGTGTCATATTAAGGTATAAAGGTGAGGGGTACAGTGGCCATAATATAGGAATAAAAGTGGATGGTATAGGGGTGGTTATAGACGTATAAAGATGGGGGTACAGGGGCATTTAAAAAGGTATAAAGGTGGGGGTACTGGGGACATAATAAAGGTAGAAAGGTGGGTTGTACAGGGGCATGTATAGATATATATAGGAGGGTGGTACAGAGGCTTTTAAAGAGGTAGAAAGGGGGGTACAGTGTCCATAATAAAGGTATAAAGGTGGGGGTACAGGTGTGGTTATAGAGTTATAACAGTGGTGTTACAGAGGCCTTTAAAGAGGTATAAAGGTGGGGATACAGGGGCCATAATACAGATATAAATGTGGGGGTACTGGGGCGATTATAGAGGAATAAATGTGGTTATTGTTTGTGGGCCTTTAAAGAGGTATAAAGGTTATGGGTACAGGAGCCGTAATAAATCTATAATGGTGGGGGGTACAGGATCCTTTTAAGAGGTATAGAGGTGGTGGTTACAGGGGACATAATGAAGGTATGAAGGAGGGAACAGGGGCCATAATAAAGGTATAAAGGTGAGGGGTACGGGGCGGTAATAGTGGTATAAAGGTGGGGGTACAGGGGCAGAGGTATAATGGTAGGCGGTACAGGGGCTATAATACAGGTAGAAAGGAGGGGGGTACAGAGGTTTTAAAGAGCTATAAAGGTGGGGGAAAAGGGGTCATCACAAAGGTACAAAGGTGGGGGTACAGAGGCCATAATAAAGGTATAAGGGTGGAGGATACAGGGGCCATAATGAAGGTATAAATGTGGGGTTCAGGGCCATAATAAAGGTACAATGGTGGGGCATACAAGGACGGTTATAGAGGTATAAAGGTAGTTCATAAAGGAGCCTTTAAAGAGGTATAAAGGTGGTGGTACAGGGGCCATAAAAAAGTGTAAAGGTGGGGGTACGGGGCAGTTATAGAGGTATAAATGTGGGGGGTACAGTGGCCTTTAAAGAGTATAAAGGTCATTATTACATGAGCCATAATAAACATATAAAGGTGGGGTAGAGGGCCTTTAAAGAGATATAAAGGTGGGGAATACAGGGCCATAATAAAGTTACAAAGGAGGGGGGTACAGGACAATATAGAGGTATACATGTGGGGGTATAGGGGCCTATAAAGAGGTATAATGGTGGGGGGTACAATGGCTATAATTAAGGTATAAAGGTGTGAGGTACAGTGGCATAATAAAAGGTATATAAAGGTGGGAGTACAGGGTTATGAGAGTTATAATGGTTGGGGGCACAGGGTTCTTAAAGAGGTATAAATGTGGGGGGTACAGGGGCCATAATAAAGGTACAGTATAAAGGTGGGGAATACACTGGCCTTTAAAGAGGTATAATGGTGGGGGATTACAGAGGCCATCATCAAGGTATAAAGGTGGGGGATACATGGGTGGTTATAGGGGTATAAAGGTGGGGAGTACAGGTGCATCTAAAGAGGTATAAAGGTGGGGGTTCAGTGGCCATAATGAGGTGTAAAGTTGGGGGTACAGGGGTGGTTATAGAGGTATAAGGGGGTACAGGGGCCTTTTAAGGAAGTATAATGGGGGAAGAGGGCTATAAAGAAGGTATAAAGGTGGGAGGCAGTTGAATTAAAAAGGTATAAAGGTGGGGGAGAAAGGCCATAGTGAAGATATAAATGTGGGAGGAACAGTGGCCATAATAATAGTATAAAGGTGGGGGGAGGGGCGGTTATAGAGGTATAAAGGTGATGGTACTGGGGGCATACAATGAAGGTATAAAGGTGGGGAGCCAGGGCCATAATATAGGTATAATGGTGGGGGTACATGTGCCTTGAAAGATTTATAAAGTAGGGTGTACAGGGCCATAATGAGGTAAAGGTTGGGGACAGGAGCTGTTATAGAGATATAAAGGTGGGGGTACATGGGCATTTAAAGAGGAGTATAGGGTGGGAGTATAGGGGCCAAAATAAAGGTACAAAGGTGGGGGTACGGGGCGGGTATAGAGGTATGTAGAAGGTGGGTACAGAGGTCCTTAAAAAGGTATAAGATCGGGTGGTACAGTAGCCATAATAAAGGTATAAAGGTGGGGGATACAGGTGCAGTTATAGAGGTATAACAGTGGGGGTACAGAGGCCTTTAAAGCAGTATACAGTGGACAGTACAGGGGCCATAATAAAGGTATAAAAGTGGACGGTACAGGGGAGGTTATGGAGGTATAAGTGTGGTTAGGGTTCATGGGCCTTTAAAGAGGTATAAAGGTGGTGGGTAAAGGAGCCATAATAAAGGTGTAAAGGTGGAGGTTACAGGGGCCTCTTAAGAGGTATAAAGGTGGTGGTTACATGGGCAATAATGAAGGTAAAAGAAAGTGTACAGGGCCATAACAAAGGTATAAAGGTGAGGTTACAGGCAGTTATACAGGTATAAAGGTGGGGGTGGGGAGCCTTTAAAATATATAATAGTAGGGGGTTCAGGGCTATAATACAGGCAGAAAGGAGGGGGACATGAGTTTTAAAGAGCTATAAAGGTGGTAGGCAAAGGGCCATAACAAGGTATAAAGCTGGGGGTACAACAGGCCAATAAAGGTATAAGGGGGTATTGTGGCGGATGTAGAGGTATAAAGTGGGGATACAGGAGCCACAATGAAGGTATAAATGGGGGTACATGGTACATAATAAAGGTACAATGGTGGGGCGATAAGGAGCGTTATAGAGGGTATAAAGGTGGTTCTACAGGGCCTTGAAGAGGCATAAAAGTGGGGGTACAGGCCATAATGAAGGGATAAATTTTGAGGGTACAGGGTGGTTATAGAGGTATAGAGTTGGGGGTACAGTGGCCTTAAAAGAGGTATAAAAGTGGTGTGGTCCATGGGCCATAATAAAGGTATAAATGTGGGGGTACAGGGGCCATTAAAGAGGTATAAAGATGGGGTACATGAGCCATAATAAAGATATAAAGGTTGGGGGTATGGGGGTTACAGAGGTATAAGGTAGGGGGCATAGTGGCCTATAAAGAGGTATTGAGGGGGGGTACAATGGCCATAATTATAGGTATAAAGGTTGGGGTACAGTGGCCATAATAAAGGTATAAAGCTAGGGGGTACAGGGCGTTTAGAGTTATAAATGTTGGGGTGCAGGATCCTTTAAAGAGGTATATAAAGGTAGGGCAATAGGCCATAATAATGGTATAAATGTGGTGGATACACTGGCCTTTAAAGAGGTTTAAAGGTGGGGTATTACAGAGGCCATCATAAAGATATAAAGGTGGTGGTACAGTGGCAGTTATAGAGCTATAAAGGTGGGGGCACAGAGGCATTTAAGGAGGTATACATGTGGGGGGTTCAGTGGCCACAATAAAGGTGGAAAAGTGGGGGACAGAGGTTGTTATAGAGGTATAAAGGTGGGTACAGGGGCCTTTAAAGATGTTTGAAGGTGGGAGGTGCAGGGGCAACAAAGAAGGTATAAAGTTTATGGGTGCAGGGGCATTTGAAGAGCTATAAAGGTGGAGGGGCAGGGGCCATAATGAAGGTATAAATGTGGTAGGTTCAGTGGCCACAATAAAGGTATAAAAGTTGGGGTATGGGGCGGTTATAGAGGTATGCAGTAGAATTGCAGAGGCCATCATTAGGTATTAAGAGTGGTAAGTATAGGGGCCATAATAAACATATAAATGTGGTGGGTATAGTGGTGGTTATAGAGGTATAAAGGTGGGGATACAGGGGCCTTTAAAGAGTTGTAAAGGTGGGGCATGCAGGAGCCATAATGAATTTATAAATGTGGGAGGTACAGGGGCCATAATAAAGTTAGAAAGGGGGGATACAGGGGTGGTTATAGAGGTATAAAGGTAAGGGGTACAGGGGCCATAATGAAGGTATAAAGGTGAGGAGTACATAGGCCATAATAAATGTATAAAGCTGGGGGGTACAGGGCGGTTATAGAGGTAGTAAGGTGGGGTACAAGTGCCTTGAAAGAGAGAGTATAAAAGTACAGGGTCATAATAAAAGTATAAATGTGGGGGGTACAGGGTCGGTTATAGAGGTATAAAGGTAGGGGGTTCAGGGGAGTATGAAGAGGCATAAATGTGGGGAGTACAGAGGCCTTTAAAGAAGTATAAATGTGGGGGTACAGGGGCCATAATAAATTATAAGGATGGGAGTAAAGGGGCATTTAAAGAGGTATAAAGGTGGTGTGTATAGAGGCACTAATAAAGGAAAAAAGTGGGGGTACATGTGTCTATAAAAAAGAATGAATTTCTGGGGGTACAGGAGCCATAATAAAGGTATAAAGGTGGGGGGTACAGGGGCTGTTATACAGGTATTAAAGTGTGGGGTACAGGAGCCTTTAAAGAAGTATAAATGTGGGGGTACAGGGGACAAAATCACAGTATAAATGTGGGGTACAGTGGCAATAATAAAGGTATAAAGGTAGGGGGGGAACGGGCAGTTATAGAGGTATAAAGGTGGGGCACAGGAAATTTAAAGAGGTACAACGGTGGGGGTGTACTAGGGCCATAATAAAGGTATAAAGGTGGTGGGCATAGGGGTATAGAGGTATATAGGATGGGGGTACAGAGGCCTTTTAAAGAGGTAGAATGGGGGTACAGTGGCCATAATAAAGGTATAAAGGTCGGGCAAGTGCGTTACAGATATAACATTGGGGTACAGAGGCCTTTAAAGAGGTATAAATGTGGGGGGTACAGGGGCCATAATAAAGGTATAAAAGTGGTGGGTACTGGGGCGGTTATAGAGGTATAAAGGTGGTTAGGGAACATGGGCCTTTAAAGTGGTATAAAGGTGGGGGCTTCAAGAGCCATAATAAAGGTATAAAGGTGGGGGTTACAGGGGCCATAATGAAGGTATAAAGGTGGGTATAGGAGCCATAATAATGGTATAAAGGTAGGGGGGATATAGGGGCCTTTAAAGAGGTATAAAGGTAAGCGGTACTGTTGCTATAATAAAAGGTATAATGGTGGTGGGTACATGGGTGGTTAAAGAGGTATAAAGGTGGAAATTACAGGGCATTAAAAGAGTGCATAAATATTTTTGGGGTACAGGGGCCATAATACAGGTATAAAGGTGGGGGAGTCTGGGAAATGGCAGGCTGAGACGACGGCTATTGCGTGTGTCTGCCGTATCCGCCAGGACAGCAGGGATAAGGCCCCTTACATTGTAAGTAAACAATAGTTGTAGTAAGGAAACTATAGCTCGGCAAGTGGTGAGTATAATGGAGGCTCCAAATAATTATTGTCAGTCTTGCTCTATGTATGCTACTGGTCCTCAAATTACTAACTTTGTGTGCAGTAAATGCTTAATGGTTGAAACCCTTCATGAAGAACTTAATCGTTTACTGGCTTCTACAACAGTTAGCCCTGAAATTGAAGCACTGGAGGACTACATTGACTCCATGCTGGGTCAGTCTCTCATTAAACCTCCACTAGCTGATGAGACAGCAGCTGTTGCAAGAGACAAGTTTGTTACATCCTCTACACCTGCTGTAACTATTGAGGACCCTGACAGCTGGGCAGTGGTTCCCAAGGGTAAATATAAACATAGAGGGGAGCAAATTGGTTGCAATGTTTCACCCCTACCCTTATATAACAAATATGAGGCCCTCCAACATGATATAACTGTTACATCTCAGGATGCTATACATAACAACCCTAGCAGTGAACCTTCAGTTTCAAGTTACCCCCGTAGAACGGAGAATAGTTTTACTGAGATCCCTACACCCAAACTAAACATAAAAAAAACACCATAAAAATGATCCAAACTATGAACCAGTTACCCTATCGTCTACTTCTAAACAAATTTTTGTTATTGGCGATTCCATTATCAAACATCTGGACCGCCCCATATGTAATGTGGACAAATTTAATCGCACATGTTCTAGTCTGAGGAGGTGCTCGTGTATCTGATATTACTTTCTACTGTGAAAAACATTCTGAAGGGAGTTGATGAGAACCAGCTGTTCATATTACACGCAGGTACCAATTATATAAATAGGTGTAGTATAGATGAACTGAAACAGGACATCATAGCACTTAATAATGTGTTAGCAGAAAAAAATAGTTTAGTGTGTTTTTCAGAGATTCTTCCGGTACCCAGAGCTTCTGATGTTATTACTACAAAAATAAAAGCTTTTAATGACTGGCTGAGATGATGGTGTTTTCAACAGAATATTCTTTGTCTAACTCACTGGGAAACCTTCTATTTAAAAGATTCACTGTTCTGCTGGGATGGACTCCATCTCAGTCGTAGGGGTAGTTGTCTCCTGGGCAAAAGCTTTGTAACAGCTATCAATAAACTTTTAAACTAAATCCTGGGGGTGAGATCAGCAACATTAGATCCTGTTCTCTAAAAAGACCTTCCACTGACCATTTCGAGTGTGAGGTACTTAGTCTGAATGCTAGATCTTTAAACCAGGTTAATATGGCAGAATTGGAAGCCCTGTGTCAATTGAATAAATATGGACTTATTTCCATTACAGAAACATGGTGGGACCTTGATACTTCCTTGACCCAGCGTATTCCTGGGTATAAACTATACCATAAGGACCGTCAAGGTCAGATGGGGGGGTGTATATCTCTATGTTAGGGATGACATATCCTCATTTCAACTCCCTATCACTAGTGATATAGAAACCATCTGGGTTAACATTCAGTTCAAAGGGTACCCACAATTGTTGGTAGGGACATGTTATAGATCTCCAACATCTAATAAGGAATACTCTACCTCCGTTTACAGTGAAATTCTGAACATGACCTCCAAAGGTAATATACTTCTATTGGGTGACTTTAATATGCCAACCATAAATTGGAATTCCTTGACTGGCGGTACGCAGACCGAGAAAGATCTGATTACACTCATGGTTGACACGAGTTTAGAACAAATTATTATATAACCAACTAGAGGAGTCAATATCTTGGACTTGGTTATCACCAATACGGGGAATTTAATATCCAACATTGTAGTTGGTGCCCCACTAGGATCAAGTGACCATAATACTATTTCTTCCATTGTTATTTCACCAATATACCACCAATTCACAGAATTTAAGAATTACAACAAAGCTAATTTTAATGCTATTAATCAACAATTAAACTCAATTTCATGGCAAACTATATTATCTCCCCTTTCCTTGGAAGAATCCTGGGACTACTTTAAATCATCCATTTGTTGTTTGGAAAATCTGTTTGTTCCAACTTCAAAAAAATATAATAAAACGGGGAAAATACCCTTATGGTATAATAAAACAAAGCATTAATTAAGGATAAACAGAGACTCTTTGCACATGTAAAAAATAGTAAGGGGGAAACCAAGGAATCATTCCTTATTCAATATAAGAAAATTCTTAAATCATTAAAACAAGCCATCCTGCAATCAAAAAAGAAACTAGAGTTTCGTCTGGCTCACACCAAAGATAGTTATAAATCATTATTTTCCTATCTCAACAATAAAAAAATAAATAATAGATACATGGGGCCCCATGTGTAAATGAAAAATTGTGTCTACTGATAGGGACATAGCAGACATTTAATGAGCAATTTTGCTCAGTTTTACCACAAAAGAACTCCCTAAAACCTTTAAGCATTTAAATAATATTACTCCTTCTTATATTATTACTGAAGAGGACACATTAAAAGCTATATTGTCCCTAAAAACCAATTCTAGTCCGAGACCAGATAATATTAATCCCAGATTCTTAATTGAATCTGCTGCAGCTATCATTAAACCTCTTACTATTATCTTTAATAAATCCCTAAAAGAAGGACTTATTCTCCGGGACTGGACATTGGCTACAGTAATCCCAATTTTTAAGAAGGGAAATCACTCTAGACCTGAAAACTATCGTCCAATAAGCCTAACTTCTGTTGTAAGTAAAATTATGGAGGAAGTTATCAAGAAGTTATTAGATTATGATACTACTGAGGGTAACATGATAGATATTACACAACATGGCTTTAGACAGGAATATTCCTGCAATACTAACTTGGTCTCCTTCTATAATCATGTTAGAATGGGTATGGACAAAGGTATACCTATGGATGTAATACTTCTTGATTATAGTAGAGCCTTTGATAAAGTTCCTCACGACATACTACTTGATAAAATGAATCGGATGGGTTTTTCACATTATGTAATCAATTGGGTGTCAGGTTGGTTAAATAATAGACATCAGCAGGTCAGAATCAACGGCACACTTTCCCAGTCATTGAGTGTGACCAGTAGGGTCCCACAGGGATCTGTGTTGGGGCCAACTCTGTTTAACATTTTTATCAGCGACTTGCAGGTTGGCCCTGAAACTGTTCTTTCAAAATTTGCTGATGACACAAAGTTGTGTGGTCCGGTTCTAACAGTGTCAGACAGAGAATTTATGAGGAACAATTTAAAATCTATTGAAGAATGGGCAGCTCTAAATAAAATGACACTCAATCCAGATAAGTGTCATGTTATGCATTTTGGTAAGAATAATCCAAGGCAGACCTACTTATTGAATAATGTGGCCTTCATGTGTCACCACTGGAACGAGATCTTGAGTAAACATTAACAACAAGTTATCGTCCAATGATCATTGTCACAATGATAGCCAGGAAAGCCAATGCCTTGCTCACCCGAATCCAGCGTTCATTTGTGTCTAGAACTCAGGAATTGTGATCCCACTATATAGAGTCTTCATTAGCCTCATTTGGACTATGGATCTCCATGCTGGAATCCCTACTTAAGGCAGGATGTGGATAGGGTTGAAAGGGTGCAGAGAAGAGCCACCAAAATGGTGCCTTATCTATCCAAATTAGACTATGAGGAAAGGTTAAAGGTCACGGGGTTACATTCATTACATACCAGACGTACAAGAGGTGATCTCCTCCTGTATAAAATTCAGAATTCTCAGGAGTTACTGCATCAATGTGGTTTACATTTTTCAACTACATAGATACATAGACAGTGTCGGCAGATAAGGGCCTATGGCCCACCTAGTCTGCCCATTTGAGCTTGTAAGTTCAGTTTGTTTTCCTAGAAGTCTATTTCCCCTTACCCCTGACCTCTAGAATTCCTTTATGTCTATCCCATGCATTCTTAAATCCCGTGATTGTTTCAGCCCCCACCACTTCCTCTGGCAGGGTGTTCCACTTGTCCACCACCGCTCTGTGAAGAAATTCTTTCTATGTTTCTCTGAATCGTCCTCCCTCCAACTTCATCCCATGCCCCTCAGTCCTGAAACATCTTTTCGCTTAAAATAGTGTTTTCCTGCACCCTGTTCCTCCCTGTAAGATACTTGTATGTCTCTATCATATCCTCTCTCCTCCTCTCCTCCAGGGAGTACATGTTCAGTTCCTTCAACCTGTCTTCATAGGACTTGTGATGCAACCCATGCACCATCTTTGTTGCCCTCCTCTGAACCTCTCTACCCTGTCTATGTCCTACGTAGGTATGGTCTCCAGAACTGTACACTGTACCCAGGTGCCTCACTAGTGTCTTGTATAGCGAATTATGACCTCCCTTTTCCTGCTGGTGATGCCCTGCCCATACATCCCAGCATCCTATTTGCTTTACCTGATGCCTTGTCACACTGTTTCCCTACCTTGAGGTCATCAGAGATGACAACCCCAAGATCCCTTTCCTGCTTGGTGCATGCTATATCCTCACCCCCAACTGATATATTGTGCAGGGTTTTGTGCCCCATATGCATTATCTTGCACTTCTTGCATTGAATTTCAACTGCCAAACCTTGACCATTCTTCAAGTTTCTGCAGGTCCTTCTCATTCTGTCTACACCTCTGGTGTGTCTACTCTGTTACAGAGCTTTGTGTCATCAGTGAACAGTGAAATTCTGCCTTCTATATCCTGTGCAATGTCACTGATGAAGATGTTGAATAGGACCGTCCCAGCACTGATCCCTGTGGTACCCCACTGGTCACTCTTCCTCTGTGGAGTGACAGCCATTTACCACCACCCTCTGTGTCCTGCCACCCAGCCAGTTACCTACCCACCACACTACTGTCCTGCCCACACCCATATTCCCCAGTTTGTGTAATAGTCTTCTATGTGGCACAGTGTCAAAGGCCTTGCTGAAGTCCAGATAGGCCATGTCCACTGCCCTCCCCTGATCCACCTCCCTAGTCACCCAGTCAAAAAATTCAATGAGGTTGGTCTTTCATGACCTCCCCCTGGTGAAACCATGCTGCCTTGGGTCCTGTAGTCCATTGACAACCAGATGTTCCACCATTCTCTCCTTCAGTAGTGCTTCCATGATCTTTCCCACTACCGAGGTGAGGCTGACTGGTCTGTAGTTCCTGCTTCCTCTTTGTTCCCACTTTTGTATAAAGGGACTACATCTGCTGTCTCCAATCTTTGGGTACCTCCCTGTTTCCAGTGATTGGCTGAACAGGATAGCCGGAGGTTCAGCCACCACCTCTCTTAGTTCTTTACAGACCCTGAGGTGCACCCCATCTGGCCCCATTGCTTTATCAGCTCTTATTACTTCCAGTTCCTTCAGGACCCTTTCTCGTGTAAAGGGACTTGTGTCCATTTCTGCACCATTCTCACCCTTGTACTCCATCTGGACCCATTACCCCTCTTCCTTAGTAAAGACTGAGCAGAAATACCTATTCAATATGTCAGCTTTACTGTTGTCATCCTCCACGCTGCTCCCATCCTCCCCTTCAGTCTCACTATCCTCCCTTTGTCCTTCTTTTTCACTTATGTACCTGTAAAGGTTTTGTCCCTTTAACCACTGATTTTGCAATGTGTTCTTCTGTCTGAGCTTTGGCTTCCTTACTGACTCCCTGCCTCCCTTTGTTTCTCCTGGTACTTCTCCCTATCCCTTCTGCCTGTGTCTTTTGTATTGCCTGAATGCAGTCTTTTGGCTTTCACTTTCTTTGCTACCTCTTTGAAAACCATAATGGTCTCCTCTTTCTTTTCCTCTTGCTAACCTGCTTAATGCATAATTCTGTTGTTCTTATAATCCCCATTTTAAATACTGCCCACTGTTCCTCAATCCCTGATTCTGTCCCATTCCCTTAATGCCTCTTTCAAGCATCTCCCATTTTCCCAAAGTCTGCCCCCAAATCCAGGATCACGTGTTTTTGTGTGGTTTGGTTCTGCTCTTTCTGTGATTTCAAACCACAATGACTGGTGGTCACTGTTACCCAGGTGCTCCGCCACTGTTACCCCATCACACTGTCCCTGTTTGTGAGCACAAGGTCCAGTATTGCCTTCTGCCGAGTTGGTTCCATGACCAGTTGCTTGAGGAAGGCACCCTGAAGGAGTCCAGGATAAATCTGCTCTAGTTGATGCTGCTGCTGATGCTCCAGTCCACGTCTGGTATATTGAAGTCTCCAACCAGTACTACCTCACTTTGTCTGCCATCCTTTGGATGGCTAGCATCAACTCCCTATCTGTTTCTTCCTCCTGGGCTGGTGGTCTATAGACCACACCTGTGCGGATGGCTGGCCCCATTTTCCTTTCCAGCTTAACCCACAGTATCTCCCCATTTTGTTCCTCCTGGATCTGTGTGGCCCTATGTCATTTTTCACATAGTGCCACCTCCTCCCTTCCTGCCTGCTCTGTCTCTTCTGAATATGTTGTAGCCAGGTATGGCCATCTCCCAGTCATGGTTATCATTACACCAGGTTTCAGTGATAGCCACAATGTCCAGGTCTGACTGTAACATGACAGCCTCAGATCTTCCATCTTGTTGCTAAGGCTCCTGGCATTTGCACATGGCTTTCATGATTTGACCTCCCTAGACTGCTTCATTGTCTCTCCAGCCCCTTCCTTGGTTGTCATTTATCCCTGGTTCTCCTTGCTGTCTGCCCTTCTGCTGAATTTTGCCCTTTTCTGCTTATCCACCTTTTGGACACTAATCTCAACTTTTGCACACTGCTTTGCAGAGATAGCCACCCTCTGGTTCACTGGTTCCATTACTAGCTGTGGGTAAGCAAGTAGGTACCATCCCTTGCTGGCCTGCCACCCCCTTTGCTAGTTTAAATGCTTGTCAATGTAGCATTTAAACTTATCATTGAGTGCTTGATTCCCTCCAGGATGGATGCAGGCTGTCAGGCTTGAACAAACCTCCATCCCTCCAGATGGGTCCCCAGTCACCAATGAATCCAAACCTTCTCACAGCACCAGTTCTTCAAACCATGAGTTAAAGTTCCTTGTGCATGCACTCCTATGCCTCCTTGCCTCTCACAGGTAGTACTTGAGAAAGTGACAGAAGTAGCTACTTGCTTGAGAGACCCTCCCCAGCTTCCTAAACTCTTCCTGAACTTCCTTTGCTCCCGTTTGCCAAGTCATTAGTACCTAGGTGGATAATGACATCCAGCTCACCCTCCTGTCTTGCCTTCCCAGTGATCCCCAGTATCTTCCTTCCATCCTCCATGCCGTGGCACCTGGTAGGCACCTCACCTCCCTGTCCTCCCTCCTGTGTTCCTAGCTGGATCCCTCTTATGATGGAGTCCCCACCAGGATCTGCCTCCCTCCTCTGGGGTCCACTGCTTTCCCCACTGAGGTCACCTCCTGCCTAACCTCCACATCCTTTCCTTCCACTTCCTGGGTACCTCTATTTGGTTGTCCTCATTTGCCAGTGTGGCATATGAGTTCTTGAGAGGAATAGGATCTGGGATGTGCCTCTGCCTGACTGCTCTAACCCTCCCTGAGCCCACTGTCATCCAAGTGCTCCTGCTCGGCATCCTTTGAGGCAGCTGCATTGGACTGGGTGGTTCCTGGACAGGGTGATGGTACTCTGACCCAGTTTACTCCGCCCTGAGTCTCGGCTACTCATCCCTCAGTCCCAAAGATGCATGCAGATAGGAGCAGCACCTCAGTGTCCAGAAGGTCTGCCTGAATATGGCTGCCCCACAGCCACTGCATTGCACCACTCCCACATTATACTGCAATTCCACTACTTATCTGCTACTGAGGCTCTCTTAGTTCTCTTTTATTTATTTACAGTACTTAAAACCTGTAACTGATCCTCAGATATATATTTTTTAAGGAAAAGAAACCAATAAATAAATAATGAGTCAAAACACTTGTCGTTTGAGGGTGGTCTTCTTCCCTTATGCCCCTCCTACTTCACACCTCTTACTATACCCTGTGTTTAGCTCCTGTCAATCAGATTTATCAGGCATATAATTAAGAGTTGGGGAAGGTGGGGGCGAAAATTTGCAGCAATTAAAGACAGCACAGAATTACACCACCACTATTTTTCAAATTTTCAACAGCCCAAAACAATTATGAGTAAAGACAACACAGAAAGAAAGTATAGTGTCACCACAAGCCTACAATCTAAGTTTAAAAGAAAAATACCAGTTACCAGTTACCTGAAGCACTGAATTGAATATGTTCTTCCTTCACCTTCTGGCTTCTTCTGAGAAGATGAACTTCTGTTTGCTGCTTTAACTGTGACTAAGCCCCACCTCCAGTTATCACGTAGCTGAGGTCAGAGGCCAGACAATTAACACCCTTCACCCAGCTACAGGACAGTCAGACAAGCCAAGATAAAATTTGCAGCAATTAAAGACAGCACAGAATTACACCACCACTATTTTTTAAATTTTCAACAGCTCAAAAACAATTATAAGTAAAGACAACACAGAAAGAAAGTATAGTGTCACTACAAGCCTACAATCTAAGTTTAAAAGAAAAATACCAGTTACCAGTTACTCTGAAGCACTGAATTGAATATGTTTCCTTCCTTCACCTTCTGGCCCCATTTTCCTTTCCAGCTTAACCCACAGTATCTCTAACTAACAGTAACTAGTCGGAATTCGCCACGATATCATAACAAACAGATATTTGTTTCTAAAACTAGAACAACAAAAAGGTTACATTACTTTACAGTAAAAACCCCTAGATTATGGAATATTCTTCCACAACATTTAGTAGACAGCAGCTCCATTCTTACCTTTAAGAAAGGGTTGGGTCATTGGTTGGAGTGGAATAGCCCTGGGGTATAATTGTCCCACCAACGTGGTGGGGGACAATCTCAATGGGCAGTAGCCTTCTTTTGTCTGTTGAAACCAAGTAAACCAAGTAAACCAAGTACAGGGGCTTTTAAAGAGGTATAAAGCTGGGGTACTGGGGACATAATAAAGGTATAAAGGTGGGTTGTATAGGGTGGGTATAGTATATATATATATATATAGTAGGGGGTACAGAAGCCTTTTAAAAGAGGTAGAAAGGTGGGGGTTCAGTGGCCATAATAAAAGTATAAAGGTGGGGGTACAGGTGCTGTTATAGAGTTATAACAGTGGGGTACTGAGGCCTTTAAAGAGGTATAAAGGTGAGGGGTACAGGGGCCATAATAAAGGTATAAAGGTGGGGGTACAGGGGCGGTGATAGAGGTATGAAGGTGGATAGGGTTCATAAGTCTTTAAAGAAGTATAAAGGTTATGGTTACAGGAGTTGTAATAAATCTATAATAGTGGGAGGTACAGGGTCCTTTTAAGAGGTATAAAGGTGGTGGTTACAGGGGCCATAATGAAGGTATGAAGGAGGGTACAGGGGAAATAATAAAGGTATGAAGGTGAGGGGTACATGGGTGGTTATAGTGGTATAAAGGTGGGGATATAGGGCCCTTTAAAGAGGTATAATGGTAGGGGTTTCAGGGGCTATAATACAGGTATAAAAGTTATGGGTGCAGGGGCCTTTGAGAGGTATAAGGTGGGGGGCAGAGGCCATAATGAAGAATATAAATGTGGGAGGTTCAGTGGCCATAATAAAAGGTATATAAGGTGGGGGTATGGAAGTGATTTATAGAAGGTATAAAAAGGTGAGAGAGTACAGGGCCATCATTTAGGTATAAAGTGGTGAATACAGGGGCCATAATAAATATATAAAGGTGGGGGAATACAGTGGCAGTAATAGAGGTATAAAAGTGGGGGTACAGGGTCCTTTAAAGAGGTGTAAACGTGGGCTGTGCAGGGGCCATAATGAATGTATAAATGTGGGAGGTACAGGGGCCATAATAAAGTTAGAAAGGGGGGTATACGGGGTGGTTATTGAGGTATAAAGGTGAGGGGTACAGGGGCCATAATGAAGGTATAAAGGTGGGGAGTACAGAGTCCATAATAAATGTATAAAGGTTGGAGGTACAGGGCGGTTATAGAGGTATAAAGGTGGGGGGGGTACAAGTGCCTTGAAAGAGGTATAAAGGTGGGGGTTCTGGGGTCATAATTAAAGTATAAATGTGGGGGTACTGGGTCAGTTATAGAGGTATAAAGGTAGGGGGCTCAGGGGAGTATGAATAGCATAAATGTGGGGTACAGGGACCTTTAAAGACGTATAAAGGTGGTGTACAGGGGCCATAATAAAGGTATAAAGATGGGGATAAGGGGGCATTTAAAGAGGGATAAAGATGGTGTGTATAGAGGCACTAATAAAGGAAAAAAGTGGGGGTACAGGTGTCTTTAAAGAGATATAAATTTTTGGGGGTACAGGGGCCATAATGAGGGCATAAAGATTGTGAATACAGGGGCCATAATAAAGGTATAAGGTGGGGTACAGGGGCCAAAATCACGGTATAAATGTGGGGGTTACAGTAGCAATAATAAAGGTATAAAGGTATGGGAGCAGGCGGTTATAGAAGTATAAGGTGGGGTACAGGGGCATTTAAAGAGGTACAAAGGTGGGATACAAGGACATAATAAAGGTATAAAGGTGGTAGGTAGAGGGGTATAGAGGTATATGGACGGGGTACAGAGGCCTTTAAAGAGGTAGAATGGGGTGCAAGAGACATATTATAAAGGTATAAAGGTGGGGGTACAGGTGGGTTATAGAGGTATAACAGTGGGGCACAGAGGCCTTAAAGAGGTATAAATGTGGGGGGGTAAGAAATATAATAATGGTATAAAGGTGGGGGTACAGTGGCGGTTATAGAGGCATAAAGGTGGTTGAGAACATGGGCCTTTTAAAGTGGTATAAGGTGGGGGCTTCAAAACCATAATAAACGTATAAAGGTGGGGGTTACGGGGCAGTAATGAAGGTATAATGGTGGGTATAGGGGTCATAATAAAGGTATAAAGGTATGGGGTACAGGGGCCTTTAAAGAGGTATAAAGGTAAGCAGTACTGTTGCTACATTAAAAGGTATAATGGTGGTGGGTACAGGGGTGGTTAAAGAGGTATAAAAGTGGGGGTACAGGGGCATTAGAAGAGTATAAATATTTTGGGGTGCAGGGGCCATAATACAGGTATAAAGGTGGGGGATACAGGGGCTTTTAAAGAGGGTATAAAGGTGGGGGTACTGGGGACATAATAAAGGTATAAAGGTGGGGCTGTACAGCCATGGTATAGATATATATAGTAGGGGCACAGAGGCCTTTAAAGAGGTAGAAAGGTGGGGGTGTCTTGGCATAATAAAAGTATAAAGGTGGGGGTACAGATGCGTTATAGAGTTATAACAGTGGGGTTACTGAGGCCTTTAAAGAGGTACAAAGGTGGGGGGTACAGGGGCGGTTATAGAGGTATGAAGGTGGTTAGGGTTCATGAGTCTTTAATGAGGTATGAAGGTTATGAAGCCATAATAAGTCTATAATGGTGGGAGGTACAGGGTCCTTTTAAGAGGTATAAAGGTGGTGGTTACAGGGGCCATAATGAAGGTATGAAGGAGGGTACAGGGGAAATAACAAAGGTATGAAGGTGAGGGGTACATGGGCGGTTATAGTGTTATAAAGGTGGAGGTACAAGGGCCTTTAAAGAGGAATAATAGTAGGGGGTTCAGGGGCTATAATACAGGCAGAAAGGAGGGGGGCACAGGAGTTTTAAAGAGCTATAAAGGTGGTAGGCAAAGGGGCCATAACAAAGGTATAAAGGTGGGGGGGTACAGAGGTCATAATAAAGGTATAAAGGTGGGGGGTTACAGGGGTGGTTATAGAGGTATAAAGGTGGGGGATACAGGGGCCATAATGAAGGTATAAATGTGGGGTACAGGGTAGTAATAAAGGTACAATGGTGGGGTATACAGGGAGGGTTATAGAGGTATAAAGGTGGTTCTTAAAGGGGCCTTTAAAGAGGCATAAAAGTGGGGGTACAGGGGCCATAATAAAGGGATAAATTTTGGGGGTACAGGGTGGTTATAGAGGTATAGAGTTGGGGGTACAGTGGCCTTAAAAAGAGGTATAAAGGTGGATGGTCCATAGGCCATAATAAAGTATAAATGTGGGAAGTACAGGGGCTATTAATGAGGTATAAAGGTGGGGTACATGAGCCTAATAAGATATAAAGGTTGGGGGTGGGCGGTTACAGAGGTATAAGGTGGGGGGCATAGTGGCCTATAAAAGAGGTATTGAGGTGGGGGTACAATGGTCATAATGAAGGTATAAAGGTTAGGGGTACAGTGGCCATAATAAAGGTATAAAGGTAGGGGTATAGGGGCGTTTATAGAGTTATAAACATTGGGGGTACAGGTTCATTTTAAGAGGTATAAAGGTGGGGGGGTACAGGTTCCATAATAAAGGTATAAATGTGGTGGATACACTGGCCTTTAAAGAGGTTTAAAGGTGTGGTATTACAGAGGATCATAAAGATATACAGGTGGGGGTACAGTGATGGTTATAGAGGTATATAGGGGGGGGTACAGGGGCATTTAAAGAGGTATAAATGTGGGGTGGGTTCAGTGGCCACAATAAAGGTGTGAAAGTGGGGGTACAGAGGTGGTTATAGAGGTATAAAGGTGGGGAGTGAGGGGCCTTTAAAAAGAGGTATGAGTTGGGCGTGCAGGGCAATAAAAAGAAGGTATAAAGGTTATGGGTGCAGGGTCTTTGAAGAGGTATAAAGGTGGGGGAAGTAGGGCCATAATGAAGGTATAAATGTGGTAGGAATAGTGGCCATAATAAAGGTATAAAGTTGAGGGATATGGGGTGGTTATAGAGGTATAAAGGTGGGGGGGTACAGGGGCCATCATTAAGGTATAAAAGTGGTGAGTACAGGGACCATAATAAACATATAAAGGTGGGGGGGTAGAGTGGCGGTTATAAAGGTATAAAGGTGGGGATACAGGGCCTTTAAAGAGGTATAAAGGTGGGGGTGCAGGGGCCATAATGAAGGTATAAATGTGGGAGGTACTGGGGCTATAATAAAGTTAGAAAGGTGGGGGATACAGGGGCGGTTATAGAGGTATAAAGATGAGGGGTACAGAGGCCATAATAAATGTATAAAGGTGGGGGGTACATGGCGGTTTTAGAGGTATAAAGGTGGAAGGTACAAGTGCCTTGAAAGAGGTATAAAGGTGGGGGATACAGGGGCCATAATAAAAGTATAAAGGTGGGGGGTATATTGTCGGTTGTAGAGGTATAAAGAAGGGGGTTCAGGGGAGTATAAAGAGGCATAAAGGTATAAAGATGGGGAGTACGGGGCCTTTAAAGAGGTATAAAGGTGGGGGTTACAGGGACCATAATGAAGGTATAAAGGCAGGTATAGGGGCCATAATAAAGGTATGGGGTACAGGGGTCTTTAAAGAGGTATAAAGGTAAGCGGTACTGTTGCCATAATAAAGGTATAATTGTGGGAGGGACAGGGTCAGTTTAAGAGCTATAAATCCGGGGGTACAGGGGCCTTAAAAGAGGTATAAATATGTTGGGGTACTGGGGGCTATAATACAGGGTATAAAAGATGGGGGTACAGGCTCTTTTAAAGAGGTATAAAGGTGGGGGATACTGGGGACATAAAGGAATAGAGGTAGGTTGTACAGGGTCGGGTATAGATATATATAGGAGGGAGTTACAGAGGCCTTTAAAGAGGTAGAAAGGTGGGGTGTTCAGTGGCCCTAATAAAGGTATAAAGATGGGGTACAGGTGAGGTTATAGAGTTATAACAGTGGGGTACTGAGGCCTTAAAAGAGGTATAAAGGTGTGGGGTACAGGTGCCATAATAAAGGTATAAAGGTGGGGGGACAGGGGCGGTTATAGAGGTATGAAGGTGGTTAGGTTCATGAGCCTTTAAAGAGGTATAAAGGTTATGGTACAGGACCATAATAAATCTATAATAGTGGGGAGGGTACAGGGTCCTTTTAAGAGGTTTAAAGTTGGTGGTTACAGGGACCATAATGAAGGTATGAAGGAGGGCACAGGGGCCATAATAAAGGTATAAAGGTGAGGGGTACATGGATGGTTATAGTGGTATAAAGGTGGGGGTACAGGGGCCTTTAAGGAGGTATAATGGTAGGGGGTTCAGTGGCTATAATACAGGTAGAAAGGAGGAGGGTACAGGGGTTTTAAAGAGCTATAAAGGTGGTAGGCAAAGGGGCCATAACAAAGGCATTAAGGTGGGGGTACAGAGGCCATAATGAAGGTGTAACTTTTATCAGGGGAGCGGGCGGCTCTTGCCCCCTGCACCGCCAAAGCTAATTCCACCACGAGGTCGAGGCACAGGGAAACTGGGCGGAGCTCCCCCGTAGGAAAAAAGAAATGGAGTCATCAGGTCAGAACGAGCAGAGTTTGGTAGCTGAGGGGATTGTTTTGAGGGGCTGGGCGGCAGCTGCACAGGAGAAGCAGCTCATCTGTGCTTGATTTTATCCTACCTGAATCTTTCCCCATGCCTACCCTTTGTTCCTGAAGTTGTGTGCAAGACGAGACCGCATTGGCACCAAACTGCCATTTAAAAGAGGCAGAAGCGCCGATTGGACACTGAAGCAGTGACGCTCAGACAGCTGAGGGTTAAAGGCTGTCCCGACATCAGCTCGAAAGACTGTAACTTTTATCGGGGGAGTGGGCGGCTCTTGCCCCCTGCACCACCAAAGCTAATTCCACTGCAGGGTCGAGGCGCTGGGAAACCGAGCTGGACCTTCCCCATAGAAAAAAGAAACAGAGTCATCAGGTCAGAACAAGCAGAGTTTGGGAGCTATGGGGATTGTCTGGAGGGGCTGGGCAACAGCTGCACAGGAGAAGCAGCTCATCTGTGCTTGATTTTATCCTACTCGAATCTTTCCCCATGCCTGCCCTTTGTTCCTGAACTTGTGTGTAAGACGAGACCGCATTAGCACCAAACTGCGATTTAAAAGAGGCAGAAGCGCCGATTGGACACTGAAGCGGTGACGCTCAGGCAGCTGAAGGTCAAAGGCTGTCCCAACATCAGCTCGAAAGACTGTAACTTTTATTGGGGTAGTGGGCGGCTCTTGCCCCCCGCATCACCAAAGCTAATTCCACCGCAGGGTCGAGGCGCTGGGAAACCGGGTGGACCTCCCCTGTAGAAAAAAGAAACAGAGTCATCAGGTCAGAATGAGCAGTTTGGGAGCTGAGGGGATTGTTTGAAGGGGCTGGGCAGCAGCTGCACAGGAGAAGCAGCTCATCTGTGCTTGATTTTCGGTCCACCCACCCACCCCGTTCCCTCCTCTCATTAAATGCCAGGTAACCACGCCCCTCAGTTTACCAATGGCCAATTGGAGCTGAGTTAAAGTGGGACCCTGGCAGCTGCCCCAAGATCGCACTTGTCGATTTCGTTTTCCTCTGGCTCCAGCGCAGTGCCTATTCACCCAGAGTGAAAACTGACTGTGCATGAGATAATAGCTCTGAGGTGATCTACCCAAGCTAACGTCCTCTTGCCAGCATAATCAATCCAGCCTGCCTGACTTTTCTTTTTTACCAGCAAAATTAATCCTGTCTGCCTGTCATTTGCCAGCATAGCTTAATCCTGTCAGCCTCTCTTTTGCCTACATAATTAATTCCTGTTGCCATTAGACTGTCAATCTGCCTTGTATTCTCTAGACTCTCAGTGGGAAATTAGACACTTGCCAGAAAGGTTGCACTGTGTCTATGATCTGTCTGCTAGTCAGCTTAAACCCTTGCATGGTCTGTGTGTCTGATGACTGCCTTATGATTAATACTCACTCTAGGGCCTGAACTTGCCAGCTAACTCGATTTTTTAATCAATAATATATTAGCTTGATTTGTGTACAAGGTAGTAACAGGACATTAAGTCATACCCAGCTCTCCCGTGGTTGGGTGCTCAGACTAAGCGATTAGTCGGGTTCCAAATTAACCTATAGTTCACTGCCTTATTTTCCAGTCTACTCATTAGCAGTATGGCACTGTCCAGCATCCCAGCTCCCCTGTGCTGAGTGTGTTGCATTCTCAATTATTACAGGTACCGGGTTGGGTTTGTGATCCCGTGGAAGTGAGGACAATAGCCACCATAAACCAGCAGTACCAAGCTACGTTCCCATCCATGGTTGGACCTCACTGTCATCCACTGGTGACCTCATGGTAGCAATCCCTTTCCTGTCACACTCTGACATCCGTCTTGGTGCTGACATAGGGTACCCCGAGCTTCTACCAAAACTAGTCTCACTCCAGTTACTCCTGGGTGCAATCACTCTTGTGACCCTTACTGTCCCTTGTATCCCCTGGGTCACAATAGCGGGTGATCCTTCGAAGGGAGAGCCCTAGTGTACGTGTACCCAAGCAGTGAAGACTGACTTCAACTTCTCCAACCTTCTAGCAGTGGGCTCACCCACTCTCTGGGTTCTCGGTAGTCTTGACCTGAGGAGTTTTCTGAGCCCTGCCCTGTACGGTCAGGCGCTATGACTGCAAGACACAGACCAAGGATGGATCCCCTCCCTTAAGGCATCTCCTCTGGTTCCTACTGGTGACTCTTGCGCTAGCAGAGGACATAGAGCTAAACCCTGGACCACCATACCAGTCCACCCCAACACTGGCGGGCTGGTCGGCGGTAACAGGGCTGAAAATAGCCCATCTTAAATCAGAAGTCTCCTGCCCAATCTGACGGAACTTCATATCTGGCTAACACGACATATTCCAGACATTCTAGGCATAACAGAAACCTGGCTGAAACATGCTACATCAAATTCTGTATGCGCACTCTCTGGGTATGACCTCATGAGACTCGATCGACTGGGTAAAAAGAGGGGGGTGGCATCCTGGTCTACTACAGGAGTCATCTTAACCTATCAGCTCTACCCAGTCAACAGACAGTGCAGTCCCCCAGTGAGACACTGCACACGGTGTTGTTACTAGGGATGTCAAAAAAGATACATATTGTCTACACCTACAGTCCTCCCAAGGGAGGCCTAGAGGGACTAACTGGCTGGCCTCCTCGACACAGTTGGTGCTGTAACACGGCATAACGAACTAATCATCCTGGGTGACCTTAACCTTAATTGGCTGGGTGGTAACACCAAAGCATTTGAGTGTCTACTTGCTGGTCTCTCTATGACACAGCTTGTCAAGGATCCTACCAGGTGCTCTCCAAATGGCAGAGAGAGCTCCCTCCTGGACTGGATCATGACTAACAGGCCAGATAGGATCAGCTCATCTGGTATGCTGCCTGACTCAATCTCTGATCACTCCCCGGTGTACTTTGTTTGGAGGATCCCACTCCTGAAAATACTGCATAAAATCATCCAGATGAGAGACTACTCTAGGTTTGATCTGACCTCCTTCCATAATGATATTAAGTACACTGACTGGTCAGCAGCATGGAATGCTCAGGACTCCACATCTGCTGTCAGTCGCCTCATCTCTAAAGGGCCCTGCAGAGAAGCATGCCCCCTCATTAGATGGAGGGTCAGGAACGGCTACAAAATGGTTTCTGGCAGCCTCCTAGCCCTCCTGAAAACTAGATAAGTGCTTGGCCAACTTTAAGGCCACGTTGACCAGGCTATTTTTCAGAAATACAGGAAACTCAGAAATGAGTGCAAAAAGAACATAAGGGTAGACAAAAGTGAGTTTTGCAAATCTGCATTACTGAACTTGGCTAGGGACCCAAGGAGGTTCTGGAGGAACATTAAACACATAGTGAGTGGTACACAGAGTGCCGAGACCACTGACATGACAATTGATGGTACCAGCGGCAACAACTCAGAAACCATTGCCAACACCTTTAACCATTATTTCTCTGATCTGTCTGATTTCACCTCAACATTCCTCACTGGTGGTGGTGTCAATGGCGATCAGCCCTCAGCACCATTGCCACCCCGTCCGCCCTTTCATTTCAGGGGAGTGGTGGTGCAAGAGGTGCGGAGACTGCTCTAGGGACTCTCCCCCTTCTCAGGTGCTGGCCAAGATGGCTTGAAACCAAAGTCCTCAGCCTTGATGCCCCTGGCTTGCCCCTCTGGTGGCACACATCTTCAATTTGTCCCTGTCAACTGGTGTTATTCCAGACATATGGAAGGTCACCAGGGTGGTCCCAACTTCAAACAGGGGAACCCTAAACTGGTAGAGAACTACCGCCCAATATCCATCCTATCCGTCCAGCAAACTCCTGGAGAAAGTTGTGGCAGGGCAACTCACTGAGTACTTACATTCTCATGATGTACTGTCTCCTGTACAGCATGGATTCAGTAAGGGCATGGCACATCCTCAGCCCTTGTCACTGTCTCATCTTGGATTATTGAGGCCATGGACCAAGGCAACCTCGGGGGCTATCTTTATAGATCTTCTAAGGCCTTCGACCTAGTTGATCATGCCATGCTATCAACTCAGCTAAGATCAATTGGCCTATCCTCTGCTGCTCTCAGTTGGTTCTCCAATTATCTATGCAGTAGAATGCAGCGGGTTAATATGGCAAAGAGCTCCATGGCCCCATCCCTGTAACAATGGGGGTCCCTCAAGGCTCTGTCCTTGGACCCCTGCTCTTCTCCATTTTTGTTAATCTCCCTGCAGCCGCTGCTCACTGTAAACCAGTCCTCTATGCAGATGATCTGGTCATCTTGACTCACTCCCCAGAGATGGGTGTCATTAACCGACACCTGAGTGATGACCTAAGAAATATTCAGACATGGATCTCGACCCATAAGCTGGTCTTAATCTAAAAAAAAAACCAGGCCATGCTCTTTGAGTCCCTGGCCAAGATTATGGCCTCCCCTGTGCCGTTCTGTGTCTCTGGTAAAGGTGGCATCCCGATCCCTATCACGGACAACTTCAAGTACCTTGGGGTGATGTTGGACCCACAGCTTGACCTTGGCTGCCATATCCAGAATACATGCAAAACTGTCAACTGCAAACTGGGTCTGGCCTATACAGCAAAAGAACTCACTCTGGCTACTTACGTGTTGCTCTTGTCAGAGGTGTGCTACTCCCTAGATTATGTTATGGGCTCCTTCTGTTTTACCCTGCAAAGCCCATCTCTCTGGGTGGTTGACTGCCTACAACAATGTCTGCCCGCTCGCCTGGTGGCCCCCAGCTCACCATTGTGATCTCTATAGCAAGCTAAACTGGATCTCCCCCTCAAAGCACGTTGACTTTGTGCTTGGGTGCTTCACAGGAAAGGTCCTTGGCACTGGCACGCCCCGGTGGTGGTGAGTTTACTTGCTCTGACTGCCCCCTCTTCCTACCACCTTAGGTCTCAGGGGCCTGCCACACTCAAGGTTCCTGTGACTCTGACTCAAATGGGTGGAAGAAATTTTGCAGCGTGTGCCCCTAAACTATGGAACACCTTCCCCGCCCAAGTCCGTGTTGCCCCATAACAGGGCAGCCTGCTTTCCTCCCTATGGAACTACCTCAAACTATCATGAGCCTGTGGTTGCCCAAAACCCCCGTGACATAATTATTGCTCTCAGCCGTTATGGATAACAGTGGCCCTTATGTTGTTGATAGTTAAGTACCTGCTGGTACTCAATCCGTGCCTTTGTACTGCTCCTAATTGGCACATACCTTACTCTGTTGTGTTTATGCTAACAAAAATGTGCCTCACAAGACCTGTAATTTGTGTATTCTGTATTATGTAGTTCTCACGTGACTTGTAAGCTTTTCCTAATTATATACCATGTTGTCCAAAGTAAGTAAGTATGTAATTTCCTGTACTCTCCTGTGTCGTTCCTGAAAATAGGCAATTGTCATGTCTAGTGTACTTACCTGGTTAACAAAAGCTAAACAAATCAATAAATAAAGGTGGGGGGTACAGGAGCGGTTATAGAGGTATAAAGTTGGGGGATACAGGGTCCATAATGAAGGCATAAATGTGGGGTACAGGGCCATAATAAAGGTACAATGGTGGGGCATTCAGGGAGGGTTACAGAGGTATAAAGGTGGTTCATACAGGGGCCTTTAAAGAGGTATAAAGGTGGTGGTACAGGGTCTATAATAAAGGTGTAAAGGTGGGGGGTACAGGGGCGGTTATAGAGGTATAAATGTGGGGGTGTACAGTGGCCTTTAAAGAGGTATAAAGGTGGGTGGTACATGGGCCATAATAAACGTATGAAGATGGGGGTAGAGGACCTTTAAAGAGGTATAAAGTGGGATACAGGGGCCATAATAAAGGTATAAAGGAGGGGGTACTGGGGCGGTTGTAGAGGTTTTAATATGGGGGTACAGGGGCCTATAAAGAGGTATAAAGGTGGGGGGTAAAATGGCCATAATTAAGGTATAAAGGTGGGGGGTACAGTGGCCATAATAAAGGTATAAATGTGGGGAGTACAGGGGCAGTTATAGAGTTATAAAGGTTGGGAGTACAGAATTCTTTAAAGAGGTATAAATGTGGGGGGTACAGGGGCCATAATAAAGGTATAGTATAAAAGTGGTCAATACACTGGCCTGTAAAGTGGTATAATGGTGGGGGATTACAGAGGCCATCATAAAGGTATAAAGGTGAGGGGGTACAGGGGCGGTTATAGGGTATAAAAGTGGGGGTACAGGTGCATCTAAAGAGGTATAAAGGTGGGGGGTTGGGGGTACAGAGGCGGTTATAGAGGTATAAGGGTGGGGCACAGGGGCCTTTAAAGAGGTATAAAGGTGGGAGGTGCAGGAGAATTAAAAAGGTATAAAGGTGTGGGAATCAAGGGCAATAATGAAGATATAAATGTGGGAGGTACAGTGGCCATAATAAAGGTATTAAAGTGGGGAGTACAGGGGCGGTTATAGAGGTATAAAGGTGGTTGGTACAGGGGCCATAATGAAAGTATAAAGGTGGGGAGTACAGGGGCCATAATAAAAGTATAATGGTGGGGGGTACATGGGTGGTTATAGAGGTATAACGATGGGGGGTACAAGTGCCTTGAGAGAGGTATAAAGTGGGTGGTACAGGGCCATAATAAGAGTATAAATGATGGGAGGTACAGGGGCGGTTATAGATGTATAAAGGTGGGGGTACTGGGGCCATAATAAAGGTACAAAGGTGGGGGTACAGGGGCGGTTATCGAGGTATATAGAAGGGGTGTACAGAGGTCTTTTAAAAGGTATAAGGTCAGGGGGTACAGTGGCCATAATAAAGGTATAAAGGTTGGGGGTACAGGTGCAGTTATAGAGATATTACAGTGAGGGTACAGAGGCCTTTAAAGAGGTATAACGGTGTGGGGTAAAGGGGCCATAATAAAGGTATAAAGGTGGAGGGTACAGGGGCAGTTATAGTGGCATAAGTGTGGTTAGGGTACATGGGCCTTTAAAGAGGTATAAAGTTGGTGGGTAAAGGAGCCATAATAAAGGTAAAAAGGTGGAGGTTACAGTGGCCTTTTAAGAGGTACAAATATGCTGGTTACATGGGCAATAATGAAGGTATAAAGGAGTGAACAGGGGCCATAATAAAGGTATAAAGGTAGAGGGTACGGGGCGGTTATAGAGGCAAAAGTGTGGTTAGGGTACATGGGTCTTTAAAGAGGTATAAAGTTGGTGGGTAAAGGAGCCATAATAAAGGTATAAAGATGGCATGGGCAATAATGAAGGTATAAAGGTAGGGGGTACGGGGCCATAATACAGGTATAAAGGAGGGGTGTACAGGGGTTTTTTAAAGAGCTATAGAGGTGTGGGGCACAGGGGCTGTAATGAAGGTATAAAGGTTGGGGGGTACAGGAGCCATTATAAAGGTATAAATGTGGGTGCTATTGGGGCAGTTATAGTGGTATAAAGGTGGGGGATACAGTGGCTATAATGAAGGTATGAATGGGGGGTACAGGGGCCATTATAAAACTACAATGGTGGGACGTACAAGGATGGTTATGGAGGTATAAAGGTGGCTCGTACAGGGACTTTTAAAGAGGCATAAAAGTCGGGGGTACAGGGGCCATGATAAAGATATAAATTTGGGGGATACAGGGGCGGTTATAGAGGTATAAAGGTGGGGGTACAGTGGCCTTAAGAGAGGTATAAAGGTGGGTGGTCCATGGGCCATAATAAAGGTATAAATGTGGGGGGTACAGGGGCCATTAAGAGGTATAACGTAGAAATTACAGGGCCATAATAAAGGTATAAAGATGAGGGTACAGGGTGAGTTAGGAGGCATAAATGTGAGGGGCTACAGGGGCAGATAAAGAGGTATAGAGGTGGGGGTACAATGGCCATAATTAAGGTATAAAGGTTGGGGGTACAGTGGCCATAATAAAGGTATAACGGTGGGGGGGTACGGGGCGGTTATACAGTTATAAACATTGGGGGTACAGGGACATTTAAAGATTTATAAAGGTGGGGGGTACAGGAGCCATAATAAAGGTATAAATGTGGTGGATACACTGGCCTTGAAGAGGTTTAACGGTGGGGTATTACAGAGGATATCATAAAGATATAAAGGTGGGGATACAGTGGTGTTGTAGAGGTATAAAGGTGGGGGTTCTGGGGTCATAATAAAAGTATAAATGGGGGTACAGGGTTGGTTATAGAGGTATAAAGGTAGGGGGCTCAGGGGAGTATGAATAGCATAAATGGGGGGGTACAGGGACCTTTAAAGACGTATAAAGGTGGGGTACAGGGGCCATAATAAAGGTATAAAGATGGGGTAAGAGGGTATTTAAAGAGGGATAAAGGTGGTGTGTATAGAGGCACTAATAAAGGAAAAAGTGGGGGTACAGGTGTCTTTAAAGAGATATAAATTTTTGGGGTACAGGGGCCATAATGAGGGCATAAAGGTGTGGGATACAGGGGCCATAATAAAGGTATAAAGGTGGGGGGTACAGGGGCCAAAATCACAGTATAAATGTGGGGGTTACAGTAGCAATAATAAAGGTATAAAGGTATGGGGAACGGGGCAGTTATAGAAGTATAAAGGTGGGGGGTACAGGTGCATTTAAAGAGGTACAAACATGGGGGGTACAGGGGCCATAATAAAGGTATAAAGGTGGTGGGTACAGGGGGTATAGAGGTATATAGGACGGGGCACAGAGGCCTTTAAAGAGGTAAATTGGGGGGTACAGTGGCCATAATAAAGGTATAAAGGTGGGGGGTACAGGTGCGGTTATAGAGGTATAACAGTGGGGTACAGAGGCCTTTAAAGAGGTATAAATGTGGGGGGTACAGGGGCCATTAGAGGCATAAAGGTGGTTAGGGAACATGGTCCTTTAAAGTGGTATAAAGGTGGGGGCTTCAAGAGCCATAATAAACGTATAAAGGTGGGGGTTACAGGGGCAATAATGAAGGTATAATGGTGGGTATAGGGGCCATAATAAAGGTATATAGGTATGGGGTACAGGGGCCTTTAAAGAGGTATAAAGGTAAGCAGTACTGTTGCTATAATAAAGGTATAATGGTGGTGGGTACAGGGGTGGTTAAAGAGGTATAAAAGTGGGGGTACAGGGGCATTAGAAGAGGTATAAATATTTTGGGGTACAGGGGCCATAATACAGGTATAAAGGTGGGGGATACAGGGGCTTTTAAAGAGGTATAAAGGGTGGGGGTACTGGGGACATAATAAAGGTATAAAGGTGGGTTGTACAGGATGGTATATATATATATAGTAGGGGTACAGAGGCCTTTAAAGAGGTAGAAAGGTGGGGGGGTTCAGTGGCCATAATAAAAGTATAAAGGTGGGGGGTACAGATGCGGTTATAGAGTTATAACAGTGGGGTTACTGAGGCCTTTAAAGAGGTACAAAGGTGGGGGGTACAGGGGCGGTTATAGAGGTATGAAGGTGGTTAGGGTTCATGAGTCTTTAATGAGGTATGAAGGTTATGAAGCCATAATAAGTCTATAATGGTGGGAGGTACAGGGTCCTTTTAAGAGGTATAAAGGTGGTGGTTACAGGGCCATAATGAAGGTATGAAGGAGGTACAGGAAATAACAAGGTATGAAGGTGGGGGTACATGGGCGGTTATAGTGTTATAAAGGTGGAGGTACAAAGACCTTTAAAGAGGAATAATAGTAGGGGGTTCAGGGCTATAATACAGGCAGAAAGGAGGGGGCACATGAGTTTTAAAGAGCTATAAAGGTGGTAGGCAAGGGCCATAACAAAGATATAAAGGTGGGGGTACAGAGGTCATAATAAAGGTATAAAGGTGGGGGGTTATAGGGGTGGTTATAGAGGTATAAGGTGGGGATACAGGGGCCATAATGAAGGTATAAATGTGGGGTACAGGGTAGTAATAAAGGTACAATGGTGGGGTATACAGGGAGGTTATATAGAGGTATAAAGGTGGTTCTTAAAAGGGCCTTTAAGGGCATAAAAGTGGGGGTACAGGGCCATAATAAGGGATAAATTTTGGGGTACAGGGTGGTTATAGAGGTACAGAGTTGGGGGTACAGTGGCCTTAAAAAGAGGTATAAAGGTGGATGGTCCATAGGCCATAATAAAATATATAAATGTGGGAAGTACAGGGGCTATTAATGAGGTATAAAGGTGGGGTACATGAGCCATAATAAAGATATAAAGGTTGGGGGTATGGGGTTACAGAGGTATAAGGTACAGAGCATAGTGGCTATAAAAGAGGTATTGAGGTGGGGAAATTTAGTAGCATATATAAGGTTAGGGGTACAGTGGCCATAATAAAGGTATAGTAGGGTATAGGGGCGTTTATAGAGTTATAAACATTGGGGGTACAGGTTCATTTTAAGAGGTATAAAGGTGGGGGGGTACAGGTTCCATAATAAAGGTATAAATGTGGTGGATACACTGGCCTTTAAAGAGGTCTAAAGGTGAGGTATTACAGAGGATCATAAAGATATACAGGTGGGGGTACAGTGATGGTTATAGAGGTATATAGGTGGGGGTACAGGGGCATTTAAAGAGGTATAAATGTGGGGTGGGTTCAGTGGCCACAATAAAGGTGTGAAAGTGGGGGGTACAGAGGTGGTTATAGAGGTATAAAGGTGGGGGTAGAGGGGCCTTTAAAGAGGTATGAAGGTTGGGCGTGCAGGGGCAATAAAGAAGGTATAAAGGTTATGGGTGCAGGGTCCTTTGAAGAGGTATAAAGGTGGGGAGTGCAGGGGCCATAATGAAGGTATAAATGTGGTAGGTACAGTGGCCATAATAAAGGTATAAAGTTGAGGGGTATGGGGTGGTTATAGAGGTATAAAGGTGGGGGGGCAACGGGGGCCATCATTAAGGTATAAGAGTGGTGAGTACAGGGACCACAATAAACATATAAAGGTGGGGGGTAGAGTGGCGGTTATAGAGGTATAAAGGTGGGGATACAGGGGCCTTTAAAGAGGTATAAAGATGGGGGTGCAAGGGCCATAATGAAGGTATAAATGTGGGAGGTACTGGGGCTATAATAAAGTTAGAAAGGTGGGGATACAGGAGCGGTTATAGAGGTATAAAGATGAGGGTACAGAGGCCATAATAAATGTATAAAGGTGGGGGTACATGGCGGTTTAGAGGTATAAAGGTGGAGGTACAAGTGCCTTGAAAGAGGTATAAAGGTGGGGGATACAGGGGCCATAATAAAAGTATAAAGGTGGGGGTATTATTGTCGGTTGTAGAGGTATAAAGAAGGGGGTTCAGG
The DNA here is from genome assembly GCA_016271365.2 of Neoceratodus forsteri. Lineage (NCBI taxonomy): Eukaryota > Metazoa > Chordata > Ceratodontiformes > Ceratodontidae > Neoceratodus > Neoceratodus forsteri. The sequence goes on from JADMNL010000023.1 coordinate 118,485,621, forward strand.
GGAGTATAAAGAGGCATAAAGGTATAAAGGTGGGGAGTAAGGGTCCTTTAAAGAGGTATAAAGGTGGGGGTTACAGGGACCATAATGAAGGTATAAAGGCAGGTATAGGGGCCATAATAAAGGTATGGGGTACAGGTGTCTTTAAAGAGGTATAAAGGTAAGCGGTACTGTTGCCATAATAAAGGTATAATTGTGGGAGGGCACAGGGTCAGTTTAAGAACTATAAATCTGGGGGTACAGGGGCCTTAAAAGAGGTATAAATATGTTGGGGTACTGGGGCCATAATACAGGTATAAAGGATGGGGGTACAGGCTCTTTTAAAGAGGTATAAAGGTGGGGGATACTGGGGACATAAAGGAATAGAGGTAGGTTGTACAGGGTCGGGTATAGATATATATAGGAGGGAGTTACAGAGGCCTTTAAAGAGGTAGAAAGGTGGGGTGTTCAGTGGCCCTAATAAAGGTATAAAGATGGGGGTACAGGTGCGGTTATAGAGTTATAACAGTGGGGGTACTGAGGCCTTAAAAGAGGTATAAAGGTGTGGGGGTACAGGTGCCATAATAAAGGTATAAAGGTGGGGGGACAGGGGCGGTTATAGAGGTATGAAGGTGGTTAGGGTTCATGAGCCTTTAAAGAGGTATAAAGGTTATGGGTACAGGAGCCATAATAAATCTATAATAGTGGGGGGGGAGGGGTACAGGGTCCTTTTAAGAGGTTTAAAGTTGGTGGTTACAGGGACCATAATGAAGGTATGAAGGAGGCTACAGGAGCCATAATAAAGGTATAACGGTGAGGGTTACATGGACGGTGATAGTGGTATAAAGGTGGGGGTACAGGGGCCTTTAAGGAGGTATAATGGTAGGAGGGTTCAGTGGCTATAATACAGGTAGAAAGGAGGGGGCTACAGGGGTTTTAAAGAGCTATAAAGGTGGTAGGCAAAGGGGCCATAACAAAGGCATAAAGATAGGGGGGTACAGAGGCCATAATGAAGGTGTAACTTTTATCAGGGGAGCGGGCGGCTCTTGCCCCCTGCACCGTCAAAGCTAATTCCACCACAAGGTCGAGGCACAGGGAAACCAGGCAGACTTCCCCCGTAGGAAAAAAGAAATGAGTCATCAGGTCAGAACGAGCAGAGTTTGGTAGCTGAGGGGATTGTTTTGAGGGGCTGGGCGGCAGCTGCACAGGAGAAGCAGCTCATCTGTGCTTGATTTTATCCTACCTGAATCTTTCCCCATGCCTACCCTTTGTTCCTGAAGTTGTGTGCAAGACGAGACCGCATTGGCACCAAACTGCCATTTAAAAGAGGCAGAAGTGCCGATTGGACACTGAAGCGGTGACGCTCAGGCAGCTGAGGGTTAAAGGCTGTCCCGACATCAGCTCGAAAGACTGTAACTTTTATTGGGGGAGTGGGTGGCTCTTGCCCCTTGCACCACCAAAGCTAATTCCACTGCAGGGTCGAGGCGCTGGGAAACCGAGCGGACCTTCCCCATAGAAAAAAGAAACAGAGTCATCAGGTCAGAACAAGCAGAGTTTGGGAGCTATGGGGAGTGTCTGGAGGGGCTGGGCAGCAGCTGCACAGGAGAAGTAGCTCATCTGTGCTTGATTTTATCCTACTCGAATCTTTCCCCATGCCTGCCCTTTGTTCCTGAACTTGTGTGTAAGACGAGACCGCATTAGCACCAAACTGCGATTTAAAGAGGTAGGCGCCCGATTGGACACTAGGCGGTGGCGCTCAGAGCAGCTGAAGGTCAAGGCTGTCCCAACATCAGCTCAGAAGACTGTAACTTTTATCGGGGAGGGCGGGCTCTGCCACTGCACCGCCAAAGCTAATTCCACCGCAGGGTCGAGGCACTGGAACCAGGTGGACCTCCCCTGTAGAAAAAGAAACAGAGTCATCAGGTCAGACAGAGCAGAGTTTGGGAGCTGAGGGATTGTTGGAGGGGCTGGCAGCAGCTGCACAGGAGAAGCAGCTCATCTGTGCTTGATTTTCAGTCCACCCGCCCACCCTGTTCCCTCCTCTCATTAAATGCCAGGTAACCACGCCCCTCAGTTTACCAATGGCCAATTGGAGCTGAGTTAAAGTGGGACCCTGGCAGCTGCCCCAAGATCGCACTGTTGCATTTCAGTTTCTCCCTCTGGCTCCAGCGCAGTGCCTATTCACCCAGAGTGCAAACTGACTGTGCATGAGATAATAGCTCTGAGGTGATCTACCCAAGCTAACGTCCTCTTGCCAGCATAATCAATCCAGCCTGCCTGGCTTTTCTTTTTTACCAGCAAAATTAATCCTGTCTGCCTGTCATTTGCCAGCATAGCTTAATCCTGTCAGCCTCTCTTTTGCCTACATAATTAATTCCTGTTGCCATTAGACTGTCAATCTGCCTTGTATTCTCTAGACTCTCAGTGGAAATTAGACACTTGCCAGAAAGGTTGCACTGTGTCTATGATCTGTCTCTAGTCAGCTTAAACCCTTGCATGATCTGTGTGTCTGATGACTGCCATATGATTAATACTCGCTCTAGGGCCTGAACTTGCCAGCTAACTCGATTTTTTAATCAATAATATATTAGCTTGATTTGTGTACAAGGTAGTAACAGGACATTCAGTCATACCCAGCTCTCCCGTGGTTGGGTGCTCAGACTAAGCGATTAGTCGGGTTCCAAATTAACCTATAGTTCACTGCCTTATTTTCCAGTCTACTCAATAGCAGTATGCACTGTCCAGCATCCCAGCTCCCCTGTGCTGAGTGTGTTGCATTCTCAATTATTACAGGTACCGGGTTGGGTTTGTGATCCCGTGGAAGTGAGGACAATAGCCACCATAAACCAGCAGTACCAAGCTACGTTCCCATCCATGGTTGACCTCACTGTCATCCACTGGTGACCTCATGGTAGCAATCCCTTTCCTGTCACACTCTGACATCCATCTTGGTGCTGACATAGGGTACCCGGCTTCTACCAAAACTAGTCTCACTCCAGTTACTCCTGGGTGCAATCACTCTTGTGACCCTTACTGTCCCTTGTATCCCCTGGGTCACAATAGCGGGTGATCCTTTGAAGGGAGAGCCCTAGTGTACATGTACCCAACCAGTGGAGACTGACTTCACCTTCTCCAACCTTCTAGCAGTGGGCTCACCCACTCTCTGGGTTCTCGGTAGTCTTGACCTGAGGAGCCTTCTGAGCCCTGCCCATACGGTCAGGCGCTATGACTGCAAGACACAGACCAAGGATGGATCCCCTCCCTTAAGGCATCTCCTCTGGTTCCTACTGGTGACTCTTACGCTAGCAGAGGACATAGAGCTAAACCCTGGACCACCATACCAGTCCACCCCAACACTGGCGGGCTGGTCGGCGGTAACAGGGCTGAAAATAGCCCATCTTAAATCAGAAGTCTCCTGCCCAATCTGACGGAACTTCATATCTGGGTAACACGACATATTCAGACATTCTAGGCATAACAGAAACCTGGCTGAAACATGCTACATCAAATTCTGTATCGCCTCCTGGTATGACCTCATGAGACTCGATTGACTGGGTAAAAGAGGGGTGGCATCCTGGTCTACTACAGGAGTCATCTTAACCTATCAGCTCTACCCAGTCAACAGACAGTGCAGTCCCCCAGTGAGACACTGCACACAGTGCTGTTACTAGGGATGTAAAAAAAGTCACATATTGTCTACACTTACAGTCCTCCCAAGGGAGGCCTAGAGGGACTAACTGGCTGGCCTCCTTGACACAGTTGGTGCTGTAACACGGCATAACGAACTAATCATCCTGGGTGACCTTAACCTTAATTGGCTGGGCGGTAACACCAAAGCCTTTGAGTGTCTACTTGCTGGTCTCTCTATGACACAGCTTGTCAAGGATCCTACCAGGTGCTCTCCAAATGGCGGTGTGAGCTCCCTCCTGGACTGGATCCTGACTAACAGACCAGATAGGATCAGCTCGTCTGGTATCCTGCCTGACTCAATCTCTGATCACTCCCCGGTGTACTTTGTTTGGAGAATCCCACTCCTGAAAATACTGCATAAAATCATCCAGATCAGAGACTACTCTAGGTTTGATCTGACCTCCTTCCATAATGATATTAAGTACACTGATTGGTCAGCAGCATGGAATGCTCAGGACTCCACATCTGCTGTCAGTCACTTCCTCATCTCTCTAAGGGCCCTGCAGGAGAAGCATGCCCCCCTCATTAGATGGAGGGTCAGGGGAACGGCTACAAAATGGCTTCATGGCAGCCTCCTAGCCCTCCTGAAAAACTAGAAAGTGCTGGGCCAACTTTAAGGTCACGGCTGACCAGGCTATTTTTCAGAAATACAGGAAACTCAAAAATGAGTGCAAAAAGAACATAAGGGTAGACAAAAGTGTGTTTTGCAAATCTGCATTACTGAACTTGGCTAGGGACCCAAGGAGGTTCTGGAGGAACATTAAACACATAGTGAGTGGTACACAGAGTGCTGAGACCACTGACATGACAATTGATGGTACCAGCTGCAACAACTCAGAAACCATTGCCAACACCTTTAACCATTATTTCTCTGATCTGTCTGATTTCACCTCAACATTCCCCACTGGTGGTGGTGTCAACAGCGATCAGCCCTCAGCACCATCACCACCCCGTCTGCCCTTTCATTTCAGGGTGGTGGTGGTGCAAGAGGTGCGGAGACTACTCTAGGGACTCTCCCCCTTCTCAGGTGCTGGCCAAGATGGCTTGGAACCAAAGCTCCTCAGCCTTGATGCCCCCTGGCTTGCCCCTCTGGTGGCACACATCTTCAATTTGTCCCTGTCAACTGGTGTTATTCCAGACATATGGAAGGTCACCAGGGTGGTCCCAATCCTTAAACAGGGGAACCCTAAACTGGTAGAGAACTACCGCCCAATATCCATCCTATCCGTGGCCAGCAAACTCCTGGAGAAAGTTGTGGCAGGGCAACTCACTGAGTACTTACATTCACATGATGTACTGTCTCCTGTACAGCATGGATTCAGTAAGGGGCATGGCACATCCTCAGCCCTTGTCACTGTCTCATCTTGGATTATTGAGGCCATGGACCAAGGCAAACTCTCGGGGGCTATCTTTATAGATCTCTCTAAGGCCTTCGACCTAGTTGATCATGCCATGCTATCAACTCAGCTAAGATCAATTGGCCTATCCTCTGCTGCTCTCAGTTGGTTCTCCAATTATCTATGCAGTAGAATGCAGCGGGTTAATATGGCAAAGAGCTCCATGACCCCATCCCTGTAACAATGGGGGTCCCTCAAGGCTCTGTCCTTGGACCCTTGCTCTTTTCCATTTTTGTTAATCTCCCTGTAGCCGCTGCTCACTGTAAACCAGTCCTCTAGGCAGATGATCTGGTCATCTTGTCTCACTCCCCAGAGATGGGTGTCATTAACCGACACCTGAGTGATGAGCTAAGAAATATTCAGACATGGATCTCGACCCATAAGCTGGTCTTAATCTAAAAAAACACCAGGCCATGCTCTTTGAGTCCCTGGCCAAGATTATGGCCTCCCCTGTGCCGTTCTGTGTCTCTGGTAAAGGTGGCATCCCGATCCCTATCACGGACAACTTCAAGTACCTTGGGGTGATGTTGGACCCACAGCTTGACCTTGGCTGCCATATCCAGAATACATGCAAAACTGTCAACTGCAAACTGGGTCTGGCCTATACAGCAAAGAATAACCTCACTCTAGCTGCACGTATTGCTCTTGTCAGAGGTGTGCTAGCCCCTCGTTATGTTATGGGCTCCTTCTGTTTGCCCGAACCCCCAAAGCCCATCTCTCTAGGTGGTTGACTGCCTACAACAATGTCTGCCGCTTCGCTCTGGTGGCCCCCCAGCTCACTCACCATTGTGATCTCTATAGCAAGCTAAACTGGCTCTCCCTCTCAAAGCACGTTGACTTTGTGCTTGGGTGCTTCACAGGAAAGGTCCTTGGCACTGGCACCCCTGGTGGTGGTGAGTTTACTTGCTCTGACTGCCCCCTCTTCCTACCACCTTAGGTCTCAGGGGCCTGCCACACTCAAGGTTCCTGTGACTCTGACTCAAATGGGTGGAAGAAATTTTGCAGCGTGTGCCCCTAAACTATGGAACACCTTCCCCGCCCAAGTCCATGTTGCCCCATAACAGGGCAGCCTGCTTTCCTCCCTATGGAACTACCTCAAACTATCATGAGCCTGTGGTTGCCCAAAACCCCCGTGACATAATTATTGCACTCAGCCCTTATGGATAACAGTGGCCCTTATGTTGTTGATAGTTAAGTACCTGCTGGTACTCAATCCGTGCCTTTGTACTGCTCCTAATTGGCACATACCTTACTCTGTTGTGTTTATGCTAACAAAAATGTGCCTCTCAAGACCTGTAATTTGTGTATTCTGTATTATGTAGTTCTCACGTGACTTGTCAGCTTTTCCTAATTATATACCATGTTGTCCAAAGTAAGTAAGTATGTAATTTCCTGTACTCTACTGTGTCGTTCCTGAAAATAGGCAATTGTTGTCTAGTGTACTTACCTGGTTAACAAAAGCTAACAAATCAATAAATAAAGGTGGGGGTACAGGAGGCGTTATAGAGGTATAAAGTTAGGATACAGGGTCCATAATGAAGGCATAAATGTAGGTACAGGGCCATAATAAAGGTACAATGGTGGGGCATACAGGGAGGGTTACAGAGGTATAAAGGTGGTTCATACAGGGGCCTTTAAAGAGGTATAAAGGTGGTGGTACAGGGTCCATAATAAAGGTGTAAAGGTGGGGGGTACAGGGGCGGTTATAGAGGTATAAATGTGGGGTGTACAGTGGCCTTTAAAGAGGTATAAAGGTGGGTGGTACATGGGCCATAATAAACGTATAAAGATGGGGGTAGAGGGACCTTTAAAGAGGTATAAAGTGGGGGATACAGGGGCATAATAAAGGTATAAAGGAGGGGGGTACTGGGGCGGTTATAGAGGTATAAATATGGGGGTACAGGGGCCTATAAAGAGGTATAAAGGTGGGGGGTACAATGGCCATAATTAAGGTATAAAGGTGGGGAGTACAGGGGCGGTTATAGAGTTATAAAGGTTGGGAGTACAGAGTTCTTTAAAGAGGTATAAATGTGGGGGGTACAGGGGCCATAACAAAGGTATAGTATAAAAGTGGTCGATACACTGGCCTGTAAAGAGGTATAATGGTGGGGGATTACAGAGGCCATCATAAAGGTATAAAGTTGAGGGGGTACAGGGGCGGTTATAGGGTATAAAAGTGGGGGTACAGGTGCATCTAAAGAGGTATAAAGGTGGGGGGTTGGGGGTACAGAGGTGGTTATAGAGGTATAAGGGTGGGGCACAGGGGCCTAAAAAGAGGTATAAAGGTGGGAGGTGCAGGGGAATTAAAAAAGTATAAAGGTGGGGGGATCAAGGGCAATAATGAAGATATAAATGTGGGAGGTACAGTGGCAATAGTAAAGGTATTAAAGTGGGGAGTACAGGGGCGGTTATAGAGGTATAAAGGTGGTTGGTACAGTGGCCATAATGAAAGTATAAAGGTGGGGAGTACAGGGACCATAATAAAAGTATAACGATGGGGGGTACATGGGCGGTTATAGAGGTGTAATGATGGGGGGTGCAAGTGCCTTGAAAGAGGTATAAAGTGGGTGGTACGGGGCCATAATAAGAGTATAAATGTTGGGAGGTACAGGGGCAGTTATAGATGTATAAATGTGGGGGTACTGGGGCCATAATAAAGGTACAAAGGTGGGGGGTACAGGGGCGGGTATCGAGGTATATAGAAGGGGTGTACAGAGGTCTTTAAAAAGGTATAAGGTCAGGGGGTACAGTGGCCATAATAAAGGTATAAAGGTTGGGGGTACAGGTGCAGTTATAGAGATATTACAGTGGGGGTACAGAGGCCTTTAAAGAGGTATAACGGTGTGGGGTACAGGGGCCATAATAAAGGTATAAAGGTGGAGGGTACAGGGGCAGTTATAGAGGCATAAGTGTGGTTAGGGTACATGGGCCTTTAAAAATGTATAAAGTTGGTGGGTAAAGGAGCCATAATAAAGGTAAAAAGGTGGAGGTTACAGGGCCCTTTTAAGAGGTACAAATATGCTGGTTACATGGGCAATAATGAAGGTATAAAGGACTGAACTGGGGCCATAATAAAGGTATAAAGGTGGAGGGTACGGGGCGGTTATAGAGGCAAAAGTGTGGTTAGGGTACATGGGCCTTTAAAGAGGTATAAAGGTGGTGGGTAAAGGAGCCATAATAAAGGTATAAAGGTGGCATGGGCAATAATGAAGGTATAAAAGGGTGTACAGGGCCATAATAAAGATATAAAGTTGAGTGCAGGGGCGCTAAAGAGGTATATAAAATTAGAGTGCAGGGGCCATAATACAGGTATAAAGGAGGGTGTGCAGTTTTTAAAGAGCTATATAGAGGTGGGGCACATGGGCTGTAATGAAGGTATAAAGGTTGGAAAGTACAGGAGCCATTATAAGGTATAAATGTGGAATTGCTATTAGAGGCAGTTATAGTATATAAGGTGGAGATACAGTAGCCATAATGAAGGTATAGATAGGTACAGGGCCATAATAAAACTACATAATGGGGCGTACAAGGATGGTTATGGAGGTATAAGGTGGCTCATACAGGGACTTTTAAAGAGGCACAAAAGTGGGGGTACATTGGGCCATAATAAAGGTATAAATTTGGGGATACAGGGCGGTTATAGAGGTATAAAGGTGGAGGTACAGTGGCTTTAAGAGAGGTATAAAGGTGGGTGGTCCATGGCATAATAAAAGAGTATAAATGTGGGGATACAGGGGCCAATAAAGAGGTATAAACGTAGGGGTACAGGAGACCATAATAAAGGTATAAAGGTCAGGGGTACAGGGTAGTTAGAGAGGCATAAATGTGGGGGTACAGGGCCTATAAAATGTATAGAGAATTACAATGGCGCAATTAAGGTATAAAGGTTGGGGGTACAGTAGCCATAATAAAGGTATAACATTAAGAAATTGCAGAGGCCGGTTATAGAGTTATAAACATTGGGGTACAGGGACATTTAAAGATTTATAAAGGTCGGGGGTACAGGGGCCATAATAAAGGTATAAATGTGGTGGATACACTGGCCTTTGAAGAGGTTTAAAGGTGGGGTATTACAGAGGATATCATAAAGATATAAAGGTGGTGTTACAGTGGTGTTATAGAGGTATAAAGGTGGGGGGTACAGGGGTATTTAAAGAGGTATAAATGTGGGGCGTTCAGTGGCCACAATAAAGGTGTAAAAGTTGGGGGTACAGAGGCAGTTATAGAGTTATAAAGGTGGGGGTACAGGGGCCTTTAAAAAGGAATGAAGGTGGGGGTGCAGGGGCAATAAAGAAGGTATAAAGGTCATGGGTGCAGGTGCCTTTGAAGAGGTATAAAGGAGGGGAATGCAGGGGCCATAATGATGGTATAAAGGTGGGGAGTACAGAGGCCATAATAAATGTATAAAGATGGGAGGGTACAGGGCAATTATAGCGGTATAAAGGTGGGGGGTACAAGTATCTTGAAAGAGGTATAAAGCTGGGGGTACAGGGGACATAATAAAAGTATAAAGCTGGGGGATACAGGGTCGGTTATAGAGGTATAAAGGTAGGGTGTTCAGGGGAGTATAAAGAGGCATAAAGTTGGGGGTACAGGGGCCTTCTAAGAAATATAAAGATTAGGGGTACAGGGCCTAATAAAGGTATAGGATAGAAGTACAGGTGCAATTATAGAGGTATAACAATTAGAGGTACAGGGTCTTTAAAGAGGTATAATGTGTGGGGTATGAGGGCGCAACAAGAGGTGTAAAGGTGGGAGAGTGCAGGCTTATAGAGTTATAAATAATTGAGGTACAGGAGTCCTTTTAAGAGGTATAAAGTTGAGAGGTACAGCGGCCATAATAAAGGTATACATGTGGTGGATACACTGGCCTTTAAAGAGTATAAAGGTGGAGTATTACAGAGGCCATCATAAAGATATAAATGTGGGGGGTACAGGGGTGGTTATGGAGGTATAAAGGTGCGGGTACAGTGGCCTTGAAAGAGGTATAAAGGTGGGTGGTCCATGGGTCATGATAAAGGTAGAAAGGTGGGTGGTACAGGGGCCATTAAAGAGGTATAAAGGTGGGGGATACAGGGGCCATAATAAAGGTATAAAGGTCGGGGGTACAGGGACGGTTACAGAGGTATAAAGGTGGGAGGGTACAGGGACCTATAAACATGTATAAATGTGGGCAGTACAATGGCCATAATTAAGGTATAAAGGTTGGGGGTACAGTGGTCATAATAAAGGTATAAAGGTGGGGGGTACAGGGCAGTTACAGAGTTATAAACGTTGGGGGTACAGGGTCCTTTAAAGAGGTATAAAGGTGGGGGGTACAGCGGCCATAATAAAGGTATAAATGTGGTGGATACACTGGCCTTTAAAGAGGTATAAAGGTGGAGTATTACAGAGGCCATCATAAAGATATAAATGTGGGGGATACAGTGGTGGTTATAGAGGTATAAAGGTGGTGGGTACGTTGGCCTTAAAAGAGGTATAAAGGTGGGTGCTCCATGGGCCATAATAAAGGTATAAAGGTGGGTGGTACAGGTGCCATTAAAGAGGTCTAAAGGTGGGGGGTACAGGGGCCATAATAAAGGTATAAAGGTCGGGGGTACAGGGCAGTTACAGAGGTATGGGGGGTACAGGGGCCTATAAAGAGGTATCAAGGTGGGCAGTACAATGGCCATAATTAAGGTATAATGGTTGGGGGTACAGTGGTCATAATATAGAGAATAATGTATAGGCAGGTGGTTATTATGAGAATTTTACACACACCTGAGGTGTGGGATGCCCCATAAACCCCGAGGGTGAAGCCCGAGGGGTTTATATGGGTATCCCACACTGAGGGTTTGTGTAAAATTCTCCTAATAACCACCTGCCTATTACTTTATTTCTTATAATTGCTGGTCAGCAATTTTTTCGCACATTGATGCTGCTTGTCTGTGATTCACTGACACACACACACACACACACACACACACACACACACACACTCTGTCACACTGTCACACACAGACACACAGACACACACACACACACACACACACACACACACAGCATCTTTATTAGAAAACCAGATTGTTGTTTGTTAGGCATCTTTTCCTTTTTTACAACTGTTTCTTCGTGCTTTGCTTGATTTTAGTTTCACTTGCTGCAACAGCGCTTACCTCTGTTAAGCGCTTGAGCCGTTCCAGCGCGGTGCTCTGTTTCGGAGGCATTTCTCGGGCTGTACGGGTTACGGACAGCAGGATCAACCAGATAAGAGGTTTTGAAACAAAATAAGAGGTTGTAAAATAAAACAGGATGTCCGGTGTGACAGCTGGTCTGTGGCAGTTCCTCGGTAAGCGGGACGAGGAGCCGCCATGTTTGTTATGTGTTTAGCCCGCCCATGAGAAGCGGAGAGCCAATCAGGATGTGGCTCTAGTTTGATTGAAGTGCCGCGTGTTTGCCGTTATAACCCACAGGTTATAACGGCAAATTATAACTGGTTCAGCCTATGGAAAAAATTGCTGACCAGTAATTATATAGAGAATAGGAGTGGGGTGGTGTGTAAAATCGAGTTTTACACACACCACCCTATATTTTATTTTTATAATTGCTGGTGAGCTGTTCACCTCAGCAATTATAGAAAATAAAATAAAGTAACAGATTGGTGTAAAGGCAAAGTCGCGGAACAGTTCGATTTTGTGCGTCCACGGTATACATAACAGTGCTGTGCTTGTCGGGGTAAAAGTTAATATTGTAATTTATATTTCTGTGCTTTTCTTAAAAATATAGACTTACTGGTGAGCAATGGTTGTGACATCCTTCCCAGCTTGGAGAGTCAGCGGCACGCACTCAGTTGCGCAGGCAGCATGGTGATGGGAAAATGTGGCACACGTTTTCGTTTCATTTTCCTTTTGTTTTGCTGATAGGTGATTTGTTTGTTTTTTTTTAATAAAAAAAGATAGAAAATTACTGTTTGAATGCCAGGGACGGTGAAGTGAGTGGAGTTTTTGGGATTATTCATTGGAACATCATAGACAGCGACTGACGCATGAATGGCTTGAGGGGAACGTGGCACGTGTTTGCTCTGCTGGTTATAACGGCAAATTATAACTGGGTTTCCCTATGGGAAAAAGCGCTACCCAGTAATTATAAAGGTATAAAGGTGGGGGCTACGGGGTGGTTATAGAGTTACAAATGTTGGGGGTACAGGGTCCTTTAAAGAGGTATAAAGGTGGAGGGTACAGCGGCCATAATAAAGGTATAAATGTGGTGGATACGCTGGCCTTTAAAGAGGTATAAAGGTGGAGTATTACAGAGGCCATCAAAAAAATATAAATGTGGGGGGTACAGTGGCGGTTATAGAGGTATAAAAGTGGTGGGTACAGGGGCATTTGAAGAGGTATAAATGGGGGTTCAGTGGCCACAATAAAGGTGTGAAGGTGGGGGGTACAGAGGGGTACAGGAGTTATAGAGGTATAAAGGTAGAATTACAGGTGCTAAAGAGGACATGAAGGTGGAGTTCACTGGCAATAAGAAGGTATAAAGGTTATGGGTACAGGGGCCTTTGAAGAGGTATAAGGTGTGAGGGGTGAAAGCATAATGAAGGTATAAATGGGAGGTACAGTGGCCATAATAAAGGTATGAAGGTGGGGGGGTATGGGGCGGTTATAGAGGTATAAAGGTGGGGGGTACAGGGGCCATCATGAAGGCATAAAAGTGGTGAGTACAGGGGCCATAATAAACATATAAAGGTGGGGGATACAGTGGTGGTTATAGAAGTATAAAGGTGGGGATACAGGGGCCTTTAAAGAGGTATAAAGGTGGGAGGTGCAGGGGCCATAATGAAGGTATACATATTGGAGGTACAGTGGCCATAATAAAGTTAGAAAGGTGGGGGATACAGGGATGGTCATAGAGGAATAAAGGTGAGGGGTACAGGAGCCATAATGAAGGTATAATGGTGAGGAGTACAGAGGCCATAATAAATGTGTAAAGGTGGGGGGTACAGGGCAGTTATAGAGGTGTAAATGTGGGGGGTACAAGTGCCTTGAAAGAGGTATGAAGGTGGAGGGTACTGGGGACATACTAAAAGTATAAAGGTGGGGGGTACAGGGTCGGTTATGGAGGTATAAAGGTAGGGGGTTCAGTGGAGTATAAAGAGGCATAAAGGTGGTGGGTACAGGGGCCTTTAAAGAAGTATAAAGGTGGGGGGTACAGGGGCCATAATAAAGGTATAAGGATGGGGGTACAGGGGCATTTAAAGAGGTATAAAGGTGGTGTGTGTAGAGGCAATAATAAAGGGAAAAAAGGGTCTGTTATACAGGTATAAAACTGTGGGGTACAGGGGCCTTTAAAGTGGTATAAATTGGGGGATACAGGGGCCAAAATAATGGTATAAATGTGGGAGGTACAGTGACAATAATAAAGGTATAAAGGTAGGTGGGACAGGGGTGGTTATAGAGGTATAAAGATGGGGCTACTGGGGCATTTAAGGAGGTATAAAGGTGAGGGGCTGGGGGCATAATAAAAGTATAAAGTTGGTGGGTACAGGGTATAGAGGTATATAGGAGGGGTACAAAGGCCTTTAAAAGAGATATAAATGTGGGTACAGGACCTATAATAAAGGTATAAAGTTGGGGGTACGGGGCGGTTATAGAGGTATAAATGTGGGGATACAGGGGCCTTTAAAGTGGTATAAAAGTGTGGGGTTCTGGGGCCATAATGATGATAGAAAGGTGGGGTACAGGGGCTTTTATAGAGGTATAAGGGGGTACAGGGGCCATAATGAAGGTATAAAGGTGGGGAGTACAGGGCCATAATAAAGGTATAATGGTGGGGGTACAAGTGCCTTGAAAGAGGTATGACAGTGGGGGGTACATGACCCATATTAAAGGTATAAAGTTGGGGTACAGGATCAGTTACAAAGGTATAAATGTGGGGGTACAGGGGCCATTAAAGAGGTATAAAGGTGGGGATACAGGGGCCTTTAAAGAGGTATAAAGGTGGGAGGTGCAGGGGCCATAATGAAGGTATACATATTGGAGGCACAGTGGCCATAATAAAGTTAGAAAGGTGGGGGATACAGGGATGGTCATAGAGGAATAAAGGTGAGGGGTACAGGAGCCATAATGAAGGTATAATGGTGAGGAGTACAGAGCCATAATAAATGTTAAAGGTGGGGGTACAGGCAGTTATAGAGGTGTAAATGTGGGGGTACAAGTGCCTTGAAAGAGGTATGAAGGTGGAGGGTACTGGGGACATACTAGAAAGTATAAAGGTGGGGTACAGGGTCGGTTATGGAGGTATAAAGGTAGGGGGTTCAGTGGAGTATAAAGAGGCATAAAGGTGGTGGGTACAGGGGCCTTTAAAAAGATATAAAGGTAGAGTACAGGGCCATAATAAAGTATAAGGATGGGGTAAAGGGCATTTAAAAGAGGTATAAAAGGTGGTGTGTGTAGAGGCAATAATAAAGGGAAAAAGGGTCTGTTATACAGGTATAAAACTGTGGGGTACAGGGGCCTTTAAAAGTGGTATAAATTGGGGATACAGGAGCCAAAATAATGGTATAAATGTGGGAGGTACAGTGACAATAATAAAGGTATAAAGGTAGGTGGGACAGGTGGTTATAGAGGTATAAAGATGGGAGCTACTGGGGGCATTTGAGAGGTATAAGTTGGGGGCACAGGGGCATAATAAAGGTATAAAGTTGGTGGAAGTACAGGGGGATAGAGGGTATATAGGAGGGGGGTAACAAAGGCCTTTGAAGAGATATAAATGTGGGGGTACAGGACCTATAATAAAGGTATAAAGTTGGGGGTACAGGGCGGTTATAGAAGAGTATAAATGTGGGGATACAGGGGCCTTTAAAGTGGTATAAAAGTGTGGGGTTCTGGGGCCATAATGATGATAGAAAGGTGGGGTACAGGGGCTTTTATAGAGGTATAAGGGGGTACAGGGGCCATAATGAAGGTATAAAGGTGGGGAGTACAGGGCCATAATAAAGGTATAATGGTGGGGGTACAAGTGCCTTGAAAGAGGTATGACAGTGGGGAGTACATGAGCCATATTAAAGGTATAAAGTTGGGGTACAGGATCAGTTACAAAGGTATAAATGTGGGGGTACAGGGGCCATTAAAGAGGTATAAATGTGGGGGGTACAGGGGCATAATAAAGGTATAAAGGTGGGGACACTGGTTCTATTTAAAGAGGTATAAAGGTGGGGGTACAGAGGCAACAATAAAGGTATAAAGGTGGGGCGTACAGCAGCCTTTAAAGTGGAATAAAGGTGTGGGTTACAGGGGCCATAATGAAGTTATAAAGGTGGGGGGTACAGGGGCAGTCATAGAGATATAAAAGTTGGCAGTACAGGGGCCTTTAAAGAGGTATAAAAGTGGGGAGTACAGGGGCATTTAAAGTGGTATAAAGGTGGGGGTACAGCAGCCATAATAAAGGTAAAAAGGTGGGGGGTACAGATACGGGTATAGAGGTATATAGGAGAGGGGTACAGAGGCCTTTAAAGAGGTGTAAAGGTGGGGAGTACAGTGCCCATAATAAAGGTATAAAGGTGGGGGTACAGGTGCGGTTATAGAGGTATAACGGTGGGGGTACAGAGGGCTTTAAAGAGGTATAAACCTGTGGGCTACAGGGGCCATAATAAAGGCATAAAGGTGGGGGTTACAGGGGCAGTTACAGAGGTATAAAAGTGGAGGGTACAGGTGCCTTAAAAGAGGTATAAAGGTGGGGGGTACAGGGGCCATAATGAAAGTATAAAGTTGGGGGTAGAGTGGCCATAATAAACATATAAAGATGGGGGTACATGGGCAGTTATAGAGGTATAAAGGTGGGGGTACAGTGGCCATAATAATGGCATAAAGTTAGAAGTACAGGGCTTTATAGAGGTATAAAAGTGGTGGTCTGAGGCCATAATGAAGGTATAAAATTGGGGTAAAGGGGCTTTAAAAAGTTATAAATTTGGGGTAAAGAGGCCATAATGAAGGTATAAAGGTGGAAGGGTACAGGGCAGTTGGAGAGGTATATAGGTGGGGGATACAGGGGCCATAATGAAGGTATAAAGGGGATACAGGAGCCATAATAAAGGTATAATGGTGGGGGGTACAGGGATGGTTATAGTGGTATAGAGATGGTGGGTACAGGGGCCTTTAAAGAGGTATAAATGTGGGGGGTACAGGGCCAGTAATAGAAGAATAAAAGTGGTATAGGGGCCTTTAAAGAGGTATAAAGGTCAGTGGTACATGGGCCATAATAAATGTATAAAGGTGGGATGTACAGGGGCCATAGGTGGGGGTTACAGGTGCGGTTATAGAGGTATAAAGGTGAGGGATACAGGGGCCTTAAAGAGTCATAATAGTGGGGGGTACAGGTGCCATAGTAAAGGTATAAAGGTGGGGGGTACATGGGCAGTTATAGAATTATAAAGGTGGGGTACAGGGCCATAATAATGGACATCGTAATCATCACAGAGTCATGGCTGAAGCCCCATCACCGGGACGAGGAATTCTCAATACCTGACTTCTCACTAATCCGCCAAGACAGGCAGGGGAGAAAGAAGGGTGGCGTCACTGCTATGTATGTTGCCTCAAACCTCCAGTTTTCTGTAATTACCTCACCAACACTCTTAATAAACATTGACTCCCTCCTGATCAAAATCCCCCTACCCCACTCTATCCCAGTTTACATATCTGGGTCATATTGCCCACCCAAACACACCGCAAACCAGCATCCTCGAACACCTTGGCAACCTGAGGGCCCTCACAGAGGGCGGTGAACTCCACATCCTTGGTGATTTCAATCTGAACTGGCTGGGAAGTGCAGCATCAAAAACACGCAGTCAAGTAAATACACTAAACTTGCACCAGCAAATAGGGGAACCCACCCGCCTAAACCACAAATCAAATAATCACACACTACTGGACTGGGCACTCACTACCCACCCACATAGGATACTCAATGCAGGTCTCCTACTGGACTCTCTTAGCGACCGCCATATGATCTATATAGTGCGTAAAATCTTCCATCCCCTGGCTCCCCCACCCCATCTGCTGCACTGCAGAGCTTACAAATCCTTTGATCTGCCTGCGCTCCTATTCGTCCTCACCACCACTGACTGGTCTCCCATCCCTAGTGCCACCACCATGGACAAGGCCCTGAGCTACTTCTCTTCAAACTTCCTTGCTATCTGGGACTTATATGCCCCGCTAAGGAGATCCAGAATAAGAGGCTCACACTTGCCCTGGGTAACTTCAGAACTCATGGAACAACTCCGAGCCAGGGACCGGGCAAGGAAATCTTTCAAGGCCACAGGTTCTCAACCGGCCAAAGAACATTACCGGGCTCTTCTAATGCCTGCACAAGACTCATCCGGCAGTCCAAATCAAACTACTTCAAAACAGCTTTAATAAAAACCACACCCACCTTATAATTTCTGAAATCCATAAAACCTCCTCACCCCTCAGCAAACCCCACCCGACTTTCAACCTACTTGAGCAAAATCATAAATGACCCTCCTCTGGTTGCCACTGAATTTAATGCCCTTTTCTCCGCCGCTACTGCCTCCCTACTTCCTCCCACCCCCACCCTCCACATCTCCCTCTCCCCAAGGTCCCCCCTGATCTCCCCAACGCACCCCCTGGCCTCCTTCTCGCTCAGCCCAGTCACCCCTGACCAGGTGTTGAAAATTCTTCACTCACTAAACGCATCCAAAGGAAAATGTCCATCGGGACTAGATTCTAAAATGCTACAGCTCTCCGCCCTGGCCATAGCCTGCCCCTAACCATGCTCTATAACCTGTCTAAGTTATGCACCTTCCCCACAAAATGGAAACAGGCCACTATCTTCCCCCTCCCCAAGGGAGGGGACCTCTCCTCCCCATCGAACTACCGGCCTATATCTCTGCTCCCAATCCTAGCCAAAATTCAAGAGCGCCTTGTCCTATCCCAGTTACACACCTATCTATATACAATCTCCTTTTTCACCCCTTTTCAGGCCGGGTTCAGAAAAAATCACTCCACCACCACATCCCTCCTTCGCCTCACCAACTCCATCCTCACAGGCATTGATAAAGGGGACATAACCGCAGCTATTTTTATTGACCTGGCAAAAGCTTTCAACATGGTCTCACATCCCCTGCTACTATCTAAACTTGCCCAAACTGGCCTGTCATCATCAGCACTCAGTTGGTTCCACTCATACCTAACAGGCTGATCACAAGGAGTCCGCATCGGTACGGCTCTATCCACCTCCCTCCCTGTCACCAGCGGCGTACCTCAAGGGTCTGTACTTGGCCTGCTGCTTTTCTCAATTTTCCTAAATGATCTGCCTACTGTCTGCACACAATCTGGCATCCATATGTACGCGGACGATACGGTGCTTTTCGCCTCTGGCCCATCTGGAGCCACCGTATCAGCTTGCCTTCAGAAGGATTTTGACTCCGTCCAACGCTGGTTTCTTGAGAACCAACTATTCCTCAACTCAAAAAACTGACTCCCTTACCTTCGGCCCGAGCCAAACTATCCCGCAACCGATGTGCCCACATTCTATACCTTGGATAGGTCTCCGCTTGAGGCCTGCTCCACATATTGCTACCTCGGCATCTGGCTGGATCAGCACCTGGACTTCTCAGCACATGTAGATGCACTGCAAAAAAAACTACATCCCATGCTAGGAGCTCTCCATCGTAACAAATTTTGCATCCCCCTACCAACCAGGCAAGCAATGGTGCAAAAATTGATCCTCCCAATTTTTGACTACGGCGATGTAATTTACGGTGCCATCCCCCATACATCCTTAGCCAGGCTAAACCCCATTTCAACTCCTTCTGCCGGTTCACTTTGGACCGCCCTCCCAACACCCATCACTACAGACCTCTACCAGTCCCTTGACCTCCCGTCACTCCAAAATCGGCGGTGCTGCACTGTGCTAGAATTACTGCCAAGTTCTGGTCTCACACGCTGCCCTCCTACCTATCAACATCTCTAACAGCCGCCCCCCACCTACCTACGATCTCAGGAACACTGACGCCAGGCTCCTTCACATTCTCCACAGATCCACTTGATCAGGTCAGGTAGCTTTTAGTTCCAGACTGCCCAAATTATGGAACTTACTGGCAGCTGACATCAGACTCACTACAAGTACTCCCTAACGTAATGCCCTCTTCAAAGCGCATTTTGCTACCAACTGCACATGCTTTCCCCATCGCTGAATTCCTGCCGTCTCTTATCAGCTTCTGGCCCCATTTTTAATTCAGTACCCTTTTGCCACTGACTCCTTCTACTACTGCTGTAGATACGCTTGCCTGCCCAAATAGTATGTAATCTAATCACACGATGTAATTGTGAAATTTCTTCCATGCTACTACATCACTGCCTGACATACTCTTCATCCTTTTTCTTTGTACCAACCACATGCATCTCAGTTTCTGCATCCATCCTTCTGGGCCACTTGTTTGTTATCTGCTAATTATATATGTGCTGAATTCTGGGCCAGTTTGTTACCTGCTAATTATGTATGTACTGATTTTTGTATTATGTATACCCTGTAATTCCTTACCCCTAGGCGATCTGGAATCGAGTGGTACTCTGCTCAGTATGCCTTCCTGGTAAATTCTTAAATAAATAAATAAATAAAGTTAGGTACAAGGGCTTTATAAAGGTATAAAAGTGGAATGCAGGGCCAAAATGAAGGTATAAAGGTGGGCGCTAAAGGGGCTTTTAAAAAGTTATAAATTTGGGGTAAAGTATTGGCAATGAAGGGTATAAAGGTGGGAAATAGGGCCAAAATAAAAGTATAAAGTTGGAGGGGTATGGGGTGATTAGAGAAGTATAAAGGAGGGGGATACAGGGGCCATAATGAAGGTATAAAGGGGGGTACAGGGGCCATAATAAAGGTATAAAGTTGATTGGCACAGTGGCAGTTATAGAGGGATAAAAGTGGGTGTACAGGGGCATTTAAAGAGGTATAAAAGTGGGAGGTACAATGGCCATTATTAAGGTGTAAAGGTGGGATGTACAGTGGCCATAATAATGGCATAAAGGTTGGTGGTACAGGGGCCTTTATAGAGGTATAAAAGTGGGGGTACAG
This sequence comes from Neoceratodus forsteri, assembly GCA_016271365.2. Classification (NCBI taxonomy): domain Eukaryota; kingdom Metazoa; phylum Chordata; order Ceratodontiformes; family Ceratodontidae; genus Neoceratodus; species Neoceratodus forsteri. Next base: position 118,505,753 of record JADMNL010000023.1, read on the forward strand.
GAGCCATAATAAAGGTATAAAGCTGGGGGTACAGTGGTCTTTAAAGAGGTATAAAGGTGGACGGTATAGAGGCCATAATAAAGGTATAAAGGTGGGGGGCAGGGGCTGTTATAGAGGTATAATGATGGGAGTTACAGGGCCTTTAAAGAGGTATAAAGGTGGGGTGGTACAGTGGCCAAAATAAAGGTGTAAAGGTGGAGTACAGGTGCGGTTATAGAGGTATAAATGTGGGGGTGCAGAGGCCTTTGAAGAAGTATTAAAGTGGGTGGTGCAGGGGCCATAATGAAGGTATAAAGGTGGGGGCACAGGGGCCATAATAAAGGTATAAAGGTGGAAGGGTACAGGGGCAGTTGGAGAGGTATATATGTGGGGGATACAGGGGCCATAATGAAGGTATAAAGGGGGATACAGGAGCCATAATAAAGGTATAATGGTGGGGGTACAGGGATGGTTATAGTGGTATAAAGACGGTGGGTACAGGAGCCTTTAAAGAGGTATAAATGTGGGGGGTACAGGGGCAGTAATAGAAGAATAAAAGGGGTATGGGGCCTTTAAAGAGGTATAAAGGTCAGTGGTAAATGGGCCATAATAAATGTATAAAGGTGGGATGTACAGGGGCCATAGGTGGGGGTTACAGGTGCGGTTATAGAGGTATAAAGGTGAGGGATACAGGGGCCTTAAAGAGTCATAATAGTGGGGGGTACAGGTGCCATAGTAAAGGTATAAAGGTGGGGGGTACATGGGCAGTTATAGAATTATAAAGGTGGGGTACAGTGGCCATAATAATGGACATCGTAATCATCACAGAGTCATGGCTGAAGCCCCATCACCGGGACGAGGAATTCTCAATACCTGACTTCTCACTAATCCGCCAAGACAGGCAGGGGAGAAAGAAGGGTGGCGTCACTGCTATGTATGTTGCCTCAAACCTCCAGTTTTCTGTAATTACCTCACCAACACTCTTAATAAACATTGACTCCCTCCTGATCAAAATCCCCCTACCCCACTCTATCCCAGTTTACATATCTGGGTCATATTGCCCACCAAACACACCGCAAACCAGCATCCTCGAACACCTTGGCAACCTGAGGGCCCTCACAGAGGGCGGTGAACTCCACATCCTTGGTGATTTCAATCTGAACTGGCTGGGAAGTGCAGCATCAAAAACACGCAGTCAAGTAAATACACTAAACTTGCACCAGCAAATAGGGGAACCCACCCACCTAAACCACAAATCAAATAATCACACACTACTGGACTGGGCACTCACTACCCACCCACATAGGATACTCAATGCAGGTCTCCTACCGGACTCTCTTAGCGACCACCATATGATCTATATAGTGCGTAAAATCTTCCATCCCCTGGCTCCCCCACCCCATCTGCTGCACTGCAGAGCTTACAAATCCTTTGATCTGCCTGCGCTCCTATTCGCCCTCACCACCACTGACTGGTCTCCCATCCCTAGTGCCACCACCATGGACAAGGCCCTGAGCTACTTCTCTTCAAACTTCCTTGCTATCTGGGACTTATATGCCCCGCTAAGGAGATCCAGAATAAGAGGCTCACACTTGCCCTGGGTAACTTCAGAACTCATGGAACAACTCCGAGCCAGGGACCGGGCAAGGAAATCTTTCAAGGCCACAGGTTTTCAACCGGCCAAAGAACATTACCGGGCTCTTCATAATGCCTGCACAAGACTCATCCGGCAGTCCAAATCAAACTACTTCAAAACGGCTTTTAATAAAAACCACACCCACCCTTCGCAATTCTGGAAATCCATAAAATCCCTCCTCACCCCTCCAACCAAACCCCCCACCCCGACTTTCAACCTCGTGAGGCAAAATCATAAATGACCCTCCTCTGGTTGCCACTGAATTTAATGCCCTTTTCTCCGCCCCTACTGCCTCCCTCTCCTCCCACCCCCCCCCTCCACATCTCCCTCTCCCCAGTCCCCTGAGTCTCCCCAACGCACCCCCTGGCCTCCTTCTCGCTCAGCCCAGTCACCCCTGACCAGGTGTTGAAAATTCTTCACTCACTAAACGCATCCAAAGGAAAATGTCCATCGGGACTAGATTCTAAAATGCTACAGCTCTCCGCCCTGGCCATAGCCTGCCCCTAACCATGCTCTATAACCTGTCTAAGTTATGCACCTTCCCCACAAAATGGAAACAGGCCACTATCTTCCCCCTCCCCAAGGGAGGGGACCTCTCCTCCCCATCGAACTACCGGCCTATATCTCTGCTCCCAATCCTAGCCAAAATTCAAGAGCGCCTTGTCCTATCCCAGTTACACACCTATCTAGATACAATCTCCTTTTTCACCCCTTTTCAGGCCGGGTTCAGAAAAAATCACTCCACCACCACATCCCTCCTTCGCCTCACCAACTCCATCCTCACAGGCATTGATAAAGGGACATAACCGCAGCTATTTTTATTGACCTGGCAAAAGCTTTCAACATGGTCTCACACCCCTGCTACTATCTAAACTTGCCCAAACTAGTCTGTCATCATCAGCACTCAGTTGGTTCACTCATACCTAACAGGCTGATCACAAGGAGTCCGCATCGATGCGGCTCTATCCACCTCCCTCCCTGTCACCAGCGGCGTACCTCAAGGGTCTGTACTTGGCCTGCTGCTTTTCTCAATTTTCCTAAATGATCTGCCTACTGTCTGCACACAATCTGGCATCCATATGTACGCAGACGATACGGTGCTGTTCGCCTCTGGCCCATCTGGAGCCACCATATCAGCTTGCCTTCAGAAGGATTTTGACTCCGTCCAACGCTGGTTTCTTGAGAACCAACTATTCCTCAACTCAAAAAAAACTGACTCCCTTACCTTCGGCTCCCGAGCCAAACTATCCCGGCTTACCGATGTGCCCACATTCTATACCTTGGATAGGTCTCCACTTGAGGCCTGCTCCACATATTGCTACCTCGGCATCTGGCTGGATCAGCACCTGGACTTCTCAGCACATGTAGATGCACTGCAAAAAAAACTACATCCCATGCTAGGAGCTCTCCATCGTAACAAATTTTGCATCCCCCTACCAACCAGGCAAGCAATGGTGCAAAAATTGATCCTCCCAATTTTTGACTACGGCGATGTAATTTACGGTGCCATCCCCCATACATCCTTAGCCAGGCTAAACCCCATTTTCAACTCCTTCTGCCGGTTCACCTTGGACCGCCCTCCCAACACCCATCACTGCAACCTCTACCAGTCCCTTGACCTCCCGTCACTCCAAAATCGGCGATTGCTGCACTGTGCTAGAATTACTGCCAAGTTCTGGTCTCACACGCTGCCCTCCTACCTATCAACATCTCTAACCGCCGCCCCCCACCTACCTACGATCTCAGGAACACTGACGCCAGGCTCCTTCACATTCTCCACAGATCCACTCGATCAGGTCAGGTAGCTTTTAGTTCCAGACTGCCCAAATTATGGAACTTACTGGCAGCTGACATCAGACTCACTACAAGTACTCCCCAATGTAATGCCCTCTTCAAAGCGCATTTTGCTACCAACTGCACATGCTTTCCCCATCGCTGAATTCCCTGCACGTCTCTTATCAGCTTCTGGCCCCATTTTTTAATTCAGTACCCTTTTGCCACTGACTCCTCCTACTACTGCTGTAGATACACTTGCCTACCCAAATAGTATGTAATCTAATCACACGATGTAATTGTGAAATTTCTTCCATGCTACTACATCACTGCCTGACATACTCTTCATCCTTTTTCTTTGTACCAACCACATGCATCTCAGTTTCTGCATCCATCCTTCTGGGCCACTTGTTTGTTATCTGCTAATTATATATGTGCTGAATTCTGGGCCACTGTTTGTTACCTGCTAATTATGTATGTATTGATTTTTGTATTATGTACTGCACTCCTGTAACCCCTTACCCCAGGGCGCATCTGGAATCGAGTGGTACTCTGCTCAGTATGCCTTCCTGGTAAATCTCTTAAATAAATAAATAAATAAAGTTGGGGGGTACAGGGGCTTTATAGAGGTATGAAAGTGGAAGTGCAGGGGCCATAATGAAGGTATAAAGGTGGGGGCTAAAGGGGCTTTTAAAAAGTTATAAATTTGGGAGTAAAGTAGCCGTAATGAAGGTATAAAGGTGGGGGGTACAGGGGCCAAAATAAAAGTATAAAGTTGGAGGGGTATGGGGTGATTAGAGAAGTATAAAGGAGGGGGATACAGGGGCCATAATGAAGGTATAAAGGGGGGGTACAGGGGCCATAATAAAGGCATAAAGTTGATTAGCACAGTGGCGGTTATAGAGGGATAAAAGTGGGTGTACAGGGGCATTTAAAGAGGTATAAAAGTGGGAGGTACAATGGCCATTATTAAGGTGTAAAGGTGGGATGTACAGTGGCCATAATAATGGCATAAAGGTTGGTGGTACAGGGGCCTTTATAGAGGTATAAAAGTGGGGGTACAGGAGCCATAATAAAGGTATAAAGCTGGGGGTACAGTGGTCTTTAAAGAGGAATAAAGGTGGAGGGTATAGAGGCCATAATAAAGGTATAAAGGTGGGGGGGCACAGGGGCTGTTATAGAGGTATAATGATGGGAGTTACGGGGCCTTTAAAGAGGTATAAAGGTGGGGTGGTACAGTGGCCAAAATAAAGGTGTAAAGGTGGGGAGTACAGGTGCGGTTATAGAGGTATAAATGTGGGGGTGCAGAGGCCTTTGAAGAAGTATTAAAGTGGGTGGTGCAGGGGCCATAATGAAGGTATAAAGGTGGGGCACAGGGGCCATAATAAAGGTATAAAGGTGGAAGGGTACAGGGGCAGTTGGAGAGGTATATATGTGGGGGATACAGGGGCCATAATGAAGGTATAAAGGGGGATACAGGAGCCATAATAAAGGTATAATGGTGGGGGTACAGGGATGGTTATAGTGGTATAAAGACGGTGGGTACAGGAGCCTTTAAAGAGGTATAAATGTGGGGGGTACAGGGGCAGTAATAGAATAAAAGGGGTATAGGGGCCTTTAAAGAGGTATAAAGATCAGTGGTACATGGGCCATAATAAATGTATAAAGGTGGGATGTACAGGGGCCTTTAAAGAGGTATAAAGGTGAAGGATACAGGGGCCTTAAAGAGGCATAATAGTGGGAGGTACAGGTGCCATAGTAAAGGTATAAAGGTGGGGGGGTACATGGGCATTTATAGAGGTATAAAGGTGGGGTTACAGTGTCCATAATAATGGTATAAAGTTAGAATTTACAGGGGCTTTATAGAGGTATAAAAGTGGGGGTGCAGGGCCATAATGAAGAGTATAAAGGTGGGGGTAAAGGGCTTTTAAAAGTTATAAATTTGGGGGTAAAGGGGCCGTAATGAAGGTATAAAGGTGGGGGGTACAGGGGCCAATATAAAGGTATAAAGGTGGAGGGGTATGGGGTGATTAGAGAAGTATAAAGGAGGGGGATACAGGGGCCAGAATGAAGGTATAAAGGGGGTATAGGGGCCATAATAAAGGTATAAAGTTGATGGGTACAGTGGCGGTTATAGAGGGATAAAAGTGGGTGTACAGGGGCATTTAAAGAGGTATAAAAGTGGGAGGTACAATGGCCATTATTAAGGTGAAAAGGTGGGATGTACAGTGAGCCTAATAATAATAGCATAAAAGGTTGGTGGTGACGGCCTTTATAGAGGTATAAGAGTGAAGGTACAGGGCCATAATAAAAGGTATAAGCTGGAGGTACAGTGGCCTTCAAAAAGAGGTATAAAGGTGGAGAGGTACAGAGAGGCCATAACAAAGGTATAAAAGGTGGGGGGCATGGGGCTGTTATAGAGGTATAATGATGGGAGTTACAGGGGACGTTTAAAGAGGTATAAGGTGGGGATTGGTACAATTGGCCAAAATAAAGGTATAAAGGTTGGGGCACAAGGGAGCTATAATAAGGTATACAGGTGGAAGAGATGCACGGGCAGTTGGAGAGAGTATATAGGTGGGGATACAGGAGGCCATAATGAAGGTATAAAAGAGAATACAGGAGCCATAATAAAGGTATAATGGTGGGGAAATTTAGGATAGTTATAGTGGTATAAAGATGCTGGGTACAGGGCCTTTAAAGGAAGTATACATATTAGAGTACAAGGAGACAGTAATAGAAGAATAAAAGAGAGGAGTATAAAGGACGCTAAAGAGAATTGCATCAAGGTCAGTGGTACATAGGCCATAATAAATGTATAAAAGGTGGGATGTACGAGTGGCCTTTAAAGAGGTATAAAGGTGGGGGTTACAGGTGCGGTTATAGAGTATAAAGGTGGGGATACAGGGGCCTTAAGAGGCATAATAAGTGAAATTACAGGTGCCATAGTAAAAGATATAAAAGGTGGGGGTAGGTGCCTTTAAAGAGGTATAAAAGGTGGTGGTGCAGGGTTCATAATGAAGGTATAAAAGGTAGAAGGAATACAGGGAGCCATAATAAAGGTAAAAGGTGTCGGGTACAGGGTGGTTTTAGAGTATAAAGGTGAGGAAGTACAGTGGACTTTTAAAGAGGTATAAAAAGAGGGTGTACAATATCCATAATTAAAAGGTATAGGGTGGGGTGTACAGTGGCCATATTATAGGTATAAAGGTGGGGAGTACAGTAAATGAGAGGTTATAGAGATAAAGGCTAGAGGTTATAAGGAGCCTTTAAGATGTATAAAGGATTAGAATTACAGGGGCCATAATAAAGGTATAAAGGTGGGGATACAGTGGCCTTTAAGGTGAGGTATAGTGGAGGGATTACAGAGGTCATAAGTACAAGAGTGTATAAAGGTTGGTGGCATAGGGGTTGTTACTGAGATATAAAGGTGGAGGCACAGTAGCCATAGTAAAGGTGTAAAAAGGGGGTACAGGGGCTGTTATAGATGTATAAAGGTGGAGGTACAGAGGCCTTTACAGTGGTATAAAATTAGAGTGCAGGCCCATAATGAAAGGTATAATGGTGAAGTACAGGGCTTTATAGAGGTATGAAAGAAGTACAGTGGCCATAATGAAGATTATAAATATTACAGGGTAGAGGCCATAATAAAAAAGTATATAATGGTGGGGAAGTACAAGGGTGAACATAGAGAGTAGTATAAAGTTGAAAGTACAAGTGCCTTGAAAAGAGTATGAATTGAAGGGTACAGGGTCCATATTAGCAAAAGGTATAAGGTGGTGGGTACAGGGTCAGTTATACAGGTATAAAGGTGGGGTGTACATAGGAGCCAAGAGGTATAAAGGTGGGTGGTACAGTGGCCTTTAAAGAGGCATAAATGTGGGGGGTACAGGAGCATAAGAAAGGTATAAAGGTGGGGGGTACAGGTTCATTTAAAGAGGTATAAAGGTGGTGGGTACAGAGGCAATAATAAAGGTATAAATGTGGGGTGTACAGGAGCCTTTAAAGAGGTATAAATGTGGGGGTTACCGCTGCCATAATGAAGGTATAAAGGTGGGGCATACAGGGGCTGTTATAGAGGTATAAAAGTTGGGGGTACAGGGGCCTTTACAGAGATATAAAGGTGGGAGTACAGAGGAGATAACAAAGGTATAAAGGTGGGGTGTACAGTTGCCAAACTACAGGTATAAAGGTGGGGGGTTCTGGGGTGGTGCTAGAAGTATAATGGTGGAGGGGTACAGGGGCGGTTGGGCATTTAAAGTGGTATAAATGTGGGGGGTAGAGGGGCCATGATAAAGGTGTAAAGTTAGAGGGTACAGGGCAGTTATAGAGGTATAAAGGTGGAGGGTATGGGTGCCTTAAAAGAGGTATAAAAGTGGCTGGTACAATGTCCATAATTAAGGTATAAAGGTGGGATGTACAGTGGCCATAATAATGGTATAATGATGGGGGTACAGGGGTGGTTATAGAAGTATAAACATTGAAGGTGCAGAGTCCTTTATAGAGGCATAAAAGGCGCTGGGTGTAGGGTCCATAATAAAAGGTATAAAGGTGGAGGTACAGTGGCCTTTAAAGGCATTATAAAGGTGGAGAGCTGAGAGGCCATAATAAAGGTATAGAAGTTGCAGGGCACATGAGGCTTTTATACAGGTATAAAGGTGAGTTACAGGAGCATTTAAAGAGGAGTATAAGGTGGAGGTGTACAGTGGCCATAATAAAAGGTGTAAAGTGGGAAGTACAGTGGTTGTTTTAGAGGTATAAAGGTGGGGGTACAGGAGCCTTTAAAGATGTATAGAGAAGTGGGGTTGCAGGTGCCATAATAAAAGGTATAAATGTGGGGTACAGAGACTTTTATAGAGTTATAAATTTGTGGGGTATAAGGGGCTATAATGAGAAGGTATAAAGGTGTGGATAAAGATATAATTAAAGTATACAGTGGTGGAGAGAGGTAAGGTTAGAGAGTATAAAGCTGGGGGACACAGTGGCGATAATTAGAAAGTATAAAAAAAAAGTACAGGGGCCGTAAAGGCATAAAGCTAAAGGTACAGTGGTGGTTATAGAGGGATAAATTGAATACTAGGGACCTTTAAAGAGGTATAAAGTGGGGGTACAATGAGCCATAATTAAGGTATAAAAGATGGGATATACAGTATACATAATAATGGAATAAAGTTAGGGTACAGAGGGCCGTTATAAAGTATAAAGGTGAGGTACAAGGGCTTTATAGAGGTATAAAAGTAGGGGTTATAAGAACCATAATGGATGTATAAAGGTGGGGGGGTATGAGTGGCTTTAAAGGGTATAAATGTGGTGGGCAAAATTGGCTGTTATATAGTATTATATTGGGAGTTACAGGGACCTAAAGAGGTATATGTGGTGGGGGTACATTAGCCTATAATAAAGATGTAAGGTGGGAGAGTACAGGAGTGACTTTTAGAGAGTATAAAGGTGGGGTACAGGGTGCCTTCTAAGAAAATTATAAAGTGGGATTCAAGGGCCATAATATAGGTATAGAGGTGGGGGTACAGGGCGATTTATAGAGGCATAAAATTAGCCTGGGTTGCAGGAACTTTAAATAGGTATACTAAAGGAGATTAGGTACAATGATTGTAATTAAGGTATAAAGGTGAGGTGTACAGTGGACATAATATAGGTATAAAGGTGGGGGTACAGAGGTGGTTATAGAGGTAAAATCTTGAGGGTACATGGGTTCTTTAAAGAGGTATACAGTTCTTCTTTTCCTTGCCCCCGAGTATGCAGAGCGGGGCAGTGGTGGCCGTATGCGACACACCCAAGTGCACCCTGCCAGGCGCCTGCCGCAGACTCTCACCCACAGTCTCCGTCGTGATGTGCCACCTCCCAGCCTCTGCTAGGTGGCAGGCAATTGCCAAGCACTGCAATCCCCCTTCCCCAGAGAAGGAGAGCAGTCCTAGGGACACTCGATCCTTCTTCTCCCTGCCAACCACGGCGGCCCATGTCCGTTCCCAAACATGGGTCGCCGGCATGATACGAGTTAAGGCGTCCAGTGCTTCAGCCCTCAGCGCCACTGGGCCTGCTTAATGATCCAGAGTTATGGTGCGCAACTTTCCTTTCTGATGTCACAGTTATGAATTATGACAATTCAGTTTCAGTTTATTGATCAGCCAAGTTTGTTTTCAACTTAGGCCATTACAATTTTCTTAAAAAGGACAAGTTAAGATACGAACATACGAAATTTGCCAGCAGATAAAGGCCTAGAGGTCTATCAAGTCTGCTTCGAATGTGCAGCTAGCACCCCTTATTCTGCAGCTGCCCTCCCTCCCACCCTTCCCTTCATTAACCCTCCCCTTGTCCCTGTCCCATCCTCGCTTGAAGCAGTCCACTGTTCTACTGCATACCACTTCAGCAGGTAACGCATTCCACCCAGCCACCACCCTCTCTGTAAAAAAGTGTCTCCTCATCTCCCTCCTGAACCTTCCTCGCTCCAGTCTCATATCATGGCCCCTGGTGGCCCTCCCCTCCCTTACTTTGAACAGCCCCTCTGTACCCATCTTGTTTATTCCTTTCATGTATTTAAAGGTTTCAATCATGTCACCCGTCTCTCCTCTCCTCCAGTGAGTACATGTTCAACTCCTTCAACCTCCTCTCGTATGATAAGTCCCCCAGCCCCTTGATCATCTTTGTCGCTCTGCGCTGCACCCCCTCCAGTAACTTAATGTCCCTCTTCAGATACGGACGCCAGTACTGCACGCAGTACTCCAGGTGTGGTCTAACTAATGACCTATACAGTGGCAGAATCACCTCCTCCCTCCTCGAGGATATACCCCTTGCAATACAACCCAGCATTTTGTTGACCTTTGCAGCTGCCTTCCTACATTGTGCTGAGTTGTTCATTGACCCTGTAATAAACACACCCAGATCCTTCTCCTCCTCTGTCTGGGCTAGCTGCACTTCCCTAGCTGGTAACTCCTCCTGGGTTCTTCATTCCAAAATGCAGCCCTGCACATTTAGCATTAAAGCCCAGTTGCCAGGTGTCTGACCAGGTTTCAAGCTTTGCCAGATCATCCTGCAACCCCTACCACCCCTAGGTCATCCACCACACGCCTACCTTGGTATCATCAGCAAACAGACTGATCTTGCTCTTGATGTCCCATGATATGTCTGCAGTGAATATCCCAAACAACGCTGGTCCCAACACTGAGCCCTGTGGAACACCGCTTGTCACTGCCCTTGGGTGTGAGAGCTCCCCACCCACCACCACCCTCCTGTTGCCTTCCCGCAGCCAGTTTCCTACCCATCTCACCAGCTTTGCACCCGCCCCTGTCCCTACTAACTTCCTTCCCAGCCTTCCATGTGGCACTGGGTCGAATGCCTTACTAAAGTCCAGATACAGGACATCCACTGCAAGATAATAAATACTGATATAAATAACATAGATATATAGTCCAATGTATCAGTTTTCACAGTCCAAATAGTGCAAGTTTTACATTATTCCAACATTTCTGACATTTTGATAATTAATTCACAATTTTTAAGTATTTATAGCAGTATTTCTATTTCCAGCTCACGACAGCTGGTAGAAATTTTGTTGTTCTTATTATTTCATCCATGGTTCTTGGGTGTAACAAGATGAATATTGGGTTGTATGTAGTGTCTGAATATCTCTTAAGGAAATCTTCTAGGAATGTTTTCCTTTGTTTATTGTAAAATGGACAAATTTTAATAATTTGCTCTAAGTTATTGCATGGACATTCCTTGTGGAGTTGATCCTCGTTTTTATAAATGTTGTTATAACTAATATATTTGGAATTTAACAAACCAGATCTGGCCAAGTTACCAAGCGTCTTTGTTCTGGCATTGCTGGAATAATTAAATAATCTTCTATACAGTGTGAAATTTTATTTTACTGAATTATGACAAAACAAGCATGTGGGCTATCTGGGATCTATAATGCTGACCATGTTTTTACAGTGGCATTATGAGAAAAAGATGTGTAGAATTATTTGCTTGATTTATTTGTTTAATTCTACTTGATTCTATTTGTTTAGTAAAGGACGCAAAGATAAATTATGTTATCATGTTTCAAATAACAGGAATCCAACAATGAAATGTCTTGCAAATAGCATCAGTCTGCTGGAGTGTGCTGCCCCAAAGACAGAATTATGCAGATTTCAGAATTCAGAATACAAGTCCAAGGTCTGCACGGTGGTCATGCTTACCCTGCTGTTCTAATGTCAGATTTGTTTCTCCGCTTGAAGAGAGAAATTGCTCCAAAGTCAGCCTTTTGGTCTTAAACTTTAATATTTTAAGCAATTTTTTTTTAGTTTTATGTAGTTAATTTCAAATACTCTACATTATTTAGAATGTTAAAATATTTTAATATGTGCGACTGCCCAATGGTTCAGTGGTAGTGCTTTGCGCTTCCACACTGGCGACCCAGGTTTAGGAGCGAGCCTGGGTCTGCATGGGTCAGGTAGCTAGGCTGGGGAGCGCACCTGATGGGAGCATGAGCCAGCCGAGGAGGGAGAAGGCCTGGCCCCAGCACAGTAGCGGCACCTCGTGGTGAGCTGGGGAGCTTGCTTCCTCGTGAGGGGTGGCACAGCCCAGTGTGTGCTACGGCGTCCAAGGCAGCCAGAGGCTACGCAGAATGTTTGGGGTGGAGAGCAAGACCACAGGAGAAAAACAGGAAAAATCCCATGTGCATGACTATCAAGAGTGACAGCCGCTGTGGTCCTCAGGTCTCACACACCGCTGACCCAGATGACAGGGGGAGTGGCAGATGAGATTGGAAACTGGCAGGGGGCCCAATGGCAGGAGCAGGTGGCAGTTGGGGCCAAACAGCAAAAGAAAAACAATATATATATAATTTTTTTTTCATGGCAAAAAAATCCATTTAACACATCAGTTAGGGTTGTTATACAGTGACAAAAGTGATGAAATTAGGTGTTAAGGTTGAAAACCCTAACTGTGCATCCCCCCCCGCCACCACACACACACACACACACAGATATGTAAGTAGGGGAAGGACCAAGGCAACACAACCAATCACTCACATCCAGCAGGAGGTGTATGCTTGTGTTACTGTAGGAAGTGGAGAAATCCAACTTGAGATATCATAGACTATTTACAAAGTTGTTCTTTCGAGATTGGTTCACATAAAGGTGAACCAAGCAAGCAGTAGCAAAAATGGTGTACCTCGCTTTGTTTTCAACATTTGGCTGGCGAAAGGCATCATGGGCACTGCAATGTTAGTCTGTGGCAAATTGTTCAATTTTGGAACAGTGCAACTTTGTAATCGTTAAGTATTTTAGCGCAATAGCATGAAAAAGCACATCTGTGGGACCAGGTCTTGCCATCCTGCAAATTTGAGGACAAAGGATCCAACCGTTTGCTTGCAGGATGATGGCAAAGATGTGCAGTCATTAGGAGTATACTTTCACAAAATACTTTCGTAAACACGAAAGTGTCAAAGCACGACAGTTTTGCATTTGCAAAAGTGATTTTCGAAAGTATTTCAGGGATTGCACAAAATCCTGTTTTGGATCTTGCGAACCTCAAAATACCGTATGTGTAGTGTGTGTTATGTGTTGGTGGCAGCATGTGGCCTAAGATGTCCAGTTGTCTGTAGTGATATGTGTTTAGCGGTGCGTGGAATGTCCAGGATGAGAGTTAGCAGTGACAGCCCCATGCGACAGCCTGATTGGAGCATGGGTGTGTGGTTTCGTGGTTTACATAGTTGTGTGTTATTCCTGCTACCTGCTGGTGGGTGTGTGATTGATTGTGTTGCCTTGATCTTTCCCCTACTTGCATGTAGATGTGTGTGTGTGTCTGTGTGGTGGTGGTGGCGGGGGTGGGGGGGAATGTGCAGTTAGGGTTTTCAACCCTAACACTAAATTTCCTCACTTTTGTCACTGTGGATCAATCCTAACTGATGCATTAAACTGAGTTTTTTCCATGAATTTCCCTTCTTTTTGAGAATGTGCACTATAAATAGTGAATGGAATGTGTGAAGGTGGGAGCGCGGGGCCTACCAAGTGATTTTTTGTCACTTCACTGCGCAAAAACTGTAAGATCAAGTGAAATGAAAATTGGGTACGCAAACAGAAATGCAAATGGTAACGGCAGTGGCGACGCAGAAGGAAACAGTAACGCAATCAACAATGGAAAAGCTACTGAAAACGCAAACGCTAAGGCTAACAGAAATGCAAACAGTAATGGTAAAGCAATTGGAAACGGTTACAGTAACACCAACGATGATGCCACAGAGAACCTTAACAGAAACAGAAGCACAAATGCAAGCGCGTATGCAAACACAAATTGTTATGCACACGGTCACGGTAACGCAATTGGAAATGTTAACGCTTATGGTAACGCCAACGGAAACTGAAGCATGTACACAAACGCAAATGGTAATGCACATGGTGATGCAAAAGGAAATGCAAATAAAAACAGTAATGGAAATGCACATTGTAACAGTAACGCAAACACAAAGGGTAACACACACGGTGAACTAAACGGAAATGCTAACGCAAATGGTAACAGAAAAGCAAGCAGAAACGCTAACTGTAACAGTAAGTGAAACGCACACCCTGTTTTTCCCCAAAAGGTGCATTCAGAAGCACAGTGAATACAAAGAATGTATGCATCACAATGGGCCTCGGAGCAAAAAATGAACACTTGGAATGCTAAATTGCTTATATCTCAGGAACCGTACGACGTGGAAAAAAAATTTAAATGTCATATTTTTTATGACTTTTCTGGCTAATTTTTCACTTAGCCCCCTGCTGGGGGGCTAAGCATTTTTCTGACGAAAAGTCCATATTTCAAAGCATTTTTGAGATACGGGCCCCGAAAGACGCGACGGACGCCGTAATGTTAGCCCATGGGAAAAATTGTCAACCTTGGAGTGACATAACTTTGCAGCCATCTAATATTTTGTCACCAAACCACTAAGTGACACATCTGTGGGATCTTGACTTTCTTCCCTCGAAATTTCAGCCCAAAAGACCAATCCGTTCTTTTGCAGCAGAGTGGCAAAGATTTCCTATTCTTTGGGGCATAGTGTCGCAAAGTAGTGTCGTGAGTTGCAATACTTTCGCAAAAAAATTATGAAAGTGTCAAATGTGCGACACTACTTTGCGACACTACTGTTTACAAAAATTTGAAAAACATATTTCTGGAGTGCTTAACCCCCCAAAAAAAGACATGGCTATCATCCTCATGATTCGACTAGGTGCATGCAGCAAGAACTGGGTCCCAGATTTAAATGCCAAGCATTTCTGTGACCAACAGCTGAAAACAAGATGGCTGATTTGCGACACTACAGGGGTCATTTGTGGCACTAAAAACTGCATTTGCAACACTTTCAAACTTTTTGTTAACTTTTCCCATTGACTATAATGGGAAACTTGTTTTTTGAATAACTTTTGAACTGTTTAATATTTTTTCACGAAATCTTTGAAAGGCACATTGAGGTCCCTAGCTGCATGTTTCCTGAAGGTTTCGGACTGGTCATGCAGACTGTGCGTTCTGTAGGCGGGCGCAAAGAATGTGCAAAAGGAAAAAATTACTCACCTTAGTAATGTTATTTCTTCTAATGGAGTCTTGCTGTATCCTGACTATTGCAGTTAGGTCCTGCCTTTCAACTGCCCTGGAGAACAGAGAGTTAACTTTCCATGGCCAGCATGGAACGTTCAGCGCAAGCTCGGTTGAAGCCCCTGTCTGCTGTTGTTTAAACTCCAACCGTCAGATCTTTACGAGCAATACCTACTAGAAGTTCTGTGTGGAAACTGTAAAACTCACACTAGCCAACTGGCAACTAAATTTATTAAAAAGGGTATTTTGGTTTCAAAGCAAAGACTCAAGTCAGGAAACCCAAAACAAAACACAACACACCCACAGTAAGGAGGGTGAAAAGGGCACCCTAGGGTTGCAACCTGCTCCTGCCCACCCACATCTCAAAAACCAGGTTCTGAGAGGGAGGCGGGAGTCAGAATACAGCAAGACTCCATTAGAAGAAACAACATTACTAAGGTGAATAATTTTTTTCTTCAAATAACATGAAGTCTTGCTGTATTCTGACTATTACCGAACTACCAGTACCTCCACGGACGAGGGACAGAACCTACTTTGGGAATAGGCTCCGAAGTACTGCTGTGCCAAATCGAGCATCAGTCCTAGCCTGGATATCCAGAGAGTAATGCTTGGTGAATGTATGGACTGTTTTCCAGGTGGCTGCTTGACAAATTTCTAAGATAGGAATATCCCTGGCAGCAGCCGGGAAGCAGCTGTCCTCTAGTAGAGTGAGCCCTCAGGCCTGAGGGTGGGGTTCTACCCAGTTTTCATAGCAGAATTGTATACAAGAGACAATCCACCTGGCAATAGATCTCTTAGTGGCAGGTTTGCCCTTCTGACCTCTCCATATGTGAGGAACAACTGGAGGACTCAAACCTGTGACCCTTAGTGCGCTCTATGTAGTAGCTGAGGGCCCTTTTAACATCAAGCTGTGCAGCCTCCTCTCTCAGAGGAGGAATGGTCAGTGAAGAAAACAGGGAGAGACATAGACTGATTAAGGTGGAAATCTGAAACCACCTTGAGCAAAAACTTCTTGTTAGTTCTTAGGACCACTTTATCTCTATAGAGGAGATGAAATCAGGCTCACTGACAGGGCTTGCAATTCACTGATCGCCTGGCAGAGGTAATGGCTACCAAAAACAGTTTTCCAAGTCAAGTACTTAAGCTCTGCAGAGGACAGAGGCTCAAAGGGTGGTTGCATAAGCTGAGCAATGCAAACATTAAGGTCCCAAGCAGGAGCAGGGTCCCTAAAGGGGATTGGTGTGCAATCCCTTGGAAGAATTACAAAACACAGGATGGGCTGACAGAGGAGAGGCTTGCCTACTGACAAGAAGGCAGAAACAGCTGCCAAATGCACTTTAAGTGTAGCTGGCCTAAGTCCTAAGCCATTAAGATGGACCATATAGTCCAGAACTGTAGGCAACCCAGCAGATTCTGGAGAAATATGCTTATTACAGCACCAAATAGTGAACCTTTTCCATTTGGAGTTGTAAGTCTTTCTGGTGGAAGGCTTTCAAGAAGCTTTAAGGATATCCAGAACCCCTTGAGAAAGGTGCAGATCAGCAAACTCTAACTCTTCAAGAGCCATGCCTTGAGATTGAGAGACTTGAGGTTCGGATACCAAATCTTTCCCTGAGAGGATGTAAACAGGTTGTAATTCCTGGGAAGAGACAGGGGAAGGTGGACTGCTAAGGACAGCAACAGGGGGTACCAGGGCTGTCTGGCCCAGTCTGGAGCAATCAGAATCACTTTGCATGGTTGTTACCTGATCTTGACTAACACTTTGAACAGGAGAGGGAAGGGGGGAAAAGCATACAGAAATTTCCCTTCCCAATTCAGAATCAGAGCATCCAGGAGGACTGAGCCCAAGACTGGGGGTCTGCAACAGAAGAGAGGAAGTTGGTGATTGTCTGGGGCTGCAAAAAGATCTATCTGTGGAGTGCCCCATCTCGAGAAAATCACTTTCAAAACTAGGGGATCTAGGGTCCATTTGTGATGGCCCTGGGATATCCTGCTGAGACCATCTGCTAGGACATTGTCTTTCCCGGAGGTGAACTGCTATCAGAGAGGTTTGCAGGAATAGGCCAGGGACCACAACTTCATTGCTTCTGTGCACAAGGCCGTGGACAGTGCCTCCTTGCTTGTTGATGTACCACATTGTGGTGGTGGTGTCTGTTCTGATCTGGACCACCTTGTTCTGTACAGATTTGGAAAAGGCTTGCAGTGCTAGGAACACTGCTCTGAGTTCCAAGAGATTGATGTGAAGCAGAGATTCTTGAGGTGACCACAGCCCTTGGGTGGTAAGATCCCCCAGGTGGGCTCCCCAGCCCAGCAAGGAGGCATCTGTGGTGAGTATCACTGAATGAGACTGAGTGACAAAAGGAACTCCTTGTCTCAAATTGTCCTGATCCTGCCACCATTGCAAAGCCTGGATCAGGGTTCGAGTCACTGGGACTAGTTTGGTAAGGGAATCCTTTCTTTGGGACCAGAAGGCTCTTAAGTGGAACTGAATGTCCCTCATCTGAAATCTTGCTCCCTGGACCACTGCTGTAGAGGCTGTCATGTGGCCCAGAAGCTGCAGGAAATGCCTTGCTGGTCGAGACACCTGAAGGGTGAATGAAGAGGCCAGTTCCATAATGGTCCTTACCCTGTCCAGGGGAAGGAAGGCTCTTGCCCTTGTATCCAGCTCCGTCCCTATGAAGGTGAGTAGCTGTACTGGCTCGAGAACTGACTTTGGAAGGTTGAGGAGGAATCCTAAGGAAGTGAACACTTGCTGAGTTATTTGCAGATGTGACTTGACTTCGTCTGGAGACTGACCCACTATGAGCCAGTCATCCAAGTATGGAAAGATGGAGATCTTTTTTCTCCTTAGGAAAGCAACCACTACTGCCAGGCACTTTGTGAACACCCTTGGGACTGATGTTAGGCCAAAGGGCATTGCTCTGAACTGATAGTGGCCTGGGGGCAACTTGAACCTGAGGTACTTTCTGTGGGAGCACCTGATGGGAATGTGAAAATAGGCATCTTTGAGGTCCAGGGAGGCTAGCCAGTCCCCTGGCCTTAGACAGGGCAGAATTATTCCCAGAGTCACCATTTTGAACTTTGGTTTTAAAAGGTGCTTGTTCAGATATCTTAGATCCAGGATGGGCCGCCATTCTCCTGTTTTGGGGGCTAGGAAGTACCTGGAGTACAATCCTTTGCCCTTGTGTAGGGTAGGAACCCTCTCTATAGCTCCGAGAGCCAGGAGGGAAGAAACCTCTGCCTAGGGCAAGGGTCTCTGATGGATTGGCAGGTGGAAAGGATCTGGTTCTCATCTTGGGAACTTTTTTGAAGCTGAGAACCAGTCCCTGGCTTACTACTTCCAGGAACCACTTGTCTGTTGTCAGAGACTTCCAGTCCTGGACAAAGTAAGCCAGCCTGCCCCTACAGGTATTGGAGAATCAGCCCGGGCCGACCCATCAGGGTGTCTGCTTGGCAGGGGCTTTAGGCTGAGGGGTGGAAGCAGGCCTGCTCATTCCCCATCTGCCTCTCCCTCTGAAGAACCCCCTCTGAGCAGAGGAAGAAGAGGAGGCCTGGGCCTGGTAAAAAGGCCTGCCCCTGCCCCTGGACTGCTGCTTTTGAGGAATGGCTTGCCTTTCTTTGGCCTGAGCACTCCTGTAGGTGGTCCTGTACTCGTCCATCTTTTTCATGTAGTTCTCTGTCTGCTCCCCAAACAGAGAATTACCGATGACAGGGAAATCCGTGGCCTTAGCCTTGGTATCCTGTGATAGGCTAGTACATCTGAGCCAAGCCATCCTCCGAAGGGCCACAGATGTAGCCATGACTCTAGATGAAACATCGTTGGAGTCCACAGCAGCATGAAATGCACCTTGGATGCCTCAATCCCATCTGCAGCCACCTGCTGCAACTCCTTGGCAAGCTGGTCAGGGGCCTGTTTAGCCAGAGCCAGCACAGTGTCCCATCTGGATTTCTGGTATTTAGCTGTGTAGGCCATATAGTTAGCTTGCCTGAGTCCCAAAGATGCTGCCATGTACTGCTTCTTTGCCATGGCATCAATCCTCCTGGAGTCCTTATCTGGGGGGTGTGAAGCCAAGGGAATATTTGCCTTATCACAGGCTGCAGCCTGCACTACTCCAACATGGCTGCATTGCTGAGAAAGGAACTCCGTATCCGAGCCTGAAAGGGTGTACCTCTTGTCCATTCATCTGTCCACAGGAGGTATGGAGTTAGGAGTCTTTAGAATTTTAATTGTCTGTTTCCCAAAAGATTTATGGAGGGGAACAGACAGTCTCCTGGACTCTGGGATGTCCATCATTTCAACAAAATCAGGCTCCTCCTGATCTTCTACTGCTTCTTCCATTGGAAGCTGGAGGGTTTCAGCCACTTTTTTGTAAAACATAAAGTAGGAAGGGGACTCAGAAGGCCTAGGAGGACAAACACCTGAAGGTCTGTCTGGGGAGATGTCCGGGTCAATAGGCACATCCAGACTTTCATAATCACCATCATCATCATCCTCATACGCTCCCTCCTCCTCCTCCTCCTCCTCCGGTTCATAAAATTCCTCTGAAGTGTAATCCGGAACCGGGGGAACCGACCGAACCGAGCCCCAGCCAGATGGTGCCGGTTCGGCTGGAACCGAAGTTAGCGATTGCACTATTCTTATCGCTTTGTCTATCTCATCAGCGGTCGGAGTATGAATTTCTGGATCCGAACCGGATGATTTATCTCTTCTCTTCTCTGCCTTTCAACCGGAACCGACTCCTCAGAATCGGCTGTCCTTTTGCCTGAAGTAGTTTCGTCCTGGTCAGAGGGCACTCCTTCTGGTTCAGTCGGAACCGAACCGGGCTGGCCATCCGGGTCAGCGGACTTCTCGGCCTCCCTTTCCCTCACTGTGCCTACTCTCTTATCCAGGGTAGCTTTGGGAAAATGCTTACAAATTTGGCAGTCTGAATCGAAGTGGTCAAACCCCAGACAATAAACACAGGTAGTGTGGGGATCAGCCTTAGCAAAGACTTCCCCACACACACTGCAGTGTTGAAACCCAGTGGACCGGTTTTTTTTCTTGGGTTTCTCAGACATGGACAATCCTATCCAAAACTTACCCTTTTTTCGGCAATCCATCAGGAAAGGCTCCCCTGTCGGTTCCTGACCGTGTGACGGGTCTTGGGGAAAAAACGTAATTAAAATCCATTTTTTATAGAACCGATACGGATCGGTTACCACACTCTTAAGTAAATTCACAAACTTTTTAAACTAAACTGATCGGTTCAGGTGAACCGATCTGAAATTTACAAGTTCCACACAGAAACTAAATGTAAAACCTATCTAGTACTCACGGTACCACAGACAGAGACTTAAACCGACAGATTGGGTAGCAGAAATTCAGTAGAAACCGAGTGAAAAACGACACTTTAACCGACTTTTTTGAACCGAGCAAAGGAGAAATCTCTGGAGCGACTGTTCAGTGAGGTGGAGTAAAGAATCTGATGGTTGGAGTTTAAACAACAGCAGACAGGGGCTTCAACTGAGCTCGCGCTGAACATTCCATGCTGGCCATGGAAAGTTAACTCTCTGTTCTCCGGGGCAGTTGAAAGGCAGGACCTAACTGCAATAGTTAGAATACAGCAAGACTTCATGTTGTTTGAATGCGTAATTACCACATTCTCCTGCACTGTGTAGCTCCGTAACCGTATATCCGACCATAACCAAACTTGGCAGATCCACAGATTTATGGCACCGCTTTGTGCCTGCCGAATTTCAGGCACATCCGTCATACGGTGGCAAAATTATTAAGCTGCCACATTTCAGAGTTTAACCTTAAATGGGGTACTGAACCCTAACTATAGTTTATAATATATATAATATTTAATATTTTTTTTTGCCATTTCTTTGGATCCCGATCAGGTCCCAGATACTGCAGAAGGCCGCTTGTTGTGTAACACAGTTCCAGCTTGAGGGAACCAACCCAAAAAAAAAAATTGAGTACACGTTTACTAGTTTTTAAAAGCGGTTTTATAAATAGAATAAAGTATGAGGTGGTATGTGTACTGAGAAGTTTACACCTCCCCCCTGAGGTGTTAGATGCTACATAAACCCCAAGAGTGAAGCCCGAGGGGTTTATTAAAGCATCGAACACCGAGGGGGTATGTGAACTTCAAGTTTTAGACACTACCCCATATTTTATTTTATACAATTGCTGTGTTTTGCTTTCTGGCCATAGCAGTGATATAAAATAGAAGACATTGCAGTGCGGCTGCGGGTTCACTTGGCTGTAGTGCGGTCCATGGTCTGGTTGCTGGCTGATGTTTTGTTTTTTTTCTTCATCTGGTTTGTGAAAGGGTAGCTACTTTAAAAAAAAAAAAAGAACTTACAGCCCAGTCAGAGTGGCGGTTCAGTTTTGAGAGGGAGAAGGCAGAGCGGCGACCAGCGAGTGAGGGGAGTTCCATTGAGATACTTGCACCGAAGATCATGGAAGAGCTGCAGCGGCGCATGTGGAGAGCAAGGGAAACCCAGCATGTGTTTGCCGTTATAAACACTCCTTTATAACAGCAAATTACGCAACAGGTTTCCCTATGGTGGAAAGCGAAACCCATTAATTATATATTTGTAAATAATTTTGCTTTATTGATTTTTATGTTTGCTTGCACGCATGTGCAAGAAACATAGTGCCATCATCCACGTTTTCCAGAGGTGTGTCAGCCTCTTCCAGTTCAGTCAGTGTGTTTGTAGGCCCCAGTCACAGTGCGCCAATCACTGCTCCAGCTGTCTATGACAGCAGTTGAAAATGCAGTGGCATACAGTTGAAAGGAGGCTCCTGCTTCGGTGAGCAGGCTCTCCCTCAACTGTCTGCCTTACACATGCATATTGCGTGCTGGCGCGCCCCCACGCACATACTGTATTGAGCTGATGGGGTGCCCAATGCCGTCGGCTCCGCTGCCCCAAAAAAGCTTTCCTGGTGCCACGCTGGGAGCCCACCCAGCGTGGCATACTCCGATGGCCGACGTAGTGCCCAATTCCCCGTCGGCCCAGCGCCCCCCAAACAGTTTTTCCAGCTGCCACGCTGGGAGCCCACCCCAGCGCGGGCACAAGCCCATATGGCCAACGGGGTGCCCAACCCCGTCGGCTCCATCCCCCAACAGCCTTTCCAGCTGCCGCTGGGAGCCCACCCCAGAGTGGCAGCGTCCAGCCGTCTTAATAGTAAAAAAAAACCTGTAAATTAAAAAGTCCAGCAGTCTCCCTGCCCCCACCCGCACCCACCCACTGTGCACCCTGCCTCCCACACCCCACTCACCTCATACTTACTCCGAGTCCGGGTGACGTATCTTCGTGGACCAGAACACGCCTGCACTCTTCAAAGCCGACCGCGAACTGAGGAAATGCCAGTAAGCTGTGTAATGTAATAGATAGTTTTTTTTCAACTTTGCTGCATATCTCTGGCATTTTTGGAATTTTTGCACCAAATTTTCAGCATGGAGTTTTGGGACCCCTTCTCATGATGCTGTCACTGTCATAGCGTTAATCGGGCCGAGGTGATTTACGCAGTCACTGCGCGAAATCACCTGTGAGACTGATTAAAAAAGCATTTACTACCGAGTGTTCATAAGGTGGGATCTCAAAAAGCCTATTTTGAAAATTTGGTGGGCATCCTAAAATGTTTTCTGGCGATGGTGCGCAGTTCCTACGCGCTCGTAAGTTCCCAAATTTTCAGTATTTTCACTCCAGATTTTCAACATTGCCATTTTACCACACCTCCTTATGAGCAGTACAGCTGTCATTTTTTCACATCTCACCCAAAACGTGTTTCCGCCCATGTAGCGCACAATGGCGCAGTCGGTGTGCGAAATCAATGTATGGGACACATTAAGAAAATCACAGTGACACTGGTCATGAGCAGAGCTGTTAAAATGGCTATATTGAAATTTGGTGAAAAAATTCCCAAAATGACTGTTTTAGGAGGCCTTACGTTGCGCGGTTCCTCATAGCTGGCAAGTTGCGAATTTGTAATATTTGCACACCAGATTTTCAACAGTGCCATTTTACCGCACTTCCTTATGAGCAGTACAGCTGCCATTTTTCACATCTCGCCCAAAATGTGTTTTCGCACATGTAGCGCACAATGGTTCAGTCGGTGTGCGAAAACAATGTTTGGGACAGATTAAGAAATTCACAGTGACACTGGTCATGAGCAGAGGTCTTAAAATTGCTATGTTGAAAATTTGGTGACAAAACTCCATAAAATGACTGTGTTACAAGTGAGCATTGCGCAATTTCCACGCACCCTCGTAAGTTCATGAATTTGTAATATTTTTAGTCCAGATTTTCACCAGTGGCATTTTTCCACACCTCCTTATGAACAGTACAGCTGGCATTTTCCACAACATGGCCGAAATGTGTTTTCACACTTTCAACGCAGAAATGCATGGTCGCTGTGGGAAATCATTGTTCGGGACAGATAAAGAAAATCACACTGACACTGTTCATGATCGGAGGTCCCAAAATGCCTGTGTTAACAATCTGCTGTAAAAAAAAATCCCCAAACTAGTTACATTACGGGTGTGCGTTGCACAGTTTCTACGCATGCTCGTGACTTCACCAGTTTTTTTAAGATTTTCACAGCAGATTTTCAACATTGCCATTTTTTACACCTCCCCATGAACAGTACTGCTGTCATTTTTCACATCCTGTTTGGAATGTGTTTTTGCACCTGTGGTGCCAAATGCCATAGTCGCTGTGCAAAAGCAGTTTTCGGCTAACAAACTGATGTTGCCACTGTTCATGAGGCGGGGGTCACAAAAAAAACATGTTGAAAATTTGGAGTGAAAATGCCAACGAATGCCTGCGGTGTTAGGGTTTCCCGACCATACCGTCCCACCCTGTAGAGAATGACAGGCATCAGGAGTGTGACTTGGGATTCTTGCCTGTAATGCTCAAACCATTCCACCCCAACCCACACCCTGCAGCCAGTGAGAGGCATCAAAGTGTGCCTCGGACTCTTCGGGCCCAAACTTCACCCCATTCTCCTATACCGCACCTATCTCACCGTATTTCCTGATGGAATAGGGTGCGCATAAGGGCCAAAGACCCCAAGGCACACCGTGACACTTGTCAGTGTCTGCAGGGTAAGGTGTGGTGAAATGCCATGGTCATTATGCCTGACGACCCAAAGGCACACCCCAATGCCTGTCACTCTCTGCAGGGTGGTGGTGGAGTTGGCTTCAGTTCAATACTTCGCTGCCATTCCTATTATGCAGCTCTGTAACTTCTACACTACCAATGGCAATGCCAGCAAGCAAACATTCGGCATTGACAAATGCTTGTTTTTGACTGGGAACCAAATACTCATTTCTATAGGTCCTATCAGTTTGTTTGACATGACGGATAGACCTTAAATTAGGACAGGACCTACAGGTTTTAAAAATTGTTTCAAGTGTTCTCAGCTCCTGGTAAAGACAGACTGCCATGAGCTTTGTTTGAAGTGCCTGGGTCCAGATCACAGTTTTTTTTTTAATCTCTTTTGCATTCAAACAATAATTTTTACACACATCACATTCACATTCATATTCGCATACATTTTCAGCTTCCATATAGTGGCTATTGGCAGTTAATAATATGCTTAGGAGCTAAGGATGTAATTTCTGTTGATCTAGGTCTCTCTTTTTTTTTTTTTAACATTTTAATTTTCACCCCCTGTGTAGCTAAAATTTCCCATTTTATTACAATTTATCAGAAATGCATCCTCCTACGTTAAACATCAAGGGCCCCATATATATATCTTCACATAGATCTTTCAGGTAGTCTGTCTCCCCCCCAACTCCTACTCCTGACCACACATTCATGGGACGAATTCAGGATCAACTGCCAACTGATAAAGGACCCACTTCTTCCATTTTGTTTGAAACACCTGATTCCTGTTTCATAGTTTAACAGTCACATTTTCCATTTGATATATTGTGGACGTGCTTTTTCTCCACTCACCAATCGTTGAGACCCGCTTTCCCATCCATCTCCTGGTGAGGGCTTTTTTGGCTGCCACCAGGTAAACTGGCAGCAATGTTTTTGTCCACCGTGGGGAGTGGTCTGGATAGATGGAAAGCAACACCATTTCCCCTGTCAGCTCTATTGGTTCCCCAGGCAATCAGCCAGTTCATCCTGGAGTGAGCACCAGAAGGGCATAAGAGCTGGACATTGCCACATAATATGTCCTAAACGTGCCAGAGAACAACCACATTTTCTCCAGCAGTGCCCATAGCTATCTGGTAAGTATTTTGTCAGGGTCGCCAGAGGGCAGAAATACTATTTCTACATGTCCATGAGAATTCTGTACAAAATAAGGATGAGGTCACTTTCACTGATGAGAGGGCTACTGACTCCCACTGTACATAATCCTCTTCTAGTTCCAGCTCCTTATTCCAGTTTTTCAGAATTGTTTACGTAGAATCAGACATCAGCTCTCCCACCGATTTGTACAAGTTCCCTATCAAATGTTCCCAGGGATTTCCCTGTATAACGTCTATAAACCTGTTTAGGAATATAGGCATTGGTGAAGGGAGTTTGAAAGTTATTGTGTGATGTCTCGGAATGTGATTTCACACTTGCAAGTATCGAAAAAAGTCTGTCTTCCTCAAACCATATTCACCCATTAGTTTTTCAAATGGGAGGACCCCATGCTTGTCCAAAAACCGAAAAACATGTGACAGGCCATTTAGCCACCACTCAGAAAAGGAGACATCTCCACATGAGGGAATGAAAAACTCATCTTCCGAGATTATTTTACAATAATCAAATGTTGGTTTGAATTCCATTTTTTTTCCTTATCCCGAACCAAATTCTGATTGTGTTGGCTGTAATTGGTGAGAAGTCTTTAAGTGGGGGTGTCTTACTATCCTAGGAAAAGAGAAGTTTTGAGATGTCATGCATGTCGTTAAGTAAAAATTCTAAGGATTTCCATGGCATACTGTATTTTTTAGATAGCCAGAGGAAGAGAGTGCGAAGAAAAGCAGCTTGAGCATAAATCCTAAAATTGGGTAAGTTTACTCCCCCGTTAGCCAGAGGTAATTGCAGTACTGATAGTCGAATTCTGGGCCTCTGTCCCCCCCACAAATAAAAGAGGAGATCATCCTATCCCAAGATTTAAAGTAGTATAATGAAGGGAAGAAAGGAATATTTTGAAATAAATACAGGAGACGAGGTAGTACATTCATACGAATGATTTCAATACATTGGAAGAAGGGGAAGTGAAGGAGTGACCACCTATTTAGATCCTTCTGAATCACAATGGTTAGTGGTTCGTAGTTAATCATCTCCAGGAGTCCCAGGTCATGGGGCACGTAGATCCCCAGGTATTTAAGTTTAATGGATCTCCAACATAGCGGGCAGAGATGCCGCAGTGTGAAGGAAGGGGCGAAATTAAATAAAAGGACCTCAGTTTTGGTAATGTTCAATTTGAAACCTGCCACTGTCTCAAATCTCTCCAAAATGTTCCAAACTTCAGGGATTGAGACCTCCAGAGACAGAATGGTCAAGAGAATATCATCAGCAAACAGGCTGAGCTTGTATTCCGTTTGGCCCAGGGGAATTCCCTCAGTCTCCATAGAGCTTCTCAATGCCACAGCCAGGGGTTCCAAATATAGGGTGAACATCAAAGGGGATAGCGGACAGCCCTGTCTGGTGCCACGCTGGAGAGGGAAGGATGACGATATACCCCCATTGATTCTCACATAGGCACTTGGCACATCATACATGTTCTTCATCCAGGTGATGAATGATTCAGGGAACTGGAATTTCGACAGGGTGTCCCAGAGAAATGGCCGGGACACCCTGTTGAATGCTTTCTCGGCATCCAGGCTCAGGAGGGCTGCAGGGATTTTGTGATTTTGGATATGTTCAATCAAAACCAAGGTTCGATGGGTATTATTCATTGTATTTCTTTTTTTATGAAGCCCGCCTGGTCAGGGTGTAGTAGGTCAGGTAGGAGACCCTCCAACCTACTTGCCGAAATTGCCATAAAAATGTTATAGTCCATGTTTAAGATCAAGATTGGGCGGTAAGATGAGGAGTTAGTTGGATCTTTTTCTGTTTTTGGGGATGGCTGCTATTGTAACATATCGCCAGGAGGGGGGAGCAGGATCTCCACCTGCTACCTCATGAAACACCACCAGCATCTTGTGCGATAGTTCCTTTACAAACATTTTGTACCACTCCACTGGGAGGCCATCTGGCCCCAGACACCGCTGTATAGATAGGGCTTTAATGGAGTTTAATATTTCTTCAATTAATATGGGGGTCTCGAGGGATTTTCTCTGGACCTCAGTAAGTCGAGGAAGACGAATGTTCCCCAGAAAGGCCTGTCTTTCTTCACTCCTCACAGTAGTCTCGTGTTGATATAGTTTCTGATAATATGTGGTAAATGTTTGTCTGATGTCAGCTTCCCCGTGATATAGCTGACCTGTCGTGGGATCCCTTAGTTTCAAGATAGTCATCATTTTTTTCTGGTTTCTTAGTCTATGAGCTAATCTGCACTCCCCTATGCCCCCCTCCCCCATATCTGGCCTGTTTTAGGAAGAGCAATGTCTGTTGGGTTTTTATATCTAAATTTTTTGAATCTTGGCTTTTGTCTCCCAAATTTTCTGTCTCACCTCCTCGTCCCCGTCTCTGTATAACAGCTGGTAGTTTTTAAGGTCCTCTGTGAGTTTTTTGTATGTCGCTTTATGTCCCGCTTCCTTTTGACCACATATGCAATGGTTTCGCCTCTGTGAGTGGCTTTCATTGCATCCCATGTTATTGCATTAGAGAGCTCTGGGGAATCATTTTCCCCCAAAAACTGAGGGATTCTAAGTTTTAGCATGCTGACATATTGTTGATCTTTTAGTAGAATGGGATTAAGCCGCCACTGAGGGTTTTGCATTCTTCCCGAGCTCAAGTTTTAATGTGAGTGGGTGATGATCAGAAATGACCATTGGTCCAATTGAGATGTCCTGAATTGAGGAAAGGTGCTCACATGTAGTTCGGAAGTAGTCTAGTCTGGAGTGCGTATGGAATCTGTTTGAATAGAATGCGTAACCTGGGTCCGAGGGAAACAATTTTTGCCAAATTTCGATGATCCCAAAGTGATCTAGTACTCCCCTTAGGTATTTTACAGAACTTACCTGACCCCCTACACGGGGGTTCGAACTGTCTTTACTCTGGGAGAGTGTGAGATTAAGGGCCCCACCCAGAATCAATTGTCCCTGGAGAAGTTCTATAATTTTTTACCATAATGTTTTTAAGACTGGGGTTTTGGACATGGGGAGAAGATGCACGTTTACCAGGGTGACATTCTGGGCGTATAGTCTCCCTTGTAGTATAATAAAGTGGCCCTGGTTATCTGTGTGGATGTTTTTGTCCATTGGGGTGAGAGGAGGCAAAGACTTCATACCTCCACCCCCAGGTCAGTTTCCTATGTTCTGCCGCTAATAGGTATGTTTCCTGTAACATATAGAGGTCCGCTCCCTGTTTTCTAATATACTGCATGGTATGGGAGCGTTTAATTGGGTTGTAGAGCCCATTGATGTTCTGGGAGAATATTTTTACCGGTGTGGTAGCCATGGGACTACTTTACTGTTTCTGTGTTTTCTTTGTTTTGTATTTTTTTCTAGCCAAGGAGGAACCACTTTGAATCCGTCCAGACCACTCCCCATATCAAGGAGAGAGCAGTTTAGGCATCGGTACCACCCCACCTCCCACAACCCTCCCACACCCACTAGGGGGTCAGGAGTAAAAGGAGAGGAAGATCAAACCAAAGCCCCCACTTAGTAAACAGCCTTCAAACATCACCACCAAATATATAAAATTATATTGTTTATAAATGTGACCATCTCTGTGTGCTTTTTTCAAACCCCCCCCAATCTATTAACTCTATAAAAATATATCCAGAATCTGTCAAACAGTGAAGTCTTAACTGTAACCTTAACTATTTTAACTATGTACATTGAGGCTTCCAAATGTGAGGTGAGCACACTAGCCCACCTTGGGGTGTTCCAGTCAGGAAGAAGAACACTCTCATGACTAGAATCCTGGTCCTCGAAATCCCTGGGGAAGAGGAGGGACCATAGGAGGGTGAAAAAAAAACCTCCCTGTAATGGGGCTCTTACTGAAGCCACCATATTGAGATTGGACCAGCATGTATAGGTGAGGGAAAAGTCTCACATAGCACTTGGGTTGAACAAAACTGCCCACTGTTCTTCGGGTTAATGCTTGGTCTGTCCAATGGGGCTTTCATTGGAGAAGGGGGGGTTAAGGGAAGAGAAAGGAAAGGAAAGAGGGGAGGTAAAGGGGAGGGGAAGGGAAAGGGGGGGTGGGAAAACAAGGGCAGTGAGTCAGGGGAGCAAACTGGAGTTCAGTTTGGTTCCCCTCTAGCTTTATGTCAGGTTTCCCCAGGAGCATTTACTAGCTAAGTAAACCATGCCCTCAAGCCGGGCACACTGTTCCTTAGAAGAGATGTGATCAGGAGTCGCTGGAGATGTGAGTTTTCTCCAGTTGTCCCGAGACGAAAGAGGTCCCTTCAACGAACAGGGTGTATTACCCCAGCAGAGGCTGCGAGGGAAGGATGAGGGTATCATCCCACGGTTATATCTTTGGAGGCCAAAAGGATAGAAATAGATTCAGGTGGCCAGAGCAACTGGCAGCCCCAGGGATTCAGGCAATACCCCCATACCCCGAGCTACGTAATGGCCAGATCTTCACCTCCCTCTTCATAAAGCAACCTAGCAGGAGGACACCCAATTCGCCCAGAAATCACTACCCCCCATCCCCTTGCCCCCAGCCAATTCCCATTAGTCAATTAAAGTTCACATCCTCATCCCCCCTTGAATCATTGTCATCGGGCGTGCATGTTATGTCCATTTGTCCCCATGTGAGGTCGATCCGCTCAGCAGATCAAAAGTTCCATCACTGTGGTAGTTGCAGGGATTAGGCAAGGATTCATTCCAAAGCTAGACCTCAAAGCCCAGAGGGTTAGAGTGGAACTAGGTGGGCAGGAGCAGCCGGCGACCCCAGATAACCACGGGCTCCCTCCTGAGCCACCCCTCAGCCCAAGAGCAATCTCTGCCATCGAGGGGCAGTCCAGATAAAAGGAAGGAATGCAGTCCACCCGGCGTCACTGCTGCCCCCCCCCCACTGCCAAGGCGAAGCAGTGAGTTCAAAGTTCGTTACTGCAGGTCGATTGGATCTTGATCTTCAGATTGTCCATTCAGGACCATTGTCCTTTGGGATTTCGTGGGTTAAATATGGTTGAGAGTTGCTGGGGATTCATATCTTCTCCATGCGTCCCAGAGTGAGGGATATTCTTTGGTGTGTCAAGGATGAGAATATCATTTCACTATTAAGTCTTTGAGGGCCCAGAGAATGGGGCGCAGAGCCAGACGACCAGGGCAGCTGGCAACTCCAGGCGACCACGTGGCACCCCCCTCCCTGGACTACCCCACGGCCAGAGCGTCACCCCTGCCATTGTGAGGCTGCCTAATGAGGAAGGGCACCTGGCCCACCCAGAGGTCGCCACCACTCCTGCCTCTCCTACCCACCCCGATCATCTCTCAGGAATCAAGTAGAGGTTTACCACTTCTTTACACTTCAGGTTGCAGTCGCTGGGTATATGTATTAGTACCAGTTTTCCAGAATAAGCATGTTCCAATCAGCCACCAAATCTTCTCTTTACTGTGGAAGTTGCATGATGAAGGCGGAAGATCATCCCACAATTAGGCCTTAATAGGCCAGGAGGATTTACATAGAAACATAGAATTTGACGGCAGATAAGGACCGCTTGGCCCACCCAGTCTGCCCATTTCCCTACCTGATGGATAAGCTGCAGATCCTAGTTAACCAGCAGCCTACTTCTTCCTACCCCCACCCCCTAGAATTGCCTTATGACTGTCCCATGCATGCTTGAATTCCACCACTGTTTTTGACTCTACAACCTCCTCTGGAAGGCCGTTCCATATATCCACAACCCTCTCTGTGAAAAATGCTTCCTTAAATTACCTCTGAGCCCCCTTCTATCTTCAAATTGTGCCCCTTGTTCTTGCACACCTCTTTTTGAAAGATGCTACCCTCTTTGACTTTGTTGATTCCTTGAGGTACTTGAAAGTTTCTATCATGTCCCCCTCCCTCCTTTCCTCGAGGCTATACATATTAAGCTCCTTAAGTCTCTCTTCATATGTCTTCCAGTGCAGACCCTGCACCATTTAGTTGCCCTCCTCTGGACAGCTTCCATCCTGTCTATGTCTTTGGAGATTTGGTCTCCAGAACTGCCCAGTACTCAGATGGGGTCTCACTAGCTGTCTGTACAGAGGGATAATAACTTCCTGTTTTCTACTGGTGATGCCTCTCCCTATGCATCCCAGTATCCCCAACCCTCCTTGCTGCCCTCTCACATTGCTTGCCCACCTTTAGGTCATCTGATATGACTACCCCAGGTCCCTTTCCATTTTGTTGTTGTTAGTATCTCACGCCCCATTGTACTCTTCCCTGGGTTTTGTTTCCCAGGTGCATTACCTGCACTTCTTAGCATTGAATCTAAGCTGCCATACATTTGACCATTCCTCTAACCTTGCCAAGTCCCTTCTCATCCTTTCCACTCCACCTTGTGCATCAACTCTGGTGCAGATCTTTGTGTCATCTGCAAAGAGACATACTTTTCCTTCCAGTCCCTCTGCAATGTCGCTTATAAAGACATTGAAGAGGACTGGTCCTAATACTGAACCCTGCGGTACCCCACTACTAACCCCTCTTTTTTCAGAGTGGACTCCATTTACTATTACTCTCTGTGTCCTATTCTCCAGCCAATTCTTTACCCAGGCTGTCATCTTGGGACCCACTCCCAGGCTGGCTAACTTGTATATTAATCTTTTGTGTGGGACTGTGTCAAATGCCTTGCTAAAGTCTAGGTAGGCCATGTCCACAGCCCCTCCCTGATCAACTACTTTGGTCACCCAGTCAAAGAAATCTATCAGATTTGTCTGGCATGACCTTCCCGCTGTGAATCCATGCTGCCTTGGGTCCTGTGCCCCTCTGGCCTCTAGATACTCAATAATTCTTTCCTTCAGAAGTGATTCCATCATTTTCCCTACCACTGAGGTTAAACTAACAGGCCTGTAGTTTCCTGCTTCTGCCTTGCTCCCACTTTTGTGAAGGGGAATCACATCTGCCCTCCTCCAGTCCTCGGGTACCACCCCATCCTCCCATGATTTGTTAAAGAGGGTAGTCAGTGGTGTCACTAGTTCTACCCTTAGTTCTTTTAGAATTCTGGGATGAATCCTATCAGGCCCCATTGCTTTGTCCACCTTCAGTTTTAAGAGTTCTTTCAGAACCCTTTCTTCTGTAAATGGCTGGTATAAACTTCTGTATCCAGAGTGTTTCTACTGTTTGTTTTAGGTACCTCCCTCTTCCTTTGTAAATACTGAGCAAAATATTTGTTTAGTATCTCTGCCTTTTCACAGTCACCCTCTGCCCACCCTCCCTCCCTTTATTAAGCCTCACTTGATTTGAGCAGAGCCAGGCGACAGGGGCGACCAGCAACCCAGGCAACCAAAGGACCCCCGACCACCCCACAGCCAGGGTGTAACCATCGAGGGTAGTTTCAATAAAGGAGATCATCCAGTCTGCCCAGAAGTCGCCTTACCGCCCCACCCCCATCCCCATTGTCAAAACCAGAGAGTCAATTTGAAATTTTACCTTTCAGGTCTGCAATGTTTGCAGGGTGGGTTTTGGAACTGTCACCGCTTTTCCAGGATTTCTGGTGGGGGAGGTTGACCTGCTGTCTGTTTGTGTTGGGAGGCTGACTAAATCTTGGTCTTTGAGTTGCTTGTCCAGTGCCATTATCCTTTAGGATGCTTTTTTTTTTTTTTTTTTTTTTTTAGATCCTCTCTGGCTTTCTGGGCTGTCGTGTAGGTTTTAGCTTCCTCCGCATAGTGTATCATGAGTTTGGCTGGATACGGGGTTTTGAACTTCAGTTTTTGGGACATCAGAAGGCTGAAAAGAGGAGCATATTCCCTTCTCAGTCTTTAGGTGCATGGCGCATAATCATTGTCCCAAATTAGCCTATGTGAACCTAGCATGGTTTTCTGCTTCTTCCATGCCTTGCTGAGAAGCTGTTTGACGCTGTAGCTCTGGAAGCGAAAACCAAAAGACCTGGGCCGAACATTCGGGCGGGTAGGTTTAGGCTCAAGCACCCTATGGACCCGCTCGATATCCAACTGATATTCTGGCTCCAGCTCGAACAGCAGATACAGGAAATAACAGCAAAGGCCACGGGATCATGGCCCTCCTCATTTTCAGGTATCCCGTAAATCCTGATATTTTTTCTTTGGCTCCTGTTTTCTGAATCTTCTTGTCTGATTGACATGAGTAATTGTTCAGCAGCAAGGTTTTGCACAGTTGTTTCTAGTGAATCCAGGCAGGAGGTGCTGGCTGTGATCTGGTTGTCTTCTTCCATCACTTTTGTCTGCAAGGCCCCTATATCTGCGCGGATATCTCTGAGGGCACCTCCCCCTGAAACTCATTTATCACTCTCAGTATTGCATCACTTTGAGAGGAGTCTGGATTTTTTTTTTATTATTTTTAGCCATTTGTCCCAGCTTTCTCTCTCCCCTCCGCCTCACCCGGCCGAGAGGTCGCCGAGTCTGAAGCGGCGCAGTCTTCCATGTCTGCAGTCGTTAGGGGTTGGAAGCGGTTTCTCTGGCCCCAAAGCATGTCTGCTCAGCAATTTTCAGGTGAATGCCTCCAGATAAGGTAAAGATGGTTTTGTTTGAGTCGCGTAAGAACTGAGAAAGTGATCTGAAGAAGGATTTTTTAAGATTGCTGTGGAGGAGCTTCCCTGTTGTCTGCTTCATGCTACCATGCCAAAACCGGAAGTCCTAGATCACGATTTTTTATCAGTTGTAAACTTTCCAAAAGGATTTGCCCTAAAATCCAAATGAAAAGGGCTTTGACAAGAGAAGAATTCATGGCTTCTCAGTGTGCCGCTACATCACCATAGCACAATAAAACTTCAGAGGAAGCTCCTAATGATGGTGGAAAGCAGGCATCAGAGGGTTCCTCTCCTCATAAACAGCAGTCCCTGTCAAAGGGGACATATAAGGGACAGGCACAAGGGAACCTTGAGAGGGGAGGAAGTGATGAAAAGCCATTGATCTTATAGGGTCAGTGGCCACATACATGTATGGGCAGACTGGATGGGCCTGGCAGTCCTAATCTGCTGACAATTTTTTGTTTCTATAAAAAAGATAAAGCTGTTCAACTATCAGAAAGGCATGGAAAAGATGACAAAGATATCAGTGTGTCTGAAAGGGGGAACCTGATTCTAGTGATACAGAAATACAAATAAGATAACCTCAGAACAGGTGCTGGAACAAGTGCCTGCTAAGAAAAAAACAAAAAGGAAAACATATCCCTGCCACTCAACCTCTATGAGAAGGAGAAGGCAATGGAACAGAATCAAGTGCCTTCAACAGAAGTCATGGCTAAGGTATGGTATATTTTCCAGGCCATGGAAAATTTATTTAACATGCCTCCCTGCCCCCCTCCCCCCGGCTCCAGTTCCAGACCACTTTCCTGTAGAGGAGGGGGATATTTATCATGAAGTGGAGGAGGAAGGTGAACCTACAGAACCGGATGGTTCCACTATCAGGAGTTTGATGTTTGGTTCCCCTGCCAGGGCTATAGAAGATTATACCTCTTACTCCTTGTTCCCTGAACAGATGGTGAACCCTCATAACATCCCCTCTTGTGAAACAGAGGAGGATGAGGAGGAACTGGCGTTCATAGACATAATGGGACTAGCCTGTACAAGGGGACTATTGGTCCCCATCCACAAGTCCCTACAAAAGGCCACCTCAAACATTATGTCAGCACGTAATTAAGCTGGTGACATAGATGATAAATTGGAAAAAAAAGTATCAGGTGGACAAGCAGTGGAATTCCTGTATGCCCATACTTATCATGAAAGAGTAGCACAGGCAGCTGCTTGTGAGAAGGTCATAGTGCCTCCTTTTGCATAGCCTCTTGAAAAGAATTCCAGAAAACTAGATACTATGGCCAAAAAAGTGTACACACAGCTTCCCTGCTTTATTTGGCCTGTACAGCTCAGTTCCAGAAGTCACTGTGGAATGCAGTGCTGGCTCTGGGTGATAAAGTGAATGATGAGATGGCACAGGACCTGGCTGCTACAGCAAAGTCAGCTCTGGATGCCACTAAATATCAGTTTCACATGGCTGTAGACACCAGTGACTGTGCTACAAGATTCCTGGCTCATACAGTGGCATTGAGGAGGTTTGCCTGGCTACTATCCTTTCCAAGAATACTCAGACTAAATCCACTGCTTTCCCCATTGAGGGAATTCCCTGTTGGTGATAAGACAGAGGCATACATGAAGAAAGTAGACAAGTACAAAGCCTCTTTTAAAAACTCCACTGAGAAGGAAAAGGCCACCCCTTCCTTTAGGCCTTATGGAAGGGGAGTCCAGTAGGGTTACTATCCAAGACCCTACACTGCCTATGAGTGCCAGCCTCAGAGAGGTTACTACAGAGGCAGAAGGGGCTGCTGGCATGCTGCAGCACTCACCCCTAAGCCACAGTCAAAACAAAACCCCTGATAATTTCCCCCAGGTCACCAGTCAGCCATTGCCAGTGGGGTGGGGAAACTGACCCACTACTTCCAGGAATGGGAAGAAATTATAACAAACCAGTGGGTTCTGGAAGAAATGGGACAGGGATTTTCCCTGCAGTTCCAAAGGTTTCCCAAACCGCAGAGACCAAAAAACTTCCTGGTTTGCTCACCAACAGAAATAATTCTGCTGGAACTGGAAGTAAAGAAACTACTGCAGGCAAAAACTTTGTATGAGCATTAGAGTGTTGAAAGGAGGAAAGCAACCTCAGAGAGGGCATTCCAATCCTCTAGCAATCTCCAACAAAGGTCCTCACAACAGTTGCTTCACTTCTAGGTTGGGGTACCCACCTGGAGGATTGCACAGTAAGTGGTATCTGGAGCTCTTGAGAGATTCAGGAGCAAACAAATCTCCTTGAGCACAGGGCAGTACTCCTGGCAGTGCAGTCTTTTTCCTCCCAGCTACAAGGTAAATCAGTCCAAATTTGGGTAGGCAATACCACAACAATGTGCTACATAAACAGAGAGGAACAAGATCCTCAAAAATGTGCCCAGAGCTATGAGTATCTGGGATCTGGCTTCCTTCCTGGATCCACGGATTACTGCATCACACCTGCCAGGCAAGTATTCTGCAGTGGCACAAGCAGAATCAGTCAGGGAACTCACAAGTGAACCTTGAACCAGTAAGTGCTGACTTCAGTCTTTAGGAGATGGGGGTACCCCAGAAATAGACCCGTTTGCCTCTTGGGAGAACAACGAGCTCCCACAGTTTTGCTGCAGGCCACCAGCCAGGGGCGTCGTCCCAGGGGAAGCCCTAGCCCTGGATTGAAAAGGGAAGTTTCTGTATGCCTTCCCACCATTCCCACCCATACAGAGAGTGCTCATAAAGCTCAGAGAGAGAGAGCCAGCAGCAGTGATCCTGATAGTTCCAGGTTGGGCCAGGCAGGCTTGGAACATAATGCTGCTGATCCTGTCCCAGCAGGATTCCAATCAACCTGTGACTGAGATACGACTTGGTGACTTTTTCTGGGGGCAGGGTAACGTTCTTAAACCCCAGATCACTGTGTATAAGGGCATGGTTTTTGAAGAGCTGGAAATCTCTAGTTTAAATCTGTCAGAGGAAGTGCAAAGTGTTTTGAAGGTGTCCAGGAAACCAGCAACAAGAAAAGCATATTCTGCTATATGGAGGAGGTTCTCATACTGGTGTGCCCCCAGAAAGATAATCCTAGTGCAGGCAGGACTGTCTACAGTTCTGGACTACCTGGTGCACCTACGACCCTTCAGTCTGAGACCTTTGTAACTGGGTAATAAATCACCCTCTCAGGTTCTTTGTGGAACGGTACAAAAGGAAGAGAGTACAGACAAGTAGTACTCATGTAATAAATTACATTTATTACAGATCAGTAACATAGGCTTACTACCGTTACAGTGTGAACACTGGGAGAACAGCAGTTTTAATTACCTAGGCAATGCAGTCTCTCTTCTCAGAGAAGCTACATGTTACAAAGGGTCTTGTACCCTAATAATCACTATAGCACAAACTGGGGAATATGGGTGTGGGCAGGACAGTAGTGTGGTGGGTAGGTAACTGGCTGGGTGGCAGGACACAGAGGGTGGTGGTAAATGGCGGTCACTCCACAGAGGGAAGAGTGACCAGTGGGGTACCACAGGGATCAGTGCTGGGACCGGTCCTATTCAACATCTTCATCAGTGACATTGCGCAGGATCTAGAAGGCAGAATTTCACTGTTCGCTGATGACACAAAGCTCTGTAACAGAGTAGACACACCAGAGGGTGTAGACAGAATGAGAAGCGACCTGCAGAAACTTGAAGAATGGTCAGGGGTTTAGCAGTTGAAATTCAATGCAAAGAAGTGCAAGATAATGCATATGGGGCACAAAAACCCTGGCACAATATATCAGTTGGGGGGTGAGGATATAGCATGCACCAAGCAGGAAAGGGATCTTGGGGTTGTCATCTCTGATGACCTCAAGGTAGGGAAACAGTGCGACAAGGCAGCAGGTAAAGCAAATAGGATGCTGGGATGTATAGGCAGGGGCATCACCAGCAGGAAAAGGGAGGTCATAATTCCGCTTATACAAGACACTAGTGAGGCCCCACCTGGAGTACAGTGTACAGTTCTGGAGACCATACCTACGTGGACATGAGACAGGGTAGAGAAGGTTCAGGGAGAGCAACAAAGATGGTGTATGGATTGCATCACAAGTCCTATGAAGACAGGTTGAAGGAACTGAACATGTACTCCTGGAGGAGAGGAGGGAGAGGGGATATGATAGAGACATACAAGTATCTTACAGCGAGAACAGGGTGCAGGAAACACTATTTTAAGCGAAAAAGATGTTCCAGGACTAGAGGGCATGGGATGAAGTTGGAGGAGGACGATTCAGAGGAAACATGAGAAAGAATTTCTTTACAGAACAGGTGGTGGACAAGTGGAACACCTGCCAGAGGAAGTGGTGGGGCTGAAACAATCACGAGTTTAAGAATGCATGGGATAGACATAAAGGAATTCTAGAGGTCAGGGGTAAGGAGCAACAGACTTCTAGGAAAACAAACTGAACTTACAAGCTCAAATGGGCAGACTGGGTGGGCCATAGGCCCTTATCTGCCGACACTGTCTATGTATCTATGTATCTATGTATAGCAACGGCTAAGGAAGATACATAAAATGTATATAATTGAACAAAAACAGATGGTCTGAGCAACTATCCTAACTAGTGTAAAATAATTGCATAGCTTGCAGAGATAACAATGCAATAAGACCTCTATAATCCAAGGTCAGTTGTAGTGGTGTACAATCACTAAAGATGGCACTGTTGCCTTATATATAAAAAATACACTGAAAATAGAGCAAAAAGCATTTCTTGTGGATAATATGTCAGTGAAGCAGAATATGTATCAGTAAAACATAATGGAGCATAATAGAACACAGATCCTGACACTTATGCTTATATGATAAGTGACTTTGCCCTAAGGTTAGTACATATACCTACATAAGTTGATGCCCGCAAGGTGGGGGCACCATCAGGGGTGCTGGACCATGGATAACACCTTCAACCCTGAAAGTACACTTGGCAGCTGTGTCAGCCTGCAAATGAGACAAGGCTGAAGGAACTGAACCTATACTCTTTGGAGTACAGGAGAAAAGGGAGGGGCCTATGCTTGGTACATAAAGCATGGTCCGAAAATGACCTCTGGGAGACCTTAGGCCTTGATTCAAGCAAAAATAGATCAACACGCGCTGTCATCCAATGCAATTTGAGGTAAGATATACTCACCTTGCAAGAACTAGCAAGTAGTTCAACCAGAGGGTGGTCCATGAATGGAATAAACTACCAGTAGAGGTAGTGGGAAGTGCTACTATTCAGACCTTTAAACACAGATTGGATTATTTTTATCTAGGGCCTACAATATAAGTAGTAACAGCAATCTTAATGGACTTTGTCTTTAGTTCTGTAGATATCCTATGAAACAGTAGGCAAAGACTGGTCCTTTGCCTCACAACCTGTTTTTTAAAGGTTTTACATCTCTCTGTAAAGAACCAGTTCCGCCATGTGACCTCAGCCTCTGTCTTGTCCGGTTGTCGAGGGCTCCAGTTGAGCCTATGGTTTAAGCTGACTTAAAGGAAAGCTGTCATAAACACACTTGCCAATTACCAGGGCTGCAGAAATGCCCAATTAGCACAACCTTTAGGAGTTTACAAGTTTCCAGAAAACCTATCATATTAAATTTGCCTGTTTCTGTGCCTTCAATTAAAAAATTAAACAGGTTACCATGCTCCGTTTTCAACGGGGCTTACTTCTAAAAGATCAGCTAAAAGAGTGCTACATGGCACACCAGTTCTTTTTTCTTTGTAAAAATGTGCCTAGCTTGTCATGAATGAGCATTCCAGCAGCGCACTGGAAGAATGCTGTGCTAATTTGAATAGAAGTTGCGGCTCTAGGTGCTACAATCACTGAAATGGCACCACGCATGGCACAGTATAAAAAAATAACAATTTAAAATAAAATACGTGCCCTTGGACAGAAATGCAGCTCTCTCGCTACATGTTGGCAGGTGAGTAGAGGCTGGGAGAAAAATGGGGTTTATGACAGCTTTCCTTTAAAGTATACCACATGGAAAACAGTCTTCCTGATAACCATTCTGCCAGGAGGGTAAGCAAACTGCAAGCCCTTTGTACGGATCCAAACTACGTTATATTCCACAGGGATGAGGTAGTCCTTGGAACAAGTAGAAAGTTCACTAAATGGCTTAGGCGCCCCCTACTCCAGCTGCTGAAACATAGGGACAAACTCTGGTCGGTCTGGAAGTCCTCTTCCCTTCAAGCTGACTTCGATGCCTACAGGTCGCTGTGCAACACTTGTGAAAAGGAGATTCGCTTCGCCAAGAGTTTGTACCACCGGAGCCTGCTCAGTGCCTCTGCCTCTAACCCAAAATAGTACTGGTCTCAAATTAAGGAAATTCTTGGAAATAATAAGGCTCTGACTCCAAATGATGTGCTCATAAACATATCCACTGTAATAATCCTCAAACAATAGCTAGTGCCTTCAGTGCCCTCTTTTCCCTCTTCCCCCACTCCTACCCCCTCTCCTCCTGTTATTCCCCTTCCCCCCACTACAACTGCTCCCACCGCTCTGGTGCTGGCTGGTCACAGCATCAGGAGGTCCTTAGATACTAGACTATTCCTGCTCATGACAGTGCAGATCCTGATGATCCAAGGATCCTTAAATAGTTTGCCTCTCATCTCGCTGAACCAGTTACTAGGCTTTTCAGTCTCTCTATTTGCACTACCTCTGTCCCTTCGGCCTGGAAAACCACCAGAACTATACCATTGTTTAAGAAAGGTGATGCCAAAATCCTGTCAAACTATCGCCCCATTTCACTTCTGCCTACGCTCAATAAGCTGCTGGAAAAAGCTGTGCATCAGCAGGTCTCACAGTACCTACTTCACTCTAACCTTCAGTCCCCCTTATAACATGGCTTTAGGGCTGGACACAGTACTACTACTGCTCTACCACTCACCAGTGATGTAAATGCAATATGGACAAAGGCTTACTTACTGGGGCTGTGTTCATCGATTTCTCCAAAGCATTTGACATGGTACATCAGCCCCTACTACTGGACAAACTGCATTTACTCGGAGCCTTTGACTCCACCCTAGCCTGGTTTGCTAGCTATCTTGAAAATCACTCTGACTGTCTCCTTCTGTAAGGTTCTCTCAACCCCTGCCCCAGTTACTTAAGGCGTCCCTCAGGGTTCTGTTCTCAGACCCCTACTCTTTTCCCTTTTTATTAATGATATTCCCAACCCTTCCCCACTCTGTAATACTATCATGTATGCTGATGACCTGGTACTTGACCTCTAGCTGCTGGAGGTCTGCCTCTGAGCAAGTAAGGGGTCTACTGAGAAATATAGGATATTCTTGTTTCAGAACAGGACAATCAGGAGCTTAAAGGGCACACAGGCAGAAAGTAAGGAGAGAGAGGAAAGAGTAAGGATTGCAAACAGTTAAGGGGCCAGAAATAAGACATGATGGGAGTGGTGCAGTGCAGTGGCTGTGGAGCAGCAGTCTTCCGGGAGACGTTCTGGAGGATGCGGTGTTGTCCCATCTGCAGGCATCTCTCTGGACTGAGGGAGCAACCTCCCTCATCTCCAGGCTGAGTTGGC
This sequence comes from Neoceratodus forsteri, assembly GCA_016271365.2. Taxonomy (NCBI): domain Eukaryota; kingdom Metazoa; phylum Chordata; order Ceratodontiformes; family Ceratodontidae; genus Neoceratodus; species Neoceratodus forsteri. Next base: position 118,547,016 of record JADMNL010000023.1, read on the forward strand.
CAGGATTTGTGGGACCTCCTCTTCCATCCAGGGACCACCAGTGCCACTGCCATTGCCTCGAGGTTGCCAAGAAAGAAGAGCGGTTGGACCACAGTGGGCTCAGGGAGGGTGAGGGTGGTGGAACAGAGGTGCACCCCTCCAGTTGTACCTCTCCACAACTCCTATGCCATTCTGGCAAAGTGTGGTTCCTCTATGGAGGCACCCACAGTGGAGACCAAGGAGGATGCTGGGAACCTCCACAAAGGAGACCCACAGGAGGGTGGCAGGGGACCCGCAGGGGAAGGAAATAACTCCTGGTGGGGGACTCCATTGTTAGGAAGGTAGAACTGGGGGAGGAAGGGGAGAGGGAGGTAAGGTGCCTGCCTGGCGCCATGGCTTGGAGGGACAGGGAGCGAATCCTCAGGATTGCCAGAGCAGCTGCACAGGAGAGGGAGCTGGATGTCATTGTCCACCTAGGGACAAATGACCTGGCTAAGAAAGGGATTAGAGAAGTGCAAGAAGAGTTTGTGGAATTGGGGAGGATCTTAGACAAGTAGCACGCATGGTAACCTTCTAGGAGGTGCTGCCCATCTATGGCGAAGAGAGGCTAGGTGTTCCACCATGGGATTCAATCAGTGGTTGAAAAACTGGTGTGGAGCTCAGGGATTTGGCTTCATTGGGACAGGGGATCCACCTGGAGTGATGCAAGCCTATACTGGCATGATGGGCTGCATCTGTCCAGGAGGGAACTAGGATCCTAGGTGATGGGTTTAAATGCTTCATTGGCAAGCATTTAAACTAGCCAAGGAGGGAGGCACTGGAAAGGAGCAGGAAATCCTAGCCTCCCCCAAAATATCACGGTAGTGGGCGTGTAAACACCAACACAGAGGTGCTCTATAGGAGAAGGGCAGGGTAAATGGAGAAAGTGACAAAGGCAAGAAGGACAGGGTGGGGCAAAAGGAGTAAGGCCATTAGGAAATGCAGGGTAATGAGTACCAATGCCTCGTAGTCTGGGCAACAAGCTCCCTGAGCTGGTGGCCTTGATGGAAGAGGGATGCCTGGATATCGTAGAGTCACAGAAACATGGTACACAGAGAACCATGACTGGGATGTTAACATACCAGGGTACATAACCTACAGGAGAGACAGGCAGGGGAGAAGAGGGGTAGGAGTAGCTCTCTATGTAAAGGAAGGGATAAAAGCAACTGAACAAAAGAGTAAACAGGGAGGAGAGGAGGCACTGTGGGTCACCTTGGAGACTGGAAAGGGCACCACATTCCACAAAGGGGTTGTGTACAGACCCCCATATCAGGGGGAGGGAATGGACAAGGATATGATAGAAGGCATTCTTAGAATGGCAGATAAAGGGGAGATACTGCTGATGGGAGACCTGAATATGCCAGATGTTAACTGGAGCACATTTGCTGCAGCCACATCCAAGTAGGGCCATTCTTGATGCCCTACAGGTGGCAGGCCTCAGACAGCTAGTTTCAGAACCCACTCACGAGGGAGCAATCTTAGACCTCGTACTCTCAAATGGGGACAGTGAGAGGATCTCAGATCTAGAAGTGGGTTGCCATCTGGGAACAAGTGACCATCAAACAGTGTGGTTCATGTTAAACTCAGCTACAGAGTCAAGCCATACAAAAGTTGGGTACTGGACTTCAGGAGGGCTGACTTTGGCAAGATGGGAGAGTGCCTCAGAAAAGCACTAGCAAACAGGCTAGAAGGAGGTGTGGAGCAACAATAGGGAATCATCAAAACTGCCATCACAGAGGCAACAAGCCTTTGTGTGAAGCAAATAAACAAATCAAAATGAAAGAAAAAGCCACTATGGTTCTCAAAAGAGGTGGCTGTAAAAGTCAGGAAGAAAAAGATAGCATTCCGGAAGTATAAGGAAACACAGAAGGAGCAGGACAGAGAGCTGTACCAGTTAAGGCAGAAGGAAGCAGGGAGGGAAGTCAGAATAGCAAAGGCCCAAACTGAGGAAAAGATAGCCAACTCGGTTAAGAAGGGGGATAAAACCTTTTATAGGTACATCAGCGAGTGTAGAAAGACAAAGGAAGGGATAGTGAGGCTGAATAGATCGAACGGTGGGTGGGCAGAGGAGGACAGTGAAAAAGCAGGGATACTGAGCGAATATTTCTACTCAGTATTCACAAAAGAGGAGGGGGAAGTGCCTAATCCAATTAACAGAAGCACTCTTGATAGGGGGGTCGATCCCAGTCCTTTCACAGAAGAAAGGGTTCTGCAAGAACTCCTAAAACTGAAGGTGGACAAAGCAATGGGGCCTGATGGAATTCACTCCAGAATTCTAAAAGAATTAAGGGGAACTAGTGAGACCACTGGCTACTCTTTTTAATAAATCATGGGAGGATGGTGTGGTACCTGAGGACTGGAGGAAGGCGGATGTGATTCCCCTTCACAAAAGTGGGACCAAGACAAAGGCAGGAAACTACAGACCTGTCAGTCTCACCTCTGTGGTAGGGAAAGTGATGGAGTCACTTCTGAAGGAAAGAATAGTTGAGTACCTAGAGGCTAGTGGGGCACAGGACCCAAGGCAGCATGGGTTCACAGCGGGAAGGTCATGTCAGACAAATCTAATAGATTTCTTTGACTGGGTGACCAAAGTAGTAGACCAGGGAGGGGCTGTGGACATGGCCTACCTAGACTTTAGCAAGGCATTTGACACAGTCCCACACAAAAGATTAATAGTCAAATTAACCAGCCTGGGAGTGGGTCCCAGGGTGGTAGCCTGGATAAAATATTGGCTGGACAACAGGACACAGAAGGTAATTGTAAATGGAGTCCACTCTGAAGAAAGAGTGGTTACTAGTGGGGTACCGCAGGGTTCAGTATTGGGTCCAGTCCTTTTTAATGTCTTCATAAGTGACATTGCAGAGGGACTGGAAGGAAAAGTATGCCTCTTTGCAGATGACACAAAGATCTGCAACAGGGTTGATACACAAGGAGGCATGGAAAGGATGAGAAGGGACTTGGCAAGGTTGGAGGAATGGTCAGAAGTATGGCAGCTTGGATTCAATGCAAAGAAGTGCAAAATAATGCACCTGGGAAACAAGAACCTAGGGGAAGAATACACAATGGGGAGATAGTAACAACAACAAGAAAGGAAAGGGACCTAGGGGTAATCATATCAGATGACCTTAAGGTTAGCAAGCAATGTGAGGCGGCAGTAGGGAGAGCTGGGGGTATACTGGGATGCATAGGGAGAGGCATCAGCAGCAGAAAACAAGAAGTTGTTATACCTCTGTACAGACAGTTGGTGAGACCCCATCTGGAGTACTGTGTCCAGTTCTGGAGACCCCATCTCCGCAAGGACATAGACAGGATAGAGGCAGTCCAGAGGAGGACAACTAAAATGGTGCAGGGTCTGCAAGAGAAGCCGTATGAGGAGAGACTAAAGGAGCTTAATATGTATACCCTTGCGGAAAGAAGGGAAAGGGAGGACATGATAGAAACTTTTAAGTACCTCAGTGGAATCAACAAAGTCCAAGAGTGTAGCATCTTTCAGAAAAAGAGACGTGCAAGAAGAAGGGGACACAATTTAAAGATAGAGGGGGGGCAGTTCAGGGTCAGTATGAGGAAGTATTATTTCACAGAGAGGGTAGTGAATGTGTGGAACAGCCTTCCTGAGGAGATTGTGGGGTTTAAAACTGTGGGAGAATTCAAGAATGCATGGGACAGACACAAGGCAATTCTTGGGGGGGGGGTAAGAAGAAATAGGCTGTTGGTTAACTAGGATCTGTGGCCTATCCTGTAGGTAGGGACATGGGCAGACTAGATGGGCCAAGCAGTCCTTATCTGCCGTCAAAGTCTATGTTTCTATGTTACTTTACTCTGCATCTAAGTCCATAACCGACCTTAACCAACAATTATCTCCTGCCTTTCAGAGCCTCCAATCCTGGTTCTCCTTCAATTACCAAATCTTGAACCTGTCTAAGAATGGCCCCCAAACTTCTGGTCCACAACTGCAATGGGTCTCCAGTCTCTAACACATTGCCTTTCAAATACCTTGGGGTAACGCTTGACCCGGCTATGGATTTTGCGGCACGTCAATGAGGTCTGTCGCTCAGTTAACTCTAAGATTGGTGCGGCCTACAGAGTGCGCCACTCACTTACTCCAGCTGCCAGGATTGCTGTTGTGAGAGATGCGTTACTTAGCAACTGCTATATGCTCTCCCAGTCCTCTCTCATAACAATACTGTGGTTCTCCGTAAATGGGACATTACGTATAACAACATCTGCAGATTCGCCTTATTGGCTCCTCGTCTGACCCACCGCTGCCGACTTTACTCTGCCTTGAATTGGTTGGCTCCCAATTCCCGTAAGTCATATACACTTGGTTGTTTTGTTGACTCTTTAATTAGAACGCCTCGCCCTGAGGCTCTGGGTGCCATGCTAACCCCTGTCTCTCACTCTCATGCCATCAGGTCCTCTGCCTTACCTTTGCTTGCTGTTCAGCCCTGCTCCACTAAAATGGGTGAGCAGGCTTTCTCTTATTTTGCCCCGCGTTTCTGGAACTCAACACCCCCCTGATGTGAAGAACTCCTCATCTCACCTAGCTTTCAAGCATGCTCTTTTTTCCACCTTAATCCCCCTGGCTACTATGACTGCACTAATGTTTGAGGGGCCTGCTGCTTGTTCTCTAGCTGCTCTCATGCTCATTTCTGTATTTCTGCTATTGTATGTGTGTCTACTTGGCTCCTGTTATCACTACTTAGGACTAGTGACTTTTTAATTTGTATAATTTCTGCAATAATTATATGTCTGTGCTATCCTGAAGTAATCTTGATGTTTATTCTTATGCTGTTTTTATGCCATTTGAATACTTTATTCTGATAGTATTCTTTGCCTTTTTTACCTTATTGTTGTCATTGTTGTACTTGCTGCATTACTGTAACTGTACTCTCCCAGGTTGTGCCTGAAAATAGGCAGGTTTCTTTGCCTAGCGCACTTACCCGGTCATCAAAAGCTAATAAATAAATAAATACCTAAGGTGGTGTCTGAGTTTCACTTAAACCATTCAGTTACCCTTCCTGTTCTCTACCCTAAACATTATAGTTCAGGTGCGAAAAAGTTGCACCGTCTTGATGTAAAAAGAGCACTAAGTCACTACATGAACCAGACAAGAGATGTCAGGTCCCATAGTACACAGCTTTTGTGTTACCTGTGGAAAAGCTGGTAAGGGTAAGCCAGCAGCTAGGAAGACTAACTCTCTTTAGACGGTTTCCAGTATACAGTTCTGTTATGAAAAAGCTGGAAAGATACCCCCAGAGGCCAACAAGGACATTCCACAAGGGGCACCCCCTTCAAGAAATTTGTAAAGCAGCTACATGGAAAACAGTACACACCTTCACAAAACACTACTATCTGGACATACATTCCAATAGGGATGCCAGTTTTGGAACTGATGTCTTGCAGAAACTTTTTCCTAAATAGGTTCTAGACCCATCCTCCCAAGTTACTGCTATTGAGTCTTCTATTTGTAAGGCATCTCACTGATAGATCTATCCATTCATTTATCCATCCATCCATCTCATTTATGGATTCCTGTTGTTTGAAGAAAACAAAATTACTCACTATAGTAATGTTTCATCTCAGGGATCCATCAATGAGCCTTTCACCTGACCCTGCCTCCCCTTCTAGAAACTGAAAATAGGTGCACACAAGAATCAGTTCTTATAGTTGCCTGAGCATCACTTAATGCAATTTTCAACAATTTTTAAAACTGTAATAATTTCAATCCTAAATGTTTCGTCTGCTACATTTCATTTGGGTTTTTCAAATTTTAGGAAAATTCAGAAAAAGTTTAGTAGCCATTTAGGTAGTGACTGCTCCCCGACTATAGAAACAGATCTGACGTTAGAACAACAGGGGGTGCGTGACCACAGTGCAGAGTTTGAAATTGTATTCCAAATTCTGAAATTTGGTCTAAGTTTTATATCCAGGGTAGCACAGTCATGCGGATTGATGCTATTTGTAAGGCTCATAGATGGATCCCTGAGAAGAAACAACATTACTATGGTGAGTAATTTTTCCTTTTGATTTACTTTTCAGATTGTTCCGTATTGTGGACTAATGTTCAGCACCTTTGAATTTTGTAAGCGCATCTGTCTCTACAAGAATGGCTATATTGTATCTCCATTAAGTTACCAGCCGACTCCAGGAGTGGATCAGTCTTTGCAGCCCCAGGAACTGCGAGAACTAAGAAAGTTTCTTCTTAGGAAGAGGAACTTTGAAACTGACAAATCCACTTTGAATAACTGGCGAGGACTCTGAATCTACCTTATTAAAAGAACACAGCACATCTGCTTATTTTTTCATCCATTAGCCTTATTGAAGGCACAAGGGTAGTAACTTTATCCAGTGCTTGCAGTTACTAAAACTGTATATGGTAAAGTTAGAATTACAGGGGGGAATGGTTTGTTGTATTTCCTGCAAAGTACATAATGCAAAGGCAATAAATTAAACTTTAGTAGTGAGAGAATATTCTCAAAAGAAATTCACTTGTCAGTGTTGAGGGTACTTATTGCGACGCTATTACAGCAAAACCCTGGTACTGTAATGTCATATGTAAGAGATATGTAAAATGAGCTGCAATATAGCAGTATTGCTTGGAGGTTAGAGTATCATGCTGTGAATGAGCTTGGTATATCCAGCCTGGGTTTGATTCTCACAGCCACCACTTGCATACTTTGTGATCCTGAGCAAGTCAGTTAACCTCCCCAGAGCTCCCGGGTTGTCCCTGAAAACACACATTGGGCCTAGTGGGCCTTACCGGTTACCAAAGAATAAAGAAAAAAAGGGGGGGGGGAGTTGTCAATCATTAGTAAGTCACATGAAGTACATCCAAACATGCACAATGACTACAAATGAGGGTGTTGGAATTACATTTTATGAGCTTTAGAAACTATAGGTCTCTATCTTTAAACTGATCTGCCTCCTTGTACTTGCTTCAAAACTAGGGAGCTGAGCCTCGGTGCCTCCCCACAAATAATTCCATCAGTGGATGTGTATCAGATAGATCGACTTTGTTACTGAACTTCCAGTTAGAGAGGATTATAGGCACATAAAAGCAGTATGAAACCACTAAGCATGATGCTGAGTGCCTTTTTAGTCTCATACTGCTAATGTGGTATAGTTCTACCATAAACTTACATTTACAATGTTGACTTAAGGAGGCAGCTTGCATTATGCGTTTATTAAAATAATCCAGTTCCTTGACTCCAATTTGAAAACCCTCTTCAGTGCATACTTTTTAGTATATGTCTACCTAAATGTTAGAGCACTACATAATTTTTTTTCCTGCCATTACTACACTGCCAATTACAGGTTAGGAGAGCACTGCTAGCCAATTAGAATGCACCATTTCCTGCATGTTAGACACTCTTATTCAACAAAAAGTGTCTCACGTGCTGCTGAACACAAACACAAGGGGGATCACTATAGGTAAATCGCCAGTGTCACTGAAAAAATATAAAATACAGAGCCACAAACATAAACACACAAAAGCACAGTAAAATATGCTGGATGCCAGGAAGCAAACATATTCAGTGAGGGGATCAGGCTGGCATTCTCCGGAGACATATCAAATTACCTGCATTTGATAAATAACTGCTTCCTTGCATCCAGCATTTTTGAATTCGTCTTTGTGTGTTTGATGTTCTCTGCACACAGCTGCTCTGCAAATGGGCATTTTCAGGGAGTTTTTTTTGTGTTTGTTAATCCGTTTATCCCTCAGGCTGGAGGGGCCTTATCCTCCAACTGCTCCAGCCTCATCATCCCCACTTCTCTTGGGACTTACTGGATGAATCTGTTCCCAGGGTTTACCACCCTCCTGGCAGGGTTGGGGGTCCCCAACCCTCCACTGTCGAACAGGATCTGGTTCTGCATTGATTGGCCCTTGTCATCAGGTGCGGGGCCCGAGTGATCCTGCTGGCCAGGATTTTCCACATTTTCTTTCCTTAGGTGGGCGTGGACATGCGGTGATATCATAGATACATAGATACATAGACAGTGTCGGCAGATAAGGGCCTATGGCCCACCCAGTCTGCCCTTTTAAGTTTGTAAGTTCAGTTTATGTTTTCCAGGAAGTCTGTTGCCCCTTACCCCTGACCTCCAGAATTCCTTTATGTCTATCCCATGCATTCTTAAATCCCGTGATTGTTTCAGCCCCCACCACTTCCTCTGGCAGGGTGTTCCACTTGTCCACCACCCGTTCTGTGAAGAAATTCTTCCTCACGTTTCCTCTGAATCGTCCTCCCTCCAACTTCATCCCATGCCCTCTAGTCCTGGAACATCTTTTTCGCTTAAAAATAGTGCATTCCTGCACCCTGTTCCTCCCTGTAAGATACTTGTATGTCTCTATCATATCCCCTCTCTCCCTCCTCTCCTCCAGGGAGTACATGTTCAGTGCCTTCAACCCGTCCTCATAGGACTTGTGATGCAATCCATGCACCATCTTTGTTGCCCTCCTCTGAACCTTCTCTACCCTGTCTATGTCCTTACGTAGGTAAGGTCTCCAGAACTGCACAGTGTACTCAGGTGCGGCCTCACTAGTGTCTTGTATAGTGGAATTATGACCTCCCTTTTCCTGCTGGTGATGCCCTGCCATGCATCCCAGCATCCTATTTGCTTTACCTGATGCCTTGTCACACTGTTTCCCTGCCTTGAGGTCATCAGAGATGATAACTCAAGATCCCTTTCCTGCTTGGTGCATGCTATATCCTCACCCCCAACTGATATATTGTGCCAGGGTTTTGTGCCCTATATGCATTATCTTGCACCTCCTTGCATTGAATTTCAACTGCCAAACCCTGACCATTCTTCAAGTTTCTGCAGGTCCCTTCTCATTCTGTCTACACCCTCTGGTGTGTCTACTCTGTTACAGAGCTTTGTGTCATCAGCGAACAGTGAAATTCTGCCTTCTAGGTCCTGCGCAATGTCACTGATGAAGATATTGAATAGTACCGGTCCCAGCACTGATCCCTGTGGTACCCCATTGGTCACTCTTCCCTCTGTGGAGTGACAGCCATTTACTACCACCCTCTGTGTCCTGCTGCCCAGCCAGTTACCTACCCACTGCACTACTGTCCTGCCCATACCCATATTCCCCAGTTTGTGCAATAGTCTTCTATGTGGCACAGTGTCAAAGGCCTTGCTGAAGTCCAGATAGGCCATGTCCACTGCCCTCCCCTGATCCACCTCCCTAGTCACCCATGACATACATCATGTGCTCCCTGATCCACCTCCCTAGTCATCATGACATACATCATGTTCTCCCGCCAATGTCCACTGCTCCTCCCACCATGTTGACAGTCCAAACTTCCTTACCCCAAAACTTCACTAGGGGCCAGGTGCATGCTGGTTCCATGACCCTCCCCACCTGGAAAAGGAGAGCAGTCTTCCAGATGCTCGACAAAGGTAGAAAGTGGTGCACGCTGAAAGGAGACAGAAATCCAGGCAGCTAAATGTGCTTTTAACATTTATTGAGCATTTCATTCAGGCAGGTACTAGACTAAACATGTCATTCACCAGCTGATGCCCTGACACTTTGCTCATTAGAACTTCATCAGGGAGCAGGGTATCAAGCTGAAATGGTCCTTTTTTAAGGTTGGATGACTATGACATCATAAGGTTACAAGATGATAGGCTTTTACAAAAAGAATAAAGAGAATGACCTGGATACTTGACCCCTTGAACCTCGAAACAAAAAAGTGCAATATGTATAAAGGACAAAAAATATAACATAAAGCCATATGTAATTGCAGGGTAACAAAAGTGTAAAACTGTCATTTTAGGTCAGTCACAGAAAGGAGCACAATGGCATAAAACATACTATTAAAAAAATAGTAATTTTCTCTTTATCAGAGCAGTGATCATTTCATGGCAAAAAAAAAAGGGTCAGTTGACTTCATTGCAGATGACACCAAGCTGGGAGGGTGGGTGGACAGCCAGGAAGGGGTCAGGGACCTGCAAAAGGACCTCCAAAAATTGGAAGGGTGGTCTAATCTATGGTAGCTGAAATTCAGTGCAAAAAAGTGCAAAGTTATGCACCTGGGAAAAGGGAACACTAGGATGGAATATTGGCTAAATGCAGTTAGACTGAGCATCTCACAGGAAGAGAGGGACCTGGGGGTCATCGTCACCAACACTGTGAAACAGGCAAGCCAATGCAATGAAACATATAACAAGGTAAATAGAATGTTGGAATGCATAGGCAAAGAGATCAATAGCAGAAATAAGGAAGTGATCGTCCCCCTCTATAGATCTCTGGTAAGGCCGCGCCTGGAGTACAGGTTTGGAGGCTACACCTAAAGAAAGATAGGGATAGACTGGAGGCAGTTCAGAGGAGGGCAGTGAAGATGATCCAAGGCCTACAGGGACTCTCCTATGAGGATCAGCTGGCATCATTGAATCATTGAATATGTACTCACTGGAAACAATGAGAGAGAGAGAGAGAGAGAGAGAGGACGTGATAGAGACATTTAAGTTCCTAAAAGGCATAAACAAAGTGCCACAAACAGGGGAGCTATTCAGTAGGATCCCCAGCTCAACAACACGGGGATATGAATGGAAACTGAGGGGGGGGAGTTTCAAGTGGGATCTATAGAAACACTACTTCACTGAAAGAGTGGTAGAGCTATGGAACAGTCTGCCAGCAGAGGTGGTAGGAGCAGGAACTGTGATGAGTTTCAAGCATGGGTGGGACAGAGCTAGAGCTCAATTAAGGGACAATACAACGGGTACAAAAAGTAAACCAGGTTGGGGGGGGTAGCTCCCAGTACAATCAGTAGGTCCTGGGTATCTCATGTGCAGACTCAGTGGACCCCCAGTCTCCTTCTGTCGTCATTTTCTATGTCACACTCAGAAGGAATACAAGATAGTGACTACGATAGGCAGAAAAGCTACTAGTGATGCGATCATCACCCAAATTGAATGCAGGAACTGCACATGAAGGGGAGCCACCTGCACCACAGAGTTTCTGACTCTCCACCATAGTAGAGAGAGAGGAGAAAAAAACATCAGTCAGGACAGCAAAACAAAAAGGCAAATACTGCATACAAATGCCTAAGAGGCAAATGTTTAACAGTTCTCCATAACTCCAAGGAAAAAATAACAGTTAACTAGATGTATAGTCACATGTCATATAAAAAAAATATACATAAGTTTGGACCCAGCAAATCTGGAATTAGAGACTGTTAATGGAACAAAGGCTATAAGGATGTATACAGAACAATGTAAAAAATGATTATCAGAATACATCATAGAAAGAGTTTTTTTTTTTTTACCCCAGGAGTCCTTTAGCATCAGTAACTATAGCAGTTAGCTGACTAGGTGCAACTGCCCTGGAGGTATGCCTTTAAGAGAATTATAATGAGCTACGGCATCAGCCAATCAAAACACAGGAGGGGAGTGTGCTGAGAGAGAGAGAGAGAAGACTGAAGGGCTTCAGAATTTTTTCTCTAAGCAGCAGTCATTGCCCCAGAGGTATCTCTCAACTTTCCTTGTTGACCGCCTCCTGTTTGGTTATCTTGGTGAAGTTTTCCTCACAAACTTAAGTCTTTAGTGTGCAGAGTGTAATTTTATTATTTTTTTAGCGGTTGTCATTTTTCACACATCTGCATTATTTTTAATGCAACTGCTTAATTTATATTCTTTTTTACTGCAAATGCTTATTTTCAATGGTTTTTGACGCAATTTACGAAGGAACCATCAAAGTTTTGCGTTTTTCCTAATTTTTTATCTCAGAACTCGCAGGTCCCTGCCACAAGATATCTGTTTGTTTTCAAACTTTGACAGTTACTGTTGGGTTCTCTGTGGATTGGCTTGTCAGAGATTCCCAGAACTAAAACAGAAATCTGGACCTAAGGATTTAAAAAAAAAAAAAAAAAAGTATCAGCTGTCACAGGACTGGCTTAGCAGCGTATTTAGCAACCTGTGCTGTAGTTGTTTGTGGTCCAGATCTACTGGTTCCCTTTGCACAAATTTGGTCAGAAACAGCAGAGAGACCTAAAAAATAATTATGGCTGAGGAAAAATCAAAGGCTACCGATGAGGGGCCATCTAAAACTTATAACAATAAAAATTCAAGCAGGGGTGCTGATGAAGCCTTCAAGTCCCAGCTAAAAAATAAAGCTTCCAAAGGAGCTGATGAAGTTCCTCCCAAATTTAAAAAAATAATAAGGGCACGGATGGAGTGTCTGTACAAAAAAGGAAGCATGATCAAGCTGCTGATGAGGTGGCTAAAAAGATAGTCTGTAAAGACAAAAATGCTCCTGTTGCTCCTGGGAAACCTATTAGTGAGACAACAGGTAGTGTAAAACATAAAGAAAAAACAAAACATATACAGCCACAGTCTTGCAGGATCTCCCATCTGTGCAGGACATGGCCAAAGCATAGTACGTCTTTCAGACCCTACAAAAGATGGGGTCTATGTTTACAGGTGCTGGTAAACACTCTTTCACAGTTCTCGCTTCCAGAGACTGTGAAGGTGATGCAGATGATGATGATGAATGTTTTATGATACCCCTGACATAAATGTGGAGGTCCTAGGAATGTGTCCCCTAACCCTCTTTTTTGGGGCTCCCCCAGCTGACCAGGAGGATCCCTCCTCTGTGCTTACATTTATCCAAAACATATTAGACACCCTGGACCTCCCTACCCAGGAGTCCATCCAGGATGAAGATGAGGATAAAGATTATAGGGAGATGAAAGGTTTCCCACCCCCTAAGAGACTAGTCATACTTATTTATAATGCTTTCAGGAAACATACCATGAAACTGCTTCCAAACCCCACTTCTGTGGCAGGGGTTGACAAGCGAGCTGAAAGAAAATACCAACTGTCTAAAAACAATGCTGAGTTCCTGTCTGTACACCCCAGTCATGAGAGCATAGTACGGCAGGCAGCTTTGTGAGAAAGCTTGGGGCCCTCTTGTTTTCCTTACCCCCGGATGAGGACTCTAAAAAAAATAGACTTCATAGCAAAGAAAATGTACACTACACCTTCCCTACTTGTCAGACTTTCTTCCTGTATGGCTTTCACTGCCAAATATCAGAAAGCACTGTGGAACTCTGTCCTGGCCATTGTGCGTAATGGGTTGGATTCAGTGATACAGGAGTTGGTGGCTACAGCAAAATCTGCCCTGGAAACTACTAAGTACCAGTTCCACATGGCAGACGACAGCAGTGATGCTGCCTCCAGAGTCTTGGCCCACACCATCTCTCTGAGGCACTTTGCCTGGCTTAGAACTACCAGTCTAACCCCAGACACCCAGTCTACTGCCATGGACTTTCTCTGTGATCAAAACATGTATCTAGAACAAATGACTACATGAAAAAGGTCGACGAGTACAAGACCTCTTGGCAGAGTCACTCCTCTAAACCTAAGCCTACTGCCCTGCAGAAATCCCACCCCGGGGCAGTAGGGGCAGACATTTTTCCCAGGCCTTACACCCCCCTTTCCCCAGTCTGATTTTTCTTAGTACAGGGGTGCTTTCAGAGGGAGGGGCAGAAGGGGCCAAAGAAGGGTCACCTCTACCCAGTCAGCAGCCTTGCAGTCTAAGTCCTGATGTGAGTGTCCAGGTCACTTCCCCCTCTACCAGTAGGAGGCAGACTCTCACACTATGTTCAGAACTGGTCCATCATTACCTCGGACAAGTGGGTTCTGGAGATAGTAGAAAAAGGTCTGCCACCTCAGTTCAAGCATCTGCCAGACCTCAAGTGTTACCCAGGTGTCAAAACCTCTAACCCCAACACAGGTGCTACGATTGGAATTGAATGTAAAAACCTTCTAGCTCTACGAGCAGTGGAGAGGGTCCTGGCCCACGAGAAGGGCAAGGGCCTCTACTCCAGGTACTTTCTGACACAAAAGAAAATGGGGGAGTGGCAACCTGTCTTGGATCTCAGATATTTAAACAAACATCTGCTAAAACCCAGGTTAGAGGAACGAGGTGTGAATGAGCTTGATACATCCAGCAGACCAGACCTGAGTTTGATTCTCACAACCTCCACTTGAATACTGTGCGACTCTGAGCAAGTCACTTAACCGCCCAGTGCTCCCAGGTCACCCCTGAAAGCAGGAACTTATGCCTAGTGGGCCTTATCTGGTTACCAAAGACTAAAAAATAAAAATTCAAGATGGTCGCTTTATCACTAGTCATACAGTCCTTACAACAGGGGGACTGGCTAGCCTCCCTAGACCTAAAGGACGCTTACTTCCATATACGCATAAGGAGGTCTCACAGGAAGGTTCTCAGATTCAAACTCCCTTCGGATCAGTTTGCTGAAATGCCCTTTGGCCTGTCCTCGGCCCCAAGAGTCTTTACCAAGTGCCTGGCAGTGGTAGCAGCACACCTCAGGAAGCTGGGTATCGTGATCTACCCCTATTTAGATGATTGTCTCATAGCAGCAAAGTCTCCAGGTCAGGTCAAGGAGTCCCTTTCCCTTACAGTGCACACCTTAGAGTCTCTGGGATTCCTGGTAAATCTAAAGAAGTCTCACCTGGAACCCACCCAGCTGCTCACCATCATAGGAGCTCAGCTGGACACTGAGAAAGGATATGCCTTCCTTCCACAGGAGAGAATTCAAAGTTTCCTCTCAGTGGCAGGTTCTTTTGTCCAGGGACAGCCAAGACCAGCCAGACATTTCCTCAGGCTCTTGGGGCACATGGCTTCAGTGACGGCAGTGGTCCCAGGAGTCAGGTACAGGATGAGACACCTGCAAGCCTACCTCAGAGCTTGCTGGTCTCAAAGAAGCAACAATTTTTCAAAGCTGATACATGTGACGGAGCAGTTCCTTCGGACTCTGCTTTGGTGGAAGAACCCTGCAAATCTGGTAGCAGGGATACTCTTCCAGGCTCCGCTTCCCACAGAGGTGATCACCACAGATTCCTCCCTCCTGGGGTGGGAAGCACATCTGGACAGTACCTCAGTAAGTGGCACCTGTACTCTCCAAGAGTCACAGTTACACATAAACCTTTTGGAACTCGGAACAATCTTTCTAGCTCTCAAAGCATTTGCTCCTGTTATAAAAGGACAGACTGTACAAATTCCAACATACACCACCACTGCAGTGTTTTACATAAACAAGCAGGGTGGTACCAGCTTAGGAATACTCTGTTCGGAGGCTCTGAAAATCTGGTATCTCGCTTTCTCCCTGGGAGTCGACCTTTCAGCTATTCACCTCCCAGGCAAACACAATACTCTGGCAGATGCTCTAAGTCAAGGCCAGAGCAAATGCACTCTAAACAAGCAAGTACTAGCCATAGTGTTCAGGTGGTGGGGCACACCAGAAGTGGATCTATTTGCCTCTTCCCTCAACTTCCAGCTCCTCAGTACTGTTGCAGGCCCCTAGACCCGGGGACACTTTCCCTGGATGCCTTGATCCTAGACTGGTCAGGGAGGTTCCTATATGCATTTCCTCCTTTTCCACTGATACACAGGGTATTGCTGAAACTCGGACAACAGCCTGCATCATAGATTTCATAGGTTTCATAGGTTTGTCAGAGCAGATTAGTAGATCAAAGATCCATATACTCGTCGCAAAATCTGTTGTACCCAAAGATTTTATTACTAAGCAGGTATCCGTCCAGTTTATGCTTAAATTCATCCATTGTTTTACTAGTCACTGTATCCAAATTTTTGTAATCCTCACAGTTAGCCAATATTTTCTCCTAGCTGTGTATACTCTGTCACTATAAATATGTAGAGTGTATGCTCTGGTATTATATACCTGGTCCCTTAATGCCAAATTTAATTGCTCCTATAGGTCAGTGTCATTTAATGCCTTAAAGACAAAGCACATGTCTCCTCTCATTCTTCTATATTCTAATGAATATAAACCCAAGGTCTGGAGCCGATCCTCATAGCACAATCCCCCTGTGCCGCATATATTCTACATGTGGCTGTTTTTTTGTACTTTTTCTAAGCTTTTTATGTCTGCTCTGCCCCCAGGGGCCCATAATTGGGCACAGTATTCCAGATGAGAACTCACCAGTGAGGTATACAGGGGCAGCAGCACCTCTTTGCTTCTACTACTGATATGTCTATTTATGCAGAATTGTATACTGCTGGCTTTTTTTATAAGCTGATTGTAATGGGATCTAAAACTAAGGTCATTTGTAATTTTTATGCCGAGGTCCCTCTCTTCATATACCTCACTTAGGTCTAAATTCCCCTAGTTGATATTGGTATTTATTGTTGTATCTCCCCAGGTGCATGACTGTGAATATGGTATTATTGAATACTGAGCCATGATCGTGAGCTCACATTTCTAGGCTTGCAAGAGCAGATTGCAGTACATCAACACCCTCCCTATTTCTTACTATGTGACCAATGCAGGTATCGTCTGCAAATTTAGATAACCAGACATCCTGTAGTGGGCTCATAGTTGCTATATACAAATTAAACAGTATGGGACCCAAAACTGAGCCCTGTGGGACCCCGCTGGTCACATTTACCCAATTTGAATATTCCTCTTTTATACATACTCTCTGCTTCCTATTTTTTAACCATGACTCAATCCAGAGGGTGATATTTCCTGGTAAACCCTGTTTTATCATAACCTCTATTAATTTGTCATGGGGGACTTTGTCAAAGGCTTTTGCGAAGTCCAAATAGATGACATCCATGGGCTTCCTCTCATCCAAAGCCTTGCTGACCTTCCCGTAGAACTCTAAGAGGTTGGTTTGACAGGACCTCCCCTTTTACAAAGCCATGCTGTGTTAGGTCCATATTACCCGAAATGTATTGGAAATTGGTAATGTAGTCTTTTAAAAAAGTTTCCAGTGTTTTTCCCAATATTGAGGTCAGACTAATCGGTCTATAATTAGATACCTCATGCCTTGAGCCGTTTTTAAAGATGGTAATGACTTGAGCCAATTTCCATGCTTTGGGGACCATTCCTTCGCTTACCGATTTCTGAAAAAGATGTGATACCGGTCCTGCCAACTCCTCAGCCAGCTCCTTAAGTACCCTGGGATGTATCTGGTCAGGGCCTTGTGCC
Source organism: Neoceratodus forsteri (assembly GCA_016271365.2). Lineage (NCBI taxonomy): Eukaryota > Metazoa > Chordata > Ceratodontiformes > Ceratodontidae > Neoceratodus > Neoceratodus forsteri. The sequence goes on from JADMNL010000023.1 coordinate 118,564,019, forward strand.
TTGTATTGGTCCAGCTGCTTTACTTTTTCTTAACATCCTCTTTTGAAATAATAATGCTAAGATCGGGGTCCTTGTGATTTGTAGTGATATTGGTAATATTCTGATTGAAAACAGAAGCAAAGTAATTATTACACTCTACTGTCATTTCGGTGTTATTTGTAATCAATCTCATATTTTGATCCACTAGTGGGCCAAATGTTCTATTGGTTCCCCTTTTGTTGTTGATATACATGTAAAAGGACTTATAGTTATCCTTAACCTTAACTGCCAGTTTACGTTCGTAGTCCCTTTTTGCTTGCTCGATGATCTTTTCTGTGTCCCTAAGGCAGCTTTTATAATTATCCCAACTTTGTTCATCCCCACTCAATTTGGCCATTTTGAACAACCTATTCTTGTTTTTTATGGACTTCTTAACTGCTGCAGTTAACAAGGGGGAAAGCTTTTTTTTTTGATCGACTATATAACTAAAACATCCCACGGTTCAATGTATTCTTCCTGAGTGTTTATGCTAATATTATTGGGTTTTACTACATTGTCTGGGCCAGTGGTTTCAAATTTCTGGCCTAATTGGGGGTTTGGGGCTTCAACTGTCAATGATTCTGGTGGCTCCAGATTGTCCCAGGCAAGCCTGGTACCCTCTCCTTCTCTCACTATCCTGCAGCAGGCCTACTCCATTCACCTGCCGCCAGCTCACTGTCTGCTGACCCTTCCTCAGACAGGAGTGCATCATCCAGACATACACTCTCTTCACCTCAAGGCCTGGTTCTTGAGGAGTTAGTTTTCATCCTCTCAGTACTCGGAACAGGTCCTTAAAATCCTGAGAATGGCTGAAAAACCTAACACAAAAAAGACTTACGCAGCCAAATGGAAAAGGTTCTCCCTCTGGTGCAAGAGCAAAAAGGTCATTCCTCGTACAGCTTCAGACCCTCAGCTGCTGGATTACCTGGTACATCTGCAGGCGTCAGGCTTGAAACCCTCTTCCCTCAAGCTACGCCTGGTTGCAATTTTGGCCTATCTTTCAATGGCAAGAAAAACTAATTTTTTTCCCACACCATATTCAGTTTTCAAAGGCCTCTTGCACCTCCAGCCTCCAGTCAGGAGCTGCCAGTCTCTTGAGCCTGAAGTTCATGAGCCAGGCACATGCAACCACCGTTTGAGCCTATGGCTACTGCACATATCAAGTTTGTGACCTGGAAGATGGTCTTCCTGGTGGCCATTACCTCTGCCAGGAGGATTTTAGAGTTACAGGCCCTGTGCACTGAGCCTAGTTACATCACTCCTCACAATGATAAAATTGAGCTCTGGACGAATAGGAAGTTCTTGCCTAAAGTGGTTTCAGAGTCCTACCTAAACCAGTCCATTACTCTACCTGTCTTCTTTACTAAGAAATCCACTCCCGGGGAGCAAAAGCTCCACAGTTTGGATGTCAAAAGAGCTCTTGTTTACTATCTTGAGTATACTAGGCAGTCCAGGGGCTGTTCCACTTAGTTGTTCCTCACCTATGGGGATGTAGGCAGAGGAAGACCAACTACCAAGCAAACTATTTCCTGCTGGTTGGTCTCTTGTATTCGCTTCTGCTATGAAAAAGCTGGTCATCAACCTCCTGTGGAGCTCAGGACCCACTCCACCAGGTGCACTGCAGCCTCTGTGGCAGCAGCAAGGGACATACCGCTTCTGGATGTTGGCAAATCAGCTACCTGGAAATCTGTGCACACCTTCGTGAAGCACTGCAGTTTAGATGTGCAGTCCAGATCTGACGCCAAATTTGGCAGGGCGGTCCTGCAGAGCCTCTTTACTAAGTAGGTTCTCTGCCCACCTCCCACTTGGTACTTCTTGGTAGTCTGCTATAGTTACTAATGCTAAAGGACTCCTGGGGTAAGAAGAAAAAATTACTCACTGCAGTAATCTTTCTTCCAAGGGGTCCTGTAGCATCAGTAAGCTCCCACCCTTCCTCCCCAGTTCACCTGTCAGGAGAAGGGCTCTGTTCTCATTTTTATTATAAATTTGGGTTTTTTATTAATGAGTTTCATGCTCAGGTTGTTGTTACCTATTTTCAGATTTTGGACATTTGTATGTTTTTGAATCCTGTTGGTTCACTTTTCGGGGCATGTGCCCATTTTCTTCAAAAAAAATTCTGAAGCCCTTCAGGCTGCTTTCACTCAGCACACTCCCCATCTATGTTTTGATTGGCTGATGCCCTAGCTCACTATAATTCTCTTAAAGGCATACTTCCGGGGCAGTTGCACGTAGCCAGCTAACTGCTATAGTTACTGATGCTAAAGGACCCCTTGGAAGGAAGAAGATTACTGCGGTGAGTAATTTTTTCTTCTGGTCCCAGTCATCATTTAGACTGTTTCTGTGGTGTATTCCGAGTGAAGTGCTCAATAAATTTGAAAAGCAAATTTGGCTGCATGAATTTCTGTCTCCTTTCAACGTGCACCGTTTTGTGCTCTTGTTGATATCCTAGGGGTTAGCCAGACCCAATGGTAGCACCTGCGTACCAGCACTGTTAGCGCTAGTCCATCCTAGTTTTGGTTGCTGTGGACGCTCAATCCTCCTCCTCTTCCCGGCTGACCCACCAGTGCCCCAAATTCACTTCCAAACCAGGGTCATCAGCGCCACAATTGCTAGTGCTGCCACTGCGCCCATGGCTCAACTTTACTTTTTTTATTTTAAAAAACAAGCATTCCATCAGCCTGTAATGTATTAATACATCCCTCGGAGTCACTTGTTGCAGTATAAATGTGACTTCACTTGTGTCCAGTGGGCAAGATAACAGCTTGACTTAGTTGTTCTCTTACTTGTCATGCATGAAACCTCTTATACCACAAGTGTTTCCATGAGTGGCTCCATGGCCGTATTAACACACACATGTGTACTGCTGGGATGCTCTAGGAGTCCACTCATCACAGTGTGGCATATAGCCTTCTGGAGCCATAGAGTCAGGAAAGTGGAGTGCCTCATCTGTGATTGGATACATGTTGTAAACAACTTTCAAGAAATAAAGTTCAATTCATGCTCCCTCCTTTACCTAGACTTTGACAGCAGATAAGGACCGCTTGGCCCACCTAGTCTGCCCATATCCCTACCTACAGGATAAGCTGCAGATCTGTTAACCAACAGCCTATTTCTTCTTACCCCCCACAAGAATTGCCTTATGTCTGTCCCATGTATTCTTGAATTCTCCCACAGTTTTAGACCCCACAACCTCCTCAGGAAGGCTGTTCCATGCATCCTCCACCCTCTCTGTGAAAAAATACTTCCTCACATTGCCCCTGAACCGTCCCTCTTTATCTTTAAATTGTGTCCCCTTGTTCTTGCACATCTTTTTCTGAAAGATGCTACCCTCTTGGACTTTGTTGATTCCACTGAGGTACTTAAAAGTTTCTATCATGTCCTCCTCTCCTCCTTTCCTCAAGGGTATACATATTAAGCTCCTTTAGTCTCTCCTTGTATGCTTCTCTTGCAGACCCTGCACCATTTTAGTTGTCCTTCTCTGGACTGCCTCTATCCTGTCTATGTCCTTGCAGAGATGGGGTCTCCAGAACTGGACGCAGTACTCCAGATGAGGTCTCACCAACTGTCTATACAGAGGGATAACAACTTCCTGTTTTCTGCTGGTGATACCTCTCTCTATACATTCCAAGTATACCTCCAGCCCTCCCTACTGCCTTCTCACATTGCTTGCTAACCTTAAGGTCATCTGATATGCTTACCCCCAGGTCCCTTTCCATTTTTGTTGTTGTTACTACCTCCTCCCCCATTGTGTAATCTTCCCCTGGGTTTATGTTTCCCAGGTGCATTATTTTGCACTTCTCTGCATTGAATCCAAGCTGCCATACTTCTGACCATTCCTCCAACCTTGCCAAGTCCCTTCTCATCCCATTCATGCCTCCTTGTATATCAATCCTGTTGCAGATCTTTGTGTCATCTGCAAAGAGGCATACTTTTCCTTCTAGTCCCTCTTCAATGTCACTTATAAAGACATTAAAAAGGACTGGACCCAGTACTGAACCCTGCGGTACCCCACTAGTAACCCCTCTTTCTTTAGAGTGGACTCCATTTACAATTACCTTCTGTATCCTGTTGTCCAGCCAGTGTTTTGCCCAGGCTACCACCCTGGGACCCACTCCCAGGCTGGTTAATTTGACAATTAATCTTTTGTGTGGGACTGTGTCAAATGCCTTGCTCGGTCTAGGTAGGCCATGTCCACAGCCCTCTCTGGTCTACTACTTTGGTCACCCAGTCTAAGAAATCAATTAGATTCATCTGACATGACCTTCCCACTGGGAACCCATGCTGCCTTGGGTCCTGTGCCCCACTGGCCTCTAGGTACTCAACAGTTCTTTCCTTCAGAAGTGACTCCATCACTTTCCCTACCACAGAGGTCAAACTGACAGGTCTGTAGTTTCCTGCCTCTGTCTTGGTCCCACTTTTGTGAAGGGGAATCACATTCACCTTCCTCCAGTCCTCAGGTACCACACCATCCTCCCATGATTTGTTAAAAAGGGTAGTCAGTGGTTTTACTAGTTCTCCCCTTAATTCTTTTAGAATTCTGGGGTGAATTCCATCATGCCCCATTGCTTTGTCCACCTTCAGTTTTAGGAGATCTTACTTGAGAGGGCTCTTGCAGTAGGTAATTACATATAGGACTGACGCCAGCTGGCGGCAGGACCCCACGGAAAAATTTCTAGCTAGCAGTCCCTGGCGAGGGACCACCCCCACGTCAGGTGACCGGCGTCAGATGACGTCGGTATAAAGGGGCGGTCCCGGACGCCTGCCTTCCAGTTCTTTCCCGCTGTCAGCTCATGCAGTGCCTCACGGTGAAGTTCCTATCGCTTAGTCCTGTTCCTTCGTCGGTTTTTCCGAAAAGTTTCAGTATTTTGTATTTTCTATTTTCTATCGTCAGGTGAACGTCGGTATATGTCGTCCCCTTCAAAAAATAAGTGCGACTCGTGCAGCGCCCAACTTCCTCACAAAGACGGTCACTCCCTCTGCCTTTTCTGTTTAGGCCCCGACCAGGTTCAACAAGTGTCCGCACTGCCTCCATTTCAATGCGGCCACCCGCAGATGACGCCAGCAGTCTCTCGAAGCCCATCTCCTCAAGAAGAAGATGTCCGCGATGGAGAAGGAGTTGAAGAAACTTCGGCAGGCGTCGACCTCCCCTGAAGGGCACAAGAAGCGGGACAAGGAAAGGCACCGGGAGAAGGCCTCCTCCTCCACGACTCTGGGCGGAGTCGCGAGGAAAATAACATCCCCTCTGGGGGATGCCCGATGGCAGCCTCCAAGGCTTTGGAGGGCGTTAGTCCACCCGTCAGAGTTCGGCGTTCGAGCCGCGGGTGCCTCCGAGTAAAGGCTCCAGCCCCAGTACGCCCGCCAGGCTTCGGCCTACAGTGCAGGTGCCTCCCATAAGCTGGACGTCGGCTCCTCTGACGTCCCCGGAGAAGGCCGCTAAGACGCCCGACCTTCGGGTGGCGCACGGCAGTGTTCCCGCCGGACCGGGCCTCTTCTCTTCCTCTGTCCGTCTCCGACGAGAGGCTCCCGAAGTCGGATGCTGGCTCCTCTGGCATCTGCCGGGACTCGGCCCTAAGTCACACGTCGGCTCCTCCGATGTGCGCCGTGCCTCGGAGCCTACGGCAGACCCTGCTTCATCTGTCATACCAGGCTCCCCGCAGCCTTCGCTGCCATCAGGGGAGCCCGAGTCCCCCCGCCCAACCCCAGGGATTTTTCTCCTCCGTCCCCGGACGAGGCTCGGGATCCTGGGCTACCGTCCGATCCTCTTCCTACAGAGCTGGATCTGACGTCAGCTCCCCTGACGCTGGCCCCGCCGATGACGGTTCCGACACCGGCCCCTACAACGCCGGCGGAGGATATTCCTCTTCCATCGGGCCTTCCACCCCACGGGCCTATCACGGTTGATCCGCCCGTGGAGTTCCCGGCTGGGCCGTCTGCTGTGGCAGCTCCTCCGGTGCCTGGGTATCCGCCGTCCTATCCGACACTGGTTTTCCCAGGTCCACAGTATCCTGCGCCGCAGTACCTGGCGCCGACTCCACCGAAGCCGCAGTACCCGGTGCCGCAGTACCCTACTCCGGTATTCCCGCAGCTGGGTTATGGATACTCTCCTTACGGATTTCATCCGTACAACTATCCCCCTTCTCCTCCTCCACCGCCCCCTAGGCTGCCGGTAGATCTCCAGGAGACTCTGGCCTCCTGGTGGGCTGAGGCCAAGGCTCAGCTCACCAAGGAAGTCGAGAGCCATCTTACGGTGATGGTGCCACCCCTGGCTCCTGTACGCCCCAGACGGCACACTCCCTCTCCACCTCCATATTCCCGGGCTCTGCCCTCGGGATCCAGAAAGGGGCAGGACACGCGTTCGGGGATCTCCCCTAAGGAACCCGTTCCTCCCCCTAGACGAGTCAGGGAGTCCTACTCTGCTTCGAATTCTTCCTCTTCTTCTCTCTCTCGGACTCCTCAGAGGCCTCCGATGGGTGTTCCGAGAAAGACGACGAGCCGCGCTCTCCGTCCAAGCCCCAGCCGAGGACTCCTCCGAAGTCTCCTCCGGAGGATCCTTCCTTCATGGAGTTGCTCAGGAAGATCCAGGAAGTCCATCAGTGGCATTCCTTGGAGCCAGATCCTCAACGAGTTAAAGTTGCCGAACATCTGGACTTGCTCCTGAGGGCTCCTACTCTAGTGCCACCCTGGATCGAGCCTCACGCCCACCTTGTTTCCACTATTTGGAAACAACCGTCAGCTTTAGCCCCACTTCCTCGGAAGTCCAGCAGGCTATACCAGGCTCTGGAGGGTGTAGACGTTTTAGACTCTCACCCCCGTGCGGACTCGGTTGTGATTAGCGCCGCTCACGGCCGGTCAGCACATCAAGCTGTTGAGCTTCGTCTCCCCGGATAAAGAATCCGCCTTCTGGATCAGTATGGAAGGAAGATCTATGCTTCTTCCACACTGGGATTAGGGCCCTAAACTATGTAGCACATATGGGGGATTACCAGAAGGTGGTCCTTACCCAGCCGGAATCTAAGATTGACTCCTTGCCTGACTCCCAAGTCAAGCAGGAGTTAGCCGACCTGGTCCGTTCTGCTCGTTCGGCCAGTCGTCATATTCTGAGGATGACCTACGATGCAGTGGACACCGCAGGATGGAGCTCTGCATTCGCGTAAGTCTTCGGTGTCATGCATGGCTCCGTGTGTCAGGTCTTGTCCCGGAGGTGCAGTCAGCAATCCAAGAAGCACCTTTCAGGGGTTCTGTGCTTTTCGGTGGTGATGTCAAGGACATCATCACTGATTGCAGGAGAAGGGGACGGCCCTTAAATCTGTTGATTCAATGTACCGTCCCCATCCCCCACAGCGCCGTCCCTTTCGCAGACGCAGCCGGCCTCAAGCGAAACCTTAGGGAAGGCGGGCCACTAAACGTCGGGCCCCCACAGCTGCCAGGCCCCCCGCCCAAAAAGCAACGGGTGCCCCAGCTGCGGCGCTGCCTCACACCACCTGACTCTTCCTCTCCCACCGCCCGGACTCCCGGAGGAACTGGTGGAGGAGATTCTCCCTCCCTTCCGGGTTGGGAGAGGATAACATCGGATTCATGGGTGCTTCAGATCATAGCAGAGGGGCACGCCATAGAGTTTCTGCAGAAACCTCCACGTCACCCCCCTCTGAACTCCTCTTACTCAAGGGACCATCTTCCTTTGGTCAGGAGGAAATTTCTGCTCTCCTCGCGAAGCAGGCTATAGAGCCCGTCCCCCCTCACCTCCACGGGACGGGTTACTATTCCCATTTCTTCCTTGTACCAAAGAAGACGGGAGATCTCAGACCCATTCTCCATCTCAGCTCCCTGAACCTATATGTGGAATACAAGATGTTCAGGATGCTCTCCCTTCAAACCCTCTTGCCCCTGCTTCGGCCGGGCCAATGGCTTTGTGCACTGGATATGCAGGATGCGTACCTGCACATCCCCATTCGCCCTTCTCACCGAAAGTACCTCAGGTTTGCGTTTCAGGGGGACCACTACCAATTCCGGGCACTCCCTTTTGGTCTTTCCTCGGCTCCGGAGTCTTTACCAAATGCCTGGCGGTGGTAGCGGCCCACCTACGTACTTTGGGAGTTCAGGTTTTTCCCTACCTGGACGACTGGCTCCTGGTGGCCCCGTCCAGGGAGGAACTACTGCATTTCCTCTCCCTCACCCAGCAGGTTTTCTCTGGCCTGGGTATCACCATCAACCATTCCAAGTCTCACCTGGATCCTTCTCAGAGACTCCAGTTCATCGGGGCAATCCTCGATACGACATTGTGCAAGGCCTTCCTGCCTCCGGACAGGGGGGCCTCCCTCCAGTCCCAGATTTCCCTTCTGTCGGAATACAAGAGGGTACCAGTAAGGTCGGTGCTCCCTCTACTGGGGCTCTTGGCGGCGGCCATCCCGACGGTTCCGTGCGCACCTCCACATGAGAATCTCTCAGTGGACTCTCCGCTCTCAGTGGGATCAATGAGTAGACGACCTAGATCATCTGGTTCTGATCTCCTCGCCAATGGTAAGAGACTTGCAATGGTGGATGGTTCGAGAGAACCTATTCCGGGGGGGTCCCCTTTTTTCATCCTCCCTCCGATCAGACTCTGACTACTGACGCTTCAGGCGAAGGTTGGGGAGCCCATCTGGGTCCTCACCGAACCCAGGGCCTATGGTCAAAATCGGAGTTAGTTCTCCACATCAACGTGCTCGAGCTTCGAGCAGTGCTATATGCTCTCCAGGCCCTTCACCAATACATCCTTCCAGCCACCTTGCTGTCCAAACGGACAACATGTGCGTGGTGTGGTACATCAACAAGCAGGGAGGGACGCGGTCCTACCCGCTGTGCAGGGAAGCGATGAGGGTTTGGGAATGGGCAACTCTTCACAACCTTCACCTCACGGCGATCCATGTTCCGGGAGTCGACAATGTCCTGGCAGACAGGCTAAGTCGCTCGATCGGCTCTACCACACGAGTGGGAACTGGACGGAAAAGTTCTAAAAAGCATCTTCCAGGTTTGGGGGACTCCTCAGATAGATCTGTTCGCCTCCTCCCAAAATGCAAAGCTTCCAATCTTTTGCTCACTTGCTCCAGAGCAAGATGCTTTCTGGAGCGACGCTCTATCTCTAAGCTGGAAGGACAGATTCGTCTATGCTTTTCCCCCAATTCCTCTGGTCCCTTGTGTGCTGCAGAAACTGGCTTTGGAAGGAGCGAGAATGTTTCTGATCGCTCCTTTCTGGCCCAGGCAAATCTGGTTCTCTCTTCTACAACAATACTCAGAGGTTCCTCCTCTTCCTCTTCCTTTATGTCCAGGATTACTGACCCAGGATCAGGGGACCCTGGTCCATCCGGGACTCAAGTCCCTCCAACTTCATGCATGGCTCCTGCAGACCTAGCTCAGTCTCGCTTTGGCATTTCTCCTAAGGTGGCTGAGATCCTGGTGGAGGCTAGAAAACCCTCCACTAGGTCCACCTGCGCCCTGAAATGGAAAAGATTTTCCATCTGGGCTGTGTCCAGGAATGTGGAGCCCTTTTCCTGTCCTGTGACCATCCTCCTTGACTATATGCGTCATCTTTTCGACCTGGGTCTCAGTCACTCCTCTTTAAAAGTCCATATGGTGGCTATTTCAGCCTACCATGTCCCTTTCACTGATAAGGCATTTGCCCAACTGGAGGTATCCAAAACCTTTCTCAGAGGGGTCCTTCATCTTAGGCCCCCTGTTCGGACTCCAGCTCCCCCTTGGGACTTAAACTTTGTCCTCGAGAAACTTACTCTTCCCCCCTTTGAGACTGCGGCTTCCGCAGACTTGAAGTTCTTATCGTGGAAGACGCTCTTCTTGGTGGCCATTACTTCTGCTCGCAGAATTTCCGAGCTTCAGGCCCTCATGTGCAAAACTCCTTATCTGATTTTTTACAAAGAATGAGTTGCTCTTCGCACGAATCCTAAGTTCCTCCCGAAGGTGGTAGCGGAATCTACCTTAAATCAGTCAATTGAATTACCTGCCTTTTTCACGCATTACTCCAACCAAGGAGAATACTTGCTCCACACCATGGATGTTCACAGGATTCTGAGATACTACACCGATAGGACGAAGGATCTCAGAAAGACCAATCAGCTGTTCGTCTCTTTTGCTCACAAAAGAGAAGGCAATGCCGTTTCTAAGCAATGCCTATCAAAATGGTTGGCCCATTGCATCACTTTCTGTTATGACAAGTACAAGACCCTACCAGGTCAAGTCAGAGGTCACTCCACTCGTGGAGTAGCAGCCTCTGCAGCTTGTTTCAAGAACGTGTCTGCGGCAGACATCTGTGCTGCCACCACTTGGACTTCCGTCCATACCTTCACTAAACACTACAGTTTGGACATTGCCTCTCGCCGTAGAGCAGGCTTCGGGTTAGCAGTCTTGCAAGGCCTCCTTTCTTGAGGCTTGCAAGGTCTTTCTTCTGCTTCTTGGAGTAGTACCTCCTCCCAGTGCCTTTCTTTTGTTCCAGACTGCTTGGGATTCTGTCCTATATGTAATTACCTACTGCAAGAGCCCTCTTGAAGTAAGATAGTACAGTTACGTAAGAACTTACCGTAACAGTAGATCTTCGAGAGAGGCTCTTGCAGTAGGTAATACCTTCTCGCCCTCCATCCCCCTAGGCTTTTTCAGCTCCTTTTCTATTGAGGGAAATGTCTGCTTCTCTGTCGTCCGGGCCTTCCGGGCCTGTGGCAGGAAAGAACTGGAAGGCAGGCGTCCGGGACGGCCCCTTTATACCGACGTCATCTGACGCCGGTCACCTGACGTGGGGGCAGTCCTTCACCAGGGACTGCTAGCTAGAAATTTTTCCGTGGGGTCCTGCCGCCGGCCGGCGTCAGTCCTATATTAATTACCTACTGCAAGAGCTCTCTCAAAGATCTACTGTTACAGTAAGTTCTTACGTAACTGTACTTTCCTTCAGAACCATTTCTTCTGTGAAAGAACTGGGATCAACCCCCTATCAAGAGTGCTTCTGTTGCCGGCCCGCCAAGCGCAGCAAGTTGGATTTCAGCTGCGGCGCGCGGCGGCAGGTTGAGAGCGGACTAAAGATTCGCTGGAAGGCGGCCGGGGGAGAAGGATAGGCGTCCTATGGACTGCTCTCCTTCTCCGGGGAGGGGGGTTGTGTCGAGTCTGCGTGACCCCTGGCGGAGGCCAGGAAAAGCGCATGACTGCCGACACCAAGCTCTGCGTGGAGACGGGGCAGGACGCTCTGCGCATCATTGCACGTCCCCGCCTCCCGGAAAAAAGGAAAAAGAGCTGCCGGAAGCCCTCAATGAAGCCCATCACAGCCTCGATTAGCCCCCCCCCAGGCCAGCCCCCGGACCTATTCCGAGGTCCGCAGCATGCGTCCCAGTGCCGTGGCCCCACCGTGGGGGGAAAGCCACGGGGTATCCGGGGAGCCCGAGGTCAATGTGGGGGTGGAAGCACAGAATGGGCTGAGTACTTGGGCTAATCGTGCAAAGAGTAAAGAGGAAAATTAAAAAAAAAAAAGTGCTTCTGTTAATTGGATTAGGCACCTCCCCCTCCTCTTTTGTGAATACTGAGCAGAAATATTCATTCAGTATCCCTGCTTTCCATGAAAATTGTAGGTTAGTTAGTATATCATGCAGTCTGTGTGTGTGTGTGGGGGGGATACTAAAAACTTTATTGAATCTGTTATTTAGACCACCATGGATGCCATGGTACAAGTCATGAATGCAGACTGTCAAGATTTCTCTTGCTTTTTGCTGTTGCATTAGTAAATTCCCCAAATAAGTAAAATAAACGCTTACCTGTTTTACTTGAAGAAAGCAATATTTATGTATTGTAACCAACATTTCAAATTGTAGGGCTAATTTTAGTTTACTGTTAGATTAGTTCTATGATTGAAAGGTGTTAAACATTAATATTCCATTTTGTATTAATCAGAAGATTCTGTTTGACTATTTGTGCAACACTGATAGCACTGCATTGATTGTTGTAACGGTTATAGATTACAGGTTACTGCTATGCAACTTGAGACCATAGGCAAATTCAATGTAAACATAGTCTATAAATAGATGAAAAGCAACACTGACTTTTCCGTATTTTTCTTTTAAAGTCTATTTTGACAGAATGATTTGATTGGGATTTTATTTATTAAATGTACATCAAGTAGCTGTATGAAATGAGTTTGCGTTACTTTTAAATTTAATATCAACCAGACAAGGTCAGATATGCTTTTTGATCATTGTTCCAGAACAGTATGTGTATAAAAATTGTTAAAATTATTTAAACAAAATATTAGATACATTGCTGTAAACTACTAACACCTTTGAAAGGGTTGGACATTATAACATTTAGACACAATTCAACATATGCTTAATATATATATATAATGTATGGTAGAACATTGTTATAGGTAGAAATCTACCTTTTTATAACAACGTTTTACCATCGATGTGACGTCATGATGTTGTTAACCTTCGATGGTACGTCACATTGATGGGTTAACAACCGGGAACAGTCTGGGCATGCGCAAGAATGGATTGACGCCTAGAAACAGCCCTGACGGTAAGGGCAGGCAGCAGCAACATGAAAAAACTGCAGTAAGGAACTGCTTTCTTTTGTATAAACCTAAATTGTACCATACACTATAAAATATAATATATGGTCATCGATGGATAACCTTTTGTAACTCATCTCAGGTTGCTGGCGGTGACCTAAACCTCTTGAGCTTCGCTTCTTGAGGTTTACGTGGTCACCCTGGCAACCTCTCGATGGTTAACAAACCGTTAACTATCGATGACCATACATTATCCCTCATTTTTCTAACAACAGAGTCTAATAATGATGTCATAAAAGTCTGCAATCATCTCTCGACTGAGAGGTTGTCCTGGAGATAGAGTTTAGAATGCTTTGCAGTTTAGAACTCTACACTAAGGTCCCACTCCCTTTAGCGTTCTAATGGCAGATTTGTTTTCTCCGCTAAACAGTGCAGACACGCCAAAATCGTTTTGTTTTTTTTTGTGTGTGTGCTTTCTGTTTATTGCCATTTAAAAATAACAATACAGGTTATACAGTTCTCATGCAGGTACCACAAGTGTATCATAGGTTACAAACCCAGTCTGGATTAAGGAACTAAGTAAATTAATAACAATAACCTGCAATCTGGTACAATAGGAACTGGGGGAATTCTAGAAAATATAAAGTTCCATGAAAAGGTCCCAACATTACCAGCTGCTAAAAGGGCAAAAGTAGTGTCCTTTTAAGGAGAATCACAGGTAAATTTTAAACGCACTCAACAAAGTGCTATATACTCTATATTGAAATTAAGCAAATAGTAAAATTATGCTTTAAGAATGCTCTTTAAACACATCGATTAAACTGCAGCAATTTCACTTGGCTATGAACAATCATATATGAGAGACCCTCCTATGGTCTCTCAGCTAGACATATTATATTGGTGCATATCTAGGCCAGGTAGAGTACTCTTTGCTTGTGTTATGGGCCAACTAGTAAGAGTCCATAGTGTCCCAAAGTTCAGAAATTTGAGAAAGGCCTCTACTTTACATTGAAAACCTAGAGTAAAAAGAAACACCCCTTTGTGACAATACTAATCTATTATCACTAAGCCTGTGCCATCCATCTGGAAAATTGCACGTGTGGTGCCAGTGCATAAGAAAGGAGATACAAAAACGATGAGTAATTACCAACCAATTGCCATCTTATCTGTTTTGGATAAAATCCTAGAGAAGGTTGTTGCTTCTCAGGACACGGAATATCTGCGTAATAACAGTCTATTATCCCCAGTCCAACATGGCTTTCGGTCTGACACAGCACAACCACGGGCGCTTATTACAATTTACAAATGATGTGCTGCTTAACATGGACAAAGGAAACTCACTGGGGCCATTTTATCGACCTCACAAAGGCCTTTGACTTGGTAGACCACTCTCTTCTGCTCTCCAAACTGTCCTCTCTCGGTTTCTCAAATTCTGCCACTGCCTGGTTTGGCAGTTACCTTGTGGGTAGGCAACAATTTGTTCAAATAGGGAACATTGCATCCGATCTTGTTTCCACCTCAGTTGGAGTTCCGCAGGGTTCTATTCTTGGTCCCTTCCTTTTCTGTCTCTTTATAAATAATCCTCCCCCCGTCTGGATCGAATTTGTCCCTTTTCTATGTGGACGATATGGTCATCTACTCTGCCGCTAATGACATATCAGTAATAAGCTCCTACTTAACACTAGTAAAATGGTGTCAGTGCCCTTCAGGACTTCTCCTAGGCTAAAAGCTTGTCATATGGGACGTTCCCTTCGTGGACCTGCTGGCGTAAACCTGTCAGAAGTATGACAGCTAGGATTCAATGCAAAGACATGCAAAATAATGCAGCTGGGAAACAAGAACCCAGGGGAAGATTACACAATGGGGGGGAGGTAGTAACAACAACAAAAATGGAAAGGGACCTGGGGGTAATCATATCAGATGACCTTAAGGTTAGCAAGCAATGTGAGAAGGCAGTAGGGAGGGCTGAGGGTATACTGGGATGCATAGGGAGAGGCATCACCAGCAGAAAACAGGAAGTTGTTATCCCTCTGTACAGACAGTTGGTGAGACCCCATCTGGAGTACTGCGTCTAGTTCTGGAGACCCCATCTCTGCAAGGACATAGACAGGATAGAGGCAGTCCAGAGGAGGGCAACTAAAATGGTGCAGGGTCTGCAAGAGAAGCCATACGAGGAGAGACTAAAGGAGCTTAATATATATATACCCTTGAGGTAAGAAGGGAGGGGGGGACATGATAGAAACTTTTAAGTTCCTCAGTGGAATCAACAAAGTCCAAGTGGGTAGCATCTTTCAGAAAAAGAGATGTGCAAGAACAAGGGGACACAATTTAAAGATTGGGGGCAGTTCAGGGGCAATGTGAGGAAGTATTTTTTCACAGAGAGGGTAGTGGATGCATGGAACAGCCTTCCTGAGGAGGTTGTGGAGTCTAAAACTGTGGGAGAATTCAAGAATGCATGGGACAGACATAAGTCAGTTCTTGTGGGGGGTAGGAAGAAATAGGCTGTTGGTTAACTAGGATCTGCGGCCTATCCTGTAGGTAGGGAAATGGGCAGACTAGATGGGCCAAGCTGGTCCTTATCTGCCATCAAAGTCTATGTTTCTGTGATACAGTCACATCCTTCAGATACCTTTGGATGACACTTGACCCTCACTGGACTTTAATCTTCATGTTACAGCCACTTGTAAGGTGGTGAACAGTAACTTGGCCTGGAATACAAGGTAAGATCTTCCCTAAACCGACAGCCAGGCTGGCCATTGCTCAGGGAATTCTTCACCTTGCCTCAACTATGGCTCTTTAGTCTACCTTAATGCCAGCAAGCAAGTAATCCAAAATGGAGCACTTATTATAATAGTGTCTGCCGCTTTGCTCTTGCAGCTCCTAAACTAACACACTGCTGTCAGCTCTATTTTTCTCTCAATTGGCTCACCATGTCCTCCTATCTTCTGTACACTGCAGGTTGTCTGGTCGATAAATTAATCCAGACTAGTACTCCAAGGTGCCTTGTAACTCTGCTAAAACAACCTGACTTACTTTATACTCTGAGATCTACCGTAAACACTTACTTTGTTACTCCCAGATGTCTCACCAAGAAGGGTGAACTTGCATTTACTTTATCTGCTCTACCATTACATGTCAAACAATCAGATACTCACCGGGCCTTTCAAAAAAGTTTAAGAACTCACCTTATGCGCTCAGGTCTCTGCTCCTGCTCCACATATTACTTGTCTCCCCTCGCTTGCAGTACTACTAATGATCTTGCACCTTGAGAGCTCTACTTCCTCTCAGCACTTATATACCCCCCCAGTGTTTGCTGTATATGTATTTCTTCAGTCAGTTATACTGTTTTGAAAGTTCTATATAAGTATATGTAACTGTGAATACTGTTTATCCTCATGCTATGTATATTTTACTTAGTTGTTCCCGAATGTGCCATGTATTCAAAAGTGTCATGTTTATTTTCCTTTCTACTATACGTTTTGTATTCTGATGTGGACACTATGTATCTGCTGTTTCTAATGTATATCCCTCCTAGTCATGCCTTAAAATAGGCAAAACCACTTGTCTAGTTCACCTACCTGGTAACCAAAAACAAAATAAAATAAAATAAAAGGAGAAAAAGAGATAGCCAACCTGCCCCTCAGTTAGCCAAAAGTGAATTGTTAACAAACTCTCCACATCCTCCACAGTGCCAGAAATTGTAATTTAAAACTTGCAGTTCTTGCCAACTCAGTTTCTTAACCTCCTTGTCTTACAACTCCACGGCTTCATGGCAGGGTCTGCATCGGGCTGCAAATTCAGACTCTGTCTTCCATCCACCGCCTGCATCCTTGAGGTCAGCAACTGCCACGATCTCCTCCATAGGTGTCATGCAGCCTGGCAGGTAGAAGGAAGGAGGAATGGACAATCCCCAATGTTCATAGCCGCTGCTGAACTGAGTTAAACTGTTTGCACGGGACCTGGTCTGGTAAGATAAATCCATGAAAATTTTGACATCCTTGTCTTGTACCATAATTGGATAGGCAACCCTTGCTGATGCTGGCCCGAACTTCGAAGAATAATGGTTCTGGATGTCCCAGTAGTAGTGGGTCTCACACGTGGGTTTACACGATAGGCTCGTCGCAACTGTCCCCAGTCAAAGTCCTCTGGGACATCTAAAGATGTAGCCAACCATTCTTTTAAATATAGCATTAGATTCATGCCCTCTACACCCTGTGGAACACCTACCAAGTGCAAATTCCCTGATCTGAGTTCATTTTCCAAATTCTCCAGGCAGTTCCTTATGACCACGCTTTTCGTGATGGCTGACACTGCCGCTGATTATAAGGCTTCTTTTGTCAGCTTCTACCACCGAGATTTCAGTTCAGTCAGCGCAACATCGGCATCTCTGATTTTGTAAGTGTTTTCTATCTTGGTATCCATAGATTTGACAGATTGTAGGGTTGCTTGCCATGGAGGGGTCAAAGTTGAAGCAGGCTGATCACTTCCAGCTAGGCCACCATTTCCTCCTCCTCCTGAGGAAGGTAGAGGAGTATCTGGGTTTTGCAGTCCCGTTGGCTGGTTCTTCTGTCGCCTCATAGCTATTTTTGGTATCAACCGATTCCTTAGACACTAAGGAGATGAAAGGCAGAACTTTTATAGTTGTGGCTTATGATAAATTCAATTTTAAAATGTTATGTTGCTGTCGCTGTGCAGGTGCTCTTGCAGAAGCATTTCCAGAAGCCTGCTCTCTGGCACCTCCCAGACATTCCAGAGTCTTGTCACAGTCCTGAGGAGCGGTTATTTATTTTCTCTTAAACACAGCATTTTATTTTAAAATTAGGTAGTCTCGAATCTGATGCATTTGATTGGGAGTTATTTAGTAAAGCTGTATCAAATTGTGATTTTCTCTGATTCCTTTTGGTTACAGGAAGCACAGAAACTGCTTCTATATGCAGTTCCATCACGCCTTCTGAGAATCTACAACTGATTTAAAATCATTTTAAAACACTATTTGGGTAAAATACTCAGCAGTTTACCACATGTATATTGTTGTAACTGCACAATACTAAATTTAAGGCTTTCTGTCAAATTGGCATGACTGAGATGCTTAAAAGAAAACCTAGGGCTACAGGTTGTAAAAGTTGTTTATCCTGTTCAAACTTCTTGGCAAAGGCAGACCTCCATATTTCTTTCAAATAATCAAAGACAAACACAAGGAGTGAACTCTATAATCAAGGACAAACACATGAGGTAACTCACTCCACCACTCTTGTTTACTGGGATTAGCACCAAAGAAATTTGCCCAAAGAAAACAAAATAGTTGTATTTAAAAAAAATGCCAGTGGATAAGTTATTCTAAAATATGGTTTTGCCATGTTACAGAACTAATTTCTTTCTTGAGCAGCTAATGCAATACCTTTAATTTCTTTCATCTAAATTCATCAGTAGACCAAGTTCAAGTGTCAAGTGCTTTATAAGTGCTGAAAACAGAAGTGCCAGAGATCTGGCTCTAAACCATGGAGCAACAATTCCATGCACTGAACAGGGTAGTCAGTTTACAATTTTAATCCAGTTATTAAATTATACAGCTGCTAAAGATTGTTAAGCACTGCTGGGATGTGCCTCCATGCTCCTCTTGGTAACAGGGGACCCTTTGTTGTAGGTTCAAAACAGACACAGTAATATCAGTATATCAGTTCAAGTAAACAAAGGCTTCAGCTTACAAGTGCTGTTCTCAAGCATTCAGGTGCCCAAGTGTTCAAGTGTTTAGGCCCTGACCACAACTTTGAAAATTGTGAACTCTGTAAACATTCATCCTACAACAAAGGAAAAAGACTTCCTTTAGGAGTCACTGACTGCTTCCCAATTTGCTTCTGTGTCAGCAGTGTCATGGAGGGGGTTACCCTGATGGTTGAAAGCACACATCAGCGGGTCTCTGACCTTTGTAAGTAGTCATCGACTTCAAAATGGCTGTAAAATGCTGCAGTCGCCTCTGCCAAAAGAGATATACGTGACTGTAAAACCATCCCCCGAGCATAGCAAAGGGCATCTGATAGGAGGTGTCCTGCTGTTAATGATAGCTAAAAACATAAAAGCTCTTCTGACTAGCCATTGTCCATATCATCTTGGAAAAAGAAGCAGAGAAGAAACACACCATGGTTCCTCTACTTAAAAAAGAACCAGAACAACCAGTTGGAGCAAAGGACTGTGTCCTCTTTAGAGGATATTAAGAAAATGTGGCTGTTCTTCCATAGCTGTGCAGGCAGTTGGGAATCTGGCCACTACCCCCATCCCCAGGCCCCGATTCCACAACAGGTGGAAGAAGAGGAACCACTAAAGCCCTGAGGGATCTCCTAAATAAGCCTTTCAGTGCCCGTGAGGATTACTGAAGAATCTTCTTCGAGGCTATCTCCTCCATTAGGCTATACCTTGAGCTATAGCCGCCAAGAATTAGGGACCAGATGGAAACTGTTAGTAGCCGGGGCTGCCCACGATGATGTCCCACCTCTCTGTCAACATTGGCAGCCCCATAACTCCTCAGTTCTTTTCCCACAGTTGATCATCCTCACAGACCTGCTGAAGGAAACATCATCAACTAGCCATTGGCATTTATTCTTTACTTTATTTAACAGTTTACTTTGTTATCTCTGCATGCCACTGAAGTTGAAAGAGCCTTTATTTTGGTACCGTAAGTGCAGAAATAAATTTCCTTCTCCTTAAAACTTTAAAATCCATGGAGAAGTCCCAAGGCCCAAAATCATTGTCTCCCTCACTGTCGGCTGAGAAACAGCCACCAAAGTCAAAGGACCAGGACAGGGAATGGTCGTCATCACAACCCTTATCATCATCTGGCCACAAGCGTAAACACAGGAAGAAAAATCTGCTTTGCTTACGAGGTCCTGGTTGTCACTGGGATTAAATCTAGTGCCCGCTGTGGTGGCGTTGACATCAGCCCCCCCCCAATGAGACACCAAGTTCGGGGTTTGACTTAGGCACTGCTGTACCTACTATGGACGATAGGATGCCATCGTCTCTGGTCAAGGCACATCATCAGTACAAGTAGTCACGGCCCCTGTCCAGGGTGTCATCGACTCTCAGACTGTGCTGGTGTTGTTTTCAGAGATGATATGGCACATTCTGGCTGGCTTACCTATGCAGGCAGTTATCCTGTCCATGGGGCCTCCTGGCACCCAACCCCATCGACAGTGTCTAATAGCATACTGCAAATTTTTCTTCTCAGCTGCTACGGGTATTGCTGGTGCATTCTGCAGCTCCTGCCATCAGTGGAGAAATCCATGAAGTAGAATATAATCCTGACGCATGGTTTTAGAGGAGTATGAGGAAGAACAATATGTTGTAAGATTTAGTGTTACCCTCTCATCGCAGCAGTGAGGGCTCATTAGTATATACCCCAGTGCCTCCTCCTGAGGATCCTACATTTCAAGCCATGGTGCAGCAAATGCAGACTGCCATGGACTTTGCTGTAGAAGAGGAAGATTCCACCAACAGAAACCTACTGGAATTTTTGGAGGTCCCTTGCACACCCTCCATTTTAATTCCATCTGTATGTCTTGTATTAGAGGATGCTACCTTTGCCGCATGGTACAGACCTAATCTCATTGTCTGCAGATCCCAGAAAGGCTGATAAGCAGTATCCTGCTCCATCTGCTAAGCCTTATTATGCTAACCAGCCAGAAACTGACTCTGTGTGCTCATCATGGCTAGTCATGATACTCTAGAGCACCTAAACACATGAGTACTTTGCCTTCTGATAAGGAATATAGGAGACTAG
The DNA here is from genome assembly GCA_016271365.2 of Neoceratodus forsteri. Lineage (NCBI taxonomy): Eukaryota > Metazoa > Chordata > Ceratodontiformes > Ceratodontidae > Neoceratodus > Neoceratodus forsteri. The sequence continues at coordinate 118,584,346 of JADMNL010000023.1, forward strand.
ATGTGATGGGCAAGCATTCATATGCCTCTGCCTCACTAGGCCTTAGGATTGCAAACTATCCGTCCATATTGTAACAAGAGATATAGAAGGTGTCTCTATATTTCGACTAACCTCATTTTGGTCTAAACCATAATGTGTTTGTGTAACAAATGATGGCCTATATAATTGAATTATATAAAACTTGTAAAGCTACAAGTCAAACTGAGCCACAAGTTACAATATTAAGGTGCTTTTTGATATTTGTACTGACCATGTGAGTAATAGAAAACAGGTGTCTTAAGTGTCTGCACAGACAGAAATACAGGGATAGAGTTCAAGTTACCTTTTGACTATTATTATTAGGACAGGCCAAAATGCCTGTGTGCACATTCTTAAGTCCAAATCTATTTCTTCCTCCTAGACCTTGGTAACTGGTAATGACAACTATTACTAGCCTTATATAGTAATATAATTTACACTATCAATACATTTGTGCTTACTAAGGATAAGTTCATACATGTACTAAAAAGAGAATTGCCTTTTTAGTTGATGTTTGTATTTGTTTTGAACCAATCATAGACAACCATAGAAACTGATAATGCTGTCTTCCACTATATAAGCAAGCCAGCACACACTGTTAGTTTGAAGAATGAAGGATGTACCACTTGTAATCTCTCGCTGTGATTATTGTTAAAATCATTAAATCTTCCGCCATCAGCCTCATCTCCGTCCGTCTCCTTTCTAAGTATTTTTAATAGATAATTTACTAACTGTAATTTTTTCCACAACGCTACACATATGATTAAGTGTCAGAAAAGCCTGTGGAAAGCTGCAAAAACAGCAGCAAAGGCTTTACCTGAGGGCTCTGCCAAAAAGGAGTTACTTAAAACTCAATTTCTGGTGCTGAGGTTGGCAAACATTTGCTGTGCTCAGCTTATGGTGTCTCTGATGCTTCTGCTAGAGCTGCTGCTGCTTCTGGCTTTTGTATCAGAAGATATTCTTGGATCAGAGCTGTTGGCTTTACCAGTGATGTGCAGCAAGCAGTTTTGAATGCCCCTTTCAGAGAGACAGAACTGCTTGGCTGTGATGTTGAAGAGGCACTCAGAGGCCTTTAAACATCTAAAATGACTCTGAGGTCTGTCAAGTCCCAGTACCCAACTCCTGTCATGGGACATAGGAGAGGATTCTTTCATCAGCCTGATAAGTGAAGTGGCCCTCGCTAAGCACCCTCTTCCCCAAATGCTCATACAAAAGCACCCAAAGCAGTCGGTACCAGTAGCTGTGCCCCCACCGGTTCCTCATGACTCCCTTCTGAATGCATTTTCATCCACTGTTACCTCCGTGGGTGGTTGTGGAGGACAGAATCTCCCTGCACCTGAAACAGTGATGAGAGATTACAACAGACGAGTTGGTTCTGGAGATAATTACAAGGGGATATGATAATGAGCGTCTAGAAACCCCTGTAGATCATTAGATCATCCTCTGCCTCCTTCCAGTTATCCTCCGGCCATCTTTCCCTTCTAAAGGAAGACATACAGTCAAAACATGCTATAGAACCCATTTCTGCTTGACAGAAAAACAAAGGGTTCTAGTCCAGATACGTCCTGGTCCCAAAATAGACAGGTGATCTGCATCCTGTGTTGGATTTCAGGAATCTCAACTTTTACACTGAATACAGGAAGTTTTGAATGGTATCCCTGCAAGTCTTGATTCCCCTTCTACAAACAAGGACTGGCTTTGTTCTCTGCACATGAAGGATGCATACCTTCATGTCAAGATCAGAAAAGCTCATAGGCAGTACTTCCACTTTGTGCTGGAGGGGGGAACATTACCAGTTCAAGTGTTGCCCTTTGACTTGTCTTCTGCTCCATGGGTCTTTACCAAATACTTAGCAGTAGTGGCAGCAACCCTTCACAGGGAATGCCTCTATGTCTTCCCTTATCTGGATAATTGGTTCCTGAAGGCCAGCTCCAGGAAGTTCTCCTCACGCACATTGGCTTAGATGGGGCAACCGTTTGAGAACTTTGGGGTCACAGTGAATGTGCCCAAATTTGTGTTGACTCCTGCCAAACACTACAGTGCATAGGACATTCTTGGACACAGGAAAGGGATGTGCTTTCCTGCCACAGGACAGATTAGAAAATCTAATTTCCCAAGCACAGCTGGTATACAGGAATCACTATGTCTCTGCAAGAACAATGTTATGTCTCCCGGGTCTCATGGCTGTGGCCATTGTGACTGTGACACTGTACCGCTTGCATGTTAGAATCTCTCAGTGGACTCTCAGGCTCTAGTGGGATCAGCTGACCGACAAGTTGGATTAAATGGTTCTGGTCACATCCCCACTTCACAGAGCATTGCTATGGTGGATGGACCATGAAAAGCTATTAAAAGGCATTCCATTCCTTGTGCCTACTCCTATACAGATCCTCACCAAAGATGCCTCAGGCTCTGGCTAGGATGCTCATCTTGACCCTTACTAGATGAAGGGATCATGGTCCAAGGTGGAGGTCAGGTTACACATAATTGTCCTGGAGATGAGAGCTGTCCTGTACAGCCTCCAGGCATTTCAGGAGCATCTGCACCCAGGTCCTCTGTTAATACAGACAGACAACGCCAGTGTGATTCATTACATCAACAAACAAAGGGTCACTCTTTCCTGTCCCCTGTGCAGGGAGGCAATGGAGTGTGGTGCTGGGCTCTGTACCACAACCTTCAGCTGTCAGCCGTGCATGCCAAGTCTCTAAAACATCTTGGCAGACAAGCTACAGAAAACATTCTAAGATGCACGAATGGGAACTGCTGACTCGTAGTAGATGACATCCTCGCAAGAGAGAGTCATCCAGAGTTGGACCTTATGCGCCCCACACAACACAAAACTGCCTGCTTCTGCTCACTCGCCCAGGGCCTGGAGTTTTTGGTGAGCCATATCCTCTCTTGAAATTCCTGTACACATTTCCCCAGTTCCTCTAATACAGAGGGTGCTGCTCAAGCTGGCAATGGGAGTGCCACCTCATCCTCATTGCTCCATTGTGGCCTCGCCAGATATGGTTTCCACTTTGCAGCAGATGTCAGTGGAGCTTCCTGTCCCTCTACCTCTTTATCAGGGTCTGTTGTCTGATGTTGAGGACAAGGGATCTCTGATCCATTCAAACCTGAAGTCCCCCTACATCTGCATGCATGGCTCCTGAAGATGTAGCCATTGCACGTTTTGGGGTATCCCCAAAGTTGCTGATGTTGTGATTGCAGCTAGGAAGCCTTCTATCAGACATACATATTCTTTGAAATGAAAGGGGTTCACTTTGTGGGCTGCTTACAGGCATGTGGACCCATTTACATGCCGTTTAAATGATGTGCTGGAATACTTGCTGTCACTGTCAGATTCTGATCTGCAGCATTCCTCACTTGAGGTGCATTGGGCCGCTATTTCAGCTGTCCGTGCCCCTATTAATGCTTGTAGGGTTGCCCAGTTGGAGGTGTTCCAGTGGTATGTAAATTTACTCTAGCCACCGCCCCGAAGCAGAGAGCAAAGGGTTCATTTGGCACACTGGGCACCCAGGTTCACACCCGAGCCCAGGTACCAGGAGCAGAGACCTGCAGAGAGAGGATCCAAAGTGTCCATTGGACGCCCCTCCTGGGGTGGGCAGGGCCTTGGCACCTGCAGGCGGATTGAGCCAGGCTAGGGATGCAGTCTTGACACCCCACGCCTGCTCCCCGCCACAGGTCATCGCTCCCACAGGCCCATCTGGGTTGAGTGGGCGGCCAAAGAAGAGTGGAAAATGCCCCTGGCCTGGCCGGATGATGACCACGGGTCCACAGCATGCCACAAGGTTTGGGATAGCCCTGAACTGTCCACCCCAGTGCCAGTCCGAGGGCTAACTAGTTGTGCTTGGGCACTTCTCCCCAGAGGGGGGACCCACCCGATGAAGGGTTACATCTGGTCACCCAGGGGATCGGTAGGCAGTTGCAGGGGTAGTGGATGGTGACTGATGGAGGAGGGTGGCCATGGGGCCCAGGTGGCCTGAAGGAGTGGCTGGCCAGGGGAGCGGAGAAACAAAAAATAAAATAAATTTACTCTTAACCAAATGATACACCTTCCTGTTTACTGTCCTGAGCAAGCCAGTCAGGGTGAGGCATTGCTCCATACTTTAGATGTACATAGAATACTCAGATACTATGTTACCTGCACCAAGGACTGCAGAAAGTCCTCTCAGCTTTTTGTTTCATTTGCCACTGGGAAAGAGGGTGCCCCTGTGTCTAAACAGTGCCTGTCCAAATGTCTGGCACATTGTGTTACATTCTGTTATAGGAAGTATGGTAAGGAACTTCCTGGTGCGGTTCATGGTCACTCCACAAGGGGCATGGCCACTTCTGTTGCTTGTTTCTGAAATGTTTCTGCTGCTGACATTTGTGCTGCAGCCACATGGAGCACTGTCCACACCTTCACTAAAACATTAGAGTCTGGACATAGTGTCTTGTACATGAGCTGCATTCGGACTCGTTATGCTGCAGGTTCTGCTGTGCTTTTGGGACTGCTTGGGACTTGTTCCAAAGGTGTGGCTTAATGAAGGAGGTATCCTCAAAGGAGATAGAACAGTTAATGAAGACCTTACTGTAACAGTAGATCTTTGCAAGAATCTCCTCCATTAGGCCATGCCGACACTCCTCCAGCCCCTTCTGCTTCAGTGAGGGTTACATCAGATAGTGTGCCTGAACCTAATCCATGGTTATTATATCCAGCACCATATACCACCTTGTATGCCTGGTGCTGGTCTTTTCTCCTGCTTCCCACAGTTGAGGGTCCTCTGAGTCTAATCTCCAGCAGGGAACTGAGGAGTGATCGGCCCACCCACCTTATGTAGATGTAGTGGATGTCATCGGGTGGACCCTGGCTAGCAAAGCATGTTAGCATGTTTCTGTGTGGTCCTAATGCCTTGTGGCTATAGTTCCAAATGTGTGGCCTAATGGAGGAAAATCTCTTGAAGATCTACTCTTATGTTAAGTTCTTAAGTAACTGTTCTTTTTCCTCCTACTCTGCTTCTGTGTCCCAAATGGCACATTACAGCGACACTTTAAACCTTCTATCCACTGAAACAGATGTGAGATAGAGAAGACAGATTTCATGAGAATGCTGGGCCTTCCATCTTCAAGAATACTGTCAGTTCCCATACATGAATTATTGTAAAAGGCCACAGCCAGAGTGTCGGCAACACCTTACTGTACCCCGGCTATAGATAAAAAGGTGGAGAAAAGGTACCAGTTGAACAAGCTTGGGTCAGAGTAGCTCTACACCCATTTTGACCACAAATGTGTAGTACAAGCTGCTACATGTGCGTAGCTACGGTCATCCCTTTCTCCAGAGAAGGGCTTCAGAAAACTTGACGATATGGCAGGAAAAGCTTATACAACAGCTATTTTACAGCTTAGGCAAGCAGTATATATATATAGCGTACACAACTCAATACTAGTAGGCACTGTGGAACACAGTTCTGGCATTATGTGAGAATTTCCCCAAGTAGAGCAGGCATGCCTGGTTAATACACCAGATTGGAAGCTACCAGATAGCAGTTTCAGATGGCCATAGATGGTAGTGGTAGAGCGTCTAGGGCCCTGGCACACTCTGTGGCCTGCAGAAGGTTTGAGTAGTTAAAGGTGACTACCATGACCCAGGATACACAAAGGAAATCCAAGGATTTTCCGTTTTAGGGATCATCCCTGTTTGGTGACAAGACAAATACATGAAAAATGTGGACAAGAAAAAAATCCACTTTCAAAAACCTGACAGATGAAGAAAAGGCCTCCACCTCTTACAGGCCTTACAGAAGGGGAGTTATGGGTAGGGCCTACTACAGTAGGTCCTACATCCCCATGAATACCTAGTGCAGAGCGATGCTGGAGAGGCATATGAGGAGCAAGGCAGAAGCCTGCACCAGCTCCTTAGCTACAAGCAAAGCCAAACCAGGTCACTCAGAGACTCACTGCCAGTTGTGAGGTACCTGGCCTGCATATCGGAGTGGCAAGAAATAACCACAGACAAGTGGGTCCTGGAGATAGTTGGCTAGGGTTCATCCCTTCAGTTTGTAAAATTTCTAATGGTAAACAGGCCAAGGTATTTTCAGCTCACAGTCAAGAACAAAAAGTTGTTCTGGAAGTGGAAGAATTAACCCATAGGCTGCTAGAAGATTTAGAACATATAGGTTTTTAGGACGTGTATAGATGCTGGCTGCACAGCAAGGGTTAATTCAGCTGAAAGCAGTAGAAAAAAGTCCCTGCACCACAAACTGGGAAAGGCCTGTTTTCAGATACTTCTAACCAAATGAAAAGTGGGGAGTGGTGACTTATTCTATACTTAGGGCTCCTCAACAGGCCCATGAGAAGAAAAAATTCAGCATGGTGACACTAGAAACAGTGATCCCATCTCTACAAGAGGGTGGATGGTTGGAGTCTCTGGATCTGAAAAGTGCCTACTTTTCATATTCCAGTAAGACCCAGTCACAGAAAATACCCGAGGTTCAGGTTAGACACTGGGCAATACCAAATCTCAGCACTGCCAGTTGGCCTAACTTCAGCACCAAGAATGCTACAAAGTACCTGGCTGTAGTGGTAGCACATCTACAAAGAAAAGGTGTGGTTGTTTTTTCCTACTTGGACAACCGATTCATAAGTGAGAAACAAACTGAGTACTGTGGAAAAATTTTGATTCCTCCTGAACTTGCAAAAATCACACCTAGAATCCAGCCAAGTGCTGGAGTTCATAGGAGCAGATATGAACACAGTAGAAGGAAGGATTTTCTACCAATGCATAGAGCAGAAGTCCTCATTCAGTGTGTAGTCTCATTCCTGCTAAGCTACAAAAGACTGCACAAAATTTATGCGGCTCTAGACCACATGACACCAACTACTACAGTGCCATGGGCTCGACTATAAAAGAGGAGCATCCAGTACCACCAAAGAAGATACTAGCACCAGAGAACTACCTCATTGAACCAGCCAGTCACTCAAAAGTTGATTCAAGCTCTGGCACTGTGGCAGGGCAGAGACCGTCTCGGAGAGGATAGCCCCTTCCTGCAAGAATCATCCGCAAAAGTCTTTACACCAGATGCTTCACTACTGGAGCTCTGAGCAGTGCTCCTGGCAATGCAGTCTTTCTCCTCCTTGTTACAAGGACAAATTGTCAAAATCAAGACAGACAATACAACATAGAGGATAGTGGATGGGAATCAGTGAACAACAACACTGTTTTTCACTTCGAGAGGTTGTCATAATAACCAAGTAAACCTCCGGAGCGAAGCTCAAAATGTTTTCAGTTGCCATGAAACCTAGAGATGTTACAACAGTGTTGTTGTTTACTGTTGCCCATCCACTGTCTTTTATAGTGTATGGGCAAAGAAAATCAAAAACAGTTTGTGCCTCTTCTCGGTCATGCCGTGATGTCGGAGACCCGCCCACCTCCCCACCCCGCCATGTCCAAACACTCTGCTCATTCCCAGTCCACAGCGGTAGTTATCTGTTGCCTTTGACAGGTGTACTACTATGTGCGGTAAAGATTTAACAAAACAGCACTTACTGTCTCATCCTGTGCCTTTGCTTAACTGCAGTCAAGTTGTATGACCCGCCTACAAAGCGAAAATTAACATCTTGCAAATGTAATCGTGTTGTTGTACCATTAATGTGGCGTACTCACAATGGTACAACAACATCGTGACGTTACATCAATGGTACAACAAAAATAGGGAAAGCTAGATTTGTGTGAATACAATGTTCTAACATACACTATAACAATGTATTACTCGAACAAGGAGGTACCAGAGCCACAAAGCAGTGTATAGAAGCAATGAGGATATAGAACTAGCATACCCTTAGAGGCCAAAATTACTACAGTTGATATGTCGGGTGTGCTGACAGACTCCTTAAGCAGCATGAGTCAGGAAACCATGAATGGTCACTGGATCAACAAGTGCTGAACAATGTAAAAAAACTGGGTGTTCCAGAGATGGATTTGTCCACCTCATGGGAGAAGAGAAAGTTACCCAAGTTTTGTTGCAGGCCGCCCTCCAGAAGGACTGTCCCAGAAGATGCACTGTCCCTGTACTGGAAGGGAAAGTTCCTGTATGTCTTCCCTCTCTTCCCACTATTACAGAGGGTATTAGTGAAACTGAGAAGGGATTCTGCAACAGTGATCCTAATAGTACCAGACTGGGCCAGACAGACCTGGTACTCATTCTTACTATCCCTGTCACGCTGAGTCTCAATCTCATTGCCCCTGAGACACAACCCTTAGACACTGTCCACTGTCACAGGGCAAAGTGACTCATCTCGATCTCAGAACACTGTGTCTGAAGGTTTGGTTCTTGTAGAGCTAGAGTATTTGAGGACTAAATTTCTCCAGTCAGGTTTTGGAGGTTTTATAAGTATCCCGAAAACCAGTTACAAGAAAAACTTATTCCTCAAAATGGAAAAGATTTTCACGCTGGTGTGTTTCACATAACGTCTCTCCACTAGAATGCAGACTTGTCTGTGGGTCAGGATTATTTAGTACACTTGCAGTTACATGGACTTAGGTCTTCTACTTTGAAAGTGCATTTTGCAGCTGTTGCAGCTTATGAGTCCACAGGCAAGGGAAAATCATTTGCATCACAACCATTGTTCAAAAGGGTTTTTCAGAGGCCTGAAACATTTAAACTCTCAGTGAGGGGCACAGTCCCACCCTTGGGACTTGAACTTGTGCCTACACAGTTAATGGAGCTCTTATCGAGCCAGTGGCCTCAGCAGTTTCCAAATATGCAACATAGAAACAGTTTTCCTAATAACAATGACTTCTACCAGGAGGGTCAGCTGTTTGTCACTTATGACGGTAGATAAAGGTAAGTCAGCTGCCAACGCTGTCTCTCAGTGGATAGTCTTTGTGTCCAGTTCTGTTATGTTAAGGCTGGCAAATGGCCACCTAAAGGCCTATAGGTGCACTTTGCAACAGCTGTCTCTGCCTCTAGGGTAGCTATGAGGGTATTCCGCTGCAGGAGATCTGTTAAGAAACTACCTGGTCTCCAGTACACATCTCAGGCTGGCACTATTATCTGGACATAGTTCAGAAGGAATGCCAGTTTATGAACTGCATTCCTGCAGAACCTTTTCCTGAATAATAGACCCATCCACCCAAGGTATTGCTAGAGTCAGCATGACATCAATATTATATTCCTGTTGTTAGAAGAAAAAAATACTCACCATAGTACTGATATTTCCTCCAAAGGGTCTAATAGTGATTCATATTATCCCAACCCTACCTCCCCATTTAGAACATTAGTAAAATACAGTTCTGTAAAATAATCAGTTCAATAAGTTGTGCTTTCACTGCTTGAGCATTTGTGTTTTAAAAAATGTTAAAGTTTTCACAGTATTTAAAATGTGATAGAAGCCTTCTTAATTCAGTTTGGCAAATTAAGAATATTAGTTTGTCTTAGATTGATAGATATTCACTGCTCTCTTTGAATCTTCAGCAACAACCTACAATTAGAATGCTAGAGGGAACATGAATGCAGTGCAAAGTTCAAAACTGCTTAGCATTTCAAACTGTCTGCGGGGCAATGTGTCAGGTGCAAGATGATTGCAGATTTGTATCATTACTGTTAGACCCCTTAGAAGAAACATCACTACTGCAGTGAGTAATTTTTTCTTCTAGGATCATGGATATGTTGTTCATCCAAACTGATTGGCATGTCCTTTCCCTTTAAATATCTTGCCGGAAGGTCTTCAAGCTGGCTTCTGCCACCCATCTGGGTAGTATAAACCTCAGCTCAGCCCCGTGATGCCATATCTTCCTTTCCACTGGAAGATACAGATTCCCCTCCTTCTCGCATCTGTGTGTAGTAGGCCCTGGCACTCCAAAACTCGGTTTTACTGATCAAGATTCGTAGAATCTCTCCAAACTATTTTGTTCTTGCATCCGCTGATGGAGGACAAGTTCTCACCTGGGATCCGCCAGTGTTCCCTGCGGCAGAAAATGTCTAGGACTGAACTGACCTGCATGCGCGTACTGCCTGGGTCTCAATCATGACATTTCAGGCCTGCATGACCTGTGTCGCTCTTTTCATTCAAATGTTTTGAATAATCGCCTTGCGCATCTTCAGTTTGAACGTCCGGAAAAACGGCACCTGCTGGTCAAATCAAAAGATGCCCACTGTGCGATCTCCGCAGCTGCGGGGTCCACAGAACAATTGGAACAGATGAAGGCCTTCAAAGAGAAGGCAGCTTGTGCCACTGAGATCTCATCTTTGCCCTCGGTTTTCGTTCCTCTAAAACTGGGCTCCTCTTTCTTGGGTTCCTTTAAGGAGCTGGCCCAATTCCTTCCCACTCGTGGGGAAGGCCCTGGCTTGTATCTCTCCAGATCCCGCAAAAAGGAATCTAAGAGAACAGAGAGAAACCACATCTCGTCAACGTCTCTCTTGGGACAGAGAGCGATCTTGGTCCCAGGAGTCTCCTCTTTCGACTTCAGTTGAAGTTGTGGCCTTGGCCGCTGACCTCACAGTGCCCCCATCAGGTCAGCTGGCCCAAACACAGGACACGATCTGGTCGAGATAATCCTCAACCCGTCGCTGACCGAGGAGGCCGACAACTCCTTGTTTAGACTCCGGTCCTTTGGACCTCGCTGATGAGGTGACCCAGCCAGCTGGGAAGCCCCATGCTGGTCATCCTGACCCAGAGGAACCGGTTCTCCTGCCTTCTCCGAGTGTCCCCATCGGTCCCCCCGACAATTGATGTCCAGGTCTGGGACATCTCTAATCGAAGGCAGAGGAAGTCACATAAGTGGCACTCTAAGATTGTCACTATCGCATTCGTCCCTCATCCTCCTTGGATGAGGGAGGTTCAAGCAAGTTGCGTTGGCGCTACAAAGACATGCTGTGGCAGCAGCTTGTTCTGGCTGGGCCGAAGGTTGTCCCTTCCACCCCAGCCATTACCTTGCTGTCGCCCTCCAGGCTGAAGTCGACCACTCCGGAGTCGGTCATCGCCCCCCCCCCTCCACTCATGGAGCCGGGGGACATCACTTCTGACTCGGCCAAAGCCAGTTTCTCCACCTATCCTGGTGGAGCCGCCACTGAAACAGCCTTCCTTGGGGGTAATGTGGTCCAGGTCCAGACAGACAACACCACGACCATGCACTATCTCAACAAACAGGGCAGCATGCACTCCCAGCCTCTGTGCAGGGAAGTGCTCCACATCTGTACCCTCGTGAGCTGACTGGAGGCAGATCTCTTAGCCGTCCATGTGGCAGGAGCCTTGAACCAACTGGTGGATGCCCTAAGCCATGTAGGCAAGGCGTCCCATGGGTGGTCTCTTCACCCAGAAGTAGTTCTGCAGTTTGTTCTCCTGTAGGCACCCTCCAGTGGACCTGTTTGCCTCGAGGAGAATGCAAAGCTGAGGCTGTTTCATGCCCACCCCTCTCAGCAGGGCTCACTGTACGGGATGCTTTTTGAGGCCGTGGACTCCAGGCCCTTCTGTGCCTTCCTCCATTTCCTTGATCCACAGGGTGCTTCTCAAGGCGAGGAGGTACTAGGCAAAGGTGTTCCTGGTAGCCCCAGATTGGCCATGCCAGTTCTTGTATCCAGATCTCCTCAGCCTCAGCAACAGGCTCTGAGGCATCTTCCAGCATGCCGGACCTCATATCAGTCAATCATGGGAAGGTATTCCATCCAGACCTTCAATCCCTGCACCTGAGAGCCTGGATCCTGAGTGGCTAGAGTTCCAGGCTTTGGGTCTTTCCAACGATGTCCTCAGCTTAGTTGCGGCATCTAAGAAGGAGTCGACCAGGAGGTGCTATGCCTTCAAATGGAAAAGATTTTCCATTTGGTGTCAGATAAAGGGCTTAGATCCTAGTTCCTGTCCTGTGGCCAGTATCCTCGACTACCCTTGGTCCCTCTCCAAAGGAGGTCTCCAGACGACTGCCCTTAAGGTGCACCTGGCAGCCATCCCTGCTTACCGGGCTTGGGCCGGTCAGCGGACAGTGGCACAGGAGACAGTGGTCTGGCGCTTTTTCAAGGGCTTTGATCACGTATCCCCTCCAATGTGTGAACCTCCACCTCCGTGGGATCTGTTGCTGGTATTGCCTAAACTCATGGGCAAGCCATTCGAACCGATGCACAGGTGTGAGATGTCACACCTGTCATGGAAGGCTGCCTTCCTGGTGGCTATCACGTCAGCAAGGAGGTCTGGGGAGCTCCAGATGCTTTTGGTGGAGTCTCCTTACCCGGTCTTCCACAGGGACAAGGTTGTCCTGTGCCCCAACCCGCAGTTCCTTCAAGGTGGTGTCAGAGTTTCACCTTAACCAGGTGTCAACTCTGCCTGTGTTCTACCCAAACTACACCTCGGAGGCCGAGTACAGGCTTCAGATGCTGGACCTGAGACGAGCTTTCTTATTATAAGGAGCGGATGGCTGAAGTTCGGGAGAGGTTCGCCAGCTGTTTGTCACCTATGCCGAGCTGCACCTCGCAGACCTGCAGCAAAGTGGATGATTGGCATATGGATCACATCTTGCATTGATCTCTGCTATAGGTTGGGGGTAAGGAGTCTCCGTAGGGCTAAGGGCTCGCTCCACCCACCATACTGCTGCATCGGTGGCTGCTTCTAGGGACGTCTCTATGCAGGATATCTGCAGGGCTGCTACCTGGAAGACAGCAAACATCTTCATTACCCATTACCACATCGACCCTGAGGCATGCTCGGATGCTGGTTTTGGAGCCTCAGTTCTCCAGTCTCTATTGCCGAAGTAGGGGGTGTGCACCTTGCCTCCCTCCTCCCAGAGAACTGCTAGGATTCTGCCAATTAGTATGGATGAACAACATATCCACGATCCTAGAAAAACAGGTTACTCACCTGTAACAGTAGTTCTAGTAGTGGTATATGTTGTTCATCCACACGGACCCACCTGACCTCCCTGCTTCGACGCACAAACCTAGCTTCCAGTGGGCAAGATCTGGCATCATGGGTCAGAGCCGAGGGTATACCACCGGTTGGGTGGAAGGAACCAGCTTGAGGACCTTCCAGCAAGATATTTAAAGGGAAAGGACATGCCAATTAGTGTGGATGAACACCATATACCACTTCTAGAACTACTGTTACAGGTGAGTAACCTGTTTTTCAAACAACATGAAGTCTTGCTATATTATGACGTATGCAGTGAGTCCCAACCTTCGAACTGCTCTGGAGGTGAAAGAGTTAACTTTCCATGCCAGGCATGGAACGCTGAGCTCGAGCTCGGTTGAAACTCTGTCTGTTGTTCTTCAAACTCAAACCATCAGATTCTTTACTCCGCCTCACTGAACAGTTGCTCTGGAGATTCCTCCTTCTGCTCGGTTCATTTTGTCGGTTAAAGTATTGTTTTTCTCGGTTTTCGACCGAATTTAAACCGCAACCGATCGGTTCAGACTCTGTCTGTGGTATTTGTGAGTACTAGATAGGTTTTACATTAATTTCTATTCTGTGTGGAACTTGTAAACGGTTTATCGGTTCGGTTTGAACCGATCAGGTTGTTTAAAATATATTAATCTGTCATTTAGAGTGTGGTTATCGGTTCTTATCGGTTCTAAAAAAAACGGATTTTATTACGTTTTTTTCCACGACCCGTGACACGGTTGGGAACCGATAAGAGGGTCTTACCTGGCGGATTGCCATAAACGGGTAAGTTTGGTTAGGACTGGCACTATGTCTGAGAAACCCAAAAGAAAAACCGGGCCCACTGGGTTTCAACACTGCAGTGTCTGTGGGGGAGTCTTTGCCAAGGCTGACCCCCACACCACCTGTGTTTATTGTCTGGGATTTGACCACCTCAATGCAGACTGCCAGATTTGTAAAAACTTTCCTGCAGCTACCCTGGAAAAGAGAGTTGGTAGGCTCACGGAAAGGGAGGCCAAAAAGTCCGCTGAAACGGCACCATCAGGTAAGCGTCCGGTTCGGCCGGTTCCACCGGTCCAAGAGTATGATTTAGATGAATATTATGAACCGGAGGAGGGGGAAGAGGAGTATGAGGAGAGTGAATGTGGATTTGAAAGTCTGAATGTGCCCATTGACCCAGACATCTCCCCAGACAGACCTTCAGGAGTGTCTCTTCCTAGGCTTTCTGAGTCCCCTTCTCATTTTATGTTTTATAAGAAAGTGGCTGAAACCCTCCAGCTCCCTATGGAGGAAGCTGTGGATGATCAAGAGGAGCCTGACTATGTGAAAATGATGGATATCCCAGAGTCTAGGAGACTGTCTATTCCTTTGCATAAATCTTTTGGGAAACAGACAGTTAAAATTCTAAAAACTCCTCACACTGTACCTCCTGTGGATAAGAGAATGTACAAGAGGTACACATTGTCAGACTCTGATACGGAGTTCCTTACACAACAATGCAACCATGTTGGGGTAGTGCAGGCTGCAGCCTGTGAAAAGGCAAATATTCCCTTGGCTTCACACCCCCCTGACAAGGACTCCAGGAGGATTGATGCCATGGCAAAGAAACAGTACATGGCAGCATCCTTCAGACTCAGACAGGCAAATTATATGGCTTATGTTGCTAGATATCAGAAATCCAGATGGGATGCTGTTATGGCTCTAGCAGAACAGGTCCCTGGCCAGCTTGTCAAGGAGCTGGAGCAGGTGGCTGCTGATGGTATTGAGGCATCCAAGGTGCAATTCCATGCTGCAGTGGACTCTAATGATGTGTCATCAAGAGTCATGGCTACATCTGTGGCACTTCGCAGAATGGCTTGGCTCAGATGTACTAGCCTGTCACAGGATACCCAGACTAAGGCCATGGATTTTCCTGTTGTGGGTAATTCTTTGTTTGGGGAGCAGACAGAGAATTACATGAAGAAAATGGATGAGTATAGGACCACCTATAGGAGTGCACAGGCCAAGGAAAGGCAGGCCACTCCTCAAAGGCAGCTTTCCAGGGGCAGGGGCAGGCCTTTTCATAGGCCTTTTTACCAAGCCCAGGCCTCCTCTTCTGCTTATGCCCAGAGGGGGTTCTTTAGAGGGAGAGGCAGACGGGCTACAAGCAGGCCTGCTTCCACCCCTCAGCCCAAAGCCCCTGCCAAGCAGGCAGCCTTATGGGGTTGCCAGGCCGATTCTCAGCTACCTGTAGGGGGCAGGCTGGCTTACTTTGTCCAGGACTGGAAGTCTCTGACATCAGACAAGTGGGTCTTGGAAGTAGTGAGCCAGGGACTGGTTCTCAGCTTCAAAAATTTCCAAAGATGAGAACCAGATCCTTTGCACCTGCAACCACCAGAAGCACTTGCCCTAGAGGCAGAGGTCTCTTCCTCCTGGCTCTCAGAGCTGTGGAAAGGGTTCCACCCCACACCTTGGCAAAGGGTTGTACCCAGGTACTTCCTTACCCCAAAAAGACAGGAGAATGGTGCCCATCCTGGATCTCAGATATTTAAACCAGCACCTTTAAAACCAAAATTCAAAATGGTGACTCTGGGAATTATTCTACCCTCTCT
Source organism: Neoceratodus forsteri (assembly GCA_016271365.2). Taxonomy (NCBI): domain Eukaryota; kingdom Metazoa; phylum Chordata; order Ceratodontiformes; family Ceratodontidae; genus Neoceratodus; species Neoceratodus forsteri. Next base: position 118,599,798 of record JADMNL010000023.1, read on the forward strand.
AAGGCCAGGGACTGGCTAGCGTCCCTGGACCTCAAGGATGCCTACTTTCATATTCTCATCAGAAGCTCCCATCGAAAGTACCTCAGGTCTCGAGCTGCCCCAGGCCATTACCAGTTCAGAGCAATGCCCTTGGCCTCACCTCTGCTCCAAGGGTATTCACAAAATGCCTGGCAGTAGCAGTTGCTTCCCTAAGAAGGCAAAAAATTGCCATCTTCCCTTACCTGGACGACTGGCTCATAGTAGGCCAGTCTCCAGACCAAGTCAAGTTACATCTACAGATGACTCAGCAATTGCTCACCTCTCTAGGTTTCCTTCTGAATCGTTCAAAGTCAGTTCTAGAGCCTGTCCAGCTCCTCACCTTCATAGGCGCAGAACTGAACACAGAGAAAGCCAGAGCCTTCCTTTCTTTGGACAGGGCAAGGACCCCGGTCTCTCTGGCCTCCTCATTCACCCTGCAGGTCTCTCGACCAGCAAGGCATTTTCTGCAGCTCCTGGGGCACATGGCTGCTTCTTCAGCAGTAGTGCAGGGAGCAAGATTTCAGATGAGGGACATCCAGTTCCATTTGAGAGCCTTTTGGTCTCAAAGAAAAGACCCTCTAACCAAATTGATCCCAGTGACTCGAACCCTGATCCAGGCCCTACAGTGGTGGCAGGATCAGAGCAATCTGAGACAAGGGGTTCCTTTTGTCACTCAGTCTCACTCCTTAATCCTTACTACAGATGCATCTCTCTTGGGGTGGGGAGCTCACATGGGCGACCTTACTACCCAGGGATTGTGGCCCCCTCAGGAATCTCTGCTCCACATCAACCTGGTGGAACTCAGAGCAGTTTTTCTAGCATTTCAAACTTTTTCCAAGTCTGTTCAGAACAAAGTTGTACAGGTCAGAACAGACAACACCACCACAATGTGGTACATCAGCAAGCAAGGGGGCACTCGGTCTGCGGCCTTGTGCACCGAAGCAATGAAGTTGTGGTCTCTGGCTTACTCCCTGAACACCTCCCTTACGGCAGTTCACCTCCCAGGCAAGGACAATGTCCTGGCAGATGGTCTCAGCAGGATTTCAGGGCCGTCACGAATGGTCACTGGACCCCCTGGTCTTGGAGGTGATATTTGCCAGATGGGGCACCCCGCAGATAGATCTTTTTGCAGCCCCAGACAATCACCAACTTCCCTTTTTGCTGCAGGCCCCCAGTGTTGGGCTCAGTCCCTCTGGATGCCTTAGTTCTCAATTGGGAAGGGAAGTTTCTCTATGCTTTCCCCTTCCCTCTCCTTTTCAAAGTGCTAGTCAAAATCAGATCTCAACCCTGCAAGATGATCCTGATTGCTCCAGATTGGGCCAGACAACCCTGGTATCCACTCCTACTGTCTTTAGCAGTCCATCTTCCCCTGTGTCTTCCCAGGAATCACAACCTGTTAACCTGTGCTCAGGGGAGGGTTTGGTACCCGAACCTCAAATCTCTCAATCTCAAGGCCTGGCTCTTGAAGAGTTAGAGTTTGCTGATCTACACCTCTCCCAAGGTGTAATAGATATCCTGAAGGCTTCTAGGAAACCTTCCACCAGGGCTACTTATATTTCCAAATGGAAGAGGTTTTCCATATGATGCTCTGGAAAGCATATTTCCCCAGAATCTGCTGATTTACCCACAGTCCTGAATTATATGGTCCACTTAAATACCTTGGGGCTGAGACCAGCTACCCTAAAAGTGCATCTGGCAGCTATGTCTGCTTTTATTTCTTTCAGCTCATCCCGTATTCTCCAAGTTTTTCAAGGGATTGCTTCACACCAACCCTCCATTCAGGGCCCCTGCCCCTGCCTGGGACCTTAATGTTTGCATTGCTCAGCTTGTGCAACCCCCTTTGAGCCTTTGTCTTCAGCACAGCTTAAGTACTTGACTTGGAAAACTGTGTTTCTGGTAGCTATCACTTCTGCCAGATGCATAAGTGAATTACAAGCTTTGTCAGTGGAGCCTGATTTTATCTCCTTTTATAGAGATAAGGTGGTCCTCAGGACTAACAGGAAGTTCTTGCCTAAGGTGATTTCAGATTTCCACCTTAATCAATCTAAATCTCTTCCAGTGTACTTCACTGACCATTCCTCCTCTGGCGAGAGGAGGCTGCACAGCTTAGATGTGAAGAGAGCCCTTAGTTACTACATAGCGCGTACCAAGGGTCACAGGTTTGACTCCCTCCAACTGTTCCTCACTTATGGCGAGGTTAGTAAAGGGAAACCTGCCACTAAAAGATCCATTGCCAGGTGGATTGTCTCTTGTATCCAATTCTGTTATGAAAAGCTGGGTAAGGTTCCTCCCTCAGGCCTGAGGGCTCACTCTACCAGAGGTACAGCTGCTTCCCTGACTGCTGCCAGGGACATCCCTATTCTAGAGATATGTCAAGCAGCTACCTGGAAAACAGTTCACACTTTTATCAAGCGTTACTCCCTGGACATCCAGGCTAGGAGTGATGCTCGGTTTGGCACAGCGGTGCTTCAGAGCTTATTTCCTAAGTAGGTTCTGTCCCTCCTCCATGGAGGTACTGCTGTATAGTCTGCATATGTCATAATATAGCAAGACTTCATGTTGTTTGAAGAAAAATTACTCACCTTAGTAATGTTGTTTCTTCTAATGGAGTCTTGCCATATTATGACCTCCCCGCCTGCCCCTCTCAGAACCTCTGTTTTTGGGATGTGGGTGGGCAGTGCAGTGTTGGCACTTAGTAGATGCCAACCTTGTTGTTTTCACCCCTTCTTTTTTGGGTGACTTGGTGTTGTGTTTTTCATTTTTTGGGTCTCCTGACTTGAGTCTTTGTTTTGGGACCAAAAAATGTGTTCTTCAAACAACATGAAGTCTTGCTATATTATGACAATTGCAGTTTGTCCCACCATTAGAACTGCTCCGGAGGTGAAATAGTTAACTCCATTCCATGAATGGAACTTTGAGCATGAGCTCTAAAATAGAAGCTCTGTCTGTGGAGATTCAAACCTGAACTGTCAGATTCTTTACTCCGCCTCACTGAACAGTCGCCGAGATTTCTCCTACTGCTTTGTTCATTTCTGGTTTAAACAGTATTTTCTTGGTTAAATTAAACCGCAGTATAATTATTTTAACCGCAAAACCGATTGGTTCAAGCTCTGTCTGTGGTATTGTAAGTAATAGACAGGTTTTATTCTGTGTGGAACTTGTAATGTTTATTGGTTCGGTTCGAACCGATCAGGTTGGTTAAAACCTTAAAGAGTAAGCATTTTAAAGCTTTTAGAGTGCGGTTCCGGTTCTTATCGGTTCTAAAAAACGGATTTCATTACGGTTTTTCCATGACCCATGACACGGTTGGGAACCCATATGTGTCTTGCCTGGCACTGCCGCTAAAGGGCAAGTTTTTTGGTTAGGCTGGCATCATGTCTGAGAAACCCAAAAGAAAAACCGGGCCCACTGGTTTTAACACTGTAGTGTTCTGTGGGAAGCCTTTGCCAAGGCTGACCCACACACTACATGTGTTTATTGTCTGGGGTTGACCACCTCATTTCAGACTGCCAGATTTGTAAAATTCCTGCAGCCACCCTGGATAGAGAGTGGGCAGGCTCAGGAACGAGGGCCAAAAGTCCGCTGACCCGGATGGCCAGCCCGGTTTGGTGCCTACCGAACGGAGGGAGTGCCCTCTGACCAGGGCGAGACTTCCTCGGCAAAAGTAACCAAAAAAAAAGAGAAAATCAGCAGGTATGGAGTCCAAAATTCCTTCTCCAACTGCTGCAGAACTAGCAAAAGCTATACAAATTGTACAGTCACTTTTCTCCGTTCCGTCAACCGCCACTGTCTGGTAAAAGGTTGGTTCGGCCGGTTCCACCGGTTCAGGAATATGATATTGGAGATTTTTATGAACCAAGAGCATGGGGGGGATGATTATGAACAGTATGAATGTGACTGAGAGAGTCTGGGTGCGCCCACTGAACCGGACATCTCCCCAGACTGACCCTTACAATCTCCCCCTACGCTTTCTGAGTCCCCTTCTCTTTTTCTGTTTTATAAAAGGTTGTTGAATCCCTCCAGCTCCCATGGGAGGAAGCTGTGGATGAGCAAGAGGAACCTGATTTTGTAGAAATTATGGATATACCAGAGTCTAGGAGATTGTCTATTCCTTTGCATAAGTCTTTTAGAAACAAACAATAAAAATTTTAAAAACTCCTAATTCTGTGCCTCCTGTAGATAAAAAGATGGACAGAAGGTACACATTGTCAGGTCCTGATACAGAATTCCTTTCACAGCAATGCAGTCATGTTGGGGTAGTTCAGGCTGCAGCCTGTGATAAAGCTAATATTCCCCTGGCTTCACATCCTCCTGACAAGGATTCCAGGAAGATTGATGCCATGGCAAAAAAAAAACAGTATATGGCAGCCTCCTTGGGACTCAGGCAAGCAAATTATATGGCTTATGTAGCAAGGTATCAGAAATCTAGATGGGATACTGTTATGGAATTAGCCAAACAAGCCCATGGCCAGCTGGCTAGCGAACTAGAACAGGTGGCTGCCGATGGCATTGAGGTTTCTAAGGTGCAGTTTCATGCTGCTGTGGATGTTAATGATGTTTCCTCTAGAGTCATGGCCACATCTGTAGCTTTCAGTGGTTGGCCTGGCTCAGGTTTACTAGCCTGTCACAGGATACCCAGACTAAGGCTATGGATTTTCCTGTAGGGAAATTCTCTGTTTGGGGAGCAGACAGAGAATTACATGAAAAGATGGATGAATATAGGACTACTTACAAAAGTGCTCAAGCTAAGGAGCGGCAAGCCACTCCCCAGAGAGGGCACCTTCAGGGTAGGGTAGGCTTTTCACAGGCCTATTTATCAGACTCAGGCCTCCCTGCTTATGCTCAGAGGGGCTTCTTCAGAGGCAGAGGCAGACGGGTGGCAGGCCTGCTCCCACCCCTCAGCCTAAAGCACCTGCTTAGCAGGCACCCTGATGGGGTGCTCAGGGACGATTCTCCTTTACCAGTAGGGGCAGGTTGGCTTACTTCAGTCAGAACTGGGCATCTTTAACCTCAGACAAGTAGGTTCTGGAAGTAGTAAGCCAGGGTCTGGTTCTCAGCTTCAGAAAGTTTCCCAAGATGAGAACCAGGTTTTTTCTACCTGCAAGTTCTTCAGAGACCCTTGCTCTAGAAGCAGAGGCCTCAACCCTGTTGGCTCTCAGAGCAGTAGAAAGGGTTCCTCCCCTGCACCAAGGCAGGGGTCTGTATTCCAGATACTTCCTTACCCCAAAAAAGACAGGAGAATGGCGGCCCATCTTAGACCTCAGATATCTGAACAAGCATCTTTTGAAACCAAAGTTCAAAATGGTAACTCTTGCAATGATTTTACCGCTCTAAGGCCAGGGACTGGTTAGCTTCCTGGACCTCAAGGATGCCTATTTTCACGCCCTATCAGAAGCTCCCATCGAAAGTACCTCAGATTTGAACTGCCTCAGGTCACTACCAGTTCAGAGCAATGCCTGTCGGCTTACCTCTGCCCCAAGGGTATTCACAAATGTCTGGCAGTAGCAGTGGCTCACTTAAGGAGGCAAAGGATTGCTGTTTTTCCTTATCTAGACGACTGGCTCATTGTAGGCCAGTCCCCAGAACAGGTAAAACTCACCTGCAAGTCACCCAGCAGCTTCTCACCTCCCTGGGTTTATGCTAAATCTACCAAAGTCGGTTCTGGAACCAGTCCAGGTACTCACCTTTATAGGGGCAGAATTGGACACAAACCTAGCCAGAGCTTTTCTTCCTTAGATAGGGTAAGGAATTTAGTGGCTCTGGCCTCCTCCTCCTTCACTCTGCAGGTCTCTCGACCAGCAAGACACTTTCTGCAGCTCCTGGGCACATGGCTGCATCCACAGCTGTGCAGGGAGCAAGATTTCAGATGAGAGACCTTCAGTTTCACTTGAGAGCCTATTGGTCTCAGGGAAGAGACCCCTTCCAAGTTGGTCCCAGTGACTCAACCTGATCCAGGCCCTCCAGTGGTGGCAGGATCAGAGCAATTTGAGATTGGGGTCCCCTTCATTCCCCTGCTCACACTTTGACTCTCACTACAGATGCCTCCCTCCTGGGGTGGGAGCCCACATGGGCGACCTCTCCACTCAGGAGTGTGGTCCCCAGGAATCTCTGCTCCACATCAATTTGCTGGAGCTTAGAGCTGTCTTTAGCTTCTTGTCGCTTTCTGCATCTGTTCAGAACAAAGTGGTACAAGTCAGAACAGACAACACCACAACAATGTGGTACATCAACAAGCAGGGGCACTCGGTCTTCGGCCTTGTGCACCGAGGCAATGAAGTTATGGTCTCTGGCCTATTCCTGAACACTTCCTCATAGCAGTTCACCTTCCAGGAAAGGACAATGTCCTAGCAGATGCTCTCAGCAGGATTTCCCAGGCCATCACGTAATGGTCCCTGGATCCTCAAGTATTGGGGATAGTTTTTGCCAGATGGGGCACCCTCAGATAGATCTTTTGCAGCCCCAGACAATCACCAACTTCCACTGTTCTGTTGCAGGCCTCCAGTGTTGGGTTCAGTCCCCTGGACGCTCTTCTCCTGGATTGGGAAGGGAAGTTTCTTATGCTTTTCCCTTCCTCTCCTATTCAAAGTGTTAGTCAAATCAGATCTCAGCCTTGCAGGTGATTCTGATTGCCCGGATTGGGCCAGGCAGCCCTGGTACCCACTCCTTCTGTTTCTGACAGTCCATCTTCCCTTCCTCCCAGGAATCACAACCTATTAACCTGTGCCAGGGAGAGTTTGGTATCCGAACCTCAAATCCCTCAACCTCAAGGCCTGGCTCTTGAGGAGTTAGAGTTTGCTGACTTACACCTCTCTAGGGTGTCCTTTAAATCCTAAAGGCTTCTAGGAAGCCTTCCACTAGGGCTACTTATAATTCTAAATGGAAAAGGTTTTCCATTTGGTGTGCTGGAAGCATATTTCCAGAATCTGCTGATTTGCCCATTGTGTTAGATTACATGGTCCATCTTAATTCCTTGACCTCAGACCAGCTACCCTGAGAGTTCATTTGGCAGCTGTTTCTGCTTTTGTTTCAGCAGGAAAGTCATCCTCTCTTTCCGCCACCCTGTGTTTTCCAAGTTTTTTAAGGGATTACTCCATACTAATCCACTTTTTCGGATCGGGCCTCAAGCTTGGACCTTAATGTTTGCATTGCCCAGTTAATGCAACCTCCTTTTGAACCTCTGTTTTCTGCAGAGCTGAAGTATCTAACTTGGGAAAACTGTTTTCCTAGTGGTTATCACTTCTGCTAGACGATAGGTGAGTTGCAAGCCTTGTCAGTAGAAACTGACTTTATTTCTTTCCACAGGGATAAGATATTCCTCAGGACTATCAGGAAGTTTTGCCTAAGGTGGTTTCAGATTTCCATCTTAACCAATCTATCTCCCTTCCAGTAATTTTCTCTGAACACTCCTCTTCTGCTGAGAGGAGATTGCACAGCCTGGATGTTAAGAGGGCTCTTAGTTACTATATAGAACGTACCAAGGGTCGCAGGTTCGAATCCCTCCAACTTTTCCTCACTTTTGGTGAGGTTGGGAAAGGGAAAACTGCCACTAGAGATCAATTGCCAGGTGGATTGTCTCTTGTATCCAATTGTTATTAGAAACTGGGCGAGATCCCCTCTGGCTTGAGGGCTCTTTCTACCAGAGGTACAGCTCGCCTCTAGCTGCTGCCAGAGACATCCCTATATTGAAGATATGCCAGGCTGCTACTTGGAAAACGGTACACACTTTCACCAAGCATTACCCTGGATGTCCAGGCTAGGAGAGATGCTCGGTTTGCACAGCTGTTCTTAAGAGCCTATTCTAAGTAGGTTCTGCCCTCCTCCATGGAGGTACTGCTGTGTAGTCTGCAATTGTCATAATATAGCAAGACTTCATGTTGTTTGAAGAAAAAATTACTCACCTTAGTAATGTTTCTTCTAATGGAGTCTTGCTATATTATGACCTCCCCTCCAGCCTGCCCCTCTCAGAACCTCTACTTGGGTAGGGTGTGGGCAACCTAGTGTGGGCACTATTTTATGCCCTTTTTTAAGCATTTCACCCCTTTTTGGGGTTTGGGGTGTGGTGTTTTATTATCCTTTTGTTTTATTCTCATTTTGTTAAAATTGTATTAGTAATTCTGGTCCCCTGACTTGAGTATTGGGTGTTGGGACCAGCAATGGGTGTTATTATTTAGGTAGCCAGTTGGCTAGTGTAGGTTACAGCTTCCACACAGACCTTAGTGAGTTTTTGCTTGTAAAGATCTGACAGTTCAGGTTTGAATCTCCACAGACAGAGCTTCTATTTTAGAGCTCATGCTCAAAGTTCCATTCATGGAATGGAGTTAACTATTTCACCTCCGGAGCAGTTCTAATGGTGGGACAAACTGCAATTGTCATAATATAGCAAGACTCCATTAGAAGAAACAACATTACTAAGGTGAGTAATTTTTTCTTATATTAAGTAGCCAGTTGGCTAGTGTAGGTTTACAGCTTCCACACAGGACCTCAGTGAGTTTAGCTCAGAAAGATCTGACGGTTTGAGTTTGAAGAACAACAGACAGAGTTTCAACCGAGCTCGAGCTTCAGCTGCTCCATGCCTGGCATGGAAAGTTAACTCTTTCACCTCCGGAGCAGTTCGAAGGTTGGGACTCACTGCATATGTCATAATATAGCAAGACTCCATTAGAAGAAACAACATTACTAAGGTGGGTAATTTTTTTTTCCCCCATTCTTTATAACTAGGGATTATATAATCTATTGAAAATTTACAGCATTTGCCCTTGGGACATCATTTTCCCTTTCTTCTTGCATTCATATGGTATAATAATCTGTTTATGAAAAACTCTGTTGCTGTAGAAATCATTGTGATGTCACAAGTAAATGATTATTATTTCACTTTTTATTTTACTAGTAGTCAAGTAAAGGATGTCAGAAACTTACTCCTGAGTTGTGAGTACGTAATGGTAAGGAACATGTGTAAAATGTTTGTAGATCATGCCTTAACAAAGAATTATCATCCTTTCTTTCTCCTCGTCCCTCTGTCCATGGTCTTTGAGAGAATTGTTTTTGACCAAGTAACGGAATATCTTGATGCAAGGAACTTACACCTTTCCAGCATGGCTTTAGGGAAGAATTATAGTACCCTGACTGTCATGCTTGAGGTCACTAACGTTCTCTAGAAGACCTTGGGCAGTGGTGAATTGGTGGGTGCTTTATTTATTGATTTATCTAAGGCATTTGATCTAGTTAATCACGGTCACCTGCTTGCAAGACCTAAGAATCTCAGTTTTTCATCTGCATCAGTAAATTGATTTCTACATTATTTATCTGACAGAGAACAATCAGTTATGTTTAGCTCCACATGTTCTTCCATGGTTGACATAAATATGGGTGTTCCCCAGGGTTCCATCCTGGATCCCATACTTTTTAGTATTTTTAAAATTCCTTGCTGTCTGTCATCAAGGATGAGGACACTTGCATTATCATGTATGACGATGATAATGCTTTATAGAGATTGGGTAATAACCCTAATAACATTGGTTTCTATCTCCAATGGGACCATTTGACAAAATACAAACATGGCTGTCTGACAGTGACATGTTATTGAACACTACCAAGACAAAATCTTTGCATTTTGGAACTTTACAACAGCTTAAACAGTTTGAGTCAGCTTTTATTTTATTGACTTGGACGGTGGTCAGATTTAACAAGTAAAATGTTTCACTGCCTTGACTTTATTTTGGATCAGTCTCTGTCATACCAAGATCACACTGATTATGTAGTTAAAATGTACATTCTCGGTTGGGGCAACTGTCCAATTAAAAAAATGCTTATCTGTTCATTCTAGGAAAGTACTGGCTCAGTCATTGCTGTTATCTGTTATTGATTATGGCTTTCCAATTTAATCTTCAGTTTCTTTAACTGCTGTTCAGCGAGTAAAAAGTTTTTTATGACTGAATTTTTCATTTTGCTGGTTTTGCCCACTCACTGTTCAGCTCATCATTGTTCCTTGTATGGTAAACTGGAATTGTTCTCCTTTGAACAAAGGGTTAACTATTTCAGTTCAACTACATTTAAAAGGGTTTCATAATTCTCAGGTTTCTTTCTCTTTTACATCTGGGGTTTGTGAATATACTAATGAACATCATACTTGATCTGTACACATGAATGTTTTCTATTCCCCTTTTGTAAGACATCCTTTGGACAAAGATTTTTACTGTATCATGTCATTAAGTTATGGAATGAATTGTCTGAATCATTATTATTTATTAATTCTTTATATGTTTTTAAGAAGTATTTAAAGAGGGAGTCTGGTCAAAATTTCTAGCATCAGTAAATTCAGAATTTGGATCAGCATACTCCTAGTCAGCGGCATGCCAAAAATGAGATCTTCACATTACTTTATTTAAAAGTTACAAGTCATTTTGTAACCCTAAATTTACTGCCTGCTCAAAAAAGCCAGTTTCAGTAAAGAGCTACTGATGATGTCGCAACCAGAACTCACAGCCTAGTCCTTCTTGCAAACTACCTTACAAGACTTATTTCTCCCACATTACATAAAACTGCAGTGGTATTAAACATCTGGAAAAGGAAAGCTGACAATGGGTGAGTCAGGGTATGCATCTCCATAATGAGCAGATGCAAGGTACATTACTTAAGAATGTGACGGGGGTTGGAATACAGCGGCAAACGAACTTTAGAATGACAAAATATGTGAAATTTTTATAATGGTGCAGGGATGAGATTTCGAAATGTCACCAAACTGCAACTGTGGAATGCAGCAATGGCATCATCTCAGAAAGTAGATGTAACACACAATTTTGGGAAATGGCAGGGATGCTAAAATTCTTAATGTGGTGGTGTCATATAGTTTTAGAATGTGGCAGAGATGCACAGTTTTGAAATGTGGAAGACATAGTTGTGGCAGGTGATAGGAATATGTAATTTCATAATGTGTCTTGGATGGAGGTGTACAGTGATGCAAAATTTCAAAAGTGTGGTTGATATGCTTGATTTCAGATTGTGGTGGCAACATTCAATTTCAGAATGCAACATGGACACAAAATCTCAAAGTGGCAGTAACGCAGTTTCAGAATATGGTAGCCACATGGAATTTCAGACTGTGGTGGGGATGTGCAGTTTCAGAATATGGTGGGAATGCACATTTTCGGAGTGTGACAATGACAGGCAATACTGGAGCATGGAAGTTTACACACAATTTCAGAATATGGCAGGCAGTTACAATTTTAGAATGTAGAAGAGACATGCAGTTTCGGAATGTGGCAATGATGCACAATTTCAGAATGTGGCAGCGACGCTCAGTTTTGGAATCTGGCATTGAAGCACAGTTTTGGAATGTGGTGGTGATGCAAGTTTCGGAATATGATGATGCGACACGCAATTTCAGAATGTGGCTGAAGCGCAGTTTCGGAATGTGGCTGATGCATAGTTTCAGAATGTAGCTGATGTGCAATTTCGGAATGTGGCTGATGCACAATTTCAGAATGTGGTGATGAATCTGATGTGCAATTTTGGAATGTGGTGGTGATGCTGATGTACAGTTTTGGAATGTGGCCATGACTTGCAGTTTCAGAATGTTGGCGGTAGCACACAGTTTCATAATGTGGCGGTGATGCGCAGTTTCAGAATGTGGTGGTGATGCGTAGTTTCAGAATGAGGTGGTGAAAAACACTCATGCAGTTTCAGAATGTGATGGTACCATGCAATTTCGGAATGTGGTGGTGCCACAAAATTTTGGAATGTGGCAGTGCTGCGTGACTTCAGAATGTGGCAGTGCCACACAACTTTGGAATGTGGCAGTGCCACGTGACTTCGGAATGTACAATGTGGCAGTGCTGCATGACTTTGGAATGTTCAATGTGGCAGTGCCACCCAGCTTTGGAATTGGAATGTTCAATGTGGCAGTGCCGCATGACTTCGGAATGTTCAATGTAGCAGTGCTGCATGATTTTGGAATGTGGTGCTGAGACGTGATTTTGGAATGTGGCGCTGACGCATGACTTCGGAATGCGGCTCTGACACATGACTTCGGAATGTGATGATGACGCATGACTTTGAAATGTGGTGCTGCCGCACGACTTCAGAATGTGGCGCTACCGCACGACTTCGGAATGTGGTGGGGATGCAAGATTTCGGAATGTGGTGGGGACGCACAATTTCAAAATCCGGTGGGGATGCACAGTTTCAGTATTTGGTGATGACACTCAGTTTCAGAATGTGGCGGTGACATACAATTTTGGAATGTGGCAGTAATGTGCAGTTTCAGAATGTGGTGGAGATGCACAGTTTCAGAATGTGGCAGTGACACAGTTTTGGAATGTGAGGGTGACAGTTTCAGGATGTGTCAGTGAAACACAAATTTGGAACATGGTGTGGACGTGCAATTTTGGAATGTAGCGAGGATGCACCATTTTGGAATATGGTTGGGACGCAAAATGTTGGATTGTGGTGGGGATGTAATGCACAATTTTAAAATGTGGTGGAAGCATACAATTCCAGAATGTGGCAATGACGAGCAGTTTCAAAATAAAATGGTGTGTCCTGCCATATTCCAACAGTATACATCCTTACTTACATTTCAGAATTGCCAGTCCCCACTAAATTCGTCAATGAGTGTCCCTGTCGCATTCTGAGATTGTGTCCCCACCACACTGCGAGATGGCACATCCCTGCCACATGCCAAGATTACATTCCCCCGAACATTCTAAAATTGTGCACCACTTTGATAGTCTATGCCTTCGTTCAGCGCTGCATTCCAAAGCCATCTCCTGATGCATTCTAAAGTACAGTACCATGCATCTGAACATTCTGGAAATGCAAGCACTGCAGGAAACTCTCTGTCTGTTTTTGTTTTTTAAATAAATACTACTACAGTTTTGATAACTTTGAAGAAATAGGTCTGATAAAGTTACTATTAGGGAGGACTAGACTAGTCTGTGAGTTATGGTTGTGACATCATTGGTGACTTTTCAGTGAAACTGGCTTTTTGAACAGGGAGCGAAATCAGTGTTACAAAATGGCTCATAACCAGGGCCACTGGAAAATCGTGGCCACGAGTTATTCGCGGAAAGCGCGATTTTCGGCACCCTATGCAACAAATCACAGAACTCGCAAAATCCCTGTAATCCCCAAGGAAAATGTACCTTGTAAGGTTTTCTGACCCACTGCGCCTCCAAATCTGCCTCCATGATCTGCATCGTGCTGCTGTGTCTCTAGCTGTGCACTAAACTAAGGAGCCGCGGCATGTTTGAGTTGGCGTCTGATGTCACTGTGCTCGTCACACACCGCTAACAACTTTCTTTTCTTGGCGTCCTTTGTAAATGCTCTGTGCCCCTTTAGGTCAGCCAAAGCAATATAATTACAAGCGGACAGGTGAGGGGTACACAGAGATCTAATTCTGATCCTGGCTGACTGATTTTCTACTGTCTGCTTAGTGCATCCACACCTGACGTGCATCCAATCTGGACTTCAGAGCCTGCCTTGCACCCTGGCTACTGAGCCGTCTTAAAGCTGCTGAGTTCTCCAGACCTGACCCGATTTTCATCTTGCAGCACTGCAGTCGGGACTTCAGAGCCTGCCTTGTAATGCTTAGCTGCCAGCTGACCCAACCCGACCTGACTTCCATCGGACTGATCCAGAGGAGTGAGAGGCGAAGTACTGTCTGCTGATACACATACTCACAAAAAGAGCTGAAATCTTGCCAGCAGTGTGCTTCCCCACCCAGCCTGCTTTCACCAGATCCTGCTGACTTCGCTGTGATTCTTCTTCAAAAACAGGTATGCTATTTAGCTGCAGCAAATGTAAAAGGGTTTTAATGCTAGTTTAAGGGATGAAAAAAAGACCTGGAGGGTCTGTAAACATTTGCTTTAATGCTACTTTTGGGGGATGATGGAAGCCCCTAGGAGAATTTATTAAAATCTGTATCAGTCTCAGAGGAAGGGAGCAAGCTCCGGAGTGTCCAGGCAAGGGGGGAAAGTGCTGTAAAAAAATCTGTATCAGTCCCAGAGTGCTGTAAACAAATCTGTATTGGTCTCGGAGGAGGGGCCCGGAGTGTTCAGGCAAGGGGCAAGTGCTGTAAAAAAAATCTGTATCGGTCTCGGAAGGAGGGTGGGAGCTCCGCAGTGTCCAGGCAATGGGACAAGTGCTGTAGAAAAATCTGTATTGGTCTCAGAGGGAGGGCGGGAGCTCCAGAGTGTCCAAGCAATGGGGCAAGTGCTGTAAAAAAATTCTATATTGTCTCGGAGGGAGGGTGGGAGTTGTGGAGTGTCCAGGCAAGGGGGCAAGTGCTGTAAAAAATTTCTGTTGGTCTTGGAGGGAGGGTGGTAGCTCCAGAGTGTCCAGGCAAGTGGGCCAGTGCTGAAAAAATCTATCGGCCTCAGAGGGAGGGTGGGTGCTCTGGAAGTGTCCAGGCAAGGGGGCAAGTGCTATAAAAAAAATCTGTATCATCTCGGAGGGAGCGTGGGAGCCTGGAGTGTCCAGGCAAGGGCAAGTGCTGTAAAAAACTCTGTTGGTCTTGGAAGGAGTGTGGTAGCTCCAGAGTGTCCTGGCAAGAGGGCCAGTGCTGTAAAAAAATCTGTATCATCTCGGAGGGAGGGAGGTGGAGCTCCTGAGTGTCCAGGCAAGGGGCATGCTAAAAAAAATCTGAATCGGTCTTAGAGGAGGGTGGGAGCCCAGAGTGTCCAAGCAATGGGGCAAGTGCTGTAAATAAATCTGTATTGTCTCGGAGGGAGGGTGGAGCTCTGGAGTGTCCAGGCAAGGGGGCACGTGCTGTAAAAAATCTCTGTTGGTCTTGGAGGGAGGCTGGTAGCTCCAGAGTGTCCAGGCAAGTGGGCCAGTGCTGTAAAAAAAATCTGTATCATCTCAGAGGGAGGGTGGGAGCTCCAGAGTGTCCAGGCAAGGGGGCAGGTGCTGTAAAAAAAATCTGTATCAGTCTCAGAGGGAGGGTGGGAGCTCCAGAGTGTCCAAGCAAGGGGGCAAGTGCTGTAAAAAAAATCTCTATTGGTCTCTATTGGTTCTTAGATAAATTGGGGAAAGACGAAGGGTGAAGGGCAGATTAGCAGGATTAAATCAGGGAAGAGATGGTCACAAGACCCAGAAGAGCAGGCTGAGGTACTAAATGAGTACTTCATCTCAGTTTTCACCAGGGGAAATGGGGATGCTGCATCATACATGGGAGGAGACAGAGATAATGAGGAGGGGGCCCCTACCAATCGGCAGGTCTGGGGAGAGGGGGCATCACTGGCAGGTGGGGAGGGCTAGCAGGAGAAGAGGTACTGGAAGTGGAAATCACAGCAGAGAGAGTGAGGGAAGCCCTCAGCTCCCTTTAAGATGGAGAAAGCACCGGGCTGGATAAATTACATCCTAGAGTGCTGAAGGAACTTGCAGATGTCCGACAAAACCCCTGGCAGAGCTTTTCACCATCTCTCTGAGGACAGGGTGGGTGCCCCAAGACTGGAAGGTGGCGCATGTAGTGCCTATCCACAAGGGGGGATCAAGGGAGGTGGCAGGGAACTACAGGCCTGTCAGCCTGACATCAGTGGTGGGCAAGGTGATGGAGGGCATTGTCAAGGAGAGGCTAGGGGGACCTGGATAAGTCAGGGTGCCTGGACGATAGACAGCATGGATTCATCCCGGGGAAATCGTGTCAGACAAACCTAGTGGAGTTCTATGACTGGGTGACAAGTGCCTTGGACCTGGGTAGACCAGTCGATGTCCTCTTTCTAGACTTCAGCAAGGCATTTGACTCTGTTCCTCACGTGGGCCTGTTGGATAAACTAGGAGAAATGGGGGTGGGAAACCAAATGATCCGATGGATAGGCAATTGGCTCCAGGACCGGACCCAGAGGGTCGTAGTTGGTGGGATAGTCTCTTCCCCAAGGAGGGTCATTAGTGGGGTCCCACAGGGATCAGTCCTTGGGCCCTTCTGTTCAACGCATCACGATCTGACATAAGGACAGGAATCGGAGTGAGATGAGTCTCTTTGCAGATGACTCAAACTGGGGCGGTGGTGGATGGGGAGGAGGGGAGGGTGGCTCTGCAGGGGGACCTGGAGGCTCTGGAAAGATGGTCTAGAAAGTGGAAGCTGAGGTTTAATGCAGGGAAATGCAAGGTACTCCACCTGGGGCCAGAAACCCAGGCCAAGTGTACACCCTGGGGAATACTACAAGTCTCAATGGCTGAAAGGGACCTGGGGTGGTGGTGGATGTCAAGATGAACAACTCTGAGACTTGTAGGAGGGCAGCAGCCAGGCCAACAGGATGCTGGGATGCATCGCTAGGGGGATCACCTCCAGAAGGAGGGAAGTGATACTCCCTCTGTATAACTGCTTGGTGAGGCCGCACCTGGAGTACTGCATGCAGTTTTGGAGGCCGCACTTAAAGAGGGATATTAACCTCCTGGAGAGGGTCCAGAGGAGGGCAACCAAAATGATTTGGGGCTTGGGGGACAGGACCTATGAGGAGAGGCTCGAAGAGCTAAATATGTACACTTTGGAAGAGAGAAGGGACCGGGGACATGATAGGAGGCCTTCAGGTACATGAAGAGGGTAAATAGGGAGGAACAGTGAGGGTGCTTCAAGGAAGGGAGGAGGGGCCACTAGAGGGCATGGGTGGAAGCTGGAGGGGAAGATTCAGGGGAGAAAGGAGAAGGTGCTACTCACTGAGAGGGTGGTAGAGCCATGGAATGCACTACCTAGGGGCTGGTGGAGGAGAGATAGTGGAGGAGTTCAAGAGGGGTGGGACAGGTACAGGAAGGGTTCAGGAAGCAAAATCCAATGCAGCAAGAATATCCAGAACTGGGAAGGGAGAAGCCAGAAGGCTAGGGGATAGCAAGGTCAGCACCCAGGGTGGGGTCTGACCAAACGAGCAGACACGAAAGACCATTAGGCCTATTCTGCTGGCATTTTAGTATGTTAGTATGTCTTGGAGGGAGTCTGGTAGCTCCAGAGTGTCCAGGCAAGTGGGCCAGTGCTGTAAAAAAAAATCTGTATCGGTCTCAGAGGGAGGGTGGGATCAGAATGGTCCAGGCGATGGGTGCAGGAGGAAGAAATCATGCTGGCGTGTGTGGAAAAAAGTGTAACTTATCTGAGAGGGAAGGAAGATGCATGAAATGTACTGTTCTGTGAAAAATGTTTTTTTTTTATTTTATTTTAAATGTACATGTTGAACTGAGCTGGTCCATCTCTTGCTCCAGTGATATGCATTGGTGGAGGATGGAGTCAGGGCAAGCCTGGCAGAGTGGCACACATGTTGGACAAAATTGTTCTGGTACAGAACAATTTTTTTCCATCATGCATGGCAGTCGCCAGCATCCATCCCTCGTTGCCATGGTGTGTCCTTGACTTGCTGCTGTGGTTCCTCAGAGATGGAGTGGAGGGGTGGACCTGGCAGACTGGCACACATGGTGAAAAAAATTGTTCTGGCCTCTGGTGAGGGAGCAAGATGGGGCAGGAGACCAGAATGGCACAGAACAATTTTTTCTGACCATGTATGGCAGTCGCCAGCGTCCGTCACTTGCTCCTGTGGTGTGTCCTTGACTCATTGCAGTGGCTCCTTGGAGATGGAGTAGAGGGTGGGCCTGGGCATACGGCACACATGGTGAAAAATTGTTCTGGCCTCTGGTGAGGAGCAGGGTGGGACGGCAATCAGATGAGACAGAACAATTTTTTTTCCATCATGTATGGCAGTCACCAGCGCTCATCCTCGCCTCCTGTGGTGTGTCCTTGACTCGCTGTGGTTCCTCGGAGATGAAGTGGAGGGGTGGGCCTGGTGGACTGGCACACATGGTGAAAAAATTGTTCTGGCCTCTGGTGAGGGAGCAGGGTGGGGCAGGAGACCAGAATGGCACAGAACAATTTTTTCTGACCATGTATGGCAGTCGCCAGCTTCCGTCCCTTGCTCCTGTGGTGTGTTCTTGACTCACTGCTGTGGTTTGTCCATGCTCCGCTCCTGTGATTCGTCCATGCATCAGTCTTGTGGGTTGGAGAATTGATGAATGGGTTGAGCCAACATGGCACAATACCTTGCTCTTGTGTTCTGTACAGTGCCCAGATTAAAAAGAAATTGAAAGGTAGCAAGAAAACTGAATTTCTGGAGTCTTTTGTTCCATGGATACTAGCATGTCTATGGGTAAGCTCAGCGCCACGACAAGGCAACTCCAGGAGCTGAGGTTTTGAAACCAGTCTGCCCAGCTTAGAATACTGTGGGAGGCAAACTAGTGGTGTGATACTGAAGGATCAAGCATCCCAAGGAAAGCTCTTGTCCCTCTATGCACTGATGCTCTCGTTCAAGTCTTAATTTTTTTTGGTTTAATTTTGTTTTAGTTAAACTACACCATGTCTACACCACCACCAAAGCGCTGAGGCCAAGGACCGTCATGTCTCTTGTCTTGTGCGTGCCCACGATCGGGTTAAGTTATATCCGGAGGATCTTTACAAGGATAGAGAATTGCTGTTTTGTCATGCTTGCACCCACACACTCGACTTCGTACGAAAGCATACAGTTGACATGTACATGAAGTCGCAGAAACATCTAGAAAGAAAAGAAGCTGCAAAGAAAAACATGCAAAGTAAGTACTTGTCGCACAGATGTTTGCAGTTATTTTATTTTTTATATAGTGTTTTTCCCCTTGGGTGACTGGTATCTGCCCTGTCCCTGCCTCCCAAGTCCATCTCATCTCTCTCTGGCACCGTGGAACCACCCCCTCCAGTGCACATGTGCCTTGTTCCTGCATCCCCCTTCCTTGCTGATAGAGTTCAACACTGCCACCTGACCTCTAAGAGCAAGACAGCAGATTCCAACCCCCACTCGGGAGAGGAGAGCAGCCAATTGGACACTCGAGCCTCACCCTCCCCACTGACCTGAACTTGTTCCCAAACATGATGCCAGTGTGGCAGGAGGTAAGGCTCACATCTCCTCAGCCCTCCACGACACTGGGCTGGCCTACAGTTTGTTTTTTCCCTGTAAAATATTAAATCTTGTTTGCTTTTGTTTTGTTTTCCAGGCACAATTTATTTTTCCCTGTAAAATATTACATCTTTTTGGGGGGGTTTTTTGTTTGTTTTTTTAGGCACACCTCTACAACAGCATTCGCTGACTTCTTGTTTCAGTCGAGCAACGGAATCTTCCATTGAACGGAAGGAATTTGTTCTGGACTTCGTCCACTGTTTGACCTGTGCAGAATGGAGAAGGCTTCTGGTTTTCAAGAGTTCTTAAAGAAGCACACAAAACAAGGCGGTAGTCTTCCGGGACCAGCACAGCTTCGGAGCACTTACCTCCAAGAACTTCGGCCTAATCACGAACAGTCCCTGAAAGAGGTGGTGGAGGATCAAGATGTCTTCATTTTTCTGGATGAGACAACAGATGCCTGTGGGTGTAGCGTGTTGGCTATTTTGGCCCAACCTTTGCTTAATGTTGGGAAGCAACCACTCCTAATTGGTGTGGAGTTTTTGCAGCATGTGAACAATACCACAGTATCTCAAGCTCTACTAAAAGTGCTAAACACCAATGGGGTGAACTTCAATAAAGTCTTTGCCATTGTCACGGACAATGCAAGTTATATGCAGAAGGCTTTTCAAACTGTGTTGTCCTGTGTCCTACCAAATGCAGTGCATGTCACTTGCATTGCCCACCTCCTCAATTTGGTCTTGGAGGTCTGGGCGGACACACTGGAAGACTTAAACACTGCTGTTTCCTTGTTAAAAAATATTTTGCCAGAGCCCAATGCGTAGGCATCAGTACTTGCCTTCATGGAATCCAAGCAGGGCACTTTACCCAAGATGCCAGTATATGCAGTGGTAACTCGTGGTGCTCCTGGGTTAATGCTGTTCAGTATTTGGCAGACTATTTGCCTGTGTTAACAGAATTTGTTGAAATGCTACAATCTGATGTGGCAACCTTGAAGCCGCTGAAGTGCTTATTGAAAGGCAAAACAGCAGAGCTTGGTAACACGCCACTTTTTGTGGTGGAACACTCTTCTGAACTTGTTAACCTTATTCTACAATTGCAGTCAAGCAGCCAGCCACAGGGACACTCCATATTTGGAAGGGTGCAAAATGTGCATATGGTTTTGGACTTCTGTGCCACTGCAGGGGAAACTGAATACAGACCAAATACAGTAGAAATGTTGTTCCGCTGTCAGTTACATGAAAATCAAAACTGTGTGAACCTTTTTCAGAAGGTTATGTTGGACAGCAGTGAGAAACTGGACAACATTTTAAAATCTCATCCTTCAGTCGGCACATTCAAAGCTGCCCGAATCTTTGACTGAATGCAGCTGCCAACACTGGACAAGGAAAAAGTAAAACACACCCAGGAGCTACCATCTCTGGCTGGTGTTTCAAAATTTGAATGTCATGGGTACAGAACGTTTGCTCAGTCAGTACCCAGTGATGATTTTAATATTGCTGAGTGGTGGGAAGCACAAAGGGATACATGTCCACATCTTGCTGTTGTGGCAAAAAGGTATATCTGGCTTCCCATAAGCACAGCAGACATTGAAGGACTTTTTCACTGTACACAGACCTTTTAAAAGACAATTGGAGAAGTTTGACAGATGACAACACTAGACTACTTCTTATGTTGAAGTACAATAAGAAATTTTAAAGCTCTTAGTTGGATAACAGTTGCTTCTCATTCTATGATGTAAAAATCTTTTCTTGACGATCTGGTGTGGTGGTGGCACTATACTTTTACTGTAGAATACTAATAATGTTTATTGTTTGGATTATTAGAGGTGGTGGTGGTGGTACTGCTTTGACAATGATGCTACTATTATAATGTTTGTTTTTTGAGCAGTCGTGGGTGTTTTAATAAAACTTAGACCTTGTGCGTGTGTCTGTGTGTTTTTATTGTTTTTTTTTTTTTTTACAAAAACGTATACCTTTTTGATGGCTGACTTTGATATGCATCACAAAGCAATTAAAATTGAAAACCCATACTTATACCTCACGAAGGAAAATGTGTGCCCAGCAGCCCGCAAAATCCCCGCAAAATACATACAAAGTCCCGCAAAATCCATGCAAAATTTGGGAGAAAAAAAAGTCTCGCAAATTCCCCACAAAATCTGTTGAAAAAATTCTGCAATTTCCCAGTGGCCCTGCTCATAACTTTAAAATGAAGTAATGCAGAAACCTAATGTTTGGTATGAGATTTTATTGGGGGTAGGCTGATTCTAATTCTGCAATGTAGGACTTTTGACCAGACACCCTCTTTAAAACAGTACTGTATGAATCTTTCCCAGGGTTCATCTTATGACCCATGATGTATCGTGTATTATCTTATCGTTTTGTACTTTTCGGTTCTCCCCAAAAAATGGGCATCTGATGCCCTAAGGTATTTCCTGATTAAAGGGAAGCAGTTCTTTGCAGGGGCTTCTGTCACTGCAAACCTTACCCCTCTGGTTTAGATTTTCTGAGAAAAGTGCCTTTTTTCTTGTGGCACAAAGTAATTTAATTTAATTATGAAAAGTCTGCTACCTGGAAGTATGGCGGATGCTGGGGTGGCTCCATAAAGTGTAAGGTGCGTGCCGCACGTGCGCTCATCTATTCAAATGCATTGAAGCACACAATTATACGCCTCTTCTACACTTAATGGGCAGCCCCATCATCTGCCATACTCCGATAGCAGACTTTTGTAATTAAATTACTTTGCGCCACAAGGAAAAAGGCGCTTGTCACAGAAAAGCTAAACCAGAGGGTAAGGTTTGCAGGGGCGAGAGACCCTGCAAACGACTGCTTCCCTTTAACAAATTTTAAATAAAAAGAAAACACTGTATTAGAGTTGAGTGAGTAGTTTGGACGATACAGATAAAAACATAAGTTCCAAGATACTGGTATACGCAATCTTTTTTGAGGATTGAATGAGTATTTTTTTTTGGTTTTTAAATAAACCATAAAAGTCATTTTACAAACAGAGATATGACAAATTCTAATATAAATGACACAGTGAGATTGCCAATCCTGTTAATGTACAGAATTACACCATCTACTGCTTTGAGATACATCATTGAGGGGTTTTCAGAATATATTTGAGCTGTTTTTTTAACTAAAAGAAAAAGCTGTAGTATGAGCTCATGAGCAGCATAACAATGTTCATCTCAGTTCAACATTGTTATCCTGCTGTATTCTCTTCCTTCAATGAAGGAAAAGAGAAAAGTGTCCATGCATTATTAAAATATTTCTATACTGATGGTGCAGTCCCCTTTAAGATAGTACTATAAACTATATAAACATTACTTCAAGACCGGTAGTATGGAACTACAATCATTAATTAAACAACTCTTCAGTAAAATTCTGCTGTTAACTTATTAACTTTATATTTTTAATAATGTCGTGAGGTATCAATTTCCAACCCAAAGGTTAACCCCATTCTTAAACTTAAATGACATCTTAAGTCCAGGGTAGATATCTTAGCCCTTCCCATGAATAAAGGACTGTAAAGTACATACAGAGTTGTTAATCAGGGACTAATCCATCTACTCGTTACCGCTTGGATGTAGAAATAGTCCAAATTTCTTCACGACTCGTCATCCTCTTCTGAAGATGAGTTTCCCTGTCCACATTCTGGCATCTCCGAGGACTTGCCTTTGACCCAGTTCATGGCATCCTTCAAGTCGGAGAAAACTCAAGGTCTTGCCTTGATAGGCAACTCTAAGGCACACTGGGAATACAATCCCATATGGGATGCCAACTTCCTAAGGAGAGCTCTGGTGCTATCAAATTGTTTTTCTTTGTCTGGTGGCATAACTAATATCTGGGTAAAGACGCACGGTATGACCATCACAGAGAAGGGTTTCTTCTATTTAGCTAGGGCCAGTAGGTAGTCTCTTGTACCCACTCCATCAGTGACTGCCACCACCATGCACGGAGCCTCTGGGTTGTCGGGTTTGCCTCGTGGCATAATTCTGTAAGCCTTCTGAATCCGCAAAATGCATGCAGCGACTTCATCACCTAATTGCTGCTGGAGCCAGTCCAGTCCTGGATAAATAGTAATAAATGATCTTCACATTCTTCTGGGAGGCCCAGCAGTCTTATGTTCATGACCCTTTCTTGATTTTCCAGGGTTTCCAACCTGGTTCAGAGATGCCCATTCTCCTTAATGATCGTGGTGATGGCCTCCATGTTTGCATCAGCCTGTTTCGTAGACTCCACCGTCGCTTCAGATACAGTGACTATCACTTTTTCTACTGTGGTCACCCGATTAGCTAGGTTGTTGATTTTATCCGACAACCCTGCCACTGAGGAGATTAGTCTGGTTATCTTCAGACCTAAAGATTGAAGCATTTCCTCCTCATGGCTATCTGTGGCTGTGGCCTGACTTTGCAGCATAGACCACAAGGCTGAGCACTGCTCGGATTTTTCACATTTGCGCCATCGTTTGATGTTTGTTTTCTGAGGATTTCCATCTTCTTGAGTGAGATATCCTCATTACTACTGCCAACCTGAAATCGCAGGTGCACCTAATTAACCACCTTATTTTAGTTTCAAAGTCTACCAGTCTTCAGAGCACTATCTGCTGGCTGCCATCTTGCTCAGGCTCCACAGTGCCCCCCTGAAAGAGTAGTTTTGATGATACAGATAAAAATTAAGTTCCAAGATACTGGTATACGGAATCTTATTTGAGGATATCTCTTTCAACCCAACCCAAAGCCAGTTCTACTTTTATAGCCACTAGATTTGACTGTCAACAGGAACTTCCTGTTTGGCAGTAGGAAGGAAAGGATCATAGAGAGACATTGGTTTTGTCAACCCTAAAGGAAAAAAGTAGCTCACTCTCCCCTCCAGCTGCTGGTGGTCTAATATTAAGCAAGGAAAAAGGAGGCTACTGAAGAAGATAGGAAGTTGCTGTCCCAGAACAGGAAGGGTGAGAGTTGTAAGGAGAGGAGAGAATAAGCATCCAGAGAAACAGTAGAGAGGACACAAAATAAGACATGATAGGAGTGGTGCAGTGCAGTGGCTGTGGGGCGGCAGTGTTCCGGAGACATTCTGGAGGCTGCGATGCTGCCCTATTTGCAGGCACCTCTCTGGTCTGGGAGAGGAGGTTGCCCATCTCCAGGCTGACCTGGCTAGGATTCGCGAAACCTCCTCCCCACCCAGGGACCACCAGGGCCAATGCCACTACCTCAGAGGTTGCCAAGAAAGAGGAGAGGCTGGACCAGGGTGGGCTCAAGGAGGGGAGGGTGGTGGAACAGAGTTGCATCCCTCCAGCTGTACCTCTCCACAATTCATTCGCTCTTCTGGTGGATAGTGGTTCCTCTATGGAGGCACCTGCAGTGGAGACCAAGGAGAATGCTGGGAACCTTCACAAAGGAGACCCACAGGAGGGTGGCATAGGACCCCACAGGGAAGGAAACAACCCTGGTGGGGACTCAATCATTAGGGGGTAGAAATGGGGAGGAAGGGAGAGGGAGGGCAGCCTTCCTGGCGCCACAGCTTGAGGGACAGGAAGCGAACCTCAGGATCATGGGAGGAGCTGCACGAGGGAGGGAGCTGGATGTCATTGTCTACCTAGGGACAAATGACCTGGCTAGGAATGGGATCAGAGCAGTGCAAGAGGAGTTTGTAGAGTTGGGAAGGGCCTTAGACAAGTAGCGCATACAGTAACCTTCTGGAGGTGCTGCCTGTCTATGGCAAGGAGATGCTAGGCACTTCTCACCAGGGAATTCAATGAGTGGTTGAAAACTGGTGGAGTTCAGGGTTTTGGCTTCATTGGGGACTGGGGCACCTGGAGGATGCGGACCTATACTGGTGTGATGGTCTGCATCTGTCCAGGGGGGAACCAGGATCCTAGGTGAGAGGTTTAAATGCTTCATTGGCAAGCATTTAAACTAGCCAAGGGGGGAAGCACTGAAAAGGAGCAGGGAAATCCGAGCTTCCCCCCACAAAACATGGTGATTAGTGAGGTAAACACCAAGGTACAGAAGTTATTAGGAAGTAGAACAGATTTAAATGTAAAAAAAGGCAAAGGCATTAAGGACAGAAATGGGGCTAAAAGGGGTAAGGCTATCAAAAAGTGGAGGGTGATGAGTACCAATGCCCATAGTCTGTGTAACAAGCTCCCTGAACTAGTGGCCTTGATGGAAGAGGGTTGTGTGGATATTGTGGCAGTTACAGAAACATGGTACATAGAGAACCATGACTGGGATGTCAACATACCAGGATACACAATCTACAGGAGGGACAGGGAGGGTAAAAGAGGAGGAGGAGTAGCTCTCTATGTAAAGGAAGGGATCAAAGCAACAGAACTAAAGAGTAAACAGGGAGCAGATGAGGCACTTTTGGTCACCCTGGAGACAGGAAATGGCACCACAATCCGCATGGGGGTTGTATACAGACCCCCATCTCAGGGGAGGGAATGGACAAGGAAATGATAGAAGGCTTTCTTAGAATGGCAGAAAAAGGGGAGATATTGTTGATGGGGGACCTGAATATGCCAGATGTTAACTGGATCACCTTTGCTGCAGGCACATCCAAGAGCAGGGTCATTCTTGATGCCCTACAGGGGGCATGCCTCAGACAGCTAGTATTGGAACCCACTCGGGAGGGAGCAATCTTAGACCTGGTACTCTCAAATGGGGATGGAGAAAGAATCTCAGATTTAGAAATGGGTAGCCATCTGGGAACAAGCGACCACCAAACAGTGTGGTTCACGATAAACACAGCCATACAATCAAGCCATACAAAAGCAAGAGTACTGGACTTTAGGAGGGCTGACTTTGGGAAAATGAGAGAGTGCCTCAGAAAAGCACTAGCAAACAGGCAAGAAGGAGGGGTGGAGGAACAATGGGGAGTGATCAAAACAGCCATCACAGAAGCAACAAGCCTTTGTGTAAAGCAAATCAATAAAACACAACGAAGGAAAAACCGTTATGGTTCTCAAAAGAGGTGGCAGGGAAGGTTAAGGAGAAAAGGACAGCATTCGGGAAATATAAGGAAACACAGAAGGAGCAGGACAGAGAACTTTATCAGTTAAAGCAGAAAGAGGCTGGGAAGGCAGTCAGAATAGCAAAGGCCCAAACCGAGGAAAGGATAGCCAATTCTGTTAAGAAGGGGATAAGACCTTTATAGGTACATTAGGGAGCAAGAAAGACCAAAGGAGGGATACTGAAGCTTAATAAAGGGAGGGAATGTGGGTAGGGTGACAGTGAAAAGCAGGCATACTGAACGAATATTTCTGGTCAGTATTCACAAAGGAAGAGGAGGGGAGTTACCTAAACCAAACAAGAGAAACACTCTGAAGACGGGCTCGATAACAGTCCATTTACAGAAGAAAGGGTTCTGAAAGAACTAATAAAATTGAAGGTGGACAAAGCAATGGGGCCTGATGGGGTTCACTCAAGAATTCTAAAAGAACTAAGGGTAGAACTAGTGACACCGCTGACTACTCTCTTTAACAAATCATGGGAGGATGGGGTGGTACCGAGGACTGGAGGAGGGCAGATGTGATTCCTCTTCACAAAAGTGGGAGCAAGACAGAGGCAGGAAACTACAGACCAGTTTGTTTGACCTCAGTGGTAGGGAAAATGATGGAATCACTTCTGAAGGAAAGAATTGTTGAGTACCTAGAGGCCAGTGGGGCACAGGACCCAAGGCAGCATGGATTCATGATGGGAAGGTCGTGTCAGACGAATCTAATAGATTTCTTTGACTGGGTTACCAAAGTAGTAGACCAGGGAGGGGCTGTGGACATGGCCTACCTAGATTTTAGCAAGGCATTTGATACAGTCCCACACAAAAGATTAATACATAAGATAGCCAGCCTTGGAGTGGGTCCCAAGGTGGTAGCCTGGATAAAAAATTGGATAGACAACAGGACTCAAAGGGTAGTAGTAAATGGAGTACACAGTGACGAAGGAGGGTTACTAGCGGCGTACCGCAGGGTTCAGTACTGGGACCGGTCCTTTTTAATGTCTTATAAGTGACATTGCAGAGGAACTGGAAGGAAAAGTATGTCTCTTTGCAGATGACACAAAGATCTGCAACAGGGTTGATACACAAGATGGAGTGGAAAGGATGAGAAGGGACTTGGCAAGGTTGGAGGAATGGTCAAATGTATGGCAGCTCAGATTCAATGCAAAGAAGTGCAAGGTAATGCACATGGGGAACAAAAACCCTGGGGAAGCGTACACAATGGGGGGTGAGATACTGACAACAGTAAAATAGAAAGGGACCTGGGGTAATTATATCAGATGACCTAAGGTGGGCAAGCAATGTGAGAAGGCAGTAAAGGCTGGGGGATACTGGGATATATAGGAAGAGGCATCAATAGTAGAAAACAGGAAGTTGTTATCCTCTGTACAGACAGTTGGTGAGACCCCATCTGGAGTACTGTGTGCAGTTCTGAGACCCCATCTCAGCAAAGACATAGACAGAGTGGAGGCTGTCCAGAGGGGGCAATCAAAATGGTGCAGGGTCTGCACCAGAAGACATATGAAGAAAGACTAAAGGAGCTAATATGTATACCCTTGAGGAAAGAAGGAGAGAGGGACATGATAGAAACTTTCAAGTACCTCAAGGAATTAACAAAGTCCAAGAGGGTAGCATCTTCCAGAAAAGAGATGCAAGAACAAGGGGGCACAATTTGAAGATAGAAGGGGGATGGCTCAGAGGTAATGTGAGGAAGTATTTTTTCACTGAGAGAGTTGTGGATGCATGGAACAGCCTCCCTGAAGAGGTCGTGGGGTCAAGAACAGTGTGGGACTTCAAGAATGCATGGGACAGGCATAGGGCAGTCCTAGTGGGGGGTAGGAGGAATTAAGCTGTTGGTTAACTAGGATCTGCAGCTTATCTGTTAGGTAGGAAAATGGGCAGACTAGGTGGGCCAAGCGGTCCTTATCTGCCGTCAAATTCTATGTTTCTATGTTTCTTTCATCAGGCCACACCTTTGGAAGTTATAGCTGCCAGGCACTAGGACCACACAGAAACTTTTGCAAGCAAAATAGGGGCCACCCACACAATGTCAGCATATGCATAAACGCTGCGTGCCCCTCCTCTCCTCAGTTCTTTTCCCGCTGTTGATCAGACTCATCTGACCACTGTAGGAATCATAACTGCAATTGCCACCATTTTATTTTATTAAAATAATCACTTTTGTAGTGATTTTCGATGATCTGTATATTGTAGGAATCATCACTGCAATTGCCACCATTTTATTTTATTAAAAGTAATCACTTCTGTAGTGATTTTCGATGACCTGTATATTGTAGGAATCATCACTGCAATTGTCACCATTTTATTTTATTAAAAGTAATCACTTTGTAGTGATTTTCGATGACCTGCATATTGTCAAGGAACCTCTAAACTTTTCCGGATTGCGAGTGCAGACAAAAGAGCTACACCGATGACTGTCACAAAGTTTGTATCTGTTGCTTGGGCCTAGACCACAAAATGAAAGCCTGTGGAAATCTGCTGGGGGTTGAATTCTGCAACTAGGCAGTGCAGAAAGGGTGCTTTGGAGAACTTTTTACTCCAAAAGACATTGGAGTGAATGGAGAAGCAGCTCCAAGAAAAGTCAGTCACAAGCACTGGGATAAGAAGTCTTCTCTAGGACGTCCCTGCACTCTACAGGTATGACCTCTGCTTCAGCATCATCCACTCCTGTGACCACGCCGACCGCCCCCCCCCCGACCATCAACCTGATGCCAAGGTTGGGGTTTGGCGTTAATGCTACTGGGCCTAATACAGCTGGTAAATCACCATCAATGATGGGGACGCAGCCTCCGACATTAACCACTCCAGTCATGCCCGCTAACCAAAGCGGCGCCAATACTCAGGCAGTCCTTCTCTCCTTTTCGGACATGATAAGGTGCCTGCTGCCAGTTCGTCCTGTTCCTGGAAGCCCATCGATGAGGTCCTCTGTATAAAACCTCTCGACAATGCAAGGTACTCCCTTGCCAAAGAATCCTCCTATGCCACCGCTGGCTTCACCAGCACAGTCTCTCATTCCCATCAACCCAGTCGATGACGAATATGAGCATTATCCTGATTTAATGATGCAGGATGAGGAGGAAGAAGCAGAAGACTATGCTGAGAGTCAGTGTGAACATGGCACCTGCTCTACCATCTCCACCTGCAGTGAGGACTCTGCGGTGAACACACCAAGGTCTCCTCCAGAAGACCCTACATTTTTCACTATGATGCAGCAGATGCAAGCTGCCATGGACTTTGCTCTAGAAGAGCAAGCTACCACTAAAAAGAACCTGCTGAGTCCCTAGAGCTGCCAGTCTCCTGTTATAGTGGTGCCTCCTCTGCTACCTGCCTTAGAGGATGCCACTTATGTAGCTTTGGTACAGACCGAACAATATACAGCTGTCCCTCAGAAAGGCAGATAAAAAGTATTCTGCCCCTTCTGGGAAGTTTTTTTATGCCACACAACTTGAGACTGACTCAGGGGTGATTAATGCTGTCCATGGCAGGTCTAGGGCACCTAAACACCTGAGCTCCCTCCCTCTTGATAAGGAATCTAGGAGGCTGGGTGTCATAGGTAGGAGGATGTATGCCTCTGCATCTTTGGACTTTCGTATTGCTAACTACCAGGGCCACATGAACTATCAGAACACCTCTGGAGGAAGGGTAAGGCTGCTGCACAAGCCTCATCTGAGGACAGTTCAAAACAGGAGCTACTGAAAGATTTTAACAGCTGAGGCTGATGTGGGCAAATATTTGCTCACACAGCCTATGATGTTTCTGATGCTTCTGCCAGGCTGCATCCTCTGGCATCTGTCTCACGAGATATTTTTCTTTTTTTTCCAATTGTTTAACCAGGAGTGGCACGGTCTTGGGTCACAGAGTAACAGTCTTTGCCATAGATGTGCAACAAACAGTCCTTAGCGCCCAGTTCAGAGGGCAAAAGTTGTTTGGTCATGAGGTACAAGAAATTCTCAAAGATCTCCAAGCATCGGGCAGGACCTTGAAATCTGTACACTCCCTCTATCATACCCAACCCAGGGGGTGGGAGTAGGGTTGCCTTTGCCCAGCTGGTTTTAGGGAGACAGCACCCAGCCCCCAGACAGAAGGGCAGGGGCAAAGGAGCAGGGTCTTCCCAGTCTGCAGCACTACCCCAGGTGCCCATTCAGAAGCACCTAGAGGTGGGGGAGCCTGTGGACCCAGCCCCACTGGCTCAGCCTGACTCCTTGTACACCCCACCACCCCCTTTACCTCCAGGGGTGGTTGTAGGGGATCACTTCTCCCTCCATTTAGCCCAATGGCAGGAGGTGAAAAATGCATGGGTTCTAGTGAGCATAAAAAAAGGAACTTCTGGACGACCCTCCAGATCATCCCCCAGTTGTGTCAACATTTGGGACTTTACAGCCTCGATATGAGGAGAAAAAGGGGAGATAAGTTATTTTACTTTGATATTATGAATGATCCAATAATGATGACAGAGCTAAATAGAGTACAAACAAGATAGATATGAAGGTAGAGGACACCCTTACAGGTAAAAGTCAAAGGTACAACTCTAAACAAAAGGAAATATTTTTTACAAATAGATCAACTAATCTATGAAATAGACTGCGGAAGAAGTAATCATAAGTACTACTAAAGACGGTTTCAAAAAGTTTAGATAGATATATAAAACAAGGAGAAAGCATTAAATACTATACTGTGTCCCTAACAGAGCTACCTTATGGGCTTCAGCCTTCTTATGCTGCATTCTTCTACATGAACATACCCTCAGGGCATCTCCCTATTGCGGAGGAAGTTATGACTCTGCTACAAAAATGGCCATAGTACCTGTCCCTCTAGAACAGAGGTTCTTTCCTAGGTCTTCACCATTCATTACTGGTGAGTATACACTAGTGATGTCAGACCCCAGGGCATATAGCTTTAAGCTTATTTTTCAGGAGGAGGTCCGCATCTAAGACTGTGTTAGCATGGGGCTGACATACTGTGTCGCTTATGGGTTGGCTAGTAACTGACACCTGCCCCCCAACCTCCTCAGTTCTTTTTTTCCCACCATGGGAGCGGTCTGTGAAAAATTTGAGCTACATCAATTCTGCCACTGCCACTTCTACTCAACGCTGTACATCTACCATCGACATCAACCTTCCCTGGAAGCTGGTAACACTTCTTCTTTTTAGTTCTTTCTCTTAAGTGCAACATTGGGTATTGTTTCTTTGTTTTAATTGTCCATGCGGTCATTTCCGGTTTGGGGCAGACTTCCAATAAATCCAAGGCGGGGTGTGCACCTATGCATTAGTGCCCCTATGGCAAGCCGATCTCTGTAATTGACTGCTGTCTTACCTGCCTTGGTCCGTCACACAATATGGATAACTGTGATGCCTGCTTCTCTGTGGACCACCAGGCCCTCGAAATCTACGCATTGAAGGTAGGACAAAAATCTCCCACCTTCGGAGGGCGGTGCCGCTCTCAGGACACTAAGACTGGGTCATTGGGTCATTCCCCTGGATCTACCTCTGGTACTATACATAGCAAGGGGGAGCAGGCTTCTGACACTCGTGGTCTCGCTGGGATGGGAGGCCTTTGCGAGGGGTTGGTGGGACAGTTGGTTTCCTCTGGGGGGGGGCGGCTGAGCACCCCTTGCAGTCCATTGCCCCCTTGGGGGCACGGATGCCTCAGGTGTCGCAGTCGCAGCTATACACTGGGCCCGAGCTGATGGAGTCCTCGGTGCTGCCTTCTGGTATCAGTGTTGGCAGTGGGTCCCCTTGGGCACTATTCATGGTGCCGGAAGAAGGAGAGTCTCGAGGGTAGCCTCTCTGGAGATCTCTTTGATCTCCTTCTCCTCAGAGGAAGAGGATTGGGATCGGGATGCCTCGGCACCCCCATCTTTGAGTACTAGGTCTTCCCAAAGAGCAAGTCTCTGTCAGGTGAGGTGGGGGTAGGGAGGTCGAGGTCGGCGTGGAGGCCTTTTCCAGAGCGGTGCGTGGCTCTGGGAGGACCCTTCCTCCCTCTCCTCCCCAGAACCGATAGGGTTGTAGTTGGTGGGGCCAGGGGCCACCCACAAGGAGCCAGACCTGCTCTGATTGCCCCATCTGGGGGTTTCCTTCCAAGGGCACCACCCTGTCTGGTTGAGGCATCCTTTGGTGGGCGAGTTGTGCAGCCCCTCCCCGGGAAGGGTCCCTTGCTCATTCTCGCAGCCTAGTAGAGGAACTACTCTGGTCCACCAGAGCTCTTCTCCTCCTCCTCTCCCAGGCCTCTTTGTTCCTATGGGGCCCATGACCTGGGAACAGTTCAGGGCATTGGGGCCTGCATTCCCTCGATGCCTCAGAGCCCTAGATGAGGTCATCTTTAGATATGAACCGCCAGCTGCACTGGTCCCTGAACCAGACACCTTGGTCTCTTTATCTTTCTCCTCCAAGGAAGAGGATCCCTCCATCCATCTTTCCTCCAATGCTAACCTTACCAGCCCTCAGCGGTTTCTGTCAGAGATGCTGGAGGAGCTCCGTCTCTCCCACTTTGCAAGCCACAATCCTGCCTGTGCAATATGCACTTTCCTAGAGGAATTCAGCACTGACAAGCTTGTATTCCCTCCGTGATCTACACCTTTCATGGAAGCATCACACAGGGTCTGGCACCATCCCTCTGCCACCTCTCCAGCCCTGAGAGACTGTCAGCACAGGTATTGAGTACCCCTGGGGACTCCAGGTGTTATTCCCCACCCTCTTTGAGAGTGGAGCTCCTGGACACCCCCTCTGGGCATCATCGTGCAAGGCACAACTGTCCCACCGAGTCTAACTTGGTTGAGTTAGACCACAGGGGTAGAAGTCTTCTCATGGCGTGCCTTCTTCTGTGCATCTTGGAGCACCAGGCACCTTTGGATGATGCTGGGACAATTCCTGGCATCTGTGCCTGATTCCGAGGTGCCAGGCAGGCCATTAGCCTTTCTGCCCATGGTCTGGAGCTAGCAAGACACCAACCATGGGCATCTTATAACACCAGTGAGGTAGCTTCCAGACTGGCAGGAACTGCAATCTGCATCAGGCAGACAGCATGGCTTTGCCTTTCAAGGTTATCATCCCTGGCCCGGTGAAGAGCGATTGCCTCTCCTTTCCAGGGTGCCCATTTCTGCTCCCACAGGGTGAAGTGTGAGTTAGCGGGGTGCCTTCCTTCTCCCAGGAACTGGGAGTCTCCACCTCCCCCTGACCAGTCTCTGGCCTCACCAGGCCTATGTTTTACCCCACAGGAGGCTGATGGAAACTTCTGCCCTCGGCGGGGTTGGGGGGCAGCAACACTTATGTGGTGCTTGGTATTCACCCAACAGTAATGAATAGTGAAGATTGATCTAGGGAAAATACAAAAATTACATACCCACCGTAATTCTTGATCTTCCTAGATATCTCCGCCTTTAATTACTGCTTCACTTCCACCTTCCCCCATGACCAGACCGCTGGCCAGTGCCACCTCCCCGTTGGCCTTCTCCCTCTGGGAGGCCACTCTTGCTGGAACTTCCTGGCACACCGAGCTCAGCTCTCAGTGCATCTGGGAAGAAGACGAGCAGGAATGCTCGCCCCTCTCATGGGTCTCTGGGGCTTCGAGCTATCTTTTGAATAGAGGACTCTTCCATCCTGGGACAACAGCATGCGCCTGTTTTTTTTTTTTTCCTCCCATCTCTCTAGATGGATAACCATCAGTTGTTCCATCGTGCCAAACTCCCATGTGTGCCTGGTTGGGCAGTTTTCAGGGTTTGCCTCTCTACACCCTTGATTCCCTATCCTCTGGCTCCTCCAGCCCTGGGGGCCCTCATGTCCTCTCCTCTACTGGGGCCTGTAGGGACCTGTCCTATTTTTCCCTTTTGCAGTATCCCCCTTATTCCAGGGATTCCCTACTCCCTTCTTTTGAAGGGATTAAGCTTCTCTTACCACCTCCCATCACTTTTGCCTTGTGGCGGTGAGGTCCAAGGGGTTGCACCTTCTGGCTCAGAGGCATGCCAGCTAACTTTAGTCCAGGTGCACCTTCTTGTCCATAGAGACCTTGCCCCAGGGTGTCTTTCCCACCCCTCTGCAGGGAGGAGAGCAGAGAGGAACTCTTGATGAGACCTATTCCTGTGCGTGACCTGTTTTAAAAAAAAAAAAAAAAAAAAAGGCACACCTAGAAGGTAAAGAGGACAGGGAACTTCTGTGCCTTTTTTCCTAGTGGATGGTTATTTCTGTCCTAACTCCCTTAGCACTCTCTCTAGGGGCTACTGGGACTGTATCCTCTGCCACTCCTTAAGGTCCTTCCTCTGGTCTGCTGGACATAGGTCTGCTTCTGCTTCTGGAGTCTAACATGTCCTTTTCATTATGGTCCACAGAAAACCCTCTCTACCACCTTCATAGGGAGGTTCTCCCTATTCTAGGATACAGACTTAGTTCCTCTCTCTCTCTCTCTCTCTCTTCCGCCTCCTCCTCTCTTTTGTTTTCCCTTCTTCCTTTTCCCTCTCTTCCTCTATCTTTTCTCCTTCTTGGCCTGCCCATTGGTTGGGGTCTCCCCTGTCCAGAAACACTCTAGAGCCCTTACCTCTCCTTCTGTGGTCGGCCTTAGGATTTTAGTTTTATACCCTTTCCTTTTTCTATCTCTTGGGCTCCTTTACCCTACCCTCCCTCTTTGTCTCTCTCTCTACCTTATTTTCCTCTCCAGTGAGCAGAACTGAGGAGGTTGGGAGGCCGGCCTCAGTTACCGGCCAACCCACCCATTATCATGTAGTATGTTGGCCTCGAGGGCGGCACCATCTCCGATGCCAGACCCTTCTCCTGAAAAGAAAGCTTAAAGCTGTATGTTCCCATAGAGTCTGACACCTCCGACATATATCTACCAGTAATGAATGGTGAAGATATCTAGGAAGATCAAGAATTATGGTGAGTATGTAATTTTCATTTTTTACTCTAGGTACTTCCTTGTCCCAAAGTGGACAGGAGATCTGAGGCCTCTTCTGGATCTAAACTTTTTCATAGAATACAAGAAGTTCAGAATGGTCACTATGCAGGATCTCCTTCTGTTACTGCTAAAAGGGGACTGGATGTGCTCTTGGATATGCAAGATGCTTACTTCCATATAAAGATCCAGAACCTTCACAGAAATTACCTGAGGTTCCTGTTTCAAAGGGAACATGACCAATTCAAATGTATACCTTTGGATTGTCTTCTGTGTCTTGGGTTTGTACCAGATGCTTGGCAGTAGTGGCAGCAGCCCTTTGCAGGGAAGGCCTGTATGTTTTCCCTTACCAGGATTATCTGCTATTGAAAACACCCTCTAGGGACCAGCTGTTGATGATTTTAGTTCTAACCAGACAGCTGTTCAGTGTTTTTGGGGTGACGGTCAACATACCAAAATCAGTGTTGACACCTTGCCAGTGACTGCAGTACATGGGGCAGTACTGGACATGGCCCAGGGTTTGGCTTTACTCCCTCTGGACAGGGCTAACCACCTGATTGCTCAAGCACAATTGGTGTACAAGAGATATTATGTCTCAGTAAGGAAATTGTATGCCTCCTGGGATTTATGGCTGCAGCTATTGTCATAGTACTACTGGCCAGGCTGCACCTGCAGAGTCCTCAATGGATATTTTGAGTCCTGTGGGACCAGCTCACGGAAAATCTAGAACAGATAGTTCTAGTCACATCCCCTGTTCACAAAGTGCTCAAGTGGTGGATGGAATGCAGCAACCTGCTTAAGACAGTTCTGTTCCTGACCCCCTTCCCTCTTCAGATCCTCACTGCGGATGATCTCGGGTTGGGATGGGGAGCCCACGTGGGTCCTCATCAGACACAGAGCATGTGGACCCTTGTGGAACACACTTTGCACGTCAGTGTTCTGGAAATGCAGGCAGTCCTATAGGGACTCTAGGCCTTCCAGAACCATTTGTCCCCAGGTCCTCTATTATTACAGATGGACAATATTAATGTGATGCATTACATCAGCAAACAAGGGGGAACTCGTTCCTATCCGCTGTGTAGGGAGGCAGTGAGAATTTGGTATTGGGCTCTAGAGCATGTTCTGGAACTATCAGCAGTACATGTTCCAGGCTTCTAAAATGTCTTGGCAGGCAAGCTAAGCAAGTCCCAGTCCAGAATGCGTGAGTGGGAACTGCTGACTTCTGTGGTAAATGACCTATTCTAAAGATGGTGTCATCAAGAGCTGGACCTTTTTGCATCCCTGCACAATGCAAAACTGCTGCTTTTCTGCTTGCTTGCTTCAGGGCCTGGAGTTTTCTGGTGAGATGCTTTGTCTCTCTCTTGGGTGGGGAGGTTCCTGTATGCCTACTTCCTTCCCTCTAATTCAGAGAGTACTGCTCAAGTTGCAAATGGAGGGGGTAACTCTGATACTCATTTGCTCACCTATGGGCTAGACAAATCTGGTTCCCTCTGCTGCAACGACTGGCAATGGAACGTCCAATATCTCTGCCCTGTGAAAGAGTCAACTGTCATGGGAACAGAGAATCTTGGTCCATCAGACCTAAAGTCTTTTCATCTGCATGCATGGCTCCTGAAGACATAGTCATAGCTCGCATTGGGGTTTCCCAGAAAATGGCTGATGTTCTGATGGCTGCTACAAACCTGTCTACCAGAACCACTTCCTCTGTGAAGTGAAAGTGGTTTGCTTGGCCGCTTTGCATAACCTGAATCTGTTTACCTGCCCAGTCAGTCAGGTTCTAGAGTACCTGTTGTTCTTATCACATTCAGGCCTGCAGTGTTTCTCACTCAAAGTGCACCTGGCTGCTATATCAGCTTTCCATGTTCCTATGGATGGCCGTATGGTTGCTCAGCTGCAGGCAGCCCATACGTTCTTGAGAGGCATTTTACGCATAAAGTCTCCCATTCAAAATCCAGTCCCAGCTTGGGATCTGAATTTTATTTTGGAAAAGTTGACTTTGGCACCTTTTGAGCCAGCTGCAAATTGTGGCTTATGTTTTCTTTCTTGGAAACCATCGTTTTTAGTTGCTGTCACTTCTACTTGAAAGATTTCAGAGCTGTAGGCTCTGACATGTGAGCCACCTTATTTGATTTTCCACAAAGACAGGGTGTCTTTCGTACAAATCTAAGTTTCTTCAAAGGTGGTGTCTGAGTTCACTGTAAATCAGACCATCCACCTACCAGTGTATTACCCAGAGCATGCCAATCCAGAGGAAGCATTGTGCTGCATACCTTAGATGTGCATAGACTACTCAGGTATTATACACAGTACAAAAGGACTGCAGAAAGTCCTTAGCTTTTTTCTTTTGCTTCACAAAGAGGGCACTAGTTCTAAACAGTGCTTATTCAAATAGCTAGCACATTGTATTATGTTCTGTTGCAGGAAGTACAGGAAGGAACTTCCTGGTGTGGTTCGTGGTCATTCCACCAGAGGTATGACCACTTATGTACCTTGTTTTCAGAATGTTTCCACTTCAGAAATCTGTGCAGCTGCCACATGGAGTACTGTTCACACCTTCACTAAACACTACAGTCTGGACATTGTCTTTTATAGATTAACTGGGTTTAGCCTAGCTGTGCTACAAGGCCTATTATGATAAGCCTGTATGCTCCAGGTGGCCAGACTATTAGCTTTTGGTACTGCTTGGTGCTTATTCCAAAGGTCTGGCCTAATGAAAGAGATATCCTCCAAGAAGATAGAACAGTTACATATGAATTTACCATAACAGTAGATCTTTGAGAAAATCTCTTTCATCAGGCCATGTCATCCCACCTTCCTTCCCCTTTGGGTTTGCAACAAAGGATCCTTGTACTGCTGTTTCCATTGCTATGGTTTCCAGTTCACTAGAGGGAGATCCTCAGAACATGATCTCTGGTGGGGAACTAAGTAGAGGAGGGGCCGCCCATGTTTATGTAGACGCGAATGTCTAACAACATTTTGGGCAGCCCTTGGCTGACTGCTTGCAAAGTTTCCATATGGTCCTAGTGCTGACATGGGTATAGTTCCAAAGATGTGGCCTGAAGAAAGAGTCTCTCGAGAATCTACTGTTCTAGTAAGTTCTTACGTAACTGTTCTTTTTTAGTGCTCCCTGGCTTTTTACAAAAGGGCAGGGAGGCTGACTTCTTGGTTAATGTGAAACTCGGTGCGGGAGAGAGGAAGGAAGGAAGGGAGGGACTGTACGTAACACTACCTTATCCTGATAGAAGAGCAGATAACGTTCCTTACAGGAGACTGTCTGAAGCTCTCCTATCAGTCTAGCACAGCAATAGCTACTAGAAAATATGTCTTGATGGTCATAATGTCCTTTGAAACATGTGCCAGCAGTGTGAATGGAGGATCTAGAGTGCATTAGGGACTGCATTAAAATCCCAAGGGAACTGGGGATCTATAGACCATTTTTTTCTGCTTAGAGCTCTAAAATCTGCTGTGAGAATGCAAACCTAGAGGCTTTCCCCTCTCAGAGACCGAGCACTGCTCCCAAAAATGAGACCTGTACGTATTAGGTACTGGGGTCCAGACCCTTGTCTGGCACTCCTGACTGAAATCCAATATCTAGGTCACAGATGCTTTCCTAGGTCAAAAACCCATTTAAGTGGCCCAACAGGAAAAAAATCTGCCACACATTATCATATGCTGCCAATGTAGAATGTTTTCTTGATTGGACTGGGGTAACCATGGCTCTCTCAGAATATCCTGGTCTGAAAAGCCTCGACCTTTTAGCAGCCAGGCTGCCAGCTGGAGTTGAACCGGATTGGGATGAAACACAGGACCTTAATACAGAATATTGCTCTACTTAGGGGGCCAGAAGGGCTTTGGATTGCCAGACAAAGTCCAAGAACCATAACCTTATTGGCCACTCTGGGCCAGCTAGAATGAGCCAACCATGTGACTGCTGAGTCTTCCTTCAGACAATTTGGAGCAAGGGAAAAGGCAGGAACAGATGCTGCTGCTGGAGATCCAAGTTTCTGACAGATCGCCCATTTCTTCCGTTACTGGACATCTGTACAAACTATAAAATCTGGCTACCTGAGCATTGTTTTGGATGGTAAATGGGTCTGTCTCTGAATGTTCAAATGTGCAACATGGATGGAAAAGTTACTGTAGTAACAGCTTTTCTCCTAATGATATTAGAACAGCCAGTACAATTATTGCATCATCTCCATGGAAAGGTACCCTCAAACTTGTTTTTCAAAGATGGTCTGTTCTAGAGCCTCTCAGCAATCTAATACCAGGTGTTTCAGCTAAAGAGGTCAGAAATTTCTAGACCTCATTTGAAAAATATTACAATTACAGAAAACAAAAAACACAAGTTGAAAATAAATGTGTTTTTTTTAACACAGGAAAAAACAAACTACAGTAATGATCAAAAGCACAAGCCATCAAACACAATTGCTGGCAGTATAGCCTAGAGGTTAGAGAGGCATGGTGTGAACGAGCTTGGTACATTCAACAGCCCAGACCTGAGTTTGATTCTCACAACCTCCACTTGCATACTGTGTGACTCTGAGCAAGTCACTTAACTGAGTGCTCCCAGGTCGCCCCTGAAAACAGGCACTTGTGCCTAGTGGGCCTTACCCTGTTACCAAAAATAAAATAAAATAAAAATAACAATAAAGGATTCTGAAGAGCCTAACTACTTTATCCTAAAAAGGAGGCAGGAAAGGAAGTTGCACTGGCTGTTCTAATACCATTAGAAGAAATGTTGTTACTATGGTGAGTAGGTTTTCCTTCTAACTACATGGATTAGAGAGTCAGTCCCACTATTGCACACTGCAAACAATACCAAGAGTTTTTATCAATAACATTTTATTGTAAATTTAGAATCACAACAAACAATAATAAACAATAAGTATTAACTGTAACTGAAAAACAGCTATTCAAATAACACAGTTGTAAACACATTATCATATCCTCTGTGATCAAAAGAAAGCATAAACTATTACCTAAAAGTTTAAAGTAACATCCACACTACTTAAACATTACTGATAATTTACAAAATGTAGTGAGAATGATCTTTTCCAAAATGTCACTTATTATTATAACATAATCATCTTATAGAAGTTTTAATATTTTCCATAGCAAAAGATAATCTGGGTGTCCACCTTATAAAAATATTAAAAGAGTGAGATAGTACACAAAGAGAAAAAGCATGGACGATAACAGGGAGAAAAATTAACAAAATACAAAGAAAAATATGAAAAAGAAGAAAAGCAGGTCAAGACCCCTCCAACACACACACACTGATGCCTTGGGAGCTCCAAAATGCACTTCACTTAGATTAGCAGGTCAAGACCCCTCCAACACACACACACACCTGCTGCCTTGGAGCCCAAAACGCCGCCATCTAGACTAGCAGGTCAAGACCTACTCCAACACACACATACACCTGCTGCCTTGGGAGCCCCAAATGCCGCCACTTAGACTAGCAGGTCAAGACCCACTCCAACACACACACCCACTGCCTTGGGAGCTCCAAAATGCCGCCACTTAGACTAGCAGGTCAAGACCCTCCAACACACACACCTGCTGCCTTGGAGCTCCAAAACACCACCACTTAGACTAGCAGGTAGAGTCACCTCTACTTCCAGCTGAGGCACTCTGTCTCAGGAGCAGTGAACAGCAGATTTGAACCTGGTGCCTTTCCGCCAGCATACCAGTGCTGACTCATTCTCTTACTCGCTGCTGTCTGCATTCCACAGCGTCCTTTAGTGTCGCAGTGTACTTGCACTAATAATTTGTGCCAGATTTATAGTTAAAAAATTCATAGTTTCCCATTTGCAAGTTATACCCAACTACCCCTAGAGGTTACTGTTTCCTCCCCTTCTTCACACACTGAATATTCTGCTGACATTCTTTCATTCTTTTGCATAGCTGTTGCTCAGGTTCGGGGTGCTTTGGCTCAGGTTTTGGGGTGTTTTGGCTCGGAGTGGAGGACGCTGCGGCCACCTGTTTTAGTGGAGGTGACCCTAACCACCCACATTATCCTACCTCACGCTTTTTCAATAGTTCCACCTAGACACCCTCTCCACCCACATTTTTCTACTCCAGGCTTTTCCTTATCCTGCTACTGTTGAATATCTTGGATTTTAATCTGAACTTCGTCCTCTTCGTTGACCCATCTTTAAGCTTTAATGTGGCGTTGGGTATTGTGCTGGCTTGTACTTACATACTTCTAGTACTGGGCACAGACCGATTGCTGCTCACTCTAAGACAGGACACAGGGCAGTCCACAGACCCTCTGTACTCCAGTTTCTCATGTATCTCCCCCCAAGCCAATCTTAATCCTACCCTTCTCACCATATATGGGCTTAGAAAAGGGGGAAACTGCTATATAGTTATGGAATATCTCAGTGTCTACAAATGTCAGATCCCCCTTGGGTCACTCCTGAAATTCCTGCTGACCATTAAGTTATTACTTGCTGGGATATTGAATCTAATCCTGGCCCTCCATGTCCTAATGTTCCAACTGTGTCACCTTCTATGGCTGTCTGGGCCAATGTCAAAGGTCTGAAACTAGTCCACATGAACATTAACAGCCTCAGACATAAAATACATGAACTCGAGGCATGGGTAAATATGTACTCCCCTGACATAATTGCCATTTCCGAAACCTGGCTCAAACCTAGTATCCTAATGCATGAGGTTGCACCCCAGGGGTTTAAGTCTTTTAGACAAGATAGATGTGGAGTTATCATTTACGTTAAAACTCCTAAATGTCTCCCTGGTGATGACAGACCATACTCAATCAGATGGTCAGGTGGTGTTCATCAAAATACTGCTTGGCAGGACTAAGCCCCTGCTTATAGGCTGCATCTACAACCCACCTAAGACTGCAAAAGATGCCTAAAAGAGCCTTCTGGCTCTGATGCCAGGGCTACCTCAGTGGGAGAAAATAATCCTTGGTGACTTTAACCTCCACTGGGGTCAGCACACCATTAGTGATGTAAAATCCAGCTTGCTAGAGGCCACCTTGACCCAATTGATCCAAGGACCCACTAGGTTGAACATTAAGTCTGGAAGCCACACCACATTAGACTGGATTCTTGCTTCCAACCCAAATAGTTTCAAACTTGCTGGGACATTTGCGGACTCCATAAGTGACCACGCCCCTATATTCGGCATCTGGAAAAATGACCATCCCAACCCTCCACCCAGAATTTTTTTGGGCTCGAGATTATTCCAGTTTCGACACCTGCTCCTTTCTTGAAACCCTAGCAGTGGTGGATTGGACTCAAATCAAGCTAGCCCCCAATCTGGACTCCGCCCTTGATTTCTTCATTAATAACTT
This sequence comes from Neoceratodus forsteri, assembly GCA_016271365.2. Lineage (NCBI taxonomy): Eukaryota > Metazoa > Chordata > Ceratodontiformes > Ceratodontidae > Neoceratodus > Neoceratodus forsteri. Next base: position 118,641,944 of record JADMNL010000023.1, read on the forward strand.
CCTCTCGGCCGCCAATAAGCATGCCCCCCTAAAACAAATCAGAGTCAAGGGAAAACGCTCAAAGTGGCTGTCCAGAGACCTTAAAAAACAAATGAGGGTGAGAGACAAAGCCTGGGAAAAATTCAAATCTACAAATCTAACTAAGGATTGGGTGGAATATGAAAACTGAGAAACAAGTGTAACAAGCATTTGTCAATGCGAATGTCTGCTTGCTGGCATTGGCAGTGGTAGGTGTAGAAGTTACAGAGCTGCGTAATAGGAATGGCAGTGAAGTATTGAACTGAAGCCAACCCCACCACCACCCTGCAGAGAGTGACAGGCATTGGGGTGTGCATTTGGGTTGTCAGGCATAACGGCCAGTGCGCCATTTCACCACACCCCACCCTGCAGACACTGACAAGTGTCACGGTGTTCCTAGGGGTCTTTGGCCCTTATGCGCACCCCATTTCATTAGGAAATATGGTGAGATGGGTGCGATATAGGAGAATGGGGTGAAGTTTGGGGCTGAAGAGTCCAAGGCATACCTTGATGCCTCTCACTGACTGCAGGTGTGGAATGGTATGAGCATCACAGGCAAGAATCCCAAGTCACACCCCTGATGCCCGTCATTCTCTACAGGGTTGGCGGTATGGCTGGAAACCCGAATACACGCAGGCATTCGTTGGTATTTCCTCCAAATTTTCAACATGTTTTTGTGACCCCACCTCATGAACAGGGGAATATCAGTTTGTTAGCGAAGCTGCTTATGCACAGTGACTACGACATTTAGCACCACAGGTGCAAAACATTCGAACAGGTTGTAAAAATGACAGCTGTACTGCTCATGGGGAGGTGTAAAAAATGGCAATGTTGCAAATCTGCAGTAAAAATATAAAAAAAAATGGTGAAGTCACGAGCGTACATAGAAACTGTGCAACGCACACCCGTAATATAATTAGGTTGGGGATTTTTTACAGCAGATTGTCAACTCAGGCATTTTGGTGCCTCCGATCATGAACAGTGTCACTGTGATTTTCTTTATCTGTGCCGAACAATGATTTCCCACAGCGACCACGCATCTCTGCGCTGAAAGTGTGGAGACACACTTCAGCCATGTTGTGAAAAATGACAGCTGTACTGTTCATAAGGAAGTGTGGAAAAATGGCACTGGTGAAAATCTGGACTGAAAATATTACAAAGTCATGAACTAACGAGGGTGCGTGGAAACTGGGCAATGCTCACTTGTAACACAGTCATGTTATGGACTTTTGTCACCAAATTTTCAACATAGCCATTTTAAGACCTCTGCTCATGAACAGTGTAACTGTGATTTTCTTAATCTGTCCTAAACATTGCTTTCGCACACCAACAGCACCATTGTGCGCTACATGTGCGAAAACACATTTTGGGCGACATATGAAAAATTGCAGCTGTACTATTCATAAGGAAATGTAATAAAATGGCAATGTTGAAAATCTGGAGTGAAAATATTAAATTTGCAAACTTACGAGCATGCATAGGAACTGTGCAACGCACACTCGTAACACAGTCATTTTTGAATTTTTTCACCAGATTTTCAACATAGTCATTTTAAGACCTCTGCTCATGAACAGTGTCACTGTGATTTTCTTAATTTGTCCCGATACATTGATTTCGCACACCGACTGCATGTAATGCGCTATCATGAGTGAAACACGCTTTGGGTGAGATGTAAAAATGACAGCTGTACTACTCATAAGAAGGTGCGGTAAAATGGCAATGTTGAAAATCTGGAGTGAAAATATTGAAAATTCGCGAACTTACGAACGTGCGTAGGAACTGTACAACGCACGCTCGTAAAACAGTCATGTTTTGGAATTTTTTCACCAAATTTTCAACATAGCCATTTTAAGACCTTTGCTCATGAACAGTGTCACTGTGATTTTCTTAATTTATCCCGTACATTGATTTCGGACACCGACTGCACCATTGTGCGCTACATGGGTGGAAACACGTTTTGGGTGAGATGTGAAAAATGGCAGCTATACTACTCATAAGAAGGTGTGACAAAATGGCAGTGTTAAACATCTGGAGTGAAAATATTGAAAATTCACGACCTTACGACGTGCACGTAGGAACTGCATAGCATGCGCACAAGTAAAAACAGTCATTTTAGGAATTTTTCACCAAATTTTCAACATAGCCATTTTAAGACCTCTGCTCATGAACAGTGCCACTGTGATTTTCTTAATTTGTCCGTACATTGATTTCGCACATCGACTCGCGCCATTGATGCGCTACATGGGGAAACACATTTGGTCAGATGTGAAAAATGACAGCTGTACTACTCATAAGAAGGTGTGGTAAAATGGCAATGTTGAAAATTTGGAGTGAAAATATTGAAACCGGCAGACTTCGGAGCCTGTGGAGAACTGCGCCAGCACTCGTAAAGCAGTCATTTTGGAATTTTGGCACCAAATTTTCAACATGGGGTTTTTAGGACCCCTTCTCATGAGTGATGTCACTGTCATGGCGTTATTCAGGCCTGAAGGGTGATTTCACGCGGCAACTGCGCAGTGACGCAGTCACCCCGGGCCGAATCACCGCGAGCAGTGACATCATTCATGAAAGGGGTCCAAAACCCATGTTGAATTGAGTGCAAAAGTCAAAATGCCTGAGATATGCAACAAAGTTGAAACCCCCTATCTAGCCCATTATACAGCTCACGGCATTCCTCAGTTCGCAGTCGGCTTTGAAGAGTGCAGACATGTTCCCGTCCACGAAGATCATTGCACTGGAGTCCAGAGGTAAGTATGGGGTGAGGGGTGTGGAGAGGCTGGGTGCACAGTGGGTGGGTGTGGGTTATGGAGGGGGCTGGGAGGCGCGCCATGGGACCGTTTTTCTTTCAGGGTAAAAAAGAGCAGCGGGACATTTGCCCACGCTGGGGTGGGCTCCCAGCGTGGCACAAGGACTGGTGGGGGCGCCATTCGGCCCGGCAGGGGATTGGGCACCCCGTCAGCTATATCATTACTTCACGCTAGGTGGGCACCCAGCGTGGCATTTTCAAGCTTTGTGGGGAGGCGGGGAACGCACAGCCGGACGGGATTGGGCACCCCGCCGGCCATTCAGCGTGAGGGGGCGGGGGCGCGCACGCCTGGGCGTGGCGTGTGTGTGTGTGTGTGGGAGCTGCGCGTGAGCAGGCGATATCTTATCGCTGCTCACTCAAGCGTAGCTCCCCCTTTGAACTGTATGCCACTGCATTTTGGAGCTTGTCATAGACAGCTCCAGCATGCATTGGCTTACAGGAGCCGCGCCTGCCAACACACTGACTGAATTGGAGGAGGAGGTGACACACCTCCGAAATCTCCAATGATGGCACTATGTTTCTTGCACATGCGTGCAAGCAAACATAAAAAGGAACTAAAATCAGCTAAAAGACAATACCTCCAGAACCTACAAACTAAAAACCTTTCAGACCGTACAAAATTTTGGTCCCAAATTAACTCTCTCCTAAAGGTGAACACCACCCATGAGAAAAGTGACATAGTAGCAAAAAGCAACCTGCAAGATGCTGCTAATGTACTAAACGCATTCCTCACTGACCTGGACAAATTTAAAAATAATCTCGCTGGGCCCTCCCCTCTTACCCAGAATCATCTACAAGAGGAAACCCCTTATCCTAATTTTCACTTCAAACTTGCAACTAAATCTGAGGTCCAAAAATTATTAAAAAAAATAAAATCCTCTGGCACTGCTGGGTTTGACAAGCTGGAGCCCAGACTCCTCAGAATCGTAGCCCACATTATTGCCTCTCCAGTTTCTTGGCTCCTAAACAGATCCCTGCTTGAAGGCAAAGTCCTCACTGTGTGGAAAGTTGCCTTAGTCACTCCTATCCCTAAAGGTGGGGATATTGAGCTTGTTGACAATTACAGACCGATATCCATCCTCTGCACTCTAAGTAAAGTGTTAGAGAGGATTGTATACCAGCAGGTCCAGGAAAATGTTGAATGGAACAATTTATTAACTGAACGACAACATGGTTTTAGAAAAAATCATGGTACCAATACAGCCCTGATTAGCCTTACTGGGGATATCTTCATGGCTCTAGATGATGGCCTTTCAACTGGTGCGATCTTTATAGACCTCACCAAGGCATTTGACTTGGTAAATCATCAGCAGCTTATCACTAAACTAACATCTCTTGGTCTTGATCATCTGTCTACTCAATGGTTCACAGACTACCTTAATGGCAGATCACAAATTGTGAAATGCCATGGCACTACGACCAACAATGCCCTGTCACAGGTGGCATGCCCCAGGGTTCAATACTGGGACCTCTCCTGTTTTCTCTATTTATTAATGATTTGCCTCAACATTGTGGAGGGGCCAAGGTGACCTTATATGCAGATGATGCCGTGCTTTATAGGTCCTCCCGAGACACTGTCCAAATAAACAAGCTTCTCAGTCAAGGCCTTGGTCTACTTGAGAATTGGTTTCTTGCTAATAAATTAGTTCTAAATATTAAAAAGACTAAAGCCATGCTATTTGGTCCTAAAAGTCTAGGCCCAATACATTTATGTTTATTGTCCCCAGCTCTTTCCAATGGCTCGAAAATTGAAGTGATCGATTGTATCAAATACCTAGGTGTATACTTAGACCAAGACTGCTCCTTTAAAAGCCACATCGACCATCTGACCAAGAAACTCCACCAAAAGTTAGGTCTATTATATCGCCTCAGTCCTTTCCTCACTCATGAATCAAAAATCAAGGCTTCCATTAGTATACTCCTTCCAATCTTGCTATATGGGGCCCCTTTACTACAATCTGTAAGAAGTTCTGAAATGCAAAGGCTAAAAATACTGTATCACAGGATAGGGCGCTTCGCTACAGGGGTGTCACCACGGGAGCGTCACTGCAAGGTACTATTACCTCTTAGGTGGCCTTCTCTAGACAGCAGATTATCATATTCATCACTCTGCCTTGCATTTAAGCTCCAGCAAGATGGCGCCCCTCCTAGCCTAATTAACACATTAGCTCACAAAAAGAATGGGAGAATACTAAGATTCTCTGGCCACAAGCTTCTCCATGTCCCTAGTGTTAGGACTTCCCTAGGACTCTGGTCCTATGCTGCCTTCATCCCTCCTATCTGTAAATGGTCTCCCTAGTAGTCTCCAGGAATGTACCTCCCTTGGGGGCTTCAAGAAGGGTCTTAAAGCCCACCTGTTGGAACTCAGCCTCTGCAACTGCTACCGCTGAGTCTACCAGACTCCCTGCTGCTGATCTAACCATATTGGGACATCAGTCTGATTGTGATTGTCTTGTGTATAACAGTACTTCTACTCCTATTGATATTGATTGTGATTAACCTGTTATTGTATCCTTGACTGGGTCAGTATGTCTATATTGACTGTTAATTCTGAAATGACATGTATGTATTTTGTTATGTTTATAGATGAATGTAATTAATTCCGGGTCGCCCCTGAAAAAGGGACTGTTTCTGTCTCAGTGGGCCTACCCGGTCACCAAAATTTAAATAAATAAATGAAAAGAAGAAACTTCCTGCCTTTGTTCTTGTAGTGAATTAAGGAAGTCTGTTGGATCTCATTGTTTGTTTAGATGAACTCCATTAGATTCTAGAAGTGTGACAAAGGAGAAAAGATTATCCAGTTTCTTCTCTGACTTACTTATATTATTGTTTATACTATGAGCTAGTTTTTTTGAGTCTTATTGCCTCAAGCAAATACTGCCTCTGTTCTCTGAATAGTGGTGAGGTGCTTCAATCTAGTATTTCAGGATTATGTTTTGATTTATCACTCCAGTTGACAATAGAGCATATTTGCACTCTGTGGAAATGTTGGGATGCTCAGTGAAACAACCCAGAAAACCTGTTTCTGTGGCTGTTATTTTTAATCTCTGGTTTATTTTTAAAGAAAACTAATTTTGTTTCCAAGAGATACAGCTTCCTTGGATTTCCAAAACGTGAATGAGATCACCTTGGACTTTTCCACATTTTGGACACTTGTCATCCTGTCTCATGTGAACTAGAGTGTAATATAGATTATTCAGAGTTCTGTACTGAATGATTTAGTAATTTACAGAGGAGAAAGCAGACAAGGAGCTCTTACTATTGCTACTCCAATCTCAAGTTTCCTATACTTTCCAACAAGAGTGACCAAATTCTTGGCATGTGGTCCATTTATTTATTTTTATTTATTGAATTTTGTTGACCCGTAAGCCCACTGGGCCTAGAAGTCCCTTTTCGGGCGATCTGTGGGAGGGGATACAGATGGTAAGCAACTGAAATTGAACCAGATTAAGCTGTTGGTGGTATTTTTAGTGAATGGGAGAAATTTAGCCAGGACACTGGAGAAATTCCCCTACTCGGTAGGGGAAGGACTGGCTGGAGGCAAGATGGCCTCTGCGTGTGAGAGCCCAGAGGAGGTGGTTATGGAACGAGCGTCTCAGGACTTGGGAGATTTGTCTGCACAGAGTTTGCTAACTTTGACATCCACGTAGGTGGATAATGAGGTCTTTTTTCATGATTCTACAACTACTACGGATGGAGTCGAGTCTCTGGTCTGCGCTGCTACTGCCAAGGAATTTACCTGTATATCCTCCCTAGCGTCTTCAAACGGGGTTCCAGTCCTGACAGAGTCTGTGGAGGTCGCGATTTCTGCAGGATTGGTGCTGGGGAATCCACAAACCGATCAGGAGATTCGGCAGCAGGAGGAAGTTAGTCAGAGCGTGGAGGTGGTGGAACCGCAAAAGGTGCAACAAGAGGAAGTGGAGAAGTTGGTTCCGAGTTCAGAGCTGGGTAAGGAAGGGCAAGCTCACGGTGAATCACTGATGGTGAAACGGGGAGCAGTAACGATCAAGACTGTGTTGGGCAAGGCTGAACGAGGGTCGGTGAGTGATTCTACGGGCTCAGTGGTTGGTTGCCCTTCCCATTTGAATAAAGATACGGGGTTTGTTTTTAAACCCCTGGAAGCGACCATAAGCTCACTAATGTTCCCAGTATTATCCGTTATCAAACGGATGCAAGTAACCAAGAGGGGTTACTGACTTTAGATTTCCATCGAAGAAAAATCTGCAGGAGACTTTTAAAACTGGACTGGGTGAGCTTTTTCAGCGTACTGTACAGGAAGATCCGAACTTAATGGTGGAACAGAATAAATTACAGATTTTTGAAGTACCTTTAGCCCATGATGAGCCCTGGTCTCCCCAGGGGGCGTTACAGGCTGCAGGATGGGGACAGTGTGGCAAAGGGGTATGGACTCCCACCCAGGCATGGGACTCGACTTTTGACATTGCTAAACATTCCCCTAAGTGGCAACCCCAGGGCTTAGGGGATGGGGTTCTCGGAGTGCAGGATGAGGACTCAGAACACTCTGTCAGTAAGGACTTGGTTAGAGTTACGGGGGAGTCAGAAACGGCTACTGTTAAACCTGGTTTGTCAGCTTCTGTTGTGACCCTGATTGCCAGTAAACCGTTGATGTCTTCTTTGTTTTCTAATGCCAAAAGGGAGGCTGCACCAAGGCGTAATGCAGTACGCCTTAGGTATAAAGGGGGTCTGCCTATTAGGCCTGACAGATATCATGTAGGTAAATTACTAATTAAGGATTCCCTGGGCTTTTCCGCAAGAGATGTCTTCGCCTTTATTAACATCTCAGGTGAAGACAATTTTGATATCAGTTTTCGTTCTGCTCACTTATTGGAATTATTTTGGGAGAGGTATACCCAGGTGAAGTTTTCCCCCTTGTGGGCTCCCTTTTTGGTTATTCCCCTTTCTACACCTTTGATTAAATGTATTACAGTTATGTTTCGTAATGAAGGGGTTCATGTGGAAGACATCACACATTGGTTGTCCCTCAAATGCGACTTACTGGGCGACCCTGAGCCAATATTAGACTCTGAACAATTTTGGACAGGGGGTTGGAAATTTAAAGTTAAATTACGGCAATCTGACACTGGTATTGAGCATATTCCCAATTCCTTTATGTTAGGTAGGGACAGGGGTGTTTGTTTTTACAGTGGTCAACCACGGGCATGCTATAGATGTGGTTCCAGGACCCATTTATCCAGTTCATGTGATCACCCTAGATGTGACAATTGCGGGGAGCTTGGTCATGGTATCATGCAATGTATTAATCCAACTAAATGTGATCTCTGTGAAGAATTTGGACATGCTTTTACTGACTGTACATGGGCAGTTAGGAACAAGGCCTCCAGTGGTAGTGTAGATTTATTAGTACAACAGGCCCAGGAGGCCGTTCTTAAAGCAGAGACGGTGGGGCAGCGGTCCGTAACCATCTCCTCAAAACCACTGCAGGGAGTTGAGAAGTCACCAACAAGACCCCCCCATACCTGTTTTATTGGTTGTTCCCCCCACTAGTGCCCCCCCCTTCTGTGAGGCAGTCGGTGGGTGGTATTTCGGAAACACAAGTTCAGGAAATAGGCTTATTACAGCCAGTCTGTTATACTGACCCTGAGAAACAAGCTGTAGAAGTGACCTCTCTGCCCTTGCCGCCTAGACGATCTAGTAGGAACTTTAAATTGACTACTGCCCCAGTAAAAGTGGAAACCGATACGCATAATAAATATGCGGCACTCTTTCCTAGTTGGGGGAATTCAGAAATGGACCCGGGGGATTCCGATTCTCAAAAATCTGTTCAGGGGAATTTTGATGAGCCCTGCAATGAGTATAAAGGGAAAAAAAGGAAACGGAAAAAATGATAAGGTGTGGTTGACTGTCTGAGAGTATTGGCTAATGGGATTTATTTGGGCATCATTAAATACCCATAGTTTACTGAATTCAGTTAAACGTAAAGCTCTTTTTCATTTATTGCATGACAAAAAGATTTCTTTATGTTTTCTCCAGGAAACTTGGATGTTTTCCCAAGTTCAGACTCTCTCCTTTCGAAATGACTGGCCGTGGGGGCCGTCATTTTGGTCATTTGGTAGATCTACGGCTGACGGCATTGGGATTCTTTTCAATGGTCCTCACTTCTCCTTATATAAATTGATAGATCTGATCCCAGGAAGAGTATTGATCCTGGACGGCTCCTAGCTAGGGAACAGGTTTCGTTGATAAATCTATATAATCCTCAAACGAAAGCTGCCAGGATAGCATGTTTAAAGAAATACCCATATTTAGTTACAACTTTACCAATTCTATGGGAGGGATTTCAGTTGTACCTTGCTTACTAAGGAGATTACCGAAATAAAATCTATTACGACTCTAATTTTTGACTTTTTAATGTCAAAAGCTGACTTGATTAATTGCAATCAGCCTCTTAAAGGCAAAGCTTGTTATACTTTTATAAAGGGTCAATTGGCTCCACTATAGATTATTTATTTGTTTCTAAGTTCCTTTTGGTACATCACTTTTCTATAATGCCTGTAGAATTTTCAGATCATCATCTAGTGCAGATAGAAGTGGGTGAGTTACCCCTGTAGTGGTCCAGGACTATTCATTGGAAATTAAATTCTCAATGCCTTCAAGACCAAACGGTCAGGAATTCACTTACATTAATCTTGGAAGCTAGGCTTTCTGTGAGGTTTTTATATACTGATCTTGGCAGTTGGTGGGAGGAGACTAAATCTGACTGTGCTCAATGGCTTAAATCTTATGGGGTTTATAAAAGGAAAACCCAGTTTGGGGCTTATTTAAAACTGAGAGCTCACTTGCAAGATTTATATTCCATTGCGAATGTTACCAATCAGGACTTATCTGCTCAAATTTCAGTTATTCGGAAAGATATGAGTAGGCTTCAATATGATAGGGCTAAAACTTTGCAGGGGCTTTTGAATAATCATGTACAGAAATCAGTTATTGGGGATCCCTTTTCATTATGTAAAACTCTGAAAGACTCTACTGCGTTGGAATTTCTGAATACATCTTCAGGGACGGTGTCTGATATTAAGGGTATTTGTATTGCTATTGAAAAACATTTTCGTGAATTGAGGCCTACCGTATCACCAGCTGCTCAAGATTTGAGGGATTATTTTAGCTTTATTCCTCCTCCCCAGTTGGATCAGAGCATGCTGGCCAACATTATTAAATCCTTCTCAGTGCAGGAAATCGAAAACGTCATAGGTCATTTGAAAGACAACACCTCTCCTGGGATTGACGGGTTGTCGAATTTATTTTATAAAGAGTTTCATGCTGTATTAAGTGTGGGTTTGCAAGGGCTCTTTAATTCTTTCTTATTGGGAAGTTCAATTCCGTGCGCTTTTACACAAGGAGTTCAGATCTATCTTTTCAGATCTGGGGATAAGGGGCAGTTTGCAAATTGGAGACCAATTACTCTATTAAACTCCGACTATAAGATTTTGGCAACCCTAATTAAAATCAGATTACAACGCTGGGCATCAACAGTTATTTTTCCTGTGCAGCACTGTGGACTTCCCAATAGGAGAATTCAGTCAATGTTGTCTACAATCAGGGATGTGATTGAACACATGTCTGACTTGGGTTCTGGTGGATGTTTGATTTCTCTAGATTTTGATAAAGCATTTGATCGGGTCAATCATACTTTCCTTTTTTATACCTTAAATTTTTGGGATGCCATCTTCAATTTTGGGCATCATTGAAGGATTGTATGCAAGACTACGGTATTCCCAATAATTAGGGTAGTTTGGGCCACCCATGAGATTCGACTGGGGTGCAGCAAGGATGCCCGTTAAGTCCGTTGCTGTACATTTTTTCATTGGAGACGTTGATCAGAGCTGTCAGCTTAAAACCCTTATGGGATGGCATATTAATCCCAGGTACATCACAACGGTTGTTGATACAAGCATTCGCTGATGATGTTTGCCTCTTTTTTCGGAATTTGGAGCAATTGGATTCATTTTTTCCTGAGTTTCAATGTTTTGCTACACTTTCTAATACCAAATTGAACTTAGTAAAATCTAAGGGTCTAGGGATGGGGTGCGGCTTTCAGCAGCCAATCTGTAGACACTCTATTTCTATATCAACAGGCCCAGTCATGATTTTGGGAGTATTATTTGGTTCCCAAAACTTACCCTTGGAAAATTGGACATTAGTCTTGAATAGAGTAGAGGAAAATAACCTGTTGGAAAAATTTCGTTTTAGCAAAGCAAGAGAGTGCACATCTGCGACAATTTATTTACCTTGTATACAATATCTAGTGGTCATTTTTCGCTGCCATTGCAGTTTGAGACTAAACTTTATAGTCTTTTTTTCAGTTTTTGGGGAAAAGTTAACCCGATTAAAGATGTTATACCTATTTAGATAAGAAACATGGAGGTGTGGGTATGATTAACCCAGTGGTATTTTGTTTCTCATTGTTTTTGTACACTCTTTAAAAGCTTCCTTAGTTCCTCTACTGGGAGTGATGGGCAGTGGTTCAGGGCAGTTATTGGCAGGTATTTAACATCTTGGACGCAGTATGCTCAAAATGGAACCACCATCATTCTCTTCCCATTTATTTTAAACCGGCAGTGCAAAAATTATACAAATGGAAGTTGACAAAACCCAAATTTGTTTCGGCGAGAACATTATGTAAAACTATTCTGAATGCAAATTATCCTGTAAGTCTAGTTTTCAAAACTGCCCTCTGATTTAAATCCAACGGTGTTGGACCAATTAAATAACCCTAGACTGCCAACCTATTTGTGGGAATTACAATGGTTAATTATGTATGGTAGAATTAATGTTAGAGGGTCTGCTAAATATAAAGTAGGAAGGAACGGAATTGTCCTTATTCGACATGTACAAATATTGAAGAAACTATGGAACATTTCTTTTAGAATGTCCAAGTGCTATTTCTTTATGGGCTTATTTAGCAAAACATTGGTTATTGCATGGTTGTTGAATCCCTCTTATAACCTCTTTATTATTGGAGATCTCCCGGTCCGTTTACAAAAATATGATAAGAAACGATGTGGATCTTTTTGGCAGTTCTAGGTTTTGCCTATGGCAAACCAGATGCCAATGGGTATTGTATCAAAAACTTACTTCAGACAAAGCATTTTTCTTTATGTCACAACAGAATTACAGAAAGTTTATTTGCATGAATTACAAATTTATACTGCTGATTCGGTCAGGTTGTGGTGGAAAGGGTTCTCTCACATTATTAAATATAAATAGTGAAATTATGTTAGCATTGTATAAATTTTGACAGTTGTTGTTTGAGGCTGTCTCTGCTGCTGGTTACCTGTGTAGTATATGCTTCCTCTTATTATTTTTCTGTTTTGTGTATTTTCTTATGATTGTTGTTCTTGATTGATTCTACTTGATTGTTTTGTTATTCTTATAATAAAATTACCCTACTCTTTTTTGATAAGTGCAATGGGATCTTTAACATCCACCTGAACTACCACCAATCAGGCAGATTTCAGGATTAGCCTGTTTTAGTAGAAAGCCATACAAATTTAAGATACTAGGTTTAAGGTTAAGTACAGTCAAAAATGAAACTGTAGTACTTTCTGTTTTGAGAAAGGGTTGTCCACCTTTGTAAAGTTTTAGTAACAAGTTTTCATACGGGGTCTGTCTTCTTCTGACAGACTATGTTCTTTAAAGTTTCAAATTCCTTGAATCGTTCTCCAGCTTGAAACTTTTAATTTGAAGAATTTCTTTGTTAATCCACCCATTTTGTACTACTGACCCATTAAAGGTGACATTAAAATGCCTTAATTATAGGCTACAGCATCAGGTAAGCGGGAATTTCTGCATCCTGTGATCCTCAGTCTACCAGACACCCATGAAACTAACTCTCTCGTCCCCAGCAAGAGGGCTGCACTCTGCTAAAGGTCGCTCCACCCATGTTGATTGTGATATTGTAGCTGACAGTAATATTTACCAAGACTCAACAGTGACAGCTAATGCCTTCAATAAATTTTTCACAGACAACAGATTTAGACCCCCCTGGGCCTCCCCCCCCACCAGCCCAGTCAGAAGATGTCAGTTCTCTAAATTCCACTATTGCATGGTTACACGAAAAGAAGTGCTGCCCCTCCTTAAGCAGTTTGGGGATGGAGGCTTTGCTGGCTACGATAAACTCAAGCCAATGCTCCTTAAGATAGCTGCTCCCGTGATAGCCTCCACTGTTGCCCTGCTGCTTAATAAATCACTGACTGAAGGGAGAGTCCCTGAAAGTTGGAAAATAGCCCCTGTAGTCCCAGAGAACCTATTGAAAACTACCACCCGATATATTTACTTTGTTCCTGTTCAAAATCATTGAAAGGTTAGTCTAAAATCAGTTACAAGACGACTTGGAATACTGTCATCTGCTCACTGACAAGCAGCATGGCTTTAGGAAAAATAGAGGCACTGACACAGCATTGGTTAGGCTGTTGTCAGACATAGTAGGGGCCCTGGACAAAGGGCAGTCTACAGGTGCTGTATTTATAGACCTCACCAATTTGACATGGTGGATCACAGCCTCCTGATAGTCAAACGGAAATACTTTGGTCTTGACAGCCTTTCCTGCCAGTGGTTCTCAAATTACCTGGTTAAGAGATCCCAGCAGGTCAAGTAGAAAGGTGCTCAATCTATGCAGAAGCTGTTAACAGATGGTGTCACCAAAGGCACCACTTTGGTTCCATTGTTATTTTCTTTACTTATTAATGATTTGCCCAAAAACTGTAGTAGAGCTAATGTGCTACTGGATGCAGACAATGCTGAGCTGTATTGATGTTCTGCCAATATAGCATAGGCAAGTAGTCTAGCTACTGATTTCCTGGAATTTGAAAACTGGTTTACCCTTAACAAACTAGTACTGAATGCTAAAAAGACCAAAAACGTACTGTTTCGCCCCAAGCACCTGGGCACCTCAAGATAACACCTACTGCCAGTGGCAAGTTCCACTGGCATCCTTATTGAGGTGGTAACCTCAGTGAAATGTCACGGGGTTTACTTGGACCAGATGTCACTTTCACACATCACGTTGACTATATCCCCAAGTCTCTCCACAAGAAAGTCGGGTTACTGTATTGCCTTAATAACCATCTGTCTAATGATTCTCAACTTGCCATAGTCACCAGTTCACCACTCCCTGTTTTGCTCTATGGTGCGTCAATTCTGAAGTCTTAAGGTGATCTGAATTAAACAGGCTAACGGTTCTGTACAACCAAATTAGTCAGTTTGCTGCTGGTGACTCCTCCAGGGTCACCATTATGATGTCTTTCACTCCTTGAATTGGCCCTCATTTGAAGGGCAACTTATCTTATCCATCTTTGCCTCACATTTAAGCTTATTAAAGGTACTACCACCTGGCCTTCTTGATGTCTTGGCCATCAAAACTCCCAGGAGGATGCTTTGCTGATCCTCCAGTATCCTGCTTGATATACAGAGTACTAGATCTTGTGTGGGAAGAAGATCCTTTGCCTTTGCAGCCCCTCCAGTGGAATACCCTCCCGGAATCTCTCCTTAACTGTTCCTCCCTTAGTGGCTTTACTAAAGGGCTCAAGACTTATCTCCAGAAACATTGCCTTTGTACCTGCAATTGTTAAACAGAACCATCTTGCTTCGTAACACAACATCCTACCTGGACTCTGATGCCCAACCATTTGTTCCCACTGCACTACGTTCTGATACCCCAAAGTCTATTGTTTGCCCTTACTTATACTTTTTAACTCATGTTAACCCTCTGTCTATTGTTGTCAATAGAAACATAGATATTGACAGCAGATAAGGACCACTGGCCCACCTAGTCTGCCCATTTTTCCTACCTCCTATAACACAGCAGACCCTACTTGATCTGTGGCCTTACCCCCATCTCTAAGCTTCCCTTATGCCTACCCCATACATTCTGAAGCCTGCTACCATTTTTACCCCTACCACTCTCCACTGGGAGGCTGTTTCAGACAGCCACCACTCTTTCTGTGAAGAAGTACTTCTCACATCTTCCCTGAGTCTCACCGCTCCACTGTCTAGCATGTCCCCTTGTCCTTGAGCACCTTGTTTTCTGAAAAATGCTTCCCTCTTGAACTTTATTTATACCCGTGAGGTATTTCAATGTTTCTATCATATCCCCCCACTCCCTTCTTTTCTCCAGGGTGTACATGTTGAGGTCCTTCAGTCTCTCCTCATAGGGTTTGTGATGCAGACCATGCCCTATTTTGGTTGCCCTCCTCCGGACTGCCTCTGCCGTATGTTCTTCCAGAGATGTGGTCTCCAGAACTGGACATAGTACTCTAGGTGAGACAATTTGTTTCTTGCTTTCTTGTGGTGTCCCCTTGTAGCTTGGTTGAAGCTCTGGTAAATCTCACAAGTCTTCACATTGTGAGACAGGCCCAAGCAGCACATACAGACTGCATATGTGTTTTTGTAAATTTTATCTCCACATTTACAGGACTGGAATAAAAGCTCTTTTGACTTTAGCAGCATGCAGAGATGATGAAATAAACTGTAAATTAAAGTAAAAGAAGAAACCAAACTGGGCTGGCCATCCGGATCAGCGGACTTCTCGGCCTCCTTTTCCCTAACCCTACCCAATATCTTGTCCAGTGTGGCCTTCAGACAATTCTTACAAATTTGGCAGTCTGAATCGAGGTGGTCAAACCCCAGATAGTACACACAGGTGGTGTGAGGGTCTGCCTTGGCAAAGGCATACCCAGACTTACTACAGTGCTAAAACCCAGTGGGCCTGTTTTTTTTTTTTTGGGGGGGGTTCTCAGATGTAGCCATCCTATCCACTTACCCTTTAGCAGCTTTAAAGCCAGGCAGTACCCCCTTATCAGTTACCAACTGTGTTACGGGCTGTGGAAAAAAACACGGTAAAATCACATTTTTTTTAAACCGATAAGGACTGGTACCTCACACTAATACAAATAAACCAAAGATGTTACAAATAAATAAAGAAAAAATCAATCGGTTCCAGCCAGACCGATTGAAAGTTTTACAATTTCCACACACACAAAATCAAACTAATGTCCACTACCTACAACACTTACTGTACTGCAGACAGGGATCTGAACCGAAAAATAATAACATTCATGGTTTAAAACTGACATTTTACTGAGACCGAACCAACAAGCGAAGGAGATTTCTCCAGAGTGACTGTTCAGTTAAGCGGAGTAAAGAATCTGACTAGGTCTCATATAGCATCCAAGCTATATGGGCACTTTTATCGTGGAAGGGTGACTCCTCCATACACATTAAAAGAGCTTGGGAGAAGGACCTGGGAGTTCTGATCCCAGAGGACTTCTGGGTATGGACTCAAGAGTTCACTGGGGTGTTTCATCAGGGAGCTGGCGGGAGTTCTCATTGAAGACCCTTGCCCATTACTTTCGATCCCCAGCTACTCAGACCAGATTCCCTACTTCCATCTCTGCGGTGTGCTGGAGGAATTGTGGTATACACCTGCATCTTAGCTCATTTATTGTATAGAATGCCCCAGAAGCCGGCCTCCCCTTCTAGAAACAAAAGCCTTCAGCAGGCTTTAAAAAGGAAGTATGGACCTTGGATTGGAGAGTGTCCCCTGTGTTGTTTTTTTTTTAGGACCTGTCTAGGAAACTTCAAGACCCCTGACAGTTAAGTTCCTGAAAATCTCTTTTCTTGTGGCTCAAAAAGTGATCACCAGTAATTGGTTATCCCCTAAGAGGATCATCCTGATCATGTGGCAGGAACTTATGATAGACATGTATAGAATGGAATCAATAACAGCCAAGCTTAATAAGAGATTTCCGACCTTTGAGAAATTGTGGAGGCGATGGATTTTTTACATGGCAGTGGAAAAGCCTGAGTTTGTTCCCTGAATAGGGGCAAGCATAGGCCCAGGTTAGTTTAACAAGGCAGAAGCAGACAAAACAGTGGGTCTTTTGGTACACACTTTGGTGGGCACCTGTGCTCGTCACCCCTCCCCCCCTCACTGATGATCTCCTTATCCTGACAGGGCATCCTATAGGGATGGCGGTTGGGAATGTATGATGAGGATACATATGGGATGCATTTAGATGTATACTCTAGATATTTTAAGATGTCTGCATAGATTTACACTGCATATTGTACATTCGCTTTGCTATAAGACCTCTCCTGCCAGTGATAACAATGAGAAATGAATCGTTGTGCTGTAAGTTGTTATGTTTGTCTAACATGTATGGGTGTATGGGCTTTCGGCCCAATAAATTACATTAAATAAAGAAAGTTTAAAAAAAAATAAAGCTGAGACTGGCACAGTGCATTAAGGATGGAGAGAAGGACTTCTTTAGATATATAGGTGAAAAAATGAAGAACAGATAGTGAGAATTAGGGAAAAACAGGGGTGGGTAGAGAAGGTGGGGGGAGCAGGCAGAGCCACTGAATGAGTACTTCTGCTCTGTATTCTTGGTAGGCGGCAGATACTTCACTGGGGTGGTGGAGAGGGAAGGGGGTGACAGATTGAGAAATTACAGAGGGAAGGGTACTGGAAGGGCTGAGTGCACTGTGTGTGGACAAAGCACCAGAACCAGACGGTATTCACCCTAGGGTACTCAAGTAACTGGCAGGACCACTGGTTGACCTGTTCAATACTTCTCTGCACATAGGATGCATCTTACAGGACTGGAGGTTAGCCCATGTGGTGCCCATTCACAAAGGTGTCCCAAGGAATGATCCAGGCAACTACAGACTGGTGAACCTCAGAGCAATTATGGGCAGGCTCATGGAGACAATCTTTAAGGAGAGACTGGTGACTTTTTGGAGGGCAGTGGGCTCCAAGACAGGCAGCACATGGGTTCATCTCAGGCAGGTCCTGCCAGACAAACCTGATTAAGTACTATGATTGGGTGGCCAGGGAGCTGGACAAGGACCATGAAGTGAATGTCCTGTACTTGGACTTCAGCAAAGCCTTCAGTTCAGTGCCACATGGGCGGCTAGGAGGGAAGCCAGAAGATACAGAGGTGGGTACTAAAATGGTCAGATGGATCACAAACTGGCTGAAGGGCAGGCAGCAAATGATGGTGGAGGGGAAACTCATCACCAACAGCAGTAACAAGTAGGGTGTCACAGGGATCGGTACTGGGACCAGTGCTGTTTGGACTATTCAAAGCAGATATTTCACATGGGACCCAGAGTAAGATCAGTCTGTTCACAGACTATACCAAGATGAGAGCTGTGGTGGATGACTTCGAGGAGTGGAGAGGACTGCAGGGACCTGACCAAACTACAGGAGTGGCCGGACACATGGCAGTTAAGGTTCAGTGCCAAGAAGTGCAATGTAATGCACTTTGGAGCAAAGAACAAGAGGAGGAGCTATCAGCTGGGAGTGGTACAGTTAGGGGTTACAGAGGAGGAAAGGACCTAGGGGTGATTATAATGGAGAATATGAACAACTCAGCTCAGTGCTTGGAATAAGGCAGCAGCGAAAGCCAACATGATGCTGGACTTAGCTGTATTACATGGCGATTATAGCTTATACATCAGCTTTAAAAAGATCAATTGTGAGAGTGTTGAAGAAATCAAATACTCCTTATAGTTTATGTAACACCTTATACATAAAGACTGAAACACACTATAACCACACTGCAGTCTGCACTATTGAGGTTTACAAGTTGTAATGTAAACAGCTAAAAACGCAATTAGTGTGTTATTGTCAGATGATGATCCAGAGTCTCTATTCAAGGGAACTGCATGCTGATGGGTACTGCTCTGCCTCAGTGTTTTCTGTTCCAGCAATTTGCTCATCACAGACCAACGTAATGGTGAATTCTGGTGCATAACAGTCAGGGTTTAATTCACTAAAATTAATGGGCCATTAAAATTCCTAGGTCGTAATGGCATATTATGTTATTAATGGCACCATTAAAATCATACAATACCATTAAAAGAAAAATGGCCATTAAAAAAGAGAGAAAAATGTAATGGTGCCATTATTTACATACCGATTAATGGGATAGTAAGGGTATCATTTAATGGGAAGGATAGCATTGGAGAAAGAACTGGAAGGGGACAGGATCAGTTGTGTTCCAGGACAGTAGCTGCTGCTGCTGCTGCTGCTGTTGTTTTCACAGGGTTCTTGTGGATTTTACTTGGTAGGTTAGTTCTTTTCTTTCTTACTTCTAAGGGGCTAGCAGGGTATTGTTTTGGGGGATGCTGGATGTTTGTAAACTGATTTGTTGGCTGTAAGTGGGGCTCTTTTGTGATGGATGTTTCACGTAAGTGGCTGTGCTGGTAGAGGCCTATTTCTTCTGATTTAAAACCCATTTGGTGGATTTGCTTGGAGATGGTTATTTGAATTGGAGACCTATATCTGTTAATTTCAAGCCTATTTTGATGTGGTGTTAGTGAAGCTGATTAAATTGGAGACCTGTTTCCTTTGGCAGCAAACATATTTTGGGGGCTTTGACTTGAATTTTTGATTCCTTGTGCTGACTCCATTAGCTGTAAAGGTTAGTTCATAGTGGGGGAGGGGTGTTAATGGTCTGGCCAGGTCTCACTCAGCCAATTGACTGGAGCAGGGCTGAATCAGGTTGAGGTGCTAGCTGCTTTGTCTTCTCAGAAAGAACTGGAAGGGACAGGATCAGTTGTGTTCCAGGACAGTAGCTGCTGCTGTTGTTTTCACAGGTTCTTGTGGATTTTACTTGTTAGTTAGTTCTTTCTTTCTTACTTCTAAGGGGCTAGTAGAATATTGTTTTGGGGGATGCTGGATGTTTTTAAACTGATTGGTGGCTGTAAGTGGGGCCTTTTGTGATGTTTACTGCAGTTGCGCTGGTAGAGGCCTATTTTTGATTAAAGCTCTTTGGTGGAGTTGCCTGGTTCTTAGCTGTAGCTTGGGTGGTACAGCTGATGCCTCTCTCTGTCAGGGTTTGCCCAAGACCTTCCCTAGAAGTCTGCAATTTATAGGGGAACACCTGCCCTGCAATTGGGAAAAGGCTGCTGGTGCAGCTCTGTAGATCTAGCCACTGGGGTTGGATTTAAAGGCTGGGAGAGAGGAGCTTAGGAGTTGTTCATTTCCTTATAAGTTTAATGTGTTGTACTGCACCTAGTAACAGAGTTACTGGTGTACAGTGAGACTGTCTCTAAGATTAGTGGGTGACCTGATTAGGCAGTAGGGGTATCTTGGACTAGGGGGAACCTGGTGGCTCACCAAAGGAAACCTATTTGGAAGGGATGGAACCACACATCAGCTAGGGCCAGCATCTTTGGGAGGGTGGTGGGGTGCACAGGGTGTGGAGCAGCCATGATACTGGACTGGGCTTGAAGTTTGGTGGTTGCCCAGTGTGCTACCAGCTAGCACAGCTTAGGGAGGAGGGTTAGGGACAAGGGAGAAAGCTGGGGAAGGGGGTGGTATGGTTGGGGAAGGGGCTAGAAATCCCCCACAGGGTTGCACCAAGCACTGGGGGTGGGGGTATAGGGAAAGGAGTGCAGGAGAATACTCAGGGGTCACATAGGGACCCTGGCAGAGGGGGTCCAAAAGGACACTACCAAGGAAGCAGGCAGGTAACTGGGGACCCTCACAAAGGGGGGACGGAGGGACAACATTCTCAGGGAAGTAGGCAGATGGCCAGTGCTGGACAGAAGGAAGCAAGGCGGGGAGGTGGATCAGACCTTAAACTCAGTAACCGCTTCAATTCTCTTCTTCTGCTCAAGGATGAGGGGGGTGATGTAGCCACAACAGAGGTGGTTAGAGACGGAAAGGGAGTGGGAGTGGGAGGCAGAGGCCAGATAGCAGGAAGAACAGGGGGACCTGGAATGCAGGAGAATGGGGGGAGCAGTGACTCAGAGCAGGATGGGCAGGGGAAGAGGAGGAAGCGCAAGGAGAAGGACAGTTGGGAGGAAAGGTAAAGGAGAAGGACCAGAAGTACAAGGAGGATTCAGTAAAGGAGCTGAGGTTTAGGCCAGGGGGCATGGCGAGCAGAAGGAACTAAATGGAGACAGGAAGGAAGGAGGATGAGCCAGGCTAGTTTAGCAGATGGGGGAGAAGGACCAGTTGTAGAGCAGTGAGGGGGAATTAGCAGGTACAGAAGGATACTCTGGAGGAGGAGGCATAGGATTGGAGGAGGGGTGGCCATGGTAAATAAGGAGGGGTGGTATGTGGCACCCAGATAGGGGAGGAACAAGGAGCCAGCTGGGTGGAGGGCCGGTAGAAAGGATGAGGACATGGAAGGGGGATGGAGGAAAAGGGTGGTCAGGTGCTCCTGCTGGGGATTCTATGATCAGGGGGTATCAAATGGGATAGGGAGGAGAAGCCTGGCCAGTTAGAACAAAATGCTTCCCTGGACTAACGGTGCACAGGGCTAAGCACGAGGTATATCAGCTGGCAAAGGACCGTGGGGTTCCCCAGACATACTGGTCCACCTGGGTACAAATGACATTGAGGGAATAGCAGAGCTAGAGATACAGGCAAGATTCAGGAGCTCGCCAGGGTCTGTCATGACATAGGATGCACAGTTTCCTTCTCAGAAATCCTGCCAGTGCCAAGGGCTAGTGGGAACACAAAGGAAAATTAGGGAGATAAACCAGTGGCTCAGGGAGTGGTGTGAGGCCAGAGGGTATGGGTTGATGGGGGATTGGGGGGAGACCTGGGAGGATAAGGAGCTGTATGCTAGAGATAGACTACATCTCAATTTGGAGGGGAGGAGAATCCTTAAGTTGAAAATAGAGGAGTTCATTGGTGAAAAGTGGGGTTTAAACTTGTGAAGGGGGGTGGGATGGGAGAAAAGGCTGTCAAGGGGGTGCCGATAAAGGAGGGACTCTGTCTCCACCCTGGGGACCAGGAGGATTGCAGGAAAAGACCGACTGGCAAAGTGCAGACCAGGAGAAACAGAATCCCATGGGAACACGAGCAGGGGAAATGGAACTATAGGGAAAGGGTGGAAGGTAGTCCTGCTAAATGCCAGGAGCTTGGGCAATAAAATGCCTGAGCTCCAGGCGATGCTAACTGAGGGAGCAGTGGATGTGGCAGCGGTCACTGAGACTTGGGCCACTGCAAGACATGACTGGGACCTGAACCTGGAGAGTTACACTATGTTCAGGAAGGACAGGGGGAGGGAAGGAGGAGAGGTAGCAATGATAGTCAAAAACTGCATTGGCATAGGGGAGTGGAGGAGGCGGAGGGAACCGTGGAGGATTGGGGTCACCTTGATAACAAGGGGGGGGCAAGAGAGTAAAAATAGGAGTGGTGTATAGACCCCCTGCCCTGGTGGAGGAGCTGGAGGACAGTCTGGTGGCAGATGTTAGGAGACACTGTAGACTGGGCAGAGGAACGGTAGTGGTGTTAGGGGACTTAAACATGCCAGGAACAGACTGGGAGACTATGACATCCTCTGTGACCAGGGAACAGAGGTTGTTGGATGTCTTTCAAGACGCGTTCCTAACTCAGCAGGTGAGGGAACCGACCAGGGAGCGCTGGGTACTGGATGTGGTCCTGGCAGACAGTGACCAGATTGGGGGCCTGGAGGTAAGGGACCCATTGGTGAGGAGTGACATGCCACAGTCTGGTTCTGCCTGGACCTAGGAGGTATAAGGCTGCACAAGGACGGAAGTAACC
Source organism: Neoceratodus forsteri (assembly GCA_016271365.2). NCBI lineage: Eukaryota > Metazoa > Chordata > Ceratodontiformes > Ceratodontidae > Neoceratodus > Neoceratodus forsteri. Next base: position 118,664,335 of record JADMNL010000023.1, read on the forward strand.
GACTTCAGGGGGGCGGATTTTAAGGAAATGGGAAGGATCCTTAAGGAGCATTTGGATGGGATTGGGTCAGACATGGACGCTGATAGTAGGTGGGAAATCATCAGGAGAGTGGTGCAGGATGCTACCAGCACCTGTGCAAGAGTAAGACGAAAATGCGGTAGGACCCAAAAACCCTGTTGGTGGTGCGGGGAAAGAAAGCAGCCTATAAGAAATTCAAGTGCTCAAGGAGTGAAAGGGATCGAGGGGAGTACGAGCTGATGGCTAGAAGGGCCACTAGAGTGGTGAGGGCGGCTAAGGCAAGAAAGGAGCAGAACCTGGCCAGGGAAATTAGGAGAGGGAAAAAGGGGTTCTTTAGATACATTGGGGAAAGACGAAGGGTGAAGGGGCAGATTAGCAGGATTAAATCAGGGAGAGATGGGCACAAGACCGGGGAGCAGGCTGAGGTACTAAATGAGTACTTCACCTCAGTTTTCCCAGGGAAAATGGAGTGCTGCATCATACATGGGAGGACAGAGATAATGAGGAGGGACCCTTACCGATTGGCAGGTCTGGGAAGAGGGGAGGCATCACTGGCAGGTGGGGAGGCTACAGGAGAAGAGGTACCAGAAGTGGAAATCACAGCAGAGTGAGGAAGCCTCAGCTCCCTTAAGACGGAGAAAGCACCGGGGCGGATAAATTACATCCTAGAGTGCTGAAGGAACTTGCAGATGTCCTGGCGAAACCCCTGGCAGAGCTTTTCACCATCACTCTGAGGACAGGGTGGGTGCCCCAAGACTGGAAGGTGGCGCATATAGTGCCTATCCACAAGGAGGGATCAAGGGAGGTGGCAGGGAACTACAGGCCTGTCAGCCTGACATCGGTGGTGGGAAAGGTGATGGAGGGCATTGTCAAGGAGAGGCTGGGGGGGACCTGGATAAGTCAGGGTGCCTGGACGATAGACAGCATGGATTCATCCTGGGGAAATCGTGTCAGACAAACCTGGTGGAGTTCTATGACTGGGTGACAAGTGCCTTGGACCTGGGTAGACCAGTGGATGTCCTCTTTCTAGACTTCAGCAAGGCATTTGACTCTGTTCCTCACGTGGGCCTGTTGGATAAGCTAGGAGAAATGGGGGTGGGAAACCAGATGATTAGATGGATAGGCAATTGGCTCCAGGACCGGACCCAGAGGGTCGTAGTTGGTGAGATAGTCTCATCCCCAAGGAGGGTCATTAGTAGGGTCCCACAGGGATCAGTCCTTGGGCCCCTTCTGTTCAACGCCTACGTATCTGACATAAGGACAGGAATCAGGAGTGAGATGAGTCTCTATGCAGATGACTCGAAACTGGGGGCGGTGGTAGATCGGGAGGAGGGGAGGGTGGCCCTGCAGGGGGACCTGGAGGCTCTGGAAAGATGGTCTAGAAAGTGGAAGCTGAGGTTCAATGCAGGGAAATGCAAGGTACTCCACCTGGGGGCCAGAAACCCAGGCCAAGTGTACACCCGGGGGGGGATACTACAAGTCTCAATGGCTGACAGGGACCTGGGGTGGTGGTGGATGTCAAGATGAACAACTCTGAGACTTGTAGGAGGCAGCAGCCAAGGCCAACAGGATGCTGGGATGCATCGCTAGGGGATCACCTCAGAAGGAGGAAGTGATACTCCCACTGTATAACTGCTTGGTGAGGCCGCACCTGGAGTACTGCGTGCAGTTTGGAGGCCACACTTAAAGAGGGACATTAACCTCCTGGAGAGGGTCCAGAGGAGGGCAACCAAAATGATTTGGGGCTTGGGGACAGGACCTATGAGGAGGGCTCAAGAGCTAAATATGTACACATTGGAAGAGAGAAGGGACCGGGGGACATGATAGAGGTCTTCAGGTACATGAAGAGGGTAAATAGGGAGGAACAGTCAGGGTGCTTTGAAGGAAGGAGGAAGGGCCACTAGAGGGCATGGGTGGAAGCTGGAGGGGAAGATTCAGGGAGAAAGGAGGAGGTGCTACTTCACCAGGAGGTGGTGGAGCCATGGAATGCGCTGCCTAGGGGGCTGGTGGAGGCAGAGACAGTGGAGGGGTTCAAGAGGGGGTGGGACAGGTACAGGGGAAGGGTTCTGGAAGCAAAATCCAATGCAGCAAGAATATCCGGAACTGGGAAGGGAGAAGCCAGAGAAGGCGAGGGGGACAGCAAGGTCAGCATCCAGGGTGGGGGCTGACCAAATGAGCAGACACGAAAGACCGTTAGGCCTATTCTGCTGGCATTTTAGTATGTTAGTATTAATTATGCCATTAATATATAACTATGATTTAATGACCATTAATACACACATTCAAAATACAGATTAAATTAATGGCCATATTAATGGTAAGATTAATGGCACATTTGATGGCCATTATCTTGCGTTACTGACCAGTAAAATTAATGGTTAAAATCCATTAAAAGAGACTATTAAACTAATTTAATGAAAGAAAATATTAATGGTCGATAGACCATTAAATTAATGGCACTTAACAAGTAATGGTCATTTATTTCATGGCTAAGTAGCCATTAAATGGACACTTAACCTAATGGCCATTAAACATTTAATGTCATGCAACTACATGAAAAACCCATTAAATTTAATGGGATTTTAATGCTTTCACATAAATCACATTGTTAATTTGGCCATTATTTATGTACCGATTAATGAAAATTTAATGGAAAATTTAATGAATTCGTAATGAGGTTTATAATGCCACTTTAATGGCGTTCAATGCAGTAGTGCAGATCAATGATGCTTAAATCTTTGAGCAGATAAGGACTCACCAAAGCAATGTCAGTTCCAAGAAGTGCACTTTCTTTATTATAAATAATGACAGCAAAGTGGTCCTCACATGAAAATTAAAAATGCCCGCTCCCTCATAATGTGGATACTTCCAGATACGTCACACTTGATGCATTTTACACATGCATGCTTTCTCAAAGGTGTCCTAGTATCACAGACTACTCCCTTAAATGCATCAAAGTCTTAAACATATATACAAATTTATAAATTGGCCTCAATATTCAGACTGCGCCCGGCAATGGCACAAGTAGAGGCGCAGCACAACCGAGGTGTGCCACAGCAGGACAGGGAGATATTCTAAGGAGATGCGCCATGGTGCATCACCTCTGAATATAGCACATAATGCACAGGGCGCAAATACAGTGCACTGGCACATCCCCCAGACAGGGTAGGACTGGGAATGCTCCAGTGCACCTGTAGTGTGCTGGGCGCAATTCTCAGTTATTCAGACCTGGACATGTAAATGGGGCCATAATGTATGCAAGGCGCAAATGGGGCCATTTGCATGTCATTATGGCCCCATTTGCATGCATTGAGCAGGCAGGCCGGCGAAATGATCCTGGCACCCTGCAAAACATGTGGTGTCCCCAGAGGATGATATGCGGACCCCCCACAGCGGCATGCACCGGACAGTAACAGTGGAGTCCCTCGTAGTCTAGTGGCACCCCTCTCCCTACTTGTAGCCCCGATCACCAAAACTAAACCAGGTAGACATCCTCCATAGTCCATTGGTAGCCTTCACCACACCTGATGCTCCAATCCCTGTAAAATAAATTATCTGATTTTCCCTGGTAATCTAGTGGTCCCCCCATCCCTCCCGTAACCCTGCTCGCCAATCGTATGTTGCAGTCACCTCCCTGGTGATCTAGTGGCATCCTCCTCCCCATCCTGACCCTCTGATCATTGTAAAAATGACGGCTCCCATCCCTGGTGGTAGTCTAGTGGTACCCTCCACTCTGCCTGTGACCAGGAGCATTGGCGAATCATATCACAACATCACTCTGATGGTCCAGTGCCCCCCCCAACCTCACAGGCCACCTGCCCACCCAGCACCCCCCCATCATTGGCAGGCAACTGCTACCCACCCTCATACCAACCGCCGAATGACAGGGTACAGTACGTACTGGAAGCTCATTAGTCCACACTGTGGACCGCTGGCCTTGTAGTGCATACTGTATATATCACTCACAAATATGTGAATGACTGACCTTCATTCACATATTTGTGAGTGACACGTACAGTATGCACTGCAAGGCCATTTGTCCACAGTGTACGTTGTCATTTGACAGGTGGCTGGGCAGTATGAGGGCAGGTTGCAGCTGTCCACCAATGACGGGGGTGCTGGGAGGGCAGGGGTCTGTGAGGGTGGGGGTGCACTGGAGCACTAGAGTGATGTCGTGATATGATTCACCAGTGCTCCTGGTCACAGGCAGGGTGGGGGGGTACTGCTAGACTACCAGAGATGGGAGCCATCATTATTACAGTGATCGGAGGGTCAGGATGGGGAGGGGGGTACCACTAGACCATCACTTCTTTTATTGGTTTCAAATACGGGATACACTGCACATAAATCACACACAAAACTTTCCTGGCAATTGTGGTCTCTGCTGAGGTACTGCATTTACCAATGTTTAGTGAAAAAAAATAACATTTTGCCACTCCGAAAAGGTTGTTCAGTCAGAAACCCTTGACCTCAGTTTAAAATTAAGAAAGCAAGTCTGTGTAATGTTAATATTCCTAAAACTCTTGCTAGTATGCCTTCTGTCTTAAGAGATTAGTGTGTGTCATTTTACAGTAACATTTTCATATTATTTCTAGAGCCATTCTTGTACCAACCCAAATCCCAATTTAAGACAGCCCCCTGAAAAATCACAACTCATAAGGTTTGATTATCAAGGCATCACACAGTTGGAAATGTGATATGATTGCATAATGATACAGCTACATTTTATTTCACAGTTGGAAATGTGACATGACTGCGTAATGATACAGCTACATTTTATTTCACAGTTGGAAATGTGACATGACTGCGTAATGATACAGCTACATTTTATTTCACAGTTGGAAATGTGACATGACTGCGTAATGATAAAGCTACATTTTATTTCACAGTTGGAAATGTGACATGACTGCGTAATGAAAAAGCTACATTTTATTTCACAGTTGGAAATGTGACATGACTGCTTAATGATACAGCTACATTTTATTTCACAGTTGGAAATGTGACATGACTGCGTAATGATACAGCTACATTTTATTTCACAGTTGGAAATGTGACATGACTGCGTAACGATACAGCTATATTTTATTTCACAGTTGGAAATGTGATATGACTGCGTAATGATACAGTTACATTTTATTTTCTTGAGGAGCTCATTGTACTTAGTGTTTAAGAGATAACGTATTTGAATTCGAGTCAAACTTATCTAAAGTGGGGTATCTGTGGGTAACTCTGATCCACGTGGGCCAGAAAATCACCCTCCTTCTGGGTCAAACAAAATGAATAAATTATAAAAGTTCCACATCCCATCCTGATAATTCTGGCACAAAATGGGGAGGAGTGAGAGGCACTCCTGTCACTCTCCATTCTGAATTTTATGTAAACTGTAACCTCAGATGGTGACCAGGTACATGAAGGAGTAGGGAATGTAGTGGGTGAAGTTCCACATCATGCAGTGTAATTAGTGCCTTATATATCACAACATGGGGCACCCCACACAAAGTCAGGATGATATGTGTATGGCGAGGTAGGGGGGTTGGGGTGGCGAGGGAATAGGAAGCCTTTGCATCTATGCAGTGCAGAGTATGCTACATGTATTCATACATGGTGAACCACATACGGCATGGGTGAGTGAGATGGAGCCCCAATCTAGTAGCAAAGTAGGTGCCATATCACCAAAGGAATGCAAACACAAAAGCCTCATGAAATCCAAACAGGAGCCTTAGTAATAAAGAAAGGGGTTATAAGGGGAGCAATCTTGCGGGGCAGTACATCATATCCCTCAGAAAGTGGATGGTGTTCCCACTTCTGAAACGCTAAGCGTGAGTTTTATTATATTTTTTTCTAAATCAAAAGAGTGCACAGGCAACAATAAAGTTTGGGAAGCAGGGTTCATAATCAAGCATGACAATATATCAGCACCATATTTCATTTGATGAGATCACAAGTGGTGTAGATCAGATGTGATGGAGAAGCTTTCAATCTGACTGAGCAATAATTTCAATTTCAATTTCCGCCAGTCCAAAGTAAATGGAAAGAGCACTTACAAACGCAAAGCAAATACTGAACGAGCCATACCATTACATGAGATATCCTTTGCAATAGAAGAAGGTGTTCCGAAACTTATCCCCTGGCTTGCTACAGATTGGTGCAAGTAAATGGACAGGGTTCCTACAGACACAGAGCACTACAGGCTGTCTCATAAAGTAATGAGACATAACTCTCCAACATAGTTTTTTAAAGAACAAAAGTTTGAATTTTTATTTGTATCCACTCATGTTCAAAGTCCCATATGTTGAGTAGCTCATCCCAGGACTAATGTGAACATACTAGGGATACAGTTTGAACAAATACGATGCATCAAAAAGTAATGCAGAGCAGAGACTGGCCCAATCAATGGAACTATAAGGTGGTTCAGAGAAATATAAATGTAAACTGGCAATTGACAAAAAAAGATTAAAAAAAACAAAACAAAAACAACTAATTTGCATGCAATCTCCCTCGTAGCGGGTGAATAGAACCTCAAACTTCGCAATCTGTCTCTTCAGAGTAAATTTCGGCAACTTCATAAGAAAGGGGATATTTTCCACATGAAATTTGATGTATCTACCATGGAAGATTTACATTTTGTATCTATTCACTTGGTACATGCTCTCAAAAATCTAAATGCACCAACACTAGGGTTAGGAGCAGAAGGGAAGGGATCCAAAGGCTTCGTCCCGTTCTTCGTGGTTTGCATTTACAACAAACACTGAATCAGGGTTGGGCCTTTTTTAACAGGATAACCTTTATGATCCAGACGTGAATGGGCCTGAGAGTTTTTTTTTTTTTATAAAAAGTGAACTGCATTACTAGTACAAATGTCAGTACCAGCTCAGTGTAAACTGAATTCCAATGGGTTTTGTTGCAGCTATCCACTTCAGTGTCAGCAATGAGAAGAAGACAGGCAGGAAGAAGGGAAAAGAAAAACACGTAAACACATAGGGTGGGATATTCAAAGGTTCACGCCATGCACAGCAAGGGTTGCCATGCTAAGTCCAAAAGTCAGCCATTTGCGATATTCAGCAGGAGGCAGTTCATGCAGCGAAAATGCTGAGCAACAGCGCCAATGCAAATGAAGGCATGCGCAACTGAAGAGGTGGATCCATGCATAAAGGCGCAATCTCGATGTTCAAAGACTTCGCGTGTCGCAACAGCGCTGGAAATTCTGACTAGCGGAAATGAGCCAAAATAAAAAGGCTCAAGGAAGCGGTGCAAGAACGCTACAAGGATGCCAAGTGGGGTAGAGCGAGAGAGAGAGGGAGAGACAGACAGACAGTGACAGGCTAGGGCAGGCAAGGCAAGCGTGGGCCATAGGCTGTAGAGGCCAGCGGGGGGTGCCCGGTGCAGTGGAAGTAGCAGTGAGGACAGCGTGGGTAACACAGCAACACCAGCGGGGGCAGAAGCCAGGGAGATGGACAGTGCCAGCTTCCACATGGAAGCTGTAATGAGGGGGGTGAGAATGCAAGCTGCAGGGGCACGAGGCCATGGAAGGGCCCGTCGGCGGTACGCCCCCAACAGGCAGTACCATGCCCGCATCAGCTATGAGCTGTACACAGGTGTAGAGATTGTGGGCTGGTACCACCTGAACAGGGCAATACTGAGGCGGCTCTGTGAGCTGTGCAGTGATGTGATGCAGGCACCCTCACGATGGAGTCACGCTCTGTCAGTGGAGACCAAGGTGACAGCCTGCATGTGCCTGCTCACCACAGGCACCTTCCAGAGGCCGACAAGGGACACCACAGGCATCACACAGTCGGCCACGTCATGCATCCTCACCCAATTCCTCAGCGCACTGCTGCCACATGCTGCGAAGTACATCCATTTCCCCAGCACCACGGCAGAGCGTACAGCAAACATACAGGAGTTCCACAGGGTAGCACATATGCCTGGCGTGCTAGGGGCCATACACTGCACCCGTGTGGCCATTCGCATGCCACCTGGCCCCGATGGGGCTGCATATAGGAACAGAAAGGGCTTCTCCAGTGTCAGCTGCCAGGTGGTGTGTGATGCCACTGGGCGCATAATCAATGTCTGTGCCACACACCCTGGTGGAGCACATGATGCCTTCATATGGTATCAGTCCGCACTGTGCCATCGATTCAAAAGTGGGGACATCCCCACAGGCCATCTAGTGGGTGAGTACGCATGTATGGAATGCAAACTCGGGGCAAGGGTGGGAATGCCACAGGTGCCATGGTAGTGGCACACAGGGATATGGGCAATATGGACCTGAACATGATAGTGATCTCCACTATCTCCACACAGGTGACAGCAGATACCCACTCCATCCCTGGCTGCTCACACCGTACCAGCGCCCCATGACCCCATCGTAGCAACGCTATAATAAGGCACATGCTTCCACACGCAACATCATAGAGCAGGTGTTTGGGATGCTCAAGGCACGCTTCCGATGCCTAGACACCTCCGGCGGTGCCCTACAGTACAGCCCCCAAAAGGCCTGTGGGATATTCCTGGCCTGTTGCATCCTGCACAACATGGCCAAAGACTGTGGGATAGCCCTACAGGTTGAAGAGGGGGACAGCGATGGGGACGCCAGTGGCGCCGGTGTTGATGGTGATGAGCAGCCCCCAGGACGGCAGGACCCCCGACTGATCCGGCAGGCCCAGCTGCACCGGGACACCATCACAGAGGAGCACTATGCACAACACAGGTAAGTCAAGGGGACATGTGCAACCAACACTGTCCATGCGCAAACCACAGGCACACAGGGTAACACACAAGGGGCATGATGGCCAGGGGAGTGGAAGGGTCCAGGCATACAAACATACCATCAGGGAGGGGTGAACATTCATATGGACACACACACACACACAGGCACAGAGCGTACATGGGCAGATGCACAGCACAGCAGAACCGACATTGCTAACACACAGAACCACCGACCACCCCCACCACCTGTACTGTCCAAGTACGTGTGTCAGATGCTGGGCACCCTTGCACCTTGGTGTACAGTACAATGCAGGCATCATCATGCACATGCACCTGTGGACAGCAGTTGGGAGGGTGTGCAGGTGGTCCGTGTGTCGGCGTATTGAGCAGAGCACCCAGCAGTGCACTGCCCACCATGACACACATTGCACACAGGGCAGCACCAGACAGGGCCCGCACTGGGAGACAGGTCAGTCATGTAGCACTGTCCCACGGCCACCGCGGATGCGTGGGCAGCCCCACTGTGACCCAACAGCCCTGGCAGGCTGAGCAGGGGCCACATGGGGTGGCACTGTTGGACCACCAGGGGTCCCACTGCGCGAACGCGACCTTGCCCGCACAGGGGTCTGCAGCATGCCGAACAAACCTGTACCAGGGGTGCTCGGGATGCCCACAGCAGAACCCAGCGTTGACAGGCCTGGTGTCGCACGACGCCGGGAACAGGGAGTAGAGAGTGAACTGTGTGTGGTGTGCGGTACAGGGGCACCTGACTGTGTGCCCAGTGCGTCCACGACAGAGACCACTGCCTGGGTCAGCCTGTCAATGGCGGCGGTCACATCCGTCCGCATACGAACCAGCTCTGCATGGTCCAGAGCACTCTCCCTGCTGTGCCGCTCCACAGCCACAGACAGTGCCTCCACGGACATTGCAACCCGTCTCTGCTGCTGTACTGATTCCTGCAGCAGGCGGGTGTGCTCATCCAATGGGTACTGTGCCCCAACGGCATCCTGTCCCCCAGGGTGTGGAAGGTCCTGATGCACAACACCCCTTGAGGGTGGGCGCTGTTCGCCAGGACCAGGAATGGGCAGATCAAAGGGCGGCGGACATATGCCACCGCTTGACACTGTACCCCCAGACCTGGTGGGTGACTGCTGCTGCTACTGCCCCTCCAACCGCTGTGCCCCAGGGTCCACTCGTTCCACCGCTGTGGCCGCAACAGTGCCAGACACCTGCACAGCCACCGGTGCTGCCCCACCGGTGCTGACAGGCACAGCCTGGGACTGTGCCAACATGCTGGTACACAAGTTGGAACCAGAAAGGCCCAGGGCACGTGCTTGGCCTGCTGTGTGTCCGTCATGGGACACACATATCACTGCCCATTGCAGTCCTTGCATCATCAATGGTGCAGGTATCGCTACAGCCACAGTCACAGCGCGGCTGGCATGCTTGCATGCCAGACTGCTGAGACACAGGCTGTGCACCTCCACCGAATCACCGACACCAGACTTGGCGGCCCAGCATGCATGCTGCTGCAGTGCATGCTGGCTGGTGACAGAGGTGGATGGACCCTCCTCCATGTCCAGCAGGTCATCATCACTTCCTGGACCCACCACCACCCTCTCCTGAAGACGAACAGGATCTGTAACAGAAAGAGAGTACATGTGAGTGCATGTGAACAACCTCCCCCCCCCCCAACACCACCACCATGTTATACCGTGCAGTGATAGGCTTCCACCTGTCTGAATCCACCTCCTGGTACGCCTCATTAGCGCTCCGCTGCATTGATGCAAGCGTCTCCTCCTCAGCCGGGTCAGTCCAACACGCTGGCTGGCCCCCCGCCAGTGCCAGCACGTGCCACCCTGAAGGCTGCCACCTTCTCCTTCAACCTCCTGCGGTCTGTCCCCATCTTCTTCTTGCATTCCTGCACCCGAGCTACCCCCTCCCATGCAGCCACACGGGACTGAGGGGTGCCCCGCCGTCCACTCAGTAGTGGCTCCTCTTCCAGGTAGGCCTGGAAGAGGGCCTCTGTCTCTGCTGGGGTAAAGTTGGGCCTCCATCTACGCCCACCATCCTCACCCTCACCTTGTCTTTGCTCGGTCATGGCGATCTGTATGGGGGGAAGTGGACACCTGTCACTGTGCAGTCTACAGTATTTTCCCATGACCATTGTCCAGAACATCACACAGCATGCAACTCACCTCTCACCTGCAGTACCCGAATCTGGCCAGCGCAGCCCAATGTCGCACATTTTTATAGCGCAATGCATGCAAATTAGGAGTGGAGCAACTATAATGAGATGCAAATCACGCCACTACGCCTTTGAATGGCTGATCAGATGATTTGCATGTGTCGGCTGAATATCGCGCAGTTGCGCTTTGCGCAATACAGTTGAGTCGGCTGAGCCAATGGCGCAGATCTGTGACTGTGTGGTACACTGCACTGCGCATGCTCAGATAGCTTACGCAGGCGTCTGCCGCGCTGCTGACGTGCTGTGCGCGATCGGCAATTCAGGCCATGGCCACCATTGTGCCAGTGGCACTACAGCACTGGGTACTATATGGCGCTGTGGCACTACTGCACAATAGTCCACTGTGGCACTGGTACGCAGGTGGTCAGTCGCGCAGGATGCGTATACGTCAGATGGTGCTGTGCGTGGCCTTGCATCATTGCCCATGACCTGGTGTCCGACCTTTGCCCCCTGGCGCTGTTCGGTTGCCATGTGTACGGCCCTATTGCGCTGTCTGGTGACAGCGCTATGTGAACTGACGGCGCTGTTCAAACAGCGCGATTGGAACCTATGGTGGTCCATTGCGCAACATCTCCACGTGGGGTTACGGTGCAGCGGGGCACCATATTGCCTGCTGTAAAGTTGGTAGCATGGCACGCAGGAGGGCAGTGCAATGGAGCCCCGTGGAAGTGGCCAACTTGGTGGCCCTGGTGGAGCCCCACTATGGGGCACTGTATGGTGAGGTGCCCCTCACCATTGCTAGGACCCAGGTCTGGCAGCAAGTGGCCAGTGACCTGGTGGGGGTCACTGGGCGGTGCCAGTCAGCTGAGCAGTGCCGGCACCGGTACAGTGACCTCCGCAGGAGGGATCCTCAGCTTCTTGAGCGGCTACGGTCACGTGCCAGGAGGGGCGTGGTGCCTAGACCAGGTGGGTGTACCATCGATGCACCTGTATTCTCTGTAGGGATGTGAGTGTGTTTTGGTGGCTGTGCATAGGTGATGGCTCTGCCATGGTTGGCTGTCTCAGTGTGTGCAGGTGTGAGATGCATGGGTCTGGCTGTGTGGGCAGGCACTCTCACTGGGGCAGGAGGCAGTCTGCTTTGGAGTCACACTGATGTTTTTCTCAACATTTGTCTCCCACAGGATGGGCGGAGAGGATGCAGGCACGGGGTGAGGAGGGCCGTGCCAGGCGGTGGTGCTGTGAGTGGTGCACCCCAGCAGCAGCAGCAGCAGCCACAGCTGCTTGAGGAGTGTGAGTATCATTACTTCATGGATGATATTGCATGCTGGGGGGGGGGCATGACCACCAGCCATGCACAACACAACCATGCACGACACAGGCGACATTCATCATTGTCCAGTGTCACAGCACGTCTGTGTATGCGTCACTGGTGGTCCATGCATGCACTGGGCACATGGCTGTGGGACTGGCATCATACCACGTTGCCACGTCACTTGACAGCCTTGTTTGTGCTGTGATGTATATGGCCAGTGTGTGTGTGCAGTGGTGCACATAGCTGGTGCTGCCTGGTTGGGCGTGTCATGTGCATGGTCACTGTGGGCGGGTGCATACTATCACAGGTGCGGGGCACTAGGCTTTATGCCTTGCAGGATGGGTGGTGTCAGGGTTTTGAACAGTCACAGCCATTGACTGTGTTCCCTTTTCCTAGGTCTCAGCATCCTAAGAAGGATGGAGCGTGCCCTTCATCGGATCACACGTGTCTCCATAGCAACATGTGGGATCCTGAACAACATGTACCACCATGGGATCCGGAGATGGCGGAGGGGACAGCGATGGCGGCAGGCAGCGGCAGACCAGCCTGCCAGGCCATGAGTGTGCTTCCCCTTCCCACTTCAACAATCCTTCCCACCCTGCCTTCCCTCTCCCAGTTATTCACCCTACCCTTACCCACCCTACCTTGTACCCACCCCTTGTCTTGTACATAACTGTATATAGTTCTTGTTCTTGTTGTTGTATTTTATTGTTTCTACGAATATATATATTTTATTATGAATACTGTGGTGGTCTCTGATTTGCAGCTGGCTATGGTTACTCAATTGCAGTGGTGTGCATGCCATCTGGGGTGGTATGGTTCTAGGTGTGTGTGTGTGTGTGTGTGTGTGTGTGTGTGTGTGTGTGTGTGTGTACGTGTGTGTGCATGGGGACGTGTCTCCAGTGTGGCAGTGTCTTTCTGTTGGTCTTGCCATCTGCTGCCGCCCACTGCTGGGTGCACAGGGTGGGTCTGGCTTGTATGCTTCTCTGCTACACGGGGTTGACGTGTGCCAGGCGGGATGCATGGTGTTTCCTGCAGTGCCAGTCACTGCACATGGCTGGTATCTTGGGGTCATGGTGCAGGGTGTGCTGTGCGTACGGGGGGGTGCTGATGTGCACTGTGGTTGTCATCCCCCTGTGTGTGGCAGTCTCAGCCTGCCAGTGGTTGTGCTGGGGCATCATGGCCCTGCTGTGCTTTGTTGGCTTGTCCGCAGGGGCCAGTGGATCATCCGTCCCACCCCCAGTGATGCTGTGCTTGGGGTGTGCAGGTGTCTTGTTGGTTCTGCAGTGTGTTCCTGTGCCCATGTGTGGCATGGCTACGGTGGGCCCCAGCCTGCCTTCCTGGATGTGCAGTTCCATTGCTCTGCGGGGGGGGGCTCTGCTTGCGCTATGGCACCTCTGGACTGCTCAGCTGGGCTGCCCTGGTTGCGCTATAGCGCAACCTTTCTGCTCAGCTTCTCCTTCTTGGTTGCGCTATGGTGCAATTTGTTCTGCTCCATGTTTGAATATCGCGTCTGTTGCGCATATGCGCAATTGATTTGTGCTTGCTCCTGCTGTTGCGCACATTTTGGGCGCAGTTTGAATATCTGGGCCATAATGTACAAAAAGAGAAAGAAGATTATATGCAGTGACTTACAATAAAACGGACGTCAAGCCAGGTCCTTTTGTGCCACCCCATACTATGTCTCATCTTGATGTGTCTTCTCGATAATGTAAATGCACCTACAGTGGATTATTTATTTCATGTATCGCACTTCACTGATTAGAAATCATTCAAAACAAGAGACATAGGCAGCTTCACACCATTTATTTTTTCTGTATTTTGGTAACTGGTAGTAGGAAGGGCTTTCCTGCATAACTTAAAGGGCTAGCAACAGTAGTCGCCACATGACAAGGACTGTCACCACATGATGAGAACACTAGCCATTTCCCATCACCTCCAGTTGGAAAAGACATACTTTGTGTAATATTGAAAAAAATCAGACGGGGAAAAAAAAAGAGTTGCAGAATTCAGAGTAAAATGACCAAGAAGGTAATCGAATGTGAACAGTCCCAGTGCATATGCAGTGACATTTTACCGCCACAATACTACCACAATGTTTACGTGCCTTTGTAAGTCCCATTGTGGTAAACACACAAAAACCCGTCAGTAAAATGATTACATATGCGGTTTTCAACTAAACTACCAAAGACTGAAGATTTAACATTTATATAATTATTATACAATTGCTGTCATAAACAATGGGCGCACCTCAATATCAGACATATTTAGACACCTTCAGTAGTCTGGACAACAAGAAATGCTTAGACAGTGTGCTCGAACATTAACAAAACATGCATGCACAGCAAACTCAATGGAGCAGTTCATGTGAGGACATATCTTTGGGGTGTCAAAGCGCAAAATAGCAGTGCACAGAAATTCAAACACAGCAGGCAGTGTGCAACCGATTTCTGATAATCAAACACAGCACACAATATAGCTGAGCTCATTTTTTATAAACGAGACAATACAACAGAATATGCAGATAGGTAAAAATCACTTTTTTTATTGGAAAATCTAATTACACCATAACAATAAGCAAAACATATTTTGAGGTTGTCAGCGTCCCTTTAAAAATGTTTTACTACATTGGCTTATGATGCATTGACATTACATCTCTTGATTCACGTAAATGGATATCTCATTTCTGAGAGTTATGCACTGTATTGATGCAGTGCTTTTACCCTGACACTGCTGGACAGACACTGCAACCACACAGCATATTTTAGTACTGCAACACAGAAATTATAGTATACTGTATATAACCATAGTCATTTACATTAAAATAATTTATCAGATTTTCCTGCAGAATGGCATGATTTTTATATGTGTTCTATTGCATTGCAGATTCCAAGGTGTCTTTTGAAGATGCTTCTCAGCCTGACAATGACAGGGACCATGATTACTGTGCCGATGACAGCCTTACTGAGAATTTACCAGATGAAAGGAACATAATTTTGAAGAAATTTTACCCATTGGTCAGGATTCTGAAGACTATGCATCTCAGAACAAATATATACTGTATGGTGGAATGCTATTCTTACTTGTTTTTCCACCTTACTCAAAGGTTATTCAGCCACCCACAAAACAATGAATGGAACGCTCTACTGACTGATTGTCCAAAATGGCATTCCATTCATTTAGAATGAAAAGAGCAAGCCATTCTTTGAAATCTGCACCTGAAAACCACTGCATGGTAATATTATATGAACTATTATTGATGATGGTTGTGGCAGCTTTTTCACATTGGGTGCAGTTCTTTAGCGATATCTGAAAATGCAGGATCAACCAGATATATTCATAATCAAAGTACTTACTAAAAGGTTTATGCCTCAGATTTTTTTGTTCACTCGCTAAGCGACATGTTTAGTTGCTATTTTTTTTTTGTGTAAACCCCTCCCACATTAGAGAGGCAACCAATGGGAGTATGCACTGCTAACGTAGAGATGCCCAGTCCCTAGCAACCACACAGTTCACCATAGGAACATGCTGTTGCTCCAGGAATACTAAATGGGAAATTGCAATTTCTTTTTATATAAAAAAATTATGTAGAAAGCTGAAAAAATTATTAAAATAATTAGAGGGGCACCATACACTATATAAAATACTGGATGGGCAACCCCATGCAGAACCAGTGTGTTCTGCCACCCTTCTGTGGCAGAACACATTGGCTCTGCATGGTTGCCCATCCAGTATTCTCTATATTGTATTTGAACAGTGCATCAAGCAGTTGTTTGATATGATACCCTGTCCACAATGTGGTGAGTAATTTTCAGTTGTTGCTAGAAATAAAACTGCAAGAAGTACCCTGTTAAGTATTAGAAGTTCATGTCCTAACAAGCATGTGTTTTACTGGAACTCACAGCCTACTGAAAATCAAAGCACAGTGTGAAACTTACTGTCAGCAGCATCAATTCTGTTTAGTGGTAACACGTATTAGCCAGTTACTAAATTTGCAAAATTCTTAAATCTTAATTTTTTCAAAATCCTTGTACAATAAGACTCAGAATTTTTAATTTTATTTTATATTCTCTGTTTATGCCCCCTTACTCACCGCTCTGGACCCTATCCTCGGGGATCCCTAGGCTGTGCGCACTCCCGTAGCTCCTCCTCCTCAGGTATTTCCATTCTGGGTCCTGTCAGCACTGCCCCCATCCTGCCTCGGTTTGCCCCCAGGCGGGGAGGAGAGGGACCCCCCCATAGTCCCCTCCAGTCCATTAGTGTGTGTTGGGTATGCTGCGTAGGCCCATCCTGAAGCCTGGTTGTGGATTTCTCTCGGGCAGCTGGGTCCCATCTCCAGGTGTCCATTGCGGGGTTTTTCCATTTTTCTGTTCCACCCATCCCGTCAGGATGCTGATGCATTTGGAGAGCCAAGGAGCAGGGCACACAGCAACATACTGTTGTCCAGGCTCCCGGCCAACATCCTCCCTCTCTCTTCATGCCATCCCACTGCACCTCCATCCATGGTTACCCAGGTGGCGGTAGCGGGACCTGCATCCCTTTCCTCCCCAGCGAAGGAGAGCAGCCTGTGGGTGCTCAATCCTTCTCCCCCTAGCCGGCTCTCCAGCTGCTCGAGTCCATTCCCAAACCCGGGTCACTAGCGTTGCAAACGGTAGCCCTACTGCTGCACTGGCAGGCTGGCCCAAGACTCAGAATTTATACCTTTTCCCTGTGGTGCACAATGCTTGGTTTTCTCATCAGGCAGAATTGTTTTAGTGTTTGAGAGGGAGAAAACTAACTTTGTAAGGTGATGGCTGCAGTGATTCTCCCTGCTACACAGCAAAATATGGTAAATACAGCTTGATGGAGAGTGAGACCAACACATTTGTTCATTTTGTTCTTCAACAAGCTGAGCCAAATATGAGACATATAAACATGGAGAAGGCAGCAATTACTGAGTGCCTAGATCACATCTTAGATAATGGTCTCCAGACTGAGTGTATTGTGACAGATCATCATGTACAGATTGCAAAGGTAATGAGTACAAAATATAACAGCACATTCCATCAATATGATGTTTGGCACATGGCCCATAGACTCAAAATTAAGAGACACAGCAAAGAAAGCTACTGTATGCCCACTACAGTACTGGATAAACTCTGTTAAAAGTCAGGTTTGGTTCTCAGCAGCTGCATGTAATGGAAGCGAGGAATTACTGCTGGAGAGGGGGGCCTCAGTCCTTGATCACATACAAAACATCCATCAGTGGTCTGACAAATTGTTGTTCCATGCATGTGAGCAAGGATCGCTAACCGCTGATGAGTAGCAAACCATGAAATGGCTGCAGCCAGACACACTGGCAATGGGTGCACTGGCATCAGTTGTATGGGACAAGAGCATATTGAAGTACATAGTTAAACTGACCAGGATTTGCCACACTGGCCCACTGGAGGTATATCGCTCTAAATTAATTCATTATCATCTAAAAATAAACATTCCTTTTACAATGGTATGCTGTGTTGAAGTGAACTGTGTGCTCCAGATCACAAATTCATAGAAATTGTCAACAGAAAGTCAGCAAAAAAGGGGCACGAAAGGACATGCCACATTACAGCCCAGTGTAACTAAAAGGAAGAGATCACTGGGTTCAAAAAAATGGTAATGAACGAGAAAGCATACCCCCATGTACCAGAACTGATGACTCAAGTACTTGACAGAAACAAACTGAGAAACCCTTCATCACCCCCCCAAACTTGATGTGTTGGAACTAATGACATCCCTTGAGAAACAAACACACACACTCACTCACACATTAAATTTGCTCGGCACATGCCATTACAAAAACCGACTTAGATCATACATAGTTTAAAAGTACATTGAAATTATAAATATACTAATAGAAATGCAGCAAGACACAGTAAAATTCTGTTAAGAACACACAATATCTAAACAGTTTAGATTTCCTTATCTGCTTGATGATAAAAAAAAATACTCTGCCAGTTTGTTAATAATCATAATATCATCCTGAATTGTAAATAAAATGATAAAGGGCTCCTCAAGGATGTAGCTCAGTTCTGTCCAAATACTACGTATCCCTGTATGGCAGATTTGTGCATACCAAGAACAATCAAATGTTACATGGAATAAATGTTCTGCCTGTCCCAGGCCACAAGAGCAGCGGGGGTTGTGCAGCATTTGGAATCCCAACAAATCTAGCATGTAGTGTGTTGCTTGGGAAGGTCTTGAACTTGTAGCACATAATAGCACTCCTTTTTTGGTATCCCATTAAAATCACAATGCAATAATGGCAACTGAATTATAGCAACTACAAAACAGTGAAAATGGAAACGGCGACCAATACTTATTAGTGCCAATGAAAAATAGCACCTAGCACCCAAAATATAAGTAGATTGTAAGTTACAGTTACAGCTGGTGCATGTTGTCACTCTGTAAACATCCATTTCTGCTTCCGTTACGCAGTGTGTTTGTGTTTTGATTCCCCCCTCCCTATTGATTGGTCAAATTCAGCAGGTAGTTTCTAAGGATGTGTGGAAGCAAGGAAAGGACTACAGCATGTTCCTAGAATTTGTAACTATCCAGAAAGGTTTGCCGCTGGTTCTATATGCTGGCTACCTGTATGGAAAAGATAAGGAAAGAGCTGCAAAAGTTTACTGGAGATGTGCTGATTCTCATAAATATAATTGCATCGCCAGGTTGCACACTTCAGCAAACACTGTTGTCACTGCAGTTCATAATCATAATCATGTGGCAGATGCTGGCGATGTTGGGGTTAGGCATGTGATGGCAGGCATTCATTCCCGTGTGTGTACCACAGTCGAGACAACCTCTCTGACTGTTGTTGAGTGTACTGCATCTGTGCCAGAAGTTGTTAGTGGTAGGCTGCCAGACATAAGCCTTATTAAAAGAACAGTGCAGTGCAAACGTCAGCAGGAAAGGAGGTGTCCCGCTACTCCAACCTCCTTGGAAGACCTTATTATATCAGAGGAATTTGCAGTACTGAGCTCTGGTGACCGTTTCCTTGTCTTCGACAATGGCAGGGAACATGACATAATCCTAATATTTGCCACTGATGTTAATTTGTGGGTTTTGCGTGAAAGTAAAGACTGGATGTTAGACGGAACATTTAAATTGTGTCCTACAATGTTTAATCAATTGTACACAGATCACGCCATGCAGCCTGGTGCTATAATACCTGCTGCTTACGTACTTATGTGCTCACGTACCACAGCTTCATATGTAAGATTTTTTTCTGAGCTCAAACCACTTGTCGCTAATATGTTCCATCCAATCCCATCATGGATTTCAAGAAGGCTGCCTGTAAAGCCTTTGTTACTCTGTTCCCAGAGACATGATTGAGAGGGTTTGCTTTTTCATTTCACGCAAGCTGTCTGGAGAAAAATTCAGAAGTATCCCGAGGTGGAGAAGCAATACTGCCTGGAGCTAGACTTTGCTCTAAATTTGAGAATGTTGCTGTCTTTGTCATTTGTGCCTCCTGCTGATGTCCTGATCAAATTTGAAGAACTCAAAGAAATGGAGTGTTATGTCACCAATGAAGAGCTGTTGCAACCTGTCTTGGATTATTATGAAGACACATGGCTTGGTAGACTGAGAGGATGGTTCGGATGAAGAAGACCAATTTTTCCCATTGAGCAGTGGAATTTCCATGCTGGGACACAGAGTGGATTACCAAGAATGAATAATGACATAGAAGGTTGGCACAGGGGGTTTAACTCCCACCTCAGAGCCTGTCATCCAAGCTTTTAGAAGCTTATAGAATGCTTGAGACATGGACAACAACTGACAGGGCTTAAATTGGTATAACTTGTATCAGGAGCCGGGAATGCAGGAACAAAAAAGAAGTACAAGGATCAATATCAACACACTGCTTCCATTGTGGCACAGTAGGAGTACAGAACCACCTTGGAATATCTGAGGGGACTAGCATATAATTTTCAATTCCAACAGTGATTAAGTTGGAACCTCTAACCTCTATACAACAGGAACCGCTCCAAAGTTAAGACTACTTTAAATAAACGTTTGCTCTCTGGCTTTGGACAGTTTTTTTTCTAAAGGCAGAAGTCACGATTTTGACAGTCACTGAAAGGCTGCTATGCACCTGTTACAGGTCGCTAGTATTAGAAGTGCAGCAGGAAGCAGTCACTGGAGCATTAAAATGTGTGACGCTAATCTTAGGTAGTCTTATGTCATGGGACGGGACTGAAAGGAACTTTCAGAGGTCCGGCTGCTGATGCACAAGTTTGGAGAGATGACAAGGTCAGTGTACATGATTAGTTGTATTTTCGGTATCTCTTGTTAGAATCCGTGGAAAGAAATGTTCGTCAATATGACATGCGGTATTATGTAGTGTCACTTTATATGCAGTTGCTAACATTAAGTCACTGTAATCTCGGGCGCTATTTAGTTTTCACTATTTTAACATAGAACCCCCTTTTTAGGGGTTTTGAATACAATCTAAATAAAATCTGTATCCAAACCTAACATCATTGGCTGCGTGCAAAGGCGAATACTTAGCTTTTTTCATTATAACTAGAGCTATTTCCTGATTATTAATTCTGATGTTGTTTTTTAGATAGTGTTTGTATTTAGACTTATGGTTACACCTTTTGGAAATATTTCTATAGGTAATCAACTTTATAATCTTTTATTAAGGTGTGCACATGTGTCAGACACAAGGACGTTTTATATCTCAAGTTACCCCATTTTCCTTTTTCTTCTAAACAGACACATAGCAAGTTATCAGGGATGCTGTAGTGCACTTTATTCAATATCCTATCACAAGGGAATCTGCTACAGTTTTGTAACTATCAAGGCCCAGTTCTGCCCTAATGTAGGAAGTAGGGATATTACTATTACCACTGTAAGAATTGTTCAATTTCCTTAGGCCTGTGGCAATTTCTTCAATCACGGACTTAGTATAAGCTATATGGGGGAACCATGAGCCGTTAGATGAGATAGTGACCCCTAATTAAACATATCTGTCCACAGCATCTATGTGCAAATCTCCAATTTATCATCTACTTGTACTGGATGAATGTCTTTTATTAAAAATCATAATTTTGGATTTGTCTCGGTTTATGGTCAGGAGTAGTCTGCATGCTATATTCTCTAGGGAATCTAATTTCTTCTATAACCCTGCTGGGTTGAGGGCCAGCAGGAAAAGATGGTCTGCATAGGCTAAGGTAGGAATGGATAGGTGTCCTATTGTGGGGGAGTCTAAAAACTAAAGGGCAATTCAGAGCTACTGCATTTGCTGTTGGTTGATTGTTTCTGCTCGTACCTCATTTCTTTCATCCGTGGTTCTTTTTTTTTTGGAAGGGGAAGGGCCCAACCACCCACCCCCATCCCCAACCACCCCATGCTACACTATCATTTTACAGAGTAGCACAGTTTTGACATTTCCTGTAGCAAAGCAGGAAGGGGAGGATCAGAGGGGTATTCACACTTGTTATAAAAAGTTATACAAAAAAAAAACACATTATAAACTTAGCAACTAAACTGGAATGGGTATTATTAACTGCAGGAACTGTGGGGCACTTTTCAAAAGGGCAGTTTAGGATGCTTTCCAACACGTTGGATCATTGAATATCTAAGGGCTCAGCTCGGGGCAGCATGGGCAGAGATTGCGTGCCTCAAATCGCATATTTAGGAGGAAATATATTACAAGAAATGCCCGCCATTTCCCCAACATCCAACAGAAGCATCCTGACCACAGAGGGTAGTTGGTCCGGGATGTTGGCAGGTGGTTAGGAGGGGCAAATTGGGTGCCCCATCACTCAGTCCTCACCAACGTATCACCTCCACAAACCATATAAAAACTACAAACAGGTATCTATCTCTACCTCTGAAATCAAACAAAGGGGCAGAGGACACTGCAGAGCTGGACACTGCAGCACAGGAGCTAGCACTACAAAACATGTCCAAAACAGGGCCCAAAACAAAAAAAGCAAAAAAGAAATCCAAAACACTTCTGATCACGGGTGACTCCATGATTCGGGGAGTTGATACCTACCTCCGGCCAGTGATAATGGTCAGATGTCTCCCAGGTACATCACCATGGAGAGACACTGACTGCAATGCTAAAATCGTACAGGAAGCAGGATAAAACATTGACGTCCTGGTACACATAGGGACTAACGATCTCACCAGCTAGTCAGTTGTGGACACCAAGGAACACCTGACCAGGCTGGGAGAAAAACTGTCATCCATTTCATATGGCATCGCCTTCTCTGAGATCCTGCCAGTCTGAGAGAGGGGGGCAGATGGACAGAAGGTCAGAGAAGGGGAGATAGGGGAGCTAAACATGTGGCTCAAGGGCTGATGCCAGGAAAAAGGACACAAATTTGTAGGTAACTGGCAACAGTTTTGGGAGCAAAGGTTCTTTAACTTCAATGGACTACATCTGACTAAGGAGGGAGTCAGTGCATTGGGGAAGAAGTTTGATGTCTTTGCAGAATATTTAAACTAGTAAATGGGGAGAGGCATGCAGCACCCGCTACATCGAGTAGGAAGAACACCCTTCCCCCCTCAGCTAGTGCTCAAACAGGAGTTAAGCATGTTTATAGTTCATTTGCATCACCAGATAAATGAAAAGGTCTAGCTCCCCATATGACACGCAGGAGAAACGTCGGACCTCACCCAACAACTAACGCATCGAAATCTGGCCAATGGAAAATCACGTACAAAAATGCCCCCAGTCTGGGAAACAAGATCCCAGACCTGGAGGCAACAATGACAGAGGCTAAACTGGACATACAGTAGTAGTCATTAGCGAGACATGGTCCACCAGTAACCACACTTGGGAGACTTCAGTACCTGGCTATGTACTGTTCAGAAGAGACCGAGGTGTAAAAGGGGGGGAGGGGGAGGAGCGGCCCTTTATGTCAATGAAAATATCAAAGCTACAGAAATTCAGAATACACATAAGGAGCCAGAAGAACTGTGGGTCACACAGGAAATGGGACAGCCATACGAACTGGGGTTGTCAACAGGCCTCCAGACCAGGGGAGGACATAGATACATTACTGTTAGAAAATATGCAAAACATAACAGCTAAAGGGGAGGTTCTGATTATGGGAAACTTCAACATGCCAGATACAGGCTGGTCAATACCAGCAGGAACATCTGCCAGAACTAGACACATAGTGGATTCCCTGCAGGGGAAGGGCCTCAAACAACTAGTACAACAATCCACGTGAGACAGGTCTATCCTGGAACTAGTACTGACTAACAGGGAAAGGATCACAGATTTCCAGGTAGAAGGTCACCTTTGGGCCAGTGACCATCACATGGTATGGTTCAGTTTGGCCACTAGAACTAAATCATCCCATTCCAACGCAAAAATACAGGACTTCAGAGGAGCTGACTTTGATAAGATGGCCAACAGTGTTAAGATGGTGCTGGCAAGAAGAAACACAGGTGAGGGAGTACAGGCAAAGTGGGAAAGCATTAAGGATGCAATACTTGAGCAACATCCCATTGTGTTAGGGAGAAAAGCGAGAGCAAAAGAAGGAGAAAACCACTCTGGTTCTCAAAAACAGTAGCAGAAAAGGTCAGAGCCCAAAGGATGGCCTTCAGGAAGTACAAGAGAATGCAGCGGATGAAGATAGGGAAGTATACCACACGTCCCTAAGGGAAGCAGGGAAGGCAGTAAGGCAGACAACGGCCCAAACTTAGGAAACAGTAGCACAAACAGTAAAAGAAGGGGACAAGACTTTCTATAGATACATTAGTAAAGGAAAAAGTCCAGAGAGGGTATTGCTAAGATCAAAGGGGATAAGGGGGAGTGTGTGAAGGAGGCCCAAGGAAAAGCATGTGTCTCAAATAGATACTTCTCTTCAGTATTTACTGAGGAGAAGGTAGGGCAGGGCCCACAGCTCATCACCATGGACATGGGGAAGGGAGGTGTGCACAAGTCCCTTCACTAAGCTCAGGGTGGACAAGGCAATAGGACCTGATGGCATATATCCCAGGGTACTAAAGGAGCTAAGGGTGGAACTAGCAGAGCTTTTATCAGAACTGTTTAGTGAGTCTCTGAGCACAGGAGAGGTCCCAGAAGACTGGAGAAGAGCTCATGTGATCCCACTCCACAAGAGTGGCAGCAGGGAGGAGGAGGCAGAGAACTACAGACCAGTCAGTCTTACCTCAGTAGTGGGCAAGATTATGGAGGCACTCCTTAAGGAAAGGATGGTGCAACACTTGGAATCCAAAGGAGCACAGAATCCAACATTGCATGGGTTTACAACAGGAAGGTTCTGTCAAACTAATCTCATGGATTTCTTTGACTGGGTAACCAGAGTGGTGGATCAAGGGGGTGCAGTTGATGTCATCTACCTTGACTTCAGCAAAGCTTTCGATACTGTTCCACATAGAAGATTGATTAATAAGCTGGGTAGGCTCGGGGTGGGTCAGAGGTTGGTCAACTGGGTGGCAAACTGGTTGGCAGGCAGAAAACAGAGAGTGGTGATAACTGGTATACAGTCATAAGAGATGCAAGTCACAAGTGGGGTACCTCAGGGATCAGCCCTGGGGCCAGTCCTCTTCAGTATCTTCATCAGTGACATTGCAGATGGACTGGAGGGTAAGGTTTTTCTGTTTGCAGATGACACCAAGATCTGCAACAGAGTAGATGATCCAGATTGGGTGGACAGAATGAGAAGAGATCTGGATAAACTGGCAAAATGGTCGGAAGAGTGGCAAATGAGGTTTAATGCAAAAAAGTGCAAGATCATGCACATAGGGAAGAGAAACCCTAAAGCTACCTGTAGGTTGGGAGGGGAGTTGCTGGCAATCACAAGATATACTCTCAGAGCTGGAGTAGTGAGCCTCTGGTGAGAGGTGGTATCCAGTGTGTGAAACACTTTTTAAATGAAACTGATTGCAAACAACTAAACTGTATGTTTCATTGTGTGAACTGAGGGGGTACCTTCTCTTGGTACCACTCTCCTTGGTGTGGGCTGCTCAGAACTGTAGGACAGTGGTGGGTTTGCTAGGCAAGCACACTTCCCCAGTGTTATTCCCACTGCTTATTGCTCATAGCTACACAGTGTAAGAGATCTGAGCTGATTTATCAGCTCCTATACTGTGGTGACTTTGTTCTGCTTATTTTTTTACATTTATTCAAGCACCTCAGGGGAGCACAAAACCGGAAATGAGGTGCATACCTACTTCTAGTTTTTGCGCTATTTCTTGGCCCTGGTAACGAGCAGGGCGAGAGTGCGCGGGGCTGCACACGGAAGCCAGGAACTAGGGTCCATAGGAAAGGTATGACCTGCACAGCAAACTAAGTACCAACATCTACTTCAGCAAATACCGTACCAACAAAGGGGTGATGAGAACAATGTCTACCCATGAGAATTATTGCTCCTCTTGTCGGGTGTATACAGAGGGGACTCTGATCCAAGCCTTTACTTGTGACAAATGCTTGTTAAATACAACCTTTCAAGAGGAACTAACTAGACTCTTGGCTAAACAGACAGTGAGCCCAGATATTGAAGAACTAGAACAGTACATAGATCATATGGCCTCTTTTCTTGTAACAAATAATCCAACATTTAATGTGGAAGTTTCTGACAATCCCACGAGTACACAAGAAAATAACGATACTGCCACTTCCCTTCAAGCCCCCGAAGAAAATACATGGGCAACAGTTACAAAAACTAAAACAGAAAGAAGGGGTGGACAAATTTCAAACAGTGCCCCAGGTTTACCCCTCCACAATAGTTTTAAAATATTAATCCTAGAAGACAAATCTCCAGAAATAAACATATCCCCACAGACTGTTGATACACAGGAAAAAATATCACCTAACCTTACCCTAACCACTACAAGTAAAAAACTCTCCTCCTCCACAAACCAAAGTGTCAAACACTGTACCTCTCCTCTCAGTCACAAAGAATACTGCCTAAATAGCAGTCAGTTACTTAACAGTTCAAGCATCTGCCTATGGGACTTTGGAACAGCCCAGCCACCTTTCAACATGTCATGGAAGGTGTGTTACATGGACTGTCTTGGAAATCTTGCCTAGTGTACCTCAACAATGTTATTGTTTTCAGCAGAACTTTCCAAGAACACCTCCAGCATCTGAAAGTGGTCTTTCGAACGTCTCAGGCAAGCCAACCTCAAACTCCGTCCAGAGAAATGTTGCCTCCCTCAGTATCAAATCCATTACATGGGACATGTGGTCAGTTCGCACGGCATCTCACCACACCCCAATAAGCTCTCTGCAGTAAAAGAGTATCCCAAACCTACAAACCTCAAAGACCTTAGAGCTTTCCTGGGTTTGTCTGGCTACTACAGAAAATTCATTTGCAACTATGCTAACATTGCAGCTCCATTATATGCTCTCACAAAAAGGGATGTGACTACATATGGACTTCCAAATGCAAAGAGGCCTTTGAAACCTTGAAAGACAAACTTATTTCTTCCCCAGTATTGGCTTATCCCCGCTTCGACCAGCCATTCAGGCTTTACACAGATGCTAGTTCCTTTGCAGTGGGCAGTGGGCACTGTGCTGTGTCAAATCAAAGACAGAACAGAACAAGTTTTTCTCCTATGCAGAGTGCTGTCTTTCATCAGCTGAGCAAAACTATGGCATCACAGAAAAAGAATGCCTAGCCATGGTCTTTGCCATAAAGAAGTTTGACTGCTACTTTCGCTACTCCTCCTTCACAGCTATCGTGGATCACTCGGTCCTCAAGTGGTTGTTTGAAATGAAGGAACCAGTAGGAAAGTTCACCCGATGGGTTGCCATACTGCAAGGCTACAATTCTGAAATCCAGTACTGATCAGGTCAAGTTCACTCCAATGCTGATGCTGTAAGCCAGAGACAGTATCCCCCTGCAGCAGCCTCCCCAGATGAAGAAGCTTGCCTACAGGCTCTCCCCTTCTACTCCACATATGAGCTCCCTGTGGACACTCCTACAGCACCACAAGCTGCCTTGTTGCTACCAAATGTTTCTACAGAGAAAAGCACCAATCCTCACCTATTACAAGCAGCTGAAGAGCTTCTTACAACCTCCAGCACCGATATCTCCCTGGCCACGATTAAACTTCAACAAAGAACTGATCTTCAGTTTACAGACATCATCATTTATCTTGAGTCTGGAACTTTACCTCAACAAAAGAATCACCACCAGGATGTACAATTCTTTGCGTCACAGTATTTTCTCAACAATGGAGTGCTTTTTCACATTTGGACCAAGGAGTGCAAGGGTCATAGCACAGACAGAACTCATGTACAGCTAGCTGTGCCTGCCTCTCTAGTCTCCGAAGTTCTTCAAGCTACTCATGCCTCTCCATTTTGTGGCGGTTATATGGGTATCCACAGAACTCTCGAAAAGACACAGCTCCACTTCTTCTGGCCCCACACGGACAAGGGCACTGTCTGTTTTGTCAAATGCTGCCAGCCCTGTTCCCAAAGAAAGCCTCCCACCAGACTGACCAAGGTACACATCATTCCAATGCCTGTAGCCACAGAACCCTTCCAAAGAGTCAGCACAGATATTCTTGGCCCACTGCCTACCTGCCCTGACTCCAGCAAAAAGTACATTCTTGTATTTGTGGACTACCTAAGTACTGTACTTGGAACTGATCCCATTACAAGACATTAAAGCTGCTATAGTGGCAAGTGCCTTCCTCAATATAATCATTTGCCGTCACGGTACCCCAGTGTACCAGCATTCAGACAGAGCCACTAGTTACCTCTCATCTATTGTGTGAGAAACCTGCAAACTTCTCAACACCAAAAAGACTCATTCCACCAGTTACCATCCACAGTGCAATGGACAAAATGAGAGAATGATGTTGACCATTCTTAGCACACTATCCAAGCACCTGGATGTGACTTACGACACTTGGGATCATTTTGTTCTCTTCATTCTGTTTGCTTACAATTCCAGCCCTTGTGTTGACAGCACAGAGTATACCCCATTTTTCCTAGTCCATGGATGTCACCCAAGAACACCTCTGGACAACGATCTCTCATTGCTACAGGTCCCAAAGTCAGCTTTCTCCTTCATCATCCCAATGTTGGAACAGCTTGAACTTGTGAGACGGGTTGCTATTGATACCCTGGGACAGAAAAAAATGGCAATGCAAAAAATGTCAGCAGCCAAGTGTCATGATCCTTCATTTTCTGTGGGGGACATTGTATATTTGTATCGACTTGTCCTTGTTCCAGGCACCACTAGAAAACTGCTTCGCCCCTGGATTGGGCCATTTTACATTGTGGAAAAGCTTCCCCTGTTCATGTTCGCTTTCGCTGAAAGTCAGATGGAAAGCTGGTACACAATTAAATTCACATCAACAAGTTGAAGCATAGGTATTTGCATGATTCCCTCCCTGATTATCCCAGTTCCCCAAGTAATGAGGCTTCCTTGGAACCTGCAATACTTTCAGAAACTGAATTTCCTGCTGACAATCTGACAACAGTTTTACCACAACCTCACGGTACTGACACTTATTGGCCAGATTCCATTCTTCCTGTCCAACCAAATGAACTTCCTAGAACTTCTCAGCCTCTTGCGTCTTCTCATGACTCCCTTGTACCCCAACCAGTGTACCAGATCGAGAAGATTCTGCACAAAAATTATATTAATGGATCTTGGTCATACCGTGTTAAATGGTGTGGGTATGACAGTGCTCAGAACTCATGGGTCCCCTTTTCTGACTGGACCACATCCTGTCAAGTACTAGTGCAAGCCACCCATTCAGCAGTCCCAACTGACCGTAAAAGTCACAGAATCCAATTAACTTATTATTCGGACTCAGTGTAGTGATTCTGTCAATTCTTTTGTCTTAACAATCTGCAAATTGCTGTTGAACTCCTGTATGATCTAACATTTTTTTCTCCCCTCTTCTAAATTCTAGCATTTTCAATCACTCAACTAATCAATCATCTTCTAGTAATGTCTCCACAATGCTGTCAAATGTTATCCTACTGTTACAAAGGTTTTGCTACTTTTTACTGTTGTTCATGCATAATGATGTCTTTACTTGTTCGAGAGGTACTTACATTTACAATACCCGGGGTGATGTGGAGTACAGAGTTGACCATGGAGCTAAAGATTAGCTGCCGCCCCTTTAACTAGGAACAGTAATGGGCAGCCAGCATGTTATGCTAATTATCATCCAGCAGGGGCTAGGGAAGGGCAAATTCCTTTGTCCTCTGGCCAGTCTAGAATGTTCCCTGTGCTAATGAGATGTGCCTGCCTAAGCTCCTGTTAATTATTTTCTGCATCCAGCTTATTTCATTCGGTACCTACTGATCTTGCAGCAGAAGTACCAGATGGGAAAGCAGAATACCACAGAATGTAAGGGGTCCTTTAGTGGCAGACCAAATACCAAAATGCCACAGCACTCAGCACAACCCTCCTCTCTCCTCCACGGCTGGTCGCCAACTGAACTGTCAATAAATGACAAGCTCGTTTCATTTTCTATGACGTGGAACATTTGGAAATGAGTTTTATGCTCAAAGGCTGCTTCCAAAGTATGTAATAAATAAAAAAAAAATGAGCGCATGCTTGTTCAAACATGCACTCATTCTTTCACAGTTCAGTGGGCAGCCAGCCGAAGATGAGAGAAGAGGCATGTGCTGGCCGTCTGCTTGGGGAGTTGCTGCCTGTCTGGGATGCTGTAGGATTTAAGTAAAAGAATGGTAGAGACATCCACCTAGTAACACCAGTTGCTGGTTACATATTTAATATTCATCAGTCAGACTAGCAATACTCAGTTCTGACTTCTTTAAAATTAATTCACAATTTAAAAGCAAACGTTGCCTTGTAGTATTCATAAAGAATGGTTTTATCAGGGCTTGTTGTTTGAGTACTTATCAGGCCCGGATTAACAGTGAGGCAAATGGGGCAAATGCCCCAGGCTCCTCAACAAAGGGAACCCCCATGATCTCCTGTGTGCACTTGCTCCAGTACTCTGAAATCGCAAAAAAATAACAGAAATCTGAATTTTTTAAAAAAAAATCTTCACTTTTTACTTGCTGGAGGGGCGTGGCGCAAGGGAAGCCGCGGCACGGGGGAAGCATCACATGTTCACACTACTGGCAGTCAGGTGATGTTGCTCGGCTGTTGCGGTAATGAGCATGTATCTGTGATAGCCCGCCCTGCCCCTTCTCGGACGTTCTGATGAGTCACCGTGTAGTGGTGGTGTAGAGAGATCGTAGCCGAGCTAGTACAGTCTCTGTAGATCGTGCTGAGTTGGCTGGTTCACTGACACTTATTTTTTGAAGAAAATCAATAATTTGTTTTACCAACTACAACTACTCTTCTCTACTTCAGGTTAGGAAGGAAGGATAAGGAAGGAAGCACAAAAAAAAGGCAGCTTGCTTAGGCATGGGCAGGGGGAAATTGTAGGGACAGTCAGGAGAAGAGAAAGGATTTGAATGAAGGAGCAAGGAGGAGGGAGGACTTACCGATTGCTGGCAGGCCCCCGACTCGCCCCAAAGATGATAGTGGTAGGCAGCACAGCACGTTCTGAGCTAGAAATCTTTATTAATCGCAGCTATTTCCGGCGCATGGAGGTCCTGACTGACTCCCCATCACTTGCCTAGTCACCACTCGCCTCAGCTCACCTCACTCACATTGCAGAAAAATAAGAAATTCTAAAAAAATATTTTCTTTTTTTAGCCTGTGTAAACTCATGACTGCAGGATAGGAAGGACACTGGGGAAGGGGTGATGATTACAAAATGATGCCATCATGCCGAGCAAGGCAGGCCGCAACGCCACCCGATGACAACTCCGAGACGATTGAGACTGAGGGATGGGAGGGATGATATGATGATGCTGGGCTGCATGCGGGCTGCTTGTGCTTGGATCTCTAATTTTGCTGCCTGTGATTTACACAAAGATTGACTGAACTTATAAATGACAAAGAACCTCTGTACGCAAGCACTGAGACAATGGTTACCCCAAAGGGCATTTGGCCAGGAAGCCAGGTTTCAAAGAAATACAAAATCACATGCCCCACTATGCAGAGTGTGGTTTGTATTTCTTTAAACAACTACTTCTAATATCTTTTGAGTAAATTGCCTCAGTACTTGCACTAAAGAGGTTCTTTGTCTTTTAAATTGTTTTTTTGTTTTGATTGAGTTCACCACAACATAACCCAGATAGACCATCTTAGGGTAGCTGGTTCATTCCACTGGGGTGTCAAACAGACGAGGCATACTGATGAGTCCTGGTAGGACGAAACACGTGTCTATGTCTCCTGTTGGCACCCTTTGCAAACTATGTGAGAGGCCTTTCGGCACCGTGCATTTATGCTTAAAGTTGAACCAGCATAACATTCTGTGGTGATTTGCATATGCAGCCCATGATGCTTTGCATTGTGGGGGCATGTGTGATTTTGTATTTCTTTGAACTTATAAATGTTACAAATGAAAAATAAAGAAAGACCTAAGACCCAATACCTAAATTTTAATTTTACAATATTAAAACAATGTCCATTCAGTCCCTTAATTCCCACATTTGATTTACATATTCTTCCCTTATACAAGTCTCTTTCAGTTCCATTCCTGTTCGCGAAGTCCTTTCAGTTATCTGGTTTAGCATCTGAAAGCAGAAATACAAACCTCAACAGTAAACAAAGTTTAGATTAATCAAGTGTCCATGTTGTATTCAAAACTCATTAAGACTGTCACTATACAATTATTCAGAGTGTGAATAAACAGAACACCATAACTGAGCCTGGGAGGTGGTGGTTGGGGGAGGGAGGGTTCAGAAACACTCAACCACTGCAGTTTGCTATATTGCCCATATAGGATTACACCATTCATTTTCATCAACTGCGTGTTCAGTCTTTCAGATATTTGACACAGGTGGTCTATTCTGACCAGTGCCACAGACTGCTGGGGGGCCCCCAGCAGTCCATGGTACTGTGTCAGAATAGGACCACCTGTGTCAAATATCTGAAAGACCGAACACGGTGGGGGGGGAGCCAGAGAGAGAGCACTTTTGTGACACCGCCTGAACGCAGTCTCCCATTCACTTCTCTATCTCACTATTGCAATTTTGCATTGGGCAACTAAGTTTGAAGGGCTTTAGGGCTTTTAAGCCCAAAAGAAAGCAAGCAGTGGTGTGTTTCAAAATTACTTTAAACTCCATGAATGGAGCGGTCACTCAGCTCCTCAGCAAACAGCTAAAGTCCCATTTCAGTCATTACCTCATATGCAGAGTTATTTGTTTTCAATACATAAAAAAAAAAGATTTGTCCCTCAAAGTGGCAAGACAGACTCAGGGGAACCCTTTTTCCCCTGATCCTAGGATCCCATCCACTCACTGTGGCAGACCGCTGAGGAACAGAGAGAGAGACTGCGTTCTGATTGACAGGAGTTTTCCCTTGGCTCTCACACTTTCCTCCCTTTCATGCAGCAGTGCACTAGAATGGAGTTTCAGCTCCCCAGTGTACCTGGTGACTTGTTTTTAGGGATGCCAAGCCCAATGTGAGAGATGACAGCAAAAGGAGCACTTTATTACAAGCCTCAACAAAAGAACATGAAAGCTAGCAATAGGAGCAGCTGCTTGCCATAGAGTTCCATATCTGTGCAAGACACTCCCCTAAAGGAGTGCATTTCAACACTGGGATCCACCAGGCTCATTTTGGGGCTGCTCACCTATATAAATAAAAAACATTTAATTAAACTAACTGTTCTCCCCCCAAGAGGAGAAGAAAATAATACATGTTTATGGGGAGGATGATCAGAGGGTGGGGGTGCCACTAAACACCAGGGAAAGGAAGCCAGAACAGCAATCGGCAGGTGAGGGGTGCCACTACAGACCAGAGAATATACCTGTCTTATTGAGTGGGATACTGCTGTGTGTGCACCTGGGTTGAGTTTTGGCTCTCTCTGCAGCAGACACGGCTCCTTCTTGGCTGCTCCTCTCCAGTCACTCGCCATCCCTCCTGGCTGGCTACAGCTTCATTATGATTTAAAATATATATACACATTTTAATTTAAATAATATACGGATAGATGGAGGCTCTAATAAATAAACTAAGACACAGATCTAGAGTGGAAAAACACAAACACAGTTCTGCTTGTCATATGACCGTGAGATCCAGCAAGTGTATACCAGGGTTAACAAAATAAAGAGCAGCATAGATGCAATGCACTCGCATCACAGACTGTCACTTTATGATGGTCAACCATTGACATAATCACCTCTCGCAGTTGCCATGAAAACTGTTAACCTCTTGAGCTGCACTCTCGTGGTTTACTTGGTTGTCCTGGCAACTGCTTGAGGTGATTACACTGTGGTTCACCACTGTTACTCAGGCATTATCCTCTATGCTGGACAGCATAGGCAGCGGAGCCAAGGGGGGGCAGGTGACCATTCAGTTTTGTAGCTGAAGGGTCAGACAAAAGTGAATTGAACAATGCCCCAGGCGGCTTAACAATATTATATGTGTAACCCCCAGGCCACTTTTTTAACTAGTGTGCATGCCCCTCATTAGTATCTGGAAACACTGGTGGCCATGGACTGGCATACCAATTACTTTACACAAGGGTAGGTACCACCCTTGGCATTAGGATGTATACCTGGTTCATTCTGTAGCGGAAGAGAGAGGTTGGGTACAGAAACACAACAACTTGAACTCTGTGTAATTAATAGCCCAGGTCATGGAGGGAGGCTGCTAGGCATATGCTAGATCTAACCTGCTGAGGGGCCCCAAGCAAATACATACAACCAGAAGCAAAAATCGGAATGTCCAGAACAGTGACTGGGATTGTGCAGTAAGACTTTATTAAACAGGTGGAAATTAAAAACAGAAGTGCACCCCCCAAGGGTCGGTCCAGGCTGGACAGGTCAATTCACAAACTCTCCTTGCATGCAATACAGTTCTATACAGATTCAATACAGAACTAACACCAGAATACAGCTTCTTCCCATTTCCCATAAAGTGCATATGTGGACACCTGGCCACATACCTGGACAATTTATTCCCATGAGTGTCCTTTAGTGAAACTAAGCCACACACTCAGAACTCTTCTTTGAACACAGGTGCAATAAGTGAAACTCAGCCACACACCATAATCTGCAGCTTGGCCCTTGCTCAGGTAAAAACTGGTGCCCTTTACGAACCAGGAAGCCCTGCCTTGTGTGCACTTAGATGGCGTTCCTCCCATCCTTGGCCCAAGTGACAGTCTCAGCCATTCTTCAGGGTTACACATTGGAACCCCTCCATTCCCCACTGAAATGCTAGAGGTTCCACCTTTAACTTGCCACACAATGTGGTGACCAGAGAATAAACGGCACTCACTTGGGTGAACAGTTTAATAGTGCTTCACTCACTTGGGTGAACAGTTTAATAGTGCTTCACTCACTTGGGTGAACAGTTTAATAGTACTTCACTCACTTGGGTGAACAGTTTAATAGTGCTTCACTCACTTGGGTGAACAGTTTAATAGAACTTCACTCAGCTGGGTGAACAGTTTAATAGTACCTCACTCACTTGGATGAACAGTTTAATAGTACTTCACTCACTTGGGTGAACAGTTTAGTAGTACTTCACTCACCTGGGTGAACAGTTTAATAGAACTTCACTCACCTGGGTGAACAGTTTAGTAATACTTCACTCACTTGGGTGAACAGTTTAATAGTACTTCACTCACTCGGGTGAACAGTTTAATAGAACTTCACTCAGCTGGGTGAACAGTTCAATAGTACCTCACTCACTTGGATGAACAGTTTAATAGTACTTCACTCACTTGGGTGAACAGTTTAGTAGTACTTCACTCACCTGGGTGAACAGTTTAATAGAACTTCACTCACCTGGGTGAACAGTTTAGTAATACTTCACTCACTTGGGTGAACAGTTTAATAGTACTTCACTCACTCGGGTGAACAGTTTAATAGAACTTCACTCAGCTGGGTGAACAGTTTAATAGTACCTCACTCACTTGGATGAACAGTTTAATAGTACTTCACTCACTTGGGTGAACAGTTTAGTAGTACTTCACTCACCTGGGTGAACAGTTTAATAGTACTTCACTCACCTGGGTGAACAGTTTAATAGAACTTCACTCACCTGGGTGAACAGTTTAATAGTACTTCACTCACCTGGGTGAGCAGTTTAGTAATACTTCACTCACTTGGGTGAACAGTTTAATAGTACTTCACTCACTCGGGTGAACAGTTTAATAGAACTTCACTCAGCTGGGTGAACAGTTTAATAGTACCTCACTCACTTGGATGAACAGTTTAATAGTACTTCACTCACTTGGGTGAACAGTTTAGTAGTACTTCACTCACCTGGGTGAACAGTTTAATAGTACTTCACTCACCTGGGTGAACAGTTTAATAGTACTTCACTCACCTGTGCGAACAGTTTAATAGAACTTCACTCACCTGGGTGAACAGTTTAATAGTACTTCACTCACCTCGGTGAACAGTTTAATAGTACAGTATTTCACTTGCCTGGGTGATCAGTTTAGTAGTACTTCACTCGCCTGGGTGAACAGTTTAATAGTACTTCACTCACTTGGGTGAACAGTTTAATAGTACTTCACTCGCCTGGGTG
Source organism: Neoceratodus forsteri (assembly GCA_016271365.2). Taxonomy (NCBI): domain Eukaryota; kingdom Metazoa; phylum Chordata; order Ceratodontiformes; family Ceratodontidae; genus Neoceratodus; species Neoceratodus forsteri. The sequence continues at coordinate 118,700,114 of JADMNL010000023.1, forward strand.
AACAGTTTAATAGTACTTCACTCGCCTGGGTGAATAGTTTAGTAGTACTTCACTCACCTGGGTGAACAGTTTAATAGTACTTCACTCACTCGGGTGAACAGTTTAATAGTACTTCACTCACCTGGGTGAACAGTTTAATAGTACTTCACTCACTTGTGTGAACAGTTTAATAGAACTTCACTCACCTGGGTGAACAGTTTAATAGTACTTCACTCACCTTGGTGAACAGTATAATAGTACAGTATTTCACTTGCCTGGGTGATCAGTTTAGTAGTACTTCACTCGCCTGGGTGAACAGTTTAATAGTACTTCACTCACCTGGGTGAACAGTTTAATAGTATTTCACTCGCCTGGGTGAACAGTTTAGTAGTACTTCACTCGCCTGGGTGAACAGTTTAATAGTACTTCACTCACCGGGGTGAACAGTTTAATAGTACTTCAGTTGCCTGGGTGAACAGTTTAGTAGTACTTCACTCACTTGGGTGAACAGTTTAATAGTACTTCACTCACCTGGGTGAACAGTTTAATAGTACAGTACTTCACTTGCCTGGGTGATCAGTTTAGTAGTACTTCACTCACCTGGGTGAACAGTTTAGTAGTACTTCACTCACCTGGGTGAACAGTTTAATAGTACTTCACTCACTTGGGTGAACAGTTTAGTAGTACTTCATTCACCCGGGTGAACAGTTTAGTAGTACTTCACTCACCTGGGTGAACAGTTTAATACTACTTCACTCACCTGGGTATACAGTTTAATAGTACTTCACTCACCTGGGTGAACAGTTTAATAGTACTTCACTTACCTGGGTGAACAGTTTAATATTACTTCACTAACTTGGGTGAACAGTTTAATAGTACTTCACTCACTTGGGTGAACAGTTTAATACTACTTCACTCACTTGGGTGAACAGTTTAATAGCAAGCAACTAGGTCTGACAACCTCCAGTGACTCTGGGTCCTGCTTGAATCCACATTTTCATCTGGCTTGCTCCCAAGGGATCTATTTGTGGGCTTTTAAACAACCTCTTTAAATAACAAAGGAAGCACAAGGACTAAAGGATTTCACATCCTGCACTTGTACTTGAGTAGGTGTGCCCCAGGCTATCAATGTAGTGGGGCTGGGGAGTGTATGCCTGCAAGGTCTTGCATAGCCAAAGCCTCTTGTCAATTCCTGCCTAGCTGTGACCCTGGATGACCTCTGTCATGAGTTGAACCAATGTTGTACCAACAGTCCCACCATGTCCAACAGCTGTCTGGGGGTTGGCCTCGTAACTTTTTTTGTCCTACTCTGCCTTGACAGAATTACACTATCCTTATGGAATGAGGATGGCTCAAATAAATCTAGGACTGAGCACCATGATTTTACTTTCTCCAACCTTATTGTTTATAATATAAGGATACTACAAACTAATCTTCTTCTCTACCAAAAGGGCTGTCCCTACCGTTCTCTCTATATGTTCAGGAAATTACGGAACACGTCTGCATTATCCCATTCTTTTCTAAACGTGGGGCTGTGGTTCCTTGTCATCATTGCCATTCTGCTATCTGGGGTATAGAGACAAATCCTGGGCCACTAGATGCTTATTTCTCAGCAGATGACATACATAGTATGTCCAGACATGGGTTGTTAATTGCACACTTGAATATAAGAAGTTTGATGTGTCACTTCATGGAACTGGAGACGTGGGTAAAACTGTAAAATCCTGATATCCTCTGTCTCACTGAGACCTGGCTAAAACCATCGGTTACTGACTCCCTCTGCTCCCTGCCAAATTACTTTATTATTCGAAGGGATAGGATATCGAACAAACGTGGTGGTGGAGTTGCTCTGTACTACAAAAATAATCTGACTGTCTCTCTTCACGCTATCCTGGATGCTCAACCGGTATGTGAATACTTGCATGCTACCCTTGCGTTGGGAGCCAAGAAACTGCATGTTATCTGTGTATGTAACCCCCCAGCGGGAGGGATTGCAGGTCTAGAGTACCTGTTGGAAAATACCTCTCAGAATTGTAATCATAATGAGGTTGTCATCTGAGGGGACCTAAAGTTAAACTGGCTTGGGGCAGCTCTCAGTTCTCTTCAATCTCTGACTCATAGCTACAACCTGCACCAGATGGTAATAGTGCCGACTAGATGTCTGTCTTCATCATCATTAGGCACACTATTGGATTGGGTGCTGGTAAACCGGATCGAACACATCTCAGCTGCTGGTACTCTTGCTGATGCCTTAACTGACCACTCTCCTACTTTCTGCATCCTGTCCTTGGGGGCACCTCCATCTCCTCCACCACGTTTCATCACTCTCTCAAACGTTGCTCACCTAGACCAAGAGGTGTTTCTGTATGACGTCTCCAGAATTGATTAGTCAGAGATCTATCTATCACAATGTTATCAGGATGATCTTAACCTCTTCATCACTAAATTCCTTACGGTTCAATGTAAACATGCCCCAAAGATCAGCCGGAGAGTGAGGGGCAAACAAACAAGATGGCTAAACAAAGACTTGCTCAAACGTTTGCACCTTAGAGATAAACTCTGGAAGCGCTACAAAACATCAGGCCAGCAAACAGATTTCAACGTTTACCGTACGCCACGGAATTCATGTAAAAGACAAGTCAGAGCTACGAAGAGCAAGTACTGTAAAGACCTACTGATTAACTCAGCCAATGATCCCAGAAAATTCTGGTCACACATCAAATCCTTCCTAGGATCCTCATAGTCAACTACCCCTGGTGATATGCTGATAAATGATGTGCATTACAATGACTCACAAACCATAGCTAATTCTTTCAACCTGCATTTCTCTGATCTCTCCCAATATACCTCTTCCTTCAATCCCACTGCAGTGTCCTCCCACTCCTCATCAGGAACCTGTCTGGATAAGCTGGAAGTGTTGTCCCTTCTGCCTCCTTATACTCCTCCATTCTATTTTAAGGCAGTGTCTAGAAAGGAAGTCCTGAAGCTCCTGAGGTCCACCTCTGATCATACCAGCTCTGGCTCAGACTCCCTTGAACTCCACCTCTTGAAACTTGCAGCTCCCCTTATTGCATTACCACTGGCCAAAATGTATACGTTATCACTTTCAGGTGGAGTGGTCCCTGACCTCTGGAAAGCTGCTCGGATCACACCTGTACTTAAAAAAGGGATCCCAAGGTTGTCATGAACTACAGACCAATTGCCATACTCTTGGTACTGAGCAAAATCCTTGAGAAAATTGTCTCAACTCAGACAACTGACTATCTACTTAAGCACAGCCTGCTCTCGGATACCCAACATGGCTTCAGGAAAGGACACAGCACAACGACTGCACTCCTTAAATTCACCACAGACACTCTTTCAAAATTGGATACTGGCAATCTGACTGGGGCTGTCTTTATTGACCTCACAAAGGCTTTTGACCTTGTTGATCACACTTTGCTTCTCTCCTCACTTCGACACCTGCATTTCTCCTCCTCTGTTGTTGACTGGTATGAAAGCTACCTGACAAATAGAACTCAAGTGGTGAAATTTAATTCCTCTCTATCAAACAGTGCCACCATTAACACTGGTGTACCTCAGGGCTCCATCCTAGGGCCCCTCCTATTCTCTCTTTATATAAATAACATTGGAGCTGCTCTAAAATCCTGCTCTGCTATTCTATATGCTAATGATCTTGTCATCTATACAAGTTCTACTAATATAGACAGTATCAACACAACCCTTTCCTCTGACTTTAACAACCACAAACTGGCTGTCGACACTAGCAAAACTAAAACCATGCTGCTTGGATCGGTCCCAAAGCTCCGGGCTTGCACAACAGCACTGATGGTGCAGGACTTAGAAGTTCAATTACTGGAATGTGTGACCTCTTTCAAGTACCTGGGCATCCTGCTAGATCAATCTCTTGATCTTAATCTTCATGTACAGTCTGTTTGCAGAGCTGTCAATTCCAAACTTGGTGTTACATATAAGACTAGTTATATGCTCATGCCAGCGGCTAAAATGGCCATTGCAAGGGGGATTCTGTTCCCCACCCTAACCTATGGGGCTCCCTTATTTGTGGCTGCTCATAAAACTGACCTACTCAGATGGGATATTATGTATAACAACATATGTCGCTATGCCTCTTCTGCTCCTCGGCTTAAACACCACTGTCAGCTTTATAATGATCTTGGTTGGCTGTCTCCGTTAGCTAGTAGGAAATACTACCTTGGTTCTCTTATCGATTCGATAATTCGAAATCAAACCCCTAGGTGTCTTGCAGCTATGCTTGTTCCTCAGGACACACTCCATGGTCTACGATCAGCTGATAAATCCTTTCTGAATTTGCCAAGGTGCCGCACTAGGAAAGGAACTGTTGCATTTGAGCACACAGCTCCACAGCTGTAGAATTCCTTTCCCCTCGACATTACACTTTCTAGCTCCCACACATGCTTTAAGAGAAAATTGTGCTCGAATCTGCTGATTGCTGATACCTGTTCCTGCTTTCACCTTACCTAATGACTGATGTCTCTGGCCATACAATAGTATTTCCTCACCTCTATATAACCCTCTTACTGCCTCAGCCTGTCCCGGCTCCCTTTCCCCGCCCATATACAATCTTGTACTGCGGGCATTTCCTACTCTTACATCACTCATATAATCTAATTTCATGGCTTGCTCCCCTCTTCCTCACTTACCAACCTTTTCCTTAATGACACCCCCTGCTCTCAGTGGTTATTTCTTCCTTTTGTATTACCTGTTACCTGTTTTTGTGTACTTTGTTCTGTTCATATGATATGTCACCTGATAATTTATTGTCCAAGGTCCTCTCTATTCATTGCATAGGTAGGCACCTATGAACTTATGAATGGTCTACTCTGTATGTCTCTGATATATTGTATCCACTTTAACTCATTGTATGTAAAGCGCTTTACTTTGTATGTTCTGATATATTGTATCCTATTTAACTCATTGTATGTAAAGCACTTATAATTTGTTATCCTGTTAAGTTTCTGCATGTCTGTACTCTCCCGGGTCATGCCAGAAAATAGTCATTTTATGGCTAGTGCACTTACCCGGTTAACAAAAGCTAAATAAAAAAATAAAATAAATAAAATAGTACTTCACTCACTTGGGTGAAACTTGGGGCACTGACAGGTGCGATCCAGCCTTATCTATGGGCACCCCCTCCAGACTGCCAAATCCCCTAAGAAATGTGGAGATTTGGTCTCCTAGAACAGTACTCAGTGAAGTTGTCCCATCCACAGGACATGGAACAACAAAGGAAAAAAGAAAGGCACTCTCCTGGGTAGCCGATTAAAACAGTGTCTTTCAAGTCATATCCAAGGCAGCTGAAAACACCACAGAACATTCAGGGGATTGCCCCTTGAGTCCACTGAGAACAAGCAGTTCCCTCCACTTCTCAGGGAGTAGAAATCAGGAAATCCTGCTGTAGCCTTGTCTCCCCACTTCACCAGAAGATGAATGCGACATTCCACTAGGGTGAGAAGTCCTGGGCCCTCTACTCAGAGCCCACTGTCATTCCTTCTGCCACTCTCACCTCTTCACTCCACAACTGACTGACACAAACTGAGCATTCTAAGCTACCCAAAACAGCGGTCCACACACACAGAGTGTGGCTAATGCTGCTGCTGCGTTCTAAAAAGGTCTAATTATTCCTCCCTCAGGTAGCTGATTAAACAATGATGTCATTATGTAAGGAGCCCCTACTGAACTCCTCACCAACTGCCTACTGCCTTCCTAACAATAATACTAATAGGATTCTAGTAACCCCAAGGGACTGGGTGGTTACATATGCAATCCTGCCCTCCCCCCCACCTTTTGGTACAGTCCTGTGTTGCTGCAATACTGTGCTGCTGCAAACAGTACAACTAAACTAGTTTAAGGCAGTTAGACTTGACATCTACATGCTGGTGGGAGCAAATTCAGTTGGGTTCTGCTGCCACTGAATGGCACAGCAGGTGGGTGGCACCGGAAAACAAGACACGGCTTAGTGTGCCTCTCCCAGTCACAAACTTTACAATAAAGAAAGTATCAGTCAACTGAAGTTGATCAGGTAAAGTAAAGCAACAATAAATGTATCAAGTGCATATAAGGTCATGTACATTGAAAAAAACAATCGGGGTGTGTTTAATATTAAACATCCTCTCCCAGGCATGGTCAATGTAGTGGTGTCACTGCTGTAGCTATTATAAAGGGTGTTCAAGCTTCAGATACCGAAAAACAGTTGCCCGTTGTGATTTTTCTAACAACAATAGTACCTATAACCAGCACTACCAAAGTTTTCTATATGTCTGACCAGAAAGGGATCAAACCTATCAGGCTTTGGAGGGCTTTCTTTGGCTATAACATATTGCATTTGATTTGTTTTTATGTTTTTCTATTTTAGTGGATTACACTGAGAGGTACAATATAAGGAGACACTGGAGTACTTCTTTCTTTGAAGGTGGAAGAGGAAGATTAAATTATCAGAGGTAAGTAAGATTGTCTTTTTATCATCACATGGTTTTGTCGGGATCTACTACAAAATCCCAACAGTCAGTCTCCCGAACTCCATAAGCCCGAGTTTAGGAGGCTGACTGTTGGAAGACTGACAAGGTCTTGGTGCAATGCAGGGGACAAGACCCCCGCACTCGCCACGACCTTGAGCTGGACAGCTGCTTATACTGGGCAAACACCTTTTGCCCAAACCACAGCAGAGAATACTGATGAAGTCCTTATCCGAGGCATATTAAAAAGAGAACCCCTTTTATTATTTCAAACATGAAAAAAGAGTTATAAAGCAGCTTCAGCTTGTGGAGAGAAGGGTATTATACAAATCAGGAGGTGAGTGCCAATCTAAAACTGCATAAAAAGAGTATAGGTCAAAATTTCACTGGATTGTTGCACTGCTGCTTTAATACTGTACCAAGGATATTAATTTAATTTTTATATGGTGGAAATGACTCGGGAGAGGAAACATTTAAAAACTTCATCTCGTAGTATTTTGGTTCAGGAATGAAAGAAAAGAAAAATATGCATCTTAAAATTTTTGCCACAGACTAACATTATTGCAGATCCAAACTATGTTGCCAGTGAACTGCGTGATTACTAACAAGTACTACTGTATGCAGTGCTTTTCCAATCCTCATTTTGTTCCCCAGGTCTGACTGGGACGTGTGGAGACAGTGTGTGTATAACATTAAAGAAAATGCCATGAAGAGTTTTGCAATCAGGTGTTCTGAAATGTTGCATTGCAAAGGAAAAGTAAGATAAACTGAATTCTGACAAGCGTTAAAGATGAATGCCCTCCCACGATTATTATATTTATTTCAATGTGTGCCATGCAAGGTACCAATAACACAATTAGAGGCTTGGCAAAACATGTTTTGTCACTTTATCTGGGGGGGGGGGTAAAAGACCCAGAATTCGGAGATCTGTATTGTATCTACCTAAATCGGAGGGGGGAATGGCGGTGCCTCATTTGCAGGGATACTGGGTGGTAGCCCAAATGCGAATTGCTTTACTATGGGGTAACCCAAAATATGACACTCATTGGAAGAAAATAGATTTAGCTGAGCAACAAAATCCCCCACCCCGCTGGCGCTCTTATTCAAAGAGGGGGGCATTAAAGAGATACAGGGGCTTTCGGGCACTCACGCAGTGCTAGAGGGCTGGAAAAGAGGTATAAGGAGAGGATCCACATACAGACAACTTTGGAAATATAGATGGTGGGCTTATGACCCATGCTTTGTGCCTGTCCAGCTGGATACTTGGTATCTAAAACAGGCTAGAAGAGGATTTCATTCTCCCTATCAAATGTTGTCAGGACACACTGTCTTGTCATTTGAAGCTGTACAACAGACTTATGGACTACTCAGCACAGATAAGTTTCGGTACTATCAAATATGAAACTTCTAGTATAAACAGCTACATAAGCTTGCGAAGCCACAGGGGGTACAAACTGAGACAACAATATTTCAGAGAATTTGGGGCATAAATGGGATAGAGTGAGCAATCTCAGTATTATATATGAACTATATTGCAGACTTAGAAAACACCACCCAATACCTTAGAAGTAAGTGGGAACAAGACCTAGCTATAACTATCTCGACACAACAATGGTCACTAGTTTGGAAAAGCACCTGGGCAACAACTGGGTCGGTGACCTGGAGAGATTTTTGCTGGAGACTAAGAGCAAGGTATTTCTTAGTACCAGAACAGGTTGCGCATTATACACCAGATGCTAACCCAGCTTGCTGGCGAGGATGTGGAGAGATCAGGGCCACCCAGGCACACGTTTTCTGGTCCTGCACAAAGATCAGACCATTTTGGCAGGAAATTATGGAACACATGACAAGAATTGTGCAGGTCCAGACACCACTGGGACAAGAATATACGATCCTGGGTCTTCTTCCCAAAGATCTTAAGGGTAAAGATGAGAGATACTTATAGTTAATCACGTTATCTGCAGCACTAAAGTCTTTGAAAAAGAGGTGGCTCCTGAGTGATTCCCCTACTATCTATAAGTGAGTTCAGCAAATGGAGGCTTTGCGCAGAATGGAGAAAATTACCTATGATCTAAGACAGCAAACTTCAGTATATCAAAATAGATGGATGAGATGGTTACTCAATGAAGGGGTACAGCACCTAGATTAACTAAATTGGGTTACGTTAACTTGTACTGCTATCCTTAAAAAGAAATACGTCTGAAAGAAATATGTAAGATATTGATTCAAAGATTTAAATATGCATAGAGTTCTTACTAAAAGAGAACCGAATGAACAGCCACTCGGAGATAGTAGGCAATGGAAGGCTGCCCTTATAGATAGATTCTTTTGTAAAGCCTGGTACAGTATTGTTATTTGGTATTTCAATTTAAAATTTGTAATTTAAGTTATGGAAACTTAATTGGTTTAAACATCAATATAGGTGAAATATTTTAACACACCTGTATAAGATAAGTGATAGAGAATGCCAGTTTAATTTTTGTTTTCTTTTTAATAGAAATATAGTGGTTTAAAAACATTGTCTGAGATACGATAACAGAAAAATGTTATGTGGTAGATGCATAAACAAAGAGTTGTTTCCTAAAATATAAAACTGAAATGGGGAAATGACTCTTTAGAATTTAATACACAGTATTTAAACAGTGCCATGTTTAACCTTGATATATGGATGTGAACTATGTGAATTAATGGAAACAATAATAAATAAACTTGAAGTATAAAAAAAAGATAATCTGAATTCTGTGTTGGCAAAGACTCCTAGACTCAGCCAATTTTTTTGAGATTAATGCTTCTGTGTCAACTGAAGTCACTGTCACCCCTCCTACTTATTCCTCAGCGAGTGTAAATGCTACTATCAACTCTGAAGTTTTACAGTCACATCCTGACACTGAATCTGATTTAGAAAATTTTGAAGAGAATACTGAGGTTATCCACCAGTGTCCTTTGACTGCCACTTCCACAAATGAAAATGATGATGACATGTCTTTGGTTCAGGAGAAGCCTACCTGCGATTCAGCACACTCAATACATGATGAATGTGAATGTTGATCAACAGATCCTGCGGAGTGGTTCCCCATACATTTCGCCACAGTGGATGTCAGGGTTGAGAACGGACCAGACAGTTGCCATAATAAGACTGACTCTGACAATAACATGAAGTCAAAGTGTTACTACAACCCGACACAGAGACAACCAAAGGGGCATTTCCATTTCACGAAAAATCACATATTCTATGCCAGGTGGCTGAATGGTGAGATGCATCTGCGGAAATGGATGCTATATTGTCCTTCAAAAGGATCTCTATACTATTTGTTCTGCACACTGATAACAAGTCAGAAAGATCAGTTTTCACAAGTTGAGGGTTTCAGTGACTGGAAAAAAGCTGACGATAAAATCCGCATCCATGAAGAAAGTGACATGCACAGAGATTGCATTTTCAGCATTTGCAACTGTCACAAAGAACATTGCCATGTTGACCATAGTTTGGAGAAGCAGTGTCAGGAGAAAAAGCAGTATTGGCGTGATGTATTACGTTGGGTAGTGGCTGTTGTTACTCTTCTGGCTGAGAGAGGCCTGGCCCTCCGAGGAGATGATGAGATAATTGGATCAAAACATAATGGCAACTTCCTTGGTTGCATGGAATTGATAGCGAAGTTTGATCCCTTTCTGACCTCACATACAGAAAACTTTGGTAGTGCCGGTTGAGGAAAGCCTGCTTACTTGTCCTCAACTATTTTTGAAGAATTCATTCAAATCATGGCGAACCATGTTAGAGGCACTATTGTTAGAGAAATCGCAATGGCCAAGTATTTTTCGGTATCTGTTGATTCAACGCCTGATTTAATTCACATTGATCAGCTGACTGTGACTGCTCTGTATGAGTTAGATGGTGTGCCAGCGGAGCGGTTCTTGACTTTCCTGCAAATCAGCAGTCATATGGCTGAAGACTTAGCAAATACTCTGCTAGACTACTTGAAGAGTGAAGCCATTGACTTCCTGGATTGCTGTGGCCAGTCTTACGACAATGCAAACAACATGGCTGGACAATACTCTGGCATGCAAGCACAACTCATACAAGTGAACCCCCTCACAATATTCACACCTTGTGCTGTCCATGCCCAACTAGTTGGTTCTAATTCTGTCAATTGCTGCGTCGAGGCAGTCAGCTTCTTTGGCTTTCTGCAGAAACTATAACCTTTCTTCTCTGTGTCTACTCATCGTTGGTCAGTGTTGATGAAGCACTTAAAGGAGAAAAGTGATGGACTGACATTGAAGTCACTGTCTGACACATGGTGGTCCGTAGGTGTTGAGGCAACTAAGGCACTCTTTGACAGCTACACCGACATCAAAGCTGCTCTGGAGGAAATCGCTGATGACCAACATCAGAATGGAACCTCAAGACACGAGGCAGACTCCTTGTTCCAAACTATGGAGTTAGTCGAAGCAGCATTTCTTTTTTTTTTTTCTTTGTATGCTCCCCTCCTCACAACGCTCCCACTCTTTGGGAGACACCTATGGCCTTTTCAGTCCTCGCTCACCTACCTGGTGACCGGTGCAGTCCATACCCCTTGGAGCCATGGTTATACTCCCAGGCAGGTACCAGGTAGGGGTCCTTACATCCCGATGCATCTATATTTCATTGGGATGCTGTCACCAGGCTGGTAGGGGCATTGAGGATCAGGGCCTGGTGCTCTGTCTACTGGTAGTGCTGTGAGGTGTTTTCTAGTGTTCTCTCGACTTGCTGTGTCCCCTGACATCAAGGTGTTTGAGCGCCGACATCTGGCACATCGCCCCCCTGTTAGCGTTAAGCTTGTTGTACCCTCGGGTCTCCACCTGGGGCCAGACAAGAAAACGAGCTCTGCTTCCTCCCCGGAGAAGGCAGGCAGGCCATGGATGCTCAAGCCTTCTCCCCGGCCCGCCCTCCAACTCTCAGGTTCATTCCCAAACCCGGGTCACTGGCGTCACAAGCGGAAATCCAAACGCTGCGCCGGCAGGCCGGCCGAAACAGCATTTCTTTGTGATCTGTGGAATACTATTCTTGTCAGATTCAATGCGATGAACAAATCTTTGCAACATAGCAAAACTGATCTTAAATCAGCTGTTGAATTACTGACATTTTAGGGCTTCAGAATGTAGATTCAAATGTTGCTTTCACTTAATCATTAGATCTAAATTTAATTTCTATAAGATTGGAAGTTCAGAGTGGTGTCTCTAGTGCTGGTTCTAAGATGTTGATTAAAATGCTTAGAATTGAATGCGGAGCTTAGTGGGGGGACATTTTTTTTTTTTTACACAGAATACACTAAACACATTCTGTGTCAGCCGCAAAGGCACTGTGGATAACCGTTTAGTTTCAAAGGGAGTGTCTCACTACCTCGAACTCAAAGTGACGTCACATATTTGCTCAATACTCAGTGTTAGTCCTTGTACCCCATCTGGAGCTCGAAGGGAGAGCTACTATTTGAAGTGGCAGGGGGTAATTACCTCACCTCCTCAGGCTGGTACCCCTCTGAAATTAGAGAAGGGATGGCAGTCTGACAGAGATCTACATTTAGACAGATCTCTACTTTTGGAAGCCACATGTTTGGGTTAACTAGTTATAGTTTTAAAAGTTATACGTTTTGTTCACTTAAGCTATGTAATTTTATTGAGAGATTCTTCTTGTATTGTGCCCATTATTTTCTTCCTTAGAGAGATGATTGCTATGATTTCTGCTGTAATTATTAGGCCCATATTAGACAGCCTAGATGCTCTGACTAACCTCCATGGATGACTCAAGTATTTTAATACTCTCATACAATGTTAATGGCTGAACTCACCTCATAAAAAGAAGTCGGGTAATGTCCTACTTAAGGAAAACTGGGGCAGCATTCATGATGTTGCAAGAAACATGCATGAGTAGGATAGAACACGACAAATTGGCTAAATTTGGCTTTCAGAGAGTCGTATCCTCGTCCTATGGAAAGGGACGTAGACAGGGCATGGCAATTCTAATCCCCCATAAAACACACTTTGAACTCAAGGACACCCTAATAGATAAAGAGAGTCATTTTGTGGGAGTTAGAGGGAGATACCGTGGTTCTTTGATTACCTTAATTTCTTTATATGTACCACCTGGTACGGAATTTTCTTTTTTCCAGGAGTTCATGCTAAAAATCATGGATTGGGCAGAGGGACATCTGATTATTGGAGGGGATTTGTATTTGAGGCTCTGTCTTGCCCTGGATTCCTCTGCAAAGATAACCAGGCATGAAAACGGGGTGGCTAACAAAGTCTCAAAACTTCTGGGGGAGTGGGGAGTTGTAGACGCCTAGCGCCAACACCATAAAAATATTAAACAGTATACTTTCTTTTCCCACCCACATCAAACTTATTCACACTTGGATTACTTCCTAGTACCTAAAGAGTCTATGGAAATATGCCAGTCTTCAGAGATAGGGGCTGGTGCTCTGTCAGATCACTCCCCCAATTTTTAAAGCTTAAAGTGGGCCCCCCAAACGTTCTACTTTCTGGAGGCTAAATATATCTCTTATGTAGAAAGAAGAAACACAAGAAATTATAAAACAAACTATTGAACAGGCCATCCAGTTAAATCAACATCCAGATATTTCGCCAAGTATTCTCTGGGATACGGTAAAGGCTATGGTTAGGGGGAGGTTTATTGAGCTCTCAGCCTGATATAAAAAACAAAGGGAAGAGAGAAGTAATGATTTACAGACCAAAATAAAAGAATTGGAATTATTACAACAGAAACCTGATAAAGAGAGAGGCAAGCAATTAAAAAGGCTGAAAGAGGAATCATTAAAACTACTCGACTATCAGACACAGCAAAGGTTAATGTACCTACATCAGAGGTATTATGAGGGTGGCCCTAGATCACTTAAATTGCTTACAAGCAGACTGAGGCAACACAGAGCAAGAGCCACCATAACCAGAGTTAAGGGTCCTGTGCAACATACAATGCAGCACACCACTGCGGGTATAGCGGAAGCTTTTAGGGCCTATTATGAGAAACTTTATAGTGGAGGGCCCACTCCTACTAAGCAGGAAATTCAAGATTTTTTACAACCCTTGAAGCTTCCATGCCTAACACAGGCACAGCGGGAAGCCCTGATCCTACCCTTCACAGAGAGGGAAATTTTAACAACGATCCAGAAATTAAAATTGGGTAAATGCCCGGGGTCAGGCCTCCCGAGCAAATTTTTTAAGCAATTTAAGGAGAATTTCATTCCTATGCTATGCCAAGTATATAATTATGTCCATTCCGAGCAGGGTAAGATGACCCCTTCATGGTCACATACCATCCCCTCTGTGACTCTGTCATCACCAAGCCGGCCAGGGACACCACTAATTGCTCATCTTACCGCCCTATTTCCATCCTGAATACAGATTATAAAATCACGGCTGCTCTCTTGGCTAACAGAGTAGAGTAAGTTCTCCCAGGACTTTTCCACAAAGATCAGGCAGGCTTTGTTCCTGGGAGACAGACAGTGGATAATCAGGAGGTCAATTAATATGATTGAATATCTACAGAACTCATCCCAACCAGCATATATCATGATTCTCGATGCTGAAAAAGCTTTTGTCCAAGTTTCTTTGCCTTTTCTTCAGGGCTCCCTGGCCGACTTTGGGCCCCCCCCCCCAATTTTGCCAAATTATAACAAAGATGTATACTAACCCCACAGCATATGTCAAGACTAATGGCTTCCTCTCTCGACCTCTTAACCTCACCAGGGGAACTAGACAGGGATGTCCCCTATCGCCCCTCCGTTTCACACTATATATCGAACCCCTAGCTCAGAGTGTGTGATTAAATGCTGATACAAGGGGAGTGGCAAGGGGGGACACCTGTCACAAGATAGCTTTACATGCAGACGATGTCCTTTTACACTTGACGAGCCCTGAAACATCACAAGACCTGCTGTCTTTAATCAAGTAGAAATTTATTCTCGGCTTTCTGAATGTAAGTTGAATTGGTCCAAGACAGAAGTATCAAATTTAACACTTCAGATCCCAGAGGACATAAAAGCTAAATACCCCATGAACTGGGAATGTACGACTATTAAGTATTTGGGGGTCCAGTTAGGTAAATCCCCCTCACACCCTATATACAGATAACTACCCCCCCTTCTTAAGGCTTTATGGGCAGCCTTGAATAAATGGCATCTTTTAGCCCTCCCTTTTTATTCAAGACTGCAGACTCTTAAACCAAATATACCCTCATGGTTTCTTTACCTGTTTCAAGCAGTTCCCTGTACAGTACCACACAGGGATATTATGGCCTGGCAGAAAAAGATACTGGTTTTTCTTTGGGCTTATCTTCACCCCAGAATTTCTAGGAAACCCTCCTACTATGTAGGCACGAGGGAGGCAGATCCTGTCCCAGTCTACCTGGCTACTGGCTAGCAACTCAAATAAAGATGCCACTTCTTTGGGCACACCCAGGCTATAATCCCCATTGAAAAAATTTGGAAACTAGATACACACTTGGGACACCTCTCATCCCGGTTTTATTCAATCCTCCTTCCCAAATAAACCTAGAGGACTATTAACAATTTACAGTCAAAACAACATTATGGGGTTGGATTCAGGGTACTAGAAAGGGCTTTACAACCAGATCCATGTGGAAATATAGATGGTGGTGCTAGGACAACAATTTCCTGTCAGCTTCTCAATTTGGTTGATACAGGAGGCAGATGGGACAGGGTTTGTATGCCCCCTGGCAGATTCTCCAGGGTGAAGATATTTTGCCATTTGAAGTGGTTCGAGCTCAGACCAGGTGGTGCCTCACAGATTGCATTTATTATTATCAAATTAGAGACCACATTCAAAACAAATTGTGCCAGGCTAAAAGTTGGCAGGATGAGAGACCTTCCCGGAGCCTTTTGAGACCATCTGGAAAGGTTCACATGGGAAAGGGGCAATAACCCTTTTATATTGGAACCTAATAGCTGAGAAGACCCATAATATACAACAGATACATCAATTCTGATTTATCGATCACCAAACTGTGCAGGAAAAGGCAAGACAGAAGGGCAAAATCATGGTGCAACACTCTAGTGTTAGCTTGTTCCCAGACTACTCGTGGCAGCTTCAAAATCAAAGAAGGGCATTTGCTGAGGTCAAGAAGCAACTCCACAAACTGGGATGCCAATTTGCACTGATCTACCAAGCGCGCCTGATAATACGACCACAGGGTGGAAAGCCTAGATCCTTCACCAGCCCTACTGTGGCTATGGAGTGTGTGGCTGACTCGGAGAAGGCTCATGGGCAGCAACAAGAACACTGAGAGCTGCTGAGTCACTTCTGATGTGGCGTTGCCAGAAGGAAAAGTAGCCACACACAGAGGTACTGGGGCTGGAGTGTGTAGTGATTAGGATGCGGGCCGGGGGGGGGGCCCACGCACTGTGGGCCAGGCAGCAACTCCTTTATGGGGCCTCCAATGGCTGGTTTGGTGGGGCTCCCCTTCCCGCTCTCACACACAAAACCCCTCAGATAGACCTTGATGGGCTCACACCCTAATCAGCACCAGGAATGCTTCTACCTTTTACTCTAGTATGGTGCTGAATCCGGCTAGTTCATGAGCCGCAGGGTAAGGACTGATCATATGTGCAAACTTCGGGACTTTACCCAGGTCCCAGCACCTTGCTGGGAGCTGCTGTGATGGTCTGGGCAGTTTCTAGTTATTGAGATTGATGGCTTAACTGTATCTCTACAGGACTGTATTTGGAAGAAGGCATAAGCTGTGTGCATAAATTCTTTTTCCTGAAAGTTTTGGATGTTTTCTGGTCCCCTCTGGAGGCTTATTGTTGGAGGCCCCCACTCCCCACTTCATACAATGAGGGCGATTGAGCAATGAGGTTTAAACTGTTTCCAGCATATTAAGGAGTTTGGCTCTCCCTGTTTGTGTTCTGTTGGGAGTGACCGCATCTCCGGCGGGGGGGGGGGGATCTGGGATGACGTCTTTATGATTAGACCAGAGAAGGCTGTGAATAGTGTGAGGGAAGCCATGCCTTCATATGATTTCATCTACCATCAGGCTTCTGTTCAGAGTTAAAAGTTGATGGGTCCTGCTTGGCGGGGGGGGCTTCAGCTGGGCCCCACCCTGCGGTAGGGGCATTTGTTTATGGTGGCTTAATAAAAAGCAAAGGTAGAATCATACTTGAGGGTACTTTTATGGGTTTATAAGGTGGATAGCCCCCTCAATCCATGCAAAGTAGCGGGTGGATAGTTTCAATGGAAGGGGGTTTAGGGAGTGGTACTGGGGGTTACTGTTATTGTTGTGGGGTCTGTTAGAGGGGGTGGCTAAGGGGGACACACTGAAAATATTTTGTTGTGAAAGGGTATCTCTATACAAGTTGGGGCAATTGTGTACTGATTTAAGATTTTATTTTGGGGAAGAGGGATATGTTGGTGATGTTAAAAAGTTGAAAAACTTACTTCCAAGAATTCTTGCATTTACAGGGGCCAAGGTGGTGGGGTATGAAACAATGATGCAATTTTGCATTGGCACAATAACATGAATAAGTTGAAACTCATAACTTGGAATGTTAATGGCCTTAGACATGTGGTTCAAAGGAAAAAGGTCTGGATAAATATTAAGAGAATGGGGGGGGGCATTGTTTTCCTCCAGGAGATATACTTCACACCTGAGGAGGCTTTAAGACTGTCGTCTGCGTCGGGGGGCCCTATTGACGGACCCTTTTACTTCTAGAGCTAGGGGAGTTGCATTTTGGCTAAGTCCTGGCTTACCACATAAGATTTTGATGGTCCACACAGATCCTCAGGAAGATACCTTGTAGCAGAGGTGGACATCGGGGCAACTAAATACACCCTGGTATCTGTATATGATCCAAACTTTGATGCATCTGACTTCTTTACACATTTAGGGGAGGCCATAGGTGGGGACTTTAACACTTACTTGGATCCTGTTTTGGATCACTCCAGTCAGAGATCTCAACCGCCCCCAAGCAGTACAGCAGCTCCATGGAATATTGTGGAGGGAAGGGCCTTGATGGAGGTGTGGAGGCATGTCACCCAACCACTAGGGAATATTAATTTTACTCCGCAGCACACCATGTCTACACAAGGCTTGACTGCTTATTTCTCCCAAAGGTCTGGGCGGGGCAGGTGGAGGAGGCATGTTATGGACCAATAGTGGTCTTGGACCACGCACCTCTGCAGGTTGTATTACAACTCCGGGGGGGGGCCTAGTTGGCGAATAGATCCCTTTCTATTGTTGGATGAGGACTTTGGGACCCAGGTTAGGGAAAGTATCATGGAATACTTAGTGCATAATAACCCTGAGGATACAAGTGTGCATAACACCTGGGATGCACTCAAGGCACATATTCATGGGGAAGTCACATCGTACTACTCCTATCTCAAAAAGAAGCTGGTCAGGGAAGAAAAGGAACTAGAGAAACAGGAAGGGGAGTTAGAGGGTGATCGGATGGGCTGTATCAATCCCCAGAAAGTTCAAACGCTCAAGACTCTGAAGTGCTCCCTCAATAAACTTACTGACCGCAGGACAGAAAGGAATCTTTTGATCACCAAAGCAGGGGTACACTTTGATGGAGATAAGTCAGGTAAATGATTAGCAGGCCTGGTAAAAAGTAAGAGGGCTGATCGTACTGTGTTAGGGTTGGAAAAAGCGGGAGGTGACATTACATATGACCAATCCCAGATAAATGATACCTTTAAAGAGTTTTATTTGAATCTCTATACATCGGAGTTCCCGGCAGATGGTGATCCAGACGGTTTCCTTCAGAACATTGAGCTGCCCACAGTAGGTGAAGAAGATAGGGAGATCCTTGACTCACCTGTTTCTGGGGACGCATTAAGAAGGGCAGCATGGAAAGGGAAGAGGAGCAAGGCGCCAGGCCCTGACGGGATACCCCTGAAGTTTTATAGATTGGTGTGGGAGGAGATTGGACCTTTTATGCTTCAGACAATCCGCACATCATTTTAGATGGGGGGGCCTTGCCTCATTCAATGTGTATGGCCACTATTGTGGTGTTACCCAAACCTGGGAAAGACCCTCTTAAGTGTGGGTCTTACAGGCCCATATCACTCCTAAACTCTGACTATAAAATTTTGGCCAAACTTTTAGCTCTTAGACTGGACAGACTCCTGCCAAAGGTGATTAATCCAGATCAGGGAGGTTTTGTTGTGGGGTGACAGGCCAAACAAAACATTCGCAGGACGGTTAATATTATTCATGGGTGAACCCAAAGGGGGGAATGGGGGGTGGCCTTTTAGCATTAGACACCGAAAAGGCATTCGATCATGTGGAATGGCTCTTTATGTTTGCTGTCCTCAAAAAATATGGCCTGTGGGACACAATGTTGAGGTGGATTCGGACACTAAATACTCCCCCCAGCACAAATTTTAACGAATTCCACCCTATCTTCCCCCTTCTGCCTTATGCGGGGCACAAGACAGGGATGCCCGCTATCCCCGGTCTTATATGTGCTTACTATAGAAGCTTTAGCAGAAACCATCCTCTCCCAGACAGGAATCCAGGGATATGCAGGTGATGGTAAATCCCATGTTCTTTCACTTTTTGCAGACGACATCCTGTTATTTTTGAAGGACCCGGTGGCTGTCCTCCCAGCTCTGACTCATATTTTTGACACATATGGCCCAATCTCGGGTCGTAAATGAATTAGGGTAAGTGTGAATGGATGCTCTTGGGTGGAAATAAAGCTCCATTTCGACTCAATCAATGCCTTATCCCCCCGTCACAGGAGATTAAATAGTTGGGTATATACCTACCGGCGAAACTGTCAAGAATGGCAGATATTAACCTACACAGGGTGGTGACAAAGATTAAAGAGGACTATTGCAACTGGAGGGCTCTCCCCTTGACCCTCCTGGGAAGGGCTAACCTTATAAAGATGAGTATTCTTCCGCAGTTTCTCTATCCCTTCCAGACAATCCCAGTTTATATTCCTAATGAATACATCAAGGCCCTACAGGGTGTTATTACACAATTGTTATGGAAAGGGAAGAGACCTAAGATTAAAAAGGCTATTTTGTGGAAACCTGTATCCCAGGGGGACTTGGGGCTACCCAATGTTAAATATTACTATTTGGTATCCCAATTAGCACACATACAGGATCTGATGGGCAGTAAAGAGAATCAGCCGACATAGGTGGGCCTGGAGTCAAAGTCGAATATCCCACTCTACTATGGTACTTTAGTAGGAGGCCTAATGGGTGAGACGGGGAGAAAATATGGACACCCCTCCACCAGGGCAACGTGGAGGTCCTGGCGTATGGCTCATAAGCTCTTGCAGTATGAGGCTGGGCTTTCTCCAGATACACCCCTAAAACATTCAGTGCTGGGGGGAAATTACCCCTAAAAGTACTTGACCATTGGAGTAGTAGGGGGCTCTACCTTCTAGAGCAGTTGTTGAGTAATGGTCAGGTCTTATATTAAAATGTACTAAAGCAGAAATATAATCTAACCTCCTCCTCCTCCTCCTACTTCTCCTATCTCTCCCTGCAGAAAATAATAGAAAAATTTATAGAGGGTCGGGGGCTAGGAGGCTATGGACGCTCCCCCTGGAAGAGACTTTTAAGGGCCGGTATCAGGATCATACTTTTAACCCCCTTAGAGCATGCAATAAGTTGTTGGTAGGGGCCCTTCCAGATCAATTAGGCAGACTCAGATAGGGATGGGAAGAGGACGTATTTCTCGACTCTCTCACCGGGGGAGACTGGGCATGGATTTTTAAACATTCACTAAATTGTTCGGTGAACAACCGACTATGGGCAATCCAATATAATGTACTTATGAGGGTATATTTTACGCCAGTTCTGGTGCATAGAATTGACCCCACAGTCCCAGATCTCTGCCCTAAGTGTGAAATCTATATTGGAACATTTTTCCATCTGATATGGGAATGTCACAAGGTTTACGCCTATTGGAAAGAAATCATGTTGCTTCTGCAACAAATCCTGGGGCAAACTTTGAAAATGGACCCGGTGGAAGTGCTTTAGGGCCTACAGGTGGGGGGACAGCAGAGGGGCGGGACTGGAAGTAACGCACTTCTATGACTAGGATTGGTGTTGGGTCTGCGCCAGCTCACCCAGTACTGGAGGCTTCCTTGTACTCCACCTGTGGCCCTATGGGCTCGTGACCTGGTAGATTGTATGAAATTGCAGAGATTACAATATAAACTCAAACATCAAGAAGAGAAATTCCAAGAAATCTGGGACCCGGAGGAGAGGGTGGTACGGAACCCTTGGTTCCCATTATTTCAGTCCATATATAACTTAGACACCCCATCTCCATAAGAGTTACATAGTTCTGGATCCCCTTGCTGAACATTTGTCTTGTTACCTGATTGATGCATACCTGGCTGTCATGGTCTTGATATTACTAAGGGACCTTACTCCACTTATGTATAGCTTAATTCAAGTCAATGTCTAATATATGTCAGTGTCACTGCTTGTTTCACCCAAATACCTTGTATAATGGAACACTCTGTACATTGATGTTTACACTAATTACCTACCCATTTCAGGGTTGGTAACAGCATGTACACCTTGGAAGTTTTTTAAAAAAGTTTACACACAAAAAAAAGATGATGGCAATTCCATACCTATCTTACAGACTCCAGATGGTAATGACACCTATAAACAATTTAGAAATGTTATTTGGAATTGCAAAAATCCAACAGTATCCTGGAATATGTTACGCCTTCCAGTGGACCAAGGTGGCTTAGCTTGCCCAGATACTGAGAAATGTTTTTTTTAGCTTATATCATGAAATTGGTAATAAAGTGAGCCTACAAAGAAGAAGATTCGACAACATTGAATTTTATAAATAAATTACTTCTAGATTCTTTTTCGGAACAGGTAGATTTATCTTTTAATGTTATTTACCGCCAAGAAATATAAGCAGTCCCGAAGTTATATAGTCAGTTATTTAGCCGGAGCAGTGTTAAGATATACAAACAGAATAAATTGGGACTCTCATTTATCACCTGATAACCCAATATGGGGAAATCCCAATTCTAGAATAAAAGGCATTACTTTAATATAAGATGGAAAAGTAAGAGTATAAAAAAAATGGAAGGATTTATATAAGGGGGACACTATGATGGACTAGACATCCTTTAGTATTAAATACAACTGTGGCCCTCAACAGTTTTTGTTCTACCACCACCTGTGTAGTCTCTATAGCAAAGGTTACAAAAGATGGGAACGTGCCTCGAATAACAAGATTGTAGAATTCAACTTATTAAAAATCTTGGGGAATAATTCAGTTAAACTATTTTCTTGGTTAGTAAATACCGTACATAAACCTTATATGATTATCTATAGATTTACTATCAAAAAATTGGATAATGACTTAAAATATATTTGCATGGCAAAACAATGGGATTTGGTCTGCAGTGGAGTTAGCCAGTAAAAATTAACTAGAGATAGGGCAATTCAATATAAGATACTCAATAGGGCCTACTACTCACCCTGTAGGTTATTTAGAATGAAGGTTTCTTCAAATGATTCTTGTTGGCACTGTGGGGAATCCAAAGCTGACATAATGCATTCTTTCTGGTACTGCACAATAATCCTTGTCTGGTGGTCCGAAGCATTTTCTATCCTTGAGAGAATAGGATTTTCTTTTCCACACTGGCAGAATCCCTAATTTACTATTCTGGAGTTGTTTAGTAGTACAGAGCTGGGTAGGGATGAGAGTTTAATTCTCAGAGCAAATTTTATTGCGGTCAAGAGAATTATCTTAAAAAATTGGAAAGGTGATATATCTTCTGTCCCATTTCCAAAATCTGAATGGAGACAACTATTTTTATCTGCATTACATAACTCTGAGTATTTTTTGATTTTGAATCAGTGTGGAAATTATTCAATAAAAATATAGAACATTGGTCCAAAGATGATTTTGTATGATAAGACCAATTGAGCGTAAGTCCACTCTGCCTCTTTGCAGCAGCGGAATTTCCGCTTGCAACGCCGGCGACCCGGGTTCGGGAATGGACCTGGGTCGCTGGAGGACCGGCCAGCAGGGAGATGGATACAGCGTCCCCAGGACTGCTCTTCCTCTCCGGGAGGAGAAAGGACGAATGTCCAGTGCACGCGAACTCCTGGCGGAGGACAGGGGCTCTGACGCAGCTGGCGTCTGGACGTCTGGGGGGGTGGGGCGGACACGGGTCGTCATTGCATGTCCCTACCCCCAAGGAAATAACGCCTTTCAGGGACAAGAAAATTCCTGCCAGCGCCTGTGGAAGCCCTCCTCACACCTCCAATGTGCTCCTGCACCAGCTCCTGACCAGAACCAGCGTTCATGACACCTGGTAAGTGCCACGACCCCCACCCTGGGGGAGTAAGCCAGGGGCATAAGGAGGCGGCTCACGTGGGTGCAGGGGTGGCAGGGCGTGACCAGGGCTGGAGTTCATGAGGCTGGGACAAAAATAATGATTTTCAAAAAAAAGGAATGTAGGCCAAGAGTTTCCCAGCCTTTTCACCAGGTTCTCAGTATGTTTGATTTATGAATAACAAGGCTCTGGTAGCCTGTTGATGATAAATAATATTAAGGCAGTACTGTAGTTCATTTAATAGCGACAGCAATGATTCTATTTTCTGAGGATTGTTCTAAATCAGCTCTTCTGTTTTTTTTTTAATCTTAACTGAAAGCTTCTCTGTTTCTTGCTTTCGAACTTTGTTCTTTCAGGAGGCAAAGGAGATAATACATCCCCTAACTGAAGTTTTAAAAATCTGCCACGGAATAAAGATGTTGGCATCATGAGTATCATCCATCTCAAAATACAATTGAATAGCCACCAAAAGCTTAAATAAACATTCTCAGAGATCAAGAGCCCTGGGTCAAATCGCCATTTAGGAAATATGGCTACAGTTCCCTGTGGTACCCATGGCATGGTTACCGGGGCATGATCTGAAATTGTCATAGGTACTGTGGTAACCTCGGTTATATTAGACAGCAAATGACATAGAAAAAAAAAAACAATCTGTTACATGTTTGGAATGTAAGTGAACAAATAGTATGTGCTTTAGTTTCCAGATTATGAATCCCCCAACAATCTATCAAACCAAACTCAGAACAAAGCATCTGGACTGTATGTCTTGAATAAAAATGTGATGGTGTACGCTTCTCCAATGGTGTCCTATCTAGACCTGGATCTAAAGCTAAATTAAAATCCCCCCTACCCCCCGAAATACACTATCGATTTATTTTTGAGAAGAATCAAGCAGGGTTTGGGCCACTTCTGAAAAACATTAATGGGCATCCACATTAGGTCCATAAAAAGATGTCAAGAGAGTTTGATATAACACAAAGATATTGTTTCACAAAAGTGATTATGTTTGTCCGAAAACAAATCTACGCCACGTGTAGACAAGCAGTAATGAAGGCAATGTCCATGCACTCTTGTTCCTGGATGACTTTATAATCAGGTATTATGGACTAATGGATTGTTGCAGCTTCAAACGAAAAACAGCACTGATCTCTTCAGATATTTACCTTTGAAAATAAGCACTGTAAATCATTATTTTGTGTCTGCAATTGACAGTACAGTACATTGTCATTCATGGCTTCAAGTGTCATACACTTAAAAAAAAGATGGAGTACAGCATTTGTTTTCAAGGGAATATCTTGTAATATAGATCACTGTTATATGCATGTTAGTAAGTACAAACATTGTATTAGTATGTGGCACCAAGCTACTTAACGCGGGTCATGAATGGCTTCACCAGTAACCCTGCCTGTATGTACTGTATGCTGGCATTTCCGTTGGGACAAACATTGTGCAGTTCAAACAGATGAGTAATGTCTTTTTGTCACTTGAGAATTTCTTTCCTACTATTTTTTCCTCAATGACAATGGTTCCTCAATACACATTCAGTTAATACAGTATAAAACCGGACTCAGGATCTTTCAGTGTCACTTTACAATAACAGTATACATTGGAACGTATGTAATACTGTGTTGCTGATATACTGTATTGTCACTATACTGTCTGAAACTAATATCATATCAAACAGCATAGAACTTGAATGAATATGACATGCAATATGTTTGGTTTAATTTAACACATTTATTTACTGTGTTGGCTGTGTCGTTATGCTCACTGGTTCATCATGTCTTTGTCAATAGTAACCTATCCTTCCACTGCCTTCAGTCATGTAAACAAATGCATTACTTTACATTGCCCATAGCAGATAAAATATATCAATATTAATCATAACTACATTAATTTTTTTCCCCTCATTTTCTCTTTCATATCCCTATTCACAGACCAAATGTAACAACAGAGAAGTTGGTTTAACAGAATTATATGCTGAGGCTGCAAAAGCGGAACTTCTAGGGACTTCCCATTTGTCTTGTAACACACTAACAGCAAGAGATATCGGTACTGCAACCATAAGTATGATGTTTGCTCTTCTCTAGAGAGAACATATTACTGCAACCAGACTGAAAAATTATAAAGTAATAACCAATACTGTATGAGATATCTTAATCTTATCTGTGTCAATCTTCACCATTCATCACATTTGGGTGTATGGCCAGAGGTCATGACCCCACGGGACCTTTTTTGTTTGGTAGGTGAAGCTGACGCACTCTCGGGCGCCCGCCTCGAGGCCGGCGTTCCATAGTGGCGCTTGCAGGTTGTTGTTAAGCACCATCGACTCTGACTCATTAGGCACCATCGACTCTGCCTGCCTGCCAGTTCTTCTTCTCCCGCCATCGAGGTCACCTCATGGGAAGCTTTCTCTGAAGAAATCGAGGCCTACCTACTTCGCAGTTCGTTTTTCTCGACTCCGAACAATTTTTGGCACTAGTCCGTCAGATCCTCCTGCTGGTTCTGATAGCCACTCGACGATGCTGGGAAGATCTTTCCATATTTACTTTATTTCAGCGACGTTGAGTCTTGTTTTTTTGTATTATTTCCGTAGGTCATGTCTAGGTCAGAGGGCAAGAAGACTTCAAAGACGGGTCGGACCCCCATGTGACGGTGCCCA
Organism: Neoceratodus forsteri; assembly: GCA_016271365.2. NCBI lineage: Eukaryota > Metazoa > Chordata > Ceratodontiformes > Ceratodontidae > Neoceratodus > Neoceratodus forsteri. The sequence continues at coordinate 118,725,595 of JADMNL010000023.1, forward strand.
TGCGGCCTAAAATTTTCCGTCACCGACCAGCACGACCATTGCCTTATGTGTCTTGGCCTGCTTCACGACATGGATTCATGCCTGCTTCTCCATGGATCGCCGAGTCATCGAACAGCGAGCATGGAAAGTGGGGTGAGCTCCGCTGACTTTTGGGGGTCAGGTGCGCACTCGTCGGGGCATGCAATGTTCTCTCGGCCTTTCCTCCCGTTCCCCTCCCAGTTCTATATGGGCCGAAGAGGAGGGAGCCTCGGGTTCTAGTAGCCTAGCTGTGGCCGAGGCTCCTCCTGCAGTGCAGGAGGCTCAGTCCGTTCCCTTCGGGGCCAGGTGGGAGATACCGCCATGGCAATCACCCCTTCGAGGGTGAAGGCTCCCCCGGTGTCGGACCCACGGTTCGCAAGACCCGGGTCGGCGCCGTCCTCGACGCCATCAGTCGCCGCCATTTTGGGCTGCAGCACCACTTGCGGTGCCGTGGGCCCTGGCAAAGTCAGCGGCAGTGCCAGTCCATCACTCAGCACTGTGACTGCTGTCAGCGCCATTCCCTGCACTGATAGTGCTAGCGGCACCATGGCAGTCTCTACGGCACTGTCCCTTTCCTCTCCTCACCTCGGCACCGTTTGCGGCACCGAGGTTGAGAATGGCGCTGTGTTCAGCTCTGGAGTCATTAATGATGCTAGATGTGGGCACAGTGCCGTGGGGGTTCAGACAGAGTACAGTCGGGCCGTTGTCGGTACCATGTCTGCCCTTGGGCGCGGTTGCGGCGCCTTAGGCTGAGGACAGCGTGCATGGGGTTTCTGACTTCAAGCGCTGTCCGGCGCCGAAATCACCATAGAGCCATTGTTGGTGCCGTCCCTGCCCTTGGCGCGGATGGCGAGAGGCGCCCACCGACAGTTTGGCACAGGGCTTCAGCCTACACCTCTTCGGAGGCGGAGTCGGACTCTGAGTCAGACGAGCAGTCTGGCTCTTTGGAGTTAGCTACTAGTGTTGGTAGCCTTGTAGTGTCTTCGACAGACTAGAGTCAGCCCCCCTCTGAGAAGCGGCTGGTGACTGCCAAGACTGGGGTCAGGGGCGCTGACCAGCAGGGAGTGGTGCATGCCACCATTGCACTGCAGCCCCGCCTTGGAGGGTTCACTGACCCCTCAGTGGTGGTATCCTCTCATGTGGTGTGCCTGGATCGCCCAACTTTGGGGCCGATCAGGGCACCTACGGAAGGGGAGGGTACTGTGCCTTGGGTAGCTCCTTCGAGTGCTGACCTGAGCTGTCAGTTACCTAGGCTGGCCACCTCGAGGAGGAGAGCACTCTCAGATTCCGAGGGGTCGAGGGGCATGAGGTCAGTGCAGCAACCTTTTTCTGGGGCTCACCCAGGCCCTGGAAGAAGCCGCAGTGCAGATCTCTGCTCTTCCTCCTCACTTTCTTTGAGAGAGCCCCATTCTTTTGGGGTAGGGGACAGTCCTTCTGGACCTTTACGGCCCCGGTCGCCTCACAGGGGGGATTCTTCCGGGCACAGCCAAGGCAGTTCCAAAATGGTTGTTCAGCTGTCAGCAGTGGAGTCTTCCGGGGCACCTTCATCTTTTGGTGCTCCTGGTCCGCTCCCTTGCCCAGGCGGAGGTCAGTCAACTTCTCTTCTTGGCTCTGTCCCCATCCCTCTGCCACATTCTCCTGCGCTCCCAGGCATCCTTGGCCCTAGTGGGCCTCTCTCCTGGGAGCAGTTCAGAGCTGTGGCTGCTCACCTCCCCGCTTACATCAGGGCAATGGGCAGACAGGTTTTTAAACCTCCCCCCCGAGCAGCCACCCTCTGAACAGTTGAGGTCCTCTAACTCTTAATCCCCCTCTTCTGGGGGAGAGGAGCTTTCTGTCCACATCTCCTCGGCTGCTGATCTCGCGGAGTATCACCGATTCCTCATGAGGATGTTGGAGGACCTGCATCTCTCTCTCCTTCCACTCAAAGCAATCCAGAGCACTCGTCACATGCCTTTTTAGGCGATTTCAGTGAGGACACCCTTGTGGTGCCCCCTCTGGCCTGCTCCCTTTAGGGAGGCGTCATTGTGTTTCTGGCAGAGACATTTTTCCAGAGTTCCTGCCCCCAGGGATCTCTGCCAGTGGTATGGCACCCCCCTGGAGTTTCCAGGTTACATGCCTCATCCTCAGTCAGGATTGACACAACTGGACACTCCTGATGGGCTTCGAGCCCTTCATCGTGACTGGCCCCCAGATCAAGACTCCTTGGAGTTTGACTTCTGGGGTAGGAGGACTTTCTACTCTGCACAGTTGCTGCCCTCTATTTCCGCACATCAGGCCCACTATGCAACCTATGACAGGTTCTTGTGGTCCAGGCTAGGTCAGCGCTCAGCCTCATTGCCTAACATGGAGCAAACCAGACACGCCATTGCACTCTTTGCGTGTGACCTGGAGCTAGTAAGGCACCAAGCAAGGGCATCGTATGATGCCAATGAGGTAGCTACCAGGGTCGAAGGGACAGCAATCTGCACTAGGCGGACAGCATGGCTGCATCTTTCCTGGTCGTCACCCTTGGCCCGGTGTAGGGTGGTTAACTCCGCGCACCAGAGAACCTATCTCTTCTCCTGCAGAGTGAGGCGGCATCTGTCGGGGCAACTTCCTTTTCCCTCCCGGTGGGGTCCCCATCTCACTCTCCCCACTCTTGGGCCTCTCCAGGCCCAGAAGGTTCTCCTTCTTAGAGTGTCACCCACTGAGAGCTAAAGGACTCTGTCCCTTAGGGTTTTCAAACCCCCTTCAGTGGGGGCTCAGCATTCACACAAATGTGATGAATGGTGAAGACTGACACAGATAAGATATGAAAATTACGTACCTACCGTAATTATGATCTTTCTGTGCATCTTCACAATCCCACCTGCCATCCCCCTGGGGCCTCAGTCTCTGAATCCCCCTTCCTCTCTGTGCCTTTCCTTGCCCCCCCTCTCTCTGTCAGTGGGGTAATCTGGGGCAAGTGGTGGGATGGTATTTCTAGAGGGAGAGTGGTTGGGATGGGGCGGCACTCCCTCTCTAGTGCTCTGGCTCCACCCCTACAGGGTGGGAGTGGGCGGTTGCCCTCCATCTTCTCCTCCTTCCTTTTCTCTTTCTGTCCCATCAAGCCTCAGTTTTTTACTTGTCCGCTGGACATGATTTAAAAAAGGAGATCTATCTCTGCTTAAAATTTTGTTTTTCCCTTGGGAATCTCTGTACTCTGCCTCTTTAGAAGATCCATTTTTCTGCCTTAAAGGTGTTTTTCTTTGCCAGTGATTCTGTGCCTTGAATTCTGGTGATTAAGCCTCTTAGCTAATCCTTGCAGTTCCTATACAATCTAAAGACAGGGTAGAATCCAGCATATGACTGATGTTTATCCCCCCCTTTCATGTTAACTTTTACATTCTATAAATCCCTATCCCTCCCTAACTCCCCCCTTTTCTGTTTCCAGAGATTGGGGTCCCTTTCCAATCTCCTTAGCATCTTGATTTTTCTTCTTACTCTGTCTTCTCGGTCGTTTATTTCTCCTTTTGGTTTTATATCTTTTCCTTTCTCTGTCCCTTGGACTTTCTTGTCCCACCCTCCCAGCTCCTTTTTCCTCACCTCTCCAGCGACTCAGAACTGGCAGGCAGACAAAGCCAACAGCGCCTAATGGCCAACCCGTGAGCTCCACGTAGTACGTCGGCCTCGAGAGTGGCACCAAGAGCGTGTCAGCTCCACCTACCAAAAAAAAAAAAAAAAACTCCCGCGGGGTCATGACCTCCGGCCATACACCCAAATGTGATGAGTGGAGAAGATACACAGAAAGATCATAATTACGGTAGGTACGTAATTTAAATTTTTTACGTTAACTGTATATGAGAATAAGTGGAAGTAATAAAAGTAATAATCACAGATGTCAGTTTGTACAATGCAAACCGGTGCACTACGCATCTCCACTATCGGCTGCTGTCACAGACACTGTATTCGGCACAGTGGATGGCCTCAGAATTATATAATTCATATCACAGATGTTTACATCATCCAGCCAATTGCAAACTGTTATGTTGAAGCCATATATGTTATTCATTTGAGATTATGTCATGCATGCTAGCAGGGGTTCTCCCTGACATGTGGGAGCTGTGACACAGGTGGAGGTGTACTTTTTCCGGCAAGTGTGTTGGTGTCTGAGGTTAGTTGTGGCATAAAGTACTGCACCGGGGTACTTCATATATGACAGTGTTTGGCCATGTTTTTTTTATTTGTGTCATTCAAAGCAATATTCTGCTGCATCCTTGATGCATCAGGTTGCGCGCTAAGTGCAGTGATTAGAGTTGCTCAGATACAGGCCAATATATAATTGGGTCACATACTAAAAAGTATCAGACAAGAAGTAGCCTGCAGTTACTTGTCATCACAATACAGTACAGAGTACCGCAGTTTTCATTCCTGGCATATATGTTTTTGCATGGTTCACATTCACGTAATTATTATGCATGTTAGTACATATTTTATGCAATCTTAACTAACATTATACTCTTATGTATTTATACACAGAGAGATTAAATGAATGACGACAGAATCGTGAATTTCGATATTGATAAACATAACCAATCTGGTAAGGAAAGTTGTATGTATCACATATGATGACTAATTCTAATTAAGACATAAGCAATATTCCATGACATGGGTATGGATTTACAGTGAATTCATGCAGGTCGCATGTGCCACATTTTCAAAAGTTTGCCATAGCAAACCGATTTTTTCACCAAAGTCCAATATTCAAAATCCTCGTTAGCATGGCCTTATGGGACTTGGTATGGGTCACACAAGGCAGCAGTGTGCAAAGCTAAATTATGTTAATGTGGTTGCTAGAGGTGGGCAAAGGGCAAAGTGACAAAAATTCTCTATGCACAGTAATCCACAAATGTTGTCCATTTCGCATAGCGAAATGTGAACTTTCTCCATGAAATTTGTCTGCGAAATGGCGAAATGTCACCTACGGAATGGTGAAATAAGGCTTTTAGAGGTAAAATTGTGCCTTCCAAGGTGAAATTTCACATTTCCACAAACTAAATTTCACCTTCTGCAGGCGGAATTTCACCTTGGCGAAAACTGGCTAAAACGGACAACATTTATGGATTACTAAATGGGGTGAAATTGCCCACTTCGCCGCAACTGTGCCAGCAAATTTTAAATTTGCTGCATCATTAGTGGTGGTGTGGACCTCATTATCGCCGCAGTCTAATATTCATGTAATTTGCTCCAAACATGGGCACCTCGCTAAGTTCCCTTTCTCGTAGAAAATACCACCATCCAAACCCTGTACTTTAATAGGTGCAAATCTAGTGGTTGCCAGAGGTGGTGTGTCATTGCTCCCCCAACATTACACAACAGAGTACACCCTGGTGTGTGGTGTTCCCACCTTCAAAGTTAGCATCAGAATGATACAAATCATACTATTTTCCAGGTGTCCAGTGGTCCCCCCCCACCATGGCAATCCCTAGTCTGACATATAGATAGACTGTCCCTGATGCATTCCGTACCACCTGACCACCTAACAGATGTGTACATCGGTTGCACATGGTGCCTAGTGGTCAATGACTCCACACAACAACCAATGTATACACAAAGCTCCCTGGTGGCCAGGACAGCAGGTGCTCATTGATATTGATAGCTCATACTGAGAGGCAATTCAGTGAATATGTACATTGAGAGCTCAGTCTGCAGGTAGCTGTGATGGCTAGATAAGGACTATTCACATCACCGGCTTGGGCACGTGTGGTGGTGAAGAAGGTGGTGGCCACTCCCTGCTGAGGCAGTAGGTGGTCGGGTGGGAACGCTAGACAACCAGCGGACAGTTTCCAGTCACTAAACATGGAATCAGAGATAGAGAGTGTAGTCCCCCTAGGCAACCAGTGGAAAGTTACCAGTCACTAAACAAGAGATGGTGGGTAGGGAGGGGTGTCCACTAGCCACCAGTGAACATTATGTCTATATGTGGTGGGCGATTAGAGTTGGGGAAACACTAGCCAGTATGGGAATTATATGTATACATTGGTCAGATGATCAGGTGGAAGAAGGGACCAGTACACACCAGGGAGATTTGGTGATAGAGTGGTGGTAATGATCATTACACACAAGAGTCAGTCTATCTATACATCTGGTAGGTGATCGGTTAGAAGGAAGTAAGTCTACCCAACCATCTATATATGTCTGACCGGCAATAGGCAAGGTGGTGGGGACTGACCACTTCACACAAGGTAACTATTGCTATTGTATCAGGATGGTAATAAACAAGAGGGGCGGGGGTAACTACACACTAGGTAGATACTGTCTGTCATGTAGTGCAATCGATGGGTGTGTGAACAGTAGCACCAAGGGCTGCTCCCAGGTTACGCTCAATAGTGGTGGGCTGTGGCGCTGTTCAGAGTTTCTCACCATGGAAATGAGGTCATGATGACCACACAAAGTGCTCTTCAGCACCTTGAATACCAAATGGGGTCGCCTGCATGAGCAGATCCCAGAAGATTCAGTGCTGAAATATGTGCATTGCTGCCATAGGCGTATAGTTTTCCAGATATTATATTCACCAAAGAGTTTTAAACTGTCTGTCTTACTATTCCTATTGTATGCAGTGCTGTCTGTTTGTAAAGTATACCCATACATTCACCATGTTCTTGCTGGCCTTTTCAGAAGGTGACAATAAGGGAAGTGCAGTAGGCAAGGGCACAAAAAGAGCTTAAAATAATTGAATGGATAAACAGTGGGGAAAAGGTCTTCTTTCACTACATAAGCGAAAAGAGGGCCATAAAAGAAGGCTTTGTTATACTGAGGAAGGTGGATGGGTGGGTTGATGGAGACAGGAGTAAAGTATAGGTATTTAACGAATACTTCTGCTCTGTCTTTACAAGGGAAAAGAATGAACCAGTGCCATGCACAGGGAGAAGGAGGGAGGGACTGGGGGGGGGAGCCGTGTGGGGAAAATCAGGATAGAAAGAGTTAGGGAGGGTCTGATGACTCTGAGAGTGGACAATGCTTCAGAACCAGACAAAATACACCGCAGGGTGCTGAAGAAGTTAGCGGAGGATCTGGTAGGGCCACTGGATATCCTTTTTAATAGATCTCTGGAGTCGTGAGTTGTGCCACTGGAGTGAAGAACAGCATATGCGGTACCACTCCACAAGAGTGGTTCCATGGATGACCGGGGAATTATAAGCTAGTCAGCCTGACCTCAATAATATGTAAACTCATACAGGCCATACTAAAGGAGAGGCTAGTGAGGCACTTGGAGGAGAATGGTCTACAGGATGTAAAACAGCATGGATTTGTGGCAGGCAGATAGTGGCACATGAACCTGATCAAATTCATCGATTGTGTCACAAGGGCAGTGGACAAAGGCTACGCGCTGGACATCATATACCCAGACTTTAGCAAAACCTTTGATCCTGTACCACACAAAAGGTTGATAATGAAACTGAGGGATCTATAGGTGGAGAAGAATATGGTAAGATGGACTGAAAACTGGTTGAGTGGCAGAACCCAGAGAGCAGTGGATGTAGATGAGTTCTCCAATATTAAGCAGGTCACCAGCAGGGCCCAGTGTTGTTAAATCTCTGCATAAGTGATATTGGGGAAGGCATTAAAGACAGAATGTGCCTGTTTGAGGATGACACTGAACTCTGCGGGAGAGTGGACACCAAGGTGGGGATATTGGACCTGAAGGAGGACCTTGCCAGGCTATAGAGATGGTCAGATATCTGGCAGCTTGGTTTCAATGCCAAAATGTGCAGTGATGCACACAGGGATCAAGAACTCTACGACAGAGGACTACATAGGAGAGGTTCGGGTAACTGTTCTCAAGAGGAAAAGGATCTGGGGGTGATGATTTCAAGTGGCACTAGGTCAGAACAGCACCTGTATGGACAGCGCTGTCAAAAACAGTGTCATCCATACAGCGTGGACAAGAGAAGCAGCAGGAGACAATGCCGCCAACAGAATACGCGACAGTGGTAGCGACTGCAAGAGTAGTTTGCGATCGCTACTGCTGTAAAACTGCACTCCCTCATAATTAAAATAACCAACTCCAAGTCAGAGTTGGATTACAAGGGAAGAAATAAAATTGTGGAGACCAGGATTCGAACTCTGGTCTCTGCCACCTTTTTAGCCGAGCTGCTCCTGCATTACCACTGCACACCACAGGAGCAGCTTAGCCAGTCACCTCCATTCCTCGGCCCTTGACTTGGGTACTAGTACCAGGGACAGTGACCTGTGGCATGCTTGTTACATGGTGCTGTACCTCCCCTGTCGCTGTCCGCGGTAGCCCGGTATAGACCGTGCTGTTTTACCTTGCACTATTATTGAAGCATTATCTTAACTGGGAACTATTATGGGTGACCTGAAACACACCTCTCAGTGTAAGAAGACAACGGCAAAGGCTAACGGATGCTGGGGTGCATTGCTAGGGGATTCGGTAGTAGTCAGAGCGAGGCTACTTTTCCATTTTACAGGTCATTGGTGAGATTAGAGATGCAATGTAAGTGCAATTGGTTTAAAACAAAAGTGGCTAATGTGCTTCTATAGCCAGAATTTATAAAACTTGGTGATAAAATGGAAAAATGTGCCATAAAAAAAGACCATTAATACCTTTAGAAATATGAATATTGCAGAAATGCATTAGTTGGCAAAAGGTTTTGAGCGGTTATTGGAGAGCAGAATGGGTTATTTATACGCAAACTCTAGTCAGAAGATTTTTTGCAAGTTACATTACAAGTAGCTATTGAATGTCATACTGTGGAAACATTGTGGCCATTTTAAAGTATCTAAAAACCTTAAATCAAGGTCAGTCACATGATGTCTTCTGAGGAGTGAGCAGCACGTTGGTGGAGCTCCATCAAATATTAATAAAACATCCGCCCTACCATTAATTTTGAGAAGGTATCTTGTCATTCATTTTCCTGTTGAGAGAAGACATACTCCAGGATGAGATGTCTGCAGAACTGGAAGATAATCCGCAGGAATTAGGACTCCATTTGGAAGATTTGGAGGACGATTAGGAGGCCATAATAGGCATGGAGGCTAAAAGGCTTCACAGAAGATGGTCGCTGGCAGAACTGGCTTCGGGTTCTCCTTCTAATAAAACAACAGAACAGATGTACTCAGTGCTCCAAACCATTAAAACAGCATTATTCACTTTGATTGCTGAATTTCAGGATTGGAAGCCAGTGGGTACAGAGTTGGGGCAGACAGTAGCTGACACAGACATTTGCGTTCTGTCGATGGAAGATAAGGCAGAGAAGCTTGAACCCGATGGGGTGGCCCTGAAGAGAACATTCAAAAAACTTGAAGAAAAGGTTGATGATTTAGAGGGTTGCTCCTGGAGGAACAACCTTGTTCTCCTGGGGCTCCTTGAAGAAGGCACTGTGCCTTTCTCCAAACATTTTGCACCAAGCTAGCATGTCCCTCTCCTCATGGCCAGTCCTATATAATTGAACGGGCCCATCGTTCAATACGGCCCAAACTGGCTCCTGGAGATCCTCTGTACCCGATCATTTTTGAAGTCCTTAACTATCTGGATAGAGATCACCTCCTGAAACTTCCTGTAATGCCGACAAAGTAGAATGGGAAGGCAAGCACTTGTGGCTCATACTAGATCTTACGTTCAAGGTTCGGCAGGAGCGGGACACATATAGACCCTTACAGTCGAATTTCTGGGAGGTCAAAATAAAATATAGGATGCTTTACTCCTCCCAAACAGAGGTTATGACTACTCTGGGGACATTTAGATTTGATTCCACAGCTTAGGCAGCTACTGAGTTGAACCAACTGCTGCCAGACCATTTTGGGAAAGGAGGGTGAATAGGTGGACCGGTATCTAGGAGGTGACCTAAAGTTTTGTTTCTACAATTCTTAAAGGTTAGTGTTTATATATGGGACACTTGTGACCTTCTTGGCTATATTTCCAGACCTGGGACACTAAGAATAGTATTCATCTTTTCAGTAGTGACAGTGCTGCATCTTTAAGTGAGCCTAGACTTTCACAGTGCTGACATTTAATCTGCTATCTAAGGACACTCCTCTTTTTGATGTGTGCATATACCAAACTGAAAAACAGTAAAGCAAAGTAATGTTGATTCCGGACTGTTGGGTTGTGTGTGATGACATCTGCAGTGCTACGAGCTGTGCTGCTGCCAACATTTGTTTTCTTTTGAACGGAGCAGAATCTTGGTTGCATCAGCCTTTCTTTTTTCTGTTTAGATGTTTGAGGAGCCTTCATCGATGAGGGACCATGTCATCTCTCCTTTTCCGGGATGGTTTCATGTGGTGAAGATTCCTGGCATATTTGTAATTAGGATGAGAACTGATCTATCGGCTAGAGAAGTTTTTCTTTTTTTTCCCCTTTCTGCTAACTGCAGAATTGTCATCTGACTTGTTTCAAGACTGGACCCGCAATGAAAGTGCTGCATCTTTAGACTTTCGAGTGATTCATATAAACAGACAATGTACAGAAACAGTCTCATTCTTTTTTTTCTGCTGACTTTTATTTATAGATTTAGATGTTTTGGTGTGTATGCTGCAGAGGTCCCTAATTTTAATCAGTCTTTCATCAGAACCCAGAGCTGGATAGCTACATTTATATGAGGGCGATTTCACCTTTTTTAAGACAGTTAAGATCCTTTAATTTTTTTTTTTTTTTTTTTACAAAACTCTTTCCTTTTTGATCTAGGTATATGTCATGCAGTATTGGGGATGGGAGCTGTATCAGTTCATAGTGTGAGATATTGGTAACGCATTATCTTATTACATTACACTTAATGGATTATATTGGTTTTTCTTTCTTGTCCTAAGTTTAGAAGTTGGGGGATGGCTACGTGGATCAATGACATTCATTTCTCTCATACTGTGTAAGTGGGGTATTTCCTAGGTGTTGGAGTGATGATCATATTTTTATTTTATAGGGGCAATGTATATGGAGTTAATTAGTGTTCCTGATAGTTACAGATCAGCTACGTTGGGAGAGGGTATAGTGGTCTTTTTTCCTTCTAATGTTGTGAGATCCCCTGTAATATCAACTTTGGGAGTGGGGAGAAAGATCTTACTGGACGAAGGCAGCATTCTCTCCCCTTTTTATCTGCGACATGGTAAACGATGGCATACTCCTTGATGTTTCTTTAATACTACTGAAGTACTTTAAAACTTGTTGGGATGGATGTTTAAAAAGTGTGGACTGGTTAGTACAGGACCTTATATCCAATGAAGATTTGTGACTGTAGGGATTGGTGGCTGTTTTTTTTTTGGGGGGGGCGAGGTATTTATACATTCGTAGGGGGCTATATCCAAGATCTCACTTAATATTTGTGTCATGTGCAAGGGAGAGAGAATTTAGATTTAGATTTTTGTTTTACTTTACTTCTTTTTTTTTTTTTTTTACTTTCTATTTTCTCCCCCCTTCTCCTTCCCTCAGGGACTCCCAAGGCATCGTGCCCACCAGGTCTCCTGGATATGAGTCCTTCGCTCATCTGTCCTGTCATCACCTTCGGATTCCCCCCCCCCCCCCCGAGTAGGGTGGCAGGCCTTCTGCCAAGCCTCCCATCCATCATGCAAGTGTTGGCCGGACTCGTACGACCCCTCTCCGGTCCTGGTCTCGTGATGTTGGGGCCCGTCTCCAGGCATCGCTGCAGGTGATTTTCCAGTTTTCTGGGGAGTGGTGTGTGTCCAATGTCAAGGCATTCCGGCCGATGTCCACCACTCCCAACCCTGTCTGTTTGCTCCGCACACTTGCTGTACTTCTGGCCTCTGCCAGAGGTCAGCCAAGTGCCAAGACTGCACCCCCTCCCGCCCGGAAGAGAAGAGCTGTCCTCCAGATGCTCAATCCTCTCCCTTCCCTGCTGACCCCCGATGGCCCAGGCTCGTTCCCGAACCTGGGTCACCGGCATGTCGGAAAGTGTGTCATCCAGTGCCTCAACCCTCAGTGCCATTGGGCCGGCCTTTACTTTACTTCTAATGGTACAGTGAATTAGGGGGCAGCTGTAAGGTAGGGCTCCAGATCTGTTTGATTTCTAGAAGTAAGGAGACTTTCGGGGGTACTGCTGCTCCTTGGACATCATGGCCATGAAGTACAGGAGTGGGCACCTGACCCTAGAGAATAGGTAAAATCAGGAGGGAGTGGGGGCAGGGATTTTTTGATTGTCAGGTACTTAGGACGGGGGAGAGGGGTATTGGAGGAGGGTAGTGGTTTATTTCTGGGATGCACAGGGAAGTTTTGTTAGAACTGTGTAATTTATATTATCATAAATAATCTCCATGTTATATCTTGGAATATTAAAGTGGGGGAAGGATAATTCCCAAAAATATTGTCTCCTGCAACATTTACAGCACATAGGTGCAACCCTAATGTAGTCATGCCACAGGAAACTCATATTCCATGGGATCAGCTAAGTACTTTACAGAAACTATGGGTGGGCCAAGTATTTGGTGTAGGATCAAGTGCCAGGTGAGGTAGAGTGGTGTTATTGATACATAAATCAAACCCATTTATATTGAATAAGGAATTTTATGAGACAGAGGGTCAATACATAATTGATCATGGTAGACTGGCCAATGTAAAAGTTGTTTTTGGCTTTGTCTATGGCCCAAATGTTGATACTCCTTCCTTTTTCCCTTCCCTGGTGGCACTTTGGGATATCCTTTGTTTATTAGGGAGCACTGGAAACTTGTTCTTTCTAATGATTTAGACCAGTCCTCTCATCGTAGAGTTGGACTTTCCCTAGCCCAGCGAGGGTTAAGGGAATTTATGACAGACTCCGGTCTGGATGACCCTTGATTATTTCATAAAAAGGTAAGGGAATACACATATTACTTTCCACCCCACCAAGTATACTCATGCATCGACTTTTTCCTTCTTAGTATTGTTCTTATGAAAGGAGTGGATGATGTGGGCATTCATTTACAGTAAGAGTGTTACCTGACCATTCCAAGTGGGATTTGTTGCCAGAAGGCACACAAGTGACCATTTCCACAAACTTTTTCACCTTCTCTCTGCGTCCGAGGAGGGACATGCCGACAGGGTGCTTGTCTCCCTGGACACGGAGAAAGCATTTGACAGGGTGGCCTGGAATTTCTAGTTTGACATTCTCCCCCATTATGACTTGCCTCCTGATTTCATTCAATGGATTAAATTTTTCTATCTCTGTCCTTCTGCTAGAATTTTTAGTAATGGGGTATTATCTTTATTATTTCCCTTAATCAGGGGAATGTGTCAAGGATGCCCTCTTTCCCCTGTGCTTTTTAATTTATAAATCGAGCCGCTATCTAGAAAATGTAATAGTTCCCTAGGGATAAGAGGTATTAAATTGGGACCATACGAATGTATATTGTCGATGTTTATGGATGATGTGCTGCATCTTTCGAATTGGACGACACCCCTTCCTAATGCCGTGGACATAATAAACAGCAATGGCAACCTAGCAGGATAGTAATTGAATCACCATAAAACTACAGTTTTAGCTTTGTCTAATTTGTATTCCAAGGCAAGTGTTGAGGAGATGGGCCTCAAGTAGGCATCTTCTTCTTCTCACTCATTTTTGGGTATACAACTCACATTAGATTTGCATTTGCTAAAATTACTAAATCTTGACCCACTAGCATAAAAAATAGATTAACAGATTAGTAAATAAACAGGTGGGAGAATCAGAACAACTTAAGCTTCTGCTTTATCAAGCCTTCGTAATGCGCCCTTCAGTTATTTTCTTGGATGAAACAGATGCTATTGCATCAGTTCTATGTAATGAAGAGGATCCTACTCACAAACAGGCAAGAGGACAATAGAGTGAATTCCAGACCCAGGGGGGGATTGAACCACAGAAGAAGAAGAAGTTCTATAGCATTAACACTACTTGCATTGATGGACAGGCTGGTCATAAGTGACACACAGGGGATTGAACCACAGAAAAAGAAGTTCTCTGGTATCAACACTACTCGCGTTGATGGACAGACTAGCCAAATATAGAGAAATTGTGACGAGTGGAGCCACAAATCGATTGGATGTCACTGACCCAGCATTTTTGTGCTCTGTTTGATTTGGCAGCACGTTATTCTTTAATCTTCCTGACAGAGTAGTAAGTGTCTTTCTGTTTCCTTAGAAGGTAGAAGTGCTGTACCAAGAAGCTAGATTGCTTATTGCCTACGGTATTTGGGCTTTCACTTTCTGGATTATAAAACATAAGGAAACTCTGGTGGCGGTAGGAAAAAGTAGGTTGTTGGTTAACTGGGATCTGAAGCTTATCAAATAGGTAAGGGAATGGGAAGACTAGGTGGGCCAAGTGGTCTTTATCTGCCATCAAAGTCTATGTTTCTATGATCTTTCCCGTTGGAAACATTTACTTCTCATTCTTTGAGGTAGAGTTCAAATTTTGAAAATGGCGGTATTTCCATGATTCATGTATCCTCTTTCAATGTTAAATATTCCTCTTCCAAAAAGGTTTCAGAAACCTTTTACAATTTGGTAGAATTTCCCTTGGTTGGGTAAACACCTGAGGAGAGCTGTTGACAAACTCTGCTCATCAGGCCTTCATAATGCGCCCTTCAGTAATTTTTTTCGATGAGATAGATGCCATTGTGTCAGTTCCATGTAAAGAAGAGGATCCTACTCACAAACAGGCAACAGGACAATGGAGTGAGTTCCAGACCGGGGGGATTGAACCACAGAAGAAGAGGAAGTTCTATAGCATTAACACTACTTGCATTGATGGACAGACTGGTCATAAGTGACAAAGAGGGGATGGAACCACATAAAAAGAAGTTCTATAGTATCAACAATACTCATGTTGATGGACAGACTGGCCAAAAATAGAGAAATTGTGATGAGTGGAGCCACAAATCGATTGGATGTCACTGACCCAGCATTTTTGTGCTCTGTTCGATCTGGCAGCATGTTATTCTTTAATCTTCCTGACAGAGTAGTAAGTGTCTTTCTGTTTCCTTACAAGGTAGAAGTGTTGTACCAAGGAGCTAGATTGCTTATTGCCTATGGTATTTGGGCTTTCACTTTCTGGATTATAAAACATAAGGGAACTCTGGTGGGGATAGGAAGAAGTAGGCTGTTGGTTAACTAGGATCTGAAGCTTATCCAATAGGTCAGGAAATGGGAAGACTACGTAGGCCAAGTGGTCCTTATCTGCCATCAAAGTCTATGTTTCTATGATCTTTCCCATTGGAAACATTTACTGTACCTCTCACTATTTGGGGTAGAGTTAACATTTTGAAAATGGTGGTATTTCCCCGATTCATGTATCCTCTTTCAATGTTAAAAATTCCACTTCTGAAAATATGGTTTCAGAACAGTTTTACAATTTGGCAGAATTTCCTTTGGTTGGGGAAACACCTGAGGAGAGCTATTGACAAACTCTGCTTCATCAGGCCTTCGTAATACGCTCTTCAGTCATTTTTTTCGATGAGATTGATGCCATTGCATCAGTTCCATGTAAAGAAGAGGATCCTACTCACAAACAGGCAACAGAACAATGGAGTGAGTTCCAGACCCGGTGGAGGGGAATGAACCACAGAAGAAGAAGAAGTTCTATAGCATTAACACTACTTGCATTGATGGACAGACCTGTCATAAGTGACGAAGAGGGGACTGAACCACAGAAAAAGAAGATCTAGAGTATCAACAATACACGTGTTGATAGACAGACTGGCCAAATATAGAAAAATTGTGATGAGTGGAGCCACAAATCGATTGGATGTCATTGACCCAGCATTTTTGTGCTCTGTTCGACTTGGCAGCACGTTATTCTTTAATCTTCCTGATAGAGTGGTAAGTGTCTTTCTGTTTCCTTAGAAGGCAGAAGTGCTGTACCAAGGAACTAGATTGCTTATTGCCTACGATATCTGGGCTTTCACTTTCTGGATTATAAAACAAAAACAAACTCTGAAGGGACTAGGAAGAAGTAGGCTGTTGGTTGACTAGGATCTGAAGCTTATCCAATAGGTAAGGAAATGGGAAGACTAGGTGGGCCAAGCGGTCCTTATCTGCCATCACAGTCTATGTTTTTATGATCTTTCCCGTTGGAAACATTTACCTATCACTCTTTGGGGTAGAGTACAAATTTTGAAAATGGCGGTATTTCCCCAATTCATGTATCCTCTTTCAACGTTAAATATTCCTCTTCCTAAAACATGGTTTCAAAAACCTTTTACAATTGGGTAGAATTTCCTTTGGTTGGGAAAACACCTGAGGAGAGCTATTGACAAACTATGCCAAACAAGAGAGATTCGGGGATTCTCACCCCAGGAATACGCCAATATTCCTAACACTTCTGCAGTGTGCCTTTAAGTCAGATCTAACCAGAAATAGAACATTACGCTAATGATGGAATCACTGGCATGAGCTACTTTTCAAATGCTGCCACCTATTAACTACCTACATTCTAACCCTCAGATTTCTCTCTCCGCCTGTCAGAAAAAGACCTTCGGAGATTTCCTTCTACTCATCTCGTCAGAGAAGCTTAAAATAGCCACTTATACTTAAGTATCTTTTATTTATTTTAATTTGCTGACATTTATCTTTGTTATTTTATTAACCATTAGTTTAGATTAGTTTTTATTTCGGTTTTCCTCGGTTTCTCACAGTTCGGGATAACCGCTGAGGAACCAAGGTTCCCTCAGCTAGTTTTCAGGGCACTTTCCCCTTATTAATGCTAGTTTTATATTTAAATTTTAAATTTTATATATTTTTCTGTGACCGATAACCTCGGTTACCGAACTGATACTTTCGGTTCCTTTTTCTCGGTTCTGGGTACCGATCGGTTCTCCCGATCGGTTTCTGAACTGACCGCAACCGATAAAAAAGTTGTTAGATTTGAATTTAAATACTTCTTTCAGTCCATTTTCTGTGCGGTTGCAGTTTTTCAAGCACTATGTCAGAAAAACAAAAGAAAAGAACTGGAGAACCCAGTTTTAAAAATTGTATAGAATGTGGTAAGGTGTTTGCCAAAGCAGACAAACACTCTATGTGTGTTTTCTGCAATGGTTTTGTTCACCTCAAAACAGACTGTGAAATTTGTTAAACTTTCCCCAAGAAGATGCATGAAAAACATCTGGAAAGACTGAACAAAATATTTAAGGTTCCCTCTGGCTTTGACCAGCCGAAACCCTCAGGCTCTGTGGATGAAACCACAGTCCCAGCTTCTACCCCTGATACGGGTAAGAGATCTACTGAAGCAGCTAGGTCTCTGATTCCAGCAAAGAAACAAAAAAACAAACAAGCACACTGAACCCCCTGCTGATAAGGGGACTTCTGGAGTGCCTGTAGCTCTGCCTTCCCCTCTGGAGATTGCACAGGCGATTAAAATCTTACAAGCTTTACAGGGTCTGCTGCCTGTGGTTCCACAGTCCCCAGTCCAGACCACTGTACCCCCCCAATCCACCCTCCTTTCCTGTGGAGCATGGAGAGGAGCAGGAGGAGGAAGAAGAAAGGGAGCCTATAGAGCCTGAGGTCTCACCTGAACAGGAGTTTGGCTCTCCTCCCAGGTCTACAGAAGATTATTCTTCTCATTTTTTCTTTGTCAGGAAAATTGCAGATGCCTTGGATATCCCTACCTCTAAAGTGGTAGAGGATGAGGAGGAGGCTGAGTATCTCGAAATGATGGGTTTAACTCCCACTAAGAAGCTGTTGCTTCCCATCAAAAAGTTTTTTTAAAAGACATGCTTTAAAACTCCTCCAGGCTCCTAGGTCTGTCCCTCCTTTAGACAAAATGTTGGATAAAAAGTATCAGCTTGACAGGACAGGGGCTGAATTTTTGTTTTCACACCCTGAGCAGCAGGGGTTGGTGCAATCTGCATCTTGTGACAAGGCAAAAGTCCCTCTGGCTTCCCACCCTCCAGAGAAAGACTCTCGCAAAATAGACAGCATGGCCAAGAAAAGTTACTTGTCAGCCTTTCTGGCAATCAGGCACTCTAACTATCAAGACTATGCAGCCCAATACCAGAAGACTCTCTGGCAGTCTGTTCAGGCAACGGCTGAGAAAGCACCTTCTCCTCTCTCTCTGCAGACCTAGCTGAAACAGCTAGATTTAGCTTGGAGGCTGCCAAATACCAATTTCAAATGGCAGCAGACAGTAATGAGACTGCTGCTAGGTGGATGGCTAATATCATTGCACAAAGAAGGTTTGCCTGGTTGAGAACCACAAACCTTACATAGGATACCCAGACTAAACCTCTGAATTTTCCTATGGTGGGCACCTCCTTGTTTGGCAGCCATACAGAGGCATATATGAAGAAGATGGACGGATATAAAGCCAACTTCTGGAGTAACTCTGCAAAAGGGAAACCCTCCACCTCTTCTAGACCCTTCAATAGGGGTGACAGGGGCAGGCAATTTCAATTTAGGCCTTTTTATCAGGCCATGGTGGTTCTTCAAGCACCCCAGTATCCTCAGCAAGGTTACTTTAGGGGTAGGGGCAGGAGAGGTGCCAGGCGTGATGCCCAATCTCAGCCCCAATCAAAGTAGGATTCCTGACTTCCTCGATCAGGCTGCCTCTCCTATACTAGTAAGGGGCAGACTGACCCATTATTTCCAGAACTGGATAACCATAACCACATACAAGTGGGTTCTGGAGATAGTGGGTCAGGGACTGTCCTTAAGTTTCAAGTCCTTCCCCTCCCTAAAAACCAGGGTTTTCAAACCAGCTTCTCTCCTAGAGAGAAAAATGCTGGAAAAGGAGGTAAGACACCTATTGTCATTAAAGATGGTGGAACCAGTGCCTCCACAGCAAAGGGGAAAAGGACTATATTCAAGATATTTCCTTATACCAAATAAAAATGGAGAGTTGCAGCCTATCTTGGACCTAAGGATCCTCAACTGGTTTCTGACAAAAACCAAAATACTAAATGGTAACATTGTCTCTAATTCTGCCAGCACTCCAAAAAGGAGATTGGCTGGCATCATTGGACCTACAAGATGCCTATTTCCACATTCCCATCAGGGAGTCTCACAGAAAGTACCTCAGGGTCAGACTCCCTTCAGGTCATTATCAATTGTCACTGCTACCTTTTGGTCTCACTTCAGTTCCAAGGGTGATCACAAAGTATTTGGCTATGGTGGTGGCACACTTGTGAAGGCAAGGTGTTTCAGTATTCCCTTATCTAGACGACTGCTGGTGGTCGGAAAATCACCACAGCAGTTAACAGAGCATCTTTGACTCACTCATCAACTTCTGGAATCTCTGGGGTTTCTTTTAAATCTAAAGAAATCAGTTCTCTTTCCTGCACAAATTCTGCAGTTTATAGTAGCAGAATTGAATGCCAAAGATTGCAGAGCCTTTCTACCCAGTGACAGGGTAAAAAGCATTCTACAGCTGGCAGGTTCCTTCAAACTAAATGTTCCAAGAACTGCAAGGCAGTTCCTCCAACTTCTGGGGCACATGGCAGCTGCCACAGGCACAGTCCTGGGCACCAGGTTACAGATGAGAGACATCGAATTCCATTTAAGACCTCATTGGTGTCAAAGAAGGGATTCTCTGTCAAAACTCGTTCCTGTAACAAAAACATTCCTCTATGCCATTCAGTGATGGAAGGAGGAAGCCAATCTCAGAGAAGGGGTTCCTTTCCAAAGAGAGCTTCCATCAGTGGTTCTCAAAGCAGATGCATCCCTATTAGGATGGGGGGCCCATCTGGCAGAACACACTACCCAAGACACTTGGTCCAGTGCAGAAACTGTCTTACATATTAATCTGTTACATCTTAGGGCAGTGTTTCTGGCAATGCAAGTTTTCACACCACTGATACAGGGAAAGTTAGTGCAAGTCAGGACAGACAACACTACCACCATGTACTACATAAACAAGCAAGGGGGAAGAAGGTCAAGGCCTCTTCTGCACAGAAGCAATGCGGATCTGGACCCTGGCTTACTCTCTAGGATTCTCGTTGCAAGCCATCCACCTGCCAGGTAAGGACAATGTCCAGGCAGATGCCCTAAGTCGAATCAGTCAGTCCCATGATGAATGGTCCCTGAATAAACAAGTGGTACAGACACTAATCAGGAGGTGGGGCACTCCAGAGATAAATCTCTTTGCCTCTCATCAGAGTCACCACTTGCCACAGTACTGTTGCAGGCCTCCAGCAGTGGGATCAGTCCCCCTGGATGCTCTCATTCTGGACTGGTCAGGGAGATTCCTGTAAGCAATTCCTCCATTCCCTCTGTTGTACAGGGTATTGTTAAAAATCAGGTTTCAGCCAGCAACAATGATTCTGATACCCCCAGACTGGGACAGACAGCCAGGGTACCCACTATTGCTGTCCATGTCAACAGACAAACCAATACACCTTCCCAGGAGGCACAATCTTCTGACCTCCAAACAGGGGAGGCTTCTGTGCCCAAACCTCAAGTCACTCAGTCTCAAAGCTTGGCTCTTGAGGACTTAGGATATGCTGATCTACATCTCTCTCTCTGAGGGAGTTATGGACGTTTTACGGGGCTACAGGAAACCCTCCACTAAGAAAACCTATGCTGCAAATTGGAAAAGGTTTTCTCTATAGTGTTCAAGTAGGGATATAGTACCAACACAGGCAGGAGTGCCACTTGTGCTGGACTATCTGGTTTATTTGCATTCTTTAGGCCTGCAGCCTTCTACATTGAAGGTTCATTTGGCTTCAGTCTCTGCCTATGCTTCAGCAGGCAAGACTATTTCCTTGGCATCGAACCCTATTTTCAAAAGGTTCTTTAAGGGGTTATCCCATATGTACCCGACAGTTAGGGAACCAGTGCCAGCATGGGATCTTAATATCTGTATTGCTCAACGTATGGCTCCTCCCTTTGAGCCCATGTTTACAGCACCATTGAAGTATGCCATATGGAAAGCAGTTTTTCTGGTTGCCATTACTTCAGCTAGAAGAATCAGTGAGCTTCATGCTTTATGCACTGAAAAGGATTATATCTCTTTTCACAGGGATAAGGTGGTTCTTCAGACAAATGGGAAATTCCTTCTAAGTTGGTTTCAGACTTTCATTTGAACAAGTCTATCACTCTGCCAGTGTTTTTTACTGATCATTCTTCTTCTGGTGAACGTAGACTATATAGCCTGGATGTCAAGAGAACTTTTGAGCTACTACATGACAGCTACTGAACCCCATAGGCAGGACAGGATTCAGCTCTTCCTCACTTATGGAGATGTGGGAAAGGGGAATCCAGCATCTAAAAGGTCCATTTCTCATTAAATTGTCCAGTGTATCCAATTTTGTTACTCAAAAGTGGGCAAGGAAGCCCGAGCAGGGCTGAGAGTCTATTCCATGAGGGGTACAGCTGCCACACTGGCAGCTGCAAGGGATATTCCCTTGGTGGATATTTGTAAAGCAGTGACATGGTAAACAGTGCATACATTTGTCAAGCATTACAGCTTGGATATTCAAACTAGGGCTGATGCCAGGTTTGATACAGCTGACCTGCTGAGCCTATTTCCAAAATAGTTTCTTCCTGCCTCCAAAGGTACTGCTTATTAGTCTGCAGAAGAGTTAGGAATATTGGAGTATTCCTGGGGTGAGAAGAAAAAGTTGCTTACCATAGTAACCTTGTTTCTCCTAGGGGATACTCCAATTTTCATGAGTCTCCCACCCTGCCTCCCCATTAAGAACCAGTGGCCTCTGTATTCCATACTGTACCTTAGAGTATGTATGCCATATTCTACCTTTTATTGAAACCTGGTCTATGGTTTCTCCTTCTCAGGTGATTTTGACATAAGAGTTTGTGTGTTTTGTTCGAATTATTTAATTATATTATTCCTCCAGCTGGAGGTTGGATGTTGGAATTTTAAAACAAATTATTTCTGTTGTTTAAATATGGGGCCCTGTCTTTTCAGGCGTCCAAGAAATCTGAGGGTTAGAATGTAGGCAGTTGATAGGAGGCAGCATTTGAAAAGTGGCTCATACCAATGATACCATCATTAGCATAATGTTCTGTCTCCAGGCAGATCTGACTTAAAGGCACACTGCAGAAGAGTTATGAATACTGGAGTATCCCATGGGAGAAACAAGGTTGCTATGGTAAGTAACTTTTTATTAAGCGTGCCTCATCTTTTCCTATATTATCTCATCTTTCTTGGTACCATATATTTTCAATGGTTAATTTGTGTGGAGGCAGGGTCATCATCCTCTACATGGTGGAACATAGAAAGCTATAGGGATTCAGCTCATCATGTGACGTTGTCATCTCTTTTATATATTCCCTTCAGAAAACTTCCTGAATCCGTGAGACAAACACCGATATGCTGGTCATTAAGAGCTCATCACCAACTTTGTAACCTTTTCAAACTTAAAACCCAGAAACATCTATGATAACCATTTTCCAAAAACTTGAACGTACTGATGGGTAATAAAGTGACTAAATCCTCTATAAGGAAGGTTTTAAAGGTTTGAATAATCAGAGTTTTTAAAAGGAGATATGTTTTTACTCATAACTCAATTTTGGTAAACCTTTCACCTCCCTTCATTTTCAGCTTTTGGATACATGCGGATTATGCATTGTATATGTTCAACGTTGGGGGCACCTCCATGGTCTGACACAGTCTCTTTATGGTTTCTTTCTTTGGCCTCATCGGTGACGCAGGATAGACCAATCTCACAGCTGTATAGGAAGTTGGGCTCTCAGTTTTGGAAGCTCACCTCTCCTATGGCCTATTATTGGCAAACAGCAGCTGGTTTGTCACATGATGCAACCAGGTGGAGGTCAATCTAGTCAATATATTGATATATATATATAGATTGTCATTAATATATAGATATAATATATATATGTGTACATATATATATATATATATATATTTATGAGGACAGACTATGGATTACGCAGTTCAATATTCTTCATAATCTTTATTATACTCCCCTTCAACAGCACCAAATGGGCAAGTGGGCAGATCTTATTTGCCAGAAATGTCATCAGGCAGAGGGATCTATGAGCCATATGATATGGGCCTGCCCAGGGGTGACCTCCTTTTGGAATATCATTAAAGCTGAAATGTCATTGTTTTTTGGCCGTACTAATTATTTTTATTTAGAAGTATGCATTATCTGTAATTATTCATCCATTTCCATACTGCCTCACAGGGCCTATATGGCACTTATTTCAGCAGTGTCTCAATTGCTAATTCTTAGACATTGGATTAATGACGTCCTCCTGACTAGGCAGGAATGGATTCAGGAAGTGTTCACAGCACTGAACGCCGAGAAAGCCATTGCAAAGCAATATAATTCCCTAATTAAATTCTAGACCCTGTGGGAGCCTTTTTTTTGAGTTTTCTAACAAGGGAGGTGAAGGGAATAATCCAGAACCTTTTCATGATCTTTCCCATTAATGACGATACATAGATGTTATGGAGGATCATGGTTTGCAGTAGTTTTTTCTCTTGCTAGCTGCCCTGGTATTCTTTAGAATATAGATTATGGAGAGGAGGGCGGGGAGGGTTGGTGGAAGAGGCTGAGGAGTTAGGGAGCATGGGGGTGGGAGGAATGTGTTGGAGCTTTGCTTTTTGTTCTCTTTTGGCAACTGATATATCCTGGGACACATTTCTGTTGCCACGTTTACTGTATTTTTGTGTTAGGAGGGCCAGGGTAGGGAGGGGGAGATTGTTCATTATGTGACTGTATAATGCACGACTGCTGGAATGTGTATCTTGAATTATAACACTAATGGCATTTATTTAATCACAAATAAAAGGCAAGGTCTTCTGTAAAAACAGCTCCCTAAAAGGCTTTTTATTTTGCAAGTATAATTGACCTTCGTTTGTGTGGATTTCTTTGGTGTAGTCCGCGTAGGTAGGCTTAGACCTATCCTTTGGTAAGGATGAGGTAAAAAACATGAAATGGGAGAATAGAAAAGATCCTGTCTTGAAATATGGTGTTGGTAGTGCTGTTACATGGTGCAGATATTTTCAACCAGGAGACTAATTAGAAAAACAAATTGAGCATTTATGGAAGGTCACAATATTTGCTAAAGGTCAATTCACTAACCGGATCTATCAAAATGTTGTTTTTTTTGTGTGTTGTACATGTGCTCAGGAAAACTAGACGTTGTACCAAATATTAGTTACTTTTCGGCTGTCGAATAAATAAAATAAAGGCATGTAGATAACAGATGGCTCCATGTGCATGAATGAACTTTTTGAAATAAAACTATCTAAAATTACTGAATACATTCACATTTATGTTACAGTGAGCGTGTATCCACAGAATATATGTAACTACCTGTATATTATTATACCATGGACTAAAATTAAAAGGATACATCCTAGAATCCCATTGGCTGGCTGACACCTTCTGGCCGTGGTAAGTCCTACGATATACCAATAGAAGAGGTGCCAGGCACCAGTGCGCCACAGCAAGGACCACCCCTAAAATCACTCTGACCCCTGCAATCATCAAATTAAAAACCACTGCATTTACTCACAGCTAAAGCGGGAATTTCAAACCAACAGCTCTGTTTCCTGGGAGTGTCTCCACCCACTCCTCCATGTTCAAATTACTGCAACTTATTTTAAATGAAACATATTGTTCTTTTCAAAATAAAACTCTCTGTTGCACTTGTAACAATTTAAAAAAGAATGGATGCCTCCTTTGAGCTAATTGGTCCTGCCGAAATTTTAAAAATATTTCGGTCTCTTCACGAAACTGATCCGAAAGCAGCACATAACTCTGGCACCAAGTACCTCAACAAACCACTCCTGCAGCTCCCGCTCCTCCAGTTCCTCAGCCTGCCACCACCTCGAGTCCAACAGCTGTGAGTCCAATAGCCTTTCACCCAAGCACAACAGTATGTTAACCTGCACCACAAAATTTGAAGCCCATAGTCCTTCTAACAGCAACTATGAACATAAGAAATTGCCAGCAGATACAGGCCATTCAGTCTGTCTAGTCTGCTTGACTGTGCAGCACTTTAGTCCATTAGACTGCAGCTGCCCCCCTCCCTCATATGCCCTCCCCACATCTTGCGCCCCCCTCCTGGTTTGTACCCTCCCTTTGAATCTGTCCCACTCCTTCTTGAAGCCCCTAATATTCTGCAGCAATACGACTTCCTCTGGCACAGCATTCCACCCTGCCACCACCCTTTCTGTGAAATAGTGTCTCCTCCATTCCCTCTTGAACCTGCCCCCTTCCAAATTCATAGAGTGTCCCCAATATCTCTTCCGCCCTTTAGACTGAACATACACCTGGTGTCTACTCTGTTAAAACCCTTTAGGTACTTGAAAGCCTCAATCATATCCCCTCTCTCCCTTCTTTTCTCCAGGGTATACATATTGAACTCTTTCAGTCTCTCCCCATATGGTCTGCCCCCCAACCCCAGGATCATTTTTGTTGCCCTGCACTGTACTCCCTCCAGTAGTTTGATGTCCCTTTTCAAGTGAGGATGCCAGAACTACACACAGTACTCTAGATGCAGTCTCACTAGGGACCTGTACAGGGGCAAGATGACCTTCCCACTCCTGGAAGTAATCCCCCTTGCTATGCAACCTAGCATCCTGTTTGCCTTCTTTGCTGCCTTCCTGCACTGAGCAGAGTTGTTCATCTCCCCCGGTTACCAGCACTCCCAGATCCTTCTCCTCCTTGGATTTTGTTAACGGGACACCCTCCAGACAGTAATTGTGTCCTGGGTTCTTGCCTCCTAAATGCATCATTTTGCACTTCTTGGCATTGAAACCAAGCTGCCAAGTGTGAGACCATTCCTCTAGTTTTGCGAAATCCTCCTGAAGTACTTTTGCCCCCCCCCCCCATCTACTTTGGCTAAGATCTTTGTGTCCTCTGCGAAGAGAATGATCTTGCTCTTAATCTCTATTGCAATGTCAGCTAGGAAAATGTTAAACAGAACCAGTCCCAGCTCCGAGCCCTGTGGTACACCACTTGTTACTGCCCTGGGTTCAGATGCCTCCCCCTCACTACTACTTTCTGCTGTCTACCCTGCAGCTAGTTCTTGACCCATCTGACCAGTTTCTTCCCTGCTTCCAAACTCTTTAACTTGCAGGTAAGCCTACCATGTGGCACTGAGTCAAAGACCTTGCCGATATTCAGGTAGAGGACATCTACCGCATGTCCCCTGTCCAGTGCCCTCACAACCCAGTTGTAAAAAATCAACCAAGTTCATCTGGCAGGATCGCCTGAGACAAACCCATGCTGCCTACTGTCCTGGAGGTTGTTATCCTCATGAAATTGCACCAGCCTTTCCTTGAGGATTGCCTCCATCAGTTTTGCTACAATTGCAGTAAGGCTCACCAGTCTGTAGTTCCCCGGTTCGTCCTTGGGCCCACTGTTATGGAGACGTAGCACATGTTGCTTCCCTCCAGTCCCTGGGCATGTACCCTGAGTTCAGAGAGGTATTGAATAGGTCCGCCAGTGGCCCTGCCAGGACCTCTGCCACCACTCTCAGCACCCTAGGGTGGACTCCATCTGGGCCAGGTGCCTTGTCCACTTTCAGGGACTTAAGGCCCTCCCTCATCCTTTCCACCTTGATTTCCCCACCTGTGGTTGCTTCTCCTCCACCTTCTCCCATCTCGCCCTTCCTTTCAGGTGTGTGCCTATCCCTCTCTGAAGACCGAACAAAAGTATTCATTAAGTACTTCTGCCTGCTCAGCCCCCTTTTCTATCCACCCACATCACCTCCTGATCCTAACAATTTGATTTTGCTCTTCCTCTTCATTCTCATATATGTGAAGAAATCCTTTTCCCCTTCTTTGATCCCCTGAGCTAACCTCCGTTCCCTAGCCGCCTTGACTGCCCTTACCACTCTGCTCACTTCTCTAGATTTCTTCACATATTCTTCTTTATCTTCCGCCCTGTTGGATCACTTGTAGATCCAAAATGTATTCCTCTTTTCACTCACCTTCTCCACTACCTCTCTTCTCATCCAACTGGGTTTCTTAGTCCTGGCTTTCTTGCTCTGGCTCTTGACAGAAGTTTTAGTGGCTTCAGTCAATCCTGTCTTGATGATTCCCCATTTTTGTTCCGTGTCCATTTCTGGGAGGATGTTTGCCATATGACATACCAATATGTTTTCCATCCTGCAAAGTGCAGCCTTTTGAAGTCCAGGACCCTAGCTTTTGTAGTGGCTACTTCCCTACCCAGGTTGATTGCAAACCACACTGTGCAGTGGTCATTGCTTGCCAGAGGTTCCTCCACCCTTATACCCCTGACCTGTTCCCCATTTTCTAGTACCAGGTCTAGTATATTCCTCTCCCTCATTGGCTCCATTATCCTCTGGGTAAGGAAGCCATCAGGGAATGCTTTCCAGAGGATCTGCTCCCTGAAACAAATGGTTGCTGGGATGCTTCAATCAACCACTGCTAGATTAAAGTCCCCCACCACCACTGTGTTCCTTTTGCCACTATGTCTTCATATCTGCTCCCCAGTTCCCTGCCAATGTCCTCCTTTTGGGCTGGAGGTCTATAAACAACCTCCAGACAGATCTTGGTCCCTTTCTAACTATGTAGTTGCAGCCAGATTACTTCTGACCTGCTCTCCTCACCTTCCTCCCTATTACATCAGATCCCTTCCCTTACATAACTTACAACCCCCCCAGCCTTCCCTTTATTTCTTTCCCTCTGGAACAGTTTGTACCCTGGGATGGCTAGGTCCAAGTGAAGGTGCATGGTTGCCCATGTCTCAGTAATGGCAGCTATGCCCACCTCTCCCTCTGCCATCAATGCCTGCAACTCTGCCAATTTGTTCCCCAGGCTCCTAGCATTTAGTGAAACCATTTTCTATGCTGCACCTGTCCTTCCTGCTGCCTTACCCTTCACTCCAACCCCTATTTTGCCTAAGGTCATATCTATACCTGTGGTGGGGGGGGAAGTCCATGGCACACCCTCTCCAGTGATTTCTAGCTCCAGTGCCTCCCCCCACCTAATGATACTTCTCATTGATGAAATCCCCCACCTTCTGATTCAATACCTGTGAACCTGCCCTGCTGAGGTGTAACCTATCCCCTGCATGAAGATCTGTGTTATCCTATGTGCTACCCCAGTCCCCCACCAATCCATACCCCTTGGTCCCACATCATTCCCTCAGCCACGTGTTGATCTAGCTGATTCTTCTCTTCCTGTCTGTACTGGCCCTTGGCACTGGCAAAACTTCTGAAAAGGCTACCATTGTTCCCTCTTTGCTACAAAGTTTCCCACTTCCCTGAAGTTGTTTTGTACCTCTGCTATACTTCTCCCTTCCAGATCATTCGTTCTCAGGTGCACCACAACGTATGTTTCCCCCACCTTCCCCACATACATTCGCCCATGCTGCCCCACTTACCTGCTGTCATGCCTGGCATGCATTCTACCCAGATGTTAATTTTTCTACACCTCCCCCACACCTTATACCCTTAAGTACAGAATTCCTAAATTATTACTCTCTAATGCCTTTCCTTCTCACCACCCTCTTGTTACTCTCCCTCCCTCCCCCGACTTGTGAGGCCCTCTCATCCCCCATGTCATGGCCTCCCTTTGCCTCTCCTAACCTTTGCCCTGTCCTCTTCCCTGTCGCAACTAGATTAAAATATGTAAATGTTAAGTATGACATTGTGATAGCATTTTTATGTGATTAATCTTTACTGTAATTGATTCCAGTATCAATAATATTTTGTGATATCATTGTAGAGCTCAAAATCACAGCGTACATTTTTTGATCAGTTAAAAATTCCATGCATGTTGTTTTTGGGGGTCTCATCCCAAATTACTCCCTTTTTATCAACCAGTTTTTCTTAATCTGTCTTTCTGTGTACATATTGGCTCTTATTGCACATTTATTGTTTATTGAATTTATTTTCTACTGTGAATTTTCCTTTCAAGTTTTATTCTCCATTTGTTACATTATTTTGGTGTCACCATCTGCTTCTGATTGTGGATGCAGTATTGACTATATAATAATGAATTGTTGAGTTTCTCAGAAGTAAATTGAAAAATAAAGGTAAAACAGTTTCCAGTATGGTGGTAAAAAGCAGACATGTAGGGGGAATAGGGAGGTGTATTATGAGAAGCAGAGGACGTCAGTGAAGGAATGTAGGAGCTTAAAGCCACAAACAGAGGAGAAAATAGTACATGCTGTAAAGGCAGGGGGCATGGCAGTTCTTAGGTCTGTAAGTGAAAGGACTAAGACCGTGGGTGGGATTGCAAAGATGATGGAGAAAGAGGAATGGGTAGTGTGCGGGAGGTGACCATGAAAAAACAGATGTCCTGAACAAATTATTGTCTATTGCACACGGCCGTATGTGAAGTCTGGTGTTTTCTTATAAGGTATAGTTACATCATAGAAAGGGTGGTGGAAACTAGTCCAGTAACATATAAAAAGTTCCTAAATGAACTTGCAAATCTGTGTTTAAGGCAAAGGGTTCAGAAAGTATTGATCCAAAGATATTGACAGTGGTGAGAGAGTTGCTGGCTGCATCTCTGACAGACCTGTTCAATCACACACTAGAAACAGGGGTGGTTCCATAGGTAGCAGGGAGGAGGCAGGCAACAGTAGTAGAGTCAGCATTTCTTAGACACTGTCCACACTATGCCTCTGTAACGTTACAGAGTGCCCAAACCGTTACCGCAATGGTTTGCGTTTACGCCTGTAACATTACAGAGGGCGTTTTCGTGACCATTGTTGAAACCACATATGAGGTGGTTTCAACAACGATCATGAAACTAGTTACGCCTCAGTAAGCGTTACAGTGCGATTCCTAGCACAGCGAGCTCTGCATTGGCGGTGTGGACCAGGGTGCCGATCCTGTAATGGACACCACTGTGGTGGACACAGCTACGCCTCCTGGCCGTAATGGTTTACATCCGCTACTGGGCCAGAGCAGTGTAGTGTGGACGGGGCCTAAGTCTGAGTGTGAGGCTAAATGGTTATAGTGTATGGTTCAGCGTTGTTAGGAATGGAAATCCACCACTCCAAAAACATTGTTATGGTGCACTACCTGTGTCAGTTAGTTTGTTATACTGCATTAGCTATGTACCTAGTGCGGCATAACAAATTAGAACGCAGTCACGCATGCTCATGCTGGTGATCTACAATCCTCTGGAAATGACCGTGGCAGTGAGAATGCTTCAAGGAGGTAAGCAATGATAAAAAAAGAACAAAATCTGGTCAGATTCACCACGGCTGCATAATGAAGTTAGTGAAGTTGTGTGGAATTGTTAAGGAGGTATGGAGAAACAACACAATGATTTGTAAGTACAGTAGTAAGATTTGTTTTAGTTTCTGTTCTAAGGAAGGCATACACGTTATTAGGACTATATATGGAGGTGTACATTTTAATGGAAGGAATAGGAAGCTTACAAAAGAACCCCAGATCAAATGCCACAGATGTATGTGTTATCCCGGATGATATTGGCCAGACAGCCACATTTTAAAGAAAACACAATTGCACATATCCCAATAATGCAAAGCATCAGGGGAAACGTATGCAAATCCCCATGATGGTACAGAAGGTGGCAGTAGATGAAAAAGTAATGGCTGGCATATGTTCAGCCTTGGGATTATTCACGGGTTTTTTTTAAGAGAAACAGAATTTTTGTCCATGAGGTGATGTAAATTATATTTAATCAATGTGTTGATGTCAGGAAGTCAGGTGTAATGATGACGGACTGTTAGAGAAAATGTGTTATTAACTTTCAGAGGGAGTTGCTTTTGATAAGGGCAAGGTAGTTGTGCTTGTGATAATGGGAATATTAGGAAAGTATGAGGTCTATGCAGAAGTGGAGTACAAATATGCACAGTTTCATAAGAATGTGCTCAGACTGCAATCAAATGTGATATGCAGGTTTGTTTTAGAAATAGGTAAAAATAGCGATACATGCAATTAATAGAAAGATAGATAATTACTTAGACATATAGATATACAGAGAGAGAGAGAGAGACACACACACACAGAGACAGACAGGCAGAACAGGAATGGCAGTGAAGTACTGAAGTGACGCCAACTCCACCCCCACCCCGCAGACATGGACAGGCATGGGGTGTGCCTTTGGGTCATTGCCCATAATGCTCACACCATTTCATCTCACCCTACCCTGCAGACACAGACAAGAGTCGAGGTGTGCCTTGGGGTTTTCAAACTTTACACTCACCCCATTCCATAAGGAAATAAACTGAAATGGGTACAGTATAAGAGAATGGAGTGAACTTTGGGGCTAAAGAGTCAAAGGCCACTTTGATACCTGTGGCTGCAGGGTGGGGATATGGGTGGAATAGTGTGAGCGTTACTGTTGACAATCCCAAGTCACACCCCTGAGGTCTGTCAGTCCCCACAGTGTAGGGTGTTATGATCAGAAACCCTAATGCCCTGGGCGTTTCTTGGTATTTTCACTCCAAGTTTTCAGCATGGGCTTTTTGTGACCCCACCACATGAACATTGACACTATCAGTTCATTAGCCGAAAGGAGATTTTGCACAGCAACTGTGCCATTTGGCACCACAGGTGAGGACAGCAGCCAAGGACAACAAGATGCTGGGATGCATCGCTAGGGGGATCACTCCAGAAAGAGGGAAGTGATACTTCCTCTGTATAACTGCTTGTTGAGGCCGCACCTTGAGTACTGCGTACAGTTTTGGAGGCCACACTTAAAGACGGACACTGAACTGCTGGAGAGGGTCCAGAGGAAGGCAACCAAAATGATCTGGGGCTTGGGGGAAGGAACTATGGGAAGAGGCTCGAAGAGCTAAATAGGTACCTATATGTACATATATATCTATAAATATGTAGCCTCTCCCTACAAAACGGGGTACTAAATGAGAAAAAGACCAAGGTAGAACGGTCAGTGGGGGATGCTGCAACAGAAGGTAAAGCCATCAAAAAATGGAGAGCAATGAGTACCAATGCCCGTAGTCTAGGTAACAAGCTTCCTGAATTAGTGGTCTTGATGGAGGAGGAACATCTGGATATTGTGGCAGTCACAGAAACATGGTACACGCAAAACCATGACTGGGACGTAAACATACCAGGATACACTATCTACAGGAGGGACAGGGAGGGTAAAAGAGGAGGAGGAGGAGTAGTTCTTTACATAAAGGAAGGAATAAAAGCAACAGAACAAAAGGGTAAACAGGGAGGAGAAGAAGCACTGTGGGTAAATTTGGAGACAGGCAATGGCACCACAATCCGCACAGGGGTTGTATACAGACCCCCTTCTCAGGGGGAGGAAATGGACAAGGAAATGATAGAAAGTATACTTAGAATGGCAAAAAGGGAGATACTGCTGATGGGTGATCTGAATATGCCAGATGTTAACTGGAGTGCAGTTGCAGCTGCCACTCGAAGAGTGCAGTTATTCTAGATGCCCTACAGGGGCATGCCTTAGACAACTAGTACTGGAGCCCACCAGAGGGAGCAATATTAGACTTGATACTCTCAAATGGAGATGGAGAGAGGATCACAGATGTAGAAGTGGGTAGCCATCTGGGAACTAGCGACCATCGAACAGTATGGTTCACAATAAACACAGTAATAGAGACAAGCCATACAAAGACAAAAGTACTGGACTTTAGGAGGGTTGACTTTGCCATAATGGGTGAGTGCCTAAGGAATGCACTAGCAAATGGACAGGAAGGAGGGGTGGAAGAACAATGGGGAATAATAAAAACTGCCATCACAGAGGTAACAAGCCTTTGTGTGAAGCAAATAAAACAAGACGATGTAAGACACCACTATGGTTCTCAAAGGAAGTGGCAGTGAAGGTTCAAGAGAAAAAGAAAGCATTCAGGAAGCACAAGGAATCGCAGAAGGAGCAGGACAGAGAACTGTATCAGTTAAAGCAAAAGGAGGCTGGGAAGGCAGTCAGAACAGCAAAGGCCCAAACCGAGGAAAAGATGGCCAACTCAGTTAAGAAGGGGATAAAACCTTTATAGGTACATCAGGGAGCGAAGGAAGACCAAGGGAGGGATAGTGAGGCTTAATAAAGGGAGGGAGGGTGGGCTGAGGGAGACTGTGAAAGGCAGAGATACTAAACAAAATATTTTGCTCAGTATTTACAAGAAGGAAGAGGGAGATACATAAAACAAACAGTAGTAACACTCTGGATACAGAAGTTGATACCGGCCCATTTACAGAAGAAAGGGTTCTGAAAGAACTCTTAAAACTGAAGGTGGACAAAGCAAGGGGACCTGATGGGATTCATTCCAGAATTCTAAAAGAACTAAGGGTAGAACTAGTGACACCACTGACTACCCTTTTTAACAAATCATGGGAGGATGGGGTGGTACCCGAGGACTGGAGGAGGACAGATGTGATTCCCTTCACAAAAGTGGGAGCAAGGCAGAAGCAGGAAACTACAGACCTGTTAGTTTAACCTCAGTGATAGGAAAATGATGGAATCACTTCTAAAGGAAAGAATTGTCGAGTATCTAGAGGCCAGAGGGCACAGGACCCTAGGCAGCATGGATTCACAGCGGAAGGTCATGCCAGACGAATCTGATAGATTTCTTTGACTGGGTGACCAAAGTAGTAGATCAGAGGAGGAGCTGTGGACATGGCCTACCTAGACTTTAGCAAGGCATTTGACACAGTCCCACAAAGATTAATATACAAGTTAGCCAGCCTGGGAGTGGGTCCCAAGATGACAGCCTGGGTAAAGAATTGGCTGGAGAATAGGACACAGGGAGTTATAGTAAATGGAGTCCACTCAGAAGAAAGGAGGGTTACTAGTGGGGTACCGCAGGGTTCAGTATTAGGACGGTCCTCTTCAGTGTCTTTATAAGCGACATTGCAGAAGGACTGGAAGGAAAAGTATGTCTCTTTGCAGATGACACTAAGATCTGCAACAGAGTTGATGCACAGGGTGGGGTGGAAAGGATGAGAAGGGACTTGGCAAGGTTAGAGGAATGGTCAAATGTATGGCAACTTAGATTCAATGCTAAGAAGTGCAGGTAATGCACCTGGGAAACAAAAACCCAGGGGAAGAGTACACAGTGGGGGGTGAGATACTAACAACAAGAATGGAAAGGGACCTGGGGGTAGTCATATCAGATGACCTAAAGATGGGCAAGCAATGTGAGAGGGCAGCAAGGAGGGCTGGGGGATACTGGGATGCATAGGGAGGCATCACCAGTAGAAACAGGAAGTTATTATCCCTCTGTACAGACAGCTGGTGAGACCCCATCTGAGTACTGTGTGCAGTTCTGGAGACCCAATCTCCGCAAAGACATAGACAGGATGGAA
Organism: Neoceratodus forsteri; assembly: GCA_016271365.2. Classification (NCBI taxonomy): domain Eukaryota; kingdom Metazoa; phylum Chordata; order Ceratodontiformes; family Ceratodontidae; genus Neoceratodus; species Neoceratodus forsteri. The sequence goes on from JADMNL010000023.1 coordinate 118,759,721, forward strand.
GCTGTCCAGAGGAGGGCAACTAAAATGGTGCAGGGTCTGCACTGGAAGTCATATGAAGAGAGACTTAAGGAGCTTAATATAAGCCTCAAGGAAAGGAGGAGGGGGACATGATAGAAACTTTCCAAGTACCTCAAGGAATCAACAAAGTCCAAGAGGTAGCATCTTTCAAAAAAAGAGGTGTGTAAGAACAAGAGGGCACAATTTGAAGATGAGGGAGGCTCAGAGGTAATTTAGGAAGTATTTTTCAAAGAGAGGGTTGTGGATACATGGAACGGCCTTCCGGAGGAGGTTGTGGAGTCAAAATCAGTGGGGGAATTCAAGCATGCATGGGAAAGTCATAAGGCAATTCTAGGGGGTGGGGGTAGGAAGAAGTAGGCTGCTGGTTAACTAGGATCTGCAGCTTATCCAGTAGGTAGGGAAATGGGCAGGCCAAGCGGTCCTTATCTGCCGTCAAATTCTATGTTTCTATGTACACATTGGAAGAGAAAAGGGACAGGGGGAACATGATAGAGGTCTTCAAGTATATGAAGGGGATAAATAGGGGAGGTGAAGTCACGATGCTTCAAATGAGGGAGGGGGGCAACTAGAGGGCATGGGTGGAAGCTGGGGGGGGAGACTCAGGGGAGAAAGGAGGAGATGCTACTTCACTGAAAGGGTGGTAGAACCATGGAATGCGCTGCCCGGGGGGTTGGTGGAGGCAGAGACTGTGGAGGGGTTCAAGAGGAGATGGGACAAGTACAGGGGAAGGGTTGTGGAAGCAAAGTCCAATGAAGCACGAATACCCTGGACTGGGAAAGGAGAAGCCCGAGAGGGTGGGGGGGCAGCAAGTTCAGCACCCAGGATGGGGACTGACCAAACGAGCAGACATGAAAACCCACTAGGACTATTCTGCTGGCATGTTTGTATGTTAGTATGTTGGCATGCTTACTACATCAACATCATGAACCATAAAACAGATGACTGCCATAACATATGGACCATCTCAAATATGTTACCTGGAAAATAGTCTTCCTGGTAGCCATTACTTCCGTAAGGAGGATTTCAGAGTTACAAGCTCTCTGTACCAAGCCCAACTATATTATTCCCCAAAGGGATAAGACTGAGCTCAGGACAAATAGGAAGTTCGTACCCAAGGGAGTTTCTGAGTTCTACCTTAACTAGTCCATTACCCTTCCAATGTTCTTTACTGAAAATTTCACTCCTGGGGAACAGAAACCCCATAATCTGGACATCAAAAGAGCCCTGTTCCACTATCTGGAACATACTAAGCAGGTTAGGGGTTTATCCACTCATCTATTCCTTACCTACGGGGAAGTGGGTAGAGGCAGACTAGCCTCTAAGAGAACTATTTCTCATTGGATAGTCTCTTGCATTCGTTTCTGTTATAACAAAGTTGGCGAACAGCCTCCTGAGGGCCTCAGAGCCCACTCTATCAGGGGCACTGCTGTCTCTGTGGTAGCTGCAAGGGACATTCCCTTGTTGGATGTCTGTAAAGAAGCACTTGAAAGACTGTACACACATTCACTAGGCACTACTACCTAGATGTACAGTCTAGATCTGATGCCAAATTTGGACGGCTGGTGCTGTAGAGCCTCTTTCCTAAGTAGGTTCTCTGCCCTCCTCCCAAATACACTGTTACATAGTCTGCATTAAGTTACTGATGCTAAAGAAGCCCTGGGGTAAGAAGAAAAAATCACTCACCATAGTAATCTTCTTTCTTCCAAGGTGTCCTTTAGCATCAGTAAGCTCCCACCCTTCCTCCCCTGACAACCTGACTATAGAAGTCTCTGTCTCTGTCTTCTCCAAAATTTGGTGTGTTTCCACTTGCAACTACGTTTTAAGCAAAGTTTTTTCTGGGTTATTATTGAGCATGCTTTCGGCATGATTTTTAATTCCTGTTGGTTCAGGTTCATAACTCTGGGCATGTGCCCATTTATCTTCAAAAAAATTCTGGTGCCTTCTCAGGCAGTGTCTTCTCAGCATCCCCCCAAAATCTCAACTTATTGGCTGATGCTAATTAATTAGCATAAACCACATCTCCTGGACAGCACTACCTGGTCAGCTAGCTGCTTTCAGTTACTGATGCTACAGGACACCTTGGAAGAAGGAAGATTACTGGAGGATTGTCTGCTAGCTAATCTTAAGGACCATTGTGGCCGAGAAGGGGATAGGGTGGTGATATTAGGGGACCTAAACTGTCAGCAACTGATTGGGGAACCATGACATCACCTGTGGCTAGAGAACAGAGGATGCCTTTCAGGATGCATTTCTAGTGCAACAGGTCACTGACCTGACTAGGAGTGGCCATATCTTGGATATAGTCTTAGCTGACAGTAACTTAGTTCGGGAACTCAAGATGGAGGACCCAGTAGCTGGAAGTGAGCACGACACGGTCTGGTTTGTGCTAGACCTGGGAGGGGTGGGACCACACTAGGTCTAGAGGGTCAGACTTTGTGCACATGGGGCACATCCTCAGAGACCACTTGCTTCAGATTAGGCAGGAGATGGATGTAGACAGTAGGTGTTAAATCATCAGGAGAGGACTACAGGAGGTGACCAGGTCCTGTGTAAGGGTGAGACGCAAGGGTGGTAGATCTAGGAGGCCATGCTGGTGGACCAGGGAGGTCCAAGAGGTGGTGAGGGAAAAGAGGGCAGTCTGCCATAGGTTCAAGAGATCATGAGAGGTCTTGAATAGGGATGAGTGTCTTCGCACAACCATGCAGGTTACCAGGGTGGTGAGGGGGACCAAGACAATGATGCAACAGAAATTGGCACAGGGGATCAGGAAGGGAGAAAAAGTGTTATTTAAGTTTATTGGGGCGAGGAGGAGAGCAAAGGGGCAGTTCAGCAGATTGGAGACGGGGAGCAGGTGGACAGAGGAGGCGGGGGAACAAGTGGAGGTGCTCAATGAATACTTTGCATTGGTTTTCACTAGGAAGGAGGAGGAGGAGGAGGTGTCATAGGCAAAAGGGACTCAGAGGATGGATGGGGCAGGGCCTTTACAAGTTATGGTACCTTTTATCACAGTGGGGGCTCAGGGAACTGGCTCATACCAGGGGGGTGCAAGATTGGATGGGGGGAGTACAGATGGGGAAATTCCCATTGGTAGGGAATGGGAAGCCCTCTAGTCCCTAAAAAAGGACAAATCCCCGGGCCCTGATGGAATCCATCTGAGGGTGCTGTGGGAATTGGCTGATGACCTAGCTGAGCCACTGAAGGCCCTTTTTAATGCTTCTCTGCAGACAGAGAGGGTGCTGAAGGATTGGAGGGAGGCACATATTGTGCCCATCCATAAAGGGGGATCTAGAGATGAGCAGGGGAACTATAGGACAGTCAGCCTAACATCAGTGGTGGGCAAACTGATGGAGACCATAGTAAAGGAGAGGCTGGGGGTGTTCTTGGTGGAACAGGGGTTCCTGGATGATCACCAGCATGGCTTCTTCCAGGGGAGATCGTGTCAAACTAACCATGTGGGGTTCTACGAATGGGTTACGGCCGTACTCGACCAGGGTAGGCCAGTTGATGTCATCTTTCTAGACTTCAGCAAGGCGTTTGACTCGGTCCCCCACACTGGGCCACTGGAAAAGCTGGGAAAGAAGGGTGTGGGGGCACGGACAGTCAGGTGGATTGGAAGCTGTCCATCTGGGCGTACCCAGCAGGTGGTGGTAGGTGGGGTAGTTTCATCCCCCAGGGAGGTAATCAGTGGGGTCCCGCTGGGATCAGTTCTGGGACCGCTCCTGTTTAACACCTACATCTCTGACATCAGGGAGGGCATCAGGAGTGAAGTGAGTCTCTTTTCAGATGACTCTAAGCTGGGGGCAGTGGTGGATGGGGAGGAAGGTAGGGTTGCCCTGTAGGGAGACTTGGATGTTCTAGGGGGATGGTCAAGTACTGGAAGCTAAGGTTCAACATCGCAACATGCAAGGTGCTTCACCTGGGGCAAGGAAACCCAGGTCAGGAGTACACCCTAGGAGGGGACATACTGCACGTCTCAGTTGGAGAGAAGGACTTGAGGGTTATAGTGGATGCCAAAATAAATAATTCAGAACAGCGTAGGAGGGCCACAGCCAGGGCAAATAGAATGCTGGGCTGTATCACCAGGGGGATCACCTCAAGAAGTAGGGAGGTGATTATACCACTGTAGAATTGCCTTGTCAGGCTGCACCTCGAGTACTGCATACAGTTTTGGAGCCTGCACCTCAGGAAGGACATTCGACTCCTGCAGTAGGTTCAGAGGCGGGCAACCAGGATGATCTGGGGTCTAGGGGATAGATCTTATGAGGACAGACTTGAGGAGCTTGACCTGTTCTCACTGGAAGAAAGAAGAGACGAGGGGACATGATTGAGGTCTTCAAGTATCTAAAAGGGGTAAATAAGGTATGCCTACATGGGATCTTTCAGAGAAAGGTGGAATGGGCCACTGGGGCATGGTTGGAGGCTGGAGGGAGACTTAGGGGGGAAAGGAGGAGGTGATACTTCACTGAGAGGGTGGTGGATCCATGGAAAGCACTGCCTGAGGAACTGGTGGAGATGTCGATGATGGAGGGGTTCAAGAGAGGCTGGAATAGGTACAGGAGAGCAGTAAAGAGGAGGGCCGCCTGTTGGGGGGAGGGGAACCCTGCCTGGGGAAGGAGAATAGGGTGAGAAGTCAAGAGGATGGTTGCGGTGCCCCTTAAAGGTACTGATTCTTGAGCAGACTCAATAGACCATTGGGCCTACTCTGCTGGCATTTTAGTATGTTAGTACTACGGTGAGTAATGTTTTCTTCTTTGTACTTTATATCGCAGCGAGGACTGTGATAAAGCCATCTGCAGAAGACTACTGGATGACAGATGAGATCAGCTGCATTACCTTTTTTGGACTGGTAACGTCTAGAAATCTGCTTCAGCTACTATTAAATGTTTTCCATTTGGCTGACAACTCAACTGCAAAGAAAGGAGGAGAACAGAGTTTTGATCACCTTTACCACATCAGGTCAATTCAAGACAATTACTTGCAGCGATGTAAGAAAACATACACTCCAGAGAGGCATCTGTCATTGGATGAAGCAACCATTCTATGGAAGGGGAACCTAGGCTATAAAACCTTCAGTCCAAAGAAACCCATAATGTTCGGCATAAAGGTATACACACTCTGTAAATCAGCCTCTGGATACGTATGGGACTGGCAGGTATTCACAGGAAAGATGGCCCAGGCTCAAGAACATGGACACACATACTGAATTTGTTTCTATCTCGTTAAGGAAGAGCTCAGAGGAAAGACCTACAGGTTTGTATATGGATCGTTACTACAGTAGTCCAGTTCTATTCAAGGACATGTTTTTGGTAGGAGTTAGAACATTATTTATAGTTACACATAACAAGAAGGAAATGCCAGCAGGAATTGCACAGAAAATGTTAGGGCAAAATGAATCTTTAATTTTTCATTTATTTTTTATTTTAGTATTTGTTAACCGGGTAAGGCCCACTAGGCACAAGTGCCTGTTTTCAGGGGTGACCTAGGAGCACTGGGCAGTTAAGTGGCTGGCAGTATAGCCTAGAGGTTAGAGGAATGAGGTGTGAACGAGCTTAGTACATCCAGCAGACCAGACCTGAGTTTGATTCTCACAACCTCCACTTGCATACCGTATGACTCTGAGCAAGTCACTTAACCGCCCAGTGCTCCCAGGTCGCCCCTGAAAACAGGCACTTGTGCCTAGTGGGCCTTACCCGGTTACCAAAGACTAATAAAAAAATAAAATAAAAAAAGTGACTTGCTCAGAGTCACACAATATGCAAGTGGAGGTTGCAAGAATCAAACCCAGGTCTGGTCTGCTGGATGTACCAAGCTCATTCACAGCTCGTTACTCTAACATCTAGGCTATACTGCCAGCAGTCACATACCATCAATCACCACTTCTTTGTATGAAATGGAAGGACAAACAAGACATATATATGTCAATCAATCAAAATCTTTTATTTTGCCAGGCGGAACATCATTGAGACAAGTTCATTTACAAGATGTACCTGGAGCAAAACAATTGCCAACAGGATTAAGACATAACAGGTTGAGTGGACGTACGTAACAATTACATAGTAATAATAACAACATAATGATATATAACCATCACATGTAACAAGATACTTCCACCAGAACATAGCAATAGGTTCAACAGGAGGTAGTGCCATTTAAATACAATTGCATAGATACAGATATATGGACATAAGGTACTGAGTTAAAGTTTATACAGTAAACATCATTGGGAAGGCACAGTGAGCAGGAGTGGCAGTTCCTGTAACGTCAAAGTGCGAAGAAGATGGAGATGTAAGAGTCCTTTGATAAGTACTGTAGGCATGGCCTGGCAAGTGGGGTGGGAAGGGGAGGGGGGTATAGGGAGTTGGGAGGGAAGGTCAGATGAGATAGGAGAGGATTGGACATGATGGCCTAGGGAGGAAGGACTGTTCTAAGGGAGAAACACGACAGATGCCACAGGTAATGGTTGGGGTTTAAGTCCAATATTTGAAGCAAAGACAGATCGTGATGTTGGGACCTTGATTTGGACAATGACAGAAGGGAGGACTCAAATGATGCCTCCGGCAATGGTTGAGGTTTAAGTCCAAAATTTAAAGCAGTAACAAATCATGATGTTAAGACATTAACTTGAAGCAATGGCAGACCTTGAAGAAGGTCCTCAGGAACAAGGATTTGAAGAGGGAGAATGTGACAGGGGAAGCGAGCCTTAAGGTTTTCTGGATCTCATTCCAGAGCGTAGGAAGAGTGAAGCTTATTGAGGCTCTACCAAAGCACGTTTTAACTTTAGGGCTAGCCAGAGATAAGATGGTAAGACTTCTGAGAGAATAGGCACTAGGAATGCAGGGAATTAGGCAGCTTGTTGAGGTACTGAGGTAATTTATGAGTGACTGCCTTATATGTCCATAGAATAGCATTCTTTTGACTCCTGAAGCTAAGGGAGCTTCAGCCTACGGAAGAATAGAGGATGCAGTGGTGCGTGTCATAAGGGGCATCCAAAATGAACCTAAGGGTTCTGTGGTATAGGGTATCAAGCCTGGAGAGAGCTATGCTAGTAATATGGCCATACAGGAAGTCTGCATAGTCTAGGACAGGCAAGAAAGTAGCTTGGACTAGGAGTTTTCTAGCCTCCTGGGATAGTGAATGCTTGATCCTGAAGAAAATACAGAGCTTTTGACACAGTTTCTTAGTGAGTTCTTCAATGTGCTCAATAAAGGACAACTTGTAGTCAATTCAGACCCCCACGTATTTGAATTGTTCCACAAACTCCAGGGTTTCTCCCAAAAGGGTGTTTATGTGAGGAACCTTATCTGGGTTTTCTTTTTTTGAGATGAGGGGCCAGTGGAGAGAAAATCATGGCCTTAGTTTTTCTGGCATTGAACAGGAGTTTCAAGTTGAGTAGATTTTTTTGGAGGATGTCAAAATTGTTCTGGAGGTCCAGAATGGCTTGATCAGGAATTGATCTGTCAATGTATAGCACAGTATCATCAGCAAAGAGATGGATACTAGATGACTTTAGGCCAGTGTCAATCTGATTAATATAAATGGCAAAGAGAAGTGGACCAAGTCTGGATCCTTGGGAGACACCTCTAAGGAGTATTTCTTTTTGGTGATAGGTCTCCTTCAGCCTTGACCTGCTGCTCTCTGTCCACAAGATAGTTTGTGAACCAACTTAGGGCCAGGTTGTCCACCCCAACTTTCTTCAGGATCACCAGGAGCAAATCTTGGTCCACTGTGTCGAAAGCCTTGCTAAGGTCCAGAAACAAGGCGCATAAGTATTGTTTGTTATCAAGTGCGGACTGCCAGTCATTTATAACCTTAGCAAGGGCTGTGGAGGTACTGTGCATGGGACGGAAATCGGATTGAATCGGGTTTAGTAGATTAAAACTTTCCAGATGAGATCTGAGATGTTCATTTACTACCTTCTCCAATAGTTTTGACAAGGCTGGGAGCAAGGAGATTGGCCGGTAATTATTTAGGTCGCAGGGGTCCCCTGATTTGAATAGAGGGATGACATGGGCCGTCTTCCAGACCTTGGGGAGGGAGCCATGATTGACAGACAAATTGAAAAGATGAGAAACAGGGGGAGCCAAAATAAAGTAGGTCAACTTTAGGAAGAAAGGCTGAATCATATCCAGGCCCGCTCTTTTCTTAGTATCAAGTTGAAGAAGGAGATCCTCAACCTGTTTGATGGTGACCAGTGTGGTGGAAGGGATGAAATATTAGCCTAATGCAGCATAGGATGGAGGCACACATATGCTTAATGCAGTTTACAAAATGGACAAGGAAATGAAAAAGGGAGGATCTGCTGTGCTTGTACATAATGTGTCATACCATACAGAAGAGGTTACTATAGTACACAGGGTCAGTGGCTTAAGCGCAGAAAACTAAATGAACTGGTTTAAACTAGCTACATGTTAGCCATTGCTAAAGGAAGTAGATAGAGTAAAAAACAGCTCCTTGTATGGAGGTAGGTGTGTAGAACAAGACCAAATAAGGAAATGAAATGTACCGTGCTGGACATGACTAAGCAGCTGTGTATGAACAACGCCTGAATGTTCCATGCCATGACTACTATATAAGCTGTGTGTAAACTCACCTCGGGGAGCTCTCTTCTTTAGCTGAGGCTCCCACATATATGTACGCAGACAATAAACTGAGTTTATTGGAATAACTATTGGGTGTGGTTATTGAGTTCATGGAAACTAAGGTAATGTATAGACAGTAAAGAGAATCTGCGACAACACCAGACAGAAGGAGAAACAGTGTTAAGGGTCAACAGATTCCAGATCGTGGAAATCAGATGACTGACTAAGGAACTGTGCCCTGATGGCATTTGCTGGGGAGGTATCAAAAGCCATCCCTGCTGTGGCAAAGTGATTGTTAAGGAGGTCAAGGATCTCATATTTATCTGTAGTGTGGGTACCACCAGTTGACATTTTGTGGGGAAGTGTGCCAGCACTGTTATGGCCTTCTATGCTGATAACCGTATCAAGTGTTGAACCAGTAACAAAGAGCAAGATAAACAGAACGACTGGTCAACACATAACTAAGCCAAAGTGTAAAGCTGAGTACAAGTTCATGGCAGAGTTGACAAGAACAATGAAATGGCTGGCTACTGTGATTTTGGATGAAGAACGCTAAAAGTGTGGAAGAAGCAGTTTTTCTACTTCCTTAATGCAATGGTGCTGCAGGGCTACATCATGTACAGCAAATATTCAAGTGATATGAGAAAAATGTCACATTTAGATTTCTGTAGAGAGGTTGTCAGAGAGTTGGTTTCATTGTAGAGGAAGATTGACTCATTGTTGATACATCATCAGAAGAGACATGCACTCATACATGAACTGCTGACAAGACTCACCAGAAGACATTTTGCTTCTTATGTCTCCCAATAGCCAAGCTTAACAGCCTTCAAGGCAACATACCCTCAAGGAAACCAACAACAAATGAGAATTTGGTGTACACCACTTGCCAGTGGGCCACTAGTGTAAACCAACTGCCAAGCCTAGCAGCCGTCAAGGCAACAAGCACTCAAGGCAACAAGCCCACAAGGCTGATGACCATCAAGGAAACATGCCATCAAGACAACAAGCCTGCAAGGCTGACAGCCCTCAAGGCAACCAGCGAAAAATGGATTGTGTACAACAGTTGCAAATGGGTGATTGCCGTACACCAAATGCCAGGTCTAACATCCCTCAAGGCAACATTCCCTCTAGGCAACAAGCCCAATATCCCTCAAGGCAACAAGTCATCAAGGCTGATGGCCCTCAAGGGAACCAACCACAAATGGGTGACTGGTGTACACCAATTGCTATGCCTAAGAGCCCTCAAGGCAACAAGCCTACAAGACTGATGGTCCTCATGGCAACCGACACTAAATGGGTAAGTGGTGTAAAACAATTGCCAAGCCTAACAGCCCTCAAGGCAACATGTTCTCAAGGTAACAAGCCCACAAAGCTAACAGCCCTCAAGGCAACATGCTCTCAAGGTAACAAGCCCACAAGGCTAATAGCCCTCAAGGCAACCAACCACAACTGGGCAATGTGTGTACACCAATTGCCAAGTCTAACAAGCCCACAAGGCAACATACACTCAAGACAAAAAGCCATTAGAGCTGATGGCTCTCGAGGCAGCCAACCACCACTTCCATCCTGTCTGTCTAAAAGCAACATCCAAACAAACCAACTCAATCAAATTTGGGATTGTTTGTCTAATCTGATGGTAAGTAACTGTAGCAAGCAACATATTTACAACTTTTAATGTATGACAATTTTTTATTTGAAAAAAGTTTACATTTTTATCTGGATCTTATTTATCTAATTATGAATCACTGATCTTGAATTCTCTGTCATGACAATACTCAAGTCTCACGTTTTTGATAACTCAAAGTAGTAACTTTGTACTGTATTTAAGTCAACGTTATTGTAATTTTCCAAATTGAAACTGTTGAGACTTTCTTCCATCTGGCAGGAAGGATAAGTGGATGAGGGACAGAGGACATCAGAAGGATTAAAGGGAACAGAAAATGTGAGCTAGTTGGCAGCTGTTAGCAATGCTACTGTTAACAGATATTAAATGTGCATTTCCTAATGATCCATATTTAACTGCAACTGAATAAACACTGATGTGAAAAGCTGAGTTTTTAGTTGTTTCCTTTTTATGGATAGCATTCTTGTCTTCTTGAAACTAGTTATTTTCTATTAATCAAAAAATCAGTTTATTGTTTGGCTAATTAGCCTTTACAATCAGAATATCATAAATAGTCAAATAGTACAGAATAAAATATAGCATATCTACTTACATACATAGAAAGTGCCCTATTTAAAAATACTAATTTACATCCAAGGTCATAAAAAGAGCAAGTAACTACCAGCTCACAACACATCTCAAATATACAGATGATAACACTTTATCCAGTCCAGAGATTTTACCAAAGATGTCATGATAATTAAATTATCCTTATACGTTTTTAATTTGCATAATCGCATAAAAATATTTTGCCATCCTATCTACTGACCAGGAATCCTCTGTGTGAATTAATATATTAGTTAATAAAACCCTATCCACATTGTACTGGGCTGTAAGAAAGGGACTTAACCATTATTTCTCTTTGTTTCTCATACCATTTACAAGACCATAATACATTATTTAAATCTTCCCGCTCTCCATTCCCACAATCACATTCCTCTGTTTGGACTCCAGCTTTTTATATCTCAGTACCAAGATATTACTACTAAATTGCTCAAATTTATAACTCATGAATACCAATCTACGTTTTTGGTCTGTAATTATATCCAGATATAGTTTAAACCCATGATAGAAATTATTCGTTGAAAACCAATGGGAGTAGTGAGAAGCTGCAATTGTGTCCATATCAATCACCTCCCAGTGTCTATTTAACCATTTTGAAATATATTTGTTATATTTCAAACTGATTGTAATACCCTTCTCCAGCAGGCGTCTGAGATTCATCAATTTATACCTATTCAGTAGTAAGCGTGTACCAATATCCTTGTTGAAACTCCATACTGTGCCAAATTTCTTTCTCCTTGAGACAGTGTTTGGCTAATCTATCATCCTCCATCCCTGTTAACTTAATCCAATTACTCAGTTTTTTTAGTTTCAATCAATGCCTGAATATCAGTAAGTCCAAGTTCTGATTTCAAATAGGTCACTGGGCATGAATGACCCAGTCTAAATAAATTTCAAAGAACCTTATGTAGTGGCACCATAAGTTTATTTATGTCCTTTATATCCCAAACTTCAGAACCATACAGAAGTTGCATATACTATTTCATCTTTATAACTTGAATTAGGGGTCTAACAGGCATTCCTCCAAAAATATGATAAAACTTACTTAACCCCAACATAGTATTTCTTAATTCAGGTAAAAGTAAGTCTGCCTGCCTTGTCTAGTACAGGTTTGCTTGTACCATAACCCCTAAATAAATATAATTTGGTACCACTTCTATTTTATCCTTTCCTACAACCCATGTGCCCCAACCTTTTTTTCTCCAAAAGTAAGAGCATTGGACTTACTCATATTTATTGTGAGCTTCAACAGCTTAGATCTTTAATGTAAAAACCCAGTTGGGACTGTAATCCTTTTTTTTTTTTGTCAAGGAAAATAATACAATGTCGTCTGCATAGGCTAACACAGGGCAAGACACTTTCTTAATTTTTGGAGAATCCTGATCCACTGTACTGATATCAAGTAGCATTTTTTTCTATGTTCAGTATAAAAAGTAAAGGGGCAAGCAGACAACCCTGCCTTACACCTTTATTACTATCAAAGACACCACAGACCTGTCCATCACAACCCATTCTAATTTTTGCCCAAGTGTTGGAATATAACTGGGCCATAATAACCACCAAATTCTGTTCGATACCATGTTTAATCAGGGTTTCCCACAAAATTCCCCTTCAAATATTATCAAGTGCACCAGAATAATCTATAACGGCAGTATACAGTTTTTGACCTCTAAATCTAACATATTTCTCCTTTAAATGGCTGAGGATAAACAAATTATCAATGGTAGAGTAGTTAGAACTGAAGCCTGTTTGATATACTGAAATCCCTCCTGTTCGATCTACTTCCTTTCTAAGCCTTACTAATATTACCCTTGAGAATATTTTCAAATGAATATCTAACAGGCTGATCAGCCTATACATTGTTGGATCGTCTAAATACCCCTTCTTATGTATAGTAACCAAATTTGCCCCCTTCCATGTCTCTGGATAACTATTGGACTCAATATATTGATTATAAAGAATAGTCAAAAACATAGACCAAAAAATGGGTTCTGTTAAATAAACTTCAGCAGAAATCCCATCTGGCCCTGCCACTTTATTGTTCTTTAAAGAGTATATGGCAATGAGAACCTACCTCCTTAACTGTAATGAAGTTGAGAGTAACAATAGAGGAATTTATCTTAAAAATGTTGGATTTCTCCAATGGATCATAAAAGACACTTTTATAGTGATCTACCCATAAGTGCTCAGAGATATACTGTAGGTGTCAATAGCAACTTTATATTTATTTGTCCCCTTAGCAACCAGGGTCCAGAATGGTTTGGAATCTTTATTCTCAACCGCTGTTAGCATTTGGTGCCACTGTGCCTCATAATGCTTCTTCTTTTTATCCCCAATTAAAGTTTTATAAGATCTTCTCGCTTTATTTAATTCCACCAGGATCTACTTAGATTTAGTTTTACAATATAGTCCATAAAGTTTCCTGATCTTAGCTTTTGAATTGCTGCATTCCTTATAAAACCAAGTATTTGTGCCCACATCTGTCTTTCCCTTTGCAGGCCGTTCTAATTTGGATCTTATCTCCTCATATAATGTGTTCATACCCTGAAGCAAGATTAAAAGCTCCTGCACCCTTAAAATCGGTGGTGTCTTATTTTAAAAAAATTGTTTAATTATTAAAGATATATCCCCCTGAAGGGTCTGTCTCCATACTATCTTTTTGGATGATCTAATTTCTGTAAACAACAAGGTTTCCGGTACTCTGGTATTACTATGTCTCACAGGATTTTTAGTTTCTCTCACAACCGGGCAATGGTTGCTTTCAGCCCTTCCATAGATTTTAAGATCTTTCCAGAAATCCATATTTCCCGTCCAACAAATATAGTCTATAATGGAGGCACCCCTTGTGGAGACATAGGTATAATTACCTTTACTGTCCCCCCTCCATATCTTCCATTTAGGGGGTAAATAGTATGTTCCTCTAAGATATTAATCAGTGACCTTCCCATTGGATTAGTAATTGTATCCTTTGATTGCCTTAGATGCCTTATAACTTCCTGACCAAGATGTTTAAACATAGAATTCTCTAGGGTACCATCATAGGGACCTATGCGGGCATTAAAATCGCCCACCATCATAAGTTCAGCTTTTGGAAACACCTGAGTTGCCTCGACAATGATTTCATTTAAGTGTCTCCATAATGAGCCCTCATAATAAGGCAAGCTCTCTGGAGGAATACAGGAGTTTATTGATATTTTCTCCTGAGATTTCTCCTTCAAATATATCCCAATAAAATTACTACTAATTTTCCATCTTTCAGTTTTACAGAAACTGCCCACTTTAATCATTGTAATTAATCCATCTGAACCTCTCCCATACCTTGCGTTTTTAGTTCCTGGGTTTGAAAACATTTATAACCATTTAATTGCACACTGTCACCCACAGTGTGCCATGTTTCTTGCAGACATATGGCATCAAAACCTGCCAGAAATGTTTTGCATTCATAATCTGCCATGTTTGAATGCCAACCTGCAATATTCCATGTAAGGAAACAAATCCCTAAGTTAGTTCAAGTGATTGTCTCTTTGGATGGCACCTCTATATTAGTTAGTCATTCCTCATTATACCCTGCTAACTGCATGAACCTATTTGACAAAGGGATAGTAGCTGGTGTTTCATAGTCTGCCAGGCAAGTAAAATCAGAATCTAGATTAGTCTCCTCCCAAAATTGGCAATTTACTACATAAAGACTAAACAGGTCCAGTTTTTCTGATTGAGATAATATTGCCTCTGCCAAGGTCCTATTTGACACTTGAATATCAACCTGACTATCCAAGTTTACTCTTTTTAGCTGTAATAGAGCCCAATTATTCCACCTCTATAGATAGAAAATTTGAGAGGAGATCGTAAATTGCATTCGTTAACTTATGATCAGATTCTTGCTTCAGTCTTCCCATCCCAAACAGACTAAGAATATTCTGATTTTTTTTATTTTCCTTTTTTTGTATTACATTTTTTATTAAACTGTTCTCTATTTGGATATGTCAGTATAAGATATTTTTCCTGAATAATCCAACTATTAATCCAGATAGTGTTGGCTATTCTGGGGGAAACAAAAAAAATCTCCATAAGTGTCACTGCGGTGATTTGAATATTTTTGATCTCTACAATATCCTCACCTATTAGGTTAAGTCCCATCACGGTGTTTAAATAATCTAACACCTAAAGCTCACCTTTAGCAGAATCAAATTTCCCCCAGTTAGCCGGGCCATACAATCTAATAAAGGGGAAAAAGGTCCTCATAAGTGCCTCATCTCCCTTACTTTTTACATCACCAACCTCCCTCCCTCCCTGACCAGACTGATAGTTGATGTCCATTGTAATTTTCACCTACTGATTTAATATTAAAAGTTCTTGTTCCAGCTTCTCTACATGGGATGCTAAATTAGACTGGCCATCTTTTGACTCACTTCCTTGCATCCAACCGGCAGCCGGAATCCTAGCTGTAGCCACAACTTTACTTATATTCAGACTACCCATCTCCTCCTTTTTTTCTTTCCCTCTTTCAATATCTCTACTGTTACTAACCTTCCTTTTCCGAATCCTGTTTCTAGATTTCCCCGATTATGATAAGACCATCTTATTAGCAGGTGATTCCACTATAATCAATGAACTAAAGCCCCGCCTTCTCTTTTCCTGTCTACTAGTGCTAGACATTCCAGAAGAGTCTCTCACTATCTCCCCCCCCCGAGATATCACTAAACCTGTGATTAAGAAGTTGATCTAATTTGGTTTGTGTTAAAGCAACTTCTTTACTCATCAAGTCCATCAGAGTCTTAATTAACAGATGTTCCATAATAATAGTATGTGCAGTTGTAGGATCCCTTAATAAACCAATCAATTCTTCGCTTAAATACATTGGTACAAAACTTCCACGGTTTTGTTCTCTTTGAGAAGGTATACTATCCTGTTTACCACCACAATTACTACATGTTCTTACAAAATGGTCCTGTTCCTCCAGCTGTTTTAAAAGTTAGCTTTCTGTAAATCCTCCATCACAGACTTGAGTTCTATTTTATTTAAATGTGCTATACAGGAAGCCCTCTTATCAACTGTATCCTCTATATCAGGTGTATCAGATGAGTCACTAGCTGGCCACAACTGAGGAGAAATCCCAGTCTCACTCACTTGTGATACATGTGATTCAAAAGATAGTGATATATTTACACTCATGTTCACACCCTGAAGTTCATCTGAACAAAAAAACCTGTCCTTCCTGACTTTTTACCTCCCCCATACCATCTTCCACTTCTTCAGTACAAAGGTCAATACCAGGGAATTCCCTAGGCCTTGACCATGGTCTCATATCAGGTCCTGTTTGAATAGCAGGTGCAGTGGTGTGCAAAACAGCAGAAGACCAAACTTTAGGGGTAGAGGTTTTAGTACAACAGACAGACATACATATGATCAGTAATTTTAGTTTGAATACTCCCTTCTCTTTTCTTATTTGATTTAACTTTTAGAGGAAGCTCCTGCAAAGGGGATACCTTTCCTTTGGTTAAACGTTGTAACCGAGTATTAACCATTCTTAGAAACACTAACTACTTTTCTCCTATATCAGAAAAACAGTTATACAATATCTAAATAATGAAGTAGCAATATAGCACATTAACCCTAGTACACAATATAATAGCACAATGAAAAGTAGGCAGGAATTAAACAATTATTTAAATATATCAGGAAAACGTTCTCAGAGTCCAAGGAGATACAGAGCACTGGCTAAAGTCATACCACCTGTATGTGAAGTGTCCTTGTTTTATAGTCATTACAAATAGTTTCTTCCCAGCCATTAAGACCTTCTTCTCCTTTAAATGCCCTCTCCGAAACTGTTTGATAAATTCACCACTTTGTGGACAGCTTCAATAATGCGATCTTTGTAAAGGAATAATCAACATACAAAAGTCCACTGAAACCAAGGACAAATTTTCCAGTTGTCCAACGAGGCTTGCTGCGCAGTAAGCTCTTAAAACCAGCACTTGAATCCCTTCACTGTATTTTAGTGGCATTGATCGAATCCCACGCCATTCCAGTGTTGGCTATAAAAAGAAAAAATCCACGAAAATTACCCACTACTGATCTCTACCAGCCACCAGCCACTATTTTCACAGCCTAGAATAAATATACCCAGAACTCCCAATATACACACTTAAGAACTAAAGTGCTTTATATAAGTAAATAAGTATTTCTTAATACTTACAGACATCCTGTAAACCCATAAGGCAACCGCAAAATTAAAAGCACTAGCAGATTGAAACCCAAAGCCGACACCTTTCTATAGTTAGTACGGAGGTTATAGTCGTCTGTTTCAAAACAAACTCGCACACAATGCCAGAGTGTACGGTACAAAGTACGAGAGTGTAAAAGTGCAATGGTGCAGTGCAATAATATAAACAGTCTAAAGGTAAAACGCTACTCGCAATCTTGGCTACATGATAATGGTTACTTTATCTAGATAAGAGGACGTTTTATATATTCGAGATCTATCAGCAGGTATACGTAATACACTCAAGAGCCATCTGCTACCATCTACAGATAAGGAGAAGCACTCTCTTATTTCTAGCTAGGACACTTGTTATTTAAAACAAGCTTTTGTCAATGCCGAATGTTTGCTTGTTGGCATTGACATTGGCAGTGTAGGAGTTACAGAGCTGCATAATAGGAATGGCAGTGAAGTATTGAACTGAAGCCAACCCCACCAGCACCCTGCAGAGACTGACAGGCATTGGGGTGTGCCTTTGGGTCATCAGGCATAATGGCCATGCCATTTCGCCACACCCTACCCTGCAGACACCAAGTGTCACAGTGTGCCTTGGGGTCTTAGGCATTTATACGCACCCTATTCCATCAGAAAATATGGTGAGATGGGTGCAGTATAGGAGAATGGGGTGAACTTTGGGGCCAAAGAGTCCAAGGCACACCTCGATGCCTCTCACTGGCTGCAGAGTGTGGGTGGGGGTGGAATGGTATGAGCACTGCAGGCGACAATCCCAAGTCACAGCCCTGATGCCTGTCATTCTCTACAGGGTGGGGCGTTATGGTCAGAAACCCTAACACCTCAGGCATTCATTGGTATTTTCACTCCAAATTTTCAACATGTTTTTTTTTGTGACCCCCACCTCATGAACAGTGGCAATATCAGTTTGTTAGAAAAGCTGCTTTTGCACGGCGACTCCGGCATTGTCACCAAAGGTGCAAAACACATTCGAACAGGATGTAAAAATGACAGCTGTACAGTTCATGGGGAGGTGTAAAAAATGGCAATGTTGAAAATCTGCAGTGAAAATATTAAAAAAACTGGTGAAGTCATGAGCGTGCGTAGAAACTGTGCAACGCGCACCCGGAATGTAATTAGTTTGGGGATTTTTTACAGCGGATTGTCAACACAGGCATTCTGGAACCTCCAATCATGAACAGCGTCACTGTGATTTTCTCTATCTGTCCCGCACAATGATTTCCAACAGCGACCACGCATTTCTGTGCTGAAAGTGTGATAACACATTTCAGCCATATTGTGAAAAATCACAGCTATACTGTTCATAAGGAAGTGTATAAAAATGCCACTGGTGAAAATCTGGACTGAAAATATTACAAATTCATGAACTTACGAGGGTGCGTGGAAACTGCGCAATGCTCACTCGTAACAGTCATTTTATGGACTTTTGTCACCAGATTTTCAACATAGCCATTTTAAGACCTATGCTCATGACCAGTGTCACTGTGATTTTCTTAATCTGTCCCAAACATTGCTTTCGCACACCAACTGCACCATTGTATGCTACATGTGCGGAAACACATTTTGGGTGAGATGTGAAAAATGGCAGCTGTATTGCTCATAAGGAAGTGTGGTAAAATGGCAATGTTGAAAATCTGGTGTGCAAAATTAAAAATTCTCAAACTTGCAAGCGTGCGTAGGAACTGCGCAACGTGCGCTCCTAAAACAGTCATTTTTGGGAATTCTTTCACCAAATTTTCAACATAGCTATTTTAAGATCTCTGCTCATGAACAGTGTTACTGTGATTTTCTTAATCTGTCCCAAACATTGATTGTGCTCACCGACTGCGCCATTGTGCGCTACATGCACAGAAACACATTTTGGGCGACATGTAAAAAATGACAGCTGTATTGCTCATAAGGAGGTGTGGTAAAATGGCAATGTTGAAAATCTGGAGTGCAAATATTAAAAACTTGCGAACTTACGAGCGTGCGAAGGAACTGCGCAACGCACGCTCGTGAAAGTCATTTTTAGGAATTATTTCACCAAATTTTCAACATAGCCATTTTAAGACCTCTGCTCATGAACAGTGTCACTGTGATTTTCTTAATGTGTCCCATACATTGATTTCGCATACCAACTGCGCCATTGTGCGCTACATGCGCGGAAACACATTTTGAGCGAGATGTGAAAAATGACAGCTGTACTGCTCATAAGGAGGTGTGGTAAAATGGCAATGTTGAAAATCTGGAGTGCAAATATTACAAATTCACGAACTTACGAGCGTGCGTAGGAACTGCACAACGCACGCTCGTAAAACAGTCATTTTCAGGAATTTTTTCACCAAATTTGAAACACAGGCTTTTTGAGAGCACACCTTAAGAACAACGGAACTGTCATTTCATTAATCAGTCCCGAAAGGTGATTTTGTGCAGTGACTGCAAAATCACCCTTCAGGCCCGATTAACGCCATAACAGTGACAGAATTCATGAGGAGGTATCTCAAAAAAATCCCATGTTGAAAATTTGATGCCAAAATTCCAAAAAGTGCCTGAGATATGCAGCAAAGTTGAAAACCCCTATTATATTATACAGCTTACCAACATTTCCTCAGTTTGCGGTCGGCTTTGAAGAGTGCCGACGTGTTCCCGGTCCACCGAAGATCGTCGTGCAAAGCTCCGGAGGTAAGTATGGCGTGAGGTGGGGCAGGTGGGGAGGCAGAGGTGCAGAGGGTGGGCGAGGTGGGCAGGAGATCGCCGAGGGAATTTTTTGTTTATAGGTTTTGTTTTATTTTAGGAAGACGATGCGGAGGTTTGCCACGCTGGGTGAGCTCCCAGCGTGGCAGCTGGAAGGCTGTTTGGGGGGCCTGGAGCCGACGGGGATTGGGCACCCCATCGGCCATAACAATTTTGCCACGCTGGATTGGCTCCCAGCGTGCACCTGCAAAGCTTTTTGGGGCGTGAAGCTGATGAGGATTGGGTACCCCGTTGGCCATACAGTGTGTGCGTGGGGGGGGGAAGGAGCGCATGAGCATGCAATATGCGTGCTTGCGTGCGTGTGTGTGGGGGGAGCACTGCTCACTGAAACGGAGCTCTCCCTTTCAACTGTACGGCACTGCATTTTGGATCATTGCACTATGTTTCTTGCACATGCGTGCAAGCAAACATAAAAAAATAAATCAGGGTACTTAAATGTGCACGTAAAAAACATGCCACTCAATACCCATGTACTAACAAGACTCTTAAAAACACTAGTCAGGAGTAGCACAACAGCCTGGAGGGCAATTAATCAAATATTACTCAATTAATCAGTACGCAGCCACTAGATACTGCGTAAAAAAAACCACTAATCCGAATAGATGAGACTTTATAAAACTAACCCAGTGCTACTAAAACAGCAGGCACCAAATAAGCACCAAAAATAAGCCAAGAAATAAAGCAGAGGATAAAACCTGCACCTAAGCTAAAATGGCTTGAACAGCTAGCAGCTATAGGTGATACAGCTACAGCTGCCGCATAACATGAGCCCAAAAAACAAACGACTAGTACGTCCCTCAAAACCCGAACCGAAAAAACTGCAGTTCGAGCCCAGAGACAGAAAGAAACACCTAATAGCTCCTCACAAAACCAAATAAAAATTGGAAGGTCCAGGTGATAAAATCAAGTCATAAAATCACGGTGTCTAAACCTCAGTTATATAGATCACAATAGCGTAATCGAGAAGCCTCTCTTTGTGTTCTTGTTTTTAATTTTTGTTTATTTTCTCTGCTGCAGTAGACTGTGGAAGTTCTTTTCTTCTATTTTTTCAGGTTTCTTGTTGCAGTCATTATCAGTATCTGCTTAAATCCAACCCCTCTGCGAGGGCAGTTGTATTTTCAGCCAGGGTAGCAGGCTATTCCACCTCAAAAATTCCAATAAGTCCGGACGGTGAAAAACAAAATTAAGACAGGCAGGAACAACTATCTGGGATGGAGGCACAAGACAGTCCGGTAAGGTTTGCTCACTTCATTATTGAGGCAAAAGTGGCATACCTGCTGTTAATGAATAATCAGCCTTGAGCAAAACCCTGCTAGTGTAGCTTCTCCACAGAAACACAGCGTGCAGCCTCTTTCTCCAGATCCTCTGCTCACTGTGTGTAACCCACAGAATCCTTTTTATGGACAGCATCCTTGTCTTCTTGAAACTAGTTATTCTCTACATGGAACTATAAATGTGGAGTTTTTTACAATGTCTCAGTTTTTGTACAGAAGGCTAAGTATGAGCTATTGTCCTATCAGGACCATGTTCAGAGTTCTGTGCTCCAACCATGACATACATAAAATTCAACAGCATTGATTCTATGAAAGGAAAAGTAACAGGATACTGCCCATAAAAACAAAACAATTGAGAATAAAGTGTTGCACAACACGTTTTATTTAGGTATTGTTACATACTGATCATTTTAGGGGTGAGAAAAACAGGTTACTCACCTGTAACAGTAATTCTAGGAGTAGTATGTGTTGTTCATCCACACTTCTTGGCAGTGTCCCATTCCCTTTAAATCAGCCGGAAAATCTTCAAGCTGGCTCCTCCCACCCACCCAGGTGGTATAATCCTCGGCTCCACCCCATGATGCCAGATCTCAGCCCACTGGAAGCCAGGTTTGTGCGTTCGCAGCCAGGGAGGTCGGGTGGGTCCATGTGGATGAACAAAATATACCACTCCTAGAGCTACTGTTACAGATGAGTAACCTGTTTTTCTAGGATTGTGGATATGTTGTTCATCCATACTTCTTGACAGACTCCTAGCAATTTTTCAGGAGGAGGGAGGCAAGGCACACACCCTTTACTTGGAAAACAGAGATTGGAAAACTAAGACCCCAAAACCAGCATCCTGGCGTGACTCAAGGTTGATGTAGCAATGAGTAATGAAGGTGTTTGCTGCCTTCCAGGTAGCAGCCCACAGAGGAGTAATTTTGGTGCCAAGGTTGGGGGGGGACAACCTCACTCTCAACCAGCTTCAGATAATGGGTACTGTGGTACATACCAAATTGTTAACGTTATATGGAAAAATACTTCATTTCTATAATGACTCCTTCCCTTGTACCATGCCACCTACCTGCAGAGTAAAGGTTTTGATTTGTTTTTTAAGTTTGACTGTGGTATTGATAATATAAAGGAAAACACTGGAGTTGCATTCTAGACTAAACATAGATCCCCCCCCCCCAACAAGCCAGAGCCAGCAGTCCCCTACCACTACCAAAGCAGGCAATAGTCAGGCTCAGGTGGCACACAGGAGAGACGCCAGACAGCAAACAGCAAAGCTCAGCACATAAAATCAGACAGTGACTGTAGACACTAGCAGTACAGTACAATGCAGTAGACAGGACCAACACAGTAGTCAGCACAGCAGACTGACTACGAAAAACATGAAGAGAATTTCTAGCCAAAAAGGCATACGGTATTGGTCTTTATACCCCAATACCTAATGCCAGTGTGTACTAATTGGTGCCAAAAGAAAACATTTTTACTCACTCTTTGAAGTAAATGAAGGGATCGTAGCTGGTTCTGTAACAACTGCCAGCTGATCCCTTCCGGCTGCTTAGTATGGCCGCCCTGACCCTGCACTCAGTGTTTTTGTGATGTGTGCTCAGCAGGGAGAGCTCGGGGGCAAGCGCTCTACTAATAGGGTCCATATTAGAAGATCAGTGCCTTTCATTGCCCTCTCAGACTGCTACATTCTTCATATAACTGTTTTTAAAAGACATCCCATACACTTGTATAGGGCTGTGGGAGGTGCGGCCATACTAGGAATCTGGACGAGATTGATTGGCAGTGGCTATGGAACCAGCTAACATCCCATGTATTTGAAAGAATGAGTAAACAATGTTTATTTGGCACAGATTGGCTCACGCTGGCATAAGGTATTGGGCTATGATACCGTACGCCCCCCAAAAAGTAATTTAAACAGAAATATTCTGAACTACTAAATCAAAACTAAACTTTGTACAAGTAAACAATATGGTTTTCACAGTGTTCTGAGCTTGTATTTTCACATTTGAAGATGTGTCCCTCATTCTGAAGGTCTGTGTCCCTCATTGTCCCTCTTTTTTACTGTCATAAAATGTCCATGTCCCTCATTTCAGTGGCAAAAGGTTGAGAGGTATGCCTGCCAGCTGGAAGCTTAGCCCTGACCCCCCTCCCCACTGCAGCAGCACCAGTAGTTGCAGACAGGCCATCATCAGCTTCCTGCCTCCCAGTCCCATCCCAGTTCCCCCATCAGAATAACTCAGCCACCCCTGACCCCTCCCCCACTGCAGCAGCACCAGCAGTTGCAGACAGGCCATCATCAGCCTCCTGCCTCCCAGTCCCATCCCAGTTCCCTCCTCAGAATAACTCAGCCAGCCCTGACCCCCCCCTTCAGCAGCACCAGCAGTTGCAGACAGGTCGTTGTCAGCCTTCTGCCTCCCAGTCCCATCCCAGTTCTCCCATCATAATAACTCAGCCAGCCCTGACCCCACCCCCACTGCAGCAGCACCAGCAGTTGCAGACAGGCCGTCGTCAGCCTCCTGCCTCCCAGTACCATCCCAGTTCCCCCATTATAATAACTCAGCCAGCCCTGACCCCCCCCCACTGCAGCAGCACCAGCAGTTGCAGACAGGCCATCATCAGCCTCCTGCCTCCCAGTCCCATCCCAGTTCCCCCATGAGAGTAACTCAGCCAGCCCCGACACCCCCCCCACTGCAGCAGCACCGGCAGTTGCACATAGGCCATCATCAGCCTTCTGCATCCCAGTCCCATCCAAGTTCCCCCCAAAATCATTCATAAAGAAAAACTCAACCATCCCCCACCCACTGCACTGCAGCACCACCAGCAGCAGTTAGACCACAATCTTGTACATACTCCCTAGGAGCCCAGTCGCAGACAGACCGTCATCAGTCCTCCTGACCATCCTATCGGTCATAACTAATAACAACCACCCCACTCCTCACCTACTGCACTGCAGCAGCACCACACCAAAATCAGAAAGACCCGTGAGTCATCAGACTGCCTGCCTCCCAGTTCACACCCAGTCCCCCACACCCTCCATTAAAAATAATAAGTTAGTCAACCACCCCCATCCACTGCACCACAACACCATTAGCAATCACATCAGTGACATGGTATCACAGACCAGTCAGTCCCCCCCCCCCCAGCTGCCTCCCTCAGTCTCAGTCACAGACTAAGTCCCCTGGCTCCCAGTTTAACTTGCAGCAGCAGATGTATGTGGGGAGGAGGAGTATACACTTACCTTCTTCTTCTGAGATGCAGCAATGCCAGTAACCAGCAGCTTCTCCATGTTCACTCAGGCTGTCTGTTCCTCTCAGCTAGGCTGTCTGTGAAGCACTGAAGAAGTTAGCTTGAACTGCTTTTACGACTTTTACAGCCCTCACCCGTGACCCAAAAGCCGACAGTCACTCAAGTCTGACTGAACCCAACCACCTTAAAATTATTACTGCCTCGGAGTTACACACTAACACGCCGACCCGGTGAGGCCTGTACCGTGGGTAGCAAACTGACTCTGTTTTCTCCTTCCCTTCTAGTTCCGATCACCGTTACTGCTAGCTTCTCCTGTGGAGGCAGTTGGACCGGTGAATGACAGGGCCAGGAGCATGGGAGCAGCCAGGCAAATGAAGCACTGCACCACTAACCAAGTTACTTGGAACTGCTCCACAGATCGAAAGGCAGCAAAGAGTGTGTGGCGCTCGCTCTTCTGATTGACGACAACACTAGCTCTCCCCACACTAGCGCATGCACACCATAGCAGTCAGTCTCCCACCCGCTCCTCATCGGACCTCGCGATTGGTTAAGCAGGCAGGCTGCTTACTTCCACGCTAGCGCAAGATGCAGCTCGAGAGCTGAAAATACTTTTTTTCAAGTTCTGTATGAAAGTGACTCCCTGCTGACAGCGAAACTGTTATGTTGCTCCTGTCCTCTCCAGCTGTCCTTGTTGTTCCGCCCGCTCACCAAATTCAGCTGAGGTAGCCGCTCCAGCAGCAGTTGAATGAAGAGTTTCTGCATACTGGCTACTAGGGCTGATTTTTTTGATTATTAAATTAAATAAAATATCGAGGGGACAAATGAGGCACTTGTGAAAGTTGGGAGGGACTTGTGCCCCATCCCCCCCTATAATTACGCCCCTGGCAGCCCAGCAGATTTCCTGGATAGGGATGTCCCTGGAAGCAGCCATCAATGCAGCGGTATGGTGGGTAGAATGAGCTCTTATCCCTTTGGGAGGTTCCTTGTCCGCCAACTCGTAGCACAGACGTAGCAAGACCTAATCCATCAAGCAATCGTCCACTTTGCTGCAGGTCTGCCAGAAGCAGCTTCAGCATAGGTGACAAAAAGCTGGTGAACCTCTCCCCAAATCTCCGCCGTCCTCTCCTTATAACAGGAGAGAGCGTGTCTCAGGACCAAAGTATGGAGCCTGTATTCAGCCTCTGAGGTGTAAATTGGGGTAGTACACCGGCAGAGTTAACACTCATTAAGGTGAAACTCTGACACCACCTTCAGAAGGAAGTTCAGGTGGGGGCGCAGGACAACCTTGTCCCTGTGGAAGACCAGATAAGGACAGTCCACCGTGAGTGCCTGGAGCTCCTCTGTGCTTCTGGCAGATGAGATAGCCACCAGGAAGGCTGTCTTCCACGACAAGTGTGACAACTCACACTTGTGCATTGGTTCGAATGGCTTGCCCATGAGCTTTGCCAGTACCAGCAGTAGATCCAACGGAGGTGGAGGTTCACGCACTGGAGGGGATATGTGATCCAGGCCTTTGAAAAAGCACCTGACCACTGTCTCCTGCACCAATGTCGGCTGACTGCCCCATGCCCAGTAAGCAGAGATGACTGCCAGGTGCACCCGAAGGGTTGATGACCGAAGACCCCCTTTGGACAGAGACCAAAGGTAGTCAAGAATGTTAGCCACTGGACAGGACAGAGGGTCCAGCCCTTGCCCTGACACAGAATGAAAAACCTTTTCCATTTGAAGGCATAACACTTCCTGGTCGACTCCTTCCTGGATGCCTCCACTACTGTAAGAACATCCCCGGAGAGACCCAAAGCCTGGAACTCTAGCTGCTCAGGTACCAGGCTGTCAGGTGCAGGGACTGATGGTCTGGATGGAATACCTTCTCTTGATTGAGTGAGATTAGGTCCAGGCATGCTGGAAGCCGCTGTGGGTTCCTGTTGCTGAGGCTGAGGAGATCTGTGTACCAAAACTGGTGTGGCCCTTCTGGGTCTACCAGAATCACCTGTGTCTTGTCCCTCTTCACCTTGAGGAGCACCCTGTGGATCAAGGGGAATGTAGGGAAGATGTAGAAGAGGCCTGAGGTCCAATGGCCTCGAGAAGGCATCCCCCTGCAGCGAGCCCTGCTGAGGGGGGTGGCATAAAACAGCCTCAGCTTGGTGTTTTCCCGGGAGGCAAACAGGTCCACCAATAGTTTGCCCCAGTGGGAGAACAGACTGTATGCCACCTCTGGACGGAGAAACCACTCGTGGAATGTCTTGCCTATGTGGCTGAGAGCATCCGCCAGTTGGTTTGAAGCAAAAGGCCACATGGAGGGCTAGGAGATCCACCTCCAGACGGCTCACGAGTATCCAGATGCAGAGCACTTCCCTGCATAGCAGACGGGAATGTGTGCCTCCATTTGTTGAGGTAGTACATAGTCGTGGCATTGTCCGTCTGGACTTGAACCACTTGACCCCGCAGCTGGGGAGTGAAAGCTGACAGTGCCAGTCTGACTGCTCTGAGCTCCAACAGGTTGATGTGATAATGGGACTCCTCGGGTGTCCAGAACCTATGGGCTCTGTTGTCCCCCATGTGGACCCTCCAGCCCATAAGAGAGGCATCAGTCGTAAGAATGTCTGTTGGCTCAGAGTGGACAAACGGGATCCCTCCCTGCAACCAATCTGGGATGGTCCACCATTGGAGAGTGTCCCACATCTTCTGGGTCACAGTGATCAGCTGGTCAAAATGACTGTGGCGCTGAGTCCCCTGGGTGGCCAGCTCCCATTGGAGGGGACACATGTGCCACCGGGCGCAACGGACCACAGAGGTGCACACTGCCATGTAACCCAGAAGGTGCAGAAAGTCCTGGGCAGGGCGCAATGGCCAAACCAGAAATGATTGGGCAAAGGAGGAAAGAACCTCTGCCCTGTCTGCCGGAAGTCGAGCTCTTCCCTGATGATGCACATCACCTGAGAAGGCACGAGCTCTGACTTGGCCTCGTTGATCAGATGGCTGAGTTGCGAGCAGGTCTGGAGGGCCAGGTCCCTGGACCTCTCCACCTCCTGCTGGGTGGAACCTGCTAAGAGCCAATCATCGAGGTAGGGGTAAATTCAGACCCCCCTGGTGCCTGAGCTGGGATGCCACCACTGCAATGCATTTGGTGTAGACCCATGGGGCCGATGACAGGCCGAATGGCATGGCTCGGAACTCGTATAGGGTTACCTAGGCTCTGAAGTGGAGGAACCGCTGGTGGAACGGACGGACTGGGACATGAAAGAATGCATCCTAGATATCCAGTGAGCAGAACCAGTTTCGCTCCCGGGATGGTATGATCTGAGACAGAGTGACCATTTGGAAGGTGTGTAACCTAAGATACTGATTCAGGTCGTGCAGATCTGGAATGGGGTGCCAGCCCCACTGTCCGCTTGGGAACCAGGAAGTACCTGGAAACAAAGCCTGGGTCTGCTGGAGGGTCCGCCACTGGAGCTACTGCCTCCTTGAGGAGGAGCTGAGCAATGTCGTCTCGGAGAGCCGACTGAGTGTGGGCAGATACCCTCTCCTCCTGTGGGACACAGGCTCGACTTGGAGGGTACTGCTCGAATTCCAGAGGTAGTCCCTGATCGACCACTTCTAAGACCCACCTGTCTGTGGTAACAGCGGACCAGGCGGAAAGAAAGTGGCGAAGTCAGCCCCCCACGGGAGGACCCAGAACTGGCGTGACAGAAGTAGGGGTGGCAGCCCCCACCCCATCACTGGGCAGACTTGGAGGCAGAGGGTCCAGGGCCTGAACCCTGGCCTCCCTTACAGGCCTGGGAGGGTCTGGGCTTGGGCCAGGGCATCAAGCTTGAGCCTGCTGCTGCTACTGCTGCTGACCCCCTTGAAAGGACTGCTAAGCCAAAGGGGAAGAGTGCCGAAATGGCTTCTTTTTCTTCTGCTGCTTCTTGGGACCAGAAGAACCCTTAGCAGAAGTGGCATCCAAGGTGGCACTGGACTGCTCAATGCACTGAAGGAGACCAGCCACACCTGGGCCGAAGTGATTGGTGCCCAGGAAAGGCATATTAGGTAGTTTGTGCTGAGTATGCGCTGGAAAGGAGGAAAGCCTCAGCCAAGCCTTGTGGCGAGAGGCAACTGCGGCTGCCAATGAGTGGGCACATAAGTCCCTGATATCCAGAGCCATCTGAAGCTGTTGTTTGGCAACAGCACGGCCTTGGTCCTGGGCCTGCTTGACCGTGGTCTGCAAGTCCGCAGGGAGATGTGGGAGGACTTCATCCAAGGACCCCAAAAGGGCATGGGAGAAGTGTGCCATGATGATGGCCGAGCTTGCCTGATGGAGGCCTAAAGATGAGGCTGCATAGACCTTCCGGGCAGAGTGATCCAAATATTGGATTCCTTCTCAGGAGGTCTGTCAGTATCAGTAGAACTACCAGTATGCCTGAACACAGAGGCGGTTACAAGGCTCTCGGCTGAAGGGTGCTCTGTGAACCCTCACAAGGGACCCCATGGGCACCACATACTTGCCATATGGGCAGACAGAGCTGGACAGGAAGCAGGGTGCCACCAAAGTTCTAAGGCCGGGCCAACAATGGCCCTGGCCACAGGAAAGACTTCCGTCGGGGTATCCCCTCTCTTGAGGATGTCAGTGAGAGGGTACTCTGCCTTTTTCTGGACAGATTTCAGGGGCATCCCTGTGGGCTCAGAGATGAGGTGAAGAATACCCTGAAAGGACGAAGGACCTTTCTCTGTCTCTATCCCACCAGCCGACTCGTCATCCCCTGGAAAAGAATGGAGGCCAGTTTCATCCAAATCCAAGGTATCCGGATACAGCGGACAACCACCCACATCCCCCTCAACCCGCCGAGGGTGGTCAGGGGTGACAGTGACCAAGAGACACCAGGAAAGCCCGTTGTCCGGTCTAGCTTCCTTAGAAGGAGCCCCTTCCACAGGCTGCTTAGGCAGTGGTTCTACCAAAATTGGTGGAGAGACCAGTTTAGGCCAAACCGGAGGTTTTGCCGGCTTCATGAGCGGAGGAACCAACGTACTCAACTCCACAGGAGTCGGCTTCTGCCTGGGAGGTGAAAGCCAAGTAATGGCCAGGGTAGAAGCCAGGGTAGACTTGTGCCCGGACAAAATCAGCTGTTGCCACGAGGTTCTTATAGTGTCGCTGGAGCTTCTGCTGGAGCCTCTCCCCATTCGAGGAGGATGAGGTCGACCGATGGCGTCGTCACTTTTTGGAGCGCTTATGGCCCTTCCTCTGCCTTTCGGTCAAGGGGGTCCGAGACCTTGATCGGGATCGGACAGGCTGACTTGGTCACTCGGGAGACACTGGTGGGACCGGTGACTTCCTGGGGTCAGAGACCACTTCCTTGGTGAG
Organism: Neoceratodus forsteri; assembly: GCA_016271365.2. Lineage (NCBI taxonomy): Eukaryota > Metazoa > Chordata > Ceratodontiformes > Ceratodontidae > Neoceratodus > Neoceratodus forsteri. Next base: position 118,789,371 of record JADMNL010000023.1, read on the forward strand.
ATTCCCAGCAGGCTGGGTCTCCTCATCAGGGGAAGCAAGGACCGGAGTCCGAGTGAGGGAGTTATCAACTGGAGTCAGTGACAAAGGGTCGAGAATTATCTCAACGTCATCAATCAACACTTCAGTCAACTGGCCAGACAGCAAGGCCGAGAAGCAAGTGGCCAAAGAGGCAATTTCGACCGAGGTAAAAATGGCCAGTTCCTGGGACCAAGATCTCTCCCGATCCCAAGAACATCTCTGTCAAGATGAAGACGGTTCTGGGTCCTTCTCCTGCTTACAGCACAGAGAGAAGTGTGTTTGCCCACAGGACTCTCACCCTTAGTCAGGAGAGAGCTGCACAACTCTCAGAAGGAACCCGAAAAGGTGGAGCCCAGGTTAAGTGGAAGAAAGAAGCTATGAGAGGAAGATTCTGTGGCATGAGCCGCTTCCTCCTCGAAGGCTTCTATGTGCTCCAATTGCTCGATGGATCCCACAGTCACGGAAACCACCCACTGGGCCTCCTTGGATTTCACCAGCATGTTCCATTTTTAGGTCTCCCCAGCTTAAGGTGTGTGAGACGGTTGTCGAGGACCTTAGGTTGGAACGCGAGGCAAAATTCACACATCGTGCTGTCATGGTCGACACCCAAACATTAAATGCACGTGTCATGTGGGTTGGTGCGTGACATCTCCTGGCCGCACGAACACCGGCGAAATCCAGGGAAGACTTGTCTTCCATGATCAAGAAAAAACAATCACAATTGCTAACGTGAACAAGGTGAATTTTCAAAATAACCGAAGGTTTTGAAGCCAGGGCCTACAAAAATGCAAGCGCGCAAAGGAGGCAACTTGAATCTTCCAGCGGAAAGTAAGATCTGGCATCATGAGGTGGAGCCAAGATTATACCACCCAAGTGGGAAGGAGGAGCCAGCTTGAAGACTTTCCAGCTGATTTAAAGAAAAGGGACACTGCCAAGAAGTGTGAATGAACAACATATCCACGATCCTAGAATATAATTTCTTAAACTAGAAACATAATAAACAGCTGCTAGACATCATTTCCTGTCCTCATTAAGGTTACAGCCAAATGTCTATGCCAGTTCTGGTCATCAAAGTTCGAATACGTGTTAAAAATGTAAAAAAACATAGCGAGATAACATTAATCTTTGGCGTCTTCGCTGAATGAAAACAAAAAACACTGAGCTAGAAAATGTGTAGTGAGTGGAATACATGTAACAGCTAATGGAGAAGTAAACGTAAGGAGAAACACCTGATGAGAGAAGCGATAAAGGTTGAAATGGGGTGAGATGACAAGCGGGGTATATTTAGTATGTAGCACACACACAAAACAAATTGTGGCAACACGAGGTGCAGAAAGACAAGATAGTGTGGACCAAAATGAAAGAGTGAGTGGAAGCATGTTACTCAGTAACTTTTGCTGGCAGCCTGTTGAAGTTATATCTGAGGTAATTTCAAACATTTTTCATCCTTTAGACGACGTACTTATACTTGATGGAATGTGCAATATACGGAACACATCTCGGCCTGGCTCCTCACATATTGATCTTTAATTTCCACCAGTACAGTTCTATAGAGGATTGTGTATGATCAGTCATACACAACGATACTATTTTTAGAATGAGACATGACATAGCCAGAAAAGAGACTTTGAGAGTGCAGTTTAGTAGGACTGGTTGCCACGGAAATGTCAAGATTGAAAAGAATATAGAGGATTGTGTATGATCGCTCAAACACAACAAGGGTATTTTTCACTCAAGAGGTTTACATGGTAAATGGAGACTTTGAGAGTGCAGCTCAAGAGGTCTCGTTACCATGGAAACCTTGAGAGTTGAAAAATATCCTAGTTGTGTATGAGCGATCATACACAATCTTTTATAGTGTATGGTAGCTCGTAAAAAGTCTGCCCTTATTTTTCTTTAGATTCCAGTGTGGTTTTCTGTTCCTCCGGCCCGATTCACCACCTCGGCCGTTAGTGCATCGCCGGTCACCCAATCACGCATGCGCCCCCGCTTCCATGCATGCGCACACACCTTCTCGATGTTATGCTGCACTAGCTATGTAGCTAGTGCAGCACAACAGCTACAATGACGTAGCTAATGCAGCACAACAACGCTGTTGGGAGCACGGACTTCCATGCTCAACGGTGTTCTACCATACACTATAATGTTGATTGTGTACAATTTCTCATACATACATTTTTTTACTGTGTATGGGAAATCATCAATCATTTCCTGATTAAACAAAAACAACAATTCCAGCTGTAGTAAAACTGTCATACTTTACCGTTGTCTGTTGTGGTTCTCCAGAGGCACTCTCTATTTTCCTGGATGTGCTCTCACAGCATCGGCCCCATCAACGTGCATGCAGGATGATGTTCTGTTTTGTTGTGCTGCACTACTAACACACTCAGTGGGGAGCATGGAGAGCTTGGCCAAGACTCGTTCACTGATCAAATGAAAGTAAGTCACCATCTTTACAGTGGAGCTTTGTTTTGGAGTGTTGTCACAGACTGATTATGTATGGATTTCAATACACACGAGAAAATGGAGTGTGTGCAACCATAAACAGACAATACTTGTATTTATCCATCTCGAGACAGTAACACTGTGTTGTGTATGATTGCTAATATACTAGCCTCTATTTGTAAACCAGCATGCAGATCATTGTTGCAGCACAGTACTATCACAGTAGCAGTGTAATAAGATAGAATGCATAAGAAATAGACTTAAGAAATAAAAAAACGAGTGTTATTTTATGGTCAGTATACTAGCCGCTTCCCCGAGGGATGCATAACTGTCCCCAATGGTTTATGGCAGCCCTTCGAAGGCATAGCTGTCAGCCCCCTTTGCAAAGCACTCCATACTGTAGTGAATGTGTGGAGTGCTGGCACACCCCCACCCCGCACTGCCTCCAGGCTTGGCCCCCAGTTCTATGATTGGCTGGGGGACTGGGTGCATAGGGGGATATACCTGCTTTGTGAATGCAACCAGGGGCCAGGCAGTTGCAGAGTGAGCTACGTGCCAGAGTTGTGTGGCATGTAGCCCTCTCTACACCTTCATGGATAGGCCCCAATGTTAGTCCATGGGAACCTCAGAAATAGTGGGTTGAAAAGGCAAGTAAGTTGTTCTGGTCTGTGAAGGGTTGAAAACATTTTTTCTCACTGTTAAAGGTGTATTTTTTGGGGGGCTATGTTAAGACTTGTTGAGGTTGCATTTAGGTGGAGCTATGGGGCAAGAGTAAAGGGAGGGTCTGTCACGGTTCCTACTTCATCTAACAGTGCCATTTGTCATCACCTGTCTCTAAACAAACATCAGTGGGATTTTGTTTGTCTTTTTTAGGGCTGCTACATTACATTAAGGATGATGAGGATACGATTCTAGTGGACTTCTCACCTGTCAGAGGCAAGCCACTCATGACATCATATAGTCAAACTACGCCCATTGCATATCCCTTATATGTGGTTGTGTGTGTGTGTGTGTGTGTGTGTGTGTGCGCGTGTTTTAGCAGGGTGAATTGCTTGATTAAGATAATAAATTTTACATATGATGCGTGTTTTAGCAGGGTGAATTGCTTAAGATAATAAATTTTACATATGACTATTTCTTGAGCGACAAATAAAAGTATATATCCTGTATATATCATTGCAAGTGTAAGTATATATCATTGGCTAAACTTTCATAGCTTAGTTGGTTAAGAGCTAAAGCACGGATTGCTGAGGTCCTGGGTTCAAATCCCAGTGAGAGTCACACTTTTCCTTTCATGTCTACAATTGGATTTATATCATGTGTGGCATTATGGGATACAGATGCACCTTTTGTAGTAAAGCATGATGCACAACTAGTGGTGCAGTACTGTATCCGGTAGTGGTCAGATGACTGATTACCACCATACCACATAAACCTTGACCATTTAGAGAGCTTTTTAGCAAAGGCTGCCATATTAAGGAATTTTAGCAAAGGAAGACATTTTAAGGCATTTTATCAAAGGCGGCACTTTTGATGCATTTTATCAAACTGGGTCTGGAGAACCATCTCCCCTATTCAGAGACCACCCAGTCCAATGCTGCTGCCTCAAAGGATGCCAAGAACGAGGAGTACTTGGATGACAGTGGGCTCAGGGAGGGTTAGGGCGGTCAGGCATAGGCACATCCCAGATCCTATTCCACTCAAGAACTCATATGCCACACTGGCAAACAGGGACAACCAAAGAGAGGTACACAGAGAAGTGGAAGGAAAGGATGTGGAGGTTAGCCAAGGAGGTGACCTCAGTGGGGAGAGCAGTGGACCCCAGAGGAGGAGAAAGCGAATCCTCGTGGGGGACTCCATCATAAGAGGGATCCAGCTAGGAACACATGAGGGGGAGGACAGGGAGGTGAGGAGCCTACCAGGTGCCACAGCATGGAGGGCTGGAAGGAAGATCCTGGGGATCACTGGGAAGGCAAGATGGAAGGGTGTGCTGGATGTCATTATCCACCTAGGTACTAATGACCTGGCAAATGGGGAGCCAAAGTAAGTTCAGGAAAAGTTTAGGAAATTGGGGAGGGGTCTCAAGCAAGTAGCTACTTCTGTCACTTTCTCGGAAGTACTACCTGCGAGAGACATGGGAGAGCATAGGGGTGCATTCACCAGGAATTTTAACTCATGGTTGAAGAACTGATGCTGTGAGGAAGGGTTTGGATTCATTGGTGACTGGGGACCCACCTGGAGGGATGGAGGCTTGTTCAAGCCTGGTGGCCTGCATCCATCCTGCAAGGGAATCCAAGCACTCAATGATAAGTTTAAATGCTACATTGACAAGCATTTAAACTAGTCAAGGGGGTGGCAGGCCAGCAAGGAGGGTACCTAACTGTTCACTCCCCACAGCTAGCAATAGAACCAGTGAACCAGAGGAGTGGTTATCCCTACAAAGCAGTGTGCAAAAGATGGAGATAAGCACCCAAGAGGTGGATAGGCAGAAAAGGGGCAAAATTCAACAGAAGGGCAGACAGCAAGGAGAACCAGGGATAAAGGACAACCAGGGAAGGGGCTGGAGTAGAACAGTGAAACAGTCTAGGGAGGTCAAATCATGGAAAGCCATGAGTGCAAATGCCAGGATCCTTAGCAACAAGATGGAAGATCTGGAGGCTGTCATGGTGCAGTCAGACCTGGACATTGTGGCCATCACTGAAACCTGGTGTAATGATAACCATGACTGGGAGATGGCCATACCTGGCTACAACATATTCAGAAGAGACACGGCAGGTAGGAAGGGAGGAGGTGTGGCACTGTATGTGAAAAATGACATAAGGGCCACAGAGAATCAGGAGGAACAAATTGGGGGAGAGATACTGTGGGTTAAGCTGGAAAAGAAAATGGGGTCAGCCATCCGCACAGGTGTGGTCTATAGACCACCAGCCCAGGAGGAAAAAACAGATATGAAGCCGATGCTAGCCATCCAAAGGATGGCAGACAAGGGTGAGGTAGTGCTGGTTGGAGACTTCAATATTCCAGAAGTGGACTGGAGCATCCCAGCAGCAGCATCAACTAGGAGCAGATTTATCCTGGACTCCCTTCAGGGTGCCTTGAAGCAACTGGTCATGGAGCCAACTCGGCAGAAGGCAATACTGGACCTTGTGCTCACAAACAATAGCTATGTCACAGTATGCATTCTACTGTTTGGTCCTAGTGTTCTAGCTTAATGTTCCATTGAATGCCGATATCTGTATGTCTTTTTGATTGAAATAAAGCTATAATATATGCCCATTAAATGCCTGCTGCAGTTTTTCTTTAAATAAACATACTCTTAATCTCATTTCTGTTGTCTTGTGTTTATTTCCAATTTATGTGTGTAGTTGCTGCCCGCACTGTTCTGTGTGCAGCCTCTGGTGCCAGCACTTACAGTGTGTCTGTTTCTACCCTACCACGCTGTGTTTTAGCTGTCCTAGTGTGTCAGTAAAACAAAAAAAAAACATATTTGGTATCATTACAAAGCTGGGAGTGTCCGCAGTACGGCACGTCACCTTCTGACAAGTTCCCACCACTTAACTGGGGTATGTAAGGGCTGAAACGTTGATGCACCATTTTACTTGCCAGAAGTGCTGAGGTAAGGTGGAAACAGCTATAGAATAAAAGTTGTTACTGTTTGTGACCGAGTTGGCAGGTTTTTATTTAAAAATCTTTATTATGCCTGGTGGCGCTGAAGGTTGGCTGGATGCCCACTCGCACTGCGTCGGCGACACTGGATTTGAGAGCAGTTCGGTCACTGGGGTCGGCCGGGGAGGTGGGAATCCATCCCGGTGTGATGACCTCTTTCAGAGGCTGGAGCATGGCAGCTTGTCAGCACCTCGGGGTTTGATTGGTCACGGGCGGAGGCCTGTGGACCAATCACCTCTAGGGGCTGCATCACCAAGGGGGAGGATGTTGCGGACGTCGGCGCTTGCGCCTTGACGTCAAAGGCTAGCAATGTCCTCAAAGAACAGGGAAAATCACCCTCCAGAGCGCCGTACCCAGTCTCGCTGTGCCACCGACTGCCACTGCCTCGGGGACTGGAGAAGAAATTAAGGTACAGGGGTTCGCCCCACCCCGAACCCTGCCCGGGGGGGTAATCCACGGTAAGATGAGGGACCCTGAGCAGCAGGTAAGTCGGTGGCAGGGATGGGTTTCATTGACGTCTCCTGAAGGGGCAGCTCTGGCAGGGACGTAGGAGGGGAGAAAAAGAAATTAAAAATAAAAAATCCTTATTATTTTCCACATAAAAAGTAATCAAAATCTGACCGGCAGGTGGAAAAGGAGTGGTTTTAAATGCTGGCCGAGTGCCTCGTTCGTCGTTGTCTGAGTCAGTGTAGACTGTAGCACTGCTGCGCATGTGAGCAATCACGACGTCCTTTTAAATATGAGGGAAATCTCCACTGTTATTTAAGACAAGAGCTGTATTTTCCTGATAATTGAAATGCAGCTGTGTCCCTACTGGAGATTGTTCTCTGTATATTCTAAGACGGATGTACTTATCATTTACATGATTACGCACACCTCAGGATAAAAAAGTTTTATTTTTGTTTCCAAAGTGATAAGCAGATTGCTGGCTGTGACTCCCCTCTTCCCTCATGACTTCATTAATCCCTTTTCTTGACCGATTCCCGATTTCTGTTTTTGTTTGTTTGTCATCCGATCCGGCCTTCTTGTGTACCTAATTTAAACTGCAATGCCCTAGTAATCTATTCGTATGCTCCCTGGTTCTAAATTGAATTTTTTGGGCCCCTCACCCATTGGGAGTAATTCTGATCCCCCACCCCGATCCTCCTTTGGCCCCCCAAATCCTCCATTCTTGCTAAAATGCAAGCAACGTCTTTCCCTTTCAATTCTGTCACCTCCGCCCTGCAGTACCCGATGCCTTGAGTGACCCACGTGGCTCCTTGCCCTCCGTGCCTTGCAACCAGTGAACCAGCTTGCGCAAGCTGAAAATCGAGCCCCCATCCCCTCATCTGCCCTCGCAATTCCCGTTTTTATCACAGGAAAAAAGCAGGTATTCGTTTTACCCCAAGCGTCGTTCCTTCACTGCAGTTCACCAGCTTGGGTAATGAAGCTCCACGGACCCTCACAATTGTGCCGCCAGTCAAGTGAGTAATTAATTTTGATAGTTTTGGGCTCCAGTAACATACAAGGTTGTTACCACCGGAACTGACTGCTGTAACATTGGTCAGCCACAGTAGTGTTAGCTGAGCTAGGCAACTGTAAGGTAAACCAGTACGAATTATCAGGCTCTGCATTTTAAAGCTATGGGGTGTTTTTTATTTAACATGCTGGGTTGTATTCCGAACTAGTTTAGTTGCGGTAGCTGTTTGGTGCCCTTTTAAAATGCTGTATGCCGTAAAAAACATATTTTTTGCCCCCTGGCTTTCCTAAGTCTTTTATTCTTGTCCTACATGATTCTGAACCCAGAAACTTAATTATGCTCTGCGGTTTCTGACTGAGTGGGCACAATGAATGATTCATGGTTATCGGGTACATGACTATTCGCTCCCGTAATTTCGCTCCCCGTCTTTTCACTCCTGACAGTACGCTCCCACGTAAACATGCTCCTATGTCAACACGCTCCAAGTCAAATCGCTCCCGCAGTGCAAGTAGCAAGTGTAGCTAATAGTATTTTCAGACTTTTTTTATTCCTGCAGACACAAGTCCAAGTGTATGTGCAGAAAATGGCAACTCACTTTCCCATAGCTAATAGTATTTCAGACGTTTTGTGAATCAAATCAAATCGCTCCCGCAGTGCTCTGTAGCAAGTGTAGCTAATAGTATATCAGACATTTTTTATTCCTGCAGACACCAGTGCAAGTGTATGGTGCAGAAAATTAAATATTTAAATCAATCAATTAATCAATTACCTGCATTGGCCAACCACAAGCAATTGTACTCTGGAGTTATAAATACAGTCACTAAAGCACACTGCTCCTCGTAGGTTTTTTATTAGAATGGCTTGTCGCTTTGTCCTGTCATCTTGGTCCAAGCCGTAACTACCTGTACACTTTTCATAAACGTGGGCACAATGATAAAGCGATATGGCAGTGCGAGTATGCAGTAAAAAAAATCAAGGTTTCAATGCCAGAGTGCACACTGTATCATACGATGATCCAGCCATAATTTTGCAGTTTTCACAGCATACCCAGCACCAGATCCCTATGCAGTAGAAAAACATGATGCAGTATACAACACAAAGGAGAGAGCATGCTCAACACAGGATACCACAGCTCAGGTCGTTCTGCATGCTAAACAAGAGGTGTCACTGGCTGCTCTGGGAAAAATCATTGACAAAAACTTAAAACGAACAATTAAAAGGGTTCGTGCACATGGTGCTCCTCCTAACCCTACAGACCTTTGCCAGCTCGCGATACCTGACTGCTATACCTTGTACCAACCCGGACTGCCAGCTGAGCCTGAAAAGTTTTTGCTGTACGATAGTGGACCTGGGCACAACCGTATTTTAATGTTTGGCACTGAGAACAATCTAAAATTCTTAGAGCTGTAAGTTGTGGCATGCAGATGGAACTTTCAGCATTGCACTCCCTCTGTTTATGCAGTTGTATGTCATAATGGGTGAAAGGTTGGGGAATGCTCAGCCAGCTGTTTTTGTGCTTTTGCCTAGCAAAAATAGGGAGTGCCATCAACGAATGCTCACCATTTTGAAGGATCTTAATCCCAATCTTAGCCCTGAAGTTGTAATTACAGATTTCGAGCGTACAACAATAGCTGCATTTAAGTCTGTGTTCCCAGATGCTAAACAAGTTGGTTGCTTTTTCCACTTCACCCAATGTGTGTATCGCAAGATACAGGCAGAAGGGCTGGCAGTACAGTATGCACAGGACTCAGAATTTGCACTGAAGTGCAAGTATCTACCAGCACTGGCTTTCTACCCCCCAGAAGAAGTAATAGCACGCTTTGAGGAAATTACTGATGATAACTTAAATATTTTCCCAGAAGAACTGATACCAGTAATTGATTACTTTGAGGATGTGTGGGTTGGCCGAAGAAACAGACGTGGAACTGGATGCAGACAACCACATTTTGCCATTGAGTTGTGGAATCATGAACAAAGTGTTTGTAATGGCAGGGCAAAGACAAACAATGTGGTTGAGGCGTTTCACCGTGGGGCGCAGAGTATCCTTTGCATGGCACATCCCATGGTGTGGAAATTTATTGAAGGCCTCAGGGGAGTACAAAAAAAAAAAGAGACTCAGAGGTGGAGCAAATCATTGTGGGCAACCCCCAAATGCATCACGGCATGTGTACCGTGACAATATTGCCAGACTAGCCTGTATTTTGAAGAATAGTGCAGATCGCACAACCGAAGAATTTTCATGTGGGGTGGCCCATAGCTTTGAATATTAATGCCCCTGTCATTGTTTTTAAATTGTATTAAATAAAAACACCAGTTGTTTTAAAACTCACCCAGTAACATCCAGTGAATGCACAAGTGGCCAAAGGCTTTGAATATTAATGCCCCTGTCATTGTTTTTAAAATGTATTAAACACCCAGTAACATCCGGTGAATGCACAAATGGCCAAAGGATTTGAATTTTAGTGCCCTGTTTTTAAATTGTATTAAATAAAGACATCAGTTGTTTTTAAAACTCACTGAATAACATCCAGTGAATGTGCAAGCGTCATGATGTCACGTCACGTTTTACTATGGGTTGCATTTGTTGCTATGGTTACTATAACTACAGTTGCTACTATCGCTGCAGTTTCCTTCAATATCTGTGCTAAACGAGGGAGTGAATTGACAGGGAGTGTAATTACATAGGAGCGAGTTTACGTGGGAGCGTACTGTCGGGAGCTAAAAGTCCAGGAGTGAAAAGACGGGAGTGAATTGTTGTGTTCCCATGGTTATCGTAGCCCAGTTTGTGTGACAATCCTGTACTACTACCATTATGATTATTGCTGCCCTGGTGGTAGTACTGTTCAATTCTTGCACTAATATTAAACTCAATTTTGCTATTATTTTAAAAACTATTCTCCCCCCCCCAGTAGAAGTGACAGCTAATAATATCCAGACACTGCTTTCCGCAGGATTTACTTTGCAAACTAGGCTAGAATTACCCATGAAGGGTTTGCCGAAAAAACTTGCCATGATGGGGAGGCTAAAATTACCCTTCAGCAGTGTTACAAGTTATGCCAGTCCATCTGGTCCATGCCCCCTGGAGTGCAGTGGTGCTTAGTTAATTTGATTGATGTTATCTGTGAGTGTTTAGTTATTCTTTTTGATTATTAATAAATATAAAGTATGAGTACTTCAGTCTGTGTGTCTTGTGTGTATGTATGTATGTGTGTGTGTGTGTGTGTGTGTGTGTATTTTTCTACATCATGGAGATGGGACCGGCCTGGCAGACAGTACTCTGAAAAAAAATTGTTCTGGCCTTAGGTGGTGATTGGAAGACGGGCGAGTGTGCATGCCGGCACAGAACAGTTTTTTTTCTACATAGGTGCCAGTCCACCTGGTCCGTGCCACGCTGCTTGGGTCTATCGTTGATTGTCGGTGATGGAACAGGCTTGGCAGACTGGTAGGGATGTAGAAAATAATTGTTCTGTAGTACATGATGGCATGCAGAGGGGCAGGCAGGCACAGAACAATGCTTTTCTAGTACTTGGATGCCAGTCCACCTGGACTGTGTCATGCTGCTTGGGTCTGTTGCTGATGGTCAGCGGTGGGACAGGCCTGGCAGACTGGTAGGCATGCTGAAAAAAATTGTTCTGGCCTTAGGTGGTGGTTGGAAGAGGGGCAGGTTTGCATGCTGGCACAGAACAGTTTTTTTCTACATGGGTGCCAATCCGCCTGGTCCGTGCCACGCTGCTTGGGTCTGTCGGTGATGGTCGGTGGTGGGACAGGCCTGGCAGACTGGTTAGCATGCTGAAAACAATTGTTCTGGCCTTAGGCGGTGGTTGGAAGAGTGGGATTTGTGTCATGAGTTAGGGCCCAGTGTGTGTGTAGGACGGTGTCTGATCTCTCATCCTACACACGGTTATTACCGGTGATAGATCATGAAATTACACCGCCTTCTAGGGTAGATATCAAGAATTCCTCCCATCCCGCATGATGAACATCAGGAGGATAAAAATATCGTCCATAATTTTGATTCGTGTCATAAGTTAGGGCCCGGTGTGTGTAAGAGGAGTCAAATACAGCAAAACTAATAACATTAGTGCTGGCTGTCGGTCAGTTTGTCATCTAAGTCGAAGTGAATTAAAAAAAAATAATCACACCTCAATGTGATTTTTTTTTTTTTTTGCATTTTCGCCGAATGAAAACACAAACTACTGAGCTAAAAGATGTGTGCTGAGTGAAAGAAATATAACGGCTAATGTACAAATAAAAGTAAGGGGAGACACTTGATGAGAAACAAGTGATAGAGGTTAAAATGGGTTGAAATGACAAGCGGGGTGTATTTAGTCGGCAGCACACACAGAGGACCTAAATTGGGGTAACACATAAGGAGTAGTAAGGATCGTTAGTGTTAGTCTTATTTCACTCAACACACAAAGTGGGTCAAAAGGAAAGAGACAGTGGAAGCATGTCACTTTTAATAGTACATTTTGCTGACAGCCAGCACATGTTATATCTGAGGTAATTTTGAGATGTTGTCAGTTTGACAATTTACTGTTACTTGACATTACATGTGATATGCAGAACATATCTTAGCCTGACATCTGACATATAAATCTGTAATTTACACCAATACAGATCCATAGAGGACTGTGTATGAGCAATCCTGTATCAAAAAGCTATTATTCCATGAAGACATGACCAGGTAAAACAAGAGACCTCAAACTCAAGATCACAGCTTAATAGAACTGGTAAGCATGGAAATGTAAGGAGGGAGAAGACAGTGTGGTTTCTATAAGATTGCACATACACAATGTTATAGTGCACTAGACACCAGTCATCTGAATACCACAAAAAAAATTCCAGTTGTTGTAAAGCCGACATACTTTTGCAGCAGCCTGTTGTGGATCTCTATAGATGCACGGTTTACCTGGACATGCTCTCACCACAACAGAATTGTCATCATGCATGCATGTCAAAGTTCAATGATCTTAGTTGTGCTGCACTACTGATCCACTTGGGGGGGAGATTGGCCAGGACTTTGCAAGTGAACAGAACTGCATCTCTGTGTAGTCCAGTCTTGATTATGTATGGATTTACATACTCTTAGGACTCAGAGCATCATAAACAGAAAATGTTAGCATCTTTTCAACGCACTACTAAGTACTGAACATCCACATAGTAATATTGCATTGCTATGTATGATTGCTCATATACTATCCTTTATATGACATGCAAATTTGTTTTGCATCAAAGTAGTATCACAGTAGCAGGATAAGATGAAACTAAGAAAAAATATACTTCAGAAATAAAAATTAGTGTTTTACAGTCAGCGTACTACTACAGTTTCCACTACCTCTTTCAATTTGTATGGGATAGGAGGTTTTAGCTCATTTTGGTTTTTTCATTCGGCTGAAAAATTGGACCTGATTTTCAAATGTTTTGGAATGATGCAAGGAAATTTGACGCACTTTGTGACTGATGTCACTACTTGTGTCAAACTCAGCCTTCCAAAGCATCAGCCATAGGCACCACAAACTGCAGTGCAAAACACCCCTTCCTCAAAAACTGCTACAAAAAACCCGATGCCCACACGACACAAAGGGGTGTGCGCAGTGGCGGGCCTGCAAAACATTTTTTTTTGGAGGGGGATGAAATTGCAAAGCACATCCATGCACACAAGTGTGACCATTTAGACTGGGTATAATTGGTGTTTACTGCAACCCGTACATGGACACATTTTGCTCCTCTAAGTGGACTATGAAAATCAGGCCCATTGTCTTTGCCACAGCTGTAATTATTTTTATTTTCTATACAGTAAAGTTACTTGCAAAATGAACGACAGACACCTATAAGTTTATGGGGTTTCTTTTCTTTATTATGTTGCTGTGTTTGGTCACTCATTCACATGTGAGTGGGTAGCAGAATGTTGCACTCAGATAGCTGCTTAGGAGCAGAAGAGTTAAGTTTTGCTGGGGTCCCACATTGTCTTGGTTATTTGTTTCATCTGCATCCATTCATGTTGCAGTATCAAGCATGTCAGTCGTCACCACTCACTCGACAGTCTTTCTCGCTTCCTTCTGGTGAGGGTTCTCGGTAACTCTCATTGCCACGTTATCTTGTTTTCTATCTGCACCCATTCATTTCACTGCATGTTGTCACTCTGTACCTGACCATGCGCATGTCATCTGGTGTGGATTCTCTTTCTAATCATTGCCACGTTGTCTTGATTATTTCTTTCGTCCGCATCTATCCATGTCACGGCATGGTCAACACTCAGCAGCGTCCGGTGCATCATTCAGCAAATCCAGAAAGTCCAGTGCAGTGCTTCTAAGGTAGGTGAAATAAATGTTACAAACAGTATGTGTATAATTATTATTAGAAATATTTACAGATTGATATATCCCTTACGTAGCAGCGCACGCTCTTGTGTTTGTATTGCACTATGCAAATGGCAGTTACACACCAGAAATCTATTATTCTTGCAAATAGTATGGAATTATTTTAGTGTAAAGTTAGAATGCTAGATATCCAACTTTTAAGTCAAACAGGTTGAAGTAATCGATAGGCTGATAAAGTACAATGTGGAAATAAGAGGGCATCTGAAAGAATACCATGCAAGCGTCAACAAAGGTTGTGAGTTGGTTGTGCAGTATCATTCTGTCATGGGTAAGATTTTTTCTTTTCACTCATCAGTTTCTTCACTCAGCATTTTTTGTAAGTTACTGTACTCTTAAACATCCTTTATTCAATCATTTTTATTTCTTAAATGTGTTTAACAAACTTTATGTACAGTTATATACTAAATAGTGTCCATCTGCATTCTATAGGAATTCTACCTGTTGCCTAGGAATTCTCGCTGTGACTGACCTATCAAGTCAGAATATAACATGCCTGCCAAGAAACAGAAGACGTGCTCCAAACCACTAGGATTGGGAGTATATGCAGAATCAGCTGGCATACATGAAGACTTAATACGTAACACCCTACCTGTAATTGTGAACCCCCAAGAATGGTTTGATTCTGGATATGTATCGCTATGTGTTGAACAAGAAGAGAGTTAACAAGCCACTTGACACAGATATTTGGGTTCCATGGATTAAACAACTTACGGATAACAGTGTCATCGCTGATGAGGATGTGGTGAAAAATATGGAGGCCCTGCACAGTAAGAAAGATATACTACGACGACTTCAGAAGGATAAAGAAAGGAATTCTTTGATTGAGGCAGTTTTCTATTTTGCTTGTGACTCACACACAGAAGAGAATGAAGATACTGAGGAAATACACACAACTGGCGTACAAAATTCTGAAAACTACAAGAACGAAGACCAAGCTAGCACTAGCGGTTCAACACTCAAACACGTATGTTTGACGGCTGCCCAAAAAAACGAAAATGTCCGACAGCATCAAATAAATAAAGGAGTTACTTACTTAAAGAAGCTGAAGACAATGATGAGAAAGTACAGAGAGAAGTTGCAGTCACATAAAACATCCTAGAAATGTCCATGACAGAGAGCAGAGAAAGAATCAAAAGATAGCTGAACTGGAAAGAAAGAACAAGGAACTAGAAAAGGATAAAGAACAGTTACAAAATTCTATATGTGTTCTCAAACGGATGCTGCGGAACGCTAGAAAGATGAAGAGCTACTGAAAAACTACACTAAAGAAAACTACTAAGAATCCCTTCAAGGAAAATGAGGTTGAAGAAATCATAGACGAAAACTCCACCCTTCGTGAACAAATTGATAATTTAAAAGAACAGATTGATCATATCCATTCTGACACTCCAACAAGGATAGACACCATTGTTGAAGGAGTATTTACAGTGGAAGTCAGAATTTGTGTTTTGGACCTGGTATCGCTGGAAGTGGCAACGGACAAAGTCGATAAGGTGATTGCATTGTCGGAAAACACATATTTAAATATGAGTTTCCAGAAGCGATCTTCCACATCAGCAAACAGTAGTTAATATCACAGATGAAGGACAGTTTCTCGTGAAGTCCATGTACGCTGACAAACTGGAGGAAGTGGATCACTGGGAACTTCATAAAGATGGGACCTCAAGGAAAAAACAGAAAATACTAGGCAATGCCACCACTTTGGACACCGGTAGGAGTTTACCTCTTGGATTCCGATGCATAGCTAGTGAAACTGAAGAAACCATCATGGAAACTTCTAAAGTAGAACTAAATGAAATATCGGACTGCAGAGAGATCATGCTCAATACCATCATCAGAAAATTAACATACATCATGACAGATAGAGCTGCAAATGAAAAACTATCAAACCAGCAGCTACAAATCTGGAGAGATGAAATGCTACAGGAATGTGAAGATGAATCACAACGCCAAGTTCTACATTCATTCCACTGCATGGTCCATGTCTTACTAGGATTCCATAAATATGCAGTGGACAACCTAAGCGTTATTCAAAAAGAAATGGAAGACAACAACATTTTACTTGGACGGGATAAAGTAATTAAATATTGCAGGGAAGTTGCAGCAGTAAGGACTGTCAGAATGGCATTGGAGGTTCTTGGCCCAGTACCAGATGATAAAAATGGAATAAAAGAAAAGTGGCTGAGCTACTGTACCATGAGCAGTAATATAAAGTTGACAGTCGGAAACCACAGAGACAACAGATTCACCTGCCTGTTCGAAACCGCGGCAGATTCCACATCACAGAATGGATATCATCAAGTTCATTGATCATTTGGAAAGAGAATTCAAAGATCAAATTGGTACTTCTGGACTTGCAAGACAGCAAAGTGGTAGCCATGGTTCACAGTCTGGCAGCCATCCACTTCAAAATAACTGGGCCATGCTGGGAAGCAATGATCAGTGGCACAACTACTTAAAACTGCATCATTACATAAAAAAAGGTATGCACAGATCGAGACCTGGCTAGAAGATCTGCTCATTATTCTTTCAAGTGAGGACTCACCAGTGTTCCTAGAATATGCTGGGAATAGAAGTTTGGCACTGTTCAGAACAGCGACATCCATGCCGGAAGACATTGAATTTTTTATAAGGTGTACAGCAGCCATCCTCAGCGGAATGAAATTATGCTATGAAAAGCAACTGGAAGACTTCCTTACTGGAAAGTTCAGCCATGATACGGAAGAAGATGCATTGAACACTGCAGATGAAGCGCCACTTACAAATCTGACCTGTGAACGGGAATTTGGATCACTGGACGCCAGTCAGCAATGGAGGAGGCATGCTACTCTTCATTTCCACACATCCATATTATTACTCAGATCAAACCGTGAGGATCTACAGGCATGGACTGAAAGTAAAACCTTTGCTGAAAAGCAATGCATCTTCGTCAGAGCACACAGAAATGGAAGGCAGCTCAGGAGGAGTCACAGAGAATTTGAAAGGAAAACAAGAAGTGCACTGGGACATAAAAGCAGAACAAGAAAGGAAGAAGAGAAGAGAAGAAAGAAAGATCCAAAAGGAATTAAAACAGAAGCAGAGAGAGAGAGAGAGAGAGAGAGAGAGAGAGAGAGAGTGGTGAAGGAACTTCAATTGATGTCGAAGATCAACCAAAGAAGAAAAAGAAAAAAAACAGCATTGACTTTAAAGCAGCACATCGTAAATTACAAAACCTCAGATGAAAGTGACAATGAAGAACCCAGTGATTTCTCTGATTTGGAACTGGCGGAGTCATCAAACCTAGTACCAAGTGGGAAAAAATCTGACGGTGAATGACTGGATTGCAGTGGCATATGAAAATGGGTGGTACCCTGGAAGCATAACATTGATAAATGTTAATGTTGCCACCTTAGAATTCTTCCATCCAACCTCACTAGATGGTCAATACAAGCATCCAACAGTTCCAGATATAGCAGAAATAAAATGAGTATTTATCTTCACAGGACCTTTAAGAGCTCCGTTACCAACTAGTGGAGGAAGACTTTTCAATTTGCTGGATTCAGCTTGCATTGAACAAACGTATTTGGATTTCATAAAGGAAACATGGCTGGAAGTATAATAAAAACGTTTACTGCGGTTCAGTTGGAGGGACACTGGTTTCCATTGGTATCAAGTCACTGAAGATCACAAATTCCAATACAGTCAACATGAGGAAGAGAGCAGTCCCATAGGTCTCCAATCAATACACTGTTTATTCAGACTTGATCTATTTAAATTACATTAAAAACTAATTCAGTTTTTTACTTTCCTGTTTATCAAATGACTATTATTTTTGCCAGCTGTTACTTGTCACTTGTTAAAATGTTATGTATGCTTCTCTTACTTTGACGTGGAACCTATGTAAAATGAGCTCTTGGCTCAAATGTTGAAATCCGTTATCTTAATAAAGTATACCATGACAGAGTGTGTGGTAATGCTGGATGGGTGTTGTTTTAAGAGGACTGGAGTGGGATATTCAATATCATATTGTGATTATAAAACGAGACTTGTCAGTGTTGCACACAGAAAATATACCCAGCAAGAGCAAGAATTACGGAGTACCCATGTTGTTGGGACTGGTGGTTTCAAAGCAAGTTTCTTTTCTTGCTTTCTTTCTTTTTTTTTTTTGACACAGTTTTGGAATAATTTTTAGAAATATCTGCATTGAAATGTTTTATTATTTCTATTACATTTCTGCTGGTTTATGGACTTGAAAGTCATTTTTAACAGTAATGGGGTTTATGATTTGTGACAGCAACAGCTGCCGTCTTTGTGAGTCCCGAGTTTGAAATGGTAGGAGAGATTTCATGAAAAAACACCCCACAGAATTCTCAAATTCTAATCAGCAAACACAAGGGGTGGGATATTCAGAAATGCACCAGGCAGGGGCGCAAGCCGGGCGCAGCGCAACTGGGATGCGCCAGGGAGTGTGCTGGGTGATATTCAACAGTGCTGTGCTATGGCTCAGCACCGCTGAATATGACAATGTGGCCTCCTGCATTGTGCATGATGCAGTGGCACTGCGCCAGCGCAAGATGCAAGAGGGGAGCAGGAGGATGTGCCAGCACAAGTGCGGTTGCGCTAGGCGCAGGAACTGCGAGTTTCAGAGGTGGATATGCAAATGGGGTCATAATGCATGCAAGGCGCAACTGGGGTCATTAGCATGTCATTATGGCCCCATTTGCATGCAGGTCTGCCGAACCCCGGCGACTTGTGCCTGGCGCCCTGCCAGGCTGCAGCCGTCTGTGACCGACGCCCCCTGCACAGTGGGGCAAAGTGCCCCAACGCCCGATCGTGGGCAAACATAATACATAAACTCGTCCAATATCCCTGGTGGTATAGTGGACCACTTCCAGCCCGATCGCGGGCATAAGTAATAAACAAATCACGTCCAGTAACCCTAGTGGTCCAGTGGACCGCTTCTAGCCTGATCGCAGGCATAAGTAATGAACAAATCACATCCAGTAACCCTGGTGGTCCAGTGGACCTTCCAGTAATCATTGGCAAGGTATTCAAAGACAGTTACAATTAACCCTGGTGGTCCAGCGGTAGCCCCCCACCCGCCCACTGGACCCCGCCATCCCACTCCTCCCTGGTCAGCGGCTGGGGCAGCACTTACCCGCGTCACTGCTCAGCGACTGACAGCATACAGTACGGTTGTATGCCCATGATTCACAGCGGGGCCAATGCGGTGTGCAGACTGTACCATACTAGACAATCCAGATATGTGAATGGATCCATTCCCTCTGGTTTCCTTTGTGTCCCTTGCCACCTCTATCTGGGATTCCTGAAGCCCCACTAGAGCCATCCTCTAGCCCTTCTACCCTGCTTCCATATTCCCTTGTTTTCCTCCACTCCCCATGGCATCCTCCCCTACCTTTTTCTGTACAGCTCCCCTTTTAACCATTCCTTGTCCCCCCCACAGCTCCCCTTCTAATCTCCATTGCTCCCTCAGCAGAGCCCCTCCTGTCCTCCATTATACTCCTCTCCCTTTCCCTTAACTGGGGTTTGCTGTGTTTGCCAAACTGGTGGCCGGGTTACAACTGAAAACAGACCTCTGGATCAGTTTGCTCACCCGGTTATTAAAGACACACAAAAATAAATAAAATACCCGAAGAGGAATCCCTTCTCTGAAGCTGTCCTTGTCTTCACCAATCTAGGGCCTGTAACAGGCACCATCATGGAGAGGGGGAGTAGCTTTGAGGCCAATGGACCAGCAATTGGTACTGCATGCCCCTTAATGAAATCCTTCTCCTGGAACTACTGCTGTGGTGGAAGTCATATGTTTATATGAACTCCAGTACACGTATTGGTGCTATGTGAGGCTTTTGCACAATTATGAAGAATTGTAATCCCTCCAGAGTGTTCTGATCCCTCTAGAGCATCCTGGGTCAGGAGGAGCGAGTGCTCTGATCCCTCTAGAGCATCCTGGGTCAGGAGGAGCGAGTCATTGACCCTTTGGTGTGACTTCCACATGAGCATCCAGTTGTCTGGGTAAGGGGAGTCCGAACCACTTGTCTTCTGAGCTGCATCGCCAGGATGATCAGCTCTTTGTGAACGCTCTGGGAACATTAAACAGGCTGAAAGTGTGTGCATATGTGTGTGTGTTTTGGGGGGGGCAGGGGCTGTCTAAAGGTAATTTATGTATTATTTATTTATTGAATTTTGGAAACCAGGTAAGCCTACTGGGACATTACCATCCCTGTTACAGGGGTGACCTGGGGAGACCAATGCAAAAATACAGTTAAACTAATATTAACAGCTGAAATAGACATGGGTTACTACAAGTTCCGGGATAGCTGGATAACAGTCTATGGTAATACAAAGCAATACAGTGCATTTATATTTACAGGTTATACTGTCATGGATTACCACAAGTTCCAGAACAACTGCATGAAGTCAAAAGTCATCACATAAGTTATACAGTGACAAAATAACCTGACTTGGAATTAAAAAAACAGTAGGATGGTACTTAAAACAGAAAGGATAACTATGCAAAATGAGTCAGAATAGCAAAGGACAATGTCCACAGGGTTAGGATGCTGTACAGTTAGTAGATAATGAGGAACTTCACCTAGAGCAGGTACAAGCAGAGGAGGCAGTGAGAAGAGACAGTAAAGAGGATTTAAATTTGGGGAAGGAGGGACAGGATAATAAGGAGTGGGGCAAGGAGTTGCAGGCGTACACAGCGGAGAATGCAAATGATCTTTGAGCCACTGTTAGCCACAGTTTGGGCATGACAAGCAGAGGCAGTGAGGCAAACCTAAGGATGTACTAAGGTTGCCAAAGCCGAACAACCTCGCCAAGGCAGGGAGGCGTGTATTTATGCACTAGCTTGTGCATCAGACAGAGGGTGGCAAGATGGACTAACCAACCCAAGGAAATAAGGACATCACAATGGAGGGAGCGGGCACTGACCCCCACAATGCATCTACCCACCCTATGATGGGCCTGTTTAAGTCGAGATAGGACAGCAGAGCTGGCAGCAAGCAATAGAGGTGCACAATAAGTAAGGAGGGGAAGGAGAGAGGCAGATGCAATCTTATGGCGAGAGGCCGATGTGAGGAAAGGACGAATATGGAATAGCAAGCCAATCTTTTGGTTTAAAGATTTGGTAATGAGGGTGACATGAGTGTCGAGAGAGTGCTATGTCTAGGATGAGGTCAAAGTATTTAAAAGATTGCACAGCTTCAAGGATATCCCCATTATGAGCAGGAATCACAGGAGGGGAATTGTTATGCAAGGAGGAGGGGGGTGGGAGAACAACAAGCTTTTTTTGTGTGTGTGTTAAGGAGCAGCTGATGTTCTAGGAACCAGTCCTGGAGAGCTCAGGAGTCTTGTGCTGAAGTGTGGTTGAGCCATCAAATGTCAGATGAGGAGTGATAGATAATAGCATCATCCACATAGAGGTGTACAGAGGCCCCTCCACAGTTGATAGATAACTCATTAATGAGGAGTCAGAATAGGAGTGGGCCTAGGATAGAGCCCTGAGGTACTCCATGTGAGACAGGTCTGAGGTTGGAGGAAGAGGCAGCCCACTTGACCCTTTGTGAGTGGTCAGAGATAACTCTGTACCCAATGTAAGGCAGTGGAGTCAAGATCGAGTAGATGAAGCTGATGAACCAGGAGACCATGATTGACCAAGTCAAAGGTTTTAGTAAGATCGACAAAGATAGCCCCAGTTGTAAGGCCTTGGTCCATGGCTTGGAACAGATTGGAGGTGACTTTAGTTAAGGCAGTAAAGGGTGCTATGATTTTTTGAAACCATGCTGGAATGGGAAGAGCAGATGATGGAGGTCGAGGTAGTCCTGAAGGTGGTCGAGAGAAAATGTGCTACTGGATTTTGGCAGTAGGACAGAGAATTGAGAATGGGCCCATAATTCTCAACTGTGGTATTCAGGCCACCCTTATGTACTGAAACAACTACTGCAGCTTTCCACTTATCCGGATCTGTGCAAAGAGAAAGGACCAGTTAAACAGGTCGCAGACTGGGAGACCTAAAACATCAGCCCCCAGTTTAAGAAATCTAGGTTCAAGGGTATCTAAGTCTGGAAAACCATCAACTTTCAAGTTGGCAAGTAGCCTGCAAACTTTATTGAAGGAGGCAAGTTTAGGTGGAAGGCAGGGAGGTCTCTAAGATTTACAACAGGGAGAGGGTGGTCGGGTAGCAAGGAAGGGGAATTGGTGACCTGTGAAGTATAGCTATGTAGGTTGGTAAAAAATTTATTGAAACCAAAGGTGATGGAAGTTGGGTCAGAGAGAACAGTGCCCTGGGCAGAGATGGAGGAAGGGACTTCAGTGGACTTGGCTTTGATCGGTGAGTTCAGCTGCCTCCAAAATTCCTTTGGATTGCATAGGGTGCTCAGTTTGGAGGGACCAGTAATGATGATGTTTGGCCATGTTAATGTTGCCCTTACACTTATTCCAAGCTGTCTGTAGACTTGCCAATCAACAGATAGCCCACTGCATTTATATCTCCACCAAGTCTTATTTCCTAGAGGACACGTAGTTTTCTAAGGTCCCTGGTAAGTTCAGAGATTTAGCCCTTTGACCTACACTTCTTCAGCTGAGCATGACTATTAACTATGGTAGTGAAGGCAGAGATAAAGAAGTCAAGGGCCTGGCTGATATCAGGTAGTGTGTTAATGGGTCCCCAATCAGCTTCATATAGAGATGCAACAAAGGCATTGGGGTCAAAGTGTGATATATCCCATTCCAGGGAGATCTTAGCAAGGAGGTTGGGAAAGTTATTGCGCCAAATGCAATAGGTTGGGGAATGATCACTAATGCTGTTAGGAAGGATTCCTACTTCTTTAACCCAGTATGCACAACTGGTGATCACCCAATCAAGTAGAGTGTGGTTACCAGTTTTAGTATTGATACGAGTCGGTTCATTAATAAGTTGGTGTGACGGAGTTAGGCTATACCCTCGGCTGTGACTGATGGACCACTTTTCTATCTCCTTATTTCCTAGCAACAGTTAAGGCTTTTCTTCTCCCCCCCCCAGGTTGGCCACCTAGCATAGCTCTTTACCGTCCCTACTAAACTTCTTACTAGTTCTCTCTTTTCATTCTTTTTCCATTTTCATCCATCCAGTCCCTGGAATGATGCCAAACACCTGGAGAGGTGTGTAAAATGCATAAGTGCATTTTATGTACATAAAGCATGACGGCTATTTTAAATAGGAATAAATACAGTTAATGAAGCCTTTTTAAATAAAAAGGATTCAGAAGTCATATAAAACAATAATAATGTCATGATTAGTACAGTTATAACAAATCCTTAAGATATTTTCATAAATTCACACTATAAACCTGTTACTGTATAAGGTTATTTGTATGAGAATGTGGTATACTGTATAAAAGTGTTTAGTCACTGTGGATCAGAGATATAGAGATACACTGTACCTTTAACTGAACCAGGAAATCACCTGAAACAACCCCTCCCTTCTGTTTTGAAACAACATGTTCAGACATGAAACAGCATGTCCAGACATGTAACTAGAAAAGGGCTCAGTCAGGTGACCCCACCAAAAATATATAAAAACCTCTTCACTGAGTTCACTTCAGTTCAGTCCAGTGGGGCTCAGCCCCGAGAGAGGAGGAGAGGTTCTACTGTTTGTGCAGACAAGAAATGCAGATGAGAAGGGTCTTAGGAGCTCTAAGATCCAGGACTGTATTATGGGAGAAACTACTGATGTTAAGTAGTGATTTTCTTTGCAATTTTTTTTTTGTTTTCATTTATTATTTTTCGAACTTTTGAACAATAAGTATCACACCAGGGTGTGTTTTAAACCTGTAAATTTGCCTCGTCTGAAGTTTATTCCCACACACTGTGACAGTTGGACAAGGTTAGGTTACAATCAACAAGTACAGTGCGTGCCTTATCGAGTGTGAGTTTAACCAATCAATATTAAATCACCACAAAATACAAGGTCATAACACGGGAGGTTGGTTAGGAGGTAATGAAGGAGTGGAGGCAGGTATTAGCTTCCTTAGCGGGCGGTCAGCACAACCCACAGTTATTTTCTTACTAGATCCTAGGATCAAGGAGAGAAATAATGATTCCACATGGGGGACAGGGCCAAGCAAGTGAATCTCAGTAGAGTTTAGCTCAGACTGGGTGTACATAAGGACCCCACCACCCCTTTTCCCGCCCTATCTTTCCTAAAACAGTTGTAGCTGGTTAATGCAACCTCATGTTGACCGATAGTGGGCTTTAGCCATGACTCCGTGATGACAAGTATGTCAGGATGTATGTCTGACCCACGATTCAAGTTTAGCCATTTTCGGGAGAATACTTTGAGCATTTAAGTGGGCAATAATTTTCAGCCCTTTAGGGGTTACGTGTGTTATGGTAGGAGTGCATGGCACAGAGATAGGTCCAGGGTTGAGTTCAATATCACCTGCCCTGATTAACAGGATGAGGAGGGGAAGAAAGATTAAGGACGGGGAATGATGGTGGCATTTACCGATATTAGATCGAGTAGGAGAAAAGGACATATATTTTCTTAGCCAGTGGCCGAGGTAGCAAGCATTGGATTTAGGGAGGCATGGAAAAATGAGAGGCACCTGTGTTGACTCACATGTGAAGTAAAATGGTGGGGTGTGCAGGCCAGACATTGGAGGGGTTGTCAAGAAACTGGCAATGAGGTAGTCTGCAGAGCAAAGAAGTAGCAGGCAAGAAAAAATAAACCCACAGCTTAGCTTATCCATTAAGGGATGAAGACTGAGAGCCAATGCTAATTACTGAGGGGTGGTTGAGGCAAGGAAAGGCCAAAATAGCTTATAAAATAGTCAGAGCTGTGGTTAAACTAAAACTTGGCGGTGTGCATACTTGATATGCAATTTTCTTAATTCTTTATATAGTGTGCTGTTATTTTTTTCACTACATTTTTGAAAGAAAATATAAACATAATCTATAGTTTTAATGTATATTTTCCTACAATCAATATTTATTTATTTAGCTTTTGTTGACCAGGTAAGTACACTAGACAAGTTATATGCCTATTTTCAGGTACGACCCGGGAGGGTACAACGAGATACAGATACAGTGAGATACAAGTTCAAACAGAGGACAACATGACACAAGTTAGGCAGTATACAGAGTCAAAATAGAACCATGTGAACATAACCAGTAGACAGTAAGCACAGTTAAGATATTGACAGGAATATATATACACAGAGACACCAAGGCTAAGAACAGTGCAAGTTTGCAAGGTATACACAGCTCTGAGCCACAGACAGAGCCACAGTCTGAGATCTCCTGAAACAGAGAAAAATACATTATATGCACCTCAGAGTTCAGTTGACAGACTGCGTCAGCAGGAGCTGCAAGAGCAGTGCCAGGAAGGACATGTGAGTCTGGTACAGGGAACCGGAACTAGCTATGGAGGTCTAGGACACCCACATGCAGAGGAGAGCTTCAAGTGATACCACAGGGAGCTCTGGAGGCATGAGTGGGAGGGGCAGGAGTGGACTTGAGCGGGAAAGGAGTTCCATAGCCTAGGGGCACATGAAGCAAAATTCCTGTCCCCCATTTGCGTGCGGGTGATAGGGACTTTAAGAACGCCAGGGCCCAGAGACCTGAGGGAGTAGGTAGAAGAGATAGCATGAAGCAGCCCAGGACAAAATTCATGTGGTATATTAGACTTCTCCAGCAAAATAAAATGCAGCAGCAGCAGCAAACAAGTTACAATGGGGGTTAAACACACAGAAAAAATGCTGAGCACAAGGTTGGTGGTGCTTTAAAACTGAAAAAGCACTGGTATAAGTACTGAAGTTAAGGACACATCACCTAAAATAAAAGATGTCCAGCTCCAAGAATGCCATATAAAAGGCTCAATTGCCATATATACATAAACAGAGGACAGATCCCATACTCACCTGCTTGACGCGTTTCTGATTCTCCAGATCCTTTATCAAAGGCTGATAAAGGATCTGGAGGTTCTGAATTGCGCCAGGTGGGTAAGCATGATCTGTCCTGTGTTGATGAATAAATGGCAATTGAGCCTTTTTATATATGTAAGACCCCTTCCCTGTCTAGGAGTATTCAGATGGTACAGGAAAGGGCACTGACAGTCAATAAACCAGTCCAGAACAAAATAGATGAAACATGAAACACCTGGATTCATCGGTAGTACAGGTGATGGATTGGCTCCATCAGGGTGTAGTCTCACAGCAGGGTGAAGGCAGTAGACAGTGGGGACTTGTTATAGAAATCACGGTTCAGGCATGCATTTTGTAGCATGTCATTCAATAAAAGATTTCATTGCCCAGGCAAATGATTGCAGAAACATTAAGTAAGCAAAAACCCTATGACGGAGTATGTGGTTACAGGGATTTAGTGCATGCCTCGGGTGCACTGTAAGGTATCAGGCAAAGCAGAGTGCCCTCACAGGAGCCGAGGAGTGCATTAAATCCAAGTAACCACATACCCTGGAGTGGGTTATTGTGCTTATAACATGGGTTATGTTTTTAAAAAAAAAAACATTCACAAAGATATTTTTTTGCTCTTTGAATAGGGAAAATCTGAGTGCATCCTGCCGACTTGAAAAGTAGTTGCCAGAAATCATGCAGTCTGTCTTTCTCTCGCTGCAAGACAGAGAATTCAGATTCAGAACTTTAAGTAGATAATTTGCTCTACAACCGTAATATGCAAGTAACGAAGAAAAAGTTTACATTCAGGCAACGAAGTCACTTTCCTACTAACATATGCATGAGTCTCTCTCTCTCTCTCCCCCTCCCTCTTCCCCTTCCCCTCCCTCCCCCAACAAATCAACACAAACCTCTACAGCTGTAATATGCAAGTAACTAAGAAAAAGTTCACATTCAAGTAACATAAGTCACTTTCCTACTTTCTAAATCCTGAATCTCCCTCACTTGCTGCCTATCCTAAAAAATATCTTGAATTTTACAACTGTGGCATACAGATTTTCCACAGGGATCTCTTTTATAATTTTATACTTGCATTTTTGTTCTGAGCCAGTCTTCAAACACTTTCACAGTCCAGGCTGTGCTCTTCTGTGTATTTATTTCAACTTTCTGCTTCTCCAGAATATCCAGATATTACTTTGAGAGGGTCCTGTAGTAGGTCTTCACATATAGGACTGTGCCCCCTGGCATCAGGACCGCACGGCAAACTTGTAGCTAGCAGTCGTCAGCGGGGACTTCCCCCTGTCATCAGGTGACACGACGTCAGCGTGACTATAAATGGGGCGGTCCCCCGCCCGCCCTCCAGTTCTTTCCTGCCATCGTTCAGTTCGTTTGACAAACGCTGTAGAACAGCATCAGTCGCCCACCATTTTTAGTGTATTTTCAGCGATTTCTTTTAAAGTTCTCAGATATTTCTATCCATCACCCGTTACAGTGTATGTTGTCTAGCCGACCCAAAATGAAGTGCTCCAAGTGCAGCATGCAGATCCCGCATTGGGACGATCACTCTCGGTGCGTCCTCTGCCTGGAGTCTAGGCACAACTCGGCTGAGTGTACCACCTGCCAGGGCTTCCATCAGGCTACACGCACCCATCGCAAGAGGACCTCGATGCCCATCTGTTAACTCAGAGGCTGGCTTCCATGGAAAAGGAGCTTCAGGAGCTGAGAGAAAGATCGCTGCTGCCAGCCCTGGAGAAGAAAAGAAGAAAAAGGACAAGAAGAGACACCGGGAGTGGAGTTGTTCTCCTCAGGAGAAGACCAGCCAGATGACTGATGCTGTCCAGGGTGGTCCCTCCATCTCAGTGAGTACCCCACCTGTAGGGCCTTCATCTGCCCGCAGACCAGACGCTTTTCTCCCCACCCAGGTGAGCTGGCAGTTGGGGTTGCCTTTGGAGAGGTTTCTGTTAGGTCTCCTGTTCTGAGCACCACCAATAAGTCGACCTCCAGCTCTGCCACTAGGCGCCCGGCCCAGGCCAATCAGCCTGACCTGGATACTTCTACTTGAGTCAGCCCGGCTGCGTCCAGTAAGCCAGTCAACTGCTCCTCCGATGACTGCATGGATGCTCTACTCTTCCGTCAGGCTCCCTTGTGGCCCTCGATGCTGGAACGAATGTGCCGCAGGTATACCTTCATCCCTGCAGGTTCTTTCCCCCAGGGATTCGCCACCGGTATCTGATCTTTCTCTCCAGTTGGTTACCATACCTGACCTGTTATTGGGGGACTTGCCTGACCTCCTCCCTTTGCCGGGTTCTATTCTGCTGCCGGATCCCCTTCCTTACTGTGGATCCCTCGCCGGACCTTCATGGGCAAGGCATGGGACCTCTGCCTACCCCGTTGCCAGCCCCGCTTCCCAGCAGGCCCCTCAGCGCCTCCTCTGATGGGCTCCTCTGCCTGCAGGCCCAGCAGATGATCTTCCAGGGAATCCCCATGTCCCCCAATACTCACCGCTGGGAGGTCTGTCACTGGGTTACATCCCACCGATGCTGGGCTATAACCCGCCGATGCTGGGTTATCCCATGCTGGGCTACCCGACACCAGGATACCCAATGCCGGGCTTCCCGACTCCAGGATTTCCAACGCCAGGATACCCTACACCAGGCTACCAGGGTCAGACTGTCTACCAATATCCTCATTGGTACCAGATCTCCAGCTACCCCCCCCTTCATGGGGTACCTGGGTTACCAACCCCACCTCTGCCTTCTCCACCACCGCAGCCTAATCATGAATCCATCCCTGCATGGTGGGAGGACACAAAAACTCAGCTTCTTTTAGAGCTGGGTCAGCCTCCGGTCATGGTCGGGGCCACCTCTTTTGCAAGGGTGCCCTCTTCTAGTCCTGTACCCTCTAGCCAGGTTTCTGACAGGGACTCAGGTGTTCTGCCCCCAAAAGGTCTCAGACCCCGGGACCAAGTTCTTGATTTGCCCAGCAGGCCGGAATCTTCGGAGTCGGATTCAGATTCAGATATAGACAAGTCTGAGCCTCACTCCCCAGTCGAGCCTCAACCTAAGGAGTCCCCAGAGTCTCCCCCTGAGGATCCCTCCTTTGGGGAACTACTTCAAGCAATAAAAAAATCTTGTGGATGGGCCTCCAAGGAGCTGGACCCCCAGCAAGAGACTTGCAGAGCACCTGGACCTGGTCAGTGTGGATCCCCTTCCCATTTCACCCCTGGATAGAACCACATGAGGACCTCGCGTCCACTATTTGGCAACAGCCTTCTTCTATTCCAGCTGTGTCATGTAAAGTGGATCAAACTTATTTTCCTCTGGAAGGGGTCTCTTATTTGACTGCTCAACCCAAGGCTGACTCCATGGTCATTACAGCTGCCCATGACAGATCAGCCCAACCTAAACACCTTAGTGCCTGTCTGCCGGATAAGGACTCTAAACAGCTGGACCAGTACGGTAGAAAAATCTACCCCTCGTCCACCTGTGCCATCAGGTCCCTGAACTATGTTGCACACATGGTGGCCTTTCAGAAGTCCTCCTTAGCAGAGTTGGAGAAAGACCTTCAGGAGATTCCTGAGGAACAGCTTAGGAATAAACTCCTGGAAAAAGTCAGGATGAACAAGTCATCCTGTTGCCAAGCCCTCCATGCCACATATGATTCTGTCAATTCTGTGCCTCAGGAAGTGGCCACTGGGATTTGTCTCTGACACTTAGTTTGGCTTCGTCTGGCAGGGTTGGCACAAGACATTCATTCATCTCTTCTGGACAGTCCTTTCAGGGGTCCAGTTCCATTTGGTGGCAAAGCCAAAGACATTATAACTGAGCTGCAGGAGAGCGGCAAGTCCCTTCGTGACATCCACTCCATGTAACGTTCCAGTCAGAAACAACAGCAGCAGCCCTTTCAGCACAGAAGTGGAACAAGAACCAGGGCAAATGACAAAATAAACGACGTGCCCCAGATTCTGGCACTCAGACTCCTCAGTCCAAGTTTCCTAAAGCCACCTCAGGAGGAAAGGCACCACTCTCCTCCGCATCCTGACTCTCTTCCCCTCCTTCCACTCCCTCAGAGGAACCAGTGGGGGGAAGGTTTGACCTCCACCTGGAGGGGTGGAAGGCCGTCACCGCAGATGCATGGGTTCTTCAACTCATAGAAAGAGGTCACTCGATAGAGTTCCTGGAGAGACCTCCTCCCAACACTCCTTTTACCTGTCAGGCCAACTTCAACTGGTCAGGCAGGAAATATAGGCTGTGCTACAAGAGGCAGCTATAGATCCTGTTCATCTGAAACAGACAGGAAAGGGATTCTACTCCCACTTCTTCCTGGTTCCAAAGAAGACGGGGATCTAAGACCCATCTTAGATCTCAGCATGCTCAATCTCTCATGGAGTACAAGAGATTTCACATGCTGACTCTCCAGGACTGTTACCCTGCTCTACCAAACACTTGGCTGTGCTCCCTGGATATGCAGGATGCTTACCTCCATATCCCCATTCTCACCGCCCACCACCACTTCCTCAGATTCTCCTTCGGAGGATCATTTCCAGTTCAGAGCCCTCCTATTTGGCCTCTCCTCAGCACCTCAGGTCTTCTCAAGCACTTAGCGGTTGTTGTGGCATTTCTATATGTTCCCATACCTGGGCGACTGGCTCTTTTCAGCCCCCTTGCCAGACAGCCTGAAGGAATCCCTTTCCTTCACTCTGGGCCTCTTCTCCAGTCTGGGAATTTCTATCAATCTCCCCAAATCCCAGCTAGTACCCTCCCAGCAGCTTCAATTTATTGAAGCAGTGCTGGACATGGTCCAGAGCAAGGCCTTTCTTCCAGTCGACTGAGTGGAGACTTTAATCTCACAAGCCACACTTGTGGCTTCCTCTCAGTGGACCACAGCTCGGTTGGTCCTTCGACTTTTGGGTCTGATGGTGGCTGCCATACCCATAGTTCCTTTCGCTAGGCTGTACATGAGGGTCACCCAATGGTCTCTTTGAGTCCAATGGGATCAGTGCCTGGACAACATGGACCAGAGAGTCCTAGTCTCCAGCAGCCTTCAAAGGGATCTCCTCTGGTGGAAGGACCCTGCCAATCTATTGGTGGGGACCTCATTTTCACTCTCTGTCTCCCTCTCAAATTCTCACTTCAGATGCCTCGAACTCGGGGTGAGGAGCACATCTGGGGGACCACAGAAGCCATGGCTCCTGGTCTTCCACAGAAGAGAACCTGCACATCAATATTCTGGAGATGAGAGCAGTGCTCTACACTCTCCAGGCATTCCAGTCACTTCTGACTTGGGCGCTCCTTATCGAAACAGACAACATGGCCACTGTCTGGTATCTAAACAAACAGGGAGGCATCTGATTGTACCTCTCTGCAGGAGGCGATGCAGGTGTGGTACTGGACAATTCAGCATTGCCTATCGTTGACAGCAGTCCACATGCCAGGTGTTCACAACATTCTGGCAGACAGTCTCGGTTGATCAGTCGCCAGGGTTTATGAGTGGAAACTAAAGCAGGAGGTAGTAGAAGATCTGTTTCTTCACTGGGGTCGACCAGACCTAGATCTGTTCACCTCCCCATCCAATGCAAAACTACCCAACTTTTGCTTACTCATTCCTGGGCATGGTGCTTTTGAAAGACACACTGTCTCTATCCCGATAGGGAAGTTTCTATATGCTTTCCTCCTTTCCACTATTGCAGAAGGTTCTGCTGAAACTCCAAGCCGAAGGGCTCACATGATCCTCATTGCCCTCTGTGGCCTCAGCAGATATGGTTCCTACTGTTACAACAACTGGCTCGGGAACCCCAGTACCTCTACCTCTCTCACAACCTTCTGTCTCAGGAGCAGGGCACCCTGGTACATCAGAGCCTTAAGACTCTCCATCTTCATGCATGGC
The DNA here is from genome assembly GCA_016271365.2 of Neoceratodus forsteri. Classification (NCBI taxonomy): domain Eukaryota; kingdom Metazoa; phylum Chordata; order Ceratodontiformes; family Ceratodontidae; genus Neoceratodus; species Neoceratodus forsteri. The sequence goes on from JADMNL010000023.1 coordinate 118,821,122, forward strand.
ACCTGTGGACATAGCGATTTCTCGCTATGGAATCTCTGCAGGCGGTAGCTCAGGTCTTAGTGGAGGCTAGAAACATAGAACATAGAAACATAGACTTTGACGGCAGATAAGGACCACTTGGCCCACCTAGTCTGCCCATTTCCCTACCTACAGGATAGGCCGCAGATCCTAGTTAACCAACAGCCTATTTCTTCCTACCCCCCACAAGAACAGCCTTATGTCTATCCCATGCATTCTTGAATTCTCCCACAGTTTTAGACCCCACAACCTCCTCAGGAAGGCTGTTCCATGCATCCACTACCCTCTCTGTGAAAAAATACTTCCTCACATTGCCCCAGAACCGCCCCTCCTCTATCATTAAATTGTGTTCCCTTGTTCTTGCACATCTTTTTCTGAAAGATGCTACCCTCTTGGACTTTGTTGATTCTACTGAGGTACTTAAAAGTTTCCATCATGTCCCCCCTCTCCCTCCTTTCCTCAAGGGTATACATATTAAGCTCCTTTAGTCTCTCCTCGTTCGGCTTCTCTTGCAGACCCTGCACCATTTTAGTTGCCCTCCTCTGGACTGCCTCTATCCTGTCTATGTCCTTGCAGAGATGGGGTCTCCAGAACTGGACGCAGTACTCCAGATGGGGTCTCACCAACTGTCTGTACAGAGGGATAACAACTTCCTGTTTTCTGCTGGTGATGCCTCTCCCTATGCATCCCAGCATACCCCCAGCCCTCCCTACTGCCTTCTCACATTGCTTGCTAACCTTAAGGTCATCTGATATGATTACCCCCAGGTCCCTTTCCTTTTTTGTTGTTGTTACTACCTCCCCCCATTGTGTAATCTTCCCCTGGGTTCTTGTTTCCCAGGTGCATTATTTTGCACTTCGTTGCATTGAAGCCTAGCTGCCATACTTCTGACCATTCCTCCAACCTTGCCAAGTCCCTTCTCATCCTTTCCATGCCTTCTTGTGTATCAATCCTGTTGCAGATCTTTGTGTCATCTGCAAAGAGGCATACTTTTCCTTCCAGTCCCTCTGCAATGTCACCTATAAAGACATTAAAAAGGACTGGACCCAGTACTGAACCCTGTGGTACCCCACTAGTAACCACTCTTTCTTCAGAGTGGACTCCATTTACAATTACCTTCTCTGTCCTGTTGTCCAGCCAATGTTTTATCCAGGCTACCACCCTGGGACCCACTCCCAGGCTGGTTAATTTGATTATTAATCTTTTGTGTGGGACTGTGTCAAATGCCTTGCTAAAGTCTAGGTAGGCCATGTCCACAGCCCCTCCCTGGTCTACAACTTTGGTCACCCAGTCAAAGAAATCTATTAGATTCATCTGACATGACCTTCCCACTGTGAACCCATGCTGCCTTGGGTCCTGTGCCCCACTGGCCTCAAGGTACTCAACAATTCTTTCCTTCAGAAGTGACTCCATCACTTTCCCTACCACAGAGGTCAAACTGACAGGTCTGTAGTTTTCTGCCTCTGTCTTGGTCCCACTTTTGTGAAGGGGAATGACATCCGCCTTCCTCCAGTCCTCGGGTACCACACCATCCTCCCATGATTTATTAAAAAGAGTAGTCAGTGGTTTCACTAGTTCCCCCTTAATTCTTTTAGAATTCTGGAGTGAATTCCATCAGGCCCCATTGCTTTGTCCACCTTCAGTTTTAGGAGTTCTTCAGAACCCTTCTTCTCTGAAAGGGCTGGGATCGACCTCCCTCATCATGAGTGCTTCTGTTAATTGGATTAGGCACTTCCCTCCTTTTTGTTAATACTGAGCAGAAATATTCATTCAGTAAACATAGAAACATAGAAACATAGAATTTGACGGCAGATAAGGACCGCTTGGCCTACCCAGTCTGCTCATTTCCAACCTAATGGACAAGTTGCAGATCCTAGTTAACCAGCAGCCTACTTCTTCAATCCCCACCCCTAGAATTGCCTTTATGGCCGCCCCATGCATGCTTGAATTCAACCACTGTTTTGACTCCACAACCTCCTCTGAAGGCGTCCATGCACCCACAACCCTCTCTGTGAAAAATACTTCCTTGCATTACCTCTGAGCCACCCCCATCTTCAAATTGTGCCCCTTGTTCTTGCACACCTCTTTTTTGAAAGATGCTACCTTCTTGGACTTTGTTGATTCTCTTGAGGTACTTGAACGTTTCTATCATGTCCCCCCTCTCCCTCCTTTCCTCGAGGCTATACATATTAAGCTTCTTTAGTCTCTCTTCATATGTTTTCCAGTGCAGACCCTGCACCATTTTAGTTGCCCTCCTCTAGACAGCTTCCATCTTGTCTATGTCCTTGCGGAGATTGGGTCTCCAAAACTGCACACAGTACTCCAGATGGTGCTCACCAGCTGTCTGTACAGAGGGATAACAACTTCCTGTTTTCTACAGGTGATGCCTCTCCATATGCATCCCAGTATCCCCCCAGTCCTCCTTACTGCCCTCTCACATTGCTTGCCCACCTTTAAGTCATCTGATATGACTACCCCCAGGTCCCTTTCCATTTTTATGTTGCTTGCACGCATGTGCAAGAAACATAGTGCCATCATTGGAGATTTCGGAGGTGTGTCACCACCCTCCAATTCAGTCAGTGAGCTGGCAGCACGGCTCTGGTTAATGCATTTTGGAGCTGTCTATGACACGCCCAAATGCAGTGGCATACGTTGAAAGGGGAGCTACACTCAGTGAGCAGCTAAGAAGCTTAGCTCCCCCACAAGCAGTGTGTGCCCCGCATGTACTGTGTAGCCGCGGGTGCCCAATCCCATGTCGGCTGAGCTGCGTCTCCCCAGTTGTAGGTGCTGCACGCTGAAGCCACCCAGCGTGGCAATCAGTCACTGGCCGAGGGGGTGCCTAATCCCCCATCGGCTGAATGCCCCCCATCGCCTTGCATCGTGCTGGGAGCCCACCCCAGCATGGCAAACGGTCCCACGACGTCTTTTTTAACCTGAAAATGAAACGGTCCCGCTGCACGCCTCCCGACCCCACCTGCCACAACCCGCACTCCACCCACTGTGCACCCAGCCTCCCCTCGCCCCTCACCCCATACTTACCTCCGGACTCGGCGCGACGATCTTCGGTGGACCGGGAACACGCCTGCACTCTTCAAAGCCGCATCGAACTGAGGAAATGCCGGTAAGCTGTATAATGGGCTGATAGGGGTTTCAACTTTGTTACATATCTCAGGTATTTTGGGATGAAATACCAATACAGCGAATTTCATGAATGATGACAGTAACATGGCATTATTCAGGCCCGGCGGGTGGTTTTGCGCGAGTGACTGCGAAATCACCCTTTGGGCCCAATACTGCCATGACAGTGACATCATTCATGAGAAGGGGTCCAAAACCCATGTTGAAAATTTGGTGCCAAAATTCCAAAATGACTGTTTTACGAGCAGCATTGCGCAGTTCCTACGAGGCTCGTAGTTCGCGAAATTTCAATATTTTCACTCCAGATTTTCAATATTGCCATTTTACCACACCTTCTTATGAGCAGTACAGCTGTCATTTTTCACATCTCACCCAAAATATGTTTCCCCATGTAGCGCAGAATGGCGAGTCGGTGTGTAAATCAATGTATGGGACAAATTAAGAAAATCACAGTGACACTGTTCATGAGCAGAGGTCTTAAAATGGCTATGTTGAAAATTTGGTGAAAAAATTCCTAAAAATGACTGTTTTACGAGCGTGCGTTGCGCAGTTCCTATGCAGGCTCGTAAGTTTGCAAATTTTCAATATTTTCACTCCAGATTTTCAACATTGCCATTTTACCACACCTCCTTATGAGCAGTATAGCTGTCATTTTTCACATCCTGCCCAAAATGTGTTTCCACCCATGTAGCACACAATGGCGCAGTTGGTATGCGAAATCAATGTATGGGACACATTAAGAAAATCACCATGACACTGTTCATTAGCAGAGGTCTTAAAATGGCTATGTTGAAAATTTGGTGAAAAATTCCAAAATGACTGTTTTATGAGCGTGGCGTTGTGCAGTTCCTACGCACGCTGCAGAGATTAGCGTTTCAATATTTCCACTCCAGATTTTCAACATTGCCATTTTACCACACCTCCTTATGAGCAGTACAGCTGTCATTTTCACATCCTGCCCAAAACGTGTTTCCGCCCATGTAGCGACAATGGCGCAGTCGGTGTGCAAACTCAATGTATGGGACACATTAACAAAATCACAGTGACACTGTTCATGAGCAGAGGTCTTTAAATAGGCTATGAAATTGAGGCTATTAATCTAAAATGACTGTTTACAGCGCGTGCGTTGCGCAGTTCCTCGCACTCTGAAGTTCTAAATTTTCAATATTTGCACTCCAATGACTTCCAAATACCTAAACAGCACATAGAAGCAAGCAACATTCGGCATTGACAAATGCTTGCTGTTGTTGTTAGTATCTCACCCCCCATTGTGTACTCTTCCCTTGGGTTTTTGTTTCCCAGGTGCATTACCTTGCACTTCTTAGCATTAAATCTAAGCTGCCATACATTTGACCATTCCTCTAACCTTGCCAAGTCTCTTTTCATCCTTTCCACCCCACCTTGTGCATCAACTCCCAGGTCGCTCCTGTAAAAAAGCTTTCAGCTTAGTGTGCTATACCTGGTTAAACAAACAAATAAATAAAAAAAAAAAAAAAAATTCTGTTGCAGATCTTTGTGTCCTCTGCAAAGAGACATACTTTTCCTTCCAGTCCCTCTGCAATGTTGCTTACAAAGACATTGAAGAGGACCGGTCCTAATACTGAACTCCTGAGCACCCCACTAGTAACCCCCCTTTCTTCAGAGTGAACTCCATTTACTATTACCTCTGTGTCCTATTCTCCAGCCAATTCTTTACCCAGGCTATCATCTTGGGACCCACTCCCAGGCTGGCTAACATGTATATTAAACTTTTGTGTGGGACTGAGTCAAATGCCTTGCTAAAGTCTAGGTAGGCCATGTCCACAGCCCCTCCCTGATCTACTACTTTGGTCACCCAGTCAAAGAAATCTATTAAATTCATCTGGCATGACCTTCCTGCTGTGAATCCATGCTGTCTTGGGTCCTGTGCCCCTCTGGCCTCTAGGTACTCGACAATTCTTTCCTTCAGAAGTGATTCCATCATTTTCCCTATCACTGAGGTTAAACTAACTGGTCTGTAGTTTCCGCTTCTGCCCTGCTCCCACTTTTGTGAAGGAATCACATCTGCCCTCCTCCAGTCCTCAGGTACCACCTCATCCTCCCATGATTTGTTAAAGAGGGTAGTCAGTGGTGTCACTAGTTCTCTCCTTAGTTCTTTTAGAATTCTGGGATGAATCCCATCAGGCCCCATTGCTTTGTCCACCTTCAGTTTTAAGAGTTCTTTCAGAACCCTTTCTTCTGTAAATGGGCTGGTATCAACTTTTGTATCCAGAGTGTTTCTATTGTTTGTTTTAGGTACCCCTCTTCATTTGTAAATACTGAGCAAAATATTTGTTTAGTATCTCTGCCTTTCCACAGTCACCCTCTGCCCACCCCTCCCTTTATTAAGTCTCACTATCCTCCCTTAGTCTTCCTTCGCTCCTGATGTACCTAAAAAAGGTTCTATCCCCCTTCTTTACTGAGTTGGCTATCTTTTCTTCAGTTCTGGCCTTTTCTGTTCCGACTGCCTTCCCAGCTTCCTTTTGCTTTAACTGATACATTTCTCTGTCCTGCTCCTTCTGTGATTCCTTGTACTTTCTGAATGCTTTCTTTTTCTCTTGAACCTTCACTGCCACCTCCTTTGAGAACCATAGTGGTTTCTTACATCGTTTTGTTTTGTTTATTTGCTTCACACAAAAGCTTGTTACCTCTGTGATGGCAGTTTTATTATTCCCATTGTTCTTCCACCCTCCTTCCTGCCCATTTGCTAGTGCATTCCTTAGGCACTCACCCATTTTGGCAAAGTCAGCCCTCCTGAAGTCCAGTACTTTTGCCTTTGTATGGCTTGACTCTATTGCTGTGTTTATTGTAAACCATACTGTTCAATGGTTGCTAGTTCCCAGATGGCTACCCACTTCTACATCTGTGATCCTCTCTCCATCTCCATTTGAGAGGACCAGGTCTAAGATTGCTCCCTCTCGAGTGGGTTCCAATATTAGTTGTTAAGGCATGCCCCTGTAGGGCATCTAGAATAACCCCACTTAGAAGTGGCTGCTGCAACTGCACTCCAGTTAACATCTGGCATATTTAGATCACCCATCAGCAATATCTCCCCTTTATCTGCCATTCTAAGTATACTTTCTATCATTTCCTTATCCATTTCCTCCCCCTGAGAGGGGGGTCTGTATACAACCCCTGTGCGGATTGTGGTGCCATTGCCTGCCTCCAAATTGACCCACAGTGCTTCTTCTCCTCCCTGTTTACCCTTTTGTTCTGTTGCTTTGATTTCTTCTCTTATGTAGAGAGCTACTCCTCCTCCTCTTTTACCCTCACTGTCCCTCCTGTAGATAGTGTATATATATGTAGATAGTATGTTTACGTCCCAGTCATAGTTCTGTGTGTACCATGTTTCTGTGACTGCCATGATATCCAGATGTTCCTCCTCCATCAAGGCCACTAATTCAGGAAGCTTGTTACCCAGACTACGGGCACTGGTACTCATTGCTCTCCATTTTTTGATGGCGTTACCTTCTGTAGCAGCATCCCCACTGACCTTTCTACCTTGGTCTTTTCTCTTTTAATACCCTGTTTTGTAGGGGAGGCTGGGATTTTCCTGCTGCTTATCAGTGTCTCCCCTTGACTAGTTTAAAAGCTTCCAATGAAGCATTTAAACTGATTGCCCAAAAGACTTGTTCCCTTCCTGGACAGATGCAGACCATCCTGCCAGTATAGGCTGGTGTCCCTCCAGGTGGAACCCCAGTCCCCAATGAAGCCAAACCTCTGTGCTCCACACCATTTTTTCAACCATTCGTTAAACTTCATGGTGCAAAGTACCCTCACCTCACCCATGCCACTGACAGTCAGCACCTCTGAGAAGGATATTGTGTGTGCTACTTGTCTTAAGCCCCTCCCCAACTCTACAAAGTCCTTCTGCACTGCTCTAATCTCATGATGAGCCAAGTCATTTGTCCCTAGGTGGACAATGATATCCAGCTCAGACTCCCGTGCAACTGTTCTTGTGATCCTAAGGATGCGCTTCCTGTCCTTCCAAGCCATGGCACCAGGCAGGCACCTTACTTCAGTTTTCCCTACTCCCCCCAATTCTATCCCCTAATTGAGTCCCCACCAGTAGTGCTTCCTTTCCTGTGGTGCCCTCTGCCTCCTTCCTGAGGGCCTCCCTTGTGACAGTTATCTGTACCTCCTTAGTCTCTCTCTGGTGCATCCATAGGGAACTATGCTCCCCAGAATGGTGTATGGATTGTGGAGTGGGACAACTGACTGGGTGTGCCTCTGTTCCACCACCCTTACCCTCCCTGAGCCCACTGTGGTCCAACTGCTGTGCTTTCTTCGCAACCTCTGAGGTATTGGTGGTGGCTCTGGTGCTCCCTGGATGGGGGCAGTTCCCTTGCTACTGTCCAGTGCGGCCTGAAGATGGGCGACTTCCTCCCTCAGGGCAGATAGTTGTCTGTAAATAGGGCAGCATCTCAGCCTCCAGAAAGACTCCCGGAAGACTGCTGCCCCACAGCCATTACATTGTACTACTCCCCACATAACTGTCTACCATGTTTATTTTTTTTTTGTGTGTGTGTGTGTGATTAGTGTGTTATATAGAAATATATGTATTTATATAATGCGTATGCTTATATTGTCAGTGCAGTGTGCTAGAGAGGATATGACAGTGATATGCACCTTGTCCTCTTTAGGAAATGATGTCAGAACCCCAGGTATAAATGAACTATTTCCAGGGGTGGATGTGGTGAGGGGTGGGAAGGGTTTGGGCCTAAACTGTGCCCTCACAAAACAATCAGCTAAAAGCTCTGACCTACCGCTCCGATGAGTGCCTTCCTGTCAGCAAGATGCCATACACAACAATTTGACAGAGAAAATACCCTGCTAATCAAACCGAGAAAAATCCAAACATCCAAGTCAGACACAGGTAAACCTCCCCAGCCCCAAAACAGCCTGGTGACTTGTGCTCTGAAAGCAGTCAGCCCCAAAACACGTCAGCTGTACAGAAGGGCAGACACAGAAAACAGTATTCAGCCTTTGTGGGTTTAAACTCTTCCTGCACTGAAAATCTTAACAATTGTAACAAAAGTAAAGCAAGCTCCACCTCCCTCTGTTAATTGAAAGACTGCCTTTCCTGATAATTCTAAGTTCCTTATTTTACCCTTCAGTTAGAAGTATCCTCCACCTGAAGAATATTAACTTTCCTAAGGAATCTGCTTCAAACCAAAGACAATTGTAAATTGTAAGGTTCGCCTCCCTCTGTTGTGAGCACAACTCGCTTTCTTGCAAATCTTAAGTCCAGTGTTGCAGCTTCCAGCCAGAGGTAGCTTCACCTGAAGACTATTAGGTGTACTTTTATCAAGGTCTGTAAGATTCTTCCAGAGCTATTGGCTGTTAAGTAGCTGTGATGTAAGCACTTACTGACACAGTCTGGCCTGGCCTTTTAAGGCTAGAAAGCTTTCCACTAGATGCATCTACACCATGAAATGGAAGAGATTTTCTGTCTGGGCCTCTGCAAAAGACTTAGACCCTTTTTCTTGCTCGGCCTCCCAGGTGTTAGAGTACCTTTTGCATCTTTCAGAGTTGGGCCTCAGTTACTCCTCACTGAAGGTCCATCTCTCTGCTGTGTTGGCCTACTGCCTTCCAGTGGAGGGCAAGACCCTAGCTCAGCTAGAGGTTTCTAAAACTTTTCTGAAGGGGATCCTATATATAACACCTCCATTCCAGAATCTTGTTCCTCCCTGGGATCTCAATTTTATATTGGAAAAGCTTACTTTTCTCCCTTTTGTACTGGCAGCAAGCTGTGATATGCATTTTTTAACACTGAAAATGCTCTTTTTAGTTATGATCACTTCAACTCGAAGAGTTTCAGAGCTTCAGGCTCTAGTTTGTTGAGAGCCTTATTTAATTTTCCACATAGATCGGGTGGTCCTGTGGACTAATCCTTCATTCCTCCTGAAAGTGGTTTCCGAACTGACTCTAAAACAGAATGTTGAATTGCTGGTGTTTTTCCCAGACCACTCAAACAGGGGGGAATATCTCCTGCACACTCTTGATGCACACAGGATTTTGAGGTACTATACCTCTTGAACTAAAAAGGTTCGAAAATCGAACCTGCTCTTTGTTGCCTTTGCCTCCCAGTGTCAGGGCAAGGCGATCACGAAACAGACTCTGTCTAGGTGGCTGGCTAACTGTATTCATTACAATTACCAGAAGTACGAAAAACCCCTTCTGGGGGCGGTCAAAGGCCACTCCACCAGAAGTGTGGCCACTTCTACTCCTTTTTTCAGGAATGTGTCCACTGCAGACATCTGTGCAGCGGCCACTTGGTCTTCTGTCCACACCTTCACTAAGCATTACAGTCAAGACATTGCCTCTAGACATTGAGCTGGCTTCAGCCTTGCAGTTTTGCAAGGTCTTCTGTCTTGAACAAACCCTTAGTTGGCAGACATCTTTTTCCTCCCAGAACCTCATCTCTGACTCCTTTCTTTCTGTTTGACCGCTTGGTATTCAGTCCTATAAATGAAGACCTACTGCAGGAACCCTCTCGAAGTAAGATATTGCAGTTACATAAGAATTTACCGTAATAGTAGATCTTCGAGAGAGGTTCCTGCAGTAGGTCTAGTTTCCCACCCACCTTTCCCCCAGCTCCTGAGTTTTTACCTTGTTCCATGCCCAGGACTGTTTCTTCCAGGGCTCAGGGTAACAGGTGTCTATTATTCCTCTTTTCTGCTCTCTTTCTTTAGATCTCTGGTGGAAAAGAACTGTAGGGCAGGTGGGGGACCGCTCCTTTTATAGTCATGCTGACGTTACGTCACCATGATGGAGCAGTCCCCACTGATGATTGCTAGCTACAAGCTTGCCAAGCGGTCCCAATGCCAAGGGGGACACAGTCCTATATGCAAAGACCTACTGCAGGAACCTCTCTCGAAGATCTACTGTTACGGTAAGTTCTTATGTAACTGCTATTTCAATGCTATCCAGCTTTACATGCCTTCTCCCAGTTTCAGCACATTCCTGTTTGATTTCAGTTTCAGCACATTCATCTTTCATTTCCCTTTTGATATTGCTGGGAGGTTGACCACCTGGAAAACTTTGATCTACCCGTTGATTGACTGTGGCATTTCCAAACAGACTAAAATTCATTTCCATTGCAGAAATTCTGTTTGGTTTCCTGCTTACAGATGTGTAAATTCTCTGTTGCTCTCAGTCGCTTCACTTTTTCATCTAACCACGTCTAGGGAATTCCTCTGCTGACTGTGTCTTCTGGAGGGATACTGTTGAAGGGACATTGCAAAAGGGATTTTGCTCAATGAAGTAGTTCTGGTACAGTAACTGTTCATCAAAAAGGGGATTTACCTGAAGGAGAGGCAGCTCTGGGGCTCGTAGGGGGATAAACAAATAATGCAAAAAAAAAAGGAATTTAATCAACGGTCACCTGATGCTCTTTGACCAATCGGGTTGTATCCTTTTTCCAACCCATGTTATAGCTTGATTTAATTGATGGTTTGAAGTAAAATAATCACAGTTCCAAAATGCTCAGGCTTGTAACTGTGGCTGCTCCATAGAGTGTGGGGGGCACCAATTGATTTATTTCAGTAGCACAGATCGGTGGCCAAGGCTGCGGTACATCACTGTCTTTGAGGCACAGGTCAGGAAGCATAGGAAGACCAGGAGCAGTTGTAAAATTCGCAGGTAACCTTTTATGATTATCAGTAACAGTAAAATAAAAACTAAAAATTGTTCAGTAGAACTATTTACAAAGGCAGAACAAACAGAGAAAACAAAGTCCTTCATTTGATGGTTTCTTTTCAAATTCCAAATCTCAGCCTCTGTCTCTCTCTCCAGCAAAAATATTGCTGCTCTTTTTATAAGTCTTTGCCTGGGAACTCATTAGGAGACATCCTGTTTTTCTCAAAATGTTCTTGTCAGTTTCTTTGCAGGTGCAACAAATTGAACAGTGTCACAAGCTGGCCCCCTGCTGACAGCTCTGCAGAAAGTTTGTTCTGCATGGCAAATTTAACCTCTTGAGTTCCAAACAGCTTTTTGCAATCTTTTCAACAATATAACTATATACATTTTATCCCAATGGATCCCAGTTTCACATAAAGATTCACATACATTTTTATAACTGCAGATATGCAAGGGGGAAGAAAAGACAAAAAACAGAAAGTGAAAACAGAGAGAGCGAGAGTCGGAGAATCGCGAAACCATCAGAGTGATCAGTTCCTAGGTCTCATGAGAACATTTGGTTGTGCAACCAGACAGACAAGAGACAGAAAAGGAGAGAACAGATCCTTGCATTTTAAACTCATTCTGCATAGCAAATGGGACAGGGCCTTATTCAATCCTGTCACAATCACTTGGTACTGGGACATGCCAATCCCTAAGGCAGACCTCTGAGGAGCAAGCAAGCTCCGATAAATGTGCTAACAGCAACTCAGATAAAATCTCCACCCACTATTACTGCTAACTCCCAGACCCACTTTTCTTTGAGGGGACTCTCTTTGCTCTTGACAGGCATTTTCAACCTTCTCACAATGTGACTATGGAACTCTTTTCACCTCCCGCTGCATGACAGTGTGAGCACCCTGTGATGCAGGTCCAACTAGGACACCTCTGCACCCAGCGGTCCCACACTCTCTACTGCAGTGTGGAGTTATACTCTGGGCCCTCTCCTACTGGCTCAGATTACTTCATACCCTCTGGTGGACACAGCAGTGGGCAGCAGGGATCGAGCTGTCACCCCAGACTCCACAGGTCAGTCTCTCACATCTGGCCTGAATCCCAGGCCATGGCAACCACCAGAACTCACAACCCAAACTGGGCTCCCATGCCTGCCTGCCCCAGTGCTGAGGCTCAGGGTGCAGGCCTACCACTACAGGCATCGGCTCCTACTCCACAACATGAGAATTCTGGAGGCAGCAATGGGGTGTGGACAGCACCCTGATTTCTCTGACCCTCATTCTTCCCACAAGGGACTCAATTTCATGGGGGTCCAGGGTGCAATCACCCCAACCCTGCCTCGGACCTCCCACGGGGGGACCCTACACTCTGGCCTTCAGCTCTCCCTCTCAAACTCCACTCTGAACTCCAACTCAAATCACCCTTAAGCTGCCAGAACTCCTCCCTTTATACAGGGTCCAGGTCCCCACCCTATGGGTCCTGGCACCCCATCTCTATGCTACTACATTGTGGACCTTGTAGTAAGCCCATGGGGAGCTTACATATGACAGACTTAGAGCTGGATGTCTTTTATTTTAGGTGGTGTGTGCTTAACCTTACCAAATGTTATGCTGTTTTACACTTGAAAACTTTTATCTTATTACGTTGTATACCTTATTCTTCCCTATATTCTACTGTTGTTAATGTAACCCCCCTACAAATGGGGGGTTCCTAAAAGCCTTCCCGGAGCTGCTTAGGAGCTCCTTGCCTAACTGGTGGTCGGTGCAATGCCGCCAAAATGTGGCCGATGTGAGTATTTTTAAAGCTTCCAGTACTGTCCCTTTACAAGCTGCCTGCTCACAGGCTTCCATGGTTTGTACAGGGGGGACCGGGGATTCCTTACTTGATTCTCACCTGAGCTGTGGGGAAATTGCTCCCATTTTGTAGTCGCTGCAAGTGAAAAAGGGAGACTGGCGAATAGATGTAGCTGTTTGGCTATAATCGTTTAGAGTATTAGTGAAATTACAGTTTGTCTAACCTGCTTCCTTGGCAGCTGGGACTTTGTGTGCTTGGCCCCTCCATTTTGAACCTGAACTATTGAACTGGGCCAATGATAAATGAGGGGTATCAAAAATGGAGATCTGTTGAGCCAACCAGGATCGGGACTCATTTTGGAGCTGGCTGGCCATAGGGGATACAGTTAGTAATTCTGGGATATGGAGTTCTGGACTTCAATGCCTTTTTGCACCAATGGGGAACCGAAACAAGTGACTGGCATCTGCAGCCCACCAATGGGATCGGGTGGCACCCGAACTGAAGGTCCTTGCCCAAACTGCCATGGGGCAGAGTCATTGTGGTGATGAGCGAGGAAGGAGCTTTGGGCTCCTGCGTTGTTGAGCTTTTGCGTGGGAAGCGTGTGTGGAAGGCCAGATTTTGGCGGAGTGAACGCCAGCAAGTATCAGACTAAATCTGCTGGGCAGCGGTCGGAGGAGGCTATGCAAAAGTGCAGCTACCTACTAGGCATCACCCTGTAGAGGACTGGAGAGTCTGCTTCAATCGCGCCCGGTCTGTCAGGACAAGTGAAGCTGCGTCGTTGGGGCCTGGTTTTCTGTATGAAAGCAATCAGGATTATACAGCAGCTGCCTGGTATGGTACCCCTCTGCTCTTCATATAAATGTGTGGAGAAGTGTTGAATTCCTTTGCTGCTGGAGTTGTGAGTACTAACTCAGGGTAGCTCCCTGTCAGATGTTCATAGTGAGGGCAAGATTTGTCTGGCTACGTTACTGGCTACACGAGCTGAGCCTGCTGGCTCTACTTAATCCTCTTAGGAATCAAATGCTTGTTTTCTGCATCAGGACCCCAACCAGCTGCATCGAGAGGCTAGCTTTCTATTGCCTGGGTACCCAGAGACAGTGACTTATAGGTTAGGCCTGTGCACAGTGCTCTAGATGTATACATACATATATATATATATTTTAGAGTGGTAAGCTAATTAACCTGATTTCCCCGGTCCTTGTTATCTCCCCCTAAAATAAATCAGATTGGTTGTTTTGCAAAGGTATACTGACTGATCTATGTGTCTATGTTGAACTACTGTACAGGTGGTCATTGTCTAACTGCATCTTACTTTACAGGGGTTCTGAGGCCAAGCTGGCTAGACCAATTCTGGGGGTAAGAGAATATTGCAAGGGTACTGTGATTAACTTGTGTGGGCCACTAGTGGGAAGAAAGGGGGGTTGCAGTGACCCAGAGGGCTGTGACCAGGTCACCTTTGACTGTTCCAACCCCGACCTCTGGGTGGAGGCACCCGCCATTGGATCCAGGCCCCTCAACCTGTTTTCAACTGAGCAGGCAGGGGTAGTAGCCCTTAGGATAGCACCCCCTGGGGGTTACATTTTGGAGGCATCGCTGGGATTAGCGTCCCCTAGTGGCTGAGTAGACGAAGTATCTCAACATGACCAAACTAAAGGAAAAACTGGAGGAGGATATCATGGCTAAGATTAAGTTGGACCCCGTTAAGACAATGGTGCACAAACTGATGGGCTGGGGTGAAGCGGAAGAGTTGGATTCCCAGAAAATTGTATTACTACTGGATGTACCTCTGGGGACTAAGAACGTTGACCTTGTTTCTGCAGTAGAACGGGTTAAATGTTTAGGCAAGGTAGAGGTGAAGGGGCATATGACTGATCTACTTGACCAGACCTTGCAAGTATTACTCTTATGTAGTATAGTTATAGACCTCGAGAGGGTACCCCCCAGTGATTTACCCAGAAGGTGCCCCACAGGGGTGGAGGGTCATTCACATCTGGAGTGGGTCAGTCACCCCAGGGGTGTCCCCCAAGACTAACAGCTTTAAAGATAAACTGCTTAAATTGCTAGCTGTGGAAGGGAGGACTACCCAGGAGTTACTGCAGGCATTGGACCGTTCTCGTGACCCCACCCCCAAACCTCCCCAGGTACCTCTCCTGGGCCCCCCAAGAGTTCTATTCTGGCTTCCCCTCCCTTAGTTGTCCCCCTATACAGCTAGACTCCTATCATAGACTAAAACTTTTTTCGGGTACTGTGCCTGTACCCCCGGGGGAAGATGATTTAGAGGCTTGGATGGACTATGCTACCCCTGTAGTCCAGGAGCGGCAGTGCTCTGAGGGGGAGAAATGAAAGAGACTGATGGAGAGCCTGAGGGGCCCAGCTTTGGAGGCCATTCATTTCTTGCACGCTACTAGTCCCAAAGCCACTGCAGTAGAGTACCTTTCTGCCTTAGAGGGTGTGCTTGGGAGTACAGAAACCGGGGAAGACTTATTATGAAAGTTCAAGACCACCAAACAATGGAGGAATGAGAAATTGTCAGCCTTTGTCACCAGGGTGGAAAGGGCATTGCAAAAACCTTATCGAAAAGGGGGGGTAACTGCCATAGCCTTGAACCAGGTCCGTCTGGATCATATTTTGAAATCTGCTAGGTTTTCTAGTGTGTTATTGTTAAAATTTAAGTTACATGACCGACAGGCTGCCCCTCCAGAATACTGTCAATTGATAAGGGAGATTCGAGAAGTAGAGACTGATGAAGAGGAGTGGGAACCCTATGTGGGAGTTGTGAATCTATGTCAGTCCCCTGAATCCAGTGAACCAGATGAGACCCACCCCTCGAGGGGTTTGATGCTTCTCCTGTACCCCTAGATGCCCAAGGAGGAGTGGGGGTGCATGCTGTTTCCTCTGACCCCCCGGAAGAAAGTGATTTGAGGGCCAAGATTAGAGATTTATGAGAACTGGTGAGGGACTTAAAGCAAACTGCTGCCCACCCTGTTAAGTTTGGGGAACCTGAGTTATCTAGAAATAAACACCCTAGCCAAGAGGAGCCATCCAGAACCCATGACGCTCCCCAGCAGGCGAGATATCTCTCTCCCAACAAAGATACCTGAGATACTAAGTTCTGTCACTGTTGTGGGAAGGATGGACACTTTTAGGCTGAGTGCCGGTTACCAGAGAATTTAAGGAGGGTCAACAGCAGGCTAGTCACCTGGCATCGCAAGGTCCATACCAGGCCTCTGGGAGGGCCTTCTAGGAAGAGTTTTGCGACCAGGGCCAATGCCCAAGCAACCTCCAAGCCCCAACCCCCTGAATGGTCTGATGTGGTGGGGCCCTCAATGGAGATCACCGTAAGAGTGAATGGAGTGCCCGCCCAGGCTGTGTTGGACAGTGGCTCTCAAGTGACAATTATGTTCCAAGACTGGTATCAGAAACACTTGCCTGAGGTGCCTCTGCAGCCTTTGGATGGACTACATGTTTGGGGGCTGAGTGATAAGGCCTACCCTTATTCTGGGTATATCCAGATCTGGTTGTCTTTTCCTACTTCTGTGGCTGGGGTAGCTGAACAAATGGAAACCTTGGCCCTAGTGTGTCCCCCTACTGGATTGTATGATGGGGTGCCCTTGTTAATTGGAACAAATGCTCACATGTTTGGTCATTTGGCACAGTTGTGCTCTGAAAAACAGATGTCCAGGACTGGGCGAGCTCTCAGAATACCTGCCCTAATTCAGAAGGCCTATGAGACTCAGAGAAAGGCTGGCCAGGCTGAACCCGGAGGCCCAGTGGGTGTCGTCTGGAAGAAGGATCCAGAACCATTGCTATTAGCCCCAAATGCCCAGTGTGTTTTGCAGGGGGAAGTCTGGATTAAAAAAGATGTTAAGAATAAGATATTGATGCTGGATGCACCGGTGAGGAAGTTGCCAGAGGGGTTGTTGGTTAAACCCAGTATCTTACCTGCTAGAGCCTATCCTTTGCCGGAGGTAATGGTTCAAGTGCATAATGTATCTGATCGAGAGATTCAAGTGAGACAGGGTTGCACCCTGGCCACGGTGCACTGCGCTGATACTGCTGTTCTGCCCCATAACAAGACTCCCAGAAGAGGTGACCGGGTGACACCTGAGCTGTTTGATTTTGGTGATTCCCCACTACCCGCAGAATGGAAGAAAAGGATCAGTGAAAGGCTCGCCCAAAGGGAACAGGTGTTCCCCTTGAAGGAATGGGATGTAGGGTGTGTGCAAGGGGCTGAGCATCACATCCGGCTACAGGATGAGCGACCTTTCCGTGAGCGTTCTCGGCGCCTAGCCCTTGCTGATATAGATGATGTAAGGTGAGACCTGCAGGAGATGCTTGCAGCTGGGGTGATACAAGAATCCAGGAGCCCTTACGCATCACCTATTGTGATAGTGAGAAAAAAGAATGGAGCTGTCCGGATGTGTGTGGATTACTGTACTCTAAACCGGCGGACCGTACCAGACCAGTACACCATGCCCCGCATTCAGGATGCCTTGGACTGTCTAAATGGAAGTAAATGGTTCTCTGTGTTAGATCTTCACAGTGGGTACTACCAGATTCCGATGGCTCTGGAGGATCGAGAAAAGATTGCTTTTATTTGCCCTCTAGGCTTCTACGAGTTTATGCAGATGCCCCAAGGAATCTCAGGTGCCCCTGCTACTTTCCAGCGTTTGATGAAGCATGCTGTAGGGGGCATGAATTTGCTCGAATGTCTGGTTTACCTAGATGATGTCATAGTGTTTGGAAGCTGCTTGGAAGAACATGAAAGTCGGTTGTTCAAAGTCCTGGATCGACTGGAAGACTTTGGTCTCAAATTATCTATAGATAAGTGCCAACTCTTTCAAACCTCTGTAAAATATGTGGGGCACATAGTATCCACTGAAGGCATAAGAGTGACCCCAGCAAAGTAGAAGCTTTGACCACTTGGCCCCAACCAAAAACTTGAAGGAGCCTGCAGCGGTTCCTGGGGTTTTATGGTATTACAGATGATTTATTAAAGACTACTCTTGGGTGATCCATCCTCTGCTTAACCTTACGCAAGGGTATCCCCCAACCCATAAAAAGTATAAGAAAACTGTACAATCTGGTACTGAAAAAAATTATTTCCGCCCAAATGGTGTGTTTGGCACCCGCTGGACTGCTGATTGTGAGGAAGCTTTCCATGACATTATATATCAGCTTACTCATGCCATAATACTGGCCTATGCTGACCCTGCCAAACTATATGTTCTTCATACTGATGCCAGTCTGCAAGGGTTGGGGGCCGTACTGTATCAAAAACACCCAAACGGTCTAAGACCTGTAGCTTTTGCCAGCAGAAGTTTGACTCCTTCAAAAAAGAACTACCCTGTGCACAAACTAGAGTTCCTGGCCCTGAAGTGGGACATTGTTGATCAATTTCATGACTACTTGTATGGTGCTAACATATTGGTGAAGACTGATAACAACCCCCAGACCTATGTGCAGACTTCAGCTAAGCTGGATGCCACGGGCCATAGGTGGCTCTCCGCGTTGTCAACCTACAACTACGCTGTTGAATATAGAACAGGTCTGAACCATATAGATGCTGATGCGCTCTCCTGGAGGCCCGTGTTCCGAGTTGATTGGGTCCGGTTATCAGAACCTGACATCAGAGCCCTTTGCCAAAAATTTGACAGAGAGGAACAGGTGTCTCCTGATGCTGTGGACTGCATGGTGGACTGCTTGGTGCCATCTGAGAACTGTTTACCTGCTGCTTACTGTCATTTCTCTGCATTAGACACTAGTGTGCTGCCACAATTCAATAATAATAGTCTCCAACAGGCTCAATCCTGAGATCGCATGATAAACCATGTTTTGGAAGCTTTGCAAGGAGGGAGAGATGTGTCAAAATTGCGTTCCTCTGACCTGAGAACTGCGCTGTTGTAGAAAGAAGGACCAAAGTTGAAACTAATTAATAGACTGTTGTACAGGGAGACCGTGGGTGAAGAGGGGTGAGTAGTCAAACAACAACTGGTGTTGCCCACTGTTTTTAGAGAACTGGTGTTAAGGTCCCTGCATAATCACAGGGGACATCTCGGCATAGACCGAACCCTTGACTTAGTGCATTCCCGATTTTATTGGCCAAAAATGAGTGCTGATGTGGAGCAGTATATCAGGACCTGTGGCCGATGCTTACAAAGAAAGGCCCTGCCTCAGAGGGCTGCCCCCCTGGTCAGCATCACTACTAGTGCCCCTATGGAACTGGTTTGTATTGATTTCCTGAGTCTAGAACCAGATCTGAAGAACATCAGCAATATATTGGTAGTTACTGATCATTTTACCCGGTATGCGCAGGCTTTTCCTATTAAAGATCAGAAAGCAACCACGGTGGCCAAGGTGCTTGTTGAGAATTTCTTTGTTCACTATGGGACCCCCCAGCAAATTCATTCCGATCAGGGGAGAGATTTTGAAAGCCACCTGATTAAACAAATGCTATCCTTGTGGGGGTACAGAAGTCAAGAACCACCCCGTACCATCCTCAGGGCGATCCCCAACCTGAAAGCTTCAACCGCACTTTGCTTGATATGTTGGGCACACTGCACCCTAAAGACAAGCCTAGATGGAGCCAGCAGATCAGCACCTTGGTACATGCATATAACTGCACCAAAAGTGATGCCACTGGATTTTCCCCATATAGACTGATATTTGGAAGGGAAGCCAGGTTGCCAGTAGATGTTTGTTTCGGAGTTTCTCCTGATGGGGTTCAGGCGACTAATCATCTACAGTATGTGCAAAAGTTAAAGGCCCAACTCAATCATGCCTACCAACTAGCCCAGACCATGGCTGCTAAGCAAAACCTGGCCAATAAGGAAAGGTATGATAAGAAAGTGAAAGCAATGGAACTGAGAGAAGGGGATAGAGTGCTATTGAGGAATTTGGGACTGCATGGCAAACATAAGATCGCTGACAGATGGCATCATCTCCCTCATATTTCACTGTTCGCTGATGACACAAAGCTCTGTAACAGAGTAGACACACCAGAGGGTGTAGACAGAATGAGAAGGGACCTGCAGAAACTTGAAGAATGGTCAGGGGTTTTGCAGTTGAAATTCAATGCAAAGTGCAAGATAATGCATATAGGGCACAAAAACCCTGGCACAATATATCAGTTGGGGGTGAGGATATAGCATGCACCAAGCAGGAAAGGATCTTGGGGTTATCATCTCTGATAACCTCAAGGTAGGGAAACAGTGTGACAAGGCAGCAGGTAAAGCAAATAGGATGCTGGGATGTATAGGCAGGGCATCACCAGCAGGAAAAGGAGGTCATAATTCCACTATACAAGACACTAGTGAGGCCCCACCTGGAGTACAGTGTACAGTTCTGGAGACCATACCTACGTAAGGACATAGACAGGGTAGAGAAGGTTCAGAGGAGGGCAACAAAGATGGTGCATGGATTGCATCACAAGTCCTATGAAGACAGGTTGAAGGAACTGAACATGTACTCCTGGAGGAGAGGAGGAGAGAGGGATATGATAGAGACATACAAGTATCTCACAGGGAGGAACAGGGTGCAGGAATACACTATTTTTAGCGAAAAGATGTTCCAGTACTAGAGGGCATGGAATGAAGTTGGAGGAGGACGATTCAGAGGAAACATGAGGAAGAATTTCTTCACAGAACGGTGGTGGACAAGTGGAACACCCTGCCAGAGGAAGTGGTGGGCTGAAAACAATCACAGGATTTAAGAATGCATGGGATAGACATAAAGGAATTCTGGAGGTCAGGGGTAAGGGGCGACAGACTTCTAGGAAAACATAAACTGAACTTACAAGCTCAAATTGGCAGACTGGGTGGGCCATAGGCCCTTATCTGCCGACACTGTCTATGTATCTATGTATCTATGTTGTGGGAAAACTGGAGATTTACCTGTATATAAAGTGCGGCCTGAAAACAATTCAAAAGATGTGAAAACTATACACAGAAATCACCTGCTGCCAATTGGACAAATTTTGATAGAAGCTGAACCTCCCCATGTCCCCCCCACCTTGGGCCTATAACTAGAGCTGCTGCCAAGAAGAAATCAAGATTGGTCGACTCCTCAGAAATCCAACTAAAGAGGCCTTCTCCATGCCCCCCCGATGAAGTTGATAAACAGTTTGTGTCTGAGGACAGTGAGGAAAATATTGAGCATTACCCCTCTTATGAACTAAACCAACTGTTTAGGGGCAATCCCCTAATTAACTCTGGGGACAAAGTTGGGCTTCCTGGACTGTCTGAGCTCCCAGCTTTGTCTCTGAAGCCCATGTTCCAAGAGGATGAAGTGAGTGCCACCAAAGACAAAGAGGTGGGATCCTTGAGTCTTGCTGAACTGTCTGGCCTGGCTGAGCTATCTGACTTTTCAGAAGAAGGAAGTGATGTGAGAGAGCCAGCTACTGATATGCCACAGCAAGAAGAATACTTTGAGTGCCATGATAGCACCCTGGTAGTGGCAGAAATGTCCCTAGCTGAACCAAGCAGTGGGGGTCCTGACATAGAGGGTCCTGTTCCCGAAAGTACTATGGGCCCTGGGTTCCCTTCTCTTATGGAGGTTGCCACTACTAACCTAAGTGAGGCTGAAATGGAATCGGGCCTGCAGCAGGTTTTTCTGAGACCCCTAGATGCACTGGCCAAGAAGTACGGCCTGTAGTAAGATTAAGCTATGAATCCCTGGGCCAGCCTGTGGATCTGCCTCTGAATGTGGTCCATAAAGGGGTGTACGTGTCCCCAAGCTCCTTGCCCAAACTAGCTCTGGGAAATTATGCCAAACTGTTAGTATTAGCCTCTGAGTATAGTACTACTGCCCCAGTTAGCCCTCAGGTAGCTGATAGGGAAGGGCTCCCTCTATCCAAGTGTCATGGGCAGGAGGTAATGACCTGAGTTATAAACGAAAAAGGTTGTCTGCATGTGTAATGTTGTATAAACAATTGTAACCTGTATTACAATACCAATGTATGTAACCAAAAGTCTGATGTTCTGTCAGTGTAAACTGTTTGCCTTAAAGTAATTTAAGGGTAACTACTTGACGTGGATGCCAAGTTCTTTCCAGGCCAGGAAGGGTGTAACCCTCTTACAAATGGGGGATTCTTAAAAGCCTTCCCGTAGCTGCTTAGGAGCTCCTTTCCTAACTGGTGTTCGGTGCAATGCCGCCAAAATGCGGCCGCTGTGAGTGTTTTTAAAGCTTCCAGTACTGTCCCTTTAAGAGCTGCCTGCTCCGCAGGCTTCCGCGGTGGTTTCAGCAGGGGAACTGGGGTTTCACTCAATCCCAGCCTGAGTTGTGGGGAAATCGCCCCATTTCCGTAGAAGTCGCTGCAAGTGAAAAAGGGAGCCTAGCTGAATAGATGTAGCTGTTTGGCTATAATCATTTAGAGTAATAGTGAAATTACAGTTTGTCTAACCTGCTTCCTTTGCAGCTGGGACTTTGTGCGCTTTGCCCTCTCATTTTGGACTTGGACTATTGAACTGGGCCAATGGTAAATGAGGGTAACAAAATGGAGATGTGTTGAGCCAACCAGGATTGGGACTCATTTTGGAGCGGCTGGCCATAGGGATACAGTTAGTAATTCTGGGATATGGAGTTCTGGACTTCAGCACCTTTTTGCACCAATGGGGGACCGAAACAAGTGACTGGCATCTGCAGCCCACCAATGGGATCGGGTGGCACCCGAACTGAAGGTCCTTGCCCAAACTGCTATGGGGCAGAGTTGTTGTTGTGGTGGTCAGCGAGGAAGGAGCTCTGGGTTCTTGTGTTGTTGAGCTTTCGCGCAGAAAGCGCGTGTGGAAAGCCAGATTTTGGCAGAGTGAACGCCAGCAAGTATCGGACTAAATCCGCTGGGTAGTGGTTGGAGAAGGCTGTGCAAAAGTGCAGCTACCTACCTCCCTGTAGTGGACTGGAGAGTCTGCTTCAATCATTCTTGGTCTGTCAGGACAAGTGAAGCTGCGTCGTTGGGGCCCGGTGTTCTGTGTGAAAGCAATCGGGATTATACAGCAGCTGCCTGATACGGTACCCCTCTGCTCTTCATATAAATGTGTGGAGAAGTGTTGAATTCCAGGCTCAGTCCTGCGAGTGGTGTGAGAGTGATCTTGCTGCTGGAGTTGTGAGTACTAACTCAGGGTAGCTCCCTGTCAGATGTTCATAGTGAGGGCAAGATTTGTCTGGCTATGTTACTGGCTACACTAGCTGAGCCTGCTGGTTCTACTTAATCCTCTTAGGAATCAAATGCTTGTTTTCTGCGTCAGAGCCCCAACCAGCTGCATCGAGAGGCTAGCCTTCTAGTGCCTGGGTACCCAGAGACAGTGACTTATAGGTTAGGCCTGTGCACGGTGCCCTAGATGTATACATGTATATATATATATATATATATATATATATATATTTTAGAGTGGTAAGCTAATTAACCTGATTTCCCCCGATCCTTGTTATCTCCCCCTAAAATAAATCAGATTGATTGTTTTACAAAGGTATACTGACCGATCTGTGTGTCTATGTTGAACTACTGTACAGGTGGTCATTGTCTAACTGCATCTTACTTTACAGGGGGTTCTCAGGGCCAAGCTGACTGAACCAATTCTGGGGGTAAGAGAATATTGCAAGGGTACTGTGATTGACTTGTGTGGGCCACTAGGGGGAAGAAAGGGGGTTGCAGTGACCCAGAGGGCTGTGACCAGGTCGCCTTTGACTGTTCCAACCCCGACCTCTGGGTGGAGGCACCCGCCATTGGATCCAGGCCCCTCAACCTGTTATCAACTGAGCAGGCAGGGGTAGTAGCCCTTAGGATAGCGCCCCCTGGGGGTTACATTAACATTGTAACTACTACCAGGTCCATCTTGAAAATGAATTCTTCTCAACAATGTTTCACCTGGCTAAATAAAGATTGACTGATTGACTGATTGACTTCAGTATGTATTACAATGGGGGGTGCAGTCATTCCCTTCACTGCCCCCTTGATCCACCACAGATCTGCAATTACATGGTAAGTACCATTTTTGCAAGTTTGATGAAGTGTTGTTATAAATGTAATGTTATTTTCACCAAGTATTGGCTGTACTATGGCTCCATTTGATTATATTGAGTACATACAATCATTAGTGGTAGCCCTTGGAATAGATGTTGCAAGCAGGAATGTGTAACGTCGTTCCTATACTGATTTGATATGGATATTAATAGTGATTGACTACTGCCATTCCCTGTACTGCTGGTTGTATGCAGTTTTTGAATATTTGGATTTGTGTCTGTAAATGGACTTAAAAAAGTAAGAACATTAACCATGTTTATCAAGGCTTTCCTGGACCTGAGTGCTTCTCTTCTGTGTAAGTTTGCAAGTACGCTGCTCGGGGCTAGTCTTTTTCATTGGTCTACTGGGGGGAGGAGAAGCTTAGGGTTGTGTGATAGGGTTGTGTTCCACTATATGTTGAAGCCTGTCTGATATATACTTCTTCTGGGAGGGGGATCACCGTCACGTAGACATAAGCAATTGAAATGTAAAATGGGGAAGTGTTGTTAACTGTTTTGTAATCTGGGAAAAGGTGTAAATGGGCTATAAGGATCAATTGTAAACAAGGGACAATAAGGAACTTTGTTAAAGGTTTTGTTAAGGTTTTTCTGAAATGTTTGTTTTGTTATATTTGATTTTCTAAAACCTTTGTTGTTTTATGTTTACATTGTTCTATTACGGTTTTGGAATCTGGGCTGTTGGGATCAATTGTAAACAAGGTGACAATTAAGGAACATTTGTTAATGGTTTTGTTAAGGTTCTGCAATCTGTGATAAGGTAAAAATGGACTGTTTTCCTTAAATTGTGGGATGTGAACATGCTCTATAGCTGGCCTGCTGCTGCAGTCTGGTGCACTAACCTTTAGGCCAACACTGCCTTCTAATGTTGCATGTGATTTATACCAGTAGCTCAGACAGATGAAACAAGCCGTGCTCCCTCTACTGGTAGCCTCTCTGCTATGCACTCTGCTACTTGTTGATCTCAGCACAACAGTACTTGCTATAGAACAAGAACACCTTTCCTCTTACACACCTGCCTTCCGACCAGATACCCTGCCCCCCATAGCAATCTTATTGGAACTCACTCACGGTCTCCCTATTCTATGTGTTCCTCTCTAACCTTAAGCATCACCAACTCGGCTTCTTCTTGTACTCCCTCTCACCAATTCCCTCCTCTCTGCCCTGCCCCTACAGTCCGGTCATTTCTCTGCTGCTGCTAGCAGGAGATGTCAAACGCAACCTGGGACATACAAATATTCCTACTGCTTACTCCAAATACACATGGACTAACTCCCCAGTTCTGAAAAACTCCCATATAAATGTATGCAGCCTCCTGTCTAAATTTACTGACCTGGAAGCCTGGATAGCACTCTACAAGAATCATGTCCTAGGACTCGCCGAAACATGACTAAAGCCACATATCCCCGACACAACTTTCCACCTTCCGGGCTACTCCTTGCTATGCCAGGATAGACTGGGAAAGAAGGGAGGTGGAGTGGCACTCTATTTCGAGAACCCTTCCCTGCCTCTTCTGTCCTAAACTCTGTCCCTACCTCCTCCAGCAAATGGCTCATAGCTGAGCTGACCCTGGGCTCTGCAAAAAGAATCTATGTGGGTTACAGCTGCAACCCCCCCCAGCAGGGGGCACTCCAGGTCTTAGTAACCACCTGGCAGGTCTGGGTAACCAACCCCCCCCCCCAGGTTACTATTCTTCTTGGAGATTTTAATCTTAATTGGTTAAGTGCCCTAGAAACCGATTACTCAAACCTATTAAAACAGCACAATTTGGTCCAAGTCATCTCTGTCTCTACCAGGCTCAACTCTTGCATGCAAACCCACTCTCTTCTAGACTGGGTGATCGCTAACAGAAAGTACAAGGTACTCCAGGCAGGAACCCTGTCCGACTCCATCAGTGATCACTCCGCCACGTATATCGTTTGGTTCACCAAGACCAAATGCCCCCGGGACACGTATCCTTCTGAAATTTTAACTGCCCCAACACCTCTACCCTCCTTGATGATGTAAGGGCTGTAAACTGGGTAGCTATTTACTCCCTTTCGGATGTGACTGCTGCAGTGGGCTACTTCATGAATGCCCTCCTTTGAATCCAAGATCAATACTTCCCTCTCACTACCAGGAGAGTGAGGTGTGGTTGTACTCAATGGGTCTTGAAAGAACTTCTGGCCATGATGAAGGATAAGGACAAAAAGTGGGCTGCCTACAAAAGAGCCCCCTCCTCTGCTCTCTGGAATGAATACAGGTGACTGCAAAACAGGTGCAAGCAAACTGCCCAGTTCCTGAAGCTTAACTTCCTCTGCAACCAGCAGAGGGATAACCTCAGGGATCCCCACCACTTCTGGGACACTTCAGGTTCCCTGCTTAGCCCTCGTACTCGCAACTCCACCATCCATCTAAACTCCCCCTCTGGTACTCTGACTGATCCTGCAGCGGTCACCCAAGCTTTCAACAAAAGGTTTAAGGATCTATTTGCACACCTAAGTAAACTACTTACCCAGCTACCCACCTGTCCTGTACCTGGCCCTAGCAACCAGTCCTCTTCCTTCTCCTCTCCTACTACCCCCCTCCTTTCTACTTTAGAGCCATCTCTATCAAGGACACCTCCAAACTCCTTAAGGGTCTCCCAACTGAGGTAACCCTGGTAGTAGCCTAGGGAGAAGACTTGGTTTGCTGGCCAAGGCACCTAGCTTCACCTGAGCTCTTTCCTTCTAAGACTGCTTGAAAGGTAGAGTAGAGAAACTTACCAGAGCAAGGGAAAAGGATTATGACTTATTTTGGCTAAACAGATTTACTGTGTGGTGTCGTTTTATTTTTACTCACAGGGATTGCTACTGTTTGTTGCTAACATTTCATTGCTTTATTTTTCCCTGTAGCAAAGTGTTTTTACAGCGTATATCTCTCTGAAATTATTACAGGTGGAGCTTTACAGGTTTTACAGTTTTATCTAACATTAGGATAAGCTTTCAGGGTTACTGCATTTGTTGTTGACTGATTGTTTCTGCTCTTACCTCCTTGTTCTTTCGTCCGTGGTTCTTCTTTTTCGGCAGGGGAAGGGCCCAGCCACCCACCCCCATCCCCAACCACCCCACACTACACTCCTTTTATAGGGTACCACAGTTGTGACATTTCCTGTGGCAGAGCAGGAAGGGGTGGATCAGTGGGGCCTCCACAAGGTGAGCTCATTTACAGGGGCACTAGTAATTTAACTTGTTATAACAAGTTAAACAAAACACAATCAAACCATTACTTGCATTTTTTCCTTTTTTTTTCCTTCTAATTACTCTGACTAGGTTATAAACCCAGCAACTTATCTGGAATGGATATCATTAACTGCAGGTACTGTGGAACAATTTTCAGAAGGACAGTCTTACAGGATTTAGGACACTGTCCTACATGCTGGGCCTTTGGAGATCTTAGGGCTCAGCTCCGGGCAGCATGGGCAGAGATTGCACACCTCAAATTTCATGTTCAAGAGGAAATACATTATAAGAACCACCTGCCATTTCCCCAGCATCCAACAGAAAAACCTTGACCGCAGAGGGTAGTTGGTCCAGGAGGTTGGCAGGTGGTTAGGAGAGGACAAATCAGGTGCCCCATCACTCTCTGCTCTCCAACATATTACCTCAAAAACATATAAACACTACAAACAGGTATTTGCCTCTATCTCGAAATCAAACAAAGAGGCAGAAGACACTGCAGAGCAGGACACTGCAGCACAGGAGCCAGCACAACAAAACTCACCCAAATCAGGAACCAAAACAAAAAAGCAAAAGAAAATCCAAAAAACTTCTGATCATAGGAGACTCCATGATTCGGGGAGTTGATACCCATCTCCAGCCAGGGGTAATGGTCAGATGTCTCCCAGGTACATCAGCATGGAGAGACACTGACCGCATTGCTAAAATTGTTCACAAAGCAGGAGAAAACATTGATGTCCTAGTACACATAGGGACTAATGATCTCGCCAGCCGGTCAGTTGTGGAGACCAAGGAACACCTGACCAGGCTGGGTGACAAACTATCATCTATTTCATCCGGCATCTCCTTCTCTGAGATCCTGCCAGTCTGGGAGAGGGGAGCAGATGGACGGAAGGTCAGAGAAGGGGAGATAGGGAGCTGAACATGTGGCTCAAGGGCTGGTGCCAGAAAGAACACAGATTTGTAGGAACTGGCAACAGTTCTGGGAACAAGTTCTTTAAATTTGATGGACTGCATCTGACTAAGGAGGAGTCAGTGCATTGGGCAGAAGTTTGACGTCTTTGCAGAATATTTAAACTAGCAAATGGGAGAGGGTGCAGCACCCCATCGTCGAATGGGAAGAACACCCTCCCCTCAGCTAGTGGTCAAACAGAGATTCAGCATGTTTGCAGTTCATTTGCATCACCAGGTAAGAAAAAAGGTTTGTCTCCCCACGATGCACAGGGTAATGCCAAACCTCACCCAACAACTAACACACCAAAATCTGGCCAATGGAAAATCATGTACACAAATGCTCACAGCCTGGGAAATAAGATCCCAGACCTGCAGGCAATAATGTCAGAGGCTAAACTGGACATAGTAGCAATTAGTGAGACATGGTTTACCAGTAACCACACTTAGGAGACTTCGGTACCTGGCTATGTATTGTTCAGAAGAGACCGAGGGCAAAAGGGGGAGGAGTGGCCTCTGTATGTCAATGAAAATATCAAAGCTACAGAAATTCAGAATATACATAAGGAGCCAGAAGAACTGTGGGTCACCCTGGAAACAGGAAATGGGACAGCCATAAGAACTGGGGTTGTCTACAGGCCCTCAGACCAGGGGAGGACATATACACATTACTGTTAGAAGATATACAAAACATGACAGCTAAAGGGAGGTTCTGATAATGGAGACTTCAACATGCCGGATACAGATTGGTCAATACCAGCAGGAACATCTGCCAGAACTAGACACATAGTGGATTCCTGCAGGTGGAGGGCCTCAAACAACTGGTACAGCAACCCACAAGAGACAGGGCTATCCTAGATCTAGTACTGACTAACAAGGAAGGATCACAGATCTCCAGGTAGAAGGTCACCTGGGGCCAGTAACCATCACGTGGTATGGTTCAATTTGGCTACTACATCTAAATCATCCCATTCCAAGGCAAAGATATGGGACTTCAGAGGAGCTGACTTTGATAAGATGGCCAACAGAGTTAAGCTAGCCCTGGCAAAAGAAACACAGGTGAGGGGTACAGGCAAAGTGGGCAAGCATTAAGGATGCAATACTTGAAGCAACATCCCATTGTGTTAGACAGAAAAGAAAGTGCAAAAGAAGAAGGAAACCACGTTGGTTCTCAAATACAGTAGCAGAAAAGGTCAGAGCCAAAAGGCTGGCCTTCAGGAAATATAAGGGAACACAGCGGGATGAAGATAGTGAGGCATACCAAACTGCTCTAAGGGAAGCAGGGAAGGCAGTAAGGCAGGCAAAGTCCCAAACTGAGGAAACACTAGCAAGAACAGTAAAAGAAGGTGACAAAACTTTATAGATACATTAGTGAAAGGAGAAAGTCCAGAGGGGTATTGCTAAGCTTAATGGAGAAAAGAGCATGGAGGAGGAGGAGGACCCTGTAAAGGCATCTATCCTAAATAGATACTTTTGCTCAGTATTTACTGAAGAGAAGGTAGGGCAGGGCCCACAGCTCAGCACCATGGACACAGGGGGGGGAGGAGGTGAGCACTACTCCCTTCACAAAAGAAAGGGTCCTACAAGAGCTTGCTAAGCTCAGGGTGGATAAGGCAATGGGACCTGATGGCATACATCCCAGGGTACTTAAGGAGCTAAAGGTGGAACTAGCAGAGCCATTAGCAGAACTGTTTAGTGAGTCTCTGAGCACAGGAGAGGTCCTAGAAGACTGGAGAAGGGCTCATGTGATCCCGCTCCACAAGAGTGGTAGCAGGGAGGAGGCGGGGAACTACAGACCAGTCAGTCTTACCTCAGTAGTGGGCAAGATTATGGAGGCACTCCTTAAGGAAAGGATAGGGCAACACCTGGAATCCATAGGGCACAGGATCCAAGACAGCATGGGTTTACAAAAGGAAGGTCCTGTCAAACTAATCTCATAGATTTCTTTGACTGGGTAACCAGAGTGGTGGACCAAGGGGAGCAGTTGATGTAGCCTACCTTGACTTCAGCAAATCTTTGACACTGTTCCACATAGAAGATTGATAAATAAGCTGGGTAGGCTCAGGGTGGGTCAGAAGTTGGTCAACTGGGTGGCAAACTGGTTGATGGGCAGAAAACAGAGAGTGGTGGTAAATGGTATACAGTCAGAAGAGATGCAAGTCACAAGGTGGGGTACCTCAGGGATCAGTCCTGGGGCCAGTCCTCTTTAACATCTTCATTAGTGACCTTGCAGATGGACTAGAGGGTAAGGCTTGTCTGTTTGCAGATGACACCAAGATCTGCAACAGAGTAGATGATCCAGATGGGGTGGGCAGAATGAGAAGAGATCTGGATAAACTAGCAAAATCGTCAGAAGAGTGGCAACTGGGATTTAATGCAAAGAAGTGCAAAATCATGCACATAGGGAAGAGAAACCCTGAAGCCACCTATAGGCTGGGAGGGGAGTTGCTAGCAGTCACAAAGGAAGAAAGAGACTTGGGCATCATCATCACTGATGACCTGAAATCATCCAAGCAGACCTCTAAAGCAGTAGGTAAGGCTAGGGGGTGTTAGAGTGTATTAGTAGTATCACAAGTCGTAAGAGGGAGGTACAATCCTCTTTACAAGACACCTGTTGTGGCCCCATCTGAGTACTGCATGCAGTATTGGAGGCCACACCTTCGCAAGGACATTAACCAAATTGAGGCAGTCCAGAGAAGGGCAACCAAAATGGTGCAGGGACTGCATCAGAAGACATATGAGGACAGATTAACAGAGCTCAATATGTATACCCTTGAGCAAAGGAGGGAGAGAGGTGAGATCGAGGCATTCAAACACCTTAAGGGCATTAACAAGGTGAAGGAGTCTAACATGTTTAAATATAAGAAAAATAGCAGGACAAGAGGACACAGCATGAGATTAGAGGGGGGCGATTAAGGGGAATGTGAGGAAATTCTTTTCACAGAAAGGGTGGTGGA
Organism: Neoceratodus forsteri; assembly: GCA_016271365.2. Lineage (NCBI taxonomy): Eukaryota > Metazoa > Chordata > Ceratodontiformes > Ceratodontidae > Neoceratodus > Neoceratodus forsteri. Next base: position 118,851,843 of record JADMNL010000023.1, read on the forward strand.
TGCATGGAATGGCTTACCACAAGAAGTGGTGGCTATGAATACAGTGCAGGGCTTCAAACAGGCATGGGATAGGCATAAGGAGCAATACAAATGACTATGAATAGATAGGCCACTGACAGAGCAAAGGCTGATGGCACATTTATAAGGTAGAAAAAGAAATGGGCAGACTGGATGGGCCTTGCGGTCCTTATCTGCCGTCAACTTCTATGTTTCTATGTTTCTATGTAGTGATGGTCTCTTCCCTGTTATGCTTAAGCTGATTTCCCCTGCCATCTCCAAGCCCATCACCTTCATTTTTAATCTGGCTCTGACCACCTCTACCATGCCAGACTCCTGGAAGCATGCCATGGTGGTGCCAGCCTTCAAAGCAGGTGACCCCCTATCCTCGGATAATTATAGGCCTATCTCCCTGCTCCCTCACCTGAGCAAACTCCTGGAGAAGATTGTCCACTGCCAGCTAACCGACCACATCAAGAAATATAACCTACTATGCAGCCAGCAGCACAGGTTCCGCAAGATTCACAGCACCACATCTGCCCTGGCTCAGTTTACCAATCATGTCCACAGGAACAGGGACCAAGGGAAAGCCATGGGTGCTGTATTTGTGGACCTGACCAAGACCTTTGACCTGGTCAGCCACCCCTTACTACATTCCACTCTCTTCCAACCTGGCTGATCCACAGAGACCTTGCAGTGGTTCAAGAGTTATCTTTCTGGCTGATTCCAATCAGTGTGTATTGGTCCTGCCATCTCCTCTGACCTTCCTGTCTCTGTAGGTGTCCCTCAGGGCTCTATTCTTGGCCCACTATTGTTCTCTATAAACTCCCTCCCCTCTGACTGCCTTTCCAGTGATGCCCTCCTGTACAGGGATGATCTAGTCCTCTTCTACAGTGATAAGTCCCAACAAACAAATCTTTTACCCTGTCCATTAACTATGGCCTGGCCTATAACTGGTTCCGGTCACATAGGCTATTGGTCAATGAAAAGAAAACTAAGGTGATGCTTCTAGGTTCCAAACCATACCTAACCAGCACCGCCAAGGCCGGCATCTCCCTCTCGGTGCTTACACCCGATGGCCTTGTGCTGCAGAATGTTCCAAATTTTAAATACTTGGGCATAACCCTTGACCCCTCCCTCTCCTATATGGATCACATCAACTCCATTGTACGTTGGGTTAACCAAAAGCTCGGGGCTGCATATAGGTTAAAACTGTTGCTGACCAGTGAGGCCCACTTAGCTATTGCCCAAGGCAACTTGCTCCTTATCATCGACTTCTGCTCCCCCATATATTCCCATGTGTCTTCTGCCCTGTGCACATGTCTAAACTCGGTATACAACAACATATGTTGTTTCACACTCCTGGCACCCATGACCCTACTCCACTTAACACTGTGACCTCTACTAGGTGCTAGGGTGGCTTCCACTCTCTGGTCATTATGTCTACACACTAGGTTGTATCCTTGACAACACCCTTAGAAACAGCAATGCATCACCTTATGCAGCCTTCCTGAAGGCCAGAGCTACTCCAAGATGCTTACACATGTCCTCAGTCCCCCCTATGGAAATCCCTAAAGTCTCCACTGGAATGAGTAACATAGCATTGTGTGTGGCTAATCCCTCTCTCTGGAACAGGTTTCCTGCTTCACTCCAGTCCACTGATACCCACAGCTCTTTCAAACACCAACTCAAAGCCTAGTTACTGAACGAGTCTAAATGCCTGTGCTCTCCAGGGTAATCTCCAATAACATGGTACATGGTATTTTTTGCTCGGCATGTTCTATTATTTCCCCCATGTGTTTTGTCACCCCCCTCAACTCGCTGTGAACTGTAATGTGTTTTTCTTTTTGATGTTCTCCAACATATTGTAAACTGTACTGTATTTACTGTGTTTACTGTGTTCCCGATGATCTGTATATAACTCGGTTGTGCTATATTTGTGGCCCGGGTCATGCCTGAAAATAGTCCCTTGCATCAGAGTACTTACCTGGTATTCAAAGACTTAAATAAAAAAATAAACAAAACAATAAAAATAAAAAAAAGTGTTTCTTTATAACTGTTAATACAAAATCACTGTTCTGTGATATTATGGGTTCAGTACTCGTAAAACAAGGACTATGGTGTTTATCCTTTTCATGGCCTATGGGGGGGGGGTCACCTTTTTCCACAGTTGCAATATATGGCTGCCATGTGAACAGCAACAGGAATATCAAGAGGAAGAGGAGTTCAAAACCAAAGGAAGCCAAGAGAGGAATCCCTTCAGTGCCTTCCATAAAAGGAAATGCTCCAACACAGCCTCCAATGATCTGGCAGCATGACCTTCAGTCAGGTTTCTTGGACTTAGAACTGTTCCAAATACCTTTTAATTGTAAATCAACAAAGGTCAGTCACAGATACTGTGGCGAGTTCATTTATTTCATATCGTACTTTCCATGTACTTCTTTTTCTCATTCTCTAAAAAGGGTTTTATAAAAGTACTACAAGCCTGAGAATTGCTTTGTCTGCAAGCACATGCTTTTCAATAGGAATTGTTGGGTACGTTTTCCTTGTGCATAAGGTTTTGGTTCACAAATCATGCATATGCGACATCCAGCAAACTAGACTAGTTATTTAAAATTGGTAACCAGGAAAGGCACATTGAGCCAAGTCTTCATTCCAGGTGCGACCCCGGTGGGGTGGGGGGGGGATGTTAAATACAGAAAGTCTTGTTTCTTTTTTTCTTTAGATGGTCTCAGTTCACATAAGTGTCTAAATCCATTCGGAGTTCACTTTACCTTTTGTTAGTGTACATGTTTTTGTTTTAATTGTTCTGATTTTTGTTAGCCTCTCTAGTGTTTTATATGCTATATATTTTATGTAGTTATTTGTGTATTTATTTAAAGTTTCCCATACCAGGATAGTCTTGTTTCTGTGCAGCATCTTGTTTGCAGGTAAATCCCTGTGGGCACAAACAGCAACAGCAATGGCATGCATGTTACAAAGTTTCAAAGTAAGTAAAATAAAAATTACACAACATTTTTAAAGCTGTTGAGCGAAAAAGTATTTTACATCTTTTCAGTATATCTAAAACATAGTACCTGTAAGGAACCTATTCACTTGCAAGTTGCATGACTTTAACACATCCGTTTACCCTTTCTTTTAATGGGAAATGCGCACATATTGTAAGTTATTTATGAATTGGGCACACGTGCTAGCCACACACTCCATTGGTTGTTTGAAAACAAGCCATGTTTGTTGAGCTGTCACTGACCTTGAGTGCTGCTGTTCACATTCCCTTCCACTGCAGTGTTTACTTGCCTCCAGTGAATGGAAAACAGAATTAAAGAGAATGAAGGGTACGTGACCTGTGTCGGGGGAACCAATGTGAAAAGTTTACGCTTACATTTTCTGAGTTTTACAAAGTCCTTTTCTTCATTCACTAATAATAGATTAGCGAAAGAACTCCTGAGGGAGACTACGATTAAAAAAGAAAACAATTCAAGAAATATAATGGACTGGCTGGCTAGTCCATCGATGCAACGGCAGTGTTACTGGCCATGATGCTGGTGACACTGGTTCTTGAACAGGTCTGGGTCTCTCAGATGACCTGTAAAGGGGAGGAGGCTAACTCCAGGGATTGTGGCTGCTCAACTGTGCTGCACCAGCACCATGTGAGTGACCACAGGAAAAAATTCAGGCAGCAAAGCAGCTGGAGAGAGGGACACCAGCTGGTTCTGTGTGCTCACACACTAGATCCCTCGCTGCCAACTTCTTAGAGGAAGGACAGGAAAGCAATGAAATGCCCCTATCCAGCAGGATAATATAGACCTCTTCTCTTCATCCTCACACTGAAAAGCCCTATGGAGATCACCAGTACCTGAAGAAATACCAGACTGAGTGGTGCCCCAAAGACCCCTCCTTAGGGGGAGCCATGGAGAACAGGAACCTCAGATGAGGAGAAGGGCTGGAAGGTGGTTAAAGGGCAGATGGAAGCAAGAGCTGGAGAGAAGCGGTATAAATACTTAACAAAAACAATGTATCAGGCTGCTGAAGGGTCCAGTGGCAACACAACCCACTACCATGAAAGCGATCGGAGTTCCTGCTTTTTGATAGCCCAGCCATGGTCAGAGAGGTGCTGCTGGTGAAAGTACTTCCTGGCAGCAAGAGGGAAGCACCCCTTTGTGCTCCCACAGTGACTCCACTGGTGGACCAAGGTCACTGTGGACACATGGGCAAGCTGTGCTGTCTGCGGGAAGAGGGAAGGAAAAGAGAAGAAGGAATGAAAAAGATCCCACCACAGCTGACTATTGCCTGTACTCTCTGGCCCTGCTTCACATAATGAGTTGTATCAGGGGTACTGGGTAGGGAGGTCACATGTAGTGGTTCAGATTGTGAGTTGTCCAGGGGAATTAAAATCAATATAATAAAAACCAAGAACTATAAAATCAGAGTTCACTTTGGTAATACAATGGAGACAAAAGTAAAACAGTAATAAGAGCCTGATACTCAGAAGAGGCCCCTGAGCAAGTGTGCAGCCTGGGGGTCCAGTCTAATGATGTATGCACTCTCTGAGTGTCAACAGCTGACGAATAAGCCACTAACCAGAAGTCATGTAAACTAGTGATTGGAACACCCTCTCTCCACATAGAAACATAGAAACACAGAAACATAGACTTTGACGGCAGATAAGGACCGCTAGGCCCATATAGTCTGCCCATTTCCATACCTACAGGATAGGCCGCAGATCCTAGTTAACCAACAGCCTATTTCTTCCTACCCCCCACAAGAATTGCCTTATGTCTGTCCCATGCATTCTTGAATTCTCCCACAGTTTTAGACCCCACAACCTCCTCAGGAAGGCTGTTCCATGCATCCACTACCCTCTCTGTGAAATAATACTTCCTCACATTGCCCCTGAACCACCCTCCTTCTATCTTTAAATTGTGTCCCCTTGTTCTTGCAAGTCTCTTTTTCTGAAAGATGCTACCCTCTTGGACTTTGTTGATTCCACTGAGGTACTTAAAAATTTCTATCATGTCCCCCCTCTCCCTTCTTTCCTCAAGGGTATACATATTAAGCTCCTTTAGTCTCTCCTCATACGGCTTCTCTTGCAGACCCTGCACCATTTTAGTTGCCCTCCTCTGGACTGCCTCTATCCTGTCTATGTCCTTGCGGAGATGGGGTCTCCAGAACTGGACACAGTACTCCAGATGGGGTCTCACCAACTGTCTGTACAGAGGGATAACAACTTCCTGTTTTCTGCTGATGATGCCTCTCCCTATACATCCCAGTATACCCCCAGCCCTCCCTACTGCCTTCTCACATTGCTTGCTAACCTTAAGGTCATCTGATATGATTACCCCCAGGTCCCTTTCCTTTTTTGTTGTTGTTACTACCTCCCCACCCATTGTGTATTCTTCCCCTGGGTTCTTGTTTCCCAGGTGCATTATTTTGCACTTCTTTGCATTGAATCCTAGCTGCCATACTTCTGACCATTCCTCCAACCTTGCCAACTCCCTTTTCATCCTTTCCATGCCTCCTTGTGTATCAACCCTGTTGCAGATCTTTGTGTCATCTGCAAAAAGGCATACTTTTCCTTCCAGTCCCTCTGCAATGTCACTGATGAAGACATTAAAAAGGACTGGACCCAATACTGAACTCCTGTAGCCCCACTAGTAACCCCCTTTCTTCAGAGTGGACTCCATTTACAATTACCTTCTGTGTCCTGTTGTCCAGCCAATGTTTTACCCAGGCTACCACCCTGGGACCCACTCCCAGGCTGGTTAATTTGACTATTAATCTTTTGTGTGGGACTGTGTCAAATGCCTTGCTAAAGTCTAGGTAGGCCATGTCCACAGCCCCTCCCTGGTCACCCAGTCAAAGAAATCTATTAGATTCGTTTGACATGACCTTCCTGCTGTGAACCCATGCTGCCTTGGGTCCTGTGCTCCACTGGCCTCTAGGTACTCAACTATTCTTTCCTTCAGAAGTGACTCCATCACTTTCCCTACCACAGAGGTCAGACTGACAGGTCTGTGTTTCCTGCGCCTGTCTTGGTCCCACTTTGTGAAGGGGAATCACATCTGCCTTCCTCCAATCCTCAGGTACCACACCATCCTCCCATGATTTATTAAAAGAGTAGCCAGTGGTTTCACTAGTTCCTCCTTAATTCTTTTAGAATTCTGGGGTGAATTCCATCAGGACCCATTGCTTTGTCCACCTTCAGTTTTAGGAGTTCTTGCAGAACCCTTTCTTCTGTGAAAGGACTGGGATCGACCCCTATCAAGAGTGCTTCTGTTAATTGGATTAGGCACTTCCCCTCCTCTTTTGTGAATACTGAGCAGAAATATTCGTTCAGTATTCCTGCTTTTCACTGTCCCTCTGCCCACCCACCTTGTCATTCTATTCAGCCTCACTATCCCTCCTTCATCTTTCTACGCCGCTGATGTGCCTATAAAGGTTTTATCCTTCTTAACTGAATTGGCTATCTTTTCCTCAGTTTGGGCCTTGCTATTCTGACTTCCCTCCTGCTTCCTTCTGCCTTAACTGGTACAGCTCTCTGTCCTGCTCCTTCTGTGTTTCCTTATACTTCCAGAATGCTATCTTTTCTTCCTGACTTTCACAGCCACCTCTTTTGAGAACCATAGTGGCTTTTTCTTTCATTTTGATTTGTTTATTTGCTTCACACAAAGGCTTGTTGCGCCTGTGATGGCAGTTTTGATAATTCCCATTGTTGCTCCACACCTCCTTCTAGCCTGTTTGCTAGTGCTTTTCTGAGGCACTCTCCATCTTGCCAAAGTCAGCCCTCCTAAAGTCCAGTACCCTCACTTTTGTATGGCTTGACTCTGTAGCTGAGTTTAACGTGAACCACACTGTTTGATGGTCACTTGTCCCCAGATGGCAACCCACTTCTAGATCTGAGATCCTCTCACTGCCCCCGCTTGAGAGCACGAGATCTAAGATTGCTCCCTCACAGTGGGTTCCAAACTAGCTGTCTAATGCCTGCCACCTGTAGGCATCAAGAATGGCCCTGCTCTTGGATGTGGCTGCAGCAAATGTGCTCCAGTTAACATCTGGCATATTCAGGTCTCCAATCAACAGTATCTCCTTTCTCTGCCATTCTAAGAATGCCTTCTATCATATCCTTGTCCATTCCTTCCCTGACATGGGAGTCTGTACATAACCCTGTGTGGATTGTGGTGCCCTTTCCAGTCTCCAAGGTGACCCACAGTGCCTCCTCTCCTCCCTGTTTACTCTTTGTTCAGTTGCTTTTATCCCTTCCTTTACATAGAGATACTCCTCCCCTCTTCTCCCTGCCTGTCTCTCCTGTAGGTTATGTACCCTGGTATGTTAACATCCAGTCATGGTTCTCTGTGTACCATGTTTCTGTGACTGCCACGATGATCCAGGCATCCTCTTCCATTAAGGCCATCAGCTCAGGGAGCTTGTTGCCCAGACTACAGGCATTGGTACTCATTACCCTCCATTTCCTGATGGCCTTACTCCCTTTGCCCCATCCCTGTCCTTCTTGCCTTTGTCACTTTCTCCATTTACCCCTGCCCTTCTCCCTATCGACACCTCTATGTTGGTGTTTGCCGACTTACTATCATGCTTATTTGGGGGCTAGATTTTCCTGTCTCTTTCCAGTGCCTCCCTCTTGGCTAGTTTAAAAGCTTGCCAATGAAGCATTTAAACCTATCACCTAGGATCCTGTCCTCCCGGACAGATGCAGCCCATCATGCCAGTATAGGCTTGCATCACTCCAGGTGGACCCCAGTCCCCAATGAAGCCAAATCCCTGAGCTCCACACCAGTTTTCAACCACTGATTGAATCCCATGGTGCGGAACACCCCAGCCTCTCCTATGCCATAGATGGGTAGCACCTCCGAGAGGTTACCGTGCGTGTACTTGACCAAGGCCCCTCCCAATTCCACAAACTCTTCCTGCACTTCTCTAATCCTTTCTTAGCCAGGTCATTTGTCCCTGGTGGACAATGACATCCAGCTCCTCCTGTGCAGCTGCTCCGCAATCCTGAGGATTCGCCTCCTGTCCCTCAAGCCATGGCGCGCAGGCAGGCACCTTACCTCCTCTTCCTCCCCAGTTCTACCTTCCAACAATGGAGTCCCCACCAGGAGTTGTTTCTTCCCCTGCAGGGTTCCCTGCCACCCTCCAGTGGGTCTCCTTTGTGGAGGTTCCCAGCATCCTCCTTGGTCTCCACTGTGGGTGCCTCCATAGAGGAACCACACTTTGCCAGAGTGGCATAGGAATTGTGGAAAGGTACAACTGGAGGGATGCACCTCTGTTCCACCACCCTCACCCTCCCTGAGCCCACTGTGGTCCAACCGCTCCTCTTTCTTGGCAACCTCTGAGGCAACGGCAGTGGCACTGGTGGTCCCTGGATGGAAGAGGAGGTCCCACAAATCCTGGCCAACTCAGCCTGGAGATGAGCAACTCCTCCTCAGCCCAGAGAGGTGCCTGCAGATGGACAACACCGCATCCTCCACAACATCTCCCTGAAGACTGCTGTTCACAGCCACTGCACTGCACCACTCCAATCATGTCTTATTTCTGGCCCCTTAAGTGTGTGCAATCCTTACTCTTTCCTCTGTTTTTTTTTTCTCTCTCTCTTTACTTTCTGCCTGTGTGCCCTTTAAGCTCCTGATTGTCCTGTTCTGAGACAAGAATATCCTGTATTTCTCAGTAGACCATTTACTTGCTCAGAGGCAGACCTCCAGCAGCTAGAGGGGGCCGGAGAGCTACTCTTGCCCTTCTAGGATGTGGGTCCTTGATGGTTCTGTGATCACTCACTTCCTGCCCCTAAACAGGAAGTTCCTATTGTCAGTCAAATCCTGTGCCTATAAAAATAGAACTAGCTTTGGGTGGGGGGGTGGAGGGCAATATAGTCCCAGTACAGAAGTTCAGTCACACAGCAGTCCTTTCTCCTGGTGTCTTCTGCCAAGCTATTAGCAGAATCTTTCTAAGGCAGTCTTTAAATGTAGCTTCCTTCTAGCTAAGCCACTCCCCCTACTTACCAGATCTTTCTACAAGTAATTTAAACCTCACCGCAGTTAAGTCCTTTCAGTCACCTGAGATTTACACCTAGATAACTCTTCAGTTACCCATTCAGTTCAGTTAACCCAAACACACTTTTTTTTTTGTATGTTTGTTTTTTTACCCTAAATTAAAGGTCCAAATACAAAAGTTCTTCTACTTTAGTCCCAGCAGAGAAGTTCAGTCACACAGCAGTCCTTTCCCCTGGTGTCTTCTGCCAAGCTATGTGTGTGTGTGTGTGTGTGTGTGTGTGTGTGTGTGTACATGTGTGCACGTGCAACAAAATACAATTATTTTTCGTTGAAAGGCTCCATTTTATATTTAAAAAAACAAGCAGCTGTGCTCATCAAAATTGGGTTTCTTTTACACACAATAATCCAACTGTGAGTCAGTGCCTTTCTTTCAGTCCTTCTCGGCTTCCACCCAGTGTTACTGCAGGCAGGGCTGAAGCAAAGAACGATAAAGGTAACTCAGTCAAGGTTTCACAGTGAGGATGTGTCTCACATGGGATTTGAACCTGGTATCTCCTGGTTCATAATACTTTGCTGTAAATGCAAGACCACATGCCTCCCAAAATGCATGTCAAGAGCCTTTTCCTTTCAAAGAGGCACAGTACTGTACTTGAGGCTTGAGAGCCATGGTGTAAGATTATAACTATCTCATGCCCTTTAAACAAAGTACATCTACAAAGAGACAGTCAGCCTTAATTTTTTGAACCCATTTGTAGAGCTAGGAGCCTGGCACTGAACTGTTTTTTTTTGATAGTACATATACGCATGAGGAATCAGTACTGGTGACAGCTGATGTGTCAATACTCTTTAATGTATTCACCTCTCCATCAAGCACTGATCCAAACTGTGTAAACAGATGCCTTAGACTGATATTTCTCAGGTCGGGTTCCAGGCTTAAGAAATCAATGCAGACTAGTTCCATAGGAGCTCTAGTAGTAATGTTGACCATAGGAGCAGCTCTCTGGGGCAAGGCTTTCCTCTGCAAACACCGACTACAGGTCTTGATATGCCACTCCACATCTGCACTCATCTTTGACCAGTAAAACCGGGCTCGTACCAAATCGAGAGTTCGATCGATGCCAAGATGTCCCATCTGATTATGCAAAGACTTTAAAACCAGGTCCTTTAACTCTGAAGGTAGCACCAGCTGTTGTTTGATGACCTGGTCCTCTTTATGTACAGTCTCTCTGTATAGTAGTTGGTTAATCAACCTTAATTTGGGCCCCTCTTTATATAACAGGGTGGCTCGTAAGTCGGTAGAGCGCAACTTGGACACATCTCGCCCGGCCTGCAGGGCCTCCACCACCAGCTTTATCAGAGAATCTCGGGATTGAGCCTGTTGAAGACTAGTATTGTCAAACTGAGGCAGTGAACTAGTGTCCAGGGTGGAAAAATGACAGTAGGCAGCAGGTATACAGCTCTCAGATGGCCCCAAGCAATCCACCATACAGTTCACAGCATCCGGGGACACCTGATCTTCCTTGTCAAACTTCTGGCAAAGGGCTCTTATGTCAGGCTCAGACAACCTGATCCAATCAGCTTGGGGCATAGGCCTCTGGGAAAGGGCATCCGCATCTATATGGTTTAACCCGGCCCTGTATTCAACAGCATAGTTGTAGGTGGCCAAGGCGGAGAGCCACCTACGGCCAGTGGCATCCAACTTAGCTGAGGTTTGTACATAGGTCAGAGGATTGTTATCCGTCTTTACTAATATTTTAGCACCGTACAAATAGTCATGGAACTGATCAACAATGGCCCACTTTAGAGCCAGGAACTCTAGCTTATGCACGGGATAGTTCTTCTCTGACGGAGCCAGACTTCTACTGGCAAAAGCTACAGGTCTCAGGCCATTTGAGTGCTCCTGATACAACACAGCCCCCAATCCTTGAAGACTAGCATCGGTATGGAGAATGTAGGGCTTGGCCGGGTCAGCATAAGCCAACACGGGGGCATGGGTGAGTTGATATATGATGTCATAGAAAGCGTCCTCACACTCAACAGTCCAACGATCCCCAAACAGTTCATTCGGCTGGAAATACCTCTTCTCGGTCTCGGATTGCACAGCTTTCTTATACTTTTTGTGTGTGGAGGGTACCCTAGTGAGGTTGAGAAGGGGCGAATCACTCAAGAATAGTCCTTGACAAATCACCTATAATATCCATAAAACCCAGAAATCGTTTAACTCTTTCAAGTTCCTGGGCTGGTAAGTAGTCAAGCCCCTTTGCTAGGATCAGTCTCTATGCCCTCAGTAGACACTATGTGGCCCACATATTTAACAGAAGTCTGGAAAATTGACACTTATCGATAGACAGCTTGAGGCCGAACTCCTCCAGCCGATCCAAGACCTTAATTAGTCGCTGTTCGTGTTCTTCCAACGAGCGTCCAAACACTATGATGTCATCTAAATAGACCAGACACTCGAGCAAATTCGTATCTCCCACAGCCCTCTCCATCAGGCGCTGGAAAGTGGTTGGGGCGCCTGAAATCCCTTGAGGCATCCGAATGAATTCATAGAAACCTAGGGGGCAAATGAATGCAGTCTTCTGTCGGTCCCCTGGGGCCATCGGGATCTGGTAGTACCCGCCATGGAGATCCAACACAGAAAACCACTTGCTGCCATTTAAACAGTCCAAAGCGCCCTGTATTCGTGTGTGGCATGGAAATGGTCGGGACAGTCCACGATTCAAAGTGCGATAGTCCACACACACATCCGAACTGTCCCATTCTTCTTCCTTACCGCCACGATGGGGAAGCATAGGGGCTCCTGGACTCTTGTATCACACCAGCAGCCAACATCTCTTGCAGATGCCGCCGTACGTCATCAATGTCCGCCGGGGCCAGGCGCCGGGATCTCTCTCGGAAAGGCCTTTCATCATGCAGCCAAATGTGATGCTCAGCCCCCTGCACACATCCCACATCCCATTCTTTCAGGGAGAATACCTGGTCCCTCTGGGCAAGCTTCTCGCTGATCCTCTTTTTCCATTCAACGGCAACGGAGAGTCACCGAAATCAAACAAATCAGGGGTAACTCGATCGTCTGCCTCGGGATCCTTGCTGCTTGGCAGTACTGTGGTATCTGCACAATGGACACTTTCCAGGGTGCATCCTCTCCTTATTCGAATCTCTTTGTCGGACACATTATGCACTTGAACCATCACTCTCCTGACATAAGCATGAGTTCTAGCCGGCAAGATACTGGGCTTTATCAACAGTCCCTCAGGCAATCTTCCCTCCCCAGGTGCATCCAACATCAACAACTTATTCTTGACATCCATCCTTAATCGTACTTCTCCATGCAAGACACACTGAGCATTTGGGGCGAGTGTCACTGGCGCCGGATCTTTTTTCCACATCACCCCCACCGGGCCCTCAGGTTCCTCTTGACCAACCCTCCTCTGGGAGGCGACTGCTTGTTGGAGCACAGCGGGTATTTTTAGAGCTCGCCCAGTTTTGCATACCTGTTTTTCTGAGCACAACTGAGCCAATCGTCCAAACATATGAGCATTCGTTCCAATCAACAAAGGCACCCCATCATACAGTCCAGTGGGCGGGCAAACTAAAACTAAAGTTTCCACCTGCTCATCCATTCCAGCCACAGATGTCGAGAATGATAACCAAACTCGGATATACCCCAGATGCGGATATGCCTTGTCGCTCAAACCCCACACATGTAGACCATTCAAGGGTTGCAGGGGTACCTCAGGTAAATGTGCCTGGTACCAATTCTGAAACATGATGGTTACCTGAGAGCCACTGTCCAATAGAGCCCGAGTGGGAATCCCATTTACTCGCACCTGGGTCTCCATGGAAGGCCTGACCACATCAGACCAGTCGGGGGCCACAGTGTTGAGGGTCGACTGAGCCTGGGCCCGAGTCACAAAACTTTTCCTAGGGGGTCGAGACTGGGTCCGGCGATGCCAAGTGATCAGTCTATTGTTAACTTTCCTTAAGTTCTCCGGCCTCTGACACTCAGGTTGAAAATGCCCATCTTCTCCACAATGGTAACAGAACTTGGGGTCCCAGAGATCACTGTTAGGCAGTGGGCCCCGTGTTGGTAGGTGGCCCTGAGAGGGGTGAGGAGGCTCCCTTGAGCCGGGGGTCTGATTTCAGTTTATCTCAGGGGCCCCGGGCCTAACAGGGTACATAGCAGACTGCTTTAAGTCGCTCACCAGTTCCCATAAATTCCTGACCTCGGCCCTCAACTCACTCTCTACATGGGGATCAGAGGAAACAGCTCACATTCCCACAACACCAGGAGAATCTGAGGATCCCTCAGACCCTCTGGACAGGCTGACCTCCTTAGGGGCACTAGGCTCAGGAGTCCCACTAGGGTTCACCGCCCCACACAAGGCTCCCACCCTCCTCATCAGTCTCCACCTCCTAATTTCCCTCATTAACTGACAATATTCAGGCGGGTGGCCGTCAATCATGCAACTTAAGTTTCGGCAGTATTACACTAGAAAATCTGGCAGATTTTAAAACATGTTCCAACTTAACCTGATTCAGGGCTGCGGCAGTGATTCCCCTTTCAATAGGCCTCTCTGCAAGGCCCGCTCCACCCTAGTGACGAAGACAGACAGTTTCTCATTCCTCCACTGTCTAGCAGACCTGAATTTCCATAATAAATCTTCACCAGTCTCTGTACTCCCAAACACCCCTTCTAAGGCAGAGAGGTACTCTGCGGCCGTGGCTTCCGGGCTGGTGGCCTGCAAAAACCTAATGGCTTCTAAAGCGGGACCCCGCAAGCTCTCCATCAGTCTCTTCCTTTTCTCCCCGTTGGAGCATTGCCACTCCTGAACCAAGGGGGTGGCATAGTCCATCCAAGCCTCCAGGTCATCCTCCCAGGAGGCACGGGCACCGTGCCAGAAAAAAGTTTTAACTTACGATAAGAATCGAGCTGTATAGGTGGGACCACTAGGGGCAATGAAGCCAACACAGAACTTTTGGGGGGACAGGGGGAGGTGCCGGGGAGCCCTGAGGGGTAGCATCACTGGACAAATCCAATGCTTGCAGCAGTTCCTGAGTAGTTCTCCCCTCCACGGCCAGCAATTTAAGCAGTTTGTCTTTAAAACTATTCATCTGGGGAGACCCCCCAGGGGTGACTGACCCACTTCAGATATGAATTAGCCTCCATCCCTGTGAGGCACCCTCCAGATAAATCACGGGAGGTACCTTCTCGGGATCGATGGCCACACTGCACAGGAGTAGCACCTGCAGCGTCTGGTCGAGCAAGTCAGCCATACGCCCTTTTGCCTCCACTTTGCCCAAACATTTTACTCGCTCTGCTGCGGAAACAATGTCAGCAATTGGGGTTCCCAAAGGCACATTAAGCAGTAACACAATTTTCTGGGAGTCCAGCTCTTCGGCTTCACCCCACCCCATCAGTCTGTGCACCATGGTCTTAATAGGTCCCAACTTAATTTTTCCCAACATATCTCCTTCCACTTTTTCCATTCCTGGTGTACCTCCCCACTCGGCCACTAGGGGACGCTGATTCCAGCGGTGCCTCCAATTTGTAACCCCAAGGGGGCGCTACCCTTAGGGCTACTACCCCTGCCTGCCTCCCTGGAGACAGGGTAAGGGGCCCAGATCTGTTGGCGGGTGCCTCCACCTAGGGGTCAGGGTTAATACTGTTGAGATAGCCTCGGTCACAGCCCTCTGGGTTACTGCAACCCCCCTTTTGTCCCACTAATGGCTCACGCCAGGTACCAGCAATACTTTTCCCCAGTACACTTGCCTTCAGGCTGGTATCTTTCAGCTCCCCCAAGGACCCCCTGTAAAGTAAGGTGCCGTTATATCACAGTTACTATGCAGTAGTTCAGAATAAATGCATAAACTAGCCAGGGTGTAGTTGCAGAACAAACAATCTGATTTATTCAAGGGGAAGTAACCAGGAAAGGGGGGAAATCAAGTTGATTGGCTTATTCACTATACCTATATACCTAGGGCTCTGTGCACATATATGGTAAAATTCAGAGGGGTACCACACCAGGCCGCAGCCTCCAAGGCTTAACACGAACTCTCAGCTGGCTAAGGTGCTGCAACGGCAGTTTCAGCTTTTCCGAGGACTGAGAGCGATTCAGCAAATTCTCCAATCCTCCAAACAGGTCAAGCCTGGTGGGTAGCTGGGCTGGCACCAGCCTCTTCTGACCACACACAGCAGGTTTATTCAGACTCGCTCAAACAGCAAAATGGCCCCTCAGACCGTCACGCGCTTCCCGCGTGAACACTCTGCCAGTGCAGAAGCACACAGCTCCTTCCTTCACCTCAGGTACTACGCATCTGCCCCTTCTCAGCCTGGGACTCCCCTTAGCATTCGGGCGCTACCCGTGTCTATTGGCTGGCACGCCTGTCAGTCAAATGATCTTCTGCCCCTCAGTGGTGCGAAAAGGCGCTATAGCCCATAATGCCTTCTCCATCCTATGAGCAGTTCCCCTATTGGTCAGGCAGCTCTCCAGAGTCCCGAAGTACTGATTGGTCCAATTCAGCAGTTCCGGACCAAAATGGAGGAGACAACCGAAACAGTTCTCACTGCAAAGGAAGGCAGGTTAGAACAACTTCATTACCATTACTATTTTACGTTATTTTCAACAACAATCACATCCCTCAGAAAACTCCCTCTAAACCACTAGCGACAGCAGAAGCAAGTTACTTTTCCACGTCCCGGGCGGGACTCGGGCATACAACCCACAGCCCTCCCCATTTCAATTAATCACGACTGCAACAGGCAGTCCTCCAAGAAACAGTAAACAGAGGCTTCAAAATGCTCCTTGTTACTCATTTAACAGCTAAAAAGCAGGACACCAGCCTGGTAGGGAGCACTTAAACAGGCTCCGAGGGAGCTTTCAAGAACCCCCATCTGCAAGGGGGTTATACTCACTTTTTCACACTCCCCTCAAGGAGATCCACTGCTGTCTAGCTGCCTTCTCCTTCCAGTTTCCCAAACTTTGGGGTTCTCTTCCCCCTGCCATCTGGTCTGTCCCTTCCCACCACTTACTCAGCTTTCTCCTCTGTGACTTGACTACTTACTCCTGCAGTTGCCCCTGATACTGGACCCAGGGCTGCTGCCCTCCACCCTCCTACCCCTGCTCCCCCTTCACCCTGCATCTACACTAGTGCAGACCCTTGTCCACCCTCTCTTTCCCATAAACATTGGCCCTTAAACTCAGTATCACCTTCTGCACATTTCAGATGCTGGTGTCCTCCAGCACTTTATTGTATTGTAGTTATGACACCTGGGTCACCATATCCGGGTTCACACCCCTACCTGTGATTCTACAGGGCCCACCGGGTTGAGGGGGTTGGGTTTGTTCTTTTTCCTGCCTGGGGGGCATCCCAGAACAAATAAAAATAGCACAGTGCCTCCACCCAGAGAGAGAATGAGTGGGCCAGATGTTGTTTGCAGCACCACCCCCTGGGGTGGCATGTGTTGGGGTGTGGGGTGTTGCACTGCATTCAGGGCAGGTCAGTCATAGGATGGGTGCCGCTTTGCCCATGCGGTGTGTGGCCATGGTGCCACTGGGGCTCAGGAAGGGAACCTTAGGCCAACTCGGCATGGCAGCGCAGGTCCGGGTGCTTGTGGGTGCTCTTCATGCACCTGGACCCATGCAAGAAATCAGCTCAGGGGCCCAAGTTGGGCATCCCACTGGATGCCTGCCTGGGTCCACATTTCCATCCCTGGCCACCCTGTGGAGTCCTGTGCACTGGGGAGCAGAGCCACGGACAGGTGGTAGCCATTCGTGCATACCGACCTATGCGCACCTGTCCACATGTGCGGAGCTATGTGAGTGGGGTACGCACCTTTGGCATGTACTTTGTGCCCGTTCATGCATAGGCACCATTATTAAGGAATAATCTATGATAGGGTGAGGGTTGGGCTGGGATTTACCCACGCCTGGCATGGTTTGGTCACGAGGCTGCAAGCTAGTGACCAGCCATGCCAGGTGTGAGTAAATCAGCTCAACCCCACCCTACTGGATTACCCAATTATACAATTGGGAAACATGAGAATTACACAAAAAAAGTGTGGTTGGCTGGTACTTTATCTGAAGGTCATCTAAAAATTACCCCATGGCATAAAGTAACATCCAACCAATCAAAATACTTAATTTTTGAACCTCATTGTATAATTCCATATGTTTAACAGTGACATTGTAGTATGATTGCATAGAAAGGTAAGTCTATTTGCAGATGTCACACAGCTCTGTGGAAGTACAAAGACTGACGGGAAGATTAATAGCATGAATAGAGATGCAGAGAGACTTGGACAGTGTTCTGGAACATGGCAGTGAAAATTCAGTGCCAAAATATGCAAGGTGATGAACAACAATCGGCTGTAGAGTTTAGAACTAATAAAGTCACTGTAGAAACCTCACAAGAAGAAAGAAAAATAGATTTAATAATAAACAGCACTAAGAAAGCTTCATCTTGGTGTGAGAAAGCAAACAGAAAACTGCAGTGTAACAGAGAGAGTGGCAATGGCAATGCTCAATGTCCTCAAACAAGATCAGCCACAGGTAGAGTGGCAGACACAGTGCTGAGCATCCCTTTCAGACAAGACCTGCCTCGGGTAGAGTGGCAGACACACTGCCAAACATCCTTCTCAGACAAGACCTGCCTCGGGTAGAGTGGCAGATGCAATGCTGAGTGTCCTTCTCAGACAAGACCTGCCTTGGGTAGAGAGGCAGATGCAGTGTTGAGCGTCCTTCTCAGACATGACCTTCCTCAGGTAGAGTGGCAGACACAGTGCTGAGCGTCCTTCTCACACATGACCTGCCTTGGGTAGAGTGGCAGACGCAGTGCTGAGCATCCTTCTCAGACATGACCTGCCTTGGGTAGAGTGGCAGACACAGTGTTGAGCGTCCTTCTCAGACACGACCTGCCTCAGGTAGAGTGGAAGACACAGTGCTGAGTGACCTTCTCAGACATGACCTGCCTTGGGTAGAGTGGCAGATGCAGTGCTGAGCATTCTTTTCAGACAAGACCTGCCTCGGGTAGAGTGGCAGATGCAGTGCTGAGTGTCCTTCTCAGACATGACCTGCCTCTGGTAGAGTGGCAGACACAGTGCTTCAGATAATTTGTTTGGGGTGAAAGTCAAATACTTCCATGGGTTGAAATTTGGAAGTCATTTCCATTTCACTGGAGTCAAAATACTCCAGCCTTCAATATTTTGGAATTCAAAATAATTCCAGTTGACAAATTTTGGCAGTCAAAATACTCCAAATCCTAGAATTTTAGAAGTCAACTAATTGGCCTTATGAATACATTACTGCAGTCCATGCTGCATCCACATAAATACATTTCTTAATGTTAGGAAATGAAAATGTACAGTGCACAGTAATCATTTGCAGACAACCAGGCTGCAGGCTGCAGATAAATTGTTCAACTTCCTCTTTGACTTGACGACTAGACTGTCTTTCTTGACTGTATGTGTACTGGGTACTGGCCTGCCTAAGGGGCAATTTGAAAAATTTTTACATCATGATTTCATGAGCTACTTGGGTCTACTCTGCATCTGTCCCATAAAGTTTTGACTCTCTAAAGGTCCTCCCAACTGCCAGTCGAGATAATAATATATTTTTAATTTGGGCAAGGGCAGCAGGCAACAGGCACAGCCCACACCACACTGACTTAATTATTACCAGGGACAGCAGTACTCTCACACTAGTGTCTGTGTCACTGTCGCACACTGACTTGGACTCTAGACAGAGCCAAGGGAGGCACAAGGCAGGTGGGCGGGGCAGCTCAGACAGACTCTCAGAGTCATTGCAGTGTACTGTTAAGTTTTAAAAAGTAATATAGTGCATGAAATTTATTTTTAAAGTTCAGCAGTATACTCAATTTATTTGTGAAAGGTATTTGTGCTGCAGTATAGCTAATTAGCTTTTAACGTTTTTATTCAGACAATATAATCAGTATTAAAACAAACTACTGCATCCCACTGTAGTGTCAAAATGTGTACAATTAAATTAGTTTTAAAATGAGGTGTAGTCTCGATAAATTTTACATTATCATCATAATGGGGCCAATCTGTTTCAAAAGAGACAAAATCAATTGTTGTCATTGTCAGTGTGGATAATGTATTTCAATAAATGGATCCACGACTGGTGGCGACAAAATTTTGTCGAGCGACCAGACTTCAAAACCAGCAGGTCGACTGCATTTTGCAGTTGGCTGCCAGTTTCAAAAGAAACTAAGTGTTTTTCTTGAGTGCTTTGCCCCTGAACTCCCCACATGGGGGTTATGCCTCCGCACCACCCCACTAGGATTATCAACTCCAAGTTGGAGCTGATTTGAGGGGTGCAGGACCCTGACAGACAGTGCTGGGTTACAGTGCAGACACTACAGCAATGTGGCGCTGTAGTAGCTGGAGTGTTGTGCGCTGTCGAAATGTCGTGGTCAGGGTGGTATACCTCCATAAATCAGTTTGCAAACCTAAGTAAGCTTGGTCACAGCATTTAAAACAAAAGACATCTGTTTCTGGATTAAACCAATATGAGCAACACATTTCACTGGAAAACAAATGCATTTTTTCACAATCAGTTAAGTTTAGCCAGTTTATTTCAGTGAAGGAACATTTTAAAATAAAATATGTCAAATAAGTTAATACGGATAATATATTTAAATAATCACTCTAAGGATCTAACAAACACATTTGCAGTCCCAGGCATGATGCAGCAGGCAGTACACACTCCTCTTCTCAGACTCAACACCATACGCATGATCGGGTCTACAGTCTGAGTACACTCCACTGGACGGTACCTTCCGACCGTCGCTCACAGTGCAACCAAGCAGGCTGCTGCTCCTTCCAGTCCTTAGACTCCCTTACAGACTAGTCCCATGACTCCCACGCCACCTTGGCCTAACTAAACTCCTCTGCCTGCTACAACCACACCCCCGCCCAGGCCACAGGCAGCCCGCACCATAGTCGCACATGTGTGGTGGTTTGACTTTGCGGCCCAGCCAGCCGTCCACTTTTCTGGTCAGATCCTCCTCTGAGTTGCTCAGCTCAAACAAAACTGCTGCTGCTGCCTGTCTGACTCTGACTCGAGTCAAAGTAAAGAAGTCCCTCTCCCAAGAGTCCCGAGTCTGACTCCGTCCTCCCAGCCCTCATTCAATTCTCAAGTTCTTCTCACTCGGACACTCGCTCCTGCCCTAAAGCTCACTGGCTGCTCTCCTCTCACTGAACACACACTATCTGTCAGGCTTGACCTGTTTGGAGGATTGGAGAATTTTCTGAATCGCGCTCAGTCCTTGGAAAAGCTGAAACTGCCGTTGCAGCACCTTAGCCAACTGAGTTCATGTTAAGCCTTGGAGGCTGCGGCCTGGTGTGGTACCCCTCTGAATTTTACCATATAAACGTGTGAGGAGGCTGGCGAAACTCAGGCTTAGCCCTGCCCATGGTGCAGAAACTGTGCTTGCTGGAGTCATGAGTACTAAACCAGGGTAGCTCCCTGCTAAGTTACACCGGTGGTCTCAAGTTATTTTATTCTATTGCTGGCTGCCTAGAAAAAACCTCTTTCCCATCCTGAACTTTTATCGGTGTTATAAAGTTATATCCGTGTCAGGGCCCCAACCAGCTGCCACGGTGGACTAGCCATTAGGGCTTGGGTACCCAGGAACAGTAAATACTAGGTTCAGGCCTGTCACAGAGCCCTAGGTATATAGGTATAGTGAATAAGCCAATCAACAGTTTCCCCTTTCCTGTTTACTTCCCTTGAATAAATCAGATTGTTTGTTCTGCTAGTTTGTGCATTTATGGTGAACTTCTGCATAGTAACTGTGATATAACCACCTTACTTTAAAGGGGTCCTAGGGGCAGCTGAGAGATACCAGCCTGAAGGCAAGTGTACTGGGGAAAATATTGCTGGTACCTGAAGTGAGCTGTGCAGCCCAGAGACGAAAGAAGTGCATAGTAACCAGAGGCTGTGACCAAGGCTATCTCAACAGTATTAACCCCGACCTCTGGGTGGGCACCCGCCAGCGGATCTGGCTCCTTACCCTGTCTCCGGGTAAGGCAGGGAGGGTAGTAGCCCTAGGTGGCGCTCTGGGGTTACAGAGAGTCAGAGTTGCAAAGGGGAAGGAAGTGGTGGTGGTGGGAGGGTGTGAGGAAGGAAGCAGGAGTAGAGGGGTAGGAACCAAGCCACTATTTAGAGATAAAGGAAGCACAACAGGTGAGGTATTTGGATTCAAGGGAAGGGAAGAAAAAGGAGGAGTACAGGGAACACTAGAGCAGTGCTGGATGTGGGAAGGGGGACAGTCCAGGACAAAGCAGCAAAAGGAGTGAAAGAGAGGATCCAGTCTGGTCAGAATGGACATGGGAGCAGCACTGTATACCGTATAATGCATAGTCAAAGATAGAGAATATCATCTTTGAGGCAATCTCCTTATGGGCAGGAAGTGGGGCACATCCTTTAGTCCTATATTGGGGGGGGGTTAATCTCACCCAAACGATACCCCTTGTATTTAATCTTTCAAATAAGCAGGTGCCTTCCTATTCTTTGCATGATAGTATCTCTGTAGAACATACAGGGCTGCTTCAGCATGGGTGGTATCCAGAACAGGTGCACTGGACATCGGAAAGTTGCCAAGTATAGTCTGCAACAGGGTCAACAGTAGGTGCCTCTGATTCAGGCACATCTTTCCTTACCACCTGGGCCTTCAGTCTTACCACTCTGGAGCCTGAATGCATCAGATCACAAAAGCTAAATGGAGTCAGGCCTGGTATGTAGTCAGTTAGGAGACCTCTAACAAACACCAGTGCTGCAGGAAAGGCATTGGTAGCTCTGCAGGGGTTACTCTCCCATTGGTTATAAGTAACCATACCGATACCACAGCATGGTGCTAAGGGGACACCATGCTGTTGTAAGATACCATCTTACAGATGAAACATTAAGCTGCAGTCCTGTCTGCATGTTCTGAGTGGTTGTTCAGGTGGATGATAAAGATCCCATTGCATTTGGTGACCTGGCCAAATTTCCCCCATTCCAGTAAACCACCAAAAGCTTAATCAGGTTCAATATCACTCAGTACTTCCAGTAACTATATAATTAGGAACATAATTCCTAAATACGGGCCTGAAGAGTCAATATGGAGATGATACTTAAGATGTCCTGGCCGTTCCCAAGGATGAAGAGGGGCTATAGCCAGTATGTGTGTGTTTGCCTGACACTAGTGACAGTTATTTATTCCTTGTACTAGGTCTTCAGTCATCCTGGCACATCTCACAAAGCTGCAGATCAGTGATTCCATACAAGAAATGCATTGGTAGTCTTTGTTATTCTGCCAAAACATGATCTCACCTTTTAGGGTAGTTACTAATGGATTACTACAAAGTACATCCATTTCCAACACCATGCTGTCTTTTTGGCTATGAATACATGGCTGAGGGCCAGTGATTTAATGTGAAATATGCCTCTGTGGGCTATGTAACTGTCAAAACCTGGTCTAGCTCACTGTCCCTGTGGAGCTGAAGGCTGTGGCATGGATGCCTTACCTCACGCTACGCTGGCAACCTGGGTTCGGGAATGAACTCGAGTTGTCAGGGAGCCGGCATGAGGGGGAGGGTTGGAGTAGGATTGAGCAGCAGGAAGGCAGCTCTCCTCCCCTGGGGTGGTTGCCGCCTCACCCCCCACAGTCCCGTTGCCATCGAGTGGAGGCCCAGTAGTCAACGTAGGCAGAGGGGGCAACATGTAGCAGGTGGGTACCTTGAGGCATGGCATGTGCATGCCTCCACATGCACGCACATGTCCTAGGTAAGGGGGACAGAAAACGAAAAATACCATAAAATATATAAGAAAAAAAAATTCGGTCTAGCCTTGTGGGGGAATTACTCAATTGCCCAAAAATATTCATCCATTTCCAACCAAGCCTCTCAATCCCATGCCCCCAAAAATCAGAGACAAGGTGACAGCAAATGGCCTTGCACCCCTGAAGGAGGCACAGGTGTCTGACTCCTTCGGGTGGGACTCTGAGTCAGTCAGGAAGAAAGGGCAGGGTGACTTGTTGTAGCACCTGGGGATGACAGCAGGAGGAAGTTAGCAAAGAGTATCTTAGTTTTAGGGACCTTAGCAATTAGAGGGATGGAGTAGGTGGTGGGCAGAGGAGTAAAGGAAAGGGGGTCAAAGGTCTTCCTGGAGCATCGTCCATCTGGGACATGAATACGATACGGAGGATGGTAGAGGAGGGTGTGGGGGGAGAGCTGGGGGTGCAGTTACACTTGAGTGCCAATGATCTGATGAGTTACCATGTGGAGACAGTTGTAGCCCCTCTCTGGCGCTGTCCTGGAGAGGGTCACTGCCCCTGGCTTGCCGGTCGTTACAAGACCAAGGGGCCTGGGTTCCTATAGTTGACCTCAGGGTCCATTCCCAAAGATAAAATAAAATGGCAGTGCCTCCACCCAGTGTACATATTAGTGGGCCTGACTGCTTGCAGTACAACCCCCTGGGACGTTGTACCAACCAACCTCCCCAATAGTTACCTCCAGGCATGGACTTACCAAGTTTGAACCTCTCCATTTCAGTCAATGACCTGCTCACTAAAATTAGGCTGTGGATCCATTTTCTGCTGCAAAACAATAGCTCCATGGTTTATTTACAGGGAGGAGGGTTTAGGAATGGGGTGAGTGGAATGGAGTTCAAATAAGCATTTTCCCTTTCATTTCAAAGATTTGCATTTCCCAAAATCACATTTCCCTTTTGCTTCAATTTCCAGCATTTTGGTCAATGCAGCCACCAAATCTGTCTGACTAGCTAACTGCTGCAGGAGTGCCCAAACCCAAACCCGCAGGTCCCAGTCCCTGTCAAACCCCAAAGTCCTTCACTGGGTACCCAGATTCTAGTTGCAGGCATGAGGTGCAGCTGGTAGCTGGTGTTGGCCCACTTATTTGAATTAAGTAACTTTTTACATTTCTCTCTCAACCCTTGGTTCTGTCTCCAGCCCTGGTATGCATGATTATACTATGTACAGTCCTCAGGTGCAGGGCAATTCCTGCTTTTTACTCATGGTTCTGCAGAATCAGTCCTAGATGGCACAGTTCACTGAATTCCTGGGGATGGATGGCGACACAGGCAGAACTGGGCACAATGCAAAGTAATGCACATGGGAAACAAAAGTGCAAAGTAATGCACCTGGGAAACAAAAACCAGGGGAAGAATACACAATGGGAGGTAGTAACAACAGCAAAATGGAAAGAGACCTGGGGTAATCATATCAGATGACCTTAAGGTTGGCAAGCAATGTGAGAAGGCAGTAGGGAGGGCTGGGGGGATACTGGGATGTATAAGGAGAGGTATCACCAGCAGAAAACAGGAAGTTGTTATCCCCCCCTGTACAGACAGCTGGTGAGACCCCATCTGGAGTACTGCGTCCAGTTCTGGAGACCCCATTTCCGCAAGGACATAGACAAGATGGAAGCAGTTCAGAGGATGGCAACTAAAATGGTGCAGGGTCTGCAAGAGAAGCCACACGAGGAGAGACTAAAGGAGCTTAATATGATACCCTTGAGGAAAGGAGGAGGAGGGGACATGATAGAAACATTTAAGTACCTCAAGTGGAATCAACAAAGTCCAAGAGGGTAGCATCTTTCAGAAAAAGAGATGTGCAAGAACAAGGGACACAATTTGAAGATAGAGGGGAGACGGCTCAGTGGCAATGTGAGGAAGTATTTTTTCACAGAGAGGGTGGTGGACGCATGGAACAGCCTTCCTGAGGAGGTTGTGGGGTCTAAAACTGTGGGAGAATTTAAGAATGCATGGGACAGATATAAGGCAATTTTGTGGGGGTAGGAAGAAATAGGCTGTTGGTTAAATAGGATCATCTTATCCTCTAGGTAGGAAATGGGCAGACTAGGTGGGCCAAGCGGTCCTTATCTGCCGTCAAAGTCTATGTTTCTATGTTTCTATGCTTCAATAGTGGGTACAGAGGCTGCAGCTTGCTCTCTTTCTCTTGCTAGCAGATCTTGCTGTTTCTCCCCTTCGGCCCATTACAGGCCCTGTTGAAGGACATGTGTGCAAAGCCTACTAACTACAGAGGACCCAGACCTGGGAGTGGCCCCATGGCCCAGCTCCCTCCAATCAGAGTGCCCTAGCACTCGGGTACAAGACCTGTGGTCCCCTACAGCGGCAGACCCCACTTGATGGGGGTTAGCGAGTTCCCAACCCGGCCCTGTGTGTCAGCAGAAACATTCAGCACATTCTCTTCTGCTTCTCTTTCTTTCTTTCTCTTTCCTGTTACGCTGTGTAGCCACAGCAATCAATTTCTGTCTTTTACTTGTTGTATCTCAGGAGCAGACAACAGGCACCCAGCCCAGAAAGGCACCTGTCCATCTTTCTGCTTTCACAGTCTCAACTTTAAAACAGCCACATTCTCACTCTGGCTCACACATATCACCTGCACACTCAAAGTCCCTTTCTAGGAGTGTGGATATGTTGTTCATCCACACTCTTTGGAATGTCTCTTTCCCCTTTAAATCTGGCCCGAAAGTCTTCAAGCTGGCTCCTCCCACCCACCTGGGTGGTAAATATCTCGGCTCCACCCCATGATGACAGATCTTCCTTTTCGCTGGAAGATTCAGGTTCCCTCATGCTACTTCTGCAGTATTGTAGGCCCTGGATACTAATCAACGGTTTTCACAGCCAATCGCTTTCTTTGAAACTCGTACAAGTTTATGATTCCGATCTGAGCGCATTGGACATGGAGGACAAGTCGTCCCCCGGGTTTCGCTGGTGTCCCTGCAGACAGAAAATGTCACACACTGATCCCCACCTCTCGTGTGTTTATTGTTTGGGCGTTGCGCATGACACCTCTTCGTGCACCATCTGCTTGGCCTTCCATCCCAAAGTTCTGGATGACTGCAAGGTCTTAGACTGCAAGGTGCAAGGACTGCAAGACTTAAGCTGGGGAGACTGGAGCTTTGCAATCCACTGGTGAAATCAAAGGAGGCAAGGTGGGCAGTTTCTGCGGCCATGGGACCTGCCAAGCAGCTTGACTAGATGGTGGTATTTAAAGAAGAAGCTGCCCAAGCCTCGGCCAGCCGAGGTTTTTTTTGTGCCGCTAAACCTTGGCTCTACCTTCACAGGATCCTTTCAGGAGCTGTGCCAGTCTCTCCCCACCAGGGGTGAGGCGCCCTCGGGCATGCACTCCTCCCACCCTAGAAAACGGGACAAGGACCCTAAGTCTTCTTCTCGGAGATGTTCCTGGGACCAAGAGAGGTCTGAATCCCAGGACCTTGCGGTCTCGGCCTCGGTCGAGATCGCTTCCTCGGCCGCTGGCTTCTCGGACCTTCCGTGAGGCCAAGGCACCGAGGCCGAGGAAACGTCCGAACCGACTGAGATATCTCTCAACCCGATCAAGCCGTTGTCACCAACCCCGGTCGCCAACTCATTGGAGAGGACACCTATCCTTTCCTTCCCCGACGAGGAGACCCAGCCCTCAGGTATCCCGATCGAGAGACAGGAGACAGAACCTCGGTTTTCACTGACTCCGGCCTCTCCCAATTGAACAAGCCGACCCCGTAGGTCTTTATCAAGGACCAGGACCCCTTCAGTCAAAAAATGAAAAAGGGTCACAAACAGTCTCAGAAGAGGCATCGCCACCGATCCTCATCCTCCTCGGATGAGGAGAGACTTCGACGGAAGCTCCGTCGGCGTTATGAGGACCTTATGTGACAACAGCTAATTCTGACCGGTCATAAGCCGGCTCTGCTGGCTTCACTGGCCATTACTTGGCCCCAGCCTCTTAGGCCGACTCTGACCCCTTCGGAACCGAAGACTCCGGTTCTTCCTCCGGTAGGACCAGCACGCATTCCTGTTCAGCCTGTTCCGGTCTCCCCACCAATTTTGGTGGAGCCACCGCCTAAGCAGTCTCAGGAAGGGGCTCCCTCAAAAGAGGACCAGACAGATATGCACCTGTTCCGTCATCTGTCCATCACTGTTGTCCCCCATCGCCCTGAGCGTATTGAAGGGGACATAGGCGGGAAACCCTTATATCCATACTCTTTGGACTCAGATACCACTGGTCTACACTCACACCCCAATGATGAGTTGTCAGGGACAGGCTTGGAGGAAGGTCCTTCCTCCTTCCTCTTTCCAGGGCATCCTCCACCTTATTTCAGAGTCAACTGCCTTGGAGCCCTTGGAGCCTATCCAAAAGAAGGTGGAATATCCTCTCACTGATATCCTTAAGAGGGGGGGATACCCCGACAGAGGCCTTACCAGTGGCTGAAGCCATTGTTGGCCCAGTCCTTGAGCTATGGCAGTGCCCTGCCTCTTGCCCGGCCCCGTCTGCTCACATGGCTCACAAGTACACTGTACCCATGGGATCCTTGGCGGGTTTCACAGAGCGTCCCTTGGCTGAGAGCCTTGTGACTGCCTCTGTGTTTAGACACACGGGTAGCTCAGCGGATACTGACCACACTCCAGACAAGGAGTCCAAGAATATGGACCATTCTACCCAGAAGGTGTATGCGGCCTCATCCTTGGGCCTTTGTCAGGCCAGCAGCTCGACAGTGATCATGGCACACTTCTCTCACGCCCTCTTGGGGTCGCTAGATGAAGTCCTCCCTCATCTCCCAGCAGACATGCAAACCACGGTTAAGCAGGTCCATGACCAGGGCCGTGCTGTTGCAAAACAGCAGCTCCAGAAGGCCTTGGATATTGGAGATTCCTGTGCCTGCTCACTAGCAGCCGCAGTGGCCACTCACCACAGGGCCTGGCTGAGGTTATCCTCTTTTCCGGTGGATACTCAGCAAAAGTTAGCTGACGTGCCCTTCCTTGGCACTGATCTCTTTGGTCCAGGAGTTGCAGGTCACCTCCAGTGCATACAGCAGTCCAATGCCACCTTGGATGCCACTTCTGCAAAGGGTTCTTCGGGCAAGAACCAGCAGAAGTGCAAGAAGAAGCCCTTTCGGCACTCTTCTCCTGCGGTTAGACAGCCCTCCTTCCAGGGAGGTCAGCAGCACCAGCAGCAACAGCAGGCTCAAGCTTGGTGCCCTAGGCTCAAGTAGGGTCCCCAACAGCCCCGCAAAGGAGGTCGAGGTGCCGGTCCAGGAGCCTCCTCCTCCTCTAAGCCTGCTCAGTGACGGGTCAGGGGTGGCCACCCCTACACCCATCATGCCAGTTCTGGGTCCTCCCGTGTGGAGCCGGCTCCGCCACTTTCTTTCCACCTGATCCAGTATCACTCGGACAGGTGGGTCCTGAAAGTGGTTGGTTGGGGACTGCCTCTAGAATTCGAGCAGTACCCTCCCTGCCGAGCCCGTGCCCCTCGGGAGGAAAGGATCTCAGTTTGCACTCAGTCGGCCCTTCAGGATGACATTGCTCAGCTCCTGCTCAAGGAGGCAGTAGCTCCAGTGCCAGATCCTCCTACATACCCAGGCTTCATGTCCAGGTACTTCCTGGTGCCCAAGTGGATGGGGGGGTTGGCGCCCTATCCTAGATCTCCACGACCTGAATCAATATCTCAGGTTTTGCACCTTCTGGATGGTAACTCTGAATCAGCTCATACCATCTCTGGAGCGAAACATGTGGTTCTGTTCACTGGATCTACAGGATGCGTGTTTCCATGTCCCAGTCCATCTGTTCCATCAGCGGTTCCTCCCTTCAGGGTGGAAGGGATGCTGTCGAGTTCAAGCCATGCCATTTGGCCTGTAATCAGCCCTTGGGTCTTCACCAAATGCATCGCAGTGGTGATGGACCATCTACGAGTCAAGGGGTTCAGATATACCCTACATCAATGATTGGCTCCTGGCCAGTTCCTTCCTGCAGGAGGTGGAGAGGTCCAGGGACCTGGCCCTCGAACCTGTTCCCAATTAGGCCTCCTGATCAACACGGCCAAGTCGGAACTCATTCCCTCTCAGGTGATGGGCTTTATTGGGGCAGAGCTCGACTCTCGTCAAGCCAGGGCTCGGCTCCCAGTGGACAGGGTGGATGTTCTTTCCTCCTTTGCTCAATCATTTCTGGTTGGGCACTTGCACCCTGCCTGGGACTTCCTGCGCCTTCTGGGTTACATGGCGGCATGCACCTCAGTGGTCAGATTGCACATCGCCCCTCCAGTGGGAGCTGGCAGCTCATTGGACTCAGTGTCAGGGTCATTTCGACCAGCTGGTCACTGTCACCCAGAAGATGTGGGACATTCTCCAATGGTGGACCATCCCAGGTTGTCTGCAGGAAGGGACCCCGTTTGTCTGCCCCAAGCTGATGGTCATTCTCACGACTGATGCCTCTCTCATGGGCTGGGGAACCCACATGGGGGACAACAGAGGCCATGGGTTCTGGACCCCTGAGGTCCCAATGCCACATCAACCTGCTGGAGCTCAGAGCAGTCAGACTGGCACTGTCAGCTTTCGCTCCTCAGCTCCAGGGGTCAAGTGGTTCAAGTTCAGACAGACAATACCATGACCATGTACTACCTCAAGAAACAGGGCAGACGCTTACTGCCTGCTATGCAAGGAGGCACTCCAGATCTGGATCCTCGTCAGCCAGTTGGAGGCAGATCTCCTTGCCATCCATGTGGCAGGAGTCTCGAACCAACTGGCGGATGCTCTTAGCTGCATAGGCCAGACATCCGATGAGTGGTCTCTCTCCTTCAGAGGTAGCTTACAATCTTGTTGTCCCATTGGGGCAAACCGTTGGTGGACCTGTTTGCCTCAGGGAGGACACCAAGCTGAGGCTGTACCATTGCCGCCCCCTCAGCAGGGCTCACTGCAGGGGATGCCTTCTTGAGGCCATGGACCCCAGGCCTCCTCGCCTTCCCTCCATAAGAGACAAGGTGAAGGTGATCCTGGTAGCCCCAGATTGGCCATGCCAGTTCTGGTATCCAGATCTCCTCAGCCTCAGCTGCAGGGCCCGGGCGACTTTGTACACACGGACCTGATATCATTGAACCAGGGAAGGTATTCCATCCAGACCTTCAATCACTGCACCTCACAGCCTGGTACCTGAGTGGCTAGAGTTACAGGCTCTGGGTCTTTCGAGGATGTCTACACAGTTGTGCAGGCATCTTGTAAGGAATCGACCATTAAATGTTATGCCTTCAAATGGAAAAGGTTTTCCATTTGGTGTCACGGTAAGAGTCTGGACCCCGTATCCTGCTCTGTGGCTAACATTTTAGACTACCTTTGGTCTCTCTCTCTCCAAAGGGGGTCTACAGTCATTGACCCTTAGGGTGCACCTGGCAGCCATTTCCGCTTACCGGGCATGAGCCGGTCAGTCGACATTGGCACAGGAGACAGTGGTCGAGCGCTTTTTCAAAGGCCTGGATCACATATCCCCTCTGGTGCATGAACCTCCACCTCCATGGGATCTTTTGCTGGTTTTGGCAAAGCTCATGGGCAAGCCACTCGAACCCATGCACAAGTGTGAGCTCTCACACTTGTCATGGAAGACTGCCTTCCTGGTGGCTATCACATTAGCCAGAAGGACAGGGAAGCTCCAGGCACTTTCAGTGGACTCCCCTTATCTGGTCTTTCACAGGGAGAAAGTTGTCCTGTGCCTCCACCCAAAATTCCTTCAGAAGGTGGTGTCAGAGTTTCACCTTAACCAGGTGTTGACTTTGCCGGTATATTACCCTAACTACACCTTGGACACGAATACAGGCTCCATACCCTGGACCTTAGACGTGCTGTCTCCTACTACAAGGAGAGGAAGGTAAAATTCAGGGAGAGGTTCACCAGCTGTTTGTCACCTACGCTGAAGCTGCTTCTGGCAGACCTGCAGCCAAATGGACCATTGCAAGATGGATTACATCATGCATAGGTCTGTGCTATGAGTTGGCGGGCAAGGAGCTTCCCAGAGGGATAAGAGCTCATTCTACCCGCCATACTGCTGCATCGGTGGCTGCTTCCAGGGACATCTCTATCCAGGAAATCTGTCGGGCTGCTACCTGGAAGTCAGCAAACACCTTCATTACCCACTACCACATCGACCTTGAGTCACGTCATAGTTTTGGGGCCTCGGTTCTCCAATCTCTGTTTCCTAAGTAGGGGGTGTGCACCTTGCCTCCCTCCTCCCAGAGAACAGCTAGGAGTCTGCCAAAGAGTGTGGATGAACAACATATCCACACTCCTGGAAAAACAGGTTATTCACCTGTAACAGTAGTTCTAGGAGTGGTATATGTTGTTCATCCACAAGCACCTACCCGACCTCCCTGGCTTTAGGCGCATCACCTTGCTTCCAGTGGGCTAAGATCTGGCGTCATGGGGTGGAGCCGAGGTATTTACCACTCGGGTGGATGGGAGGAGCCAACTGGAAGACTTCCAGCCAGATTTAAAGGGGAAAGGGACATGCCAAAAAGTGTGGATGAACAACATATACCACTCCTAGAACTACTGTTACGGGTGAGTAACCTGTTTTTTCTCACCATGCAGATACTTAGCAATTCTCTGAGTTGAAGAGGCTCACTCTTCCATTCTCTTTTCTCAGCACATTTATATCCTCTCGTTCCACATCATTACTCAGTATTCCATCTTTTTCCAGGCTTAGATGCAACCTTTGTCCTTTTACCCAGCTCAGGACACAACCGTCATTCTTTTTCCAGGCTTAGAAAGCAACCTTTGTCTTTTCTGCAGGATCAAGATGCAACCTTTGCCCTTTTTTCAGGTTCAGGACACAACCACTTTCTTGCAATTTGCAGCTTTCCCTTTTCCATTTGAGCTGCCCTTCTCTCACCGCTGTGGTGCAACTTCAGAACACAGAAAATTCAGCAACCTGCAGCTTTCCCTTTTTTCTCTTCCAAGCTGCTCCTTTATTGCTTCTGCTTCCTTTTTCCTGTTGGGGCAGGCACTCCCTTCTCTGGAGAACAAATTGATGGCAGCCCCCAGGCAAGCCCATCTTGCAGCCCCATTCTCTCCAGGGGCAGGAGCCCCCCCCCGAAGGAGCTCCTACTGAACTGACTCAATCTCCAACTGTCCTTGGCTTTTGGGAGCCCTTTCTTCGCTCCTCACTGGCTGGAACCACTGTCCTTAAGAAAATGAATATACATGGGATTCCCTCGATGCCTCCTTGGTGCAGAAAAAGGTCAATCATTCCTTGGTATTTCCCCCCCCCAAAATCCTTTCAGTCAGTTCCAGAGTCCCTGGCAAGATTCCTAGCTCGGTGGTTGGCTGGTTGATATCATGTGACTGCTAAATATGGTGGCTATAGTAAACAGTCCCACACAGTTTGTGCAGAGTCCCAGAATCAAAGTGTCCCTGCTGCCAAACCCTTTACTTTTATTTAATCATTTCCCCACCATTTGGTAGCCACCCCATTGCCCTGCAAAGTGACTGCCTTGTTTTTACACATTTAACCTGCCCTATCTCAGTCGCTGCTGCCATTTCCTAGTGTCCCCAGGCAGCACACACACCAGAGCAGCCCATATAATGCTTCATTTTGTTCCCTGACTGCAGTCTGTGTAGACTCTTTATTTATTCAACCTCACACACTGGCATTCTTCACCCCATTACTTTATTTATTTCTTCCTTCCTTCCCTGTAGCTAGTGCTATCTCTATAATTTGCCCCAGTGCTAGACAGGACTCCCATGACTTCAAAGGGATGCCACCTCATGAAAATTAATGAAGCGGCTCCCATTCTCCCTAGTGCGATTGGCGCTCACAAAAACTTGGATTGCGCTTCCCACCACCTCTCGGTCCTGTCAATGTCTCGGACCCTCTCTTGTATTACCCTGGGATCAGGACCACTGGAGAGGCACACTGAAAGGCTGCCAAAGGCCACTCAATAATGTGCTTCTATGCATGCGCGAAAGCTACCGCCTGCACCGCAGTGCCATTTCCAAAATCGGTGGCTCAGACAACTCCCTCTGGCCCCATCTCTCTCTAAAACCATGCGGCAGCTGGCAGGAGAGACCAGAGGACACAGGAGCACAGTCAGGAAGCCACCCAAAAAGAATGGGTGGAACCAAACCCCAGGAAAAATTAGCCTTTTCAGGGGCTCACAGGTAAGCCCCAACAGGGGTTACACTGTGAAACTGAATTTTCAGAGGCTGAGGACAGTTTTAAAGTGACCTCAGTTTCCTGGCCTTCCAAGATCTGTTCTGTGTTGGGGAGGGGGAATGGGAAGGATAAAGAGAAGAAGGAGAAGATTGAGGAGTTTAATGGGTGAGTGGAGGGATGGTGTCAGGAGGAGGGATACCACTTTGTGGGGGACTGAGGGAGCTTCAGGGACAGGAGGCTTTTCAATAGTGATGGCCTTCATCTAACAAAAGAGGGGACCAGTATGCTGCAGCAGAAGTTTGACGTCTACATTGGTGAACTTTTAAACTGACTGTGGGGAAGGCTGAGGCTGGGGATGTCACTGAGAAGGGTCAGAAAGTGGGGAACCTAGCTAGTACAGCTGCTGAACTAGGGGCTAGGAGCCCTGGGTGGTAAGCAGCAAGGCATAAGTTCATAAAAGGATACAGAATGATGCCAGGGTGAGTGGGGTTGGGGGGGCACTAAGCCTGCAACAAACAGTAAAACAGGAAATTAAGGAAGCTAGGGAAAAATGAACACAGAAGTCATGTGAAAAAAAAAACAAAAGGGATATGGGCACAAGATGGAAAGCAGTCTGCCTTAATGCCAAGGGTCTGGGAAAGAAAATTAGTGAGCTTCAGGTGATGGTAACAGATGCTGGGCTGGACCTCATAGCCATTACGGAAACCTGGGCCACAGAGAACAATGACTGGGACCCAACAGTTCCAGGCTACACCACATACAAGAGTGATAGGAGGAAAGTAAAGGAAGAGGCTAGCCCTCCATGTCAAGGAAGGAATCAAGGCAATGGAGGATGGATCCATCAGGGGAGAGAATGGGGTAATAGACTTGCTAGTTGGTTCAGCTCACAGAGACAGCAGGTCAGGAATTGCACATGGGGGTGTCCTACAGACACCAGGTAGAGGGAGAGAGAGAGCAATAATGAACTAAGGCAGAAGTAGAGAAGGGGGCAGCAAAGGGGAAGGTGGTAGTATTGGGGGATCTCAACCTGCCAGACCTTGACTGGGACATTCCAGCTGCTAGGAGCACCAGAAGCCAGGCCCTGTTAGATACACTGCAGGACTGCATGATGGTGCAGCTGGCCAAGAGACCCACAAAGCAGGCTGCCATTCTTGACATGGTACTCACTAACTTGGAAAGGGTAGGCAGAGTGCAGGTTGGGGAACCATTAGGGTTCGGTGACCATAGCACCATATGGTTCAAGTTGGCATTTGATATCAGTAAGCCCTCACCAGAGGCTGAAGTTATGCATTGCAGAATTTCAGAACAGCTAACAAAATTTGGAAGGCCATGTGTGCTAATGCTAGAAATCTGGGAAATAATATTCCAGACCTAGAGGCCATCATGGTGGAGTCCGACCTGGATATTGTGGCCATTACCGAGTCATGGTGCACAATGTTCAGAAGGGACAGGGTAGGAAGGAATGGAGGGGGAGTGGAGCTTTTTGTAATGGAAAGCATAAAAGTAACAGAACCACAGGGAATTCGGGGCAGATGTGCTGTGGGTCACCTCAGGTCAGAAAACAAAGCCATTATTCAGCCAGGTGTGAGGTATAGGCCTTCAGTGCAGGGGTAGGACTTAGACAAGGAAATGTTAGAAACAATTGGCAAAATGGCTGAAAACGGTGAGGTGTTGCTGGTGGGGACTTCAATCTGCAGGATGTAGACTGGAGCCTTCCTGCTGTGGCTTCAGCCAGAAGCAGGGACACCCTGGACTCCATTCGGGAGACATTCCTCAGTGAACCCACTTGTGATGGGGCAGTACTGGACCTGGTACTTACTAACATGGACAGTATTGCAGACATCAACATGGGTAGCCATTTGAGGATCAGTGATCATCGTACAGTGTGGTTCAACATAAGAACAGCTGTGGAATCCAGCCGTGCAATGGCGAGAGTCCTGGACTTCAGAAGGGCTGATTTTACAAAGATGGATGAATGCCTCAGGAATGACCAGGCAGGGGGAGACAACCTGGGGAGTGGAGGAAAAGTGGGCCAAAGTAAAGAGGGCATAGTGAAGGCAACAAACCTCTGTGTCAAGCAAGTAAGCAAAAAGTAAGAAGAGGAGACTGGTATGGTTCTCAAAGAGATAGCAGGAAAGGTAAAGCCTAAAGAGTAGTATTCAGAAGGTATAAGGAGACCGAGAGAGGAGGATAGGAAAGTGGTCAGAAAACAGAGGAAAGCAGTGAGAGCATGAAAGGCGCAAACTGAGGAAAGAATAAGCTTAGACAATAGCAAAGGGACAATACATTTATTAGGTATGTTAGGGAAAAAAGGAAGAGACAAAAGGAGGGACTATATGGTTGAAGGGAGGGACTGTGGAGGGGATCAAGAAAGATAAACATCTTGAACAAATACTTCTGCTCAGTGTTCACAGTAGAAGGGGAAGGGGAGGAGTATCGAAAGGTGCCAGGAGCTTTGATGGGAGGGAAATGGACACCAGTCCATTTTCTCAATCAATCAATCAATCAATCAATCAAGTCTTTATTTAACCAGGCGTTCATCGTTGAGCAGAAGCTCATTTGCAAGATGGACCTGGGTGGAGCATGAACAATTGTATATACAGGTCAACACAGGTATTTACAAGGCAATACAGATAATACTCTTTACAGAGAGGAAGAAAGAAGTTCATATGTACATAGAATTATACAGATATTGTACAGATTACACGGTATTTACATACATAGAAGTGTCTATAGGAAGATAAAGCAGGTTATCTAAGGTTGCAGGAGGAAGTAACGGAAGAAAAAATAAAATAAAAATATACACCAGGTAGAGGTGAAGGTAGGGAAGAGAGGGAGGGAAGTAGGGAGAAAGGCTAGGAGGGCACGGTGCACAGAAAGGAGTTGGTAAAGCTGGATGTAGAGAAGGTGGATGGAGAAAAGGAGTATGTGAGCCGGGATTGAATGCTATAAATGCAGGGCATGGTAGGATGTCACAACCCAGGGTAGTGAGCTCCTATCCGAGGTTGGGAAAGGAAGAATAAGGGGATGGATGGGCCTAGTGTTGATAAGACAGGGGGATAAGAGAGAGAACAATTAGGCTGGTGAGGAGCAAGCTGGGGGGTCAGTACTTAAAATTGGGTCTAGGCGTGGCTATATACCAGTGCAGACACCGGTACTGGGTCTGAGTGGGTGAAGCAGTTACATACTTCTCTGATTGTATGGAAATAAAGCATCTTGAAAGCATTTATACCGATTAGAGTGCTTAATTTGAGGGTTTTTTGTAGATCGTTCCATAAGGTAGGTAGCACGAAGCTTATGGCTGCCCTGCCAAAGCGGGATTTTGCTTTGGATACTTTAAGTGTAATAGCTGAGTAACTTCTTAACACGTATTTCCCAATTATACTCAGGGGAAGACAGCAGGAGATATAGTAAGGCAGCTTATTAGAGATGGCTCTATAGGTCCAGAGAACAGCGTTTCTGTGGCGCCTGAACTTTAGTGATGTCCATCCCACTGCCGCATATAGGGTGCAGTGATGTGTGTCGAAGGGGAAGTCCCGTTATAAACCTCAGTGCTTGATGGTAGAGTGTGTCCAGTTTAGCCATGTAAGAGTTGGGGCATTGGCTGTAGAGGAAGTCAGCGTAATCAACCAATGATAGGAAAATGGATTGGACCAGTTGTTTCTTGGCATCTCTGGTGAGAAATTGGCTGATTCTAAAAAACAGTCCAAGCCTTTGCCGAAGTCGTTTTAGCAAGTCCTCGATATGTGAGGAGAAAGTCTGAAAAGCTCTTACTAACCTGAAGGTGGACAAAGCTATGGGGCCAGACGAGGTACATCCAAGGGTGCTGAGGAAGCTCAGGGGAGGTACTAGCTGCACCACTGACAGATCAATTTAACAGATCACTGGAGACTGGTGTGGTCCTGGAGGACTGGAGAAGGGCAGATGCAGTCCCACTTTACAAAAGTGGTAGCAAGGAAGAGGAGAGCAATTATAGGCCTGTCAGCTTGCCATCAGTGGTAAGTTAATGGAAACACTACTAAAGGAAAGGATTATGGAATATCTTGTACCAATATCCAGGTCATTAGTCTTGAGGTGGACAATAACATCCATTTCCACCTCCTGCCCAGCTGCCCTTGCAATCCTCAGAATCTACCTCCCATCCTCCTGGCCATGGTGCCTTGTGGGCCTCTAACTCTCTCTCTCCCTCTCCCTTCCTATTCCTAAATATCCCCCTCACAATCAAGTTCCCACTAGAAGTTGCTTTCTTCTCCTCTGGGGTCCTTTATCACCCTTCGTTGGCTCTCTGCTACTGATGACCCTCACATCCTCACTGTCCGCAACCATGGGGGCCCCCTCCTGGCAGTCCCACTCCACCAAAACAATATAGAAATTATGTGGTGGTACCAGTTGAGGAATGTGCCCCTTGACCCACTGCCCCAACCCTTTTAGAGCTCACTATAGCCCAGTTATTCCTCCTCCCAGGCATCCACTGAGGCAACAGTGTCAGAATTGGTGGCCCCTGGGTGTGGAAAGAGGTTGCCTGATTCCTAGCCAACATGGCCTGGAGTCTAGTGACCTCTTCCCTCAACTCAGAGAGGTGTGTGCAGATGGGGAAGCACCATAGTCTCAATAAAGTCTCTCTGAAAACTACTGCCCCACAGCCATTGCACTGTACCACACCTAGCATTTTCAGTTATTCCACTTTCCTGTGTTACTTGGAAATAGTAAGGTACGTTTACCCATGACAGGATATTTCCAGTTTCTCCCCTTTTGTTGATTATTATGCCCCCTGTACATCTAACCTAAATAGGGTGTTACTTCTATTCAGAGGTTTGACCTGCCCTTATGTATCCTTACCCTTAATATAACTGATTTCCTTTATGTGTTTTGAACACACTGTAATAATCTTTGAAAAAACACTTTAAAAACAACTTATAAAAAACACTTCAGCATCAATACAGCTATACTATCACATTTCCAAAAACAATAATAATGCGAAGTAATGCAAACAGAAATAAAATACAGATTATCAACCCCTTTTTTTGTATTGCACCTTATAAATTTTATGAATTAAGCCTACTTGTATACTTACATCTGATGTATTGATGCTGGGTGCTTCTCCTCACAACATCTTACATATTATTACAATCTACACTTCGATTACAACAGCTTAGTGATTTGCACTTGGGATGCAACATTTCCTGCTGACTGCTTCCCCATGCTGACGCTCCCAAGTGTGTCACTTTTCATCTCTTGCCCTTAGCCTCTGAACCACAGTGGAGGACTGGTAGGCCATGGTTCTTAAACATAGCAGTGTAGCCCCATCCACTCCAATCATCTGGCACACTCTGTTGGAGGGCTACCAGGATAGGGGCAGTGTCTGGGGAACCTGCAAAGTGCAGGAAGAGTCAGAATGTTCAGGGATACACATCTAACAGTTCTGAAATAAGCCCGACTGGCTGCCACAAATCCCCGATCAGCTGATCACTTCTGGAATACAGCTTTTTGACAGCCATGTTGCTTATGCTGTAGCCCTGCCCACTGCAGTCAGCTGGCACACTCTACTGGAGGGCTACCAGGAAAGGAGCAGTGTCCAGGGAACCTGTCAAATGCAGGAAAAGTCCAATTATTCAGACACACTAGTCTAACAGTTTCCCAGGTATATAAGAGAAAAAATAAGTTGAGTTGGGGATTGTTAGTCTAAAAGAGGGAGGAAGGGTAATAGAGGGGGATGAGTAGAAAGCAGCCATTCTGAATGACTACTTCTGCTCAATATTCACTAGGGAGGACAGTGGGCCTTTGACATAGAGCTGCTTAATGGCTGCTGAAAAGGGGTTCTCCAGAAATGAAACAGCAGGTATTTACTAGTTAAAGGGTGATAAAAGGACTAGCAGACCTGAAGATAGATGAGGCCCTGGGGATAGACAGGATACACCAAATGGTGCTCGTGGGAAATGGCATCACAATTAACTGAATCCCTAGTAGGTCTTTTCAATAGCTCTGTTCAGACAGGGGTGGTTCCAAAAGACTGGAGGGTAGTGGATGTAGTTCTGCTACACAAGGGTAGGGAAAAAGAGCATCCAGATAACTACAGACCTGTAAGTCGTAACTCTGCCGTGAGCAAACTGATGGAAACACTAGTCAAAGAGGACCTAGTGGACTACCTCGAGAAAAATGGGCTCCAGGATAGTAAACCGCACAGGTTTGTGGTAGGAAGGTCTTGTCAGACTAACCTGATGGTATTCTTTGACTGGTAACTAGAATAGTGGATAAAGGTCATGCAGTGGATTTACCTTACTTTGACTTAAGCAAAGCATTTGTCTCACTGCCACACAGAAGGTTGCTGAAGAAGCTA
Organism: Neoceratodus forsteri; assembly: GCA_016271365.2. Classification (NCBI taxonomy): domain Eukaryota; kingdom Metazoa; phylum Chordata; order Ceratodontiformes; family Ceratodontidae; genus Neoceratodus; species Neoceratodus forsteri. The sequence continues at coordinate 118,891,142 of JADMNL010000023.1, forward strand.
GGTGATCTGGGTGCAGCAAAACTTATAGTTAGATGGGTAGAAAGTTGGTTGGAAGGGCGACAGCAGAGGGTAGTGGTAAACAGAGTCAGATCCAACAAGAGGAAGGTCACACATTGAGTGCCATGGGGATCGGTACTAAGTCCAGTCCTTTTCAAAATATTCATCAGCAACATACAAAAAGAATATAGGGCAAGATGTGTTTCTTCACAGATGACACTAAGCTCTGTGGTAGGGCAAACAGTAAGGAGGGGGTAAGGGAGCTGCAGAAGACCTGCAAAGGCTGGAGAGATGGTCCATGGTTTGGCAGATAAAATCCAATGCCACAAAGTGAAAGGTTTTGCACATAGGGAACAAGAACCCCAAAATGGAGTACTGGATGGGAGGGGTTAATCTGGAGAACACCTGTGAGGAAGGGATCTAAAAGACATTATAAGTGACTCCCTTAAACAATCTAACCAGTGTAACAAGGCCTACAGTAAGGCAAACAGAATGCTAGGGTATATTGGAAGCGGTTTTGACAGCAGGATTAAAGAGGTATTACTACCCCTCTATAGATCACTAGTGAGGCTACACCTAGAGTACTGTGCTCAGTTCTGGAGTCCTTAGCTAAGAAAAGACACAAACAGGCTGGAGACGGTACAGAGTAGGGTAACCACAATAAATTAGGGCCAGCAGGGCAGATGCTATGAGCATTGGTTAAGGCACTGAAAAGGTACTTGCATGAGGCCAGAAGAGAGAGGGCTGATATGATACAGACCTTCAAGTTCTTGAGAGTCATTAACAAGGCGAACTGCAAGGAGCTATTCAATAAGAGTAGCAAATCTAGAACATGAGGTCAAGAGTGGAAGCTGGTGTGGGAGTTCAGAAAGGACGTGAGAAAGCCTTATTTTACAGAGAGCGTGGTGTAGCCATTGAGGCAGTGGGTGTCAAAACCATTAAAGGTATTAAACACTGTTGGGACAGAGTTAAGGGCTTAGTTGTTACTCAGCGGTAGTGTAAAAACAGGGAGCAAGGGGTGGACAATATAGACCAAGACCCAGTATTGAACGTGCAGACTAGATGGACCATTGGTCTTTTTCTGCAATCATTGTTATGTTTCTGTTTCTAAGGCTTCAAAAATTTAGAGAGAATGGACCAAAATGGGGATATGAAAATGGTAATATTAGCCAGTCAAGCTGTTACATTATGCAGCTTATTGATAAAAGCATTTTCTAAGTGAGACCTGCACTGTAACATTACTTTCTGACATAAGTTTATGATTCAGATTTGGGCAGATTTTGTGACCAAAATGCCGTGGTTAGGAGGGATCGAGGAAACATTTGAGTCAATATCAGGGACGACCCTATAAAATCAGGGACAGTTGAGAGGTATATTTTCAGCCTTGAGCTCTATCTTTCTGTCTGTCAGTGGGAGAATATCCTCCTTTTACACACGCTTGGCAACCATGTTGGATGTACTGATACTGCACCTTTTAATTAGAGTGGATCCTGTGGAATCCAATTTCCTATCTGGGTAGTATACTCAGAGGTCTGATTAGATGCTCTGTAAGTAACACATATAGGATAGTGTATGGGTAACCATACACTACAAGGCTATTCTTCCACCGAGTGGATACAATGCCAACTGATGACCTCGAGAGCGAAGTTTGAGAGGTCTCCAAGTCGGCATTGTGTATACGAGGTGAAAGAATAGCCAAGTAGTGTATAGGTAACCATACACTGTTCTATATAGTGTATGGAGAAAAAAAACACTCACTTTTCTATATTTTAAATCAGCTCTGATGACTGCCCTCGATTAACAACTGCCAGCACACCCACGTGCCACTATCGCAAAGCAAGGGACAAATCACAGTGCCTGTTGGAGTCCCTTGTATCATGACATCCTCACTAATGCAGAATGAAAGGATGTCACTACTGCAGCAGAACAACTTTTTGCTGTGTATGGATTTCCATAAACAACTGCATTCCACCATACACTATAATCACTTTCTGGACCTTTTCCATGACTCTTGACAAATTTCAGCTGCTGACTATGCCCCATAAAGCTGTTAACTATACAATCCCTTAAGGGTGAGTTGTCCTCTAGCTCCATCTGCTGGTAAGTCTGGGACATGTCATGCTTACCAAAAGTCAGACCCTCTAATAGCATTGCCATCAAAACTTCTGTCTTGAGAATGAGGTAGTTGACCAACTTGGAGACTTGATTCACAGAACTTTATAGGTCTCACAGATCTTAATGGATTTGTCTGGTTTGACCAAAGGCTCAATATGCTTTACCTATCAAAAAATTATACTGGCATAGCTTTTATGTATGCCCTTTATGCCCTCTATAATGTATATTTTGGCCGTCATGCCCTCCAGTGCTCTTAGTCTATTTTTAGAAACGAATTATTTTATAAAATAATAAAATATATTGTAAGTTCAAAATCTTCTGAAAAGCTAGTATTATTTTGGAATCTAATTTGAAAAAGGCTCCAAAGTTGCATTGTATCTCTTGTGACAGATCTCTACCTAGAAGATTTGGTCTTTCTCCCCGAGTCTCTCGGTATGGTATTTTTTCTCTTGGCCTTTATTTTTTAGTGGAACAACCACTAAGCCTGTCTCCTGATTTGACATCCCTGTGTAAGTACACACTTTTGTTCCTGTTTTCTCATTTTCTCAGGTGGACTCAGTCCTCTTAGGTACTGTTAATATGTATTTTCATTTATCAATGTAGCAGAAGCCCCAGTGTCCACTTCCATCTGTATGGACTTATCTTCCAAAGCATAAGAAGGTTTGAGGGTTACCCAAATGGAGAATAAGGATTTTATGTAATGTAATGCCACTTTTGAAATACCTTTCATGCCTTAATTAAACCACCACTTTTTATTTTTCATGCATGTGAACAAAAAAAAAATCTGAACATTTTGACAAATATATATATATATATTTAAAATCAGTCTGTTAGATGTTTACACTGATGTTCTAAGTAAACTTATGTAATATGTACATCAATGCACTGTTTTTAAATCAGTGAAACTTGCAACAGTTGTGTGCTCTCTAAAATCTTTTGCACAAAATTGTATGTTGCAAGCATGGGACAATTTAAACAGGGAACTGGCTTAGCAGACTTTTCTCTTTGGCCTATTGTTCACATGCTGACCTAGGTGCACGCCCTCAGGGGTATGGCTCTCTGGCATTAAGGTTACGTAACACTGCCCTAGAACTTCTCTCACCTGGATGTACCTCTCGTCTTGATGTACCTGCCTGCCTTTGGTAGTCGTATCTTTGGTGAACAGAATCACTGCCCTGAGTTTGAAATATCTCTATAGATTATTTACAGAGATTGTTTCAAGAAAGATACATACAAAAAAAGGAATTTCTCTGCACAGAAAAGTGTTAACATTATAGGGGTTTGAGTCTTAGATAACAGTTTTCCTTAGAGTCTTAGTGCCTCTGAGTACCTGATTCCCTCTCTCCTGCTGTCTTTTTGTAACCACATTGTGCCAGCAGAGATGTGAACCAAAGGTTTAGATGGATGTGCAACTGGTCCAGGACCCAACAAAGAAAGGAACCCTGCTGGATCTGGTGCTCACCAGCAGTAAGAAGCCCCATAATGTGGTAGTCCAGGAACTGCTAGTATCCAGAGACCATAAAACAGTGAGACTATAGTTCTAAATGGGGACCACCAAAGGGGCAAATACAATAACAGTATGGGATTTCAGGAAGGCAGATCTTGACAGAATTAGGGGCCTGTTGAAAGAAAGCATGGAGAATGCAGTGCAGACTAAAGGGGTTGAGGAAAAATGGAAAGCATTTAAAAAGGATTGCTGGAAACAGCAGCAAGCTCAGCTGGGTGGGTAACAAACAGAGCAAGGTCAAGGGGCCCAGTGTTGTTCACAACAGAAGTAAAGAATGTAGTAAGAGCAAAAAGAAGGCCATTCATAAAGTATAAGGTAAGCCAAAGGGGAAAGATAGGGAGGCGTACCTAGAGGCAAGATGGGTATCTAGTAAAAAAGTCAGCAAGGCCAAGGCAGACAGAACTCAAGCTGGCAAAGGGGTTGAAACAACATGAGAAGGCAGAGCACTGGGGCAGATAGCAGACCCACTTCACAAGTGCCAGTCAATCAGGGTAAGACCTGAGCTTGCAGGGCAGGGCTTCTCCCCTCTCTTAAGGAGCACCAGCACAAGTGATCCTCCCCACTGCAGCCCTCCACATGAAGGACCAAGTGCAAAGGACATTAATGTGTCTACCTGGAGTCAGCCTGGGGCTGGCCATTGGCCAGCCACACTGCTCCAAAGACCCCCTATCCTATCCTTACACTCCCATTTTCCCCTGGTGATATAAAGACTTTTGGACTCTACCCACCAATCTTCAACCAAAGGTGACTGTCACTTTATCTCTGTTATTGTCTATTATACTATACCCTCCTTCTCACCCTATCTGGGTGGATCATCCATACATGTTTTGTGCTCTCCATATTGTGGCTGCTTAATTATCTCAGTTTGCCTACTAGTTGCACAATTATAGTCTATTTCATTGCTGCCTAATTTTTGCACTACTCCTGTAATAAGTACCTTGTTTGTTTGAACCTATATAAGCGAGGTCTTAGCAACACCCTATCTGGGTGAATGCTACCAATCATTTCAACATCCTGCTTTACTGAAGTGCTGCTGATTGCTACCACTGCTACTGCCAGTTCAATTTAAAAATCTGTGCCAAAGTTGATCCTGGCTTCGCCCTATCTGGGTGAACACTAAAACTCTGACATTGTAGTAGCACTTACTGCTACTACTGATTCTTCCAGTTTAATTTAGTAGTCTACTAAAGTAGAAGCTTATTATCGCACCCTATCTGGGTGAGCGCTAATAGTTAAAGTAGCAGACTGCTTTGTAGTAACACTCACTGCTATTACTGATACTTCCAGTTTAATTTAGAAGTCGGTGCTAAAGCTGAATCTATTGCTACACCCTATCTGGGTGGCAACTACAAGCTCAGTTAGACATCTGTTTTAGTACTAAAGTTGTTGCCTAAAGTATTGATATGAGGTACAGAGGGGAGGCAATCAGTTGCGGCAGGTGCATTCCTGATGCATCAACCATCCAGAATATAGACAGGATAGAGAGGATGGTAGAGAGGGAGCGAGGGGAGCTGCAGATGCTGGTACTCTTGGGCACCAATGATCTGGTGAATCAGTCTATGGAGATGATGAAGTGGATCTTTCAAAGACTGGGGGACTGATTGGCAGCACACTCGGCCTCCCTGGCTTTTTCTGAGGTTCTCCCTGTGTGGGACAGGGAGGTTAGAAAGGATAGAATTAGAAGGCATGAGATAGAGAAATTTAATTGAGTACTCAAGGGATGGTGTCTGGAGAAGGGGTACTATTTTTTTTGGGGGGGACTGAGGGGACTTCTGGGACAGGAGGCTCTTCAAAGGTGAGGGACTCCACTTGACAAGAGAAGGGACCTGTGTGCTGCAGCAGATGTTTGATGTCTATACTGCACATTTAAACTGACCGCTGGGGAGATTAGGGCCAGGGGAACCAAGATAACAGATGAGAAGAAGGGGGATCCTAGCTAGTACTCCCTCACATCTGGGGGCTAGTAGCAGCTCAGTGGATATAAAGAGCGATGAGGTATGATCTGGGCCAGATGAAGGGACATTAAAGGGGGGGAATGCAAAGTCTGCAAATACCAAGAAAAACAAGAGGCTAAGAAAACATGAGAAACACAAGGGTCATAGACAGGGGAAGGGCAAAGGAGGTTCAGGGGTCAGATGGAAGGGAGCATGCCTTAATGCCAGAAAGCTTGGTAATAAAATCAGTGCACTAAGGGTGCTGATGGCAGACACTGAGGTAGACCTTGTGGCCATCACGGAAGCGGAGGCTACAGAAAATAACAACTGGGACCTGGTGGTTCCTTGGTACTTATTGCTCAGGCGGGACAGAGGAAAAGATTGAGGGGAGGAGTAGCCCTCTATGCCAGGGATGTCATTGAGGTGGTGGAGGATGGGTGCATCAGGGTTAATAATAGGGAGTCAGAGTCACTGTGGGCACAACTCACGGCAGCCTCGGGCAAGAAACTATGCTTGGAGGTTGTCTATAGACCTCCAGGGCAAGGGGAGAGGGGGACAGAGAATTTCACAGAAGACCTTGAAAGTACAGTAGCAAAAGGGGATGTTGTGACAGTAGGTGATCTAAACCTACTGGACATCAACTGGGATGTTCCGGTGTTCAGCATCACCAGACGTTAGGCCTTACTGGATGCACACCAGCACTGTCACCTGCTACAGCTTAAGGAGCCTACCAGACAGACAGCCATTCTCGATGTGGTGTTTACCAACTCAGAGGTGGTAGCTGTGGTGAGTGTAGGGGAGCCACTACGGAACAGTGACCATAACTCCATTTAGTTCAAACTGGCTGTCACAAAACCCACTCAGGAGGCCAGGCCCTCTGCTCCCACAGTACCAACCTCCGAGCGCAGTATTGTGAACAGGTAACAGACAGAGTAATCCTCTTGTCTGCTTGTGGGTCTGAATCACCTTTAGTCTCAAATTCTGGGGGGATTCAAACTGTGAACCTTATGCTAGCATATCCAAATGTACAAGCTGAGATAATCTGCTCTTCGGGGGGGATGCCAAATATCTTTCGGCTAAGGGCACTTAACCAGTTATCCAAAATGAACCCTTAAAACTCTATAAAAGACCTTAGGTATATTCTTACCTTTTTCCAGTTTGATAACACCATCAAGCTTATGGACAGTTTTGTCAGTCTTAACCCTCCATGCGTCACATGCAAAAGAAACAACTTCGAACTTACACCCAGGCAGTCTCTTTAAAATATAGCCTCTTTGGGGGGATGCCAAATATCTTTCGGCTAAGGGCACTTAACCAGGTATCCAAAATGAACCCTTAAAACTCTATAAAAGACCTTAGGTATATTCTTACCTTTTTCCAGTTTGATAACACCATCAAGCATATGAACAGTTTTGTCAGCCTTAACCCTCCATACATCACATGCAAAAGAAAGAACTTCGAACACACACCCAGGCAGTCACTTTATTATATAGATTTACTTAAAAATGGATAAAAATATAATAACTGTAAACACAGAACAATATATCACAGATTATGCAATAACATAAAGAAAAAGGTTAAAGTACAAAACATAAATTCCTACCACAATACAATTACACTTTTTCTATCTAATGTATTACCTCTGTACAGTGCTTAAGTTAGTTTTTATTTCTTAAGAGCCCACAAAGAAATAAATGTCTCAGTTGAAATACAGAATACAGGTTAAAAACTCTGTGTTTTCACCCCCTTCCATGATGTCATCTAGTTCCTCCTGTTAGGATATAAAAATTACACAAACAAGGATCTTCCTGTCAGGAGATATTTTAAATACTGTGACTTCAGCAAAAACTAATGTCCCAAATTATGACAGTCTTTAAATCAAGTCTTTCCTTTGATCTTCTTTTGTTTCCTGTTCCCTGTCAGGTCAAACATTTTACAACTTTTCACACCATCTTGTTATAACAATGTTTTTTTCCCTCTAATGTCATAAAGGTTTACGATCCCTATATCCTGGTAGCTGGGTCAGTTCTAAAAGTCAGATAAACAGTAGACCCTTAATTAAGGATATCTAGTCTTTTAATTACCTTCTGGTTTCAGGTTAATATATCCTGTTATTTCCACTAAAACCTGACCCATGGCACAGCTGCCTTATGGAGACAGATCACACACAACACTTTTATATTACAAATATTAAAGAACAATCATAACCAGCTGGCTAAGCGTTACACTGGCCCTTGGGACTGGAAAGCCCCAATTAATAACTGAAGTCATTGATTTTAGAAGGGCATATTTCAGCAGGCTGAGGGAAATATAGAAACATAGAATTTGACGGCAGATAAGGACCGCTTGGCCCACCTAGTCTGCCCATTTTCCTACATGATGGATAAGCTGCAGATCCTAGTGAACCATCAGTCTACTTCCTCCTACCCCCCACTAGGACTGCCTTATGTCTGTCCCATGCATTCTTGAATTCCTCCACTGTTCTTGACTCTATGACCTCATCAGGAAGGCTGTTTCATGCATCCACACACCCTCTCTGTGAAAAAATACTTCCTCACATTACCTCTGAGCCATCCTCCCTCTATCAGGTGTGAGACTGCCCGACCGTCCTTAGTTTTAAAAGGGAGTTGAAGACCCACCTTTTTAATATAGCTTTTAAGGATTTCTGTTGATTGGATTTATTATATTTATTGTCATGTTTATCTGTACAGGCACTTTGATTTAAGAAAAGCGCCTTTTAAAAATAAAGTTGAAATTGAAATTGAAAATTGAAATTGAAATCTTCAAATTGTGCCCCCTTGTTCTTGCACATCTCTTTTTCTGAAAGATACTACCCTCTTGGACTTTGTTGATTCCTTTAAGATACTTGAAAGTTTCTATCATGTCCCCCGCTCTCACTTCTTTCCTCAAGGGTATACATATTACGCTCCTTTAGTCTCTCTCTTCGTATGTCTTCTGGTACAGACCCTGCACCATTTTGGTTGCCCTCCTCTGGACAGCCTCCACTCTGTCTATGTCTTTGCGGAGATGGGGTCTCCAGAACTGCACACAGAACTCCAGATGGGGTCTCACCAACTGTCTGCACAGAGGGATAACAACTTCCTGTTTTCTACTGTTGATGCCTATCCCTATGCATCCCAGTATCCCCCCAGCCTTTCTTACTGCCTTCTCACATTGCTTGCCCCACCTTTAGGTTATCTGATATAATTACCCCCAGGTCCCTTTCCATTTTTGTTGTCAGTATCTCACCCCCCAGTGTGTACTCTCCCCCTGGGTTTTTGTTTCCCAGGTGCATTACCTTGCACTTCTTTGAGTTGAATCTAAGCTGCCATACATCTGACCATTCCTCCAACCTTGCCAAGTCCCTTCTCATCCTTTCCACTCCATCTTGTGTATCAACCCTGTTGCAGATCTTTATGTCGTCTGCAAAGAGACATACTTTTCCTTCTTGTTCCTCTGCAATGTCACTTACAAAGACATTAAAAAGGACCAGTCCCAATATTGAACCCTGCGGTTCCCCACTAGCAACCCTCCTTTGTTCACTGTGGACTCTGTTTACTACCACCCTTTGCATCCTGTTGTCCAATTAGTTTGCCTGCTAGGGCTTTACCTTAAAACCAAAACAGGTAAATCCCACCTCCTGCCCAGCTCAGCCCCACTTCCCTGCCCTGAGAGCCTTCTGAAGTCACCTTATTTGTAGTGATATACTTTTTCAATTGTACTTTATTGATTTACTGAATTTCAGTACATAAAAATATCAATAGCAGACATGCACGAATATACATTACATCAATTAATGAAAGAACATTGTTACAGTAAGGATCGTTTATGCACTTATTACTTCTTACATCACAGAGGAGTAAACTGATAATACTAAAGAGGAGTAAAATGATTAATACTAGTAAAACAAAACTGCCATACAAAGGCTATCCATTGCCGCCATGACTCTGTTTCTTATGGAAATAGGGTCTAGCATCTCTATATCCTATAAAGGAACATACAAAGCTGATAAACCTTTTTAGGAGTGTCTCAGATCTGATGGTATAATATAACATGCAAACTTTAATTTAAATACCAGAGCAGTTCCAAACGCAGCATATTATACTTGCACCTATAATAACCAAAGGTGCAACTTTCAACCTTGACTATTTAACTAGAAACATAATAGAAAGAGCACTCTTCATGCACAAGCAAAAGATCACAGAACATGAACTGTATCTCAGAAACTCGGTACTGGTTTAATATTGAGGGTCTTTCATAATCTCTCAGCTCGGACGACAGTAATGATTTCATACCTCATACTTCACTAACATAAAATTCCAGTTTGAGAGGCATGTTAAAGGCAAATGTGACTGAACCCCAACTCCACGAGCAGGATTCGATCGGGGGCAGAGGTCATCCTGAAGAGGGGCAAAGTTATATCAACTCCCTGACCTACTCACAGGTTTGAACCGAGGGGTTGGGGGTGGGGCAAGTTCCTGAAAGGTTTGCCCCATACATTTTCTGTGCCTCAAACTGCTTCCCCAGAGAATAGGGAAGCCTATGCCAGTTCACCAATGCAAACCAACTCTGCCTTTCTACTGAAACAGACTAGGGAAGGGTTAAATTTGCCTAAGTCTTTCACTGAACAGCTGTGCAGACAGTACCAGAAGACAGTTTATCAGGAAGTAGCTAGTGAGAGGAAGGGGAAGTCTGAACACCCCTCTCCTGTGGGCTCAAGCTGTGGGGTAGAGGGCTCTGTTATCTGAACAGCACCTCCCTAATGAAGAACTCGCTGACAGCCTTAATAGGCAGCTAGCTCAGATGTAGTATAGGGCAAATACAAAAGGGGATATTCTGTGCTCTATAAAGATTAATGCAGGCAGTAGTTTGGCCTTCCCCGTCACAATTCAGGACAGATAATTTAAAGATACACCTTCTTCCCTCGTGTATGACTGAACCTTGGTCAGTTACCATTTGTACAGAGAGTTGAAGTATGCAAACCCAGAAGCTGCAGTGGCAAAACATAACCACCCACTGGATAGCACCCTCTGGGAGAAGGTCCACTGAAACTGAAAGGGATTGTAGCTTTGAATTTTGCAATGTAAAGCATTCCTCTGTGTCATTATGCATACATAGTGCAAGGCATGGAGAAAGCTGTGTATCTGGGAGGTGATTTCTTAGTAAGGCTTGTAGTCAGCATCCAGTAGAACACTAATAAACTTGCCCTTCAAACCCAGCTTCAGACACCACACCAGCCTTTGGCTTACACCAAATCTTAGATGATAGCCAGTCAGACCATACCACAAATTTACCCAGTTAATAAAGAATAAAAAAAATCTGGCAAGTGGTTAATGAGCAGAGCATTACCATTCCTGGCAGGACTTGGGGCTTCCCTCTGAGACTGAATATTCAAAAGGGGACATAGTTTGCCTGAGAAAAATGCCTTATTTCTCCCCACCAGATCTTTCTTTGAGCTAGGATTAACCCTTTTTGGGGAGGGACACATCCATTTACTGGACTTTATTGGGAGAGTTGCCTATCTACTGGTGAATAAACCAGCAACCGACCCTCTTTTCCCTGCCTGCTCAGACAAATATTCAGATGGTGGTCGACTCTGCTTTCCATGATTTTTCACCCATCATTTCAGTTGTTGGTCAGATACCTGGTTTGGGGGTTGGGGACAAGGATAGCGGATAAACCACTTTGCCTTCTAGACAGATTATGTTCCAGCCAGAACAGCTGGCAAGTATAGAGTATGATTACAGGTGGGACGTTAAAGACAGCAGTCTAGTCCTGTCTGAATTCCTCCCCTTTGAGGAAGGAAAGCAGAATGCCTCCTTAGAGAAAGGGGACATGTCTGACCTGATTGAAGCCAAGGTAGAAATAGGGAAGTCTGAGCCATATCCTGAGTTCTCTGAGTGCTTTCATTGGCCAGGTGGCATTAGCCAGTGTGGTGCCAGATTCAGAGAAATCTGAACTAGCCACAATTTTCCCATGAGTTTCCCAATCTTTTCTCCACAGATAGTTTGGATTGTGGGAAAACTACAGCCCACACTGTCAGGCTGAGACACAACCTAATAGCAAACCTGTGTATGTTAGACAATACAAGTGACCTTTAGCTGCAGAAGCAATTCATGGAATTTTAGAATCCCTCTTGGACAGAGGCATTATATCTTCAAACAGGCTTCCTAGAAGTTGAGAAATGGTTCCAGATGCACAAACTTGTCCTGAACTACAAAAAAATAAGCTTCTGCTGTTCTCCTCCCCCCGACATAAGCACAGGTTGCATGCTATGCTAATAAAAAACAACCTCGGAGCCCCTCTTGAACAAGTTCAACAATTCAAATATCTTGGAACAACCTTAGACAGCTGTCTGTCCTATGTATCCCACATTGAGACTATTGTTAAGTCTGTGAATGGGAAACTAGGTCTGATATTTAGGCATAGAAGGAACCTAACCCCAGAAGCACTTAGACTTGCATTTAACAGTTCAGTGGTATCCACCATTGAGCACGGCCCAGCAATATATGTTGCAGCCACCCCCACATTGCTACAAAGACTGAACTTAATGCTTAACAAAGCTTGTAGACTAATCACGAACTCAGACTGGTTCACTCACACATGTGATCTTTACACTCAAACTGGCTGGCTCAATCTACAAGGTCGGATCAAATATCACTCTTGTATACTAGCAAAGAAAGCACTCAGTGGAGATCTACCTACCGGAACCTCCTACCTTCTACCCAGAGCTCACAAGTTCCACCATACCCAGGCTTCGGACTCTGAGCTTCTACTAGTACCAAGGTTTTGAACTACACAGTGCCAACAATCTTTCCTTTACTGAGCCCCTATCTAGCTAAATGGCCTTGGCCATGATCTAACAAGTCATACTGAGATGTCCAAGTTCAAACACCTTCTGCACAATCACATCCTGTTTCAGAGCTCTTGTGACTGCCTAAGTTGAGAATCTGCTTTGCCCTCTTGAACCGCAGTTCAGTTCCCTTTCAACCCTCTTACCATTAGCTTGAACTCCCCTCCTCTGGCTCATTCCTCCTCTTATCCCTCCCCCGCTTTCTACTCTCCACCTCCCTCCTGCCACTTACCATTCACTTGACAAAGCCCTATGCTGCCAACCCTAACTAATTTTCTCACCCCCCCTATTTTTCATCTACCCCTACTTCCCTTCCACTCCCCATCTACTACATTAAAATGTGATTTTTAATCTTATCTGTAATTGTATTTTCAATTTTTTGCTATGCTGTTTGTTGTTAGCTGAATTTGTCTCATTTTTTGCCTTCCTGTGTCAGTTTTTTTCCTGTTTCTGTTTTACCCTCCCTAACTATGACGTGAAACCTTTGTAAATGAGCTGTACTGTGCTCAAAGGTATTGTCAATCTGAGAATGAATAAATAAATAAATAAAAATATAACAGTACCTATAGTGCCCTTGTATGGCTTGTGTTAAAATCCACAGGTATGTGGCGACTATCGATTACAAATAGCTGAACAAACAAGTTCCCCTTTTATTGGTGGCCCATGGCATGTATCAATCAGAGCTAGGCCAGAATTGAGGGAGCCCAATACTTCCCTACCATAGACATAGCCAATGGCTTTTGGACTCTGGAGATAGACCACCAGGGACTAATAGAAGTTGGCCGTCTCCTTTTGGAGGTGCCAGCTGACTTGGACCCGGATTCCATTTGGGTTTATAAATTCTTCTGCTGAATTCAATTTGCTGCACAAGGCCTTGTCTGATGCAGAAAGGTGTGCTGTATTGGCATACATTGATGATATAACAATTGTTAGTAAAACATGGGAGGACCATAAAGTGGAACTCAGGCATGCGCTCTCCCAGTTGTGGGTCGCAGATGCAAAAATTTCCATCACCAAAGAACAATGGTGTAGGAAGAAAGTAAACTACCTAGGCCTAGAAATATTTACCAAAGTCCTTAGGCCTCAGGCCACATCAGTGCAGATAGTTATGTACTTAAAACTACCTACCAGTCTGACAGAGCTGCATAGTTTCCTAGGTATTTGCAATTAATCTAGCCAGCTCATCGAGAAGTATGCCCAACTGATTCTGCCCCTATTCAAACTCCTGAAAAAGGACAAGCATTGTGAGTGGGGCCCCCATCAGGAAGAGGCTGAGGAAGCTACAAAGGAAACTGGCTTACTCTCCTTGCCTGGGCTTTCCACAGAGAAGTAAAGAGTTTTACCCTTAGACAGGTCAGACAGACCTGAGCAGTAGTGTAACACTTTACCAGAAACATGATAAGGACAACCGAATTCTGGCCTATGCCAGCAAAGCATTTAGTGAAGTAGAAAGCAAGTACTATGAGTGTGAAAGGGGCCTGCTTGCTACCATGTGAGCATTGCAACATTTCACCCACGTCATCTGTGGAGAAAAGATAATTATGGAAACCTGTCACCAGTTCTTGGTGTACCTGCTGAGCTCCAGGATAAAGGAGGGAAGGGTGTCCAGCAGCAGGATCACCTCATGGACCCTGGCTCTCCAGTGTGATGATATTGAAGTAAGGTATGCCAAAAATAAGAAAAATACTGTAGCCCAGGGCCTAGCTGACCTCCACCTATATGCAGATCTGGGACTTCAAGAACTTACCTGTGCCCTAACTGAGGACCCTACAGATCACAGGCACCTTCCTTATGAGGAGAATGCTTGTCTAGGGCTGCCCAAGGCCTACATGAATGGGTGCTCTTTCTATGAGAAAAAGAAACGGTGTGCAGGTATGGGAGTATGCTGGGAAGAAGGCACATCTACCTTACCCCAGAAATTCCAGTTAGGACTGAAATCTAGCCAATATGCAGAGATAAGCATTTTGCTAACAGTTCAGACTACAGTGAATTTTAAACTCACAGATTTTATGATCTACACTGATTCTAACAATGCAAGATTAGATTTTGCCACCTACATTCCAAACTGGAAAGAAAGAAGGTTTAAAACTGCAAAGGAAAAATATATTAAACATGTTGAATTTGTTACTGCTATTGATCAGTTAGCACGGGACAAGGGGATCACCATTTATTGGAAAAAGGTAAAGGGTCATGATCTGATATGAAAAGCAATGACAAGGCCAACAGCCTCGCCAAGCAGGGGGCCCAGAGTGGCACCCCTTGGACATCTTTCCTTGAACTGGAGGTCAGGCTGGCTGAGGTCACTTGACAGCAGGCGAAGTGAACTGTGCCTAAACCAGAACCAGAGGCCACACCAGAAGCACCCTCATGGGCACCCTGGTTACGGTTAGAGAAGAAACTGACCCTGACATGATCTAAGCCCAGTTAAAATACAAAACTCTTTCTAAGTTATATAATTATCTGGAGAGCCCTGAGAGTCAGCCCATTACTACTGAAGACCTGCAGCAGGACAAGGAGTTAAAGGTCATGCATAACCAGAAACAGAGGTTCAGCCTACACGAGCAGCTGCTCACCTATGCTCATAAATCCTCTGACATTCCCAGGTGGGTGGTCCCTACTGGATATTGAGGAATGTTATTACGTCACACACATAATGAGCATTGGAATGGTCAACAAACCAGGACGTTGGATCCACACTTGTAACAGGACTGAGGTCAGATGCAGCCAAGGGGTTGCTTGCCACAAACACAACTGGGATTCGGCACACTCAAGACAGGTTCTTGAGTTGAAGACTTGGGCAGTTAGACAATGTGTCTTTTACCTATTGTACTACTTTGGGAAATAAATTATACACTGTTTTGCACTTAGCCAAAGTGTCTTCACTGTGTCATTTACCATACAGTCATCAACTCCAGAATCTCTCTTGAGTACACCAAATCCCAGCTGTGCATTGTAGTGGTCACACTGGAGATCAGAGCACCTATGAGGCCTTAAGAAAAACTGTATACTGGTCTGTCGTGTAGGAAACCTCAAAACCCAGGTTTCAAGCACCACTGCAAGTGAAAGGAGTCACTTTCCCCTGGTCTGATATTCAGATTGATTAGATAGGCCCACTGCCTACTTCAGCCAGAGAAAACAAGTATTTGTTCACTGTGACCTGTTTGCACTGGTAGAATGCATTTCAGTTCCGAGTGATACTGCCAAGAATACTGCTGCCATTCTGATTCAACACATCTTTACTAAGTGGGGGTTTTACCTTTGTGGACAGGATCAGATAGAGATTCTCATTTCACTTCAGAAGTGATGGTTAACCTATGTCAGATATTGGGAATCCAAAAGAAACTTCATATAGCCTATCACCCAATCCTCTGGACAAGAAGAAATAACGAACAAAATCTATTGTAAGCATACTCAATATGTATGTTTACGAAAATGCAAAGCATTGAGACCTCAAGGTACCACTTGTCTTACTGGCACTGCCACCAACACCAAATCAGTCCACTGAATTGACTCCATTTAAAATGATGACTGGTAGGCAGATGGTACTGCCCATGCATCTGTTATACCAAACCCCTGCCGAAAATATGTCAGCAGCTGTTGACATTCACCAATATATAACTGATTTAAAGTATCACCTGTGGTAAGAAGTTTACATGTTTTGTTTTCAATGTCTCATTCTGGTCATCTACAGCCATACTGCTAGGGGACATGCCCCTGATGACTACACAGCATGAGTGCTCCCCAACAAGAATGAAGAAATAGCTTTATTAAGGGGCAAATGGTTTGCTAAAGAAATGCCTGCAGTGGTTGCTAAAATGACCTTGACTGAAATTCAATCAAATGGCAGCGGACTGACAGGATGTGCTGGCATGAGCTCTGTGTCAGGCCCCCCTCCCGCCAATATCCTATAGCGGCTTTTTCTTTTTTACTTTGTTGTAAATGATCAGTAAATTTTTCAGACATTTTGACTGTGGCTTAGTAAGTGCTGGACCTTTATTGGCAGTTTTATTTGATAAATATTTAATTTTTATCTCAAACTGTTAAATCGGCCAAGGTGGTTACAGATGGACATCGTCTTCACATACATACTCTTGAGGAGCAAGCACATTAGTAATAAAATTGCAAGTATCCAGGCATTCACTTTTATTCTATACAGCACAAAAATGGAAGACAATTTAGTAGATATGTTCCCAGAAGGCAACCCTCTTAAAAGACCATTACCCATAGATGCAGAGGTACATGGAGGGACCAAGGCTAAAATCCCTTTGTCACAAAAACAACTCATTGTAGCTCACTTTGATCTGATTATGTCTGAGATAGCATCCAAGAAAATAACATTAAATGACATATCTGGTGGTCTGAAAGAAATTAAACAAGAACTTGCAGGTCATAAAATAAGAATAGATGATGCAGATTTTCTCTGCCACCTAAATCCCGATACGCAACCTGGCAATAACTAACTCACTGAAAATACCCTCTCTCACTAACGCTAAACTATGACTAACACTACCACTAAAATTAACAAAGACAGGCGAATTATTAAAACACAACTAAAAAAATATGAAAATAAAACTAACTAAGCTCAGGTAAAACAATAATGTAAGCTCCCTTCCAGCCCGGCGCCTACGTAAGGTGGTTGGGTGGGGGGCTCCCGCTGTCTTGGGGGTACTTGCACCTGGTCCATTGATGTGGCTGGACCTGATGCAAGCCTAGGTGTGACTGTGATTATTGTTGGTGCTAGTTAGAAACCAGGTGTCTAGCTAGAAAAGTACATGCTACTTGTTTTGGGTTCCTACAAAGAGAAAAGGCAGCTCTTCCCTTCCCCCCTTCCAAAAAGCAAGAGAGGAGGAAACTGCCTGCAGGCAGGGAAGCTTTGGCTACCCCTCCCCCATGGCAGGAATAAGAAATGGGTGGAGAAAGGCAGAGCTGGTGTGAGAGAGGAGAGAGCTTGGGAGAGAGAGAAGGAGAGCAGGGTGGAGGAGCAGGAGGAAAGGGAATCCTAGGCTCTCCAAAGGAAACCAGAGGGCTGTTTTGGTGGTTTTGCCTGGCAAAGACTCTGGGGCTGCATCTCTTTCCACCCCCTCTCTCCCCCCTTTCAAGCATAAGGAACAGGAAGGAGCCAGACAGCCACTGGGGCTGTGCAGGAGGACCCCTCAGGTTGGTTGCTCAGAATTACTGGGGCAGACTGTTTGGCCTGAAGGTACTGCGACCTCCAGCCCAGGGCATCTAGGAGGCTGCTGCATCAGGGGCAGATCTTTCTGCCAGGGGAGAAGCTGGGGAAACTAAAAAGATACCAGGGGGAGTTGAACTGCTGGGCCCCCCCATTGCAAAGATCAGAGGAACCAAAGAGAGAAGGACAAACAGACCTGCCTGGTGAAAGCCATATACAAAAGCATGCGGACGAAGCTGGAAAGGCCAGGCAGGTGAAGAACTATGTCCCCCATTTCGTGGGAGATGATGTGCTGTGGACTCCAGGGGTTGTCGCCCTCTCCAGGCACTGTGAGTACCCCGAGCTGCAGCTCAGGGGACACCATTGTTTTCTTTGCCAGGAGGGTCAGGAGGGAACCGTCCTCTACACCAGTTTATCTTTGTTTTCTTGGAACTTGTGTGAGTGTGTAAGGGCCCCAATGGTAAACAGCAGGCCTGCAGACTAAGGGACCGTAAGGTACCCACTAACTGTGACTAGTCTGGGTGCACACAGGGGAAAGGGGGGGAAGTGGGGATAAGTGAATGTTTGGTAACCAGGAGGATCTGGAGGATCTGCCGCCACCTCCTTTGTATTAGTTTGTAGTAATAAACTGGATATTTATTGTTCATCTGTTTCACCTGCTGTGTGTGTAAAACGATTGTGGGGAGTGATTGTGGGTCCGGGGGCGGGTCATCAGGGTAGTCTTTAGGGGGAAGACCATTACTTATCCTGGGGAAACATTCTAGCCTGTTCTACCCACAGGAGACAATGCGGATGCCCCAGGTGGAGGCACTAAGACACCACAGAAACTACAGGTAAGGACTCAGGCCAGGACCCTCAGGGAGGTACTGCTGAGCCCCCGAGACTGCCTGGGCAACCATGGTGAGTGGGATTATTGGGGGAGGTGTTACAAGTGGAGGCACCCCTGAGATTCATTCACTGACTGGATGACCCTGTGACTGTCCAAATGCGACTATGGTTGACTTCCCTATCCCACATTCAGTTGCACCCCTTTAGTATTCCTTGACTTCTGTAGTTGGGTGATAGTTTGCACTGGAACCAGGGAGATGGCATTCCAGGACATAGAGGACTGGTTCAACTTTGAGGGGCTAGACTCGCGTAAGATGCTACCTGTCCATAACATGGCCATGGGGCGATGGAAGGAGGACATATTAGACTTTTTAGAGGGGCCTGCCCGACTGTGGGCGGTTGAAGGTCCCAGAGGGCGGTGACCAACTGAGTCCTGGGGTGGAGGGACATTAACCTGGAGGCTGGGAAGGATTTTGTCCGTGAGGCCTCTCAAGGTCACCTCAGGGTCCAAAGCATTCTGGACCCCTATTAAAGAAAGGCTCGGCCAGTGGCCTGCCCCTCGGGGAGCCCGGCCCCTCGAGCCTCCCACCCAAGGGACAGGAGGTTTCATAACTCACCTGGGAGAGTGGCTCAAGGAGGAGGGGAAGACCCTGTATGATGTTCGGTCTCTGCTCCCCGGCGGGGTGTTGCTTCCGATAGGGCTGCCAGATGGCTTGATCCCCTACCTGGGCATGGCCCATGAGCAGTATAAGAGGTGGTGTACTTTCTCGGGTGCCCTCCCCATGCCACGGGGGAAGATGATTTCCACTCTTGGAGCAGTCAGGCAGCCCAGATGATCCAGGTCTGGGGGTGCCCGGAGGAGGAGAAGTGCAAGCAGGTCTTGGAGAGCCTCAGGGGTTTGGCACTAGACATGATCCGGTTCCTCCAGGCCAGCCAGCCCCACTGCACACCCCAGGAATATTTGGACATCCTGTGGAACACCTTTGGGGTGGTTGAAAAGAAGGAGAGGCAGTGTTGGGCCAGCTGTGGAGCACCACTCAGAAAGTGGGCGAGAAACTGTCCCAGTACATCACCCAAGTCGAGACTGTGGTGTGCAAACTGGCGGAAGCGGGGCATGACCCTCCTGCCAAGGTGATGCAGATGTGATTGGAGCAGATACTGAGGGGAGCAGTGCATTCCCCCCTGACTGTGGTTGCCCTCGGGCTGCGGGCTTGAAAGAGCAACCCCCCCTTCAAGCAGCTACTGGATGAGGTCAAGGAGGAGAAGAAGGAGGTGCAGCAGGAAGTGGGGGCCCCTACAGGGGGCACTCGCCACCACCAGTGCCACACTACAGCCCAAGGAGTCGGCCCAGCCTGAGTCAGTCGGGTCGCCGGACCTGGGGGCGGTGTTGCAGGAGGTTCAAGGCATGAAGGACCTGGTACAGGCAATGCAGCTGGCCATGGAGTCTCTCTCTTCCGGCCCGAGGCGCCTGATGCCCAACGGGCACCCCTGGGCTATATGGCTTCGCGGTTCAGTCCTTGAGGGCCCCAGGTCCCCAGGATGGGTGGATTTGCTTCAGGTGTGGGCAGGACAGCCATACCAGGTGGGGTTGCCACAGGGAGGTGAACCCCCCGCTGGTAGCTGAAAGGCACCGGGATCAGGAAAACTCCAATGGGGCCAGTAAGGGAGCAACCCTCACCCCTGAAATGGCCTTGCTCCATCCTCTGGACCAACCCCCATATACCTACCAACCGGGACATGCCAAGGGGCCTAATTTGGCCCTCGGGCTGACACTGAGGTTCTGGTGGAAGGGATGGCCTACTCAGCACTGCTGGACAGTGGATCCCAGGTCACCATCATTCACCGGCCCTTTAAAACCAGCATCTCACTCACCTCCCCCTCCAACCTCTGTCCGGATTGTCCCTGTGGGGTATCGGCAGCACAGATTACCCTTATGATGGGTATTGTGTGATTAGTATCTCCTTCCCGACCAAGGAAGGGGAAACCCCACCCTCCATAGAGGCCCTAGCATTGGTCTGTCCAGAGTCAAAGAGCATGTCGGACACCCCGGTGCTTATTGGGACCAATGCCAACATATTGGAGCATTTGGCCCAGATGTATCATGACCGGGGTGGCACAGGTGAGCTTGCAAGCATGTTGGTTACTGCCGCTGTGAAGCAGGTGGGGCTTGAAGTGACCTCTGATCCCACAGGGGCCAATTGGAGGCTGGGGTTGGGGGTTTGGCGATTGGAGGGAGGGAGACGACTGACTTCCCCAGGGGCACGGTGGTAGGAATCGCCCAGTTCAATCACGATCCCCTGAGAGAGGTGCTCATGCTCGATGCCTCTCCCCAGGCAGTCTGCCACCTGGGCTCTTAGTACAGAGGGGGGTGATGCCCACCCTGGCCAGTCCCGGCGTGTTACAATTAGGGTCCAGAATGAGTCAAAAAAAACGGTGACCATCCAGCGGGGTTGTGTGATGGTGTCCATCTTTTGGTGTGATGGGGCCGTGTCTGTCACCCCCGGTGAAGGTCCCGGGGAGGAGACAGACCCATCCTTGTTCAGTTTTGGAAGCTCACCAATCTCTGATGCCTATAAATGGAGCCTGAGCTAGAAGTTGGTGAAGTGCCAGCGGGTCTTCTCTTTGCATGAGTGCAACATGGGATGTGTCATCGGGGAAGAGCACCACATCCGACTGAGAGACAACCACCTGTTCAGAGAGTGGTCACAGAGGTTAGCTCCCAGGGATGCGGAGGATGTGAGGAAACACCTAATGGAGTTGCTGGGCACCGGAGTCATCACGGAGTCCCGCAGCCTGTATACTTCCCCCATTGTGGTGGCTAGGAAAAAGAGTAGAGTGGTGAGAATGTGCATCGACTACCACTCACTAAACAAACAAATTATCCCAGACCAGTACACAGTGCCCAGAATGGAGGATGCACTGGAGAGCCTGTCCAGGAGCAAGTGGTTTTCCGTGCTGGACCTTGGGAGCAGGTACTACCAGATACCCATGGCCAAGGAGGACAAGGAAAAGACCGCTTTCATATGTCCACTGGGATTCTACCAGTTTGAGCATATGCCCCAAGGCATATCTGGGGCCCCGGCCACCTTCCAACATTTGATGGAAAGGGCTATGGGAGACATGAACATGCTGGAGGTCACAGTCTATCTGGATGACCTTATCATTTTTGGGCGGACCCTGGAAGAACACGAGGCCTGGTTGATGAAGGTCCTGGACTGACTGGAGGAGTTCAGCCTGAAGGTTCTTCATCAACAAATGCCAGTTCTGCCAGCCACAGGTTAAGTATGTTGGGCATATAGTCTCGGAAAAGGGGGTACAGACTGACTCGGCTAAATTAGAGGCCCTCAAATCGTGGCCACGACCCACCCACTTGCACACCCTGCAGTCTTTCTTGGGGTTCTGCAGGTATTATCAGTGATTCATTAAGGATTACTCCCTGGTAGTACATCCCCAACTTACCTGATGCAGGGTTATCTGCCGACGAACTGGAGGAAGGGTCAGGCCCCCCACCAGGACTACCTGCGCATTGGGGAACCTTTTGGGTCCTGCTGGACATCTGAGTATGAGGAGGCTTTCTGGGAGATCATCTAGCGATTGGAGGAGGCTCCGGTCCTTGCTTTTGAAGACCCGCGTAAGCCCTACGTCCTGCATACTGACGCCAGCCTTACTGGCCTGAGGGAGGTCCTGTACTAGGAGTATCCCGAGGGGTTCCGCCCTGTGGCATTCGCTAGCCGGGGCCTGACCTCCTCCAAGAAGAACTACCCGGTGCATAAACTGGAGTTGTTGGTGCTAAAAGTGGGCAGTTATGGAGAAGTTCCATGAATACCTGTATGGGGTACCATTCACTGTGCGCACGGACAACAACCCTCTGACCCATGTCACCACCACAGCTAAGTTGGACGCTGCAGGGCATCGGTGGTTGTCGTCCCTCTCCACGTATAATGTCAGCCTAGCATATCAGAGTGGGCGGGCCAATGTGAACGCGGACGTCCTGTCTCGCCGTCCACACCCTGACCCCTCAGACACCCCGGTCTGGATCAAGCTGGCTGTGGTGCAAGTGCTCTGCTCGCAGGCTGGACCCCCTGGCAACACCACCAACTGTCCCACCTGGAGCATAGAGGTGCTGGGAGCTCCCCCCAAAGCAATCCCTGTGTCTTATCTGAATTTTGCTGGCTGGACCTTTTGTCCTTGCCACAGCCTAGTAAGACCGATTTGCAGCGGGAGCAAAGGGTGGACCCTGGTATCCGAGATCTGCTTTGGGCCCTCTCCGAGGGGGGGTCACCCCGGCAGGTGTGGAGCACCCACCCTGAGGCTTGGGGGCTGGTTAAGGAGTGGGACAAGTTGGTGCTGCGGGATGGGTTGGTAATGCAGTCAGTGCAGGATCAAGATTCCTCGGGAAATTCGAGACAGCAGCTGGTATTGCCCGGGGTCTACCGGGAAGTGGTTCTCAAGTCACTGCATGACGATATTGGGCACCTAGGCTATGACCGTACCCTGGACACCTGTTGGGCCAGGTTCTACTGGCCATGGATGAAGGCAGACGTGGAGGGCTACTGCAAGTGCTGCTTGTGGTGTATCCAACGGAAGACCTTGCCCTGACAAGCCGTGTCATTGGTCAACATCCAAACTAGTGGGTCCCAGGAGTTGGTATGCATGGACTTCCTGTTCTTAGAGCCAGACTGGAAGAACACAGCCAACATACTGGTCATCACGGACTACTACACCCGGTATGCTCAGGCTTTCCTCACCAGGGACCAAAAGGCGAGCACCGTGGTTAAGATCCCACAGCAGTATGTCCAACACTATGGTCTCCCTAAATGGGTCCATTCTGACCAGGGCCGGGATTTCAAGAGCCATTTGGTGAGGTTGTTTCTGGCATGTTATGGCATACAGAAGTCCCACACCACCCCTTACAACCCCCAAGGGGACCCCCAGCCCAAGCAGTTCAACCGAACGCTGCTAAACATTTTGGGCACCTTGAACCCTGCCGACAAGGCTAATTGGAGTCAGCAGGTGAGAAAACTGGTGCACGCCTACAACTGCACAAAGAATGATGCCACTCAGTGCTCCCCCTTCTTCCTCATGTTTGGTCGTGAGGCCCGGCTGCCAGTGGACCTGTTTCAGGGTATCCGCTGATGGGACCTCCCATAACTTGTACCTGGAGTACACCAGCAACCTATGGGAACAGCTCCAAGCGGCATACAAACTCACCTCTAAGGCAGCATCTCGGAGCTGTCAGGGGAAAAAAAGGAGGTATGATGCCGCAGTGTGCAGCCAGGACTTGGAGGTGGGGGACAGGGTCTTGCTGTGAAACCTGGGGTTCCAGGGTAAGTACAAGATCCAGGGCCGGTAGGCCCCAGATGGGTATCTAGTGGTGGAGAAACTGACCAACCTGCCAGTATACTGTATTAAGCAGGAGCATGGCCGGGGGCTCAAGAAAATGGTACATCGAAATCACCTGCTCCCCATAGGGGAGATCGTGCCTACCCTGGCCTCGGAGTCCAACCTGCCAATGGCAAGGTGCCCCATTACCCGAGGGATGAATAAGCGATGGGGACTTTTTCCCCCCACTGTGGGCCCTGCTTCAAATGCCCAACAGCCCTATATGGGGCCCCGGGACTCCTCCAGTGAGGCAAGCGAAGGGGAGGAGGGAGAGTCCTTTTGTCCACAATGGGGAACAGGGCCCGATGACCCCTTCCCCTGCTGGGAAGGGTCCTGCAGGACCCCCACCCCCTCCACCAGCTCCAGCCACTTGGAACCCCTGACCTACCTGGACCATGAGGCCCCGCCCTTTGTCCTGGCCTCCAGTCCCGGCATCGGGGCCACACCTGGAGTGGGTTTCGAGGAGGCAAGAGGGCCCCCCCGGTGTGCCTGCCTCCATGAGATACTGAGTCACCTGCCGTTACGGACTCTGCCCAGGTTGCAGACCCAATCCCCGACAGTGTACAAGTACAGGGATTGCCCAGAGGGAGGATGATGGACCATGGCCTTACTGGACTGACTGCGCCCCCTTCCCTGGTCCCTGTGCCAGCTGATACCTTGCCCCACAGATCTGGCCAGCCTCCCTGGCCCACCATGAAGCTCATGTACAAATCCCTAGGTGAACCCGGAAATCTGCCCCTTGATGTTCTCCTCCAGCCTGTGGTGCCGGTTCTCCATCCTCCTGTGTGTTGCTCTAGAGGGGTAGTGGAGGCATGTAGGTGCCCACCCCCTCTTACCCGCATATAGTATGCTACCATGATCCGACCTATCCAAGCTTGTTTGGGGATCCGATGGTTACTGGTACTAGTTAGGGACCATGGGTAGAGTCAGTAAAGGAGGAGGAGGCAGTATAGCACAATAGTCTAAGGCTCTGAGCTGCAAATCTGGTGACATCCAGCAGACCAGACCTGGGTTTGAATTCCACAGCTTCCACTTGCATACTGTGTGACCCTAAGCAAGTCACTTAACTTCCTTGTGCTCCCAGGTCACTCCTGTAAAAAAGCTTTCAGCTTAGTGTACTATTCCTGGTTAAATAACTAAAAAAACAAAGTGCCTGTTGGTGGTCATGGGTTTCCCAGAGGGACTTGTCAGGATGCCAAGTTTCCTGCCTTGGGAGTGTGTAAGCCCCCTCCCAGCCCAGTGCTTATGTAAGGTGGGTGGGGGCCTTTCGCTGTCCTGGGGGTACTCGTGCCTGGTCCATTCATGTGGCTGGACCTGATACAAGCCTAGCTGTGACTGTGATTATTGTTGGTGCTAGTTAGGAACCAGGTGTTTAGCTAGAAAAGTGCATGCTACTTGTTTTGGGTTCCTACAAAGAGAAAAGGCAGCTCTTCCCCTCCCCCCTCCAAAAAGCAAGAGAGAAGGAAACTGCCTGCAGGCAGAGAGTCTTTGGCTACCCCTTCCCAAGACAGGAAGAAGAAAGGGGTGGAGAAAGGCAGAGCTGGTGTGAGAGAGGAGGAGAGTTGTGAGGGGGGGGAGAGAGAAGGAGAGCAGGGTGGAGGAGCAGGAGGAAAGGGAATCCCAGGCCCCCCAAAGGAAACCAGAGGGCTGTTTTGGTGGTTTTGCCTAACAAAGGTTCTGGCACTGCATCCCTCTCAACCCCCTCTCTCCCCCCCCTTTCAAGCATAAGGAACAGGAAGGAGCCAGACAGCCACTGGGGCTGTGCAGGAGGGTCCCTCAGGTTGGTTGCTCAGAAGTACTGGGGAAAGACTGTTTGACCTGAAGGTACTGCGACCTCCAGCCTGGGGCATCTGGGAGGCTGCTGCATCAGGGACAGATCTTCCTGCCAGGGGAGAAGCCAGGGAAACTAAAAAGACACCAGGGGGAGTTGAACTGCTGTGCCCCCCCATTGCAAAGATCAGAGGAACCGAAAAGAGAAGGATGAACAGGCCCGCCTGGTGAAAGCCATATACAAAGGCCTGTGGATGAAGCTGGAAAGGCCAGGCAGGCAAAGAACTATGCCTCCCATTTCATGGGAGATGACGTGCTGTGGACTGCAGAAATCATTGCCTTCACTGGGCACTGTGAGTACCCCGAGCTGCAGCTCAGGGGACACCATTGTTTTCTTTGCCAGGAGGGTCAGGAGGGAACCATCCTCTACATCAGTTTGTCTTTGTTTTCTTGGAACTTGTGTGAGTGTGTAAGGGCCCCAACGGTAAACAGCAGGCCTGCAGACTAAGGGACTGTACGGTACCCACTAACTGTGACTAGTCTGGGTGCACCAAGGGGAAAGGGGGGAGGAAGTGGGGATAAGTGAATGGTTGGTAACCAGGAGGTTTTGGAAGAGTAGCCGCCACCTCCTTTGTATTAGTTTGTAGTAATAAACTGGATATTTATTGTTCATCTGTTTCACCTGCTGCATGTGTAAAACCATTGTGGGGAGTAATTGTGGGTCCAGGGGTCATCACGGGCAGTCATTAGAGGGAAGATCATTACTTATCCTGGGGAAATGTTCTAACCTGTTCTACCCACAGGAGGCAATGCAGGGTCCCCAGGTGGAGGCAGTAAGGCAGCACAGAAACTACCAGTAAGGACTCAGGCCCGGCCCTAAGGGAGGTACTGCTGAGCCCCTGAGACCACCAGGGCAGCCCAGGTGAGTGGGATATCGGGGGGTGTTACAATAATATATGCTCTGCTCTAGTTCTGCTATCTAGAGGTCAACCCAGCGCGGCCACCATCACTTCACTGCTCCTTTTAAAATATACTGTTCAAAACTGCTACTACTCATTTTAGATTAGCAGATCCGAACAGGCTTCCATGCGGTTTTTCACGTTCCTCAACAATGCTCACTACAGTGTCCCCCGGAGTCCCGCCCTCAAGTGGGTGGTCTTCTTCCCTTACCAATGTCATGGGAGGGCCTGCCTTCTCATTATTGAAACAGGGACATATTAGGACTATGTTTAAAAAAAAAAAGGAAAAGGAAAAACTCCCGGTGGGTGCTCTTTTTTACTCTCTGGTGGGGTTTACTTACAGAGCAGGAGGTCGGTGCATCATGATACTGCAAGGTGTCTATTTCATGAAGCTGAAAAATTGGTATTTGTTGCTTAACTATTTAATATGTAAGTTAAGAGCCTTTAATATTAGCGATGGGTACAGATGGCGCATGAATCATTAGCTTCTGACATTTTGGATGAGCAGGGGCCTGCTATTGAGGGCTGACTACTGTGGTTTTTTCATTGCTTTGGGGCAGTGGCTTTGAGGTTGCTAGGTTTTTTCAGTCTACTCCATTTTGTTTTTGACAGCCTCCAAATGCACAGTTGCTGCTATGATAGAACTTAGTTTGACTGTCTATCATGCATTTTTGTCATGAGACCACTCTCCATGCTGCCTGCCTTTTGACTGAGTAGACGATTTTCATGCGCATGTGCAGAGTGGATGCCATCTCTCAGGCATCAATTGATACAATTTTTAAAGCTAATTTAATATTAAATGCTGATTAACTATAACTACAATACTAGTATGGTCATGGTTCTCACAGTAGTGTTAGGAGGTCTAAACCTCACTTTCAGGTTCTTGACGATATTGGGAATGCAAGTAATCACAGACACATAGCATTAGAGTAATAAACAAGTTTATTACTACCAAAAGAATAAATCACAGTTGCCCTAAGCAGTTCTTACCAATACGAACCGGGAGCCAGTGCTAAGCGTTCCCTATACCTCGAGGTCTCTCTGTGTCTCTTGGGGTCTCTCCTGAGGTCTCCGAGGTATAAGACTAGTGTATTACACTATATACCAATGATAATTACTATGGTTACTGTAAGATAGAAACATTTCTAGTTACAGAGATGAGCCCTATTGGCTAAATTAGAGGTGGCTCCACGGTCTAAGATAACATTATACAATTCTGTAAAGTCATCAGTTTGAGAACAAAAGAGTTCTTATACAGAGTCTTACATAACTCAGTGTAGTAGTACAAATCACCAAAAGGTGGCAATGCCGTCTTACATATTATAATTATTCCAAGGACACAGGTGCCTTGGCATCTTACAAGTAAGAAATACACAGAAAATACATAGAAGAATATCTGTATTAGCAAGCAAAGTGTATTACAACAATATGCATTCATATCCTGACATCTACTCTTGTACGGTAGATGCCCTTAGCCCTATATGTTAGTATATCATATACTTAAATGCTTGCTGTCTATGGTGTACCTCTGAGGGTGCCAATTAGGGTGCAGGGACCTCGTGTAACATTCCCTCCCTTGTTGCCTCCAAGGGCAACACAGGCAAATGTCTAGGGAAAGGACAGAGAGCAGTGGTCGTTTACAAACCCGACACGCAAGCTTTGTAAAGGAACTCAAGCTGCTCATGGTGTTGGCGCAGTGTGTGCCGTAGGCAGCAGAGCATTATAATCAAAATAAAAATTAAAAATGCTTGTATAATAACAAAACTTTTAGAAGTAATCTCTAACCAGGTGTTAGTTAATGCATCATTCATGTCACCATCATTAATCAGGGAGAGGATAACTTTGTTGGCCTTGGTCATATTATTGTTGATGTGGATGAGGTGTGTGTCTTTCCTGTCTAAAAGTGATTTTAATGTGAGTGTGAGTGGGTCTATGTGTACATTAAAATATGGCAAGTATTCAGACAGTGTGAGCAGATAATCGGGGCTACCATCAATGATGTCTGCATCCAGGAGGGGTATGGGGGTTATAACGGTATGTCCAATGACAGTCTTCTGGTGGGGAACAAAAGAAAAATTGGGGTAATCAATAGCACATGTAACAGACCCATAAGTATATGATTTGTAGTTAGTTACCATGCAGTATTCTCCATCAGAATTATACTGTGAGTGAACAGTAGGGAGCCTACACTTTTGCAACTGGACAGGGCAGGTGTAGGTCGTCTTCGAAATCCATGCTGACAGGCAATGAACCTCCTCACGATATGATTGGTAGACCTTATCCGGAGCCAGAGTTGAGTCGAAGGAGTCTGTGCCATTGGCGGTGATATCATCATCCATGGTGAAAGTCCAATCAATGTTGTCTGGAGAATAACCACAAACAGGTTGAATAACATCAAATACATCACATCGGCACAAGTAAATGTATTGCTTTTTTGCACAGCAGTCCATGTGTGGAGGCACCCAAGCATCCAGGAAAGGATGGTAAACCAGTAGAGGCGGAAGATCCAGGCGTTCTCTGTAGATGTCTTCGTCCAAATGCCCAATAGAATGGACCAGTGCAAGCTTGTCGAACAAAGCTGTAGTGGGATCAAAGTGTGGTAAAGAGACAGTGAAAGAAACAAACTTGGTATCTGTTATGGAGCATTTCTTAGCAGCAAAACAAGGACCAGTATTAGGGTGTCTGGTCACAAACCCCAAATTCCTAGCTGTAGAAATAGGGAATGGTTAAAGTTTGTTGCATACACATAGAAACACAGCTAGGGGGTTTTACATCGTGGACAATACCATTTGGAGACACGTCTGTCATGTATGATGTCAGGGATTCTTCCAGATTCCAGATCGCGGAAGAGCTTATTGATGGTAGTGATAATGTATGAGCCACAGGCAGAGCAAAGGATTTCTCTAGCAATGTATTGTTTATCTGCTTCTTTATTGTTCTGTTGTATGAGTGCGTTGATCTTATCTCTTGAATCAGTGAACGCCTTAGCAATGTCGTGCATGTCGTATACAGTGTATCTTTCTTCCTGACTCAGGCCATCCACACCATGCAATAACGAGGGTAGTATATTGTTGACCAAACCAGTGGAGAACTTGGCAGAATGAGCTTTGATAGCAGCAATGTCTGCTTTATTCCAGATAGACATAGCTGTACCAAAAAGGCCCATGACAGTACCTGTTGAACCTGTGACATCAGAACTGTCAACTTCACGTGTCTTACGTTTACGAGTTAGATCATCAGGAGAGGGTTTTCTCCTGAAGTTGCCTCTATGTTCAGTAGAATGGACCCTGGCAATAGGGTCTTGAGTACGAATTTGAAATGCAGCTAAACTATCAAGCAATAATGTACTATAAAATGCTGAAGTGTTAGAATTGTGACACATACCAAATTCTTTCATATTCCAGTAAGATTAAACAAAACAGGTATATGCATAAACTGTAAGTTATTAATCAAAGAACCTGGGAGGGCAGTGGCTGTTAGACCACTACGGGGACCTGGGGTATGCTTTGGACATTCCAAAAGCTGTTTATCAGTAGGTGGTAGCACAGAGAGGTACATGGCTGCAGAAGCCATGTGATGTATAGCACAACATTTTCTAGTAGAATCTCTGGACAAAGAATTACAGTACGAGGGATCAATTAAGGCAGTTATATTGTACAAACCAGAATGTCTTAATGCAATTTGTAACAAGGACAGATAACCATTTGAGGATAATGTAGCATTGGGCCAACCTTGGAAAGTTCCTTTGGAGAGTTTGGCCACAGGGAGAATTTGTCCTTGCGATGTGGTTTGCCACTCAATTTGAAGGGTAGATTTATCAGGAGCAACAACCGAGGCAGTGAGGTAAACATCAGAACCTTCCTGGACAGTGATCATACTATCTGGTATATTGATGGATACTCCCTCTGGAGGAGGTGCTGGAGGATCGAGGTGTCGTAGGAGGTCCAGTACCGTGCCTTGGATGCAGGGGATAACTCCTGAGATGAGGAGATAATGGAACAAGATAGCCATCTTGTCAGTGTATCTGAGAATGAAGATCAAAGATTAGTATGTTAGTACTATTCCGCTCGATGGGGGTGAGGAAAAGTAGTTTATGCTCCTTTATACAGTTTCAGCTGGTTTGCATGTAACCATTTGTCAGTCAACTTGTTGTTATGCAGGAGTCTAACCTGATAGACTGCTGGACTGAGCTTGTTGACAATGGGGTATGGGCCTTCCCACTTGTTGGAGAAGGAGTGGGTGGGACGTGCAAATTGAAGTACCATTACCTGATCTCCAACTTGCCAATCCACTTCTTGTGCATGTTTGTCAAACTGTATTTTGATTGTTGCTGGGCCTTGCCCATGCAGTTGGCAACATACGTAATGTGCGTGAGGTCTTTTCTGAGTTTTTCCATATACTGGTCTACAGACACACGGTCTGCAGTGGGGGTGTGCAGGTCAAACAGCAGGTGTTCAGGTAATCTCATCTGTCTACCAGTCATCACCTCAAAGGGTGTGAGCTGGATGGTGGCTGAGGGTGTGCCCCTAATTGCCATAAGGAGTAACAGCAGTAGGGAATCCCAAGTTTTGGGATTATCCTCAATGAATTTGGAAAGCATTTGCTTAATCCATCTGTTGGCTCTCTCTACTTGACCTGAGGATTGGGGGTGGTAGGGTATGTGGAACTTCTGATGAACTCCAAGAAGTTCAAGGGATTCTTTCATTAACTCACCTGTAAAACTGGTTCCTTTGTCAGAGTCTACTTTTAGGGGTAGACCCCACCTGGAGAAAATCTGTTCCACCAGGATTTTGGCAGTAGTTTTTGCAGTGCATGTCTTAGTGGGGAAAGCTTCAACCCACTTAGAGAAGAGATCAGTTATCACAAGAGCATACTTGTTATTTCTGCTGGTATTGTTTAGAGGACCAATGAAATCAATCTGTATTGCATGCCAAGGACCAGAGTGTCGTTGTGGTAAAAGTTTGGCATTTCGCTGGCCCATTGGTGCAGCGGTGGAATTTCCACTTGCGACACCAGCGACCCGGGTTCAGGAATGGACCCGGAGCATCGGAGGGCCGGCTGGGGGGAGAAGGATGGAGCATCCTAAGGACTGCTGTCCTTCTCCAGGGAGAGGGTAGGGGAAGTGATCAGTGCACTGAGGACTCCTGGCGGAGGCCGGGGGATCTCAGGCGACCGACGCACACAGCTCTGGGAGGGGTGGGGCAGACGCTGGCGTCACTGCATGTCCCCACCTCCATAAGGAAAATGGCAGAAAATCGAGGTGGGCAAGGACCACCGAAAGACCTCGATGCACCACCATCGCTGCAGGTCTCCCGACCAGACATTGGTTCCGTGGTCACCGAAGAAGGTGGCTGTGCCCGGTCCTCCGGGGGGAAAGCTGGGGGTGACTGAGTGACCTCGGCAGCCATAGACGGTGGTGGAGGTTTCAAGGGGGCCATGACCAGGGCTGATTAAAGACGGGGTCCTGCCAGGGAAAAAGATAAAATTGAAAAAAAAAAAAGTTTGGCATTTCGTTTGGCAGGGATGGGGTTGTTTTGTGCACAAACAAGGCAGTTATCTATGTATTGTTTAACATCTTTGGTGACACCAGGCCACCAGGCGGTGGTCTTAAGCCTTTGGAGAGTATTTTCCACTCCCTGGTGTCCACCAGTGGATGTATCATGCACTTGGTGCAAGAATTCGGATCTTAAGTGTCTGGGGACCACCCACAACTTGGTGGTGGAGTCATCTGGTTGGATCCCGATGAGCTTGTCATCTGGTGACAAGTGTAACTTACCATCATGCCCCCGGTAGGGGTTGTGTGTGAGAAGTTTCTCTTTGGTACCCTTGTCAAGGAATCTGAACACTTCTTTGAGTTCAGTATCAAAATGCTGGGCTGCTGAGAGGTCCAAGGGGGAAAAAGGTTCAGGTTTCTTCTTGAGTGCTGCAATCTGCACAGCTGTGTTGGCCACTGGATGGTCCATCATCCAGATGTCCCCCCCTTGGGCCCCTTCCTTAGCAAGGGTGTCTGCTGTGTCACTGAAGGCATGGTAGGGGGTCATGGAGAGAACGAGCTTTGACTTTGTGTACATAGAGTTTGTGTGCAAATTTTTGTGCCAGTGAATGTATGTATATTACCAATTCTTTGTACTTCACTGGGCTACCATTGGAGGAGAGGAAGGAATTCTTCTGCCAGAAAGGAAGAAATTCTGTAAGAGAACAACAAACCCAGTTAGAGTCTGTAAAAATGATAGTATCCTCAGTTCCATGCTGGATGAACTCGAGGGCACAGGCCACCGCTGCTATCTCTGCATATTGTGATGATGCTACACTACAGCGCTTAGAGATTTTGACAGTGTTCCCATAAGGATAAATCACTAGAATACCCATCCCTGTGATTTGTTCTCCCTGATAGTAGGATGCTGAACCATCAGTAAAGACATGACACAAAGAGGTGTTATCCAGTATTTGTGGCGTGGCAGGGAGGAAAGGACCTGGATCTGGAAGATCAGGTGACTGTAGTGCAGCCATGGGGTTCTCCCTGGAAAAGGAGTCCATGAGCCAACATAGATGGAATTTTTGTCGGTTGTACCTGTATGTCTTTATCCTGGAGAAGAAGTGAACAGTATGTCTGTCTGGTGTTAGAGACCGACCCATCCTTCACTCTGTCTGAGAGCAGGAAGGTAGTTGATGTGTTGTTGGTGTTAATGATCAGTGGTGAGTACCCAATGATATACAGGAAGTGCTTGACAGCCCAGTAGGTGGCCAGAAGGTTCCTTTCACAAAGGCTGTACTTCTGTTCCACTGGGGTCAAGAGCTGTGAGGCATATGCAATGGGTCTCAAGGTGCCATGCACCTTCTGGGCCAGCACTGCTGACATGGCAATGTCAGAGGTGGCACATTCCAGATGGAATGGTAGTGCTGGATTGGGGTTGACCAGAGCTGGGGCGGTGGCCAAGGCCTGCTTCAGTGATGTCACAGCCTGTGTATGTATAGGGCCCCAAGTCCATGGGATGTCCTTTTTGAGTAACTCATACAGAGGAGCAGCTTTCTGAGCAAAATCACAAATAAAATCTCTTGAATAGTTCACCATACCTAGAAACCTTCAAAGAGTTGCCACACTGGTGGGCAATGGCAAGTCGTGCAATCCCTCTACCTTCTTCCAGGTAGGGCTTCAACCTTGGTCAGTTATTTTTAGACCCAGAAAGAGTACTTCTTTCTGACACAGTTGTGCTTTTGCTGGATTGCATTTCAGATCTGCTCTCTGAATGAGAGTCAGTAGCTCGTATAAGAGATCCAAATGTTGTTCCCGTGTGGCTGTTGCCAGCAACAGGTCATCCACATATTGCAAGAGACATTGGGGAGTAGAGAAACTCTCAAGGGCGTCCATCATGTGTAGATGTAACAGGGATGGACTGTTATGGAATCCTTGTGGCAAGCAAGTCCACGTGTACTGTCTTCCTTCAAAGGTGAAGGCAAACTAATATTGACTCTTAAGGGCCAATGGTAATGACCGAAAACCATTGGAGATGTCCAGGGCACTGAACCATTTCAAGTCAGGGGTCAGAAGTCGTAGCACATTGGGTGCTGATGCCACAGTTGGAGAACAACTGGGGGTGACCTGATTCAGTTTCCTGTAGTCAATAGTAAGTCTCCAGGCATCTGTGGGTTTCTTCACGGGCCACACTGGGGAGTTGGCAGTGGAAACACAAGTTCTGATTACTCCTTGCTTGAGGAGTGACTTGATCGTCTCTCTGAGGGAAGGCAAGGCCTCAGTTGGGAAAGGATATTGCCTTTGCCTCTCATGTGCTGGGCCTGGCACTTTGATGACAGTGTGCATTCTACCACAGTCATGTTTGTTGATTGCAAACACTTCCAAATGTTGTTGCAAAATAGGAAGGAGCTTTAGGAAAAGTTCATGAGTCTTGAACAAATCTATGATGTCATACTCCTTGTCATTGGCAGATATTGTTGCCATGATGTGTGAATCAGGAATCAAGAGGGTATGATATTGACCCTGAATCTGTATAAGTAACATGTTAGCTAGGTCCACCACACAGCCATGTGGTGCAAGGAAGTCATTCCCTATGATACTAGGATGACCATGCAATACCATCAGTTGGAAAGTGTGTGAGGCCTTTAGATGGCCTAGCTCTACCGGTAGGGGTAGAGAACGGTATGTGGGTAACCTAGTACCATCAACTCCTGACATGTTGGTCCTCCATCCAGTGGACCAAGGAGATGTGTCTGGGTGTTCATCATGTAACACAGATACAGCTGCACCTGTATCTAACAGGACTACTAGTAGGCGGCCCCCGACCTCTGCCTCGGTGCAGGGCCTTCCATTTGTATCCAAGACTAGCTTGTTTACAATCCGGACTGGGGCCTGTAATTGTCAATCTGTACTGCTGGGAGCATGGACAGGTTGGGCCTGACTCTTGTGAATCACTTCACCATGCTGCACTGATGCTATATAGGGAGGAGCTTCTTGGTTCAGGCCTGTATGGGCCTGAGGGCCTGTACCACCAGTGTCCCCATGACCAATTAGGGTCTGGGTTGCCAGTTGTACCACCACAAGGGCCTGTGTGGGAACACTATGTTCTACAGAGTGCACTTGTCCCAGGTGCTCTCAGAATTTCCGATTCTCTTCAGCTATCTCCCTATATGAAGGGCCTGTTCTTTGCTGTTTTGGTTTACCTTTACGCTTATGCTTTTTATACTTATGCCAATTCCGTTTCCCACCCCATTGTTGTTACTGTTGCAGTTGTTGTTGATGGGCCTGTTGGGGCTTGCTGATGTTGGGCCTGTTGGTGTTGGGCATGACCTTCCACTGTGTAGTGCGCTGTGGCCTCCGGAGTAGGCTCCATGGTGGCTACCTTCTTGGAACCGGAGCCCAGATCATAGATATACAGTTGGAACACTCTCTCGGTTTTCAGAAGGATGTCGGCAAACCTATCCGTATTGGGGTAGGTGGTTGGCTCTACCTTTTCTCGTACTGCTGGAATCATGTTTCTAAGGAACAGGGTCTTGTATTCAATAAGATCTACATCCGCAGTTTCTTGTGCCAAGTGCTTTCCTGCTCGGTAGGCCATCCGAAGTCTCTGGTGGTAAGTCGCTGGACTTTCCTTTGCATTCTGTTTCACAGGGTATGCAAGCATCACTCCTACTACACCTGGGCTGTGAGCAGAAATTAGCTCAGCTGCAACCTCGTCAAAGGTGGCTTTCCGATCCTGCCGGATGGCATCGGGGAGTTTGGCCTACAAACCAGGATCGATGGTCTGGTGTAGTATTTGGACCTGATATTCTGCAGCGAGGCTAAGCATCTCACATTTAGAATGCATCTTTTCCAAGTGACAGCTGAGGTTGTCAGATGGGTTCATCCGACCGATGCTGTCGGCTATTTGCTGAACAGAGTAGGCCATTTGTAGGGGATTACTGGGTCGATCAGGCAGAGGTAGATTGTCTCGAGTGCCATCCAGGGTGGCCTGAGCTGCAGCCTCAGCCACAGTGCGGACAATACCTTTCTGAGTGCCAACCTCTTTCAGAAGCTGCCTAATCTGGGTTTTAATGGCCCGTTTACTCCTCTCAGGAAGGGGTATATTGCCTATCACAGTTTCAATCATGGTTTCTATCTCATGCCTATCTTCCACATTAATAACGGCTATCGGTGGTGCCGTCAGGACCAGGGCTGGACCTGCTCCTCCCCATCATGGGGGCCGCCATGTTGGCATCTCCCATGATGGGTGTCACGTCGTCGATGATGTATGACATGGTGAGGGTGGAGTGGGGACCCGCCATGTTGTGGATGGCTGGTTGGGGTCTCTGGGCCATAGTAGGGGTGTGACTGGGCATTGTATTGTGAAACGTCATCGTCTGATAACTCCCCTTCAGATGATGTATGTAAGGCAGGGGCTACAGCTCCCATTGCCTTAACATGTCCAGCCAGAACCTCTCGCTGATGGTGCAGTTTCACCATTTTGGTTCTACATTCAGTATGACTCACACTTGCAACATCCATATCAACCTCATCTTGCTTTTGCTTTTGCAACACTCTATACGCGGTGCTCAATTCACGATTGTCCCTACTAGACACTTCTAAATCATTACGTACCTGGTTTATCTCGTCCTGCAGCTCACCCATTTCCTCAGTCAACTAAGCATTTGCAGCACTTAGCAAATCATTCATTTGCAACGCCTGTCCCTTATCCTGTCTCAAACTTTCACACTGCTGCTTCAACATACATATTTCCTGTTCTCCAGCTTGAGCTGAATGATGCAATAGTGAATCCTTTTCATTCCACAGAGTTTGGAGTTTAGACTCCAAGTTCTGCTGCAGTCTGATACATTCTGTTTCCTGCAAACCCATCTGTTGCTTAAGAGATGAAATTTGCAGATCAAGGGTTTGAAACCTCACTTCGGAGGCTTCCAGAGCAGCATAGAGAGCCGCAACCATCAACCCTTTAGCTTGTCACTTATTGGCTGATTGTCTTGTCTCCGTGTACTGGGTTGAAATACCCAGTATAGGGTTTTTAGATTGACTTGCATCCCGCGCGAAGTCAGCCCATCCTCCATGGGAGGCAAGTAAGTTCGAGACATCGAGTCTCAGTTCTCCGCAGATATTTGATACGGTGGCCATTGTGTGGGAGGGAACGAGAAATCAAACTGTGAAAAAGGCACCGTGCTGCATATCGATCCACAGCAGGAGCACTTTATACACAGCCGGGCTACTGTATAAGTTGTAGGCTTGCAATTCAAAACTGCTATGGAGTGAGTCGAGACAGCATCGACCACACCCGAAAAGACAGCCAGACTTTGCAAGTTACTACAAACTGGTTTTAAAATGGGAGAGGTGATACGGGAATGTACACCTACTGTCCCCGTGGGAAAGGGAAAAAGTTTTAGCAACAAGTGAAAACTTACAAACACCAAATATTGTCTGCACACGGTTGCCAATTTGTTAGGAGATCTAAACCTCACTTTCAGGTTCTTGACGATATTGGGAATACAAGTAATCACAGACACATTGCATTAGAGTAATAAACAAGTTTATTACTACCAAAAGGATAAATCACAGTTGCCCTAAGCAGTTCTTACCAATACGAACCGGGAGCCAGTGCTAAGCGTTCCCTCTACCTCGAGGTCTCTCTGTGTCTCTTGGGGTCTCTCCTGAGGTCTCCGAGGTATAAGACTAGTGTATTACATTATATACCTATGATAATTACTATGGTTACTGTAAGATAGAAACATTTCTAGTTACAGAGATGAGCCCTATTGGCTAAATTAGAGGTGGCTCCATGGTCTAAGATAACATTATACAATTCTGTAAAGTCATCAGTTTGAGAACAAAAGAGTTCTTATACAGAGTCTTACATAACTCAGTGTAGTAGTACAAATCACCAAAAGGTGGCAATGCCATCTTACATATTATAATTATTCCAAGGACACAGGTGCCTAGGCATCTTACAAGTAAGAAATACACAGAAAATACATAAAAGAATATATGTATTAGCAAGCAAAGTGTATTACAACAATATGCATTCATATCCTGACATCTACTCTTGTACGGTAGATGCCCTTAGCCCCATGTGTTAGTATATCATATACTTAAATGCAAGCTGTCTATGGTGTACCTCTGAGGGTACCAATTAGGGTGCAGGGACCTCGTGTAACAGTATGAATTACAGTCCTGTGTCCGCCACTTGCATAATACTGTTGACCCTTTCGTTATATGATTTAGTCAATGTATTCACCTACTAACTTGATACTCCCTCTCACTTTCTCTGTCAACGGGCATGCCACTGTCACATTTGAACAGCAGAACTACATCTCTAACTCAGCGTTTACCTACACCAAACAGATGCTGTCTGAGGTGTCAGCATGGAAGTAAGGTGTGTCCTTTTTTTAATTCTTTTTGCTCTGAGTTACTGTTCATATTTTAGGATGTACTGGTTTATCTAGTTGCATCAGAGTAATGCAGGGCAGCTTATGTTACTGTTACACTAAGAATATGCTGTTTTAAATTTCAGTTTAGAGTCAATGTGGTTCAGGCAGTCTTACTGGCAAAGTAACATCTCAATGTTTATCCAAAATGTTATAATATAGGTAGCATACAGTTTAATGCATTACTTGTTTTTGATGCATAACATTTGCTTTATTATGTTGGTGCCCTTGCCAAATAAGGGAAAAAGGTATTCTATTTGGTTCATTTATTCTAACCTTCTAAAAAGGGTTTTTAAATGTTTTAAGATCACTAAGATTGTTAACTTAATTAATCGGGGGTAGCTGCAAGCAGGTCCAGTTGGTGGTTTTTATCCATTCAAGAAATGTACACAAAAGGAGCAGGTGTGATCGCTCAAGGTCCAAAGTTCAATACTTTCTTCACTCATTTAAGAGCATTCAGAGATCATTTAATTATTTGCAAAAATACAGGGGGTGGGTCCTATGGTATGTCTTTTGAGTCTTTCTGCTGTTGTTTCCTCTATTCCTTCTTTTCCATCCTATGTGCAGCATTTCTTTTTTCAATTTTTTGACATTTCAGTTGCTATTTCCTCTCAAAACTAACCTCAGTAGCATTGTTCAGATGGCTGGTCTATGTCATGGTGACTTCACACTTCAAGAAAACATTTTTTTGATGTTTTATGTCTAATTCAGATGGACTGGTGCTTATCACTTGGAATGTCAGAGGGCTTATTCATAAGATTAAAAGATATTCAGTGCTCAGGCATCTCATAAAGATGAATCCAGCTATAGTGTTTCTTGAAGAAATATGTCTCAAAAAAAGAACACTACAATCTGATGTGCAGAGAACGGTTGGGACAAGTTTTCGGGGCAGGAAATAGCTCTAAAAGGGCAGGGGTCCTTAATTTACTCAAAAGGCGCTTATCCTTTCAGTTTTGCAGTTCCATAGAAGATCCATCAGGACATTTTTTAATAATCTATGGTAAGTTGGGAGAGGAATATGTTACCCTGGCAAGTGTTTATGGACCAATGTCCCCTTCACATGACACATTTAACTCCATGTTTATCCATTTAATGCCCTACCTGGATAGCACTATAATTTTGGCCAGTGATACTGACTCCATACTAGATCTGGTCCTGAACAGGTCTAAATTTCATCTACCTCTCTCAAAGACTGACAAAGATTTATCCCACTTGATTGACAACCTTGGCTTGGCTTGGTGGATGCTTGGAGATCCATGAATCCTACTGCAATGGATTACACCTTTTGGTCCAGGTATCACCACTCTGGATCACAGATAGACCACATTTTTATTCCAAAAGAGGCAATGACTATGATTAACTCAGTAGAGATAATGCAACTAGCCATTTCTGACCACACTCCGGTGCGGTTAGCTATTAAAAAATCTCTCAACCCAAGCAGGGACAGAAGATGGAAGTTTAACAATTTCCTACTACAAAATACTGACATTATACTTAAAATTAAAGAGCTAATGAAAGAATTCTTAACTATTAATATGCCAGAGGACAC
Organism: Neoceratodus forsteri; assembly: GCA_016271365.2. Classification (NCBI taxonomy): domain Eukaryota; kingdom Metazoa; phylum Chordata; order Ceratodontiformes; family Ceratodontidae; genus Neoceratodus; species Neoceratodus forsteri. Next base: position 118,931,125 of record JADMNL010000023.1, read on the forward strand.
TTTCTGAAGCACAAACTAGGAGTGTATGATGTCAGCTTTGAGGGCACATCATAAGTGCATCCTTCATTATATAAAAAAGAAAGAGACAGGAATAGTACTGAGTTACCAAATAATATTAAGGAGAAAGAGAAGGACCTAATCAGAGATGTTTCAGTCGATAAATAGAATGAATGAATCCAAGACAAAATCAGAATGTAACAAGCTAATCAGAGCAGAGGCTGAATTTTATATCCGCAAGGTGAAACTTAACTACATAGATTTGGGTCCCACAGCATCCAAAATCTTAGCAATCCGCGTAAAACAAATGAGCACTGAAACCAGCATTCCAATGATCAGGAACATTAAGGATAACTCCATTGTCTCAGGTCATAAGAAAATAAATGAACAGTTTCATGCTTTTTACAAAGAGTTGTATTGTACCAGGATGTCTGATACATATCCATTACAGGATTTCTGTGAGGGTATGCTGGTTCCAGACCTCCCAAAAAATGTAATAGGTCAATTGGAGGCAGAAATAACAGATCAAGAAATATTAACATAAGTTAATAGTCTAAATAAGAACAAAACACCTGGATCACATAGCTGGAGACAGTATCTGCAGCACCCTGAATATCGGTTTGGAGCTAAATGGATGAGTATACCAGCGTTAGACCTGACCTTCACCCCGGCAAGCCTCGATAGTGAGTTCAAGAGATGGCATAGACAGAGACTGATTTATACGCGTCATTTCTACAACAAGGGTATTCTAAAACCTTTCACACAGCTACAAATGGAGTTTTCCCTTCCTCAAAAAGATTTTTTAGATATTTACAATTATGCCACTACTTAAGTAATGAGGTGAGCCTTGACATATTATCCAAAATAGCCCCGCCATTATTTACATTACTCACCCAGATACAAGTTCCTTCCCCTCAACACCTGGTGTCTCGCTTTTATAAGAACCCCAGTAACCATTGCAGTGTTCAAGTCCTTACAAGCAAAGTTAATCAGAGAAAAATGTCGCTGCTTCCATTGACCTTGTTCTACTGCCTCTTTCATAACATCTTCACCTGCCTTGCCCATTTCACATACCTCACTTTACTACACCTCTGTCTCACCCTCCCTTCCATCCCCTTACCCTTTGCTCTGATTCTTCTCCCCTAGTGCCCTCGACCCCCTTAGTTTCTCCCAGTGCAGCTGCCACATGGCCCAGGTACACCAGCAGTGGTGCCTCTGAAACCGTCAACTGAAAATCACTGGATCGGCTTAGGCTTCCCTAACTCCAAGATCTTCCAGGAGTCTAGCTCAGATGCCACTCGCAGTCCCTGGGCTGCCGGTGCCTCCTGGTACCATAGCTGCTCTTCGTTAATTCTCTCCACTTCTGTGAGCTACGTACCCTTTTCTCCACATCAAGAATCTAAGGCTTGTGAGCTGCTTTTGTCATTGCCCCCTTCTCCAGTGCAGCCGCACTGACTCGAGGTACCCTCCAAAAGCACTTAACAAAACCCCTTTCTCCCATCCTTTTCCTGAATATACCTTAATCGTAGGATAGATATTCTTATTGCTTGTCCTATTGGATTCTTATATTATTGTTATACAATTCGTTCTTTACCTGTGTTTCAACTGTATTTTAATGCCTGTACTTATGCCAGTTATGTTATTCTGTTTTTTTGACCATGTGTATTGCAGGTCCACCTTATAAATGAGCTTGCTCAATGGTGTCCACCTGGATAAATAAAGATTTGATTGATTGATTAGGCCCTGACCAAACTCCCTGCAAAAGAGATGGAAAGTGTCCAAACAAATTGGGAGGCAGACTTAATGTTAGAGGTCACACAAGAAGACTGGCTACACATCCGGCATAGACAACATAAGATTTAGCTGGTGGGAGTTTGGCTGGAAAGTAGTGGTGCAGTTTTTTGCACCCCACAAATCACAGTTAAATATATGACATCCGGCGATTCTTCCTGTTGGAGAGATTGTGGGTGTGAGGTATCAACACATGCCCATGTTTTTTGGTTTTGCCCTATTTTGACTGATTTCTGGGGAGAGTGGGGGAGGACTCTGGAGGAGCTCTTCCCAGCCTTGGGACGCCTCAGTCTGGAGATTGCTATACTATTACACTTACCTAAACAGATCAAGCAGACACACCAGGTATATTTGATCAGTATTCTCCTTGCGGCAGCCCAAAAAAGTCATTACTAGAGTGTGGCTTCAACCGACTCCCCTATTAATTAAGAGCTGAGAAGACCCGATATATGATATATATATATAAAATGGAGAATTTAAATGCGAAACTGCAAAATAGAACTTCAGTTCTTAAGAATCACTGGGCCACCTGGTTTATGTATATGTCTACCAGTAGACCAGACTTGGTACCCTAAGTTTGGGGTGTGCTGAAATCCCCCCCGAGGGTCTGGCCGGCCCATTATAGTCTAATTAGCCTGATTACCATTAGGGTGTGGTTACATATAAGGATAACATCGACACAACAAAGGGACTTAATTTGCCCTGATAGTTAAAACTGAGAACTCCTAGCCTCTTCTCCAAGAGTTTTATAATTATCCTGTAAGAATGTACTAAAAATTGTACAGAGATCTCCTGTGATTATAAGAAAGAAATGATCTCAATGTATTTACATGAAATATTATGTTATTCCATGTACCATCAAAAGCAATAAATAAAAAGTAAAAAAAAAGACACCTGGATCAGATGGTTTCACTATTAATTTTTTCCAATCATTGTCTAAAGAACTGCTACCGATCATTAAAGGTGTCTTTAATGAGTCATTTGCTAGAGGTGTCTTACCCCCCAGTATGATGCAAGGGTTAATTACATACATAAGCAAGGTAAAGACGTGGAGCCTTTGTAAAGGAGTCCTTGACTCAAAGGTTGTAATTCTGAAATTTTCAATAAATCAATAAAATAAATCAAAGACCCCTTACTGTGTTCTAATTATAGGCCAATTTTCCTGATAAACTCAGATATCAAAATACTGGCCAAGGTTCTAGCTTACAAGTTAGAGAAAGTAATCCACCACATTATGGGACCTCAACAGATGGGTTTTATGAAGGGTAGATTAGCGGCAGACAATGCTAGAAAACTCTTCCACATCATTTCTCATGTTAATACAGCCAAACTACCCATGGGTCTACTTTCCCTAGATGCAGAAAAGTTGTTTGACCGTGTATTGTGGCCTCATATCACTGTCACTCTAGAGTTATACAAATTCCCACAAAATGTTATTAATTGGATTAGAATTTTGTAAAACAGTACTACATCAGCGGTGATTACTAATGGTCTCACATCCCCCTTCTTCTCTACAGAGAGGGGCACTAGGCAAGGTTGCCCTCTGTCTCCCCTCCCATTCAACTTAACAATCGATCCACTAGTGAGAAAGTTAGCCTCATCTCGTGGCATTGAAGGAGTTAAGATAGGCAGTAAGGAGGACTTAATTTCCCTGTACATGGATGATATATTACTCTCCTTGACTAATCCTAAAACTTTGATTCCAGAAATTCTGTGGATTATAGAGAGCTTTGGGCAAGTATCTGGGTATAAGCTAAACTTCTTTAAAACTCATTTTCTAACAATAAATCAGGAGTTTAAGATACAGGACTTGGTTGGCACTGGTGCATCCTGGTCAAAAGATTACATTGAGTACTTGGGTAAAAAAATATAAAGAACAGTTCCAAAAATGATCCACCAAACTCTCAAACTTTTTAAAAACAAAGACCAAGATGACTTAATTAAATGGAATAAATTACTGTTGGGTCTCTGGGGTCAGATAGAGACTAAAAAGATGAATCTTCTGCCTAGAGCTATCTTTCTATTTTTAATGCTTCCTTGCTGTATAACTAAAAAGTGGCTGATAGGCCTAAATGGTTTGGCAGCAAAGTTCATATGGGCCTTTAAGAAAAAGAGAATGTCACACGACAGACTGTCAAGGGCTAAAAACAAGGGAGGATTGAACGTGCTAGATTTTTACTTTTACTATCTTGCATATAGAGCATTGCAATTCACTAAGTGGTCTCTGTGTGAAGCAACTGAACAACATGCTCCTGAATGGCTACAAATGGAAGCTGAGCTTTTGTCCAGTCAAGGCATCAACATCAGAGCTCTTTTATTCACTAAATCAAAACTGTCCAAACCAAATAATGTGATAACAAACACTATGAGGCAGATTGGAAAATGGTCCATCTTACTTAAATTAACTCTAAATAAATCCAGATTGCAACCTCTGTAGGGTAATTCCAATATCTCTAGTACCAGTAAAACATTACAGAAGCCAGAATGGGAAATGAAAAGTATTAAATATCTAAAAGACATATTAAAGCGTTAGTGTTTTGTACCTTTCAGCTCTTTAGTACAGCATAACACACCAGATACTGATTTCAGTTTCTACAAAGATGTCAAACAAATAATTATCAAAACAGTATCACCTACGGATTATCTAAACAACACCACTAGCAAATTTCTCAGATGTATTCACACTTTGCCCAATATTTCCAACTTTTATAAACTACTATTAGAAATGTAAGGGGCAGGGCAGTTGAATGCTTAATATGGTGGTCCGAGGTACTGAATACCCCCCACTCAGGACTGGAATTGGAGCAAAACAGGGAATTATTGTACTAAGGCCTTTTTCGCAGTCAATCTAAAGTTGACACAATTCAAAACTTTGCACATTTTATATTATACCCCTAGTTTAATGCATAAGATGGGCCTACACAGGTCCCCTGATTGTTCAAGGTGTGAGCTGAGCAAGAGATCCTTAATAAATATGTTCTGGGATTGCCCCTCAGTACAAGGCTTATGGGATGAGATCAATAAATATCTTATGGGAATTCCAGCTTTGGTAAGCCTCATCAGTAAAGAGTCTTGTATAATAAGGCATTTCAGTAAATTTTAGACATGGGCCCTTGAACAGAAGTACCAGGGGTACCAGTCAGGAATGTTATCCTATGAGCTTGGTTGTCTGATACTACTATTTCCCTGTTAGAATGGAAACACTGCCTTTCTGAAATCCTGTGCACAGAAAAACTGGCCCTTTGTATGCATGATCAAAGTAATCAGTTTTACAATAGATGGGGCTCGTTGTACAGATTCCTATATGGTGGTGAAACTTCACCTATTGACCAACAGCAAATACAACAAAGCCCTGAAGATCTATCTCTAATGTGCTATTTCACTATGAAAATATCTACTTTATTTTGTCTACCATACTTTCAACATTCTTTTATTCATGCTGTGTTTTCCCGTCTCCTTTCTCTATTCTTTGCTTGGCTGCCTCACTTTCTTTTGCTTTTCAGTTGGATATGTGCTTCATACTGCATGCATTAGGGGAAAGAAGGCATACTGTTACCCTTGAACATCTTATTTTGGTTAAATATGCCTCCACAATTTATAATTACCCTCCCCTTTTTTTGTTTGCAGTATTTCTTTCATCTGCATTGTGCTATTCAACTCGCAGTTCTGCACCAATCATCATTAATTACAGCTGTTAGTTATCTGTTTCATTTTTCTGCTTTGTTTAAGAAATTATTTGTTTAATATTCACTAATTGATGCTTTTTCTTTTTTCTCAAAAAATGCATGTGTCTGATGATTTCTTATTGTTAAATCCTTATTTCAATAAAACTTAATTGATAAAAAAAAAGATGACCCGGATTCCGATTTCAATGATCCTGAGCAGTAATATCAGTAAAACCAATCTTACTGAAGATATTTTTCAAACCCCGAAGCAACTACGGAATAAGACAGACAGTCTCCAGAGACAAATAAAAATGCCCTTCAGGCTACATATATCATTGAGATATGGGAGGCAATAGACTCCAACAAGGAATCTGACTATTTTAGGGCTTAGTGAATTGAAGACAGACTGGAGGCCAATTTGATTTGCCTCTATTTGATTCTTATAACTCTACTCATTGTTCTCAGCATTGTGAGCATCCTTTATAAAATACAAAGGTTACAGGGAAGTAAGATTCGAGCCTTTGACCCACAAGTTAGAAAGATGACATTGTTAGTTTAGGCGACTAACAATTAAAGAAAAATTATCCAGCACTTGCATTGTCGTATTTGATTACCATGTAAGCACTCTGTACAATGAACCAGTTTATAGTCATTACTGCCTATTAAACTACGTATAACATAGAGGATAATGGATGAACATCAGTTAATAACCACGCAGTATTCACTTCAAGAGGTTGCCAGGGTAGCATTGTAAACCTTGAGAGTGTAGCTTGACCTTGATGGATATCAGCTGGCCCAATTGCATGGAAGAGGAGAAAATTAAAAGGGTAACACCGAAAGACGTGCATGCACAATGGTGCCAATGTTGTTATGCCATCGCTATGACATACTCAAGAAGGGTTAACCACAACCTGACATCATAGCGATGGCATAACAAGGTTGTAATCTTTTTGATTTCAGTTAATAATAATCCTCTTCCATACATTATTTAGAGGATAATGGATGGGCATCAGTTAACCGTGCTGTATTCACTTCAAGAGGTTGCCAGGGCAGCATTGTAAACCTTGAGAGTGTAGCTTGAGAGGTTTTCTGCTGTCATTGCAACCTCGAGAAGTGAATTCAGTGCAGTTATTAACTGATGCCCATCTATTAGCTTTTATAGTGTATGGGCACCCATTGCTGTACCATGTACCTGAATTCACTTTTATTTTGCATACTATCATTTTCTACTACTACATTCTGCTTATCATGCATGAAGACTAAAGAGGCAGCGTGTCAGGAACAAGTTTTATTGGAGAAGTAGCTACAATGCCAGCTGAACATTTACATTTAAAAAAACAACATCGAGTAGTGAGAAAATTATATAGACAGCAATAGAGACAGTATAATCTGAATTAACAAACAATGGAAAATTAGTATAATCTAAATTAACAAATGACAGAAAACAGTTTAAAAAAAAAGAGTCCCACAAGTTATGTCCAGAAGTGCAATATGGGTAGCGCCACCATGGCAACATCGCAAAGTGCACTCGACCCTGATGGATATCAGTTGGCCCATTTGCGTGCGAGGGGGAGACAATGGAAAGGGTAACACCATGGGACGTGCATGCACAATGGTCACAATGCTGTTATGACATCGCTATGATGTACTCAAGAAGGGTAAACCACAACCTGACATCATAGCAATGATACAACAAGGTTGTAATCATCTTGATTTCAGTTAATAATAAGCCTCTTCCAGACATTATATAGAGAATACTAGATGGGCATCTATACACAACCAGTGTGTACTGCCACAGTGGGGTTCTTATTCCCTCTGACCTCGAGAGCAAAACTCAAGAGGTCCATGGTAATCAGAACCCCAAGGTGACAGAACACACAGGTTGTGCATAAAGTTGCTCATCCTGTATTTTTTATAGTGTACAGTAGTACTATGTGAAATGTGTGCTTAGTGGGTTTTTTTCTCCTCTCTTTTTCATAAAGAAACTGACTTGAAAAGTCTCTAGAGGTTCTAGAATACTGTCACCACAGAATTAAATAGAGGAAAGCAACAATGTGCCAGGATTCCAAGTGGTTCTGCTGCAGTAGTAACATCACTACTGCAGCAGAACAACATAATGACATCACTACTGCAGCAGAACATAGAGAATAGTGGATGGGCATCCGTGCACAACCAGCCTGTTGTGGCACAGAGGGGTTCTGATAACATCAGACCTTCGAGAGCAAAGCTCGAGAGGTCTGATGGTATCAGAACCCCGACGTGGCACAAAAGGCTGGTTGTGTATGAGGATGCTCATCCACTATTTTATATAGTGTATAGTGACACTAAAAATCGCTTACAGTTCTTTTTTTATCAGCCTTTTACTTTGTGTGTGCGTTGCACTGTTCAGTGTTACATGGTGGTTTCTGGGGTTGCCGAGTGGTTGCTAAGGAGGAGGCATGGCTATGTGTCTGGCGCGGCTTGCTATTGGCTGGCAGGTACATTAGGAGGGTAAAAAAAACAAAACATGGCGACCGTAATGCTCGCTAAGCGATTGGGCTTTGGAGTATTGTTTTATTTTAATTTGTTTCCGAGTCTAAATATCTGGTTGATCCTGCATTTCCTCATATCTGGTTGATCCTGCATCTTGTAAGGCTCCGATATGACTGTCGCCACGGGAGCGTGGATCCGTCCGTTTCTGCCGCTAAGGTAAGTGATGTGCCATCTGTGTAGTGAGCTCGTGGAACCTCTAGAGGTTTTCAAAATGTTGTTCTGCTGCAGTAGAGTATTATCACGTTCCATGACCTTTTGAACTGCAGCAGAACAACATTTTGAGAACCTCTGATTTCCATGCACAACGGTCCACTATACACTATATAGAGGATTGTGTATGAGCAGTCATACATAACAAGGACATTCTTGTATCGAGAGGTTTCCTTGGTAACAGATGACCTCAAGAGCGCAGCTCGAGAGGTACTGTTACCAAGGGAACCTCAAGATACAAGAATTTCCTTGTTTGTGTATGGCTGCTCATACACAATCTTTTATAGCGTATGGGCAGTCACAGCATAGAAAGTCACACAAAATCAGCTGGAGAAACATAGAAACATAGACTTTGACAGCAGATAAGGACCACTTGGCCCACCCAGTAGGCCCATTTCCCTACCTACTGGATAAGCTACAGATTCTAGTTAACCAACAGCCTACTTCCTGCCACCCCCCACTACAATTGCCTTGTGTCTGTCCCATGCATGTTTGAATTCCCCCACTGTTTTAGCCCCAACAACCTCCCCAGGAAGGCAGTTCCATGCATCTACCACTCTCTCCATGAAAAAAGATTTCCTCACATTGCCCCTGAGCCGTCCCCTCTATCTTTAAATTGTGTCCCCTTGTTCTTACACATCTCTTTTTCTGAAAGATGCTACCCTCCTGGACTTTGTTGATTCCCTTGAGGTACTTGAACATTTCTATCATGTCCCTCATTTCATCAAGGGTATACATATTAAGCTCTCTCAGTCTCTGTTCATATGATTTCTGATGCAGACCCTGCACCATTTTAGTTGCCCTCCTCTGGACTGCTTCCATCCTGTCTATGTCCTTGCATAGATGAGGTCTTCAAAACTGCACACAGTACTGGGATGGGATCTCACCAACTGTCTGTACAGAGGGATAACCACTTCCCTTTTTATGTTTGCTTGCACGCATGTGCAAGAAACATAGTGCCATCATCGGAGATTTCGGAGGTGTGTCACCTCCTCCTCCAATTCAGTCAGTGTGTTGGCAGGCGCGGCCCCTGTAAGCCAATGCTTTCTGGAGCTGTCTATGACAAGCTTCAAAATGCAGTGGCATACAGTTCAAAGGGAACTATGCTTGAGTGAGCAGCGATAAGATATCACCTGCTCATGCACAGCTCCCCCACACACACATGCCACGAGGCATGCGCGCCCCCGTGCGCACACACTGAATAGCCGACGGGTGTCCAATCCCGCCGGCTGTGTTTGCCTCTGCCCACCTCCCCCCAAAGCCTGGAAATGCCATGCTGGGTGCCCACCCCAGCGTGGCAAATATGATCTAGCCGACGGGGTGCCCAACCTCGCCGGCTCCACTGTCCTAACCCCCCCCGAGAACTAAGTGCCATGCTGGGAGCCCACCCCAGCGTGGCAATCCATACTTTGGCCGATGGGGGTGCCCAATCCCCCGTCGGCTGAACGGCCCCCCCAACCATCCTTGTGCCATGCTGGGAGCCCACCCCAGTGTGGCAAATGTCCCTCGTCGCTCTTTTGTTTTTAACCTGTAAAGAAAAAACGGTCCCACGGCGCGTCTCCCAGCCCCTCCCACAACCCGCACCCACCCACTGCGCACCCAGCCTTCCCACCCCCTCATACCCTATACTTACTCCGACCTCGGCGCGATGGATCTTCGCTGGACGGGAACATGTCTGCACTCTTCAAAGCCGACCGCGAACTGAGGAAATGCCGGTAAGCTGTATAATGGGCTAGATAGGGGGTTTAAACTTGTTGCATATCTCAGGTATTTAGTATTTTGCAATTCAATTAACATGTTTTGACACTTTCTTCATGAATGATGCCACTGTCATGAGCGTTGATTGGGCCCCAAAGGGTGATTTAGCAGTCACTGTGAAATCACCCTTTGGGCCTGAATAATGCAATGACAGTGACATCATTCATGAGAAGGGGTCCCAAAATCCCCATGTTGAAAATTTGGTGCCAAAATTCCAAAAAATTACTGTTTTACGAGTGTGCGTTGCGCAGTTCCTACGCAGGCTCTTAAGTTTGCAAATTTAATATTTTCACTCCAGATTTTCAACATTGCCATTTTATTACACTTCCTTATGAACAGTACAGCTGCAATTTTTAATATGTCGCCCAAAATATGTTTTCACACATGTAGCGCACAATGGTGCTGTTGGTGTGCTAAAGCAATGTTTAGGACAGATTAAGAAAATCACAGTTACACTGTTCATGAGCAGAGGTCTTAAAATGGCTATGTTGAAATTTGGTGACAAAAGTCCATAAAATGACTGTGTTACAAGTGAGCATTGCCCAGTTTCCACGCACCTCGCTAGTTCATGACTTTGTAATATTTTCAGTCCAGATTTTCACCAGTGCCATTTTTCCACACTCCTTATGAACAGTACAGCTGTCATTTTCACAACATGGCTGAAGTGTGTTTCACACTTTCAACGCAGAGATGCGGGTCGCTGTGGGAAATCATTGTTCGGCACAGATAAAGAAAATCACAGTGACACTGTTCATGATCAGAGGCACCAAAATGCCTGAGTTGACAATCTGCCGTAAAAATCCCCAACCTAATTATATTACGGGTGTGCTGTCAGTTTCTATGTACTGCTCGTGACTTCACCATTTTTTTTATATTTTACTACAGATTTGCAACATTGCCATTTTTACACCACCCCATGAACAGTACAGCTGTCATTTTTTACATCCTGTTCGGAATGTTTTTGCACCTGTGGTGCTAAATGCCATAGTCACTGTGCATAAGCAGCTTTCGGCTAACAAACTGATATTCCCCCTGTTCATGAGGTGGGGTCACAAAAAAAACATGTTGAAAATTTGGAGTGAAAATACCAACGAATGCCTGAGGTATTAGGGCTTCCACCCATAACGCCCAACCCTGTAGAGAATGACAGGCATCAGGGGTGTGACTTGGGATTCTTGCCTGTGATGCTCATACCATTCCACACCCTGCAGTCAGTGAGAGGCATCAAGGTATACCTTGGACTCTTCAGCCCCAAACTTCACCCCATTCTCCTATATCACACCCATCTCACCATATTTCCTAATGAAATGGGGTGCACATAAGGGCCAAAGACCCCAAGGAACACCGTGACACTTGTCAGTGTCTGCAGGGTGGGGTGTGGTGAAATGGCGTGGCCGTTATGCCTGACAACCCAAACGCACACCGCAATGCCTGTCGCTCTCTGCAGGGTGGTGGTGGGGTTGGCTTCAGTTCAATACTTCACTGCCATTACTATTACACAGCTCTGTAACTTCTACACTACCACTGCCAATGCCAGCAAGCAAACATTCGGCATTGACAAATGCTTGTTCTACTTGTGATGCCCCTTCCTATGCATCCCAGTATCCCCCTGGCTCTCCTTACTGACTTCTCACATTGCTTACCCACCTTTAGGTCATCTGATATGACTACCCCCAAGTCATGTTCCATTTTTGTTGTTGTTAGTACCTCCCCTGCTACTGTGTACTCTTCTCCTGGGTTTTTGTTTCCCAGGTGCATTACTTTGCACTTCTTTGCATTGAATCTAAGTTGCTATATGTCTGACCATTCCTCCAACCTTGCCAAGTCCCTTCTCATCCTTTCTAACCCCCCCTTGTGTATCAACTCTGTTACAGATCTTTGTATCATCTGCAAAGAGGCATACCTTTCCCTTCAGACCCTCTGCAATGTCACCTATAAAGATGTTAAAGAGGACTGGACCCAGTACTGAGCCCTGAGGTACTCCACTAGTGACCCCCCTTTCTTCGGAATGTGCTCCACTCACTATTACCTTCTGTGTCTTGTTGTGCAGCCAGTTTGCAACCTAGGCTACCACCCTGGGACCCACTCCCAGGCTGGCTAACTTGATTATTAATCTTTTGTGCTGGACTGTGTCAAATGCCTTGCTAAAGTCTAGGTAGGCCATATCCACAGCCCCTCCCTGGTCTATTACTTTGGTCACCCAGTCAAAGAAATCTATTAGAATCGTCTGACATGACCTTCCTGCTGTAAATCCATGCTGCTTTGGGTCCTGTGCCCCGCTGGCCTCTAGGTACTCAACAATTCTTTCTTTCAGAAGTGATTCTATCATTTTCCCTACCACTGAGGTCAAACTTACAGGTCTATAGTTTCCTTCTTTCTCTCTTGCTCCCACTTTTGTGAAGGGGAATCACATCTGCCCTCCTCCAGTCCTCAGGTACCACCCCATCCTCCCATGATTTGTTAAAAAGTGTGGTCAGTGGTGTCACTAGGTCCTCCCTTAGTTCTTTTAGGATTCTGGGGTGAATCCCATCAGGCCCCATTGCTTTGTCTACCTTGAGTTTTAGGAGTTCTTTCAAGTCTCTTTCTTCTGTAAATGGACTGGTGTCAACCCCCCTACCCAGAGTGCTTCTATTGTCTGGTTTAGGTAACTCCTCCTCATCTTCTTTTGTGAATACTGAGCAAAAGTATTCATTCAGTATCTCTGCCTTTTCACTGTCTCCCTCTGCCCACCTCCCCTCTCCCTTATTAATCTTCACTATTCCTCCCTTAACCTTTCTATGCTCCCTAATGTACCTATAAAAGGTTTTATCCCCCGTCTTAACTGACTTGGCTATTTTTTCCTCAGTTTGGGCTTTTGCTATTCTGACTGCCTTCCCCACTTCTTTCTGTTTTAATTGATACAGTTCCCTGTCGTGCTCCTTCTGTGATGCCTTATACTGTTTGAATGCAGCCTTTTTCTCCTCCTTAACCTTCCCTGCCACCTCTGTTGAGAACCATAGTGTTTTTTTACTCCGCTTTGTTTTCTTTATCTGTTTCACACAAAAGCTTGTTGCCTCTATGATCGCAGTTTTGATTTTTCTCCATTGTTTTTCCACCCCTCCTTTTTGGCCATTTGCTAGTGTATTCCTCAGGTATTCACCCATTTTGCCAAAGTCAGCCCTTCTAAAGTCCAGTATGCTTGTTTTTGTATGGCTTGTCTCCATGGTTGTGCTTATTGTGAAGCACACTGTGCAGTGGTCACTTGTTCCCAGATGTCTACTGACTTCTAAATGTGTGATCCTCTCTCCATTTGAGAGTACCAGGTCTAGTATTGCTTCCTCCCGAGTGGGTTCCAACACTAGCAAGACAACAGAGAACAGAAATTTTAACATTTTCTTTTTTTTTTAACTGACACAGTGTGCTGCAGATGTTTCTGCAAGTTCAAGTTTAAAAAAAAATGTGACTTCCAGCTTAACTGGATTGAGGAAAGCAACTATGTGGCAGCATTCCAAGTTGTTATGTTGCAGTAGTGACATAGCTAGTGTAGCATAACAGCTGTGATGACATAGCTACTGCAGCATAAGAACTCCATTCTAGTTATGGATTCCTATCCATAACAACATTCTACCATGCACTATAAGCACATTCTAGGTATGGAATTTCATGCATAACAGCATTCTGCTATACACTATATAGAGGATAATGTATGGTCCTCTATCGTTAACTGGTCAGTTAACAGTTGAGAGGTTGCCAGGGTGACCGTGTAAACCTCGTCACCATGGCAACCTCGAGACGGTTAAAATTGACCAGTTGCCGATAGAGAGACCATACATTATTTTTTATAGTGTATGGTCCCACCTCAAAAGGCTGCTTACTTTTTCATTACTAGTCACTGCCATGGCCGTTCAGTCCTTCCCTAACTGCTGCTGTTCATGCATTGGTTCCCCGTCGAAGAAAAAGCGCGCACATGCGCAGACCAATCGCTGTTGTTAACCTATCGATGCGACGTAGCATCGATAGGTTAACGACATATCTACGTCACATCGATAGGTTAACAACCTTAGGAAATTATGATTTCCTAAGGTTAACAGCGTTCTACCATACATTATATACATATACCAAATATTGTGCTAATTAGTGTGTTGTTACATGAACTTTGTACACATCTGGGGTGACCATAACCCATGAAGGGGAGCAAAGATGTAGGGAGAACTCTTCAAATATTGATTTGTATGCTGTCTGTAATATTAAACATGGAAGTATATTGTCAATGCTCATATTAAACAGAGTATAACGTCTTTACTGTAACACTAGGCCTTTGCCTAATCACAACTTTAAATTATTAGGCTAGCTGTTGAAAAACTGCAGCTGTGAAAAATGTAAGTTTCTGCAGTTTATAGATAAGCAAACATCTACTGTGTAGTTTTACTGACTTGAAGAATAACTACAGTGCACTTCGCTTATAACGGACAATCGGTTATAGTGGACATAAAGTGATTTCCCAAACCAAATATATCAAATCCAATGCATTTTCCTTTGGTTATAATGGGCAGAAACATTGCTTATAATGAACACTTTGAAGCATTTATAGGTATTTGTAGTGCATTTGGGTGGGTGGGGGGTGCAGACGTAGTGAACAGATTTGGCAAATCTAGAATTTAGATAGGAGATGCAGAGACTAAATTTCTTGAAAAAAAATATCCACAAACTGCATAAACTTTTATTAGTTGATTATACTGAAAAAAGAAGTGATTTTATTCTTTAATAAAACCCTTACAGTACAATTGCCTTTGTTCGTACTGTCCTAGAACCCCAACATCCAGCCACTAGAGTTACTATCTTCTTCATACGTTCTGTAATAAACTTAATAAAAACATACTCATGTTCCCTGACAGTTAAATAACTCCAAATAAATACACACAGTACAGAAACATATATGCTAGGCAAGCATTTGAGTAATCTGGGAAATTTTGTAATAGGTTTTCACTCTGAGGTCCTGCTCACATACATAAACACAGGTAACGCACAGGCTCCACCTCCTTTGGATATGATGGACACTGGATAAAATGGACAAAAGTTGGGTGCACAGATGCATCCGTTATAATAGACTTGCACTGTGTGGTTTTAATTTTTCAATGAAGTCCTGATGATATGCTCTTCCGAAGTGAACTGCTCATGGATAGACGGAAGACAGTTCATCTGAGAGCTCTGCCCTCCAGCCATAAAGTCTTAAAAACATGCTCTTAATATATGAAAGCTGGACTCAAACCTGGGACTAAACTGCACTTGGACTTGATCTCCTGGAGGGCTCATGAACTGTGGTGAACAAGAAGGGACTTGTACATCAAACCTGAGCTAGAAGCCACTTTGACAACCTCCAGCTTATGATAGCCAGAGAAAGCCGAGACAAAGAAGCTGAACTCAAGGCGCTCAGGCCTTATGGCTATCTACTATCTAAGCTGTGCACAGCATCTACTTCCAATGCAGGTGCTGGACAAATAAAGGAGCTCTCCACTCTGAAAATCCAAAGCAGAAGTAATGCAAAGACCTGTAACTGCCAAAGACAGGAGACTGATATCGAAACTGGGATCCTGCTTGCCAGTGTGAGTTGCTAATTGTAGTAATAAGTCACAGTGAAGTCATAACCCTGTGCTGATCTAGTTGAGTTGATGGTTGAGATTCGAACCTGAGACTTTGGACTTTGTAACTGTGGGAGTGCCAGCATCCTAAACCTGACCTTTACATGCTAACCCCAGGAAAAACACAGAAGACAGAGAGAAGATACCAGGATTAATGCCCTCAAGACAGTGATGTCTGGAACTGAGCTTTATGGACTCTCCCTTGCTTCTCCCCAAGGATCATGTCAGCATAGGAAGGTTATGATATTAGGACTCTCTATGTTAATTGTGATCCTGTGTGATAAACTGTTTGATTTCTTGCTGTCTCTCACTTTATTCTGTCAATCTATTCAAAATAAATTTGCTGTGAATGAGAAGTGCATGGCTTACTTGTCATATTTGTATCCATTATGGGTAATGAGTTGCTAGTTGCTTGCTATTACTGGAAAAGAGCCTGTGTTTAATCATACGGGGGGGGGTTATTGTCACATCTTTATTAATCTCTAAGGTAAAAGCTGGCCAAACAACCAATCAAAGGGGACAACTATCCCTACAATTTACAAAAAGAATCACAAGCCATTATACTGGACTTCAAAACAAGGGCATGTCAGAAGAATGTAAGAATATTGGGAGTGCCAGATGCTTGGGATAACAAATCAACCCTCAGATCAACCTTCAAGAAAATGGCAAGTGTTTATCTGGAATCAGACACAGACAATAAATAAATGGAAGTGGATAGAATCTACAGATTTTTTAGGATTACGATAGATGACTGGATCCTCCGCGACCCATCACTGTTAAATTAATGCAATTCGAGGACAAAGAGAATCTGATGAACCAGGTCTACAAGAAAAAGCATTTGAAGATTATGGGAACACAAATATTAATTTACCACAAATTTCCCAATGATCTGATAGCTGAGCAGAAGAAATTTGTTCCGATTCAGAATAGACTTTGGACAAAGGGGATTAAATCTTCTATGCTAGCGCCTGCAAAGTTGAAAGTGTGTTTTTGATAGCCGTAGGCTCATATTCGGGTCTCCTACAGACGCATTGGCAGAACTAATGGATAAGAGACCAGACATTTTTAATGAGAAAAATTTTAGCACTAAATGGGAATAAATTAGGAATTGAATAACGTAGTAAGTATGTTGATTAGGTATTAAAAATATACAGTATATTTAAACATAGGAATAAATAGACCCCATCTGGAGTACTGCGTCTAGTTCTGGAGACCCCATCTCAGTAAGGACATAGGAAGGAGGCAGTCCAGAGGAGGGCAACTAAAATGGTGCAGGGTCTGCAAGAGAAGCCATACAAGGAGAGACTAAAGGAGCTTAATATGTATTCCCTTGAGGAAAGGAAGGGGGGGGCATGATAGAAACTTTTTGTACTTTGGTGGAATCAACAAAGTCCAAGAGGGTAGCATCTTTCAGAAAAACAGATGTGCAAGAACAAGAGGACACAATTTGAAAATAGAGGGGGGACAGCTCAGGGGCAATGTGAGGAAGTATTTTTTCACAGAGAGGGTGGTGGACACATGGAATAGTCTTCCTGAGGAGGTTGTGGGGTCTAAAACTGTGGGAGAATTCAAGAATGCATGGGACAGACATAAGGCAATTCTTGTGGCTGGTAGGAAGAAATAGGCTGTTTGCTAACTAGGATCTGCAGCTTATCTTGTAGGTAGGGAAATAGGCAGACTGGGTGGGCCAAGCGGTCCTTATCTGCCATCAAAGTCTATGTTTCTATGTTTCTATGAAGTATATCGATCAGATATTAAAAATATATTTAAGTATACTTCCATGGTAAGTCACTCTCTTGAA
This sequence comes from Neoceratodus forsteri, assembly GCA_016271365.2. Classification (NCBI taxonomy): domain Eukaryota; kingdom Metazoa; phylum Chordata; order Ceratodontiformes; family Ceratodontidae; genus Neoceratodus; species Neoceratodus forsteri. The sequence continues at coordinate 118,948,497 of JADMNL010000023.1, forward strand.
AGGAAAATTGAAGGAGCTAGCAAAAGGGGTAAAAGAATATTGGAATTAGTATTGAAATAGACTGCTGGGGAGGAGAAATTTTTATTAAGAGCTGTTTAAAAAGGGCAGGGAAGGGAGGACTTGAAAGAGTTAAAAACAAGTAACTCATATGAGTTCAATGGAAGGCCACCAGTAGTTATAGCCAAACAGCCATACCAGGGGCAGAACGCTGGAGAAGAAGGAGGGAAGGGAGGAGGATTATGAATCCTACTAGGCAGGGGGCTGATGGATTGTGTGTCCTTAAGTAGATAGGAAAGGGGGAGGAGTCTGGCATCCCCATTGAACCGCAGGGAAAATCCTTTAGATTCAATGTAAGGCCACCATTAGCCATCCCGGTGGCACTGAGGGTTGAGGCACTGGATGCCACACCTCGCATCATGCCGGTGATTCGGATTCAGGTACGAGCTTCGGGTCACATGGGGTCAGCCAGGGGGGAGGGCAAGGAGTGGCTTGAGCAGTCAGCAGGCAGCTCTCCTTCTCGAGGAGAGATGTGGGGTTTCCCTGGCACTTGGCTGCTGCCCAGTGGAGGCTAGGTGGCAGTGCCATGCCAGAGGGGGAATCTGGCAATAGGCCAGGAAGGCAGAAGGGGCCATCACCAGAGCCGCAGTGTGCATGCATGCCTCCACGCACATGGGCAACCGCATTCTGGGGCCTTGGGTAACAGGGGAGAAAAATGGAGAAAATCGAAGGCTGCAGGTGGATGAAGCCCCAAGGCTGGCTCTGGTGGTCTGCTGTGGCATGAGAGGGAGGGTGCCTCAAATAATTGCAGAGTCTGGTATGGTCAGCCGACATGGTGCTGCCCCCCCCCCGCCAAGGATAAACAATGGATGGAAAAAAAAATGTAAGGCCACCAGTGTGTATAGTGATTGTGCAACTATTGTGATACTTTTGCTTCTCTCTTTCTCTGGTTTTCCTCCCTTAGTATAGGTGCCAAGAGAAGAGTCTTGATACTAAAGGAAGAATTACAGCCAAGGAGCCAACATAGAAACATAGAAACATAGAATGTGACAGCAGATAAGGACCGCTTGGCCCACCTAGTCTGCCCATTTTCCTACCTAACATAAGGTGCAGATCCTAATTAACCAACAGCTTACTTCCTCCTACCCCCCACTAGGACTGCTTTATGTCTGTCCCATGCATTCTTGAATTACCCCACTGTTCTTGACTCCACGACCTCCTCAGGTAGGCTGTTCCATGCATCCACAACCCTCTCTGTGAAAAAATACTTCCTCACTTTACCTCTGAGCCGTCCCCCCTCTAAAAAGACAAAAGACAAAGTTGATGTAATGTAATCCACCTCCTCCAATTTACAGAATAGTCCCAATAACATGGAAGAGAGGAAAAAACCCTTGAGAATCAAACCTCTGGCAATCCAATGTTATTAGGTTAATCTTCTCTCCAGGCTTTAATTTAGGAGGCTAGCTGTTGATCAGCTTGGTGGATTTCAGAATCTGGTTCTCTGATATATGTTTTGAAGCAGGAAGATGTCCAGTGGCCCATGACTTTGATTATGTGAGCTGGAATGTTATTTCTGGATGCTGAGGTGGCTGCTACTATTCTAAATGAGTGACTAGAAAAGGAGGAATCATCAAGACCCAGGTGAGACAGCAGTGCTCTGACATGCAGGATGAACCAGATGTAGTCATAATGGAGTAAGACTCAGTATACAGAAGAGGTTGAACAGAATCAGGATGTCTGTCTGAGGACTGCAACACCTCAAATATTTGAATAGGACACCAGGTGGATTTTGTGACAAAATAAGAGACATGGATTCCTTTTCTGATTCGGTAAGTTTGGGATCTTGGCAGAGTAATCTGCAGATTGTGTCTGTAAACAGTTACTAGCAAGGTGGGTGGCTGGATTAAAAACTGATCATGACAATGTAAATTATCCAAGTTGCAAGAATCCAAAGAAGGCTTGGGTCATAGTGGCTTGTAAATTCAGGTCTGCAGCAGCTCCGCAGAAGCCATTTCTTTGCAGAAGCATTAACTGAGCATATGGATTATAGTGTATGGGTTTTCTTGAGGAGGAGTCTGGAGGAGTTTCTTTCTTTATACCTTGTAAAAAGGCTTTGATTGCTGGGTTAGACAGATATAATATTGGACTGCCAGGCCAGAAAGACATCATGGTAAACTGAATACCAGAAATATATTGTTTAATTGTTGTGACCGATGAATGGAAAGTCTAAAAACAGTAAGACGCAAGTGCCAAAATGAGAGAGACATAACAGTGGCATGGGTTCATGATTTGTGAAACACGAAAAGTAGAACATTTCTTCCAGGCTATTTATATTTTTTGATCTGTAACCCTCACTCCCCCCCAATTTTCCCACTACAGGAGCTCATCCTCTGCTCCATGCCATCCCCCCATGCCCAGGCTTACCCCTCGGGGTGGGGCCATTGGGAGGGTGCCCCCCAATGGACAAAAAAAGGCAAGCCCCAGCTTGCCCTCTGGGGTGGAGCCATGGGAGTGGGAGCCCCCCCACAAAAGAGAAAGGGCAGCAGGAACAGCTGTGGAGCGGGGTATCATGATGGGGGAAATCGAATTTTTTTGTGATGCTGTAGTTCCCCTGGAGGTGGGACGTGCAATGACATCAACGGGACTAACCCCTTCCACACAACTAAGTGTCAGTAGCTGTGAATCCCCAGCCTCCACGGGGGGGTCTCTGATGGCTGGACACTCCCCCCCCCTGGAGAAGGAGAGCCATCCCCAGGATGCTCAATTGTTCTCCACCTTGCCAGCCCTCTGACTCCCAGGTCCATTCCCGAACCTGAGATGTCGGCATCATAGGTGGATGCCTTGCCACTGCACCGGCAGGCCAGCTATCTTCCAGGCAGTTTTATAAGCTGCTTGAGTAGAAGGAAACCAGGGAGTTCTATATAATTAGAGAGGCTTCATGGAGGAGCTGAGTTAAGTTATTTGTAGTTCCCAAAATGCTGGTGGAGGGGTCGTCTCCTGATCTGCTTGCAGGAAAGCAGCTCTGAATTGCTGATAATGGAATCAAGAAATGCAATCAGCTAGGAAATCAGAAGAAACAGGTATAGAGACATAATGAATAGTAAAGTGGTACAATAGGGAGGTTCACGTTTCATAGGTTTCATAGGTAAATCCAAGCTACATAGACTTGCGTCCTTGGTGCTTGCCAATAAACTTTACATCAACTTGTTTTTATTTATATGAAAGTTATCTAATCCTTCTTAAATGAGTCCATTGTTTTACTCATTACAACTGCCTCTAGGAGGGAATTCCATAGCTGAACACCTCTCTGGCTAAACCATTTTTTGCACCGTAAGCTGTTCCATTTATCCAATTCCAATTGCAGTCTATGGCTTCCGGGCTCATACAAATAATAGTTCCTTTCCCTTAACCCTATATCTTTTTTAAATTGCTCATCCTTTAGTGCTCTGAATATCATGCACATATCTCCCCTCAACCTTTGATACTGCAAAGTATATAACCCTAGATCTTGCAGCCTATTTTGATATGATTTATGACACATTCCATTAATCCTTTTAGTCAACCTTCTTTGTACCCCCTCCACTCTTTTAATATCCACTTTCTTATAAGGAGACCAAACCTGTGCACAGTATTCAAGATGTGGATGAACCAATGCAGTATACAGGGGCAAAAGCACTTTGCTTTCCCTACTTCCAATGTGTCGTAGGATACAATTTAAAACCTGGTTTGCTTTCCTTACAACAGTAGTACAATGCGTATCAACCTGCAAATCGTTGGTTACCTGTACCCCCAGGTCTCTTTCCATTTTAGTTTGTTGTAATGCCACATTGCCCTAATTGCAATAATTACATTGCAATAATAACAGTAACTGTAATTACAAGCTTGTAATTACAGTTACTGTTATTATTGCCTAAGTGCATCACTGCGCATTTATTTAAGTTCTAACTTATGCTGAACTGTCCAATGAAACAATGTATTTAAGGCCTTTTGAACGTTAACTGTCTCAGGAAGTTCATTATGGAATTAGAGGAAGAACGCCCTTTATTTATAATGGGTATGGCTACTGGTTGTCTGGGTAAATGGTTACCACTTGATTGTTCCATGAGGGGCACCAAGTGATTTCAAAAAAAGTTGAACTGGAGTGGAACTGAGGAAGGTTATCAGTTTCTGGTGGTCAAGCGCATGCAAACCAAGATGTTTCATGGACAGCAACAAAGCCAAATGAATAGGCTGCATCCATAAATATGGAGATATGATTTGAAGGGCATATATCCTTGTAAAACATTGACATTCCATTCCATTATTTATTTATTTATTTAGTTTTTGTTGACTGGGTAAGTGCACTAGACAAATCCTGCCTATTTTCAGGCACGACCCGGGGGAGAGGGATACAGATGAATGCCAACTGACCTTGAACCAGATTAAGCTGTTGGTGGTATTTTTTTAGTGAATGCTAAGAAAAGGGACCACTTGGCCAGGACTGAATGGGTGGCAGCAATGATAGTTATGTGATGGTTCAAAGGTATAACTGAATGGACTAGAGTGAGTAGGTACGTAGTAAAACTCCAGCCCTGTGGAATAATTCTCATAGTGAAAGTGAGATAGCCCAATAGGGAAAGAAGTTCTCTTTTTGTACAGAATAGTTTCTTGGAAAACAGAGAAACTAGGTTTGAGATTCTGTATAATTTCTCTTGAGGGAAACATGCTTACATTTTAATCGTATCTAATTTGATACCTAACAACACTAACGTATGAACAGGTCCTTCTGTTTTGTTGTCCACCAAAGGAATTTTAAGGGTGGCGAATAGTCACCAAAGGCAGGTGATGCTCAAGGCTGGAGAAGATGCAGGGGTTTCAATGAGAAGGAAATCATCCAAGAAATGAAAAACAAATGGCCATCTAAACACAATCAACATTATTTTTTAAGCCAACTTTTAACAAATATTTGGGAGTGGGCAATTTTTCCAAACCAGAACGTAAAAGTTTGCAAAGCATGAAGAATACAGATAATGGTCAGATCGAGCTTGAAGATACATTGTTTAGATCACATTTATGGGGATTTACAAAAAAAAATTGCATTTATTTAATTCACTGGCAGCATATTTTCATCAAATTAATGGGAGATTAGGGACTGAGAAAATGTCATGGTTACATGCCAACAAAATTTCAAATGGAGATAATAATAATATCAATAATAATAATAAACATTATTTAATAGAGCACCTTTCAAATATCAAGGTGCTTCACAAATAAGTAAAATTCAGAAAATTCAATAAATATCAATAAAATCAGAGGCCTGCTTAAAGCACCCTACTGTCCTGCACTCCTATAGCTGATGGGGCAGAGAATTCCAGAAGGTGGGGCAACAATCCCAAAAGTGTGGGCCCTAAATGAGTTTAAACTAACCCTCGGAATCTCCAGCAACCCCTCATCAGCCAAGTGGAGCTGTCACATAGGGGTATAAGGAACCAGGAGCTCTTTCAAGTAGTCAGGACCCTGTCCGTGTAGGGCTTTGTAGGTTAATAAACCTACCTTAAAGGTGATCCGCCACTGAACTGGCAGCCAGTGCAGATCGCGCAGCAGTGGGGAAATGTGAGATCTCCTAGATACCCCAGTCAATAAACATGCAGCAGCATTCTGCACTAGCTGCAAGCAGTGGATATCAACCCCAGGAAGCCCTAGTTAAAGGGAGTTACAGTAGTCAAGGCGCAGGGTCACAAAGGCGTGGACCAAAACAGGCAGGTCACTGGATGGAACGAGATGCTTGATCCTAGCAATGTTCCTAAGATGGTAAAAGGATAGCTTGATGACTGCCGACACCTAATGATGAAGGATCAGCCCATCGTCAAGCATCACTCCCAGGTCACGCACCCGCTCAGAGGTAAGGATCTAAGTGTGCCACATCCAGGACTAAACCAGAGGGTAGATCAGTCCTCGACCCCTCTGTCCTGTGATCCAGGTCCACCATGAAAACCTCAGTCTTTTCTGTGTTGAACTTTAACCCACTAGAACTCATCCAGTCTTGGATTTCAACGAGGCAGCAGTTAAATACCGAGATAGCACTAACCTGGTCGGGGGCAAAAGACAGGTAGAGCTGGTTATCATCAGCATAGCAGTGAAACCTCAGCCCATACCATTTTACAATGTCTTCGCAGGGCAGCATGTACACTGCAAATAACATGGAGACAGCACTGAGCCCCGGGGTACCCTGTAAGGCAACGAGAAAGACTCAGAAGAAAATATTCCCAAGACAACTCTCTGAGCTCTACCGGTGAGGAAAGATGAAAACCTATGCAGTGGTCATTTAGGCCAGCTGAGGTAATATTTTCATTTTTACCAAAATTGGGATCCGAGTTATGTATCGAGCAAAGGTAAAACATCATTTATGCCACTTGAGGTGATGTTTTTATGTTTTGCCATAAAGGGGTTTCAGATGATCTATGGAGCCAGCTTCAATGTTTCTCAGTTGTTGTTTAGGCAACCTGAGGTGCAATTTATATATTTTCCGAAAATGGGTTCCAGGTGATTTATGGAGCTGGGGTGAAAGGTCTGAGGTTGTACTTTAGGCCAGCTGAGGTGATATATTTATGTTTGCCAAAAATGCAATTCAGGTGATTCATGGGATTGGGGTAAAAGGTAGGCAATGGTCATTTACTCCACCTGAGGTTAAAGGTAGGTGGTGACCTTTTTTTGCCAAAAATGAGTTTCAGGTAATTCATGGATCCAGAATAAATGATCTGCAGTGGTCATTTAGGCCAGGAGAGGTAATATTTTCATTTTTTCCAGAAATTGGCTCCAAGTGAGATGACATTTTTAGTTTTTGCCAAAAACGTGCTCCAGCTGATCTATGGAGCCTGGTTGAAAGTTTCTTTATGGTTCTTTAAGCCACCTGAGTTGAAATGTTTTATTTGTTTCAAAAATGGGTGTTTGGTGAGTTAAATAGCTGGAGTGAAAGATCAACGGTGGTCGTTTATTCCAACTGAGGTGATTTTTTCCCCAAAAAATGGTTTCTTGGTGATTGATGGAGCTGGTGTAAAATGTCCAAAGTGGTCATTGAGGCCACCAGGGTTGCAATTTTTATTTTTGCCAAAAATGGGTTCCAGGTGATTCATGGGATTGGGGTAAAAGGGTAAGAGGTGATATTTTCATTTTTTCCAGAAATTGTCTCCAAATGATTTATGAAGCCAGATTGAAACGTCTGCAGAGGACCTTTATGCAACCAGGGACAATATTTTTATTTTGGCCAAAAATGGGTTCCAGGTGATAGCTGGAGTCATTGTGAAAAGTCCACAATGGTTGTTTAAGCCACCTGAGGTGACATTTTTATTTTTGCAAACGGTGGATTCCTGATGATATCTGGAGCTGAGGTGAAATGTCCACAGTGGTTGTTTAAGCCATGTAAGGTGATATTTTTAGTTTTTTAAAAAGTGGGTTGCAGGTGTTTAATGCAGCTGATGTGAATGGTCTGAGGTTATTGTTTGGCTGCCTGAGGTGATATCTGTATTTCTCCCAAAACTGGGATCCAGAAAATTAATGTATCCAGAGTAAAAGATATGCAGTGGTCATTTAGACCACATTAGGTGATTTTTCTTTTTGTTAAAATTTGTTCCAGGTGATATGAATCTGGGGTGAAAGGTTTGTGGAGGTCGTTTTGCCCACATGAGTTGATATTTTTAGTTTTTGCCAAAAATTTGCTCCAGCTGATCTATGGAGCCTGGTTGAAAGTTTCTTTATGGTTCTTTAAGCCACCTGAGTTGAAATTTTTTATTTGTTTCAAAAATGGGTGTTTGGTGAGTTAAATAGCTATAGTGAAAGATCAACGGTGGTCGTTTATTCCAATTGAGGTGATTTTTTTCTCCCAAAAATGGTTTCTAGGTGATTGATGGAGCTGGTGTAAAATGTCCAAAGTGGTCATTGAGGCCACCAGGGTTGCAATTTTTATTTTTGCCAAAAATGGGTTCCAGGTGATCTATGGAGTGAATGTGATGCAGTGGTCATTTAGGTCACCTGTGGTGAAATTTTAATTTTTGCACAAAATGGGTTCCAGCTGACTTATGAAGCAGGGCTGAAAGATCTGTAGTTTACATTTATGCTACCTGATGTCATATATTTATTTTTGGCAAAAATGGGTTTCAGGAGGGAAATGAGGAGACACTTTTTTACAGAGAGGGTGGAGGCTAGGTGGCATGCATTACCTGCAGAAGTGGTATTCAGCAGAACAGTCAATTGCTTCAAAAGGGGATGTGACAGGTCAAGGGGGAGGGTTTAAGGGGAAGAGTGAAAGGGAGGGCAGCTGCAGAATAAGGGGTGCTAGCTGCACATTCGAGCAGACTCGATAGACCTCTAGGCCTTTATCTGCTGGCAAATTTTGTATGTTCATATGTTAGGTGATTTATGGGGTAAGAGGTAGGCAGTGGTTGTTCATGCCACCTGAGATAATATTTTAATTTTTGCCACAAATGGGTTCCAGGTGATGTATGGAGTCATTGTTAAAGGTTGCAGTGGTTGTTTAAGCCAGCTGAGGTGAAAATTTAATTTTTGCATAAAATTGGTTAGAGTTGATATCTATACTTGGGGTGAAAGGTAAATGGCAGCTGTTTAAGACACCTGAGGTGATATTTAAAGTTTTTGAAAAAGTGGGTTGTAAGTGACTAATGGAGCTGGTGTAAAAGGTCTGAGGTTGTCATTTAGGTCACCTGAGGTTATATTTGTATTTTTGCCAAAAATGGGTTCCAGGTAATTTATGGATCCAGAGTAAAAGATCTGCAGTGGCCATTTAGGCCAGGAGAAGAAATAATTTTATTTTTACCAGAAATTGGTTCAAGGTGATTTATGGAGTTTTGGTGAAAGGTCTGCAGGGATGATATTTTCATTTTTGCCAAAAAATGGGTTCTAGGAGATTTATGAAGCTAGGATGAAAGGTCTGCAGTGAACTATTATGCTACCTGATGTGATATATTTATTTTTGCCAAAAATGCATTTCAGGTGACTTATGTGATTGGGGTAAAATGTAGGGAGCGGTCATTTAGGTCACCTGAGGTTAAAGGTAGGTGGTGGTCATTTAGGCCAGCTGAGGTGATATTTTTATTTTAGCCAAAAATGGGGTCCAGGTGATGTCTGGAGCTGAGTGAAATCTCCACAGCAGTCATTTAAGCCACCTGAGGTGATATTTTAATGTTTTGCCAAAAATTCCAGGTAATCTGTGGAGCTAGGGTGAATGGTACGAGGTGGTTGTTTAGGCCACCTGAGGTGATATTTTTATTTTTGCCAAAACTGTGTTCAAGGTGATGTATGGAAACATTGTCAAATGTCTGAGGAGTTTGTTTTGGACACCTGATGTGACATTTTTATTTTTACCAAAACTGGGTTCCAGGTAAATTATGGATCTAGAGTAAAAGATCGCTTCCTCCTACCCGGTGGAGACCCAATTGCCCTGTCTCTCGGAGTCCCAGGATAGGATGTTAGTAGCCCCCATTATAGATTTGGGAATCCTGGAGGTGATAAAGGGCTTACCTTTAGATAAATCACCAGGACTAGATGGTTTTTCAGCAAACTTTTATAAGTGTTTTAAGGAGCAAATTACCCCCCATCTTCTTTCTCTCTTTCATTACATATTATCAGGTGTGCAAGTTGACTCCTCTCTATTCGAGGCCCTCATTGTTCTTCTCCCAAAACCGGGTAAAGATCGAGAATCTGTTGAGAGTTATTGATCCATATCATTGTTAAACCAAGACATAAAAATTCTAACAAAGATCTTAGTGGATAGACTCAGTTTGGCTCTTCCCGATTTAATTGGCTCACATCAAGTAGGATTTATGAAATACTAAACACATACATGTCTTGAACAGTTCTCAGCAGGAGATAAAAGAGCCTGTTCATTGAAACTGATTCTCTCCACTTTTAGGAGAGAATGTACGGTTGCTTAGCAACAACTTCGGAGAAATCCGAAGGTACACGAAGTGATACGTCACTTTGGCGGGAAAAACTAACAGGCTCAAGTGGATACTGCACCCCTTAGAGCCAAAGAGAGCATGAAATCGCCATTTCTAAAGCAAGCAGGACGCCAAGTAAAACTTTCTTTAATTGTAAAAGGATCGATATACTGTGAACAATAGACAACGTTTTTAGGTAAATTATATTGAGAAATGAGGTTCATTAAAACATATATTTGAGCTATAAAAGTAAAGTCTAATGAGAGATGTTTTGATAATATTTAGATGCTGAACAAGAGTTACAGAGAGATTTGGAGAATTACATTATTGTTGAAAATCATAATTAGTGGTGATTTGGGACAAAAAATGATGGCATTATATTGCTTGCTGAGGTAAGAGATGATAAAAGGAGTAGTTGATATTAAAAATAAATCAAATAAATTCTGCAATAATGTGGGTACACACAATGATCAAGGAAATTTAATGGAGAATTTTATTTAAATGTATGATAATATTAGTAAAATGAAGTGGGAAATATGTTTGTAATCAAAATAACAATAAAGCTCAGAATAAGGGATTGTGGAATGGTATGGGGAAAACAGGCTGCTGCAGACATAAATGTTTTTTCTGTTGAGTATTTGGAATGAGAAGTTATGCGCTAATGATGGTTGTTTGATGTTTACAGGAGCTGATATGTATAGCCATATGGAAATTGTTTGTTCTAAAAAGAATTTCAAACAACTGAATATTAATGGTAATTAGTACACAATATTCTGAAATAAAAATTAATATATTGTGAACATACATGAAATTTAAGATGAAAATATTAAAATATGTAATTTCTGTTTTAAACAGATGGAAACTGTATTATGAAATATGCCCCATGAACAAGCTCTGAGGAGCGAAACGTAGGGGTGAATAAAAGAAAATAAGAAGTGAAAGCTGCATTAGAAGTGATTTATTTGCTGTTTCAAGTGATTACCCCCTAGTTCTTTTAAGAATATTGATATTAGGATTTATGAAAGGCAGATTCTCCGCAGACCATCTCCGCAGTCTCTCGCATGCCTTCTCAGCGTCCAGGGATGCCTCCTTTCCAGTGGCACTGGTCTCCCTGGACACCGAGAAGGCTTTTGACAGAGTCAATTGGAGTTTTTTACTTCAAACGCTAAACTCTTTTGGATTCCCTCAACAATTTCAATCTCGGATAAAAGCCTTATATCAGCATCCGATGGCTAAGAATTCTGGGAATGGGGTGTTCTCCAGGAACTTCACTCTGCATTCCGGAACCAGGCAGGGTTGTCCCCTTTCTCCCCTACTCTTTAATCTCAACTGGAGCCCTTAATCCGTAAATTAATTTCTTGCCCGAAGGTCCAGGGGATTACCATTCTTGGCAATGAGCTTAAAGTCGCTGCATATGCGGATGACTTGCTTTTATACTTCTCTTATCCAGAGACTTCTATTCCTGCCATGTTGGATATAATTGGGCAATTTAGTAAACTATCCAATTACAAATTAAATGTAGGGAAGTCGATTGGGTTTCTCCTAAATCACAAAGATTTTAAGAATGATATTACCGCCCTGGGTCTAGCCTGGTCTAAAGACTTGTTAAGGTATCTGGGCATTGTGTTAACTAGAGACATGCATAGTACCCTTAAATACAACTTGGAAGCCCTACTGTCCATGGTGGCTCTACACTTGGCTAGATGGTTGGCTCTACCCATTTCTTTTTGGGGAAGAGTCAGTCTGGTTAAGATGAATGTTCTCCTGCATCTCTTATACCCCCTTCAGCTACTTGACATTTGTCTGCCAAGCAGCTGGCTTAAAAAGGCCCAGAGTTTGATTAGTGACTTCATCTCATTTAAAAAGAAGCCTAGATTAGCTTTTTACAAGCTTGTGGCGCCCAAGTCCAAGGGTGGTTTACGACTTCCATACGTGTGTATGTACTATTAGGCCTGTAGCGCGGTCAAATACCTAAGATGGATGGTATCTAATCCCTCAGATTACTTGCCCGCATGGCTCAAAATAGAGAAGGAAATTATCTGCTTGGCTAATATAGCCCCTTCCACATTATTATTTCTCAATACTGCTTCTATACCCAAAGAGTTAAAAGGCATCACAATTGGAGTTTCCATGAGGATTCACTCACAGTTGTGTAGATTCCTAAAGTATAAAAACTGGTAGATGTGGAGCAGTCAATTTGGAAATCCCCTGCCTTTAAAATAGATGATAAAGTGTTACCCCCTAAATGGTTACCTAGTCTAGGTGATGGTAGGGTCCACTCATTTCTTTAGGAAGATGGCACCTGGTTATCAGCTGAGGATATTGTGGTGAAATTCAGGCTTAAGGAAAGTGACTATTCTAAGGTACTTCAGCTTAGACATCTCCTCCTTAAAAAATTTTGGGGAGGGAACCCCCTTATCTTATAATTTTATCTTCCTTACTGAACTAGTCCCATTGGTTAATTCTCCCCGAAGTATCTCCAAATTGTGCAACATTTTGTATGATTGGCGTTTTCTGGTGCCATTTGGCCCAACAGAATTCTGGTCTGCTCTCTTCCCACAATGGGATAGGGACTGGACGACTATATGGAACAACTGTCATCATTTTGTAACACAAGATAGGTTACAGTTAATGTAGTTTCACATTCTTCATAATCTCTAATACTATCCTCAGAAACTGGCTAAATGGGGAATATCTTCCTCTGATGTATGCACTAGATGTACTCAGGCAGAAGGTTCCCTACCTCACATTTTCTGGGATTGTCCTAAGATAGCACCCCTTTGGGAGACTATAAGGGACAAAGCTGACCCACTCCTTGGGCTGAGAGACCAGTTTATCCCAGAGGTTTGCATCTTTGGGGATTACTCACAGATTTCTGTTAATAAGCGTCAGTTTCATATTGCTTTGATCTCGATGTCCGTTAAGAAACTAGTGCTCAAGTATTGGAGGAGCCCTGAAGTCATCTCTTATTCTGAATGGCTAAACAAGTTATTACTTAATCTTTGAGTGGAGAAGACTATTTCGATTATTAATAACAACAAGTCCAAATATGAACGGATTTGGGCCTCACTCCATACGTAATATACCATCTAATTTTTAATACTTAACTCCTAATTTCTCAGATTTCATGGACTGTCATGCCTTTGGGACTGTGTGGGGGGTTGGAGTGGGGGAGGGGGATGGGGTCAATTAACTTGTGTGGTCATAAGTTTTATGCTATGGATGTTTTGACCCTGTCCATTGTTTAATGTGAAAATTCAATAAACTTTAAATTAAAAAAAAAAGATTGCAGTGGTCAATTAGGCCACAAGAGGTATTGTTTTAATTTTTACTAAAAATTGGTTCCAGGTGATTTATGAAGCCAATGTGAAAGGTCTGTGGTAGTCATTTAGGCCACCTGGGGTGATATTTCTATTAATTATTTGCCAGAAATTGGATCCAGGTGATTTATGAAGCCACTGTGAAAGGTCTGTAGTACTCATTTAGGCCACCTGGGGTGACATTTCTATTCATTATTTGCCAGAAATTGATTCCAGGTGAATTATGGCACCTGGATAAAAGGTCTGCAGTGGACCTTTAGGCCACTAGGGGTGATATTTTCATTTATTCCAAAAATGGTTCCAGGTGATTTATGGAGCCAGGGTGAATGGTATGCAGTGGTCATTTAGGCCACCTGAGGTAAAACATTCATTTTTACCAAAAATGGTTTCCAGGTTATCTATGGAGCAAAGGAAAAAGGTCCTTTATGCCACCTGAGGTGACATTTTCATTTGTTGCTATAAATGGGTTTCAGGTGATCTATGGAACCAGAGACAAAGTTCCTCAGTGGTTGTTCAGGCCACCTGAGGTGAAATTTATATATTTGCTAAAAATGGGTTGCAGGTGATTTATGTGGCTGGGGTGAAAGGTCGGAGGTTGTCGTTTAAGCCACCTGAGGTGATATATTTATTTTTGCCAAAAATGCATTTGAGGTGATTTATGGTATTGGGGTAAAAGGTAGGCAGTAGTCATTTAGGTCACCTAAGGTTAAAGGTAGGTGGTGGTCATTAAGCCACCTGAAGTGATAATTACATTTTTGCCAAAAATGGGTTACAGGTGATCTATGGAGTAAGTGTGAAAAGTCTGCAATGGTTGTTTAAGCCACTTGAGCTGAAGGTAGCATAAAAGTCCCCTGCAGACTTTTCACCCCAGCTCCATAAAACTCCTGGAACCCATTTCTGGGAAAATGAAAATATCATCCCTGCAGACCTTTCATCCTGCCTCCATAAATCACCTGGAACCAATTTCTGGTAAAAATATAAATATTACTTCTTGTGGCCTAAATGGCCACTGCAGATCTTTTACAATGGATCCATAAATTACCTAGAAAAAAATTTCTGGCAAAAATGAATAGAAGTGTCACCCCAGGTGGCCTAAATGACTACTGCAGACCTTTCACCTCGGCTCCATAAATCGCCTGGAACCAATTTTTAGTAAAAATAAAAACATTACCTCTGGTGGCCTAAATGACCACTGCAGATCTTTCACTCCAGATCCATAAATTACCTGGGACCCATTTTTGATAAAAAATAAAAATGTCATATCAGGTGTCCAAAACAAATTCCTCAGATGTTTCACAATGTTTCCATAGTTCACCTTGAACACAGTTTTGGCAAAATTAAAAATGTCACCTCAGGTGGCCTAAACGACCACCTCGTATCATTCACCCTAGCTCCACAGATTACTTGGAACTCATTTTTGGCAAACAATAAAAATATAATTCCTGGTTGCCTAAAGGTCCTCTGCAGACCTTTCACCCTGGCTTTATAAATCACTTGGAGCCAATTTCTGGTAAAAATAAAAATATCACCTCTCCTGGTCTAAATGACCACTGCAGATCATTTACTCTGGATCCATGTATTACCTGGAACCCATTTTTGGCAAAAATGCAATTATCACCTCAGGTGTTCTAATCACTACCACCTACCTTTCACCTCAGGTGGCCCAAATGACCATAGCCAACCTTTTTCCCAAAAACATGAATCACCTGAACTGCATTTTTGGCAAAAATAAATATATCACCTCAGCTGGTCTAAACTATAACCTCATACCTTTCATCCCAGTGCCATAAATCAACTGGAACCTCTTTTTGGTAAAGAAATTGTATCACCTCAGGTGGCCAAAATGGCCCCACTGGAGTTTTTACTCCATAATATCACATTGAAACCATTTTTGGCAAAAATAAGAAGTATAACCTCAGGTGGCTCAAACGACCACCATGGACATTTCACCTCAGCCCCAGATATCACCTGGAATCCATTGTTTGCAAAATTAAAAATTTCAACTCAGGTGGCTTATACAACCAATGTGAACTTTTCACAATGACTCCGTAACTCACCTGGAACCCATTTTTGGCAAAAATAAAATTATCACCTCAGGTGGTCTAAGTCACCACCACCTACGATTAAGCCCAGGTGACCTAAATGACCACTGCCTAACTTTTATCCCATCCCATAAATCACATGAAATGCATTTTTAGCAAAAATAAATATATCACCTCAGGTGGCCTAAATTACAAGCTCAGACTTTTCATACCAGCTCCATAAATCACCTGTAACCCATTTCAGCAAATATATAAATTTCACCTCAGGTATCTTAAACTACCACTCAGGAACTTTGAATATGGCTCCATAAATCACTTGAAACCCATTTATGGCAAGAAATAAAAATATAATCTTAGATGGCATAAATTTCCTTTTACCCCTGCTCCTTACATATTATGGAACCAATTTTTAGTAGAAAATAAAAATATCACATCTGGTGGCCTCAATGACCACAGCAGATATTTTACTCCAGATCCCTAAATTACCTGGAACTTATTTTTGGTACAAATAAAATTGTCACATCAGGTGTCCTAAACGACCACTGCATCACATTCACCATGGCTCCATAGATCACCTGGAACCCATTTTTGGTAAAAAGAATAATAACATGCCTGGTGGTCTAAATCTCTACTGTAGATCTTTTACCTCACCTCAATAAATCATCTAAAACCCATTTTTGGCAACAACAACAAAAATATCACCTCTGGGGGTCTCAATGACCACTTTGGACTTTTTACACCAGCTCCATCAATCACCTAGAAACCATTTTTGGCAAAAATTAAAAAAAGCACCTCAGGTGGCCTAAACAACCACCATTGATCTTTCACTCCAGCTATTTAACTCACCAAAAACACATTTTTGAAAAAAAATAAAAATTTCACCTGAGGTGGCTTAAAGAACCACAAAGAAACTTTTATTCAGGCTCCATAGATCACCTGGAGCATGTTTTTGGGCAAAAGCTAAAAACATCACCTCATGTGGCCTAAATGACCTTCACAGACATTTTTCCCCAGGTTATTATCACCTGGAACAGATTTTAGCAAAATGAAAAATCACCTCAGGTGGCCTGAACTTTAACTGTAGAGCTTTCATGCCAGCTCCATTAATCACCTGCAACCCACTTTTTCAAAAACTATAAATATCACCTCACATGGCTTAAACAACCACCCTGGACATTTCACCTGTGCTCCAGATCACCTGGATTCCATTGTTTACAAAAATAAAAATTCCACCTCAGGTGGCTTAAACAACCATCGCAGACTTTTCACAATGACTCCATAGATCACCTGGCACCCATTTTGGCAAAAATAAAATTATCACCTCTGGCGGCCCAAATGATCACCACCTACCTTTAACCTCAGGTGGCCTAAATGACCACTGCTTACCTTTTTACAACAATCCCATAAATCACCTGAAATGCATTTTTGAGAAAAATAAATATATAACATCAGGTGGCCTAAATGACAAACTCAGACCTTTCACCCAGGCTCCATAAATTACCTGGAACCCATTTTTGGCAAATATATAAATTTCACCTCAGGTGGCCTAAGCAACCACTGAGGAATCTTGAATCTGGCTCCATAGATCATCTGAAACCCATTGATGGCAAACAATAAAAAAAATCACCTCCTGTGGCATAAAGGACCTTTTATCCTTGCTCCATACATAACTTGGAACCAATTTTTGGTAAAAAAATACATCAACTTAGGTGGCCTTAACAACCACTGTTGACCTTTCACACCAGCTTTATAACTCACCTGGAACTCATTTTTGGAGAAAAAAATGAATATTTCACCTCAAAAAATATCATCCCTGGTTGCCTAAAGGTCCTCTGCAGACCCTTCAGCCTGGCTCCATAAATCACTTGGAGCCATTTTCTGGTAAAAATGAAAATTTCACCTCTCCTGGCCTAAATGACCACTGCAGATTTTTTGATCTGGATCCATGAATAACCTGGAACCCATTTTTGTCAAAAATAGACCACCACCTACCTTTAACCTCAGGTGGAGTAAATGACCAGTGCCAACATTTTACCCCAATCCCATGAATCACCTGAATTGTGTTTTTGGCAAAAAATAAATAGATCACCTCAGGTGGCCTAAACTACAACCATGGAACTTTCCTCCCAGCTCCATAAATCACCTGGAACCCATTTTCGGCAAATATATAAATTGCACCTCAGGTGGCCTAAACAACTACTGAAGAACATTGAATCTGGCTCCATAGATCACCTAAACCCCTTTACTGCAAAAAATAAAATATCACCTTAGGTGGCATAAATGACCTTTTACCTTTGCTTCATAAATAACCTGGAACCCAATTTTGGTAAAAATGAAAATATTACCTTAGGTGGCCTAAATGACCACTGCATACCATTCTCCCTGGCTAGATAGATCACCTGGAACCATTTTTGACAAAAATGAAAATATCACCCTGGTGGCCTAAAGGTCTACTGCAAACCCTTTATCCAGGTGCCATAAATCACCTGGAACCAATTTATAGCATAAGATGTATAAAAATGTCACCTCAGGTGGCCTAAATGACAACCTCAGACTTTTCAGCCCAGCTTCATAAATCACCTGTAACCCGTTTCAGCAAATATATAAATTTCACCTAACATGTCTTAAACTGCCACTGAGGAACTTTGAATCTGGCTCCATATATCATCTGAAACCCATTTATGGCAAAAAATAAAAATATCATCTCAGATGGCATAAATTACCTTTTACCGCTTCTGCATACATAACATGGAACCAATATTTAGTAAAAATAAAAATACCACCACTGGTAGCCTAAATGACCACAGCAGAAATTTTACTCCAGATCCATAAATTACCTGGAATCAATTTTTGGTAAAAATAAAAATGTCACATCAGGTGTCCAAAACAAATACCTCAGACCTCTCACAATGTTTTCAAAGATCACCTTGAACCCAATTTTGGCAAAAATAAAAATTTCACCTCAGGTGGCCTAAAGGACCACCTCATACAATTCACCCTAGCTCCACAGATCAGCTGGAGCCAATTTCTGGTAAAAATAAAAATATCACCTCTCCCTGGCCTATATGACCACTGCAGATCTTTTACTCTGGATCCATGTATTAACTGGAACATATTTTTGGCAAAAATACTATTATCACCTCTGGTGGCCTAATGATCACCACCTGCGTTTAACCTCTGGTGGACTAAATGACCACTGCCAAATTTGTATCCCAATCCCATAAATCACCTGAACTGCAATTTTGGCAAAAATAAATATATTACCTCAGGTGGCCAAAATGATAACCTCAGACCTTTCACTCCAGCTCCATATATCACCTGCAACCCATTTTCAGCAAATTAATAAATTGCGCCTCAGATGGCCTAAAGAACTACTAAAGAACATTGAATCTGGCTCCATAGTTCACATGAAATCCCTTTATGGCAAAAAATAAAATGTCACCTCAGGTGGCATAAATGAACCTTTTCTCTTGCTCCATATATAACCTTGAACCCATTTTTGGTAAAAAAGAAAATATTACCTTAGGTGGCCTAAATGACCACTGCATACCATTCAACCTTGCTCCACAGATCACCTGAACCATTTTTGGCAAAAAATGAAAATATCACCCCTGGTGGTCTAAATCTCCACTGCAGACTATTAATCCAGGTGCCATAAATCACCTGGAACCAATTTCTGGCATAAAATGTATAAAAAATGTCACCCCAGGAGGCCTAAATGACCACCGCAGACTTTTCACATCAGCTCAATAAATCACCTGGAACCTGTTTGGTAAAACTCAAGAGGTGGACCATTGAGCACAAGAGCAGCATCACTGAGACACTAACCCAGTGTGGACAGTGAGTAAACATAACACAGACAGATGATATGATATCAACCATACATTTAATGGTAGTGCAGATACAGTACAGTGTGATCTGTGTAGTATGCAGGTGCTGTAGAAGTCACTAGTGTGAAGATGTGATGTGGTGCAGTGTGTGTTGGCTACAACCATACCCCTCAACTGTACCACATTAAAAGGAATGGTCCTCATTTTTTTTTTTCTTCAGTTGTTTAACCAGGTATAGCACACTAAGCTGAAAGCTTTTTTACAGAAGTGACCTGGGAGCACAAGGAGGTTAAGTGACTTGCTCAGGGTTACACAGTATGCAAGTGGAAGCTGTGGGATTCAAACCCAGGTCTGGTCTGCTGGATGTCACCAGATTTGCAGCTCAGAGCCTTAGACCACTGCGCTATATTGCCTCCTGGATTTTACTTCACAAAAGCTCCCTGTTCCACATTGTGAGGATTTGTCCCACATTTAGTGCTAACATTTTAAAGCAAAACTCTATAGTAAACGATGCAAACAGTATATCATTCAAATGATAACAGATATTCTAAACATAAATTCAAACATTGTGACAGTGTTCTGAGCTTCTGAGATACAGTTTTGATTAAGTGTTCCACATTGTGCTCAGTTGTTCCACATTTTGAGGCAATGTTCCACAGTTGGGGGACAAAAGGTTGTGAGATAATAATAATAATAAATAATAAAATAATAATAAATTTATTTATAAAGTGCCTTTCAGCTTACCAAGGCACTGAACACATTAAATCTCATTGGTTGTTTAGGCCATCTGAGGTGAAATTTACATATTTGGTGAAAAAGGGTTGCAGGGGACTTATGAAGCTTGCAGACCTTTCACTTTGCCTCCATAAATCAGGTGACCTATGGAGCCAGGGTAAAAGGTTTGAGGTTGTTGTTTAGGCCCCCAGAGGTGATATACTTATTTTTCCCAAAAATGCATTTCAGGTGATTTATGGGATTGGGGTAAAAGGTAGGCAGTGGTCATTTAGGCCACCTGAAGTGATAATTTTATTTTTGAAAACAATGGATTCCAGGTGATATCTGGAGCTGAGATGAAATGTCCACAGTGGTTGTTTAAGCCACATGAGGTGATATTTTTAGTTTTTTAAAAAGTGGGCTGCAGGTGATTAATGGAGCTGGTGTGAAAGGTCTGAGGTTGTTGCTTGGCCACCTGAGGTGACATTTGTATTTTTCCTAAAACTGGGATACAGGTAATGTATCCAGAGTAAAAGATCTGCAGTGGTCATTTAGGACACCTGACGTGATTTCTCTTTTTGTTAAAATTTGTTCCAGGTGATATGAATCCTGGGTGAATGCTCTGTCGAGGTCATTTAGGCCATGTGAAGTGATATTTTTAGTTTTTGCCAAAAATGTGCTGCAGCTGATCTATGGAGGCTGATTGAAAATTTCTTCATGGTTCTTTAAGCCACCTGAGTAGAATTGTGTTATTTGTTTCAAAAATGTGTTTTTGGTGAGTTAAATAGCTGGAGTGAAAGATCAACGGTGGTCGTTTATTCCACCTCAGGTGATTTTATTTTTATTTTTTGCCAAAAATGGTTTCTAGGTGATTGATGGAGCTGGTGTAAAATGTCCAAAGTGGTCATTGAGGTCACCAGGGGGTGAAATTTAAATTTTTGCACAAAATGGGCTCCAGGTGACTTATGGAGCATGGGTGAAGGATCAGTGATTTACATTTATGCTACCTGATGTCATATACTTATTTTTGGCAAAAATGGGTTTCAGGTGATTTATGGGGTAAAAGGTAGGCAGTGGTCATTTAGGCCGCCTGAGATAATATTTTTATTTTTGCCACAAATGGTTTCCAGGTGATCTATGGAGTCATTGTGAAAAGTTGCAGTGGTTGTTTAAACCAACTGAGGTGAAACGTTTATGTTTACATAAAATCGGCTCCAGTTGATATCTATAGTTTGGGTGAAAGGTCCATGGCAGCCGTTGAAGACACTTGAGGTGATATTTTCTGTTTTGAAAAAGTGGGTTGTAAGAGACAAATGGAGTTGGTGTAAAAGGTCTGAGGATCTTTACCCTCAGACAGCATAAATGATTAGTTCAGATGTTTTACATTGCCTACATAAATCACCTGGAACCAATTTTTGGCAAAAATAAAAATATTACCTCAGGTGGCCTGAATGGCTAATGCCGACCTTTAACCTCAAGAAGCCTAAAACACCACTGCAGACCTTTTACTTTGCCTCCATAAATCAGGTGACCTATGGAGCCAGGGTAAAAGGTTTGTGGTGGTCATTAAGACCACCTGAGGTGACATTTCTATTTTTGCCAAAAATGGGTTCCAGGTGATTTATGGAGGCAAAGTGAAAGGTCTGCAGTGGTGTTTTATGCTTCTTGAGGTTAAAGGTTGGCATTAGCCATTTAGGAAGCCTGAGGTGATATTTTTATTATTCCAGGTAATTTATGGAGGCAATGTAAAATGTCGGCACAGGTCATTTATGCTATCTGAGGCTATAGATCCACGGTGATCAATTTGGCCACCTGAGGTGATATTTCTATTTTTGCCAAAAATGGGATCTAGGTGATTTATGAAGTTGGGGTAAAAGGCAGGTAGTTATCATTTAGATCACCTGTAACCCATTTTGGCAATAATAAAAACATCACCTCAAGTGGACTAAATAACCAGCATAGATTTTTTTATTCTGGCTCTTTAAATTACATGGAAACTGTTCTTGGCAAAAATGAAATTATCAGCTCAGGTTGCCTAAGTCAGCACCATGAACCTTTTACCACAGCTCCATAAATCATCTAGAACCCATTTTGGTAACAATAAAAATATCATCTGAGGTGACCTAAATTACCACCACCGATGTTTAACATCCGGTGGCCTAAATTACTACTGGTTACCTTTTACCCCACCTGCATAAATCACTTGGACCACAAAGGCCAACAGTGGACATTTAGGCCAGCTGAGTTCATATTTTTATTTTTCTCAAAAATGGGTTACAGGTGATATATGGAGCCTGGGTAAAAGGACTGTGAAGGTCACTTAGGGCACCTGAGGTGATATCTGTATTTTTGCCAAAAATCGGTTCCAGGTGATTTATGGATGTAGGATAAAAGGAAGGCGGTGGTCACGTAAGCCACGTGAGGTGATATTTATATTTATGAAAAAAAACAGGGTACCATGTGATCTGTGGAGTCATTATAAAAGGTCAGTGATGGGTGTTTAGGCCACCTGAGGTGAAAGTTCTATTTTTGCCAAAAATGGGTTCCAGATGATTTATGGAGCTTTGCTGAAATGTCTGTGATGGTGGTTTAGGCCACCTGAGGAGTTATTTTAATTTTTTCCAAAAATGGGTTCCAGATGATTTATGGACCCACGGTGAAAGGTACGCAGTGGTCCTTTAGGCCACCTGAGGAAATATTTTTATTGTTGCCAGAAATTGTTTCCAGGAGTTTGATGGAGCCCTGCAAAAAGGGCCATGGTGGTCATTTATGACACCTGGAAGTGATATTTTATTTTGTCAAAATGTATCCAGGAGATTTATGGAGACAGGGTAAACATCCACTGTGGTCCTTTAGGCCTCTTGAATTGATGTTTTCATTTTGCCAAAATGGGTTCCAGGTGATTTATAGAGCCAGGCAAAGGTCCACGGTGGTCCTTTAGGCCACCAGAGGTAATATATTTATTTTTGCAGGTGCACCAAGAACATTCATTCCGCTCCATAAATTACATGGCACCCATTTTCTACAAAAATAAAAGTATTACCCAGGTGGCCTAAATGTCCACAGTTGACCTTTTAGCCTGGCTCCATGAACCAGCAGGAATAGAGTTCTGCCAAAAATAAAAATATCACATCAGGTGGCCTGAATGGCCACCACAGATTGTTCACAGTATCTCCATTAATCAACTGAAACCCATTGTTGTCCAAAAAAAGTAATCTCTAGTGACCTAAATGATCACCTCCTACAATCTAGCCTGGCTTCATAAATTGCAGAAAATGGGTTACAGGTGATTTATCGAGAAGGGGTGAATGATCTGTTTTTTTTACATTGATGCTACCTGAGGTGATATTTTTATTTTTGCCAGAAATGGGTTCCAGGTGATCTATTGAGCCATTGTGAAAGGTCCACTGTGGTTGCTTAAGCCTCCGGAAGTGAAATTTAAATTTTTAAAAAAATCAGTTCCAGTTGCTATCTGATTTTGGGGTTAAAGGTCCATGGCAGCCTTTCAAGACACCTGAGATGATATTTTTAGTTTTTCAAAAAGTGGGTTGTAAGTGACTAATGGAGATAGAGTAAATGGTCTGAGGTTGTTGTTTAGGCCACTGGAGGTGATATTTGTATTTTTGCCAAAAATTTGTTCCCAGTAATTTATGGATCCAGAGTAAAAGATCTGCAGTGGTCATTTAGGCCAGGAGAGGTGATATTTTTATTTTTTGCCAGAAATTGGCTCCATGTGATTTATGGAGCCAGGGTGAAAGTTCTCCAGAGAACCTTTAGGCAGAGGACCTTCAGACAGCCCATCTGCGGGCTTCCCAAGCTTCTTCTGTGGCCCTGGCTCTCTCCGAGCAGGCCACAGCTGACAGACCACCCGACTGACCCCCTGATAGATCCAGACAGCCCATCTGCTGGCTTCCCAAACTGCTTCTGTGGCCCTGGCCCTCTCTGAGCAGGCCACAGCTAACAGACCACCCGTCTGACCCCCGGACAGATTCAGACAGCCCATCTGTGGGCTTTCCAAGCTGCTCCTGTAGCCCTGGCTCTTTCCAAGCAGGCCACAGCTAACAGACCACCCGACTGACCCCTGGACAGATTCAGACAGCCCATCTGCGGGCTTCCCAAGATGCTCCTGTAGCCCTGGCTCTCTCTGAGAAGGCCACAGCAAACAGACCACCCAACTGACCCCCAGACAGATTCAGGTACACACCAGACCTCCAAAACTCATGGTTTTGAATGCCGCTGTTTTGACTGGATGCCCTGTGGAGGAGCCAGGCACTGATTGGCAGCTTTGCTCTTTGGCTGATTTTCCAATGCCTGGCACTTCCTGATCTCAGGGAAATCTCTTTCTGTGCTTTCTTCTGGACTGAATTTTTTGCCCACCCTCCCTGCCCCACTTCCTTACAGTATTAAATAGCCCCTTACTCCACCCCTTTCCTCAGCCTAGCAGCTGATTGGGCACTCCACTGCTGCACATTTTCATGCTATTGGCCTCCCTGTCTTCAATACCTGACTTGACCCACTTTCTCACCGCCCCTTTTTAAAGCAGTCCCACCCACATGATCACACACATGCTCTTAACTTTTTCACCAGCCACTCCATTTAACTCATCTCAATTACTGCTCTACCTGCCCTATTCTTAGGGACCTCACCCTAATTCAACTATATATCCTTTCAACTGTAAACCAGCTAGCAGTTAAGCAGGCCAGCAACACCAAACAAACTACCATGGGGTGCAACCACCTACTACTACTCCTTCTCACAACCTCTTTTGTCATTGCTGGTACCATATACGAATTCGGACCTGTACTTCCCCGCTCTGAATACTCACTGGGTGCAAGCTGGAAGAAAAGCATACACATGGCCACTACCACCTCCAGTAATTATAGGCTCTTTATCCTTCCGCACCTCCCATACACAGTTATCACCAAGCCAATCTTGCAAACCATAACCTTAATGGTTAGCTTTCCCCCTAATTTAACACAGGTGAATAAACACCTCCCCCACCTGAGGCGCAGGTGATGGAAGACATGAGGGAAGATAAACATCACCCTATCTGCCAGAAAGGTTATATTTCTGCTACTACCACTCTCTGGCAATGTTCCCCTAAACCCTGGACCAACAACCCTGAGGAGCAGGGGGGCCCATACAGTGAACGGCCTAAAGATAGCATCACTAAACATCTGCAGCCTAACTGCCAAATTCGACCAGCTCCAGGCTTGGATGAACATCCATGCCCCTGACATACTCTGCCTAACTGAAACCTGGCTGTAGGGTAGGATCAAAGATGGTGAGGTGGTCATTGAAGGATTCCAAGCATTTTGACTTGATAGAATAGGCAGGAAAGGTGGCGTCTGCCTCCTTATACGCCAGAAACTCACTGAGTTGCTCTGTCCTCCCCATCTCCAAAGTTGTGGAGGATTATGTGCTACTAGTGGTAAAAATACAAGTCGGACTAAAAGGCAAGACCCTTACCATTGCCACAACCTACCTGCCCCCCAAGAAAGCCAAGGAAGGCCTTCCTCTTGTTATGGAAGAAATTAACACACTCAGAAAGGGCTCAGAACTCATCTTGACTGGTAACTTTAATATTAAGTGGTTATGTAAGGAGGCAACACTCTCCAGAGAACTAATCATCTCCCACAGCCTCACACAACTCGTAACTCACCCCACCAGGCAGAACTACAAGGCTGGTACCAGCACCCTCATTGACTGGGTCTTAACTAGCTCAGTGACTCAATTCTCTGAACTCAGGGTTCTCCCAGACGTGCTAAGTGACCACTCCCCCCAATCTCCTTTATATGGACCACTAAACTTGCCAAAAGCCCACCTCGACTCATTGAGAGCAGGGTTCTGTGGAAAGGCAAACTTGGATCCCTAAAATTGGCCCTGTCTGCCTACAACTGGTCCCCCATCAACAAGGCACCTATGCTGGACAGGCCCTTAGTTTTTTCACTGAGGGCTTCAATTCCATTTGTGATATCTATGCACCACGCACAAAATGGAAAATTCAGGGGGAGGTTAACGGCTGGATTGATTACAAGCTCCTCTCCCTCCTAAAGGAGAGGGACTGCCTCTGGGAAAAAGCATTAAACTCAGGCAGCAAACATGACCTACAGTGCTACAAAATGGCTAGAAATCAGTGCACCAAACTTATCAGGCTCACAAAAGCCAATTTCCATAAGACCCAGCTTAACAATGCATGGGGAGAAGGGAAGAGGTTTTGGGACAACATCAAGAACATCCTTGGTAAAGATCAAAAAGCAGCACCCTAAGATGCTCAACACTAATAACTCATCCTCCTCAGATCCGCTAGCCATTGCTGATGCCTTTAACCAGGCCTCTACAGACCTGTCCTCAGTGCTGCCTCCAGACTACCTTCTGCCTGTGGAGGACCAAGGTTGCATGAACCTGCTCATAACTAACCACCCAGCCTTCTATTTTAAGATGGTGACGGTGAAGGAGGCCCTAACGATTGTCAGGAAAGTCCTTGGCAAAACCAGATTGGGGAGGGATGGGCTAGACAGGAAGTTACTATCTCTCAACCTTGATATTCTTATTATGCCCATAACAATGCTATTTAATAACCCCTTGGCCCTAGCTCAATTCCCAGAGGTATGGAAGCAAGCCCTGGTAACTCCAGTGCATAAGAATGGTGACAAGGTGCTGGTGTCAAAC
This sequence comes from Neoceratodus forsteri, assembly GCA_016271365.2. NCBI lineage: Eukaryota > Metazoa > Chordata > Ceratodontiformes > Ceratodontidae > Neoceratodus > Neoceratodus forsteri. The sequence continues at coordinate 118,975,004 of JADMNL010000023.1, forward strand.
TACAGGCCAATATCTATCCTCTCCCCACTATCCAAAACTTTGGAAAAAATCACGGCAAGTCAACTCACAGAATACGTCAATAAGTACAATCTGCTCTGTCCAAACCAACATGGCTTCAGGCAAAAACACAGTACCACCATGGCACTGCTGGAATACACTGACTATGCGCACAAGGTGCTGGATCAAGGCAAATTGGTGGGATCAATTTTCATTGACCTCACCAAAGCCTTCAACACCGTCAACCATTCTCTACTAGTACTCCAGATCCTAAGATTGGGTGTGGCACCAAATGCCATGATTAGGTTCAATGACTTCCTAACACACAGGAGCCAGCAAGTCAAAATCGAGCAGATGTTATCCAGTTCCAGATATGTACTCCTAGGAGTCCCTCAAGGATCAGTTCTAGGGCCCCTGCTTTTCAGCCTCTTTGTAAATGACCTACCCACAGCCTGTGACATCAAACTTATTCTGTATGCATACAATGCTGTGCTGCTGAGCAGCAGCACCTCTCAGGTTGCCCTACAAACAGAACTACAGAGCTCTTTCAATAAACTCGAGGACTGGTTCAGTAGGCAAAACTGCTACTAAATTACAAGAAAACCAAGGCCATGCTACTATCCAGCCCCCACAATAAACACAAGAATGCTCCTTTCGTAATCACCAACAAGGCTGGTGAGCAGATTGAGCAGGTGCACTTGTTAAAGTACCTTGGAGTCACCATTGATGACTCTGTCATTTATATGCACCACGTAGACTTCCTTCTCAAAGTCATAAACACAAAGATTGGGGTCCTGTATAGGCATAAGAAATCCTTCACCCCGGAAGCACTCCGAATCTCAGTCTCCAGCTCCATACTCTCCATGATAGACTAGGGGCTGGTGGTCTATGGACCTGCTACTGATATAGTGCTCAAAAGGGTCCAAATTGCACTCAATAAGGCATGCCACCTCACCCTGTGTCCAGCTAATCTGTGTAGCTAGGGTGAATGGTACGAGGTGGTCGTTTAGGCCACCTGAGTAGAAATTTCTATTTTTGCCAAAATTGGTTTCAAGGTGATCTTTGGAAAACATTGTGTAAGGCATTTGACACAGTCCCACACAAAAGATTAATATACAACTTAGCCAGCCTGGGAGTGGGTTCCAAGATGATAGCCTGGGTAAAGAATTGGCTGGAGAATAGGACACAGAGGGTAATAGTAAATGGAGTCCACTATGAAGAAAGGGGTGTTACTAGTGGGGTACCTCAGGGTTCAGTATTAGGATAGGTCCTCTTCAATGTCTTTATTAGCAACATTGCAGAGGGACTGGAAGGAAAAGTACATCTCTTTGCCGATGGCACAAAGATATGCAACAGAGTTGATGCACAAGGTGTGGTGGAAAGGATGAGAAGGGACTTGACAAGGTTAGAGGAATGGTCAAATGTATGGCAGCTTAGATTTAATGCTAAGAAGTGCAAGGTAATGCACCTGGGAAACAAAAACCAAGGGGAAAGAGTACACAATGGAGGGTGAGATACTAGCAACAACAAAAATGGAAAGGGACCTGGGGGTAGTCATATCATATGACTTAAAGGTGGGCAAGCAATCTGAGAGGGCAGTAAGGAGGGCTGGAGGGATACTGGGATGCATAGGGAGAGGCATCATCAGTAGAAAACAGGAAGTTGTTATCCCTCTGTACAGACAGCTGGTGAGACCCCATCTGGAGTACTGCACACAGTTCTGGAGAGCCAATCTCTGCAAGACATAGACAGGATGGAAGCTGTCCAGATGAGGGCAACTAAAATGGTGCAGGGTCTGAACCAGAAGACCTATGAAGAGAGAGACTAAAGGAGCTTAATATGTATAGCCTCTAGGAAAGGTGGGAGGGGGGACATGATAGAAACTTTCAAGTACCTCAAGGGAATCAACAAAGTCCAAGAGAGTAACATTGTTAAAAAAAAGAGGTGTGCAAGAACAAGGGGGCACAATTTGAAGATGGGGGAGGCTCAGAGGTAATGTAAGGAAGTGTTTTTTCACAGTGAGGGTTGTGGATGCATGGAATGACCTTCTGGAGGAGGTTGTGGAGTCAAAAACAGTGGTTGAATTCAAGCATGCATGGGACAGTCATAAGACAATTCTAGGGGTTGGGGGTAGGCTGCTGGTTAACTAAGATCTGCAGCTTACCGTTAGGTAGGGAAATGGGCAGACTGGGTAGGCCAAGTGGCCCTTATCTGCCATCAAATTCTATGTTTCCATGTTTCTATGAAAGGTCTGAGGTGTTTGTTTTGGACACCTGATGACATTTTATTTTTTCAAAAATGGGTTCCAGGTAATTTATGGATCTGGAGTAAAAGATCTGCTGTGGTCATTTAGGCCACCAGCGGTGATATTTTTATTTTTACTAGAAATTGGTTCCAGGTGATTTATGGAGCTGGGATAAAAGGTCTGCAGTGGACCTTTAGGCCACCATGGGTGATAATTTTCATTTTTGCCAACAATGGTTGCAGGTGATCAGTGAACCAGGGTGAATGGTATGCAGTGGTCATTTAGGCCACCTGAAGTAATATTTTTATTTTTTTACCAAAAATGGGTTCCAAGTTATGTATGGAGCAAGAGTAAAAGGTCTTTTATGCCACCTGAGGTGATATTTTTATTTTTTGCCAGCAGTGGGTTTCAGGTGATCTAAGGAGCCAGATTCAAAGTTCTTCACTGGTTGTTTAGGCCACCTGAGGTGATATTTATATATTTGCCTAAAATGAGTTCCAGTTGATATATGGAGCTGGGGTGAAAGGTCTGAGGTTATCGTTTTGGCCACCAGAGGTTATATATTTATTTTTGCCAAAAATGCATGTCATGTGATTTATGGGATTGGGGTTAAAAGTAGGCAGTGGTCATTTAGGGAACCTGAAGTTAAAGGTAGGTGGTGGTCATTTAGGCCACCTGTGGTGATAATTTTATTTTTGCCAAAAATGGGTGCCAGGTGATCTATGTAGTTATTCTGAAAAGTCTGTGATTTTTGTTTAAGCCACCTGAGGTGGAATTTTAATTTTTGTAAACAATGGATTCCAGGTGAAATCTGGAGCTGAGATGAAATGTCCACTGTGGTCATTTCAGCCATTTGAGTTGGTATTTATAGTTTTTGAAAAAGTGGGTTGCAGGTGATTAGTGGCGCTGGTGTGAAGGCTCTGCAGTTGTTGTTTAGGCCACCTGAGGTGATTTTTGTATTTGCTACAATTTGTTCCGGGTGATATGAACCTGGGGTAACATGTCTGTGGAGGTCATTTAGGCCACTTGAGGTGATATTTTTACTTTTTGCCAAAAACATGCTCCAGGTGATCTATGGAGCCTGGTTGAAAATTTCTTCATTGTTCTTTAAGAAATCTCAGGTGAAATTTTTACTTTTTTTAAAAATGGGTTTTTGGTGAGTTAAATAGCTGAAATGAAGATCAACACTTGTCTACGTAACTTGTTGCTCTGTGCACCTGGTGGTGGCAATATCTCTCAACCTTTTGTCCCCAGTGTGGAACATTGGCTCTCAAAATGAGGAACAACTGAGCAAAATGTGGAACACTTAATCAAAGCTGTATCTCAGAAGCTCAGAACACTGTTACAGTGTTTGCATTTATGTTCAGAACATCTGTTATTAATTGAATGATATATTGTTTGCATCGTTTACTATAGAGTTTTGCTTTAAAATGTTAACACTAAATGTGGGACAAGTCCTCACAATGTGGAATAGGGAGCTTTTGTGAAGTAAAATGAGGACCGTTCCTCATAATGTGGTACAGTTGTGAGGTATGGTGGCCAACAAACATCACACACACCGAACCACATAACATCTTCACACTAGTGACTTCTACTGCACCTGCGTAATACACAGATCACACTGTACTGTATCTGCACTACCACTAAATGTACTGTTGATATCATATTATCTGTCTGTGTTATGTTTACTCACTGTCCACCCTGGGTTAGTGTCTCAGTGATGCTGCTCCTGTCCTCAATGGCCCGCCTCTAGAGTTTTACCAAATAGGTTTCACGTAATTTATGGATCTGGAGTAAAAGATCTGCAGTGTCATTTAGGCAACCAGAGGTGATATTTTTATTTTTAATAAATGTTGGTTCCATGTTATGTATGGAGCAAGGGTATGCCACCTGAAGTGATATTTTAATTTTTTGCCATCAGTGGTTTTCAGGTGATACATGGAGCCAGATTCAAAGTTCCTCAGTGGTTGTTTAAGACACCTGAGGTAGAAATTTATATATTTGCTGAAATGGGTTGCAGCTGATTGATGGAGTTGGGTGAAAGGCCTGAGGTTGTCGTTTGCTACCTCAGGTGATATATTATTTTTGCTTAAAAGGCATGTCAGGTGATGTTATGGGATTGGGGTAAAAGGCAGGCAGTGGTCATTTAGGCCACCTGAAGTGATAATTTTATTTTTGCAAAAATGGGTTCCAGGTGATTTATGGAGTCATTGTGAAAAGTACACACTGCTTGTTTAAGCCACCTGAGGTGACATTTTAATTTTTGCAAACAATTTATTCCAGGTGATATCTGGAGCTGAGGTGAAATGTCCATGGTGGTTGTTTAAGTCACCTGAGGTTATAGTTCTTATTTTTGCCAGAAATGGTTTCAAGGTGATATTATGGAGTAAAAAGTCCAGTGTGGTCATTTAGGCCAAATCAGGTGATATTTTTTTTTACCAAAAATAGGTTCCATTTGATTTATGGTGCTGGGAGAAAAGGTCCACAGTGAACTTTTAAGACACAAGAGATGATATTTTTATTTTTTGCCAAAAATGGGTTCCAGGTATTCTGTTGAGCTAGGGTGAATGGTACGAGCTGATTGTTTAGGCCTCCTGAAGTGAAATTTTTATTTTTGCCAGAACTGTGTTCAAGGTAATCTATGGAAACATTGTGAAAGGTCTGAGGAGTTTGTTTTGAACACCTGATGTGACATTTTTATTTTTACCAAAAACTGGTTCCAGGTAATTTATGGATCTGGAGTAAAACATCTGCAGTCATCATTTAGGCCACCAGAGGCAATGTTTTAATTTTTTACTAAAAACTTGTTCCAGGTGATTTATGGAGCCAAGGTGAAAGGTCATTTAAGCCGCCTGGGGTGATATTTTTATACATTTTATGCCAGAAATTGGTTCCAGGTGATTTATGGCACCTCAATAAAAGGTCTGCAGTGGATATTTAGGCCACCAGGGCTGATATATTCATTTTTGCCAAAAATGGTTCCAGGTGATCTGTGGAGCAAGGGTTAATGGTATGCAGTGGTCATTTAGGCTACCTGAGGTAATATTTTCATTTTTACCAAAAATGGGTTCAAGGTTATATATATACAGTAGCAAGAGTAAAAGGTTATTTATGTCACCTGAGGTGATATTTTCATTTTTTGCCATAAATAGGTTTCAGGTGATCTATGGAGCCAGATTCAATGTTTTTCAGTAGTTGTTTAGGCCACATTAGGTGCAATTCATATATTTGCCGAAAATGGGTTCCAGGTAAATTATGGAGCTGGGGTGAAAGTTCTGAGGTTGTAGTGTAGGCCAGCTGAGGTGATATAGTTATATTTTTGCCACAAATGTAATTCAGGTGATTCATGGGATTGGCGTAAAAGGTTGGCACTGGTCATTTACTCCACCTGAGGTTAAAGGTAGGTGGTGGTCTATTTTTGACAAAAATAGGTTCCTGATAATTCATGGCTCCAGAGTAAAAGATCTGCAATGATTATTTAGGCCAGGAGAGGTGATATTTTCATTTTGACCAGAACTTTTCTCCAAGTGATTTATGGAAGGTCTGCAGAGGACCTATAGGCAACCACTGAAGATATTTTTATTTTTTGCCAAAAATGGGTTCCAGCTGATCTATGGAGCCAGGTTCAAAGTTCCTCAGTGGTTGTTTAGGTCACCTGAGGTGAAATGTTCATGTTCAATTTTTCTCCAAAAATGAGTTCCAGGTGAGTTATAAAGCTGGGGTGAAAGGTCAGCAGTGGTCATTAAGGCCACCTAAGTTGATATTTTTTTTTGCCAAAAATGGTTTTCATATGAGTTGTGTAAAAAGTTCAAAATATTCATTTAGGCAATGTTATTTTTGTTTGCCAAAATGTGGGTTCCAGTTTATTTATGGACTGGAAGACGTCCGTAGACCTATGGGCCAACAGGAGATATTTTTATTTTTGCCAAAATGGGTTCCAGGAGATCTATGGATCCAGGCTGAATGGTACACACTGGTCATTTAGGACACCTTAGGTGAAATTAATATCTTTGTCAAAAGATAAAATAATATAACTTCAGGTGGCCTAAATAACAACCACCTACCTTTAACCTCAGGTGGCCTAAATGACCACTGCCTACCTTTTACCCCAATCCCATAAATCACCAGAAATGCATTTTTGGCAAAAAATAAATATATCAGCTCAGGTGGCCTAAACAACCATGGAGGAACTTTGAATCTGGCTCCATAGATCACCCGAAACCCATTTTTGGCTATAAATAAAAATATCACCTCAGGTGGCATTTTACCCTTGCATATTACCTCAGGTGGCCTAAATGACAACTGCATACCATTCACCCTGGCTCCATAGATCACCTGGAACCATTTTACCCTTGCTCCATACATAACCTGGAAACAATTTTTGGTAAAAATAAAAATATTACCTCAGGTTCCATAAATGACCACCCGAGGTAATATTTTTATTTTGAGAATCTTGCTCCCTATATCACCTGAAACCCATTTATGGGAAAAAAAATGTAAATATCACCTCAGATGGCATAAATGGCCTTTTACCCCTGCTCCATAGATAGCATGGAACCAATTTTTAGTAAAAATAAAAATATCACCTTTGGTGGCCTAAATGACCACTGTAGATCTTTTACTCCAGATCCATACATTACCGAGAATCTGTTTTTGGTAAAAAAAAAAAATGTCACATCAGGTGTCCAAAACAAGCACCTCCGACCTTTCACAGTGTTTCCATAGATCACCTTGAACCCAGTTTTGGCAAAAATAAAAATTTTACCTCAGGTGGCCTAAATGACCACTGCATCACATTCTCCATGGCTCCATAGATCACCTGGAACCCATTTTTGACAAAAAGAAAAATAGCACGCCAGGTGGTCTAAAGCTCTACTGTGGCTCTTTTACCTCACCTCGTTAAATCATCTAAAATCCATTTTTGGCAACAACAAAAAAATATCACCTTTGGTGGCCTCAGTGACCACTTTGGACTTTTTATACCCGCTCCATCAATCACCTAGAAATCATTTTTGGCAAAAATTTAAAAAAGCACCTCAATGACCGTTGATCTTTCACTCCAGCTGTTTAACTCACCAAAAACCCATTTTGGAAAAAAAAATAAAATGTTCACCTGAAGTGGCTTAAAGAACCACAAATAAACTTTCATCCAGGCTCCATAGATCACCTGTGGCATGTTTTTGGCAAAAACTAAAAACATCACCTCGTGTGGACTAAATGACCTCCACAGACATTTTACCCAAGGGTCATATCACCTGGAACAAATTTTAGCAAAAAGAAAAACCACCTCAGGTGCCATAAACAATAACTGAGCTTTCACACCAGCTCCATTAGTCACCTGCAACCCACTTTTTCAAAAGTTATAAATATCACCTCACATTGCTTAAACGACCACTGTGGACATTTCACCTCAGTTCCAGAAATCACATGAAATCCATTGTTTACAAAAATAAAAATTCCACCTCAGGTGGCTTAAATAACCATCGTAGACTTTTCACCATGACTCCATAGATCACCTGGCACCCAATTTTTGTCAAAAATAAAATTATCACCTCAGGTGGCCTTCATGACCTCAGCCTATCTTTTACCCCAATTCCATAAATCACTTGAGATACATTTTTTGCAAAAATAAATATAAAACCTCAGGTGGTCTAAACAACAACCTCAGACCTTTTACCCCTGCTCCATAAATCACCTGAAACCCATATTCAACAAATATAGAAATTTCACCTCAGATGGCCCAAACAACAACTGAGGAACTTTGAATCTGGCTCCATAGATCACCTGAAACCCATTGATGGCAATCAATAAAAATATCACCTCCTGTGGCATAAAGAACCTTTTACCCTTGCTCCATACATAACTTGGAACCCATTTTTGGTAAAAAAATAAAAATATTGCCTCAGGTGGCCTAAATCACCACTGCATACCATTCACCCAAACTCAATAGATCACCTGCAACCATTTTTGGCAGAAATGAAAATATCACCCTTGGTGGCCCAAATGACCACAGCAGATCTTTTACTCCAGATTCATAAATTACCTGGAGTCCATTTTTGGCCAAAAATAAAAATATTACCCTTTGTGTCCTAGAAGTTCACTGTCTAGCTTTTACCCCAGCACCATATATCACCTGGTACCTATTTTTAGCAAAAAACTTTATATCACCTCAGGTGGCCTAAATGACCACACTGGACATTTTACACTGGCTCCATAATTTCATATTGAAACCATTTTTGTCAAAAATAATATATA